>OX422216.1:646933801-648218801 GCA_949130495.1 Sambucus nigra
TTGTCATGGTCAAGAACACGTTTTATATTTTCAGTATGCCAACCATAAGAATTTGAATGCTATATTTCAAATTGCGTGGAAAAGTACAAAGAGAAAAGAGGAAAAAGAGTATCAACCAGATAATAGTAAAAATTATAAAATTTCAGCAACTTACGCCCCATTGAATCTGGTGCAAAATCGATCAGCGAACCAAATGGATATCCTTCTCGTCGGTGGTGCATCCGAGACATCGTCGTGCACAAGTGAGCAAACCTAGCCTTAAATTGTAGAATTTATGTAGGTAGGAGGGCATGAAGGGGAGAGAGAAATGGATTAGTGAAGTGAAGAATATATATGAAACTAGTAACTGCTAATATGATCCTTGTGTGTGTGTGCGTGGGGGGTTAAAAAGTAACACTTAATATGGTCACAATTAATAACTCAAAAGATTTAGGATTTTTTTACTTGGGTACATCACTAATGGTCATATTTAGACTGGTACTTCAGTAATTTTTTATTCTTTGCTACTTTTTTCGTTGTTGAAAGTGCCAAAGCCTAGCGACGAAAAAAAATCAGTGTCTTATAAAGATGAATGCGGTGCCAAAGTTTTCGAAAGAATAAGTTGACAATCATATTTTTATTTTGAAAGCAAAATAACAACGATACCTGTTCCATCAAATTGCGGATCGCTAACGCTGGTCCAGGTAAATCATGAGCTAAGGTTGCATTTTGCACTCCCCCGGATATCGGAGTTCTAAAAATCCCAGCCCTTGTGCTTCCATTTCCATATGTATCCACAGAAGGTGCCACAATCTTAGAAGTTTTATATGCATCCTTTTGAATATGATCTGAATTACCCTTCAGAATATGAGAGAGGCCATCAAGACAAAGATAAAGTACCCATTCATGAACTATAACACTGAATGAGGAAACTATAAGAAATGAACAAACTTAAATTTGCACGGCATAAGGTAGAACCCAAAATCTAAGCATGGAGCATAGTTCGATAATGGTGTATCAATTAATTGCAATTTGCAACACTTCACTAGCATACTTAATTTTGGTCTCAAGTTACATGTATGAGAAAGCATAACACAACATATATAATGGGAACAAGTTACAAAGTTTATAATTGGTTTTCTACTAAGAAACCAATCATCGAAACAAAAGAGATATGGGTGGAATTTTATTTAGGTCGCCAAATTAGGGTAGGAGATTATTTGCTGGCACGGTGAAGCATGATTCGACTCACAGGTGTCCCGATTCACTTCAAGTCCCTAAACTAGTAAAACATTATAATTGTCTTCTATATCATAGTCCAGCATATGAATCCATTTGGTGGATCCGACACATGATTGCACACGGAGATGCAATATGTCTGAAATGGTTTAAAACTACGAATTAGCTATAAACTGAGTAAGGGATGTTTGTTTTTACCTGTCAATACAAAATGGAAGTCCATTCAGTAGCACTAAGAGTTCATCAACCCCTTTTTAATTCTAAATGAGACTTAAACTTCTAGGTAAGAGGCAAGTTATCTATTGAACGTTGAATGCTAAAACTAAATAAAATTTCTTTCTAGTTTTTCATTTATTATTATATTTAAATGACACTAACGTAAAATTGTTTAAGAAATAAACAAATGTGGTACTACAAATATCTTGTATCCAGACCCATATAAAGATAAAGCAGATTTTTCAGCATTCGGAGTAAAAAAAAAGGCACCTAAAGTTGATTCATTCCACCACGTTTTTGTGTTGTTACCCAATGTTAGCATTTGTAATAAACCAAAATACAAAAGCTCCAGCAAGCACAATTAGAATATGGGCTTACTTGAGCCACACATATAATTATACCTCCATCCAATAATGGTCAGCAAGTATGATGGCTTATTCGAAGAAAGTCAATACGGACAAGTATTCTACCAATTGAAGTCTCCACCATATGGCACTCACACTTCAACTTGTTCAAAATCACAAGACTAAATTTTTTTCTCAATAATATGTTCATTAATAACTAACATAAGGCCAACAAAAAATGATCATAAAGGAAGATAGATGTGTTTTAAACCTAGCGTTGATGTTGCAAATAGTACTAACAAATATGCTATTTACCCAATCTCTACCCAATAAAGTTATGGGTATCCTAGCATACACATCACCCTGAGAGCATTCTTGATCATATGGGCCTGAAGCTAGTGGAACCCTTGGGGTAGGAGGTGAAGGCAAAGACCCCCCCCCCCCCCCTTGATAGGTGGTAGGAAGAAGGGTAAAAACAAGAATGAGATGGAAAGTAAACTGTAGAGGCAGTAGTGAGAGGAGGGGGGGTTGGGCCGAAAATGTGTTTTAATGAAGCAGCTTGAAATACTAGAGGGGGTGAGTGGAAGAAGAGGAAATCAATTAGGGCCCTTATGCTTAAGGTGGACCCTGATGTAATCTTCTTCCAAGAGTCAAAATTAGAGGACGTGGAGAGTGCGATTGTTTAGGAATTGTAGAAGGTTATATCTAAGGATTGAGAATTCCTCTCATCTATCAGGCTTCTGAAGGGATTATCATCACTAGAATTGCGGTGAGGGTTAATGTCATTCATGGAAGTATTTGTTGGGTATATCATGATGTAAGGGAAAAGGATATTTGATGGGTTATTTCCATTTATGGTCTTCATTGTCCCCATCCTAGGCCAGATTTCTATAGTGAATTGTATAACATGTACGATCCACGTAGTCATCGTTGGCTGAGTTGTTCTGGGGGGTTTGGGTTTTGGGGGTGGGGGAGGGGTTGGGATAGAATTTTAATGTCATTAGGTCGGTTGGAGAGAATAAGGGTAATTCTAAAATTACTACCAAAATTCAGGGCTTTGATACCTTTATCAGGGATTGCTATCCTATGGATATTTCTCTTGCAAGCGCTAAATTCATTTAATTTGTGTCGGTCGAGTGGTCTAAGGCTACGCGCATAGATCGGTTCTTATTTGGAATTATATGCGAGGAATCCTTTCATAGCCCAATTCAGGAGATTATCGTTAGGACCATTCCTAACCACTTTTTTATCAATTTTAATTGAAACCAAATTACTTAGGGCCCCACTCCCATCATACCTTCATACCTTTAGTAGAAACATCAAGGGCTCATGGACAGATTTTCAAGTGGAGGGTGAAAGTGTCTTGTCTTGATGGGGAAACTGAAATGCTTGAAAGGGAAATTTAAGTTCAGTAAATAAGAAGATATTTGGTGACTTGAGGGATAAAAAGAATGAGATTCGTGATATTGATTAGCTAAAAGAGAGATGGTACTTTCAGAAGAACCAATTGTTCAAAGGGCTCATTTAAACAACCAGTTTGAAGAAGTAGTGATTATAGAAAAGGCTAGCTGAAAACAAAAGTTAATTGTACATGGGTGGAAGAGGGAGATTGTAACTCTAAATTCTTCCATAGTATGGCTAACGGTAGGAAAAGGACGAGTTACATAAAGGAACTAGAGCTCAGTGATGGCTCGGTAGTAAGAGACCCTATTCTGACTGTCTAGGGAATCATCTATTTGTATAAAAAGTTGTTTCAAGAGAAAACTCAACACCGTCTTATTCTTGAGGGTCTTAATTGGAATTATATTATTGAGTAATTGGTTAGAAAGTCTCTTTGAGTTTGAGGAGGTTAGGAGTGATATTCTCAAAATGGAGAACGATAAAGCTCTAGGTCTAGATGATTTCTCAATGGCCTTTTTCCATTCAAGAGGTTGTGACGGCCAATGTCATTAATTGTTACAATGAATGGTAAGTATTATACCTTTATAACCCTTGTTCCCAACAAGGACAGATCTATTACGGTGAGGGACTTGCTGATCCATTTGATTTTCAGTGCCTATAAGATCCTTACTAAGGTTCCAACAAAAAGACTAAGTCCAGTTCTAGATGCCACAATTTCTCCTAATCAAAACGCATTTGTAGGGAGCGCAAATCCTAGACGTTGCCTTAGTGGCTCATGAGGTCGTTGAAAACATGAGGAGGGGAGGCCTAGGATAGAGTGAATTGAAAGTTTAAGACACCATGGATTAACGGAAGCATTCATAGTTACAGGGGAGGCTGAGAACTATCTTAGAGACCCCAAAAATTTGAGGCTAGGTGATCCCTTATCCCCCATTCTTTTAACCCTGTGGCAGAGGAAGTGGATTTAGTATAAGGTTAGGCTATAGGGAGCGAACGACACCATTATATTCCATTTTGATGATTGGCATGTTTTAAGGATTTTCTGACCACCTACTTAAGATATTTGAGATTATCAATGGGCAGAAGATTAAAAAAAAAGTCGTACCCAGTGCACGAGGCTCCCGCTTAACTGCAGGGTCAGGGAGAGGCAGATGTTGGCTGGCCTTACCCCCATATATGGAGAGGCTTCTCCCATATTAAACATTGAAAAATGTGTTCTTGGAAGTATCGGTTTACAGGCTCAAATTCTCTTGACTCTTTCGCAGTTCAGAGATGGACTACGACTAATTAGGGGTACCCTTAGGATGAAACAATCTACCCGACATTCGGCCACCAAACCTTAAAAGAGTTTTTAAAATACTTATGACTTACCTTACCCACATGTTTTCAAACTATTAAATGTTAAATGCTTGATTTTGATATAACTTTTTATTTGGCCCTCATTAGTTATGAAAATTGTGATTTGACACCCAAACTTTTGCATAATATAAGTTTGGCACCCAAAAATGTCATGGATACTCGTTTGCAAGTCAAACCTATACTATGCAAAAAATTAAGTGTCAACGTTAAATTACGCATAATAATTGGGGGTCAATAGCCAAATAACCCAAATTTCTTTCAGGTTTTGAAATTATTACTTTTATTTAAAGGAAATAATGTAAAATGATTTAAAAACAGATAAAAATGATAAAACAGTCGAGTTACATGTATGCATAAACAAATAAGTCCAAGAGGTTCATCCGGACAAAAACCAAACAAATTTAGAGCCGAAATATGCACACCTACGGTTGTTTCTTACACCCTACATAACGAAAGAAAATTTGCTTCGTCTTTAATAGTTAGCAGATTGATTACAAATTTGGAAGGGGAAAAAATTGAAAACAGTTATTTAATGAAAAAATTGGAAAAAAGAATGGTTTGGGATGCTGGATGTCCCTTGCTTTTCATATTTTTCATCGAATCGAATATTTTAAAGGTGGGTAAGAAATGTTTTCCACGAAAAATAAGGAAAATATGAAGCAAATGTCACAGTTGAGCCTATTATTCTCATAGAATATATTTAGGAAAACATGCCATTGTAATTTTAAAAAAATACTCCCCCCGTCCCATAAGAAAAGTTTGTACTTCCCAAATCTATACTTTCAAAATGATAAATACCTTTGAATGCAAGACATCCTCTTGGATAATTGTTCTCTCTTATATGTATTTTTTTTTTATGTGTAAAAGAAAGCATAACTATTACTTTGGTGGTGGGTCCATATAAAAAATACAGTATTTTTTTGCTTAATTCCTAAGGAAACCGTTAATGTATACCTGTTTTTTCAATAATGTATACATTAAATTTTTGGGTAAATTACACTAACCCCCCCTAAACTATCGCGATTTGCAGCTAGCCCCCTAACGTTTTTATCAACTCATTTCTAATGAAAATGCGCTAGGTGTAATTTTACAATGTATATGCGCATTTTTCATAATATATACATGTTAAGTTTGTGTATACCCTAAATTACAAGGTATTAGCGCACAAAAAATATTTACTAGACTACAGACAAAATAAAATAATTGGCAGGGGCCTACAATTGAATTGTCATTTATTAATGGGATGTTGGCAAAAAAAGTCTCATTTACATTAGACATTTCCTCAATGATCTTATCAAAACAAATTTTCTGGTCTTCAATAGTTCCTCTTGATACATATATTCACTGTTCCAAAAACAAATCGGACTAACCCGCATCGAGCCGAATTGACCATTTTTCGGTCTTTTTTCTTAATCAATCCGGTCCGAGTTTATTTTATAGCGGACCGACCAAGTCAGTCTAGTCCATGGTTTGCAGGTTCAAAAACCTATTAGGATTGACCCAGACCGACTCTATATAAAATAATATATTGTTACATATATATAGACATATATATATATAATATAAATAAATAGTAAAACATATATTTTAACATTTGATAAGTTTAAATTATAGTATAATCCAATAGTAGGTTTGCTTTAACTGCAAATTTTGATATTTTTTAGTTTTTAATGTTTGGAAAAAAAATAGACTAAAGGTATATTTTTATTTTTATAAATGATATAATTCATTAATGTGATGACTAACGGGTTAAACCGGACTGACCCTATAAAAAATTGGAGCGACTAGGGTGGGTTAACCGACTAACCGACATTATCAGTTCGGTCTCGGTACGTTTTTATAGAGGACCGACTAAGTTGGTCTGGTTCGAAAAAACCCTTAAAACCGGATCGGACCGGATCATGAACACCCAAATATTCACTATCATTTTCTAATAGGACTTATTGTAGCAAAAATATTTTTTCATGGGACCTGTATACTTGAACCTATTATTGACTAGTTACTTAGGAAATAGGCCCAATTGGTGAAAACCCTTTATTAATTTGAGATGTACTAAAAAAAAGTGTAAATTGCACCAAAACCCCTGAATTATAGCGGTCTTATAGATAGCCACCCTAATCTAAAAAAGATCCCCCGGAACTATTGAATTTTGGCACCTAGCACATTTTCATTACAAATGAATTGATAAAAACATGATTTTATGCAAATTTTCTGAGGGTCCTTTTGGCAACCCAATTCCAAGACATGGAAATGGAATTCGAATGTCAATTTTAACTCCACGGAATTGAAATTGGCCTTTCAATTCCAATTCTAATCCTTAGAATTGGGTTGCCAAACGGACCCCGAGTGTAAAAATTCAATAGTTTTGGGGGTTCTTTGTCGAATTTTTTAGATTAGGGCGCCAATCTGCAACTTACCAACCAAACCAGATCATTAAAAAGAAATGTACTTAATTAAATATGACATGTTACCTGAGACAGAACAGAAATCTCTTAAGAACTTAAACCAAACTCTTTCCCAAAATGCCCCTCATCTTGCCCATCACCAGATAAGTCACGATTAATAATCAAAACGAGAGACCCACGAGTGTAAGAACTAGAATTATGAAAACCCAAGTTGGTTTTTGAATACCCATTACGTTTATTTGATGTTCTATGAGAAAATGATTTTGTTTCTTGGAGGTTTGATACGAAGGTTGAGGTAGAAATGGCTTCCATGGGCAATATGGAGAAGAAATTAGATATGAGAAGTTAAAAAGAGAAACTTTGATTGGAGAGGATTGGGTGTTAAGGTGGAGACCATTTCTGAGAAAAAGAACCCTTTTTTTGTCTTTTTTTTTTAGAGTTTGGATGTTTAGTCAAATTGGAAATGAGACTTTTTGTTAAGTGGAGAAGGGTTTTCCAAGAAAATGGTTATTGGAGAAAGACACACACTTTAAAGTGGGCCTACACTATGTTGTGATTTGTGATTTGTCAGCCTCGTTTTTTATGCCTAGGCGGATATGAACCGGATCATAAATGGATTGGGTTAAGAGCGGGTTGAATAGTTGATCAGTTCGGGTTGGATCCGATTTATCCACTAACCTGATTAAAAAGTGGGTCTCTTATATATATAGGAAAATGATAATATGTGCCCTTAGGACACATGATTGTAGTCTCAAAATAGTAAGTATAATAGAGAGAACAAGTTTCACCTACATCATAATGTATACATCACACCTAATTCTAGGTCCTAAGAAAAAAAAATTCTAAAATTTTTATTTTTCTCTAGAAATAACCTTCCAGTCAACCCATATTCAAAAAATTAAGCCACAATACATTTTGTATTTATTTTTAAAAAATTCACAAAAAACTACTCGCATAGACCCTTATAAATAAGATATTTTGAAAAGTTTTATGTGGATTTTTTAAAAATATCTACAAAATGTATTTTCACCTAATTTTTTGAACATTGATCTATTGAAAGGTTAATTTCAAGAGAAAACTAATAAAATTGAAAAAAAAATTAAGGCCTACAACTAGGTGTGATGTATAGAGCATGATGTAGGTGAAAATTTTCATATATATATATATATAGAGAGAGAGAGAGATAGAAGTTCACAAGTGAACCAAAATAATGAACATTTTAATGAACTTAATAAGACTTAAAAAAATAACCCTCAATTCCTTGTTGTAATTGGTCTACACCAGCGAAAACGGACACGCGTGTGACACACGTATTTTTTAATATACACACACCCCTTCCCCCACTACCGACCCCCACCCCCCACCCATTTTCCATAAGATAAAGAGATGTTCGGTCGACTTGTCCACACCCTCATCTCTTATGGTGGACCACAAGCTCCATTTCAAATCTTTCAAACCCATTTAGACCTGCACCCATCACCCTCACTAGAGTCCTCTAACCCACCAAGTTCGACCATCCCTTTTCGGCGATCACCATCTCCCTTATCCGGCCACTCGTACCTCCATAGCTATACCCATTAACCCGTTTTAAAAAAAGAACCCAGACTTCCGAGACACCTACTTAAATCTGATCCACTGACCCAACCCGGATACTTTAATCCCCACCTGCCATTTAACCCGAAACACCATAAACCGCTGGACCTATTTGCTCGGAGCCAATACCTCCATCCAAATCGGTTCCTCACTGTTCCTATACCCAAAACCCAACATCAAACCCAGTTCCAAACCTTCTTCGATCCCGAAACCCGAAGCTACGTCCAAACCCAAAATTCGTCGACATCGTTCCAGCAGCGCCGTATCTGATGGCAGATGTTTGGGGGGGGGGAGGTTTGTCATGTGTGTATATTTAAAAGCACGCGTCTCACACACGCATGTCCGTTGCCGCTGGCGCGATGAATTACAACAATGAATTAAGGGTTATTTTTAATGACTTATTAGGTACATTAAAATGTTCATTATCCTTATTCACTTCTGAACCTCTCTCTCTCTCTCTCTCTCTCTCTCTCTATATATATATATATATATATATATATATATATATATGGGGGTGCGCGCGCGCGCGCGTAAAGAGAGGGGGAATGAGCTAAGAACATTTTTGTTGCAACAAAACAATTATATGAACCTCGACCATGGAGGAGGAGGGGCCATGGGCAGATTCTCAGATAGGGGTTAGGCGTGTAAACCAGCGAGTCAAAATGGGTTTGTCTTCAACCTGCACAAAACCAAATTGATGGCCCAATCGACCCATTTTCAACCCGCAACTTCTAAAAGAGACTGACCAAGGAAACCATTGCACGTCTCTAATGGGTTGAATCCTTAAATCCATCTAGATTGTCAGTCCTAGTTGGCCTAAAAGCATGTGTATTAGCATATTCGCAAATTAATATTTCATTATTTTTTAACGTAATCAACTAACCAAATTTAATGATAGTAAAGAAGTTTTGATCTTGGACATTAATTGAATAAATTTTGAAAGCAATTGTTTTTAAATACTGACTATTAATTTGGGACGAAGGCAGTCACGTGCGGATCTAAGGGTGGGCCGACCAGGGTCTTAGCTCACCCCTTCTAATATGAAAATATATATACATATTCTTAATGGGGAAAAACAATCTCATTTCACCAGCAAATACCCTAACCCGCTGAAATGCCAAAATTCTCATAAAAAAATATAGTTCACCCCACTTGACCAAGTTCTCAAAACTTAGATGAGAATTAAAGAAGAGAAATATTCCAAACCCTTTTACATTCCCCCAAACCTCTTCTCAAGGATGTAAGTAATTTCATTTGAGCTGAAGTAATCAAATCTTTGTTTGGTTGCTAATTAATTTTAATTAGTGATTATTTATTCATTTCTCTTTTTGCTTTTGAGAAATTTCAGTAAGAAGATAATAAAAAAAATATTAATTTCTCTTCGTGTAATTTTGATCTTGGAATGCAATGATTGTTCGTTAGGTGATGTCCTAAGTAAATAGATATCCTTTGTAGAGATTTCAAGCATCATGGAACAAATAAACATAAAGAACGTAACTTTGGGGGGGGGGGGGTTGCAACACAACACCACCCTTTTATATCAAGACTTCAAAATGAGAGGATGAGAGAATAGAGTATCTGCAAATTTATGTGTGTTCCATTCTATTTTGGCGTCATTTCGTCCTGGAATTCATTCTTTTGGGGATGGATCTAAGTTTATTTTAGAGAATGAGTGCCTTCAAGAAGGAAAAAATATGAGAAATGTTTTTTTTTTCTTTTAGGTTTTGGATGATGAAGGAGGAGTTAGGCCTAGGAGTTAGAACTCTAGATTTAAGCTTAAAAGAGCTTTTGGAGAGAAATGGAAAGAGCTTCGGGGCTACTTAGGGAGAAAACTTCTCATGGGAAAAGTATTTTGCATTTAATAAGCGAATTTAATGCCCTCAACGGGTAGTGTGACACCCTACCTATTAAAATAATGGGTGGCCAGCCCTCTACCAAAATAAAACATTGGTCTTATATGGATTATTCTTAGCATCACTGTCGGAACATAATTAATTACTAGCCACCTAATTACTTTAACAAGCAGTGTCAAATTTTATCTTTTATTAACACATAACAAGATTAACCAATACCCAATAAAATGAAACACTAGATAAATTCTAAAGCTGAGATAAATAAACAAGGTTTCCGAATAAACTATCGGATAAGAATCCAATATAATAAATCCAACCAACTAAAAAGTCTGAAAACATAAGTCTAAATAAAAGTGGCAACATGCCCAATCATACATGAATAGAGAACCTAATCTAGAATACCAAGAATGAAATCGGCTACTCAAGAATCCTGCAAGCTTCCACATCAGCTACAACTATGTGTACCTAGAAATAACAGTCATCCTTGGCATCCCTGTTCCTGGACACCTAAAAGTTTTGAAAATAGATTTGAAACGAGTTAGAGCCCAAAACCTTTTAAAAACATTTAGCAAGTAATTAAGATTCAGTAAATAAATATGCAGTTAAACTTTCCATATTTAAGTCGGTGTCGCTCTCTCATGGTATTATCCCTCGCCTCTCAACTATTGTGTACACCTAGCGCCTACATTTTAACCCACCTAGTTACATTACCCGGACTAACTAGTCTTATTGAAAATCTCACTAGCACACTACCCTGACTCGAGTATTGTCTAACTTTCAGTTCTTAATTATCTCTGTCTCTCATTAGCTTAGTAAATCGTTAATCAGTTTTATAACTTTACTCCAGTTATTTAACCATGTTCATCAATAACGTATTAAGCCCGTATATAATTTATTTCACTAATATATATATTTATAAGACTGTCACACCAAGATTCTATATACATATATATCACTCGTAATATATGCAATCGCATTTCTGAATGTCCTCCACATTCTAAAAGTGAGCTCACTAGCATGCTATCGTGCTCCAGGAATGTCCACCACATTTTGGGCTACTGGACCAAAATCTCACCACCGGACCCAAAAATTACAAAAGAACATTGGAGGCGGTCATGGACTTAAGTCCGTGGTCATAACCACACCACATTATTTCATGGTACTCCAACCCTACATACACAGGCGTGCACAACACCTATGACCCTGGGGAACGGTACTACCTCTGTTGGGAATCGCCAAAGTGACCTCCCACGATGCGCAACCTCCCTGATATCATTACGTCTAGGATAGGTATGTTTCATATAAACATCATACACACACATATTACTCTTAATCATATATATACAATCTCTATACCCGTATATATAAATTAAATCACAAAACCTGGCTAACCTGTATCTATCGCTCAAAGCACTAGGATAAAAATCTTAAGTCTATCTCACGAATCTTAATTAATTAAATTATCATCCTTTAATTAAAATACACTAGAGTCACCCTACTAAAATTCCCGGACTTACCCAACCAGCCCGTCGTATAATCAGTCAAGTTTATCAAGTAACATCACTTCAATAAAACACCCGGACTTAACCCAACCAGCCCATTCATTTATTCCCTAATTTAACTCATCAATTCAATATTTAAACTTTATCATCAATTATCTTTCTCACGATGTCTAATTAGAATTTAATCATCCATTCATCCCTAGGCAATAAAATCTCTTGAAATCACTCCACTAAACTCTCTCTGGCCTTTAGGGCTTATGAATTTCGTTTGGAACTCCCTGGAATTTACCCAATAACTAACTCCCAAAAGTCTCCAAAAATCAGCTTTCATCGATCGATCGATAATTCCAAACTACTCAAGTTATGGTTTCAATAATTTATTTCAAGTTTTACACATAAACTAACAAAATTGCCATTTTCTAAGTAACCGAGTTGGGTCGTAAATTTTTTTGACAGATTAAACACCGTGTAGTAAAATTACGATTTGTCCCTCTACCGAAGTCCAAATGACCTCATTCAAATCTCATTAGAAATCTATACCTATACACTTCCAGAAATATATGGCACGCAATCAAATTCTAACTACAATTTAAATGGTATAAGTTTAAAATAACTTAAAAAATTCTAGCAGATTGATATGCTGACATGTTAAACACCCTATAGTAAAAAGTCGATTCCGCCCTCTACAGAACTCTAAATGACCTAATTCAAATCTCATTGTAAAGCTAAGACCTATATCTTTACATACATCTATAGCACATAATATAATTCCAAACACAGTTAAAATGGCATAAGTTTAAAGCAAAGTGAAAAATTCTGGCAAATTGTCATCTTATGTTCATCAATTAAACCCCAAGTTATTCAAGATTCATGTTCTTCGACTAAGAACCTAATAAGATTCCATATTTATGTGTCTTAAAAAACAAATTTTGAAATATAATCTAATTCTAGAAATCGTAAATAATTTTACTTCGCCAATTGATCATCTAAAATACACATGATATTAATTTTATAAAAAAAAACATTTACATGTGAGAACCCTTTCAAAATTTCTTTTGTTCTACACCTACCATGATATGAACACGAATTACCCTTATTTGATTTAAAACAATTTAATTACTTATCTTGAATTGTTCGCAGGGTCTGATCTCTCTCTTGTGTGTGTAGATTTGATGTTATAATCCTTGAGTCTCCTCCCAAATTAGCCTCTTCTAGCTTTCTCCTTTGATTTCTCTTCTTCCTCCTCTCTCACTTATCTCTTAGGGGATAGAATAAAATTTATGGCTGCCTCACATCTCTAACCCTTATATTTTAATTCATTAATCCCAAAATTATGTTATTAGCCTATACTAAAATGACCCAATTACCCCTACGTGAGCCCGAACTAGTCTAAAAATCCCCCGAAACCCAATTACTATCCCAGGTATATAATTATGACTATCTCGACTTATTCCGGATCAACCGTGCACTCAAAATCACCATATGTGTCACTAAACATAAAAACCTTATTCCAACCCAAAAATAGCCCGCATTAATACCCTGGTTGAGATATTGTCATTTCCACTCACAAACGACACACTATAATTGACTTAATTAAATTTACTTAACATGCTAGTAAATTTACCACAAATATATTAATCTTACTCTCATAAATTAATATTTACTAATTTCATATTATTTCCCATTTATATTAAATTACATCACATATGCAATTTAACCATTAAAATAAATTACTCAAAATTACGGGGTGTTACAGGTAGGTGAAGGCATCTTTTTTATAAGTAGACTTTTGGGAGAAATGATTAATCGATCAAGGGTAATGAGCGTGCTTGACCGACATGTCAAGCGCATTTCATCATGGGCTTTTGGGTCCATTTGGATGGGCTTGACTCTGTTGGACAGTCTTGTGGGTTGTTTTGTGTTTTTGGACCTTTATGATGAGGTTCTCATGAGCTTGGAATAATTTTGTTGCCTTTAGAAGACCATGGTAGGTGTTACTACCTTTATGGAGCAGAATAGGGTGTCTACAGATCCCCTTAATTGTGAAATTTATTTTTGGACGAACAATGTTAGGAAAAAATACACCCGTTCTTCGAATGTCTCAGAGTTTAATTACTCCTGATGAGGTGTTTCGACTACTCTCTTTAAGAGTTGACATTATAGTGAAGGATTTTAATGTCTGTTTAACTATAATTTGGGGGGAAAGGCAGTGTTTGTAGGAGAGACGATGATGTGATGTGGTAATGTTTTGCCAATGTTCATTATCTGCTAGGGACGAAGTGATGCGTTAAATTTATTTTGAGGGTGTTCACTTGGGATGGGGTATTTGTCGATATTTGGAAGGTGTTCGCTTGGGACAAGGTGTTTGACAATACACCAAATCATTAGGAAAGTGTTATCCGGGGACAAGGTGTTTGTCAATACACCGAATCATTAGGAAGTTTCTGCATGGGACAAGGTGTGTGTGGATACAACGAATCATTAGGAAAGTGACCTTTTCAGACAAAGTGTTTGTCGATGCATCGAATCATTTGGAAGTGTCCGTATGAGACAAGGTATCCGTCGATTCACTGAATCGTTTGGAAATATACGCATGGGACAAGGTGTTTATCGATACACCGAATCATTAGGAAAGTTTCCACTTAGTCAAAGATATTTGTCGATACAACGAATCGTTAGGAAGTGTCCGCATAGGACATTATGTTTATCGATACACCGAATCGTTAGGATGGTGTCCGCTTGGGACAAGGTGTTTATTGATACATGTAAGGAAAAATTTCCAATCGAGTCACCTTGCATGTAATTGACATTATTTCACATAAAACTATTTGAGTCATAGGATAGACTTTGAGTTGTTGATCCCATAAGCCTATGACATTATCTGATGAAGACGTTGTGGCCAAGCTTCAAAGATTGGATATGTTGTACCGTGTTTAAATCATCATCCGATTCACCTAAAATATATTTGCTATCTCGACCTCAAATTATTCTACATGCGACTCCCGGTTGAGACATAATAAAATACATCATATCACTCGCTATGACATAATTCAATACTCATAAATTAGTTATTATTCACACTTAGTAAACTCCATCTGTAATATTAGTCAGTATCTATCTCTCGATTAATATTTACAAATCACATTTATTATTTAATCACATTAAATTACGACACACGTGTAATTTAACTAAAACATATTTTTCCCAATTAATTTCTGAATTAATTAAATTTCAAATATGTAGAAATACGGGGTATTACATACTTCCCCCCTTGCAAAGGAATTTCATCCCTGAAATTAGGACATACCTACGGTGAATAACTCTGGATACTTCTCTCGCATGTTATCCTCACGCTCGCATGTCGACTCATCAGTATTATGGTGTCCTCACTGAACTCGCACCAACGATGCCACCTTGGATTGTAGCTTACGCTCACAACGATCCAGAATAGCCATGGGTCTCTCCTTGTACGAGACATATGGATGTAGATCATTCTCCTCAAGTGGAACATGCCAAAAATCCTTCTCGCTCCTCCGATATTTCTTCAGCGATGAAAAATGGAACACGTCGTGTATCTGCTGAAGATGTTCTGGTAGACCCAATCTGTAGGCCAGTGATCCAACTCTCTCAATTACTAGAAATTGTCCTACGTACCTCGGTGCCAGTATAACTCAACCATCCATACAAATATAAGAGTCTGAATCATCACATGATAAGTAGATAAATAAAGACCGAAAACCATCGATTCCAAAACTAAAATCCAAACCATAAGTCTAATGAAATAAAACGAATCCAATTACATCGCATGATAAATAAAACTAAAAAGACTGTATCAACTAAAGGGGCAACATGCCCAAATGAAATGTTGAAACATAAATCCAATCTAAGAATGAATAACTGAAGCGTCTACACAAACCTTGCATGCCTTCACAAGTGTTGTAGCTACGCATCCCTAGAATGAGTCATCGAGCTTGGCGTACCTGTGGCTGGACACATAAAATGTTTTGGAAAATAGATTTGACACCGGTGAGAGCCCAAAAATATTTTGAAAACATTTAGCAAATATTTAAATTGCAGTATAAAAGCAATTATTAGATACACACGTTAGTTCCACATACACTCCCTTGATTTCCTCACCTCTCAACTATAGTGCACACCTAAAGTCTCCTACCTAGCTATGTTACCCAGCCTAACTAGAACATACGTATCTAACTAACCACAAAAGGTTTATCTAACCCTTACCACCCATACGATATGCTACCATACTACCAATAACTAATATTAATCGCATAATATTATTGAATCATTTATTACGTTTCTCTACTTAAATTACTTTTAAATATACACAATCTGTCTTTTCTACTATCACATAAGTAAAATAGTCATACTTGTATATATATGTCACACAATAATATATTCAACTACTTAATCTCCCAGAAAGTCAATCGCGAGGCTTGCATACTCTATTATCATGTCCATGTACCTCTCATACCAAATTAAGGACTATTGGTTCGGAACGTCATCTCGAACCTTAAATCAAATAACACACAATGGAGGGGAACATAGTTCTAAGACTTTAAACTATGCACATACCTGTCGGTACCACTATGCACTTTTAAATAGTGAGTCTCCCTAAGTTCTATGTTTTAGGGCACACATACATATCTCACTAGATCGTCAAGGTGGGATCGCCCTCTGTGCAGAACCTCTCGTGATAACTGGCAACGTAGGTATGTTCACACACATAACAAATCACATAATATGTATTCACAAAACCTATATATACATATATTCAGTATAGGTATACACACAACCCATAATTTATCCCGTACTTAGTATTTATATCTCTTGAATACTAAATATACTAACGATTCTCATATAGTATTTTATTCGTATTTTTCGAGTATCACTCACTACCCAAAGGGTCCCAACTATCCCTTAAGTCATTTTAGTAGTTAACACGTCAATATACTACTCGTATTAGACTTAGATCATGGTTTATTCCTCCTGTAATCCAAATTGTAATTCTCGATACGCATCTCAATCGGTTGACTATCGTCGATCCTAATCCAAAGATTACACTTACTATGATTAATCGAGCCCTAACTAAATGTCTACTAACATTCTATACGTCTTTATATAATTAATAAACTATCAACAAAATTTCTCGCAATTAATTTCATGAGGAAGTATAATAAAAAGGAAAATCTCATTAAATTTGGGTAGCCGAATCGATTCGGTAGGGATTCCGAATCGATTTGCATACCGAATCAATTCGCACCTGACTGAATCATCTTCTCCATTACTGTTACGAGTTTTCCACATTAAAACCTCATCAAAACTCCACTAAACTTCCCCAAATCCCATCCCACGTATCCAAACATTAAATATACAAGTAGGGATAATTTTTAATGTAAATAACACATTAAGACTATAAGAAATCTACCCAAGAAATGATTAAAACCCATAGTTCATAAAAAAAAACTAGTTTATGTGTTCTTAATACATATACATCAATTTATCTAGATTTTTTTAATGTTAATAATACCGTATCCTCTGATTTCGTGTTATCTACATACATAGATTTGTTCTACATGAATTCCTACTTCGAATAAAGAATTTACCCAACCAATCCTAAGAATCATAAGATTAAGCCCTATACTACATGGGTATTATAACATGATCAAAGTAATTCAAGATAAACACTTTCTTTGATTAAACAAGTCTGATTTTCATTTTGAGATGGTGAGGATGTTCTTTCCTTGCCCAGATCTCGAATCTGGCAGCGTTTGTGGTGTGAAACAATGTGGAATGGCCTATGTTTCTTCTCATTTTCCTCTCCCATGGCCTCCTCTCTCTCCTAAGTGTTGTAACCATAGCCTCTAAATCAAAGGGTCTGATAAAACACTCTAATTTTCGGCGTTCCTTCTACGCTAGGCTCCTAAATGATCGAAACGCCCTTACGTGGTGCCGGGTTGGTCTAAAATCACCCCGGGATCCAATCAATACACCCGGATACACTATTCTGCCTATTTCGACCCATTTGGAAACAATCGTGACCTCGAAATCGTTATTCGAGTCACTCTACATAAATTTTCTATCTCGACCTCATAGAGTCTACACGTTACTTTTGGTTGGTATATAACACAGTTACGTCGATATCACTCGCTACGACATGTAATAATCACTTACTACTCACTTAGTAATTTTATTACAGAAGCATGAATCATTATCTCTCCCGATTATTATTTTATTAAGTAGATAATATTTCATTCAATTAAATTACGACACACGTTTAATTTAAAAAATAACCGAATTAATTAAATTCTAATTACTCATAAATACGGGGTGTTATATACCCCCCCTACAAAAGAATTTTGTCTTCAAAATATGGATGTACATGCTCTGAATAACTCTAAATATTGATCTCCCATTCTATCATCCCGTCCAATATAACTACACTAGAAAGCATGAAAATAAAGCATGTGAATCTAATTAACAAAGCATGTAAACTAACTACAAAGCAAGAATTAATGGAATACAAACTATAATAATGGAGAGGGAAAATGAAAGCACAAATTACAAACCCAATTGGGTGTAAATCCAAGAAGAAATGAAGAAATGAGCTCTCAAACCTCCAAAACCTAACCTAAACTATCTAACATCGATTTATATCTGTTATTTACAACAAAAATCCATTATATAGTAAGTGGAATAAAATTAGAAAAGAAAAGTAAAAGGAAAAGAAAAGGCAAAATATCTGCAGAAAACAGGGGATCGATCGATCGATGGTAAAAATCATAGCCCACTGTCTCAGCTCGAGGGCAAAAACTGAAGGATCGATCGATCGATCCTTTTGATCGATCGATCGATGGCTACGTGTCTGCACTTATTCCTCCTGTTTTGGTGTGTTTGGTTTTCTCGTCCTCTAAAAACGTCGTAACTTCTTCATTCGGGATCGGAATCGCGCACCGTCCATGGCCATGCGAAGCTTGCGAGGAGAGCTACAACGTCTGTGAAGGTGCCCAAAATGTGACAGACTAAATTACCCTTGAACGTGCGCCTGCGTACGGAGTTTGAGCGGAATGCGTCAGAACTTCATACTTAGTACCTTAATACCTACAAAAGCCCAATTATACCTCATATAACATGTTAACAATATAAATCGAGGTTGTCTGGTTAACAGACTTAAATATAGAGATTAAGGCACCCAAGGAGGCTAAAATGCGTAGGTTCGAGGGATGAAATACGCAATATTTGCGTCCTATCACACCCCTTAACTTACACATTGCTAGTCCCTAGCAATGAAATTGATGCAACAAGAACTACAAGAAAACCAAAAGCATGAGATAGTACAAAAGTATGGTATAAAAGCATTAGGCCACTTTCGCGAGCGATTCGATTGCATTTAGCGTATGCAATAAGCCGTTAAACCCCTAGGTTATCCTAGTGGACGAGTGTCGTCTCGTGAGGGTTTTCAGGGATGATACCCACAAACATCACATGGTTTCCTCAAAATAAGCCCAAACCAACTTGCGACAAGCCCAACAATAGCGAACAAGATTTCATACGCATTATTATCACATTGAACGAATTCAAACAGAAGTCCGAATCATTAACATTATAGAATGCACCTCATAGAATTGAAACCTTAAAATGTGGGAGGGGAGCGAGCACATGCAAAGTGTGATTTGGAAAAAACTTATATAAATTGGATACTAAATAAAGCAAGCATATATTCAATCCTCACGGGCATTACACTCATCAAGTGAATTCACTCAAAACAGGGAGGTAATACATGGAACATGCAGTCATAAAGAGTAAAAATCACATAGGACTTGGTTAGGGTTGTAAAGTAGGCTAGGCTAGGGTACGAAATGAAGGAATGTATATATGGATTCAAAGTGTTCGGAATGAAAACTTGAAAAAATGGGAGATTGCGAGCAATATCAAAATTGGAAAGATAACATCCAAATAAGCATTAGATATATCATCGGGGAGTGTAATCAAAGCTTATTGAACTATATACACAACATTTACAACTTTCTCTTTCTTTTTCCTTTCTTCTTTTTCTCATTTTTCTTTTGCTTTTTTCTTTCACTTTTTCTTTCTTTTCTTTACTTTTCACACTCTCAGATGCCAAAATTGCAACCGCAACACAACCACAACATTCAATCCCAAGTAACATTCCAAGCAAAGGTATGGAAGGTGTATATATGGGCTAAAATTCCAATTTAGAGTTGGTTATAGGATTTTTGGCATGAAACGAAAGGCTAATATTTAGGCTCAAAGGGGTTAACTAGGGAACATATAAAAGGTGAGGTCAAGGTCATATGGGTGATATACAAAGATGGACTATGATCATTTCATAAAGTTTACGCAATTCTCGATTCAAAATAATATATGAAAATCATGATCAAATAACACATTTCATATATTAATTCAATTAATGAACGATCAATGAAAGAATAGAGATATTACCAATGACTGTAACGTTTTCAAAGAGGAAAGAATAGTGTATAACACTCACAAACAACGAAAGGTACAAAACTTACTCGGTGTAAGTATATATAATGCAACAAAAGATTACCGAGTTATAAAAATCTTAAGCCAAATCAATGTAACAAGGAAAGTGTTTGTGCTCATTGGATTAAAGTTTAATTCATGAAGTTATTCATAATATCAATAATTTAGGACTAAAGTCTAATAACTTCTAAAATCGAGAACACGCATCGTTGAATTGTATAATGGATTGGGCAATTATTAAAATTTATCATCGGAAACAAGGGCAAAAAAGCCCAATAAAGGAGAAAAAATAAAGAAAATATTTTTGAAATTTTTAGTTTTTCTAAGAAAAGCATACTAAGTAACTAACATATGAGCAAAAACATGGACTAACAAAAGAAATGGATAGAATATCCCACACCCCCTAACTTAAAACCTGACATTGTCCTCAATGTGAATTAAGAACCAAGTTAAAGAGAGGAAAATAGCGATATTACTCAAAACTTGAGCGATCCCCATAAGAACAAGTCCAAAGATTCTACAAAACAAGTTAGTACTGAGCATAGAAAAAATAAATAACAAAAAGTTAACTAATTACATTCGACTAAATTAAAAAGGGAAGAAAAAATAAAAAGAAAGAAAGAATAAAAAGCTAACTATATCCAACCTACTATTTAGGCTTCAAACTAACTATACACTAGAAGTCTAAATAGTTGAGAGTCCACCATAAAAACGATTTGACTTTGGAGGATAATCGGTGTACCCTCATATACAAGCATGCCTTCGAAAAATTTGAATTCCATTTGAACAACGAAAGGCATGTGTAAGGCGGAAGAAATGAACCATTGTCAATTAAAAGTTTTGGAGGGACGACAGGGGATTTGGATTGAACGGGTGACAAAAATATATGGGAACCGAGAAAAGAAGAATATCCTCCAAAGGATTTTGAAATTGGGATGGGAGGGGGCGCACACAAAGGCAAAGATACGATCGTGGAAGGCGACTCAAGCAAGTACTCCTCATCGGCGAAAAGGTTTGAAACCAGTTCATCGGGTACTTGTGACGGTGTGATAACAGAGAATGAAAATGGGGAGGAAAGAAATTCAAACTCAAGAGATGAATCATCATCGCTTGAAGATTGAGTTTTGAATGAAATAAGATCATTTTCAATGAAATGTTCTTCTTTGGGGGGCAAAAAAGAAATCATTTCATTAAAAATAGATATTACGTCATTTTCATCCTCACTTTCAATATCTATTATGCAATGGGCAAAGTCGGCAATAATTTGTTCCAAAGTAGGCACAAAGTCCTAATTTGGTTCTAAACATTCCTCGACTTCAAAAGTCTCGGAAGCAAAATCGTCGTCGGACTCAAATAATAAATCCAATTCATGTTCCCACAAACGGTTTTCTTCCCGATAATAATTTTCAAGTTTCTCATTCTCATGAATACGCAAGCCCTCGCCAAAGTCATAGGTCGAGGAGCGGATTCTTACAAATGGGAACTTTGAAAATTATCATCGAACTTAAACTTAAACTTAAACTCATTATTATAGGAATTTTGAAAACTATTGCAATTCGTTTCAAAATTCCTATTACAAGGAGGTAAAGGCCCAAAATCATTATCATCCTCCTCAAAATACATGCACTCAAAAGCTAGACTTTTGTAATACTCGCCCAAAGTCATTTTAGATGTTGCAATTTTTTGGGATTCTAAGTATTGACCAAAAGTCAAAGGTTTGCGAGAATTTTGAGAATTATCATAATGATTACCGAAAGAATTGGAATAAGACGTGCTTACCCCCAAAAATGGTTCAAAGTGTCGAATTCCATAAAGTAAATGCGCGCACGAGAAATTCGAGCGTTTTTAAGTGCTTAAATGTAGAAGTCCTGCAAAAAGGTTAGCCAAATAATACAAGTAGAAAGAAAATACTACGAAATACTAAATCAAAGAAAGTCTAAAACAAACTCATCCCCGGGAACGGCGCCATTTTCATCGAGGGTGAAAAGCGACGCGCGTCAAGCGCCGATCGTTATTTTCTGTTCACCGCCTCAATACAAAAATCTAAATTACGACTACACTCAATGGGTGAGTATAGCGGTAAGTCGGGTATCGAAAGATCCACAGAGACGAGTTGCTAGAATTTATAGGATTTAACACTCCGAAATAAAAGTGTAAAAGATAAGTATACACAAAAAGGAAAAAACTGCATAAAAGGGAAATGATTAATCTAGGCGAGTGAAAATAAAGCTAGATTAACAAAGCGAGTAAAAACTATAGGCTGCGTCGAATATCCCTCTTCCGAGTTAATTAGTAAAAAATGGTTACATGGGTCTACGAGTTATTACATATGCATCTCGTTTTGACAGTTAATTGAACCAAGGGTTGTCACGCCCCTAAATCCGCATAAAAGCCTAATTCGATTTTGGCATCAACAAATACCTCAAAAATTACGCACGCAAGGTCGTAAGCACGGGACATACATGATATTCCCCGTCAAATCCCTTAGGCATAATAACTCGGACAACGCACCCGAAATAGACCCGTAAACTCCATCACTAATGCAAAGCAACATGCCAACTAAGAATGAGTTCAATCCGGCACAACCTAGACTAACTTAGCTAGAAAGCATATTAAAAACGCAGTAAATAAACGCAATAAAACTACACTAGAAAGCACGGAAATAAAGCATGTGAATCTAATTAACAAAGCATGCAAACTAACTACAAAGCAATAATTAATAGATTACAGACTATATTAATGGAGAGGGAAGATGAAAGCACAAATTACAAACCCAATTGGGTGTCAATCCAAGGAGAAATGAAGAAATGAGCTCTCAAACCTCCAAAACCCTAACCTAAACTATCTAAAATCGATTTATATCTATTATTTACAACAAAATTCCATTATATAGTAAGTGGAATAAAATTAGAAAAGAAAAGGAAAAAGAAAAGAAAAGGCAAAATATTTGCAGAAAATAGGGGATCGATCGATCGATGGTAAAAATCATAGCCCACTGTCTCAGCTCGAGGGCAATAATTGAAGGATCGATCGATCGACCCTTTTGATCGATCGATCGATGGCTACAGGTATGCACTTATTCCTCATGTTTTGGTGTGTTTGGTTTTCTCGAACGCTAGAAACGCCGTAACTTCTTCATTCAGGATCGAAATTGCACACCGTTCGTGGCCACGCGAAGCTTAAGAGGAGAGATACAACTTCTGTGAAGATGTTGGGCTAGGTGCCCAAAATATGGAAAGACTAAAATCCCCTTGAACGTGCGACTGCGTACGAAATTTGAGTGGAATGCGTCCGAGCTTCATACTTAGTACCTAAATACCTACAAAAACCCAATTATACCTCATATAGCATGTTAACAATATAAACCGAGGTTGTCTGGTTAACGGGCTTAAATATAGAGATTAAGTCACCCGAGGGGGCTAAAATGCGTAGGTTCGAGGGATGAAATACGCAATATTTGCGTCGTATCACTCACCTCCTCAGAAGCCTCAACGGCCGGTAAAGCTCCTTCTCTAATAAAAGGTATCAAGGCCAACACAGGAGCCTCAATTGAGGAGTACGTTTGACCTCCAAGTAATGCCCCACCGTTGGTGGAGGCAGAGGAACCACCACGCTGGGTAGAAATACCAATCCTAGCCTTGGGGATAGGCAGACCACCAAGAGAAGAGGGTGGGGCAAGATCTGGAGAAAACTGCAAAAAATGAAGTTAAGTGTTAGAAATGGGGAATAGGTATAGAAGAAGGGAGAACTACCTCTAAGCGTCACTTACCTCAATTATGGTAGCAAAGAGGGGAACTCCAGTAAGGGGTCTCGCCAGCACAGCAGGAAGAAGAATGTTAGCTAACAAAGATGCCATTTCAACCTAAGACATCCCAACATAGTAAAAGTTCAGCATGTTAAACGGAAAAAAGGGGTGGAAGAAAGAAAAGACATTAGACCTAACGAGTGAGCGCTAATATGTTACCTCGGGGGAACTTTATACAGCTTGAATGATGGGCAGAAGAACCTCGGGCTGAGGTGATAATTCAGAAGAGGCTGGGGGAGTTGTCTCTGGTTGAGAAGAGATGCCCACAGACTCAACGGAATCACCCCCCATTGTAGCATCCTTCACCCGTTGTGAGGCCGAACGACGGGAGTAAGTAAGACCGATCATAAGGGAATGGGGAGAAGTTACATCGATCTGAGAGGAACCGAAATGTCCCCCCTCGAAAGGGCTCACAGGGGGGCTGGGTCTTTCTTCTTCAACCTCCTGCACCAAAGTTATAAGAGTTAAACAAATGCAAGTTGCCTTACAAAAATTTGAGTAAGAACAATAACACACATACATACCTCGAATTCAGAGGGAGAATGGGAGGATATAACCACTGTCGAAGGAGGAGAAGAGGCAGCAACAGAGGGAGCTGGGGAGAGATGTACGTCTGGAGTTCGTTTCCTCTGGGACTTGGTACCCAGAGTCTTCTTCCTCGCACTTGCAGCACTAGTACTTCGAGGAACCTTTGAACTCTTCTTTCTCTTTGCCCATGGTTTCGTTGGATCAACCAAGATAGTGGGGAAGGCAGTAGAAGGAGGAACGATGGGAGCGCATCATTGAAACTCAACATTTATTCGTGCCACCTCAGCCTGAACTCTCCTTCTCAACTCCTCACTCATCTCTGTAAATATGGGAGGAGGAACGGAGGCGATGGGGAATGCCTCCAAAGGAGTTTGGGGCTGAGTTTGAGACTTAGACTTTGAGGAAGTCCCACTCTTGGAATTCATAGTCTTTTTGGTTGGTGGTTGAGAAGGTCCTTCGCCAGAGGCTACCTCAGTTGAAACCCCTTCACCAGAAATACCTCCAGAAGGGGCAGGCTGTTTGGGTGTTGGGGCTTTTTTAGATTTTGGAGTGGTAACGGGAATCATGGAGCAATGGGGAGGAAGCTCAGTGGGAGGTTACTTGGGAGTTTTGATTAGAGGGAGCTAAATCCCAAGAACGAAATTACCTTTCAGCCCGAGCTCTAGGGCAGAAAACGAAAGAACTGAGGGATACACGAGAGACCCCTCAATAAACTCAGAAATTTGGGCCAGCTGTCTCGGCCAGTACTTCGTTACAAATAGAGGGGTCACGTCCCCTTGCCTGGTGATGCTTGGAATAGTGACCCGCCCATCCATCGTAGAACTTACTCCCCACATAGCAGTAGATGAGAACAGGAAACATGCCTCGCTAAAAGAGACCTTGGGGTGAGATAATTAGAAGACTATGTGAGGAGCCCCCTGATCGAAACTGAATTGACGGATGCATCGATTGGGATTGTAATGCTCACTTGTGTATCCCGACTCTGTGTAGGACGGGAGGTACCCCGGTGAAAATAGAAGGACCACAGCTAGCTAATGGTCTTTAACGATGAGGTCCAAAGTAGTTGCCTCGACCACCCTTGCTTCATGTTTGAGAAAACTTCAAGTATGGAGGAAGACCTCCTCTTCATAGGGCCTCATCACATAACTCCCAGGTTGATCAACAACAAAGGTTAACTCCTTTCGACTTTATTTCTTGCGATAAACGAAAGAGCGTAGAGGCAGAGTTGCTTCTCCTGAAGGAAGGCGGTTTTCTTTGGCTACTACAGCGGGGAAAATAACATAAAGGAAGCTCGTCAGAAGGACACAATTGGCAAAGTTTTCCATATTATAACAACCAAGATATCATTCCATGTCAAAGAGGGTTCTATCAAGCCATGTGTAGAGTAATTCGAGGGCAATTATAGCAAGAGGAAACTTGATACCACGAGCCAAACAGAGGGATATATTAATGAGGTCCCTTCGAGGTTGGTCGTTAGGTTTCCCCGTTAAAAGGAAACAAGAGAGAATGACAAGGGTGTAGACAGAAAGTTCTAGCGATGTACCTTGACCGGGGGTAGCCTCAGAAGAACTACCTTCATAAGGATCCTTGAAGAAATAGTTTATGAGATGAGTGAAATGGATTTATTTGAAGAACCGATGCACCTTCGGTATATACGATCCAACTCCGAATGGTTAGAAGCCTCTTGGGCATCCAGGGCTTCATCAGAATTGGGCTTATGGCCAGTTGACTCAAGGCCCAGAAGCTCACATACGTCTTCCAACGTTATTGTAAACTCACCCCACGCAACAATAAAGGTGTGAGTAGTAACGTTCCAGCGAGACACCAGGACAGGAAGGGCATCATTGTTCTTGGACAGAGTAAACTCACCGAACCACTTGGCCCGATGAAGCCCAATTTTGGTGAGGGTATTAGTGTGGGAACTCTGCATGTGGGAGTTCTAGGTAGCGAAGTGAACAAGAGAGCCTCCATTCCCTTTGAAGTTAATATGGGACCATGGGAAGTCCCCTCGCTCAAGACGAAATCGAAGAGTCCCCTCTGGGGGGAGAAAGCCCCAGTCAGCAGCACCTTCGTCTTCATCATCAAGCATCATGGCATCACACTTATCTTTGAAAATGAAAGTTTTGCAAAACCCAGCAAAATCGTCACCCTTGCCGAATATAGGGGATCGACGATAAAAATGCACCTGGTCCTGGCGGGCGACAGTCAAAGAGGTGGCAGCATAGGTGGTTGTAACAGGGGTGGCAGGTGGAGCATTGGTGGAAGACTTAGTAGGATTACTTGAGGAGGCCATTGAAGATGGCATGAAGTACAAGAATATATTAGAAAAGACACCAGAAAAGTAATAATGGAGTGGCTCGAAAGTGAGGATGATTGAAGAGGAAAAGCTTTAGGAGAAAAGCTTGGCAACAATAGAGTTTTGATAGAGTTTCTCTCTCTAAAAAAGACGAGAGTTTGAAGAAGACAAAGAAAGGATAAGTGTTTTGAAAAATAGATGTTTGAAATATTTTAACCTGTCTTTTGAGTTTCCCACCACCACACGTGTAAAGACACCTATAATCATTTCAAATAGACATGTGGCACTTCAGGAAGTGTCCTCAAAGTTGAAAAGACAGTGCCACATCATCAATGAAGTGATGCCTGCGGAGTAGAAAGGGT
This sequence comes from Sambucus nigra, assembly GCA_949130495.1. NCBI lineage: Eukaryota > Viridiplantae > Streptophyta > Magnoliopsida > Dipsacales > Adoxaceae > Sambucus > Sambucus nigra. The sequence goes on from OX422216.1 coordinate 646,961,210, forward strand.
TTCCTTCTTAAGCAAGATTGAGTTTTAGTGCCAGAATTTTTGTCAGACATATCCAATAAACTCCCAATGAAGAAGCTTCCCCAACGGCTCAAAAAAGCTACGATGTCCCCTCGCCACAAGTCTAAACGTTGTTTAATTGTGATTCAAACACATCGGGGAAAATTTTTGCTTTTTTTGAACATGGCAAAATGATACAAGGGATAATTTCACAAGTCACAACGATAGGGACAGTCCTAACGAAAAACTCACTGCCCACAACTATACTCCACAACAGCACAAATGGGAGAATTTCACTTCCCCAGAGCCAAAATGAGTATTCGAGAAAGTCAGCAGGTGTTTCAGGAGAATTCCAAATTAGCCAAGGAAGCAAATCCATAATGGTTGAAGCTCAGTGAAAGAAAAAAGTTGCGATGTCCCCTCGCCAAAGCACCAATAATTCGCAGCGCTTCGACTCAGGTACATCGAGGATAATTTTACTTTTTTTACAGGCGTTAATGTTGTGGTTGTAACGGGGGAAAAGATGCCAGAATTTTTTCGCATAGAGAAGGTTCATTGGATTGAGAAGTTTTCATGCAGATATTTCTTATTTTCGCAACAAATCTCTCCACGAAGGGGAAAATGTAGAGGGGGCTTGAAGGTAATCTCAAAATTAGAGATAATCCCCCCATTAACAACACTGTTTGGGATTAAGGCAGTGAGGCAGCTCAGCGTGACAGCTCATACTTTAGCTTGTTGCGTTACGTAATCACATTGTATCGTTATTTATATTGACTGTGAGCTATAACGATTGTAATGATGTAATGAGTATATTATTTTGTTAGTGTGAGGTCGAACGGTACTCGCGAGAGTCCAGGCTTGGCAGGGCCTGAGAGAGCTTTCATGCTCTATTGAACGACCTCGCTGTGGGAAGTTTAGAGGGACTTGGTTTGGAGGATTGATAAGTGAGGCATCGTTGGGGCTTGTCCTGACCATCTTAGATACACCTGGTAAAACACCGAAAGACCTTAACCGTGGAACCTCGGGCAGAGCAACCTTGATTTACATCGAGCGTTGAGTTGTGAACCAAATAACCCTCTACTTAATGTCACATATACCGCATGTGATGTCACTAGCCAGTAAGGCAATGTCAAATCTACACTTGAGTAAACCACCATGGTATTTGGGGCTATCAGACAGTTGGTGAGCCACTTCTGTGACGACAGTCCCCTGACACACAGTGGTTAGGCAAAAGGCATGTCTTAGCATTTAATGTTTATGACGTGAAGCTAACTAGTACATCAGGTATTTAATGTTTATGACATATAGTATGAGGGATGTCTTTCACATCTATCGATAACTGAGTGACCTCGGGAGTGGTGCGGGGGCTATTTAATGACCCTAACCACCTCTGAGGAGAGGATGTTCTTTTTTAGAGTTAAAAAGTTATTACTAGAGAGAATATACATCATAAAGATATTTATTGCAAGCCAGAGATTTTACTCACCGACCATTGTCATTTATTACGAAGGTTTAATACTTGACAGAGATCATTGAGGGTGGTTGGGGTGTTTGGCTGCCTGCCAAGGTGTATCTAGGGTGCTTATTTTCTCTCTCCCTCTAAGAAAAGTTGCTTCTAAGTTCATTATTGCCTTCTGAGTTATACACGAGAGATTTGTGAGTTCAAACTGAGTTTATCTTCACTCAGTTGTGTTTGCGTGCCCTATAGTTAATCTATGGCATGATTAGTTAACTTATCATTACTATACTCAAAAGGGTTTACGCCTCCATCTAATCTAAACTACCATCTTACACTAAGGACTCCACTCTGGACCATTGTAAATCGAGTATGGGCAAAGTCATGAGTTTATCCTTTCTCTCCTAAAAACTCTTTAATAATCAGAGCTCCAAACAAACATTACCCCCTTTCGAGTGAGGTGAGTCAGTGTCCTGGCAATCTTCAAAAACCCTTGAATAAGCCTCCTATAGTACCCAGCCAAACCCAAGAAAGTCGTAACTTTGATAGGTATCATGGGTTGTCCCCACTCCATCACAATCGACACCTTTCCATGATCCACTAAAATCCCAGCCTCCAACACAATGTGCCCCCAAGAACTTCACCTCTTTAAACTAGAATTCACACTCAAAGAACTTATCATACATTCCTAAGTGTTTGAAAAACTATCCTCAGATGCTGAGTGCGCTCTTCCTCGAACAGAGAATATACCAATATGTCGTTAATGAACACTATAACGAACTGGTCTAATAATGGACAAAACAACCTATTCATCATGTCCATAAACACCATAGGCGTGTTGGTCAACCCAAATGGCATGAACCAAAATTCATAAGATCCATAACACATCTAAAAGGTCATATTTGGAATTTCCGCCTCTCGAATTTGTATCTGATGATACCCCGAGCGCAAGTCGATCTTTGAGAAGCACGATGCACCCCTCAACTGATTGAACAGGTCATCAATACATGGTAATGGATACTTACTACATATCGTGACCTCGTTTAGATACCGAGAGTCCACAAAAAGTCTTATTGAACCATCCTTTTTATTTACAAACAACATAGGACCTCCCCAAAGAGATGAGCTTCTCTGTATAAACCCCTAACTCAAGGGATACTAGATTCTTACCGTAACTCATTATCTCTAATGGATCCATCCAATAAAAAAATCCCTCAAAATGGGTCTGGTGCTTGACGCCAAATATATAATAAAGTCTATCTCTTGGACTGGTGGTAACCATGCACTACACCAAAATAGAGAAATTTCAACAGATTATTTTTTCTATGTATAACATATTTTATCTATTACAAGTTAATAACAGCCAAAATCCGTTACAAATAGAGAATAATCACTGCAATATGTTGGTATCCATTGCAAAAGTCATTAAGAAAAAAATAAAAAAATAAAAAAGGGAAGGTTGGGTGGGATAATTCCCCGCAAATCCCTAACCAAACCCACTCCCTCGTTACCTTTACCTGTTGGTGACCTCTATTATGGAAGATTGTATATCATTATTCCAGATCTCTCTAAGGCAAAAAATATCGCTTTTGTTCTTCCTAATCAGTTAGTTTTTTTTAACCCTACAGAGCATTAGGGTTTAAAACTCGTTTATCCCTCTACGTGTTTCCTGTTTGCATGACCCCATAGGTATATATTTCTATATATTGATCTTGAGTTATTGTATTATGCGATGTTTTAGTGATTTGTGTTTGTTTTTATCTTATACTGGTGGAAGATAAAGGGTTTCTTAAATTTACTTGTACATAATTTCTTAATCTTTTGTTGTCGGAGTATCTGCTTGAAGAATTTTCTTGAGTAATCATAAATTCTTTGGATTCAATGCATGACACATACCATTGCGTGAAATTTCAAATTACTTTAGTGTGGAAACACCATTTTGAGTTATGAAATGCAATCAGATATTAAATTTCTGGTATGATACAATGGATCTTTTTTTCCTATTTGTAACGAATTTTATCCGTTACACATTTGTAATGGATGATATACCAAAATATACCCTCGGCCAGGCCGAGGGAATTCTCGTCCAGGACGAGGGCCTAGTTCTACTTGTACTCCCAGGGGGTTATACTGAAGATAGGTGGCCGGCCAAGCCGACCCCGCCGTTGGCAACACAAGTATTCTGGATGGCCCAAATCAGCCCAAGCCCGTGCAGATTGAAGATTCGACTTGGGGACGGTTCATACGACCATACGACCATACAACCATACGATCGATGACCCTAGGGAGGCCGACAGTACAAATATCCTACATTCAACAATCAGGGCCTCCACAAGGTTGGCATCAGCCTTGGCCTGTCACTATAAGCCGAGGGTGACATCATCATGGCATGTGATTTGGGAGACGCGTGGAACAGTGCATGTGGGACTCATGTATCACGTGGACCTAACCGTTATACTAAGATCATTCCCTCACATGAGGGAATATTATATCATCATTACCCGTAAGTGGTCGATCTAGGTGTTAAGGGGGGATTAGCTAGATTATCATTCACATGCTCAATGTATGCTTGGGGGTACACTACACCCCCCACGCCCTATATATACTTGTCATCTTCAACCTTGCAAAGGGATCGATAATTGTAACCCTAGATTAAACTCTGCTTGTACACACAGTAGAGAGAGGACTTGTTCATTGTATCCAAGACCTTTAGTGCCCATATTAGTGGATCACACACCCACAATGGATGTAGATATGATTGGCTGAACCACTATACATCATTGTGTGCATACCTCTTTTACTCACCTCTTTGTACATACATACATACATACATACATACATACATATATAACTTTATTATTACCATTATTGATACTGTTTGAGCTCTATCACCTCTTATCAGGTGGTATTATTCTAAGCATCATCAGTTTGGCGCCGACTGTGGGAATGAGAAACCATTTCTTCCTTTCTGCAGCTTGACCTCACCGGAGACTCTAGTGGTGAACCAGTTCTCCCCCTTTGTGTGGAGCTGTTTCACCATTGAAAGATATCCATTAAGGTTCTCCAATCTTTTAATCATTCAGCTCATCACAGATCAAACATATGGCACCGGAGTTACCACCACCTCCTCCACCATCTAGTGGAGTAAGGCTTAGTTCTATCCATGTACCACCTCAGTCTGAGATGACTGAGGTGGATGCCACCCTGGAGTCTTTGGTAGCAAGCTAGCAGGTCATGCAAAAGTAATTTGCAGCTCTTAGCCAAAACATACTGAGACCACTAGGAGTCTCACCGGAGATGATTACTCTGCCAGCTTCACGGGAACAACATGAGGCTAGGGATCACCTCAGGAACCATGCAAAGACTTGCCACCTCCATAATGGCGGAGGTATGTTAGTGACCCAGGTGTTTACGCCTGGGGAGGCAAGGAAACCCTTGACCGGAGGATAAGTATGATGATGTGGAAGTGGAAGATGCTCCAATAGATTGTTGGGAGTCGTATGAGGTCTCCAACAATAGTATACGACCAATCCAGGAGAGCCAAGGAAGGTGTAGGAGAAAAAAATCCTTATGATTGCCCCAGAGGCTCAGCTTTTAATCGCCTGAGGAGAGGGTCAGCCTTTTAGAGGCTGAGACCAGCTAATGACCTGAGGGAAAGATTATCCAGATCGAGAAGTCTTATAAGGTCCAGAAGAGAGGAAGTGGGTGGCCGACCCCACGAGGGTTGACCCCCTCATAGACGAGATGAAAGTCATGGAGGCGTAAATAGCCGGCAAAATTCGGTTGCAGCGGAGCCCTCAGTTCATCCCAGAGAAGCGACGGGGGATAACATCGGCCAAGCCGACCCTGTGAGGCCGTGGAATGACTCGATTCAGAGGTTGGAGGATAAAATTAGTGATATCCTGAAAATCCGAGACCCTCTTTAGAGAGGATATGTCGAGGGTTCACCCTTTGTGGAGAGTATAGTCAACTTCCCGACGTCGGCCAACTTTAAGCCGCATGTGGTCACCCCAAGATATAACATGAGCACCAACCCAGTCCATCATATCTAGATGTACAAATCACCATCTGATATATACTCTATCTCATATGAGATGAGATGCCGAGCCTTTTCGAGCACCTTGACTTGGGCTGCACATATCTGGTATGCCTCTCTTTCGAAAAACTCTATTAAAAGCTTTAAACAGCTAGCAGAGCAGTTCATCCACAACTTTTGTTTCAGCGTGAGGCCACAGAAGAAGACCACCCACCTTCTCTATGTTAAATAAGGGAAAAACAAGAGCCTCAAAGACTACCTAGCCAAATTTAACAAAGAAAATTTAGAGGTCGAAGACTACGAAGAAAGTATAGCCATGACGACCCTCATTAGAAGACTCCAAAATGGTAAGATATTGTGGAAGCTTACCAAAGACCCCTCGAAGTCAATGGATGAGTTGCTGGCAACGGTGGGGAAGGTGATGAATGTCAAAGAGGCAATGGCCGCCAAATATAAAGATAAAAAAAGAGGTACTAGTGGAGGTAAATACCAGAAAAAGAATAAAGAGGGGAAGAAAAGACCAGCAGATGACAAGTTTGCAGATTACACCCCTCTGATGGTCAGCTGCGAAGACATTCTGCATGAGATAAAGAGCGACCGATCTTTAAAATGGTATGAGAAGTTGAGAGCACCTCCCCACAAGAGGAACAAAAACCTATGGTGCGAATTCCATCAAGACCATGGCCATTTAACTGATAAATGTTTCGCCCTAAAAGATGAAATTGAAAAGATGTTAAAAGAAGAAAAGTTAAGAAAGTATGTATACAAGGGTGCTCTTAAGAGTGGCCGACCCGACCCTAGGAAGAAAAAAGTGATAAATGCTAAGAAGATGCCCCCGGTAGGCGCGATGACCCCTGAGAGGATGATAATGATCCTAACCTTCCACTGAAGGATGACCATGGCTCGGTGAAAAGGCTTAATATGATTTCATTTAGTATCAGAATAATCTTCGGGGTCCTATATAGAGGAAGATCAGAGGTGGCCAACAGGAAGGTCCGTGTAGCTGAAGCGAAGGCAGTAACGAAAGTTGAAGCCGTGCACTCAGCCTCGATCGAAGCCAAGCCTAAAAAGAGGAAGAAAGTTGACATGGATACTCTGATAGTTCTCAAGGATGGACCTCAAGGGCCTCCTATCCCCACATGATGATCCTCTCGTCATCACCACCAGGGTGCACATATGTGAGGTGCCAAGGATCTTAGTAGATGGGGACAGTTCTGCAGACGTGATGTTTTGGTCATGTTTCAAAGCCTTAGGACTTAGCCGCTCTAGGCTCGTCCCATACCATTATCCCCTGATCGGTTTCAGTGGAGAAAAAGTTCATCCCCTGGGGATGTATGAGGCTGATGTAAGAATGGGAGATGAGTGGCCAAAATGGCTCATCGAGAAGATCAACTTTTTCATGATGGACGAAAATGTCTTTTCGGCCTACAACATTATACTGGGACGAGTAGCCCTTAAGGAATTGGAGGACGTGTCTTCGACGGTTCACCAGATGATAAAATTCTGAACTCCTTATGGGGTAGGGAAAGTTCAGGGTGACCAGACGACGGCACGGGAATGATACTTCAACTCTGCCGAGGAAAAACAGGTGCACAAGAAAGAAACCACTACTTATAATATTGATACCCTTAATCCCAGGGATGAGATAAAGTTAAAGAAGGGAGACCCCGCAAAAGAGGTAGAATCCATCATCCTCAATGAAGATGAGCCGAAAAAAACCATCCAGGTCGACAGAGTCCTAAAGCCGGATATAAAAGAGGAGCTCATCAAGCTGCTGAGGAGAAGACAGAGCGTCTTTGCATGGAGTCATGCAGACATGTCGAGAATTGACCCCAAAATCATGTGTTATAAGCTAAACATAATAGAGTATTCCAAGATAATAAAGCAAAAGAGGGTAATTTATTCTCAAGAGAAATATGAGGTCATAAGGGATGAGGTTAAGAAGCTCGAAGAAGCTGAGTTTATCAGAGAGATCATCTATCCCGAATGGCTATCTAATGCGATCATAGTCCCCAAAGAAAATGGGAAATGGAGGATGTGTGTAGACTTCACTGACCTCAACAAATATTGCCCCAAAGAAAGTTTCCCTCTTCCTCACATCGATCAAATGGTGGACGCTACTACAGGCTATGAGTTAATGAACTTCATGGATGCATACTCGGGCTACAATCAGATCTTCATGGATCCTGTGGACACAAAAAAATAGCTTTCATTATTGACAAGGGGACGTACTATTATAGGGTCATGCCCTTTGGCCTGAAGAATGTCGGCGCAACGTATCATCATCTCATGAATGAAATGTTCGAAGACCAAATCGGGAAGTCTATGGAGGTCTATGTAGATGATATGCTGACCAAGAGTTTGAAAGCCAAGGATTATGTAGCCGACTTGAGAGGACCTTTGACACGATGGACAAATGTTGGATGAAGCTCAACCCAGCCAAGTGCATTTTTGGGGTTGGAGTAGGGAAGTTCTTAGGGTTCATTGTCAATCAAAGGGGTATTTAGGTCAATCCTGAGAAGATAAAGGCTTTGCTAGAAATGAAGACCCCCAAGACCATTAAAGATGTTCAGAGGCTCACAGGGTGAGTAGCTGCTTTGAATAGATTTGTATCCAGAGCCACAGACAAATGTCTACCATTTTTTAAAGTTCTAAAAAAGGATGTTGAGTGGAACGAAGAGTGTGACAAGGCTTTCAAAAAGCTAAAGTCCTACCTAGGGTCTCCTTTTCTTTTATCGCAGCCAGTGCAAGGTGAAAGATTATACGTGTACCTAGTTGTCTCAGAGTCGAAAATCAGCACTACTATTATGAGAGAAGAAGACGGGGTGTAGAAGTCGATGTATTTTAATAGTATAGCACTCCAAGGAGCAGAGAAATGGTACCCTGGGATGGAGAAGTTAGCCTATGGCTTGATTCACGCCTCAAGGAAGATGAAGCCGTACTTCCAATCCTATAAAATGGTCATCCTTACTGACTCTCCTCTTAGGCAGGTCATACACAAGCCAGAGAAATCGGGAAGGCTAATGACCTGGGCAATAGAGATGGGAGAGTTTGATATTGTATATCAACCTAGGGTGGCCATCAAAGGGAAAGCACTAGAAGATTTCGTGGATGAATTTACTTAGGTAGAGGCTAAGGCTGAAAATGAAAACCTCGAGAAGACAGATATTCAACAAGGCTGAATTATTGACATGTCCACAGATAAGGTTGAGATAAGCACAGCTAGAGGAAAAGTTATTGAAAATGAATAGGGAAGATACCTCTTTAGACAGGGATCACTCTCTGAGGGAAATTTTTCTGGGGAACAGGATGTGTGGAATCTCTTTATTGATGGGTTCTCCTGTGAGAATGAAAGCAGAGCTGGATTGATAGTATCAGCACTAGACGACACAAAAACCGAGTATGCCTTATGGTTCAACTTCAAAGACTTCAATAATGAGTTTGAATATGAGGCTATGCTAGCAGGACTCTCTTTGGCTAGAACTCTTAGTGTTGGCCAGCTCTTAGTGCATAGCGATTCAAGGTCGGTAGTTAACCAGATACTAGGAGCATATGAGGCTAAGGATGAGAGAATGGCCAAATATCTTGAGAGAGTAAAGTATTTATTGAAAAGCTTAAAAGAAGTAAAGTTTAAGAGGATACCTCGGTTGGACAATGGCCAAGCCTATGCACTTGCAAGACTAGCCTCAGCAACTAGGACAAATATCAGGAGAATAGTGCCAGTGGAAATTCTGCTTCGGCCAGCGATTGAAGATGAATATGGAACACTTGGGTCTTACCTAAATATAAAGAGGGAAGCTTCATGGATGTACCCTCAAACCAGATACATTAAAGAGGGGGAGATTCCAGAGGCAAAATCCGAAAGGAATAAGTTGAGGTACAGGGCTATAAAATTCATCGTCATGGGAGATACATTATACAAGAAAGGGTTCTTGCTCCCTTTGCTCAGGTGTGTTCATCCATCTGAGGTTCCATATATCTTGCAAGATGTGTACAAGGGGTCTTGTTTAAGCCACATTAGGGGAAGGTCGTTATATAAAAGGATAGTCACACAGGGATACTGGTGGCCGACCTTGGCCAAGGATGCTACGACATATGTGAAGAAGTGTGATAAATTCCAGAGGTTCGCTACCATCCCTCGTCAGCCTCATCAACCTCTGACCTCCATTACATCCCCAGGGTCGTTTGCTGTATGGGGAATCAATTTTGTAGCGATCGATTATTTTTCAAAATGGGTGGAGGCGAAGCCAATGATCACAATTACCGAACATAAGACATTCTAGTTCATTTGGAAGAACATCATATATAGGTATGGTCTCCCCAACACCCTTATCTCAGATAACAGGACTCAGTTTAAGAATGTTTCCTTGGAGAAATACTGCGAAAGAGTTGGTATCAAACAATTCTTTTTTACTCCAGGTAAACCTCAGGCTAATGGGTAGACTGAGGTAACAAACCGAACAATCCTTTACGGGATCAAGAAAAAGCTCAAAGAGGAAAAAAAAGATGGGTTGAAGAAGTATATGCTGTACTGTGGGCCTACAGGACGATAATAAAAAAATCCTATGGGGGAAACCCCCTTCATGTTAATATATGGCTCAGAAGTCATCATCTCCACTGAAATTGGGCTTCCTACTCATAGAATTTAGATGTATAAGCCCATAAAAATACAATGGAAATGAGACTTGATCTTGACTTTATCGAGGAAAGAAGATAAGACACTGAGATAAGACAAACAACTTATAAACAGAGGACAACCAGGTTTTACAATCAGAGGATAAAGCAAAGGTCGATAGTTATGGGAGATCTAGTCCTAAAAAAGACATGGCAAAAACCTAACAAGCTCCACCCAAACTGGCATGGCCCATACAGGGTCACCGATGAAGTTGTCCCAGGAACCTATAGGTTAGAAATCCTTGAAGGGGAACCCTTTTCAAACCCCTGAAACGCAGATCATTTGAAGAAATATTACCAGTAATGTTGTAGTTGATGTCCTATTTGTTCATAATTGTAATGAATGTATTATTTCATAAAACACTTGGAATTTTAATGAGAATAGACTATTGGCCCCTTATCTTATTGTTTGTCAATTTGGATATTTGTTGGGGTAATTCATACTAAACTACAAAACACCATTTGTGGTGAAGTAGGCTTAAATGCTCTTCGGTGAGCATGGATGGGGACAACTATATCCATATGTTGTCAATAACATCGAGGGGCATTTAGTCCTCAAAACATCATTAATTTGGTGGACAACCTACCTCAGCTAAGATGAGGGTGAATGGTAGGGACAACTCTCCATTCACCCTCAAGAAAAATGAGGGGGGACTTATGAATCATTAATTTGGTGGATAACCTCTCTCGGCTAAGATGAGGGTGAATGGAAGGTACGACCCTCCATTCACTCTCAAGAAAGACGAGGGAGGACTTATGTTTGAAAACATCATTAGATTGGTGGTTAAACTCCCTCAGCTAGGATGAGGGTGAATGGTAGGGAAGACCCTCCATTTACTCTCAAGAAAGAGGAGGGAGGACTTATGTTTGAAAACATCATTAATTTGGTGGATAGCCTCCCTCGGCTAAGATGAGGGTGAATGATAGGTACGACCCTCCATTCACTCTCAAGAAAGACGTGGGAGGACTTATGTTTGAAAACATCATTAGTTTGGTGGTTAAACTCCCTCGGCTAGGATGAGGGTGAATGGTAGGGAAGACCCTCCATTCACTCTCAAGAAAGACAAGGGAGGACTTATGTTTGAAAACATCATTAATTTGGTGGATAGCTGAAAAATGCGTTACTAAAGCCGTTTATTGAAAATAAACTATTTAAGTAACTCCGAGTTGTTTTTTGAAGAAACACTTTTCTTAAATCAAAAAGGATTAATCACAAGATGTGTTTAATAAAACAGTATGTACGAGATCTTATTCAAGATTTGAGCAACAAGTTTAAAAGATAGTTTAAACAAGTTTTAAACACAGCACAACCAAGAATGAGATGAGAAAATGTAGAAGACTTCTGTTCACAATTTTTACGTGGTAAAACCTCACCAATTGAGGAAACATCCACGACTCCCTCTACGGAGTAAAAAGAAAAATCCACTAAAACAAATATATGAGTTACAAACTACATAACTAACATGCAAACAACTCAGACCTATATAAGTTTAGGAATGTACCCTCTGGTGTCCTTAAACTTCTCTGCAGTTCTGATTGTAGATGTAGTTCTCCCAGTTTGTAAACTTCTGATTTGTTCCATCACTTTACGTCGACTTATGTTCACAAGATCTTATTACCAACACTTTTCGTGTTGTAGGGTGTAAGTGTTTGTGAAGGTGCTTTCTAACACATGCATGCACACACACACACACTTATTAATTACAAACAGTCCTAACAAATTACAGTTACACTATATGCAGTGATATTTTCTTTTTCTTTCTTCTTAGAAAACTTTGAACCTTATTTGACCTTTCAATCTATCCCAGAATCCACGGATACCTTGCTAGGAAGACAGACAAGGTATTAATCAATCTCAGAATTTAAAACAAAAACTTTTTGAGATTGAAAACCTCCAACTGAGATTCCAAACTAGGTCAAAGGTTTCGTTTTACAAGAACAAGAAACAGAAAGCATTTATTGTTGATTTCAAAGTAAGAAAACGTTTTAGAGAAAATAATCAACAATATATTTCTCAAGGTGAGAAATAAAAGATACTAAGTGTAATGTAACATGAATAACTCAGATCTGAGATTTCTATGGAAACATAAACTAGATCTAAGTAGAGGTCTAAGTTGGAAACAAGATCTCACGAACACAAGGTTACAGCAACCAAAAATAACTCAACTCAAACTCTTAAACACTCAAGAACACTCAGGATGGTGTTTTTGGATATGGTGTTTTGAAGAAGTGTTTGGGTTAGGTTTGAAGAGGATTTGGACGAAGTTAGGGTTTCTAACTTTTTTCTCTCTTCTCTCTCTACTCTCTTCTCTCTTTTTTCTCTCAATTCTTTGAGGAAATGAAATGGCAAAAAGTCTTCGAAGTCTGAGAATAGAGGCCTTTTATAGTGAGAGGAGAAGGTTCGAGATATCTGATCAAAAATAAGGGCTGAGATCGAGTCAATTTAGATTGACTTGAATCTAAGGGCTCACACAAGGCGGTGCTTAAACGAACAGTGATTGGCTTAAAAAGTTACACGGGGATTCATCAAGGCAACATGCAGACCATTGATAAGAAATGATCCAAGGGCTGATAACACACGCGTTTATTGTCTCAGTAAAGAAACACACATCTAACCAATCAGGGGGCAACAGGTGTTGGCCAGTTAAGGGATATAAAACGCGCGTCCAAACTAATTACAAAGAATACCCTTAAGTCTCTGCCGCTTTTGGATTCTACCCAAGGTAACATTAAGCCATAAAATACAACAAGTAATATTTGGAGATTGACCCCAAAACTTTTTAAATCAAGTTTTAACTTATTAAAATATTGTTTAAAAAATCCCAAAAAATTATTAAAGCTCAAACTTAGGGATTTAAACACACTCAACACATGTACACACATAATTATGCAATATGACATGCAAAAAATGAATTCTACTGTGTGTGAGTGTTGGCAATAGGTTCTTGATCAAAACAAGAAAGAGAGATGAATAGGAAATCCAACTTCTGAGGATCTTTGGTTTCTAGGAAGACATAATTTTGTCACAATTTCCAAACTAGATGAGCACTTATACAATATAGACTCAAGTGAGTCAAATGTATACGGGCTTTAATAGCCTCCCTCGGCTAAGATGAGGGTGAATGGTAGGGACGACCCTCCACTCACTCTTAAGAAAGATGAGGGACGACTTATGTTTGAAAACATCATGAATTTGGTGGTTAAACTCCCTCGGCTAAGATGAGGGTGAATGGTAGGGACAATCCTCCACTCACTCCCAAGAAAGACGAGGGAGGACTTATGTTTGAAAACATCATTAATTTGATGATTAACCTCCCTCGACTAAGATGAGGGTGAATGGTAGGGACGACCCTCCATTCACTCTCAAGAAAGACGAGTGAGGACTTATGTTTGAAAACATCATTAATTTGGTGGTTAAACTCCCTCGGCTAAGATGAGGGTAAATGGTAGGGACGACCCTCCACTCACTCCCAAGAAATATGATGGAGGACTTATGTTTGAAAACATCATTAATTTGGTGGTTAAACTCCCTCGGCTAAGATGAGGGTGAATGGTGGGGATGAACCTCCATTCACTCTCAAGAAAGACGAGGGAGGACTTATGTTTGAAAACATCATTAATTTGGTGGTTAAACTCCTTCGGCTAAGATTAGGGTGAATGGTAGGGATGACCCTCCACTCACTCCCGAGAAAGACGAGGGAGGACTTATATTTGAAAACATCATTAATTTGGTGGTTAAACTCCCTTGGAGAAGATGAGGGTGAATGGTAGGGACGACCCTCCACTCACTCCCAAAAAAGATGAGAGAGGACTTAGAAGATGGTTAGCACAAATTATGAAAATGGCAGAATAAAAGACCAAATTGAGGGGAAGAGCATTTTCATTCAAGAACAGATAGTTATAATACATAATGTTAAAAAAAATTGGCATAAAAGAGAATTACATCAAGAGGTTATAGGTCACAAACGACCACCCTAAAGAGCTGCCTCAGAGGGTAAGGAAGGGTCAGCGGCATTGACAGGAGGCCGACTCTCCGATGTACCTGTTCCCTCAATAGCCGTCTGAGACTCCACGTGGGATAGAGCTTCGTCCATCAAGGGATCTTTTAAATTTACAGCTTCTATAGAGGGGTGAATGGACGACACTGCATCAGAAAACTTCAAGACATCCCATCGACAAGCCGTCTTGATTCATCTCTCCAAATACTCACGGCTAAAACTCTAGAATTCATTAGAGAGATTGTATGCCTCTACATCATCAGTCCCAGCCCTTTGAACGGTTGTATCAAGGTCTGTCTTAAATTATATCGCCATATTAGTCAAAGCCTCATCTTTGGCCTTGAGAAGGTTATCCTTCTGCTTCATCTGCTCACATGCTCCTTTCCAAGCTCCCCAAGAACCCTAGAGTGGTCGGCCTTCACAGTACCCAGCTATTTCTTAAGATTCTCCAACTGTCTTCAAGTTGGCCTCACTCTGAATAGTCCTCTCAGCCTCTTGAATTTTTGGATAATTCTTAGTCATCCGCTTCATGGTCGATGTAAAGGCGTAGACAGACTGAAAAAGACGAGAGCAATGTTAGTGATGAAAGGACGAGGGGAGAGTTTAAAATGAAAGGGATGAGATAAATACTTGGGCTAGACTATGAATCCCAAAGTCATAGACTTTAGGTGGGGGAATCTTAGCCAAAAAATCATAATCAGACGATGATGGAGTAGAGAATATGGAGGCTTTGACTGCCTTCCTATGAGCAATCAGAGAGGAGGGGTCGGCCTTTAGTATGGTCAGGTTGGTTGACCAGAAGGCATCGAAAGATAAGGAAGAAATCGTCCCCTCAATGTGTGTATTTGGGGCCTCCATCCTCACCCTCGTAGGGGCATTACGCCGACCATCAGTAGGAGATTCTCTCTCCTTCCTCTTTCGCGAATCCATATGGATCGACCCCACTACCGTCGGCCCCACATCAGTTGTTTTCTTTTGGATTTGCTAAGGTTGTTTGCCTTTCTTTTTTAGATCAGCTAATAGACTTGGGGTAGACATCTCCCAAAGTGAATCAGGTGTGTTTGAAGGTTGATCTGTAAAAGTAAGACGACAGGTCAGATGATAAAAGTAAAGAGGGAACACTTGAACGAAATTGAAACAAAAGGTAACTCACATAATTTTATCAAAGGGCCGACCCTCAGACCAGCTTCTCTGAGGAGACGAGGGGTCATTAAATCCTCAAATTGGGGAATGTAACCGTCCTTCCCCTGCTCCCTCAGATAGTCAGCTATATCTCTTTCGTCTAAGCTTTATCCAAGTTCTGACCTTGCTTTCAGGAGGGGTTAGACCATGCTCATGGGACCCTTGGTCTCTCTTCTGTAGGATCAACCTCGACGGGAAATTACCAATCCCCAGAAACAAAGAAGAATCTCCTCTTCCAGTCATGGTTTGATGTTTGTGCAATATGGAGAAGTTTCTTATCAGACCTCCTAGCCCCGAGATGGAAGTACCCAGGTTATTTGTACGAGGAGGTAATATTATAATAGGCCAGGAACAGATCAACCGAGGGCTCATCAGTGAATGTGTTATTTCAAAGGGAAATATAGCCGAGGATTATCCTTCATGAGTTAGGAGGAAGTTGGGTAAGAGCAACCCCAAGTTTAGAGAGTATAGAGACGATAGAAGGATGAAGAGGCAACCTGATGTCTAACCTGAACATCTGCTCGTACATGGAAATTTCTACCTCTCGCCTCTGAAAGACCTTCTCATCTTCATCTGGGATCCTCATAGTAACATCGGTTTTAACACCAAAAGAGTGTCTTCATAGTAAGAGATCAAGATCCTTAACGGACGAGATGAAAGATGAGGCTGTCGAGGTGCCAACCTCATTATTTGAATTCTCACTCTCTTCCTCAGACCCACTAACCTTGTCCTCACTTCTCTCATCCCCTGCTCCATTTGACCCATCGTTGTCAAGAGTTGGGGGGCCATCTGAGAAAGTGGCTTTAAATTTAAGAGTACATATAACAATCACATGGACAGCTTCAGGGTTAACTGTTCCCTCGGCTTGTTCGCGGGGGTCAAGGTTTGAAGGTTCGTCCCTCCCAGAGGCACCAACACCGTAAGAAGAAGACGATTTGGTTTGTTTATCCATGACTTCTTGGCTCTGACTCTCAGTTGGACGACAATACGACCCAAAAGGCTCAATGGGAGATGGTAAAATTGTAGCCAATGGAATTAGGAAAATGGGTCATACCCAGACAGGGTCGACCCTACGTATAGACTCGTTATCTTCTTCTACCCTCCTAATCTCTATAAAACATCTCTCTCTCAAAGTTGGAAACTCCTCGGCTAAATTGTAAAGCCTTTGGAGCATTAAGAGGAAGACCTTAAACTTAAGGATTTTCTCAAACAACCTACAATCATATTAAATAGTTGACTAAGTTGACTTCAAGATCGAACTTAGAGAAATTAAAGGTTTTATGGATGAACAACCAATAACAGGAGGAATAAATTTCATCAGAGAAGAAGATCGGAGGGTCACCGAAAAACCTAAAAAAAGCTAAAACCCAATACAGAATCACCTCAAAACGGTGGAGGAGGAATCCAGGCACGCTTATCAGTAAGTCTCTTGCCCTACAACCACCGATGGATGGTGGGTTCACACGTCGAAAAAATATAAAACCAACCAAGAAAATGTGCAGAAGTTGTTCAAAGCACAAACCGAAGAAAACTTGGAAAATAAGAAGAATGGTGAAGAGATTACCTGGAAAAGAAGACTGAAGAATGGCGAAACTTGGAGTTCTTGTGAAAATACAGAGATAGAGGTTAACTGCTAAAGCTAGAGAGAGAGATAGTG
This sequence comes from Sambucus nigra, assembly GCA_949130495.1. Taxonomy (NCBI): domain Eukaryota; kingdom Viridiplantae; phylum Streptophyta; class Magnoliopsida; order Dipsacales; family Adoxaceae; genus Sambucus; species Sambucus nigra. Next base: position 646,978,210 of record OX422216.1, read on the forward strand.
CGCAAAGAAAAAGTAGAAGAAAGAGGAGGTATTTTAAAATATTTAAATACTTTTTCATTATTGGGCCTAATAACCAAGGCGGTGCACAACCTACGAGGAGAATCATCATTAGCGCACAAAGTCCCAAGTCTGATATGCAACCATCATTTATGGGGAATACACGATGATTAACACCTGATAAACGTCAATCAACTTAACAAGTGTCACTCATCAGCCTGACGACTCATCAACGCAACATCCAAAGACATTATTACCAATCAGCCACCTCGACATCATTGTTGACTAAGGGCTAGGGGTGATTAATATACCAAAATATACCCTCGGACAAGACAAGGTCATCCTCATCTAGGATGAGGGCCCAGTTCTACTTCTACCCCCAAGGGATCATACAGAAGATAGGGAGTCGGATACCATTAGCAATGCAAATATGCTGGATGGCCCAAATCAGCCCAAGCCCATGCAGATTGAAGCTTCAGCTTGGGGACGGTTCATACGACCATACGACCATATGACAATTCAGGCGACCGGACGACCCTAGGGAGGCCGACAGTACAAATGACCTATATTTAGCAATCAGGGCCTCCATAAGGTTAGCATCAGCCTCGGTCTATCACTATAAGCCGAGGGTGACATCATTATGGTGTGTGATTTGGGAGATGCATGGAACAGTGCGCGTAGGACTCAGGTAACACGTGGACCAAATCGTTATAACAAGATCATTCCCTCACGTGAGGGAATATTATGCCATCATTACCTACAAGTGTCCCAGCCAGGTGTCAAGGGGGGATTAGCTAGATTATCATTCACATGCTCAATGCATGCTTAGGGGGTACACTACACCCCCAAGCCCTATATATACTTGTCATCTTCAACGTTGCAAAGGGATTGATAATTGTAACCCTAGCTGAAACTCTGTTGGTAAACACAGTAAAGATAGAAAACGTGTGCATTGTATCCAAAGCCTTTAGTGCCCATATTAGTGGATCACACACTCACAGTGGATGTAGGCCTGATTAGCTGAACCATTATACATCATTGTGTTCATACCTCTTTTACTCACCTCCTTCTACATACATACATACATATATAACTTTATTGTTGCCACTGTTGATACTTTTTTAGCTCTATCACCTCTTACCAGGTGGTGTTGTTCTACGCATCATCAATGGACAAAATCCATTATTAATAGGAAAAAACCATTACAAATTGATTAGAATTATATGAAAAAATCATTTAAAAAAAATAAAGTGGGAGTGTCACATGGGTTCCACTCTCTAACTCTCCCTCATCTCTCATCTATACCTCCCATACCTGCCTGTCTCTCTCCAGTTTACCGCCCATATTCGTCTCTTTTCATAACAACCTTAGTTTCATCTCTAGGTTATATGAATTCAAGATCTGATAACGATTCTTCTACCATTTATATCCGATCATTCTGGTTTTTCTGTTTACAATGTAAATTTTTTTAGTTTCTGTATTAAAGAAATTATTTTGTAATGTAGAAAGATCGTTTCCTATTGTTACCTAATCCAATAATCGGTTTGAGTATTTGTTATGTGTTTATCATGACCGGATTATATTTATTTGATTTTGTATAGAGAAGTTATTTTTTATTTCGATTTATGATTTATTAAACTTTATTAATTCTCTTCCTTTTGTTTGTTCAAAGTGGATAGATGTACGTACCGATTAGTTACACTAAAAAATTAATGTTTTCAATTATAGAATATCAAATCTTTATGTGCACAAACAAGTATGAATTTTGCCAAAATTGGTATTTGTTGATACTAATTATATGTATATGTCCCTTTTAGGATTATTTTTTGGCTCCTTTCCTTTCCTGATCCGATATTTGTGGGTTCAAACGAGAGTCCAGAAGTTTCTGTGATTTGTTTTGCCAAGAATCGAAATTTACGATCAATAATGTTTTTAAACTATGAAATTTTTGGGCATTACATTTATTGATTTTGATTTAAATTCTTTTTTTGTTAATGAGATTTGAAGGTTTAAAGGGACACAGTGGGGGTAATGAGTTTGATGTGATTTGCTAGCCTTAATTAGGGTAAAGTGGTGTGCACTTGTTTTACCAATCCGTTGATTATTAGCTGTCAGTTGTTTCAAGGATTTTTTGGTTGCTGTAATTTGTCTATATATTTTACATATATAAATTATTATTGATATAATTTCAGGGGTAGTTACTGTACCCTAATGTAAGGAACGATGAAATTCATAGCATGTTTCACAATCGGGGTGTTGAAATTCATCTCCCGTTTCTCTCGTCTCTCCCCATACGATCCACAGTTTGGAGAGATGAATTTCAACACAGAAGATGAATTTCAACTTGAAAATATTTTTCACGGATTTTTTTTAGTTCAAAATAATTTTTCAAGTAAAACGTTTTCTTTTCCCGTAATGCACCTATTGTGTAAATTTTTTTAAGATAGCGGGTATTATCTATTATTGAGTGTAACTTGAAAAATTTATTATTTTAATTGAAATGTTATCATTGCTGCATGAAGTTGTACTTTTAGTTGGAGAAAATAAATCATTATATATATATATATATATATATATATATATGTGTGTGTGTGTGTGTGTGTGTGTGTGTGTGTGTGTGTGTGTGTGTTTGTGTTTGTGTTTGTGTGTGTGTGTGTGATGTATTTGAGATTTTGAACTTGTTTCCTCCTTTAGTTACATTTTTTGTTTTTTTTCTAAATTAGGAGTTTTACTTTTTATTATCAAATTATGTAACCATTGTTTACTTTGTTGATTTCATGTTATGACCACTAATAATATTGATTCGTTTGATGCATGTTGTTTTACCAAAAAAAGTCTCCCTAATAGTAATATGGTATACGCAGTCCAAAATATGTTGCTTAGGTATTTAATGTTAACTTATCGTAGTTAATGTTAGTGACAAAGTGAAAATTTAAGGTTGATACTTTATGATTATGCATTCAAATAATGTATATGTATTTATTAACCAATGTTGTTGATACATATTTGGTGTTAAAAACATGGGCTTTAGAATAAGTATCCATTTTAGGTTGAGACGTTACGAGGAGGGTCATTTTCTTATCTCTGTATCTTAAGTTGATTAATATTTAGTTTTATCCAATGCACTTATTGCGATACATATCTTAAGCTTTGTGGTCAAAAGGAACCCTATGAATGATTACATTAGTTGCACATAGAAATCATGATGAATTATGTGTTTTAGTTATTTGATGTGATGAATATGCTCAAATTTTCTTTTTATTCATAAAAAATGTGTTTAGAATTTAGAAATCATGAATTTAGCATAAGTCGTGGTAGAATTAGTAACCATAAATAGACACCAACCATTATCGAAGATTATAGTTGCAACTTATTATTAATGTGTGTTTTATCTTGTTTTATAGAATGTCACGACCGATTAACAAAGAGTGGATGACCGAAGAGAATAAAGGCAACTTGTTGTATTTAAAGGGCATTAAAGATTTTAATAAATTTGCACAATAGGACAATGATCAGGATGACAACAATACCTTATCCATGTTCAAAGTGTCGCTATAAATTGTGAACGAAATCGAAAGAAGTAGAAAGACATCCGTGGAGGAACGGTATGCATCAATTGTATACTGTATAGTTTTTCCACGGTGAAAATACATCCGTGAACACGATTGATACCCCACCGATAGAAGAAGTTGAGGAGAACATAGTAGACGAAAACATTGAGGAATAAGGTGTTGGGGTGGAAAATCTTGTTGAATTTTATTACAGAGTGCATGGGGAACCTTATGTAGTTGTTGAATGCGATCAGTCGGTAGTTTCGAAATAAGATCAAGTTGAAAATGATTGGTACAATGAATATAAGAGATTATCAGTTGAGAAATTATACCCTTCATGTGAGGGTCCTGAAACAACTCTTTCTTCAATTTTAGAACTTCACAACTTACATAATCAATTTGGTTGGTTAGGAAATAATATCACGACACTCCTGTCTAACTTAAAGACGTGGCTCCCAAAAGGTAATACATTACCACAAAAATATCCAAAGTTTAAGAGTATGATGAAAGACTTGGGAATGAAGGTCAATTATATTCATCCATGCATCAATAATTGTGTCTTATATTGGAAGGAGAATGAATATATAGATGAATGTACTCGATATGGAGAATCATGGCATTCATTTACTATGAGGCAAGGGGGAGGAATTCCAAATAACCTAAAAAGGCATTGAGACATTTCCCTCTAATTCCAAGGTTGGTGAGATTTTATATTATTCCGTGGATAGCGCGAGAAATGACATGGCACCATAGGGTACCACTTCATGGGATTACCAGCGTCGTCCATATGATTTGTCCCAATGGAGGAGTTTCAAATCAAAATGGCTTGAATTTTCTAAAGAATGATGAAATGTTTGGCTCTCAATAATAACCGATGGCTTTAATCCTCGAGGCATTGAGTCTGTCAGTTATAGTTGTTGGCATGTTATCACGATGTCGAATAATATTTCACCTTCATTGTACAGGAAGAGTGAGTTTCAAATGTTGTCTTTGTCAATACATGGTTCGAAAGCACCAGGTAAAGACATTGATGTTTTTCGTCAGCCATTAGTTGATGGGTTAAAGGAATTGTAGGATGTAGGTATTCTGGCTTATGACATGTATGAGATGCAACCTTTTACATTGAAAGTTATGTTAATGTGGGGAATTCAAAATTTCCCTCATATGGAAATTTATCTGGGTGTTTTACACATGGTTATAAAGATTGCCCTATTTATGGGGACGATACTCCATCCATCCGACTGACGCATGGTAGTAAGATAGTTTATACAAGCTATCGTATTTTCCTTAACATAGATCACCCTTTTCGGAAAGGTGGGAGTTTAGGGCTTAGGTCAACGGAGTATATACCTCCTTTACGTTGGTTGAATGGAAATGCAATTTTAAAGAAGTTACGTTGCATCGAGTATACACCAAGAAAGTCTCCAAAAGTTTCCAGTAAGAAGCGAAAGATGGTGATGTAAATGAGAATTGTAATGTTGAAGTCATAGAGGCATGGTATAAAAGGTCAATTTTATTTGACTTGGAATATTTGCGTACTCATAAAATTTGACATGTTCTTGATGTGATGCACATCGAGAAGAATGTTTCAGAACATTAAATAAGTACAATCCTTAATGATAAAATAAAAACTAAAGATACAATAAATGATCAGAAGGATATGAAAGACTTGGGCATACATAGTGGTCAGTGGATGAGAGAAGATGAGTAAACCGAGAAAGGGATGAAACTGAAAGCATTATTTATATTGGATAAATAAGATAAATGACAGTTTTGTCAAATTTGAAAGACTTAAATCTACCTTCCATATTCGAATACGAATCCGAATTTGAGCAAGTGTTTACTAAATGAATTTGGATCATCCCATATCCGATCGGATCTGACCCATTTACAGGGCTAAGTTGACAGTAATAGGTGTAACATCCATGCCTTGGACTTCATATACATTTTCATATCTGAGCCTGATCTGAATTCCATTGGAGCCTTGGAGGTCGGGTGTTCTTACATCATTAATATTTTGTTCTTCTCTATTTTCTTTTTTCAAGTCTATTTCTTAATCCGCTAGATTTATTTAGCGGACTTAGATTTCCAAGACTTGTTTGAGCGAATGACAACTTTCATTATAAAATCACTTTGATGTGAATGAGTGGCGCGTGCGTTCAAATTAAGAAATTATATAATAAAACACAGTTTAACCCAATTAAATCCTAAACATGCATCTAGGTGTGATTTAATAAGATATAAAGCATGCAAGATCATTCAAACACGGACAAATAAGGAAAAATTCCCCAAAGGGGCAAAACCATTTATTTCACTATAATTTTGTGAGGTACGATTTACACAGATTACAATGAAATACAAGGGTGACACAGAATTACCCTCATGTGTCGGATCTGTAGTCAGCGGCTAGAAGTTTCCCTTTCCAGGAGGGCAGCAATGAAGAAGAAGGACGGTCTTCTCCACAAGGATATGAACAGCAAAAGAGTCTGTGTTCTAGGGCGGATCGGTTCGTTTTAATTTTGGCTTTATCGGTTTGCTACCGGTCCGGGGTTTACTGGATCTTCAGCAAGCGGATCGGTCCGTAGGCGGACCGGTTCTTTTAATCTGGGCAGACCAATCCGGTCTGTCAGAATTTTGGTTCCTCTTCTTCTTTGATATTCGGATCCGTTGATGACGATATGAATCTTGAATTTTTTTCAACGGTGTAACGGCGTACGACATAACATTTAATAATGAACAAAATTTCCTTACAAATCTCCCCCTATGTCTATGCCGGTACATACATAAAAACAAATATCCGTATTATCAAACAACAAAAATGCCTATACATATCTACCCTTCCATGAACCCAAAACTGGAACGATACAAATGAATAAGACTTCAACGTTTGCTCTTCGAATCTTCAGGGATCTCAACGCTTTTCTCATCAGAGTTTGCAATTCAGAGATCATAAAGAAGTACCTACACACATGAGATAAAGCAAAATACACAGTGACGTATCGAGTTTGAAATGAGATATCAAATGATGAAAGCATACTTTATCAAATCTCAAAAACTCAAAAACTCCCCCAAAATATGATAATTCTTTCTCCCCCTTTTTATGATGTCCCCAAATAGACAAATGAGAAGAATAAATCAAACAATTCAAACAAGGGTGTCATAAGGAAGAAACAACTATTTTGGAATTTTTCAAAATTTTTCAAACAAACAAGAACACACCATGAATGAACACAAAACAACCAAGTCTATGATAGCGAGAAGGAATGGGTGTGAACAAATTCGATAGGAAAATCAATGCATACAAACATAATAAATGTGCACAATGAATATCGGATACTCCTAACGAATGAACTCAAATGCTTCCTTTTGGTGTAAGAAAAAATGGAACGAGACATTGACTTAATCAAATCAACAACTCAAAGCTCAAAGTGATTTCCACACCAATAACGTCCAAAACGAATTTCATGCTTTTTCAGGACTTTCAAGGAAGTGCAAACCAGTTTAGACATTTTCCAACCAAACTCCCTCAGATTTATATTTTGAATAGAGGCAATCTAAATTCTCAAACTTTGGAGAATTGATGGTGAATCCTAACTGGCCCATATTTGGCATATATTTCTTTTTACTGCCTATAAATTTTTTGGGGCTCTTTTAACCTCTTTGGACCTCGGATAATAAAATTTCTCCATTTTTAGGTCCTTTTGAACGGTGGCTTTTGCGCAAAGAATAGATAATTACCTTTCGCAGTCCCTCCCCATTCTTAAACAAACACTCACTCTCACAAAAAAAACGGTTTTTATATGCATTCCAATCTTGTCAAGTTTTATCACATATTAAACGTTGTATAGACAGAATTGAGATGGAAACACTCAAGCCAATATGTGATAGACAAGTACAATAATCCAGTGAAGTTGTGCATGTGTGCAATAAAGGATATAGGAGTCAAACATGAAGGAAAATATCACTAATTACATCTCAAAGACTCCAAACAATGTAAAGCACATAGATGAAATGATGTAGCGTCTCAAATCTCTATCAAACAGTCACGTGGATAAATGGAATGAATTTTGTGACTTGGCTATCTTAACTGCTCATTTATAAAAGGTGCAAAAGAAAAAAAAATCTTTTTAGATTTTTCACAAATTTTATTAAAAATAAATTTTTTTTGGGCTTTTCTAAATTTTTTAAAAAAAACTGTAAAAAGCAAAAAGAAAACAAACTAATGATACAAGCTAGCAATAGGCATCAGATAATATGATAAAGATAATGCATCCTATGCTAGACATAGACCAACCCCTCAGTCAACTGCGCAAATCCCCAAAGACTTCCTAAGACTCTCAAATCTAAGGGCATCTAAAGGTTTCGTGAAAATATCGGCTAACTGACGGTCGGTAGGAATGAAACTCAGGGATACGACCTTCTCCTCAACTAACTGACGTAGAAAGTGCTCGCGTAACCTGATGTGCTTTGTGCTCGAATGTTGGACGGGATTGCGGGATATGTGAATCGCGCTCGTGTTATCACAGGAAATAATCATGGTGTCCTGTGATTTCCCATAATCCTCCAACATTTGCTTCATCCACAAGAGGTGCGTGCAATAACTCCCGACGGCGATGTACTCAGCCTCCACAGTGGATAAAGAGATGGAGTTTTGCTTCTTTCTCAACCAAGAGACAAGAGCAGAACCAAAATAGAAACACCTACCAAAAGTGCTCCTATAGTCATCTTCATCCCCGGCCCAATCGGCATCCGAATAGGCAGACAAAGAGTCATAGGTATCAAAGGAATACCAAATACCGTATGAGAGAGTCCCACTCACGTATTTGATGATACATTTTAGAGCGAGTAAGTGTGACTCTTTCGGAGACGCCTGATATCGCGCACAGACTCCAACACTAAAGGCGATGTCAGGACGACTAGAAGTCAAGTAGAGAAGACTACCTATCATACTCCGATACAAGGTTTGCTCTACGTCCTTGCCTGAAGTGTCCTTGCTAAGCTTGATAGAAGTACCCATAGGTGTACGTGCATGCTTAGCGGAGTCTAAACCGAATCTCTTCACTAGATCTCTAGCATACTTGGATTAGGAGATGAACATCCTATCCTATAGCTGACAAACCTGGAAACCAAGGAAGAAAGTAAGCTCACCAACCATGCTCATCTCAAACTCACTTTTCATCTCCTCTTCAAAGTGGTGAGCATACTGGGAGCATGTGGATCCAAAGACTATGTCGTCCACATAGACTTAGGCAACCAAAATAGCACCGTTATCTCTCCTGACGAACAACGTCATATCAACTCCCCCTCTCTTGAAGCCATGGGCTAAGAGATAGGAAGTAAGCCTTTCGTACCAAGAACGGGGTGCTTGCTTCAAACCATACAAGGCTTTCCTCAGATAAAAAACGTTCTCAGGGTGCTTAGGGTCTTCAAACCCTTTTGGTTGTTCCACATAAACCTCCTCCTGTAGAATGCCATTCAGAAAGGCACTCTTGACATCCATCTGATATAACTTGAAGTGCAGATGACATGCGATGGCGAGTAGTAAGTGGACGGACTCAAGCCTCGCAACAGGAACAAATGTCTCCCCAAAGTCTACACCCTCTATCTGTGTGTAGCCTTGAGCGACTAACCTAGCCTTGTTTCAGATTATGGTACCATTTTCATCCATTTTATTCTTAAAAATCCACCGGGTACCTATCACATTAGTCTCACTAGGTCGGGGGATAAGTTCCCAGACATTGTTCTTTTTAAACTAAAACAAGTCATCCTGTATAGCAGATATCTAGTGTTCATCCTTGAGTGCTTCTTTGTGATTCTTGGGCTCGACTTTGGACGTGTAGCAAAAGTGGCTAACAACGTTTTCTAGCTGAGCACGAGTCTTGACCCCTAGAGTGGGATCGCCAACAATAGCAGAAGGGTCATGACTCTTACGAACCCAAGCAGGAGTGTCCCCTAACGCTGGAGTAGGGTCCACAGAGTGTGGGTGAGGGACAAGTAAGTCACTCCCAGAGAAGTCCTCATCCGCACACTGTAGGTTAGGATCAATAGCCGTCGAAGGTTCGTCATCTTGCACGGTGACGTTTATTGATTCCATAACCTTAGAGCTCTTCAGGTTAAAAACCCTGTACGCTATGCTATTCGATGAATATCCTAGCAATATTCCCTTATCGCTCCGGGAGTTAAACTTTCCTAATTGCTCTCTATCCCGTAGGATATAGCATTTACTCCCAAAAACACGAAAATATGCCAGGTTGGGTTTCTTTCCAGTCCATAATTCAGAAGGCGTTTTAAGTGTGTGTGGACACAGGTAAACCCTATTCACCGTGTGGCATGCAGTAGACACTGCCTCTGCCCAAAATCTCCTAGAAACATTACGACCTAGAAGCATAGATCTAGCCATCTCCTGGATCGTTCTATTCTTTCTCTCAATAATCCCATTTTGCTGAGGGGTCTTCACAGTAAAAAACTCATGTTTGATCCCAAGGCTATCACAATAAAAATCTACCTTTGCTTCCTTAAATTCAGTGTCGTTGTCACTACGTATCCTGTTAATAGTGACTCCATGTTGATTTTGCAGGACACGGCACTTGGTCATTAAAAATGCTACAGCATCGGATTTCTCTCTCAGAAAACCTACGATGGAGTATCTGGAGAAATCGTCTACCATCACGAGGATATACCTCTTACCACCCAGACTCTCGGTACTAGTGTGACCCATAATATCCATGTGTATAAGCTCAAGAACACGAGAGGTGGTAATAGAATGCAACTTCCTATGGATACTACGAATTTGTTTTCCCAACTGACAGGGTCCACAAACCGTCGAAGTTGGCCTTCCAAGAGATGGTAAGCCACGTACTAGGTCCTTTTTGGCTAAACGAATCATTTCTCTAACATTCACATGACCTAGACGTTGGTGCCACAAATCCATAGGAGTGATCATGGCGCTGTTTCAGACAAGTGAGGAAGTAGTTACAGTCCCATAGCAATTATCCTCGGTCCTCACCCCTTGCACTAGAAGTTTACCGGCCTGATTTAGACATTACACGCGTCCCAATCAAACTTTACTGCAAAGTCATCGTCGCACAGCTGGCTAATGCTGAGAAGGTTTGCTTTCAAACCTTTGACGTACAAAACATTCTCTAGCTTAGGAAACCTGGTAACTCCACAGTACCTCGTCCCATAATGCTAGACTTGCTCCCATCTCCAAAGGTGACTCTACCATCCTTATAATCGTCAAGGTGGGTAAAAAATGAGACATCACCTGTCATGTGTATGGAGCATCCACTATCAAAATACCACTGTGAGGTATTATGTTCTTTGAGAGCAACATGAACAACAAGAGCTTTCTTATCTTTCTTAAGTACCCAAGAAGTGGTAACCTTTTGTTTGCTCTTGTTGTTGTTGGTTTTAGTCGGAATGTGAGAAGTATTTGAAGTATTTGCTGACGGCAAAGACATCCGTTGGAATTCCTCCGTCAAACTTTGTGATATGGCGGCTAAAAACTCAACACGCTCTCTCAGACTGGCAAATTCATCTGTATGATGTGGTGGAGCAGAAGTACATTGTGTTCGACCCAAACTATAGCGAAACTCCCTAAAGTGGCCTTTTCTTTTGCAATATGTACAAAAGAACACAGTATTAGGCAGACCTTGGTTTTCTTTTCTTGGTCGAACTCTCCTTCATAGAGTTTGGCGATTATCATAAGGAGTAGTAGTGAATTTAGGAACTGGTCCAGGTGCAATTTGGGACGTGGAGGCACCATCATAACCAATTCCCTTCCGATCACCAAAACCTAAAGCGGGGCCGAGGAGCATCTTTCCCATCTTTCCAGATCTGTCCTCGATTTGTACCTTGACTTCCCGTGCTCTCTCCAGATCATGAGTAAGCTGGGTAACAAGGGCTTCAAGTTTCTTTCGAGTCTCCATGGAGGAATGAAGCTCACTCGTAAGACTAGCCCCTTGTTTAGTCAAGTCCCCTCTCTTTTTCTCAAAACTAATATCTCTCTCTCTAAACAAACTCTCTTTATTAACACATGCAGATTCTCTCTCTCTCAGGGAGGTGCAGATGGAGGACTCTCTCTCTATCACTTTTCTTCAATCTTCCTCTAAGCCGGTGATCTTAAGAACTAATGCTTTGTTATGCTTTTTAGTTTGAAATGACTCAGAATATAACTCAGCGTAGGCGCATTGAATATCACTCTCGCTCTCACTTGAGTCATCCTCCCCCTCACTTGCATCGCTCTCATTGTCGAGGTGTCCTTGTGAAGTAGCATCCTCATCGTCGTAAGGTGCACTAGGAGTACTCACATGACTACCCTTGAATGCGGTGAAGTTACACTCATGCGGTGACTCATCTCCCGAGTCCACTGACTCGACCTCTCTGTCGTCACTAAAGGTAGCATTAAGGACAGCCTTGCCCTTTTCTCTATTCAGACGAGTAGCACACTCAAAAGCTCTATGTCCCTTACCGTCGCACTCATAGAATCTCTCACTCTCTTTCTTAGGCGGGTTTTTAGCATCTTTCTCATTTTTCTTTTCAAACTTATTTTTTTGAAAATTCTTCTTATCTTTAAAATTTCAACTTTTCTTAAATTTGAGAATTTTCTTAAAATTTTTAGCAAATAGAGCCAAATCATCCAAGTCAAAATCACACTCAGAATCAGAAGTTTCACTCTCTTTCTTTCTAGATGACTCTACTATCTTTCTTGCCGTCCCCTCACTTTTTCTCTCTTGGTCATTAAGTGCAATTCACTTATCTTTAGACTTGACAGATTTAGGGAACATATCTATTTCATAAGTTTGTAAGTCTCCTACAAGTTCCTCCAATTTTACCGTATTTAAATTACCCATAGAATTTAGCACAGTGACTTTAGGGATAAAACGCTTAGGCAAAGATCGAAGAATCCTTTTCACAACTCTTGAATTAGGAATATGTTCACCAAGATTAAAGCTAGTATTAACAATATCAGATAGCCTAACATAAAAATCATCAAAACATTCTGTTTCAAGCATGGTGATGGTCTCAAATTGAGTTGTTAAATTTTACAATTTAGATTCTTTCACAGCATTAGTTCCTTCATGGGTAAGTTGCAAAACATCCCATGCCTCTTTTGACGTGGTGCACGTCATGATACGTCGGAACTCATCAGGAGTGATGGATCCGAAAATAGCACTCAAACCCTTAGAATTAAAAGAAGACCATTTAAATTCATCTTCAGTCCAAGAAGTGACAGGTTTTAAATTGGTCACATTTTCAACAGTAACGTAGGGAGGTGTCCACCCTCTTTCAACTAAAATCCAAACCCTTTCATCTATGGCCTTTAAAGCCGACCTCATGCGGGCTTTCCAATATGCATAGTTAGTACCGTCAAAAACTGGCATTTTATTATATGATTTCTCCATTGAACACGCACTTTTCAAAAAACAATTTTTCAGGAAATTGATATCTTAGAAATTTTTTGTGGAAACTAGGAATACGCGATAGATTAGCGTAACCTGCTCTGATACCAATTTGAATGAGTGGCGCGTGCGTTCAAATTAAGAAATTATATAATTAAACACAGTTTAACCCAATTAAATCCTAAACATGGATATAGGTGTGATTGAATAAGATATAAAGCATGCAAGATCATTCAAACACACACAAATAAGGAAAAATCCCCCAAAGGGGCAAAACCATTTATTTCACTATAATTTTGTAAGGTACGATTTACACATATTACAATGAAATACAAGGGTGACACAGAATTACCCTCAGGTATCGGATCTGTAGTCAGCGGCTAGAAGTTTCCCTTTCCAGGAGGGCAGCAATGAAGAAGAAGGACGGTCTTCTCCACAAGGATATGAATAGAAAAAGAGTTTGTGTTCTAGGGTTTCAAAATGATTCACAAATGATTTCGAAATTTGTGTGAATCAAAACATGAGTTTGGAAACTCACAAAGGTGAAGACTTTGAGTTTATGAACTCTAAAAATCGTGTGAAGAAGTCTTGCCAAACCAACTCCCGGTAGTGGGTTCATAAAGGAATAACTTGGCCTAAAAAATCTGAACACGATCTGTTTGAAATTATCCCAGGCGGACCGGTCCGGATCTAAGGCGGATTGGTCTGAGGGGGCGGATCGGTTCGTTTTAATTTTGGCTTTATCGTTTCGCTACCGGTCCGGGGTTTACTGGATCTTCAGCAAGCGGATTTATCCGGTTGATGGCGGATCGGTCCGTAGGCGGACCGGTTCTTTTAATCTGGGCGGATCGGTCCAAACTGTCAGAATTTTGGTTCCTCTTCTTCTTTTATATTCGGATCCGTTGATGACGATATAAATCTTGAATTTTTTCAACGGTGTAACGGCGTACGACATAACATTTAATAATGGACAAAATGTCCTTACATGATGAGTCGAACTGTTAAAAAATTAAATAATAGCCTTCGGCTTTGTACTATATTGTTGCTTGTCATTCTTTGTCAAAGTGTATCACAAGGACAAAATGTGACACCCACTGTGTGTGTTTTGTCATTTCAGGGTTGCTTTGAGATATTCTCATTGACTATATCATTTATGATATCTGAGAGTGGAGGAATAAGGAACCGGACTGGTGGAATGAGTGTTTCTTTAGCGAGCCTAGGCGGGTGTATTGTTAGGGATGGCATTTTTGGTCTATTAGTAGCTACCAGTTCATTTCAAGTATGCTATCTCTTTTTCTCGTCTTCCTATTTTATCTTTTTTTATTGGAACCTTTGTTAATAATGTATTTATTTAACCATATGAGGATGGACACTGCTAAGTCTTTGAATAAATGGATCTGCAGTTACCAAAATAGTAGAACATGTTAAGAATAAACATTTTATTCTCATATCCATTATTTCATTGTATTATGATTTTTTGTCTACTTGGGTTCAATGTATTGAAACATAGTCATGGTTGTATTGACACATTATATAAGTTGCTTCACTATTGTTCTTCCAAGTAGATGAAACTAGTGCCTTATTTCTTTGTGACATTAAGCCATTGGAGTCTTATAAAATTTTCAGTTCAACTTCCCTTTTAAATTTTATTGCTCGATTGTTTAATTGCCTCATTATAGGTTAAAATTTTCTAACAGGGAATGCGAATTTGAAAATCCATATGCTTAACGGGAATAAACATTACAATTTTCATTTGGAACCTTTATTAAGAATTCATTGCTTTATCCATATGAGGATGGCCACTTCTAAGCCTTTGAATAAATGGATATGAAATTACCAATATAGTAGAACATGTCAAGAATGGACATGGCTTTTTTCTCAGATCTATTATTTTATCGTATTGTTATTTTTTGTTTAATCAACTTCAATGTACTGAACCATAGTCATTAGATTCATTCATGAGATAATGGGTTATCAAAAAAATGGCTTGCATTCATGGATGAGTTTTCTAATTGTAAAATAATGTTGAGTTGGAAGACGTGAGAAAGTGGGCTTTTAAGTTCACATGGCCGACACTCTTCTTAGAGATTCCCCTAATATTCCAAAATATGACTATGATTATGATTATTGAGATTTTTAAGTGATCAAAATATTAGAGTTTGATTTGAGGATCATAACTTGGTCATTAATGATTTGGGATTTGATTGGGAAGAATATACCCTTCTTTCTCCTTACTTTCTACTTGCCTTCTTGAGTAGATCCATTAGAGGGTTTTCTAGGTGACAGATTCAGTTGTAGAACCATTTGTTTCTTAGGATTCCTGGTGTTAACTGCTACAGTAGTCTCAATCTCTATTTGTCCTATATAATAGCATAGATTGCATTGTTTATTATATTTACAAATTCTTTCTGATTCTCTATATCACATGTCTATTGGTCTTGATGTATAATGTCTTCCTTTTTAGTCATGCGAATGCTAATGTTTATTATAGCCTCTAAATCACCCTTATAGGCATTACTGCTTTGAAATTTAAGTGGGGATGTCACGCCCTTCTTTCTCTTAATAATCTACAAGCCTTCATTATTAGCTCCGTTTGTGGTTTTGGATCTTGTTAACATATCAATTAATCTTGAGGGGGATCATTTTCAATTGCATCAGTAGCCACACCAACATTCTGAGTTTCTTCCAGACATACTCACAAGTTCTTCCTAACTTTCATCTTATAATAGAAAATAAGACAGTATTAATATACATTAAAGAATAATATTGTGTCCTTACAAATAATTAGTTAAATTACAGTATCAAAATATATTATAGTATCAAAGTACTATTATCATGATTTGACACATCACCCACTGCCCCGAAATCTGTCACATAAAAAATGCAGTCCAACTCGGACTTTCCTGGGTCAATTGGGTCAGATGGAATAGTTGGAGCCTTAGAGACCAAGTCATTTGGGTTAGGTGAATAAACGATTGGATAAGAAATAGGGGACCCATTTTGACGATCTTTTTTCTTTTATTTTTTATGAATATGATGTCATAATTACACATTGTTTGAATATAGAGACAATAAAATCATAGCAATCCATACAAAAAGACATCCACGAAATATTTCCATAGAGAAGTGTTTAACAGCGAAAAGCGTATATATTCTTGAGTTAACGAAGGTAAAAATATTTGTTCCTAGTGTTTCTAGGGGAAGTGACAAAAGGTTCTAGTTGTAGAGGAAGAAGAAAGAAGGAGATATGAGTTGACAGTTAGAGATCTCAATAAAGTGCCCTACAATTTATATGCAAAAACTCAAAAGGAAAAAGTAGCATTAGCATTGTTTTCATGCAACAAGTTGACACGTGTAAAATTCAACTTGGTCCAAGTGTCTTTTACAGTCTGACTAAGGATCTTGAATATGGTTTTTCGGCGGCAAATTTGGTTGAGAGGTTTCTTTGTTCTTTAGTGTATCTCTCTCTGTGTTTTGTGGTTCACGGATATGGGTAACATCCTTATGAAATCCTGTAATGTATTTTTATACTACTTTATTTTCTATTATAAGATGGAAGTTGGGAACTTGTGAGTATGATTGAGGACCTAGCGTGATAGAAAAGTGTGCCAAGACCACATGATATTTCTTTATTTTTTTTTCAATTGAAGTCCCAAACAATATGTAAAGGTTACTCATTTGCTTCTATATATAGAGTAATTAATCAATTGGTTTTAACATTTTCTTGTACTATTGCACATACTGTGTTTATGAGTAAGAGGGGGATGCTTATGTATGTACAATCTAGTATATTTTATATTAAAACAAAGCTTAATTACCAAGAATAAAATTTAGTTTTTGTACCATTTCTGAAAACTTAGAAACCTATTTACTAATTAGTGGAGAAAGATGAGGTAAAATGAGATTACTTTTTCTTATAAAAGAATACATGACCTTGGAACACCTCTATAAGACATTAAATATATGTCAAGACCACATATTATAAGAATATTTTTAAAATAAAATACAATTTTTCTTAGTCAAATAAAAATTACTCCCTTCCTCCCAATTGAGTGTCTATGCTTGAAAGTCAAATATTACAAAAAATAAATTAATTTCCCAAATCGATTCTCCTATTAACTATGAATACTTAGAATGCAAGATAGACATGTAGTGCTTTGGATCATTAACTTCTCAAGATTAATGTTTGAATATGATAATTTAAAATTTTACTTAATTTAATACTTCCTCGTCCCATATTAAGAGTCTCTATCCATTTTTTAGATAGATTAAGAATATGCCAAATCAATGGTCATGATCAACACTTGTTCACTATGGTGAAATGTGGTTCATTGATTATATCCAAAAATGAAAAGTAAATTATTAATTTCACTTGTAAATGTGCTTTTGTAGATATTGTAGATCCGTTGGACTTAAATCTTAGTAAGATTGAATTTGATTATTTCCCTTTTTTTGTGAGGTATAATCTTATGGCTAACAGAGTTCTGATGTTGTTGGCTATGTTATCTAGAAATGATTCAGATTCCTCTTTAAAAATTCTGAGTGAAGTTACAGGCCAGTTTTAGTGCTTGCTTGGATCATATTACAAATTGGAAATATACATTTCCTGCTTTTTTAATTCCTTTTCTAAGTCATAATTAATAGCAGCCTTACAAGCAACCAAATTCCAAATTTGAAAATTTGATGTGAAGGCTTATGTATTTTCAGGACATTTCTTCAAGAATTTGAAAAGCCAACTCCCACATATAAAAATTCTTACAATTTATACTTTAAACACACTATTGAAAGAATCGCCTTATAAATTGTCAGCTGAAGAACAACCAGTTTTTTCCAGGGATTCACCAAGAAATACCAAGTCCTTTCTTGAAGTAGCTCTACGTTATATATTCTAGGAAGATGGATTTTTTAGTGACACTTTGCATAATCTTTCTCATGTTCATATAATCTCTGACACATAAAGCGCATCTCGGGGAAATCATGGAAGTTATTCCATTCAAGGCTTAGAAGACAAAGGATAATGAAGACTGCTTTGTGAAGAATAATATGTGTGGAACGTCAATGGTGTTAGACTTCGTTTCAAGTTTATGGTTAAAAGCTAGATGATTTATCTTGTACTATATTTTACTCTAGGAATTTTAACAGTTATGAATGAATATAGTTTTAGTTCGGTTTAATCACCGAAATGTAATGTCATTCATTTTGTCACGTGTATTTTGGAATAATGTTTTGAGTGAAATTTGTGGGCATTAGTTATGCATTGCCATTGGTTGAACACGAGTTATTACTAGTGTACCTATTTGTTTAATAAGAAATTAATATTTTTAAAATATAATAATATTTCTAATGGGCTTTAATCATTACAAATAAAAATATCCCTTACAAATATATGACCCTCCCAATTTGTTACAATGTATTTTGTAAGGATTTTATCTGTTATAAATTCCATATTTATAACAAGTCAAAATAGTTACAGTTTGGTAAATTTGTTACTGATATATGGGATGTGTTTCAATGCCAAATCTATTACAAATACATTATAATGGTTTTAGCCTGTTAAAAATATGTTATTCGTAACGGATTTTATCCATTACAAATTATGTTAGTAAAATAAATAACGCCAATTTTCTAATGGATTTAATTAGTTACAAATATTTTTTGTAAAAGTTTTTCCCCGTTACAATTGACCTGATTTGGGGTAGTGATGATACCTTATTAAACAAATCTATAAACTTCTACACAACCGGTATCGATTCTAATGATACGGTGAGCTCCTCTTATGTACTCACATTGAGATCATACAAGTGAGTGTTAGACCCTCCATCAATCCTAGGCATAGCTATAAGGAACATATCCTCCATGGGAATGTCAAACATGATCGCCTTCTCATTGTAGTCGTTTTGTGCACGATAATATGATAACCAGTCGATACCAAAGATGACATCATATATCCATGTGTTTAAAATTAGCATATAGGTTGAAAAACACAACCGTCTAATCTCAACTACCACGTCCTTACAAATATGATGTAAGGTAACACCCCATCCCACTGGGGGAATCTACGTGCATATAAACATCGGTAGAAACAACTAATAAACCCAAAGTCATGGAAAAATTAGTATTAACAAATGAGTGTGATGCTTATGTGTCAAATATAACCCCTGCATAACTTCAATAAATATAGAAATGTACCCTTTAATGGCCTATGGCATGGCCTACTTATAGACGCTAAACACACGCCATAAAGTAACTGAGGGAAATCACGTGCTTGGTCTTTAGGCAATGGTGGTGGCGGTGGCAATGTCATGTACTACAGTGGTGGAAATAAAACTTGATACTAAGGTGGGGATAGCATAACCTACTGTTGCCCCTGTGGATACTGACCCTCACTAGCCTGGTTACCCTTAAAGAGACTCTTGAATGAGTGGACATGCCCTCCACATGTATATCATGCACCTTTGAACTGGAAATCCTGTTGTCTCTGGCCCTGGGGTCAATATTACTGACCTTAGCGCTGTTGGTCATGCCCTCTTAGTCCGTGGCTCGGTTGGCACTGATGCTAGCCCTACTGACCATGATGCCCTTGGCCCAGGTGACCTTGTGAACCCAGTCCCTGCCGCCCTGGCAGCGTTAATCATCCGATCCTTTAAATCTCTTCCTGTATGTATGCTCTGTAGTGGTCCCCTTTATTGCTATGAAAATCCCTATGCTTGGGACATCTAACCACTTCCTAATTTTGGTCCTTTGTCCAGCCCCTACCTTCTCTTTCTTAGGATCTATATCTCCCTGAAAGTCATGGTTGTCCTGGAAATGGACCAAAGCAATGCCCACTACGTGAGAATAAGTATTAAAGGTTTGGTTGCCAATTAATATATGCATAATCCTCCACATAAGGCCGCTGATGAAATAATCCATCTTTTTTGCCTTTGTATTAACCTTGTCGGGAGCAAAGAAAACAAGGCGTGTAAAATCCTTCTCGTACACTGCTACCCTATGATCCTCCTGCAGTAGCCTTATAAGCTCCATCCTTATACTCATCTGAAGTGATGGTAGGAAGTACTTTCCCTTAAACTTGTCCTGAAACTGTTGTGTAGTCATCCTCGACCTATCATCATCCGTGATGACTGACTCCCACCAGTGAAGCGTGTCCTCCACTAGTTTAAAACTAGATATCATTTGTTTATGAACCTCCGAGCACTTTACAACGATTAGGTACCTATCAATATTTCACCTCCACAACAAGGAGATAATGGGGTCCGTTGATCCAGAATACTCCGGTGGATTGCTTTTATTGAAAGCACTATTATCTCTCTCCCAGGTAGAAGTAGTATATGGGGAAGGTACACCCACGGTTGGTGGAGGTGGTGGATATTTTTAGTGCATGGTGACCATAGTATCTGTTATTATCTTCACTATAATAACTGCCAAGTCTGTCAGCACAATGTTGGCGCCCTGCCCTCATGGCTCTGATTGAGGCTGTGATGCCTCCGACTCGGCACTCATGACCTGTCTATGATGTATGGGTCCTCTCCGTGTGTTCACTATATGAAAAATGATACAAAAAAATCTCAGTAATCGTACAAAATAAGAGTACAAAGCCTAAATAATAAATCACTAAAGTATCAAAGGATGATGTGCGAAAAAATGAAGAACACACTCAAGAACCTTGAACACTAAAACATGGGATGAGAATGCTGGCTCGTATAGATAGTCCGTATAATAAGAAAAATGGCCAAATTCATTTTTACCAAATTTTATCTTGATTAAATTAAAGTGAACATGCAATAAAGTTATGAAGCCAAATTCCAAACCAAATATGCGCAAGAAGAATTTGACAAAAAATCCCTTCCGGGTAAAACCTTTAATTTCAGCACCATTAAAGAATTTGACACACACGTAATGACTCACAAACTACTTAGAGATTCACTAAGTATAACGTACAAAAGTCTTCAAATCGTCAATAGAAAATGATACAGCCTAGCATCGCCCATATCAAGAAGCTCTTGCCTTGGAATCCATCAAACATCCCCAGGAATCTTCAATTCCTTTATTCTTCAGTAGTTGAGCCTCGACTCCACATTTCAGCAGTAAAGAAAATCTATACAAGGATTTTTGAACTTTGAATGTGTTTTCTTGATTTGGAAAAGTGATCCTTCAAAGATCCAAGGGTTTTGAATGAAGAAAGTATAGACTTTGATCATAAAAAGAACTCTAAAATGGCTTGGAGAAAATTCTAATCCCGCATCTCTATTTCTAGGGAAAGTTATTGTAAAGAGATAGGGATTAAATATTTGAAAATATATGTTTTAAAAAACAAAAACAGCGTACTCGTTCGAACAAACCGCGACCTCGTTCAAATGATGTACCCTTTCTCGTTCAATAGTGCTTCTAACTAAACTTCGAACAACTTCCTAGAGCGTACCCAAAAGGCGACATTCCAAATCTCGTTTGAATAAAGGAACCTCGTCTAGTGACCCTACATAACTGGTTTGAACAACATACCAATTTCATTTTAACTAGTTAACAAGTTTTTTGAAAATTATTTAAAAATCATTTTAAATTTTTTTAAATGCAACCACTTTAAAAATAACCCCTAGATAATTAAATCCTTTACCAAATCATCTCATAACTCTTTGAGTGATGTTGTGATGAATGATTTTCAATCTTTCAAATGTCATCAACTTCATCCCTTCGAATACGTAAAAGTAGTCATGAAGGTGCAGTGGGGCATAACGAGATATGCTAAATAAAAAATAAAATGAGAAATTATAAAACTTGCTCTTACAAATATCTCCCTTTGGCCATTTCAGTACAAAACACAAACCGAAGCCAAATTGACTCCCAAGACAAATACAACTAATGCCTTCCCAAATCAAAAAATAGAAATGCATAACTATATAAGTCTTCAACTGAAAAGTCTTCATCTTCTGTGGTCCATGAAATCATCATCAAGGCGTAATGACATACACACATGAGACAAAATGAAATGACGTGACACGTACGAGTTTAAAAAATAAATAAATCCCCCTCAATTTGTTCTACCATTTTTTATCCGTAATAGACAAAGGGTTAGAAACTAATCTTGAAATGCTAGCATCACATGAATCCAAAATAAATAATCATCACAAAGGTAGTCAACAAAGAACATGCGATGAAATTTCAAAGAAAACCAATTATTTTCTAAACTTTCAAATTTTTTTACGTCTAAAAACAGTATATGTATAAAAAGTACAAATAGGTACAAAATACATCACACCATGGAATGATACTAAAATAATTGAATCACGAAAGCGTAATGTAATTGTGTGAATATTTTTCATAAGCAAATCAATATAGGCATTCATAACATAGGTGCATAATGTCAATGAGATACTTCTTAAAGAAATAACTCAATTTTAATCTTAGGTGTAAAAATATTGAACAAGATGAAATTGACTCGACTTATGCAACATGCGATGAATTTAAATGCTTCGCAAATCAATAACGCCAAACTACATAATGCTTTTCAAGAGAGTCTGTTGTGCAAACCTATTGATCTTCTAGTTCATAACACCCTCAAAATCTCACATATGTAAAAAATTCATTCTCAATTTTTTGAAGATATCACAATGCTCATATGTAGCGAAGCATCAATGAAATATAAAATTGGCCTTACCAATTTTGTTTTTGTGTGTCGTTATCTTTTAGGATCTTTTTGACAAATGGTGATTTTTAACACATAGAGAATATTGCTCCTTTATAGCCCATTTCCATTGCTTAACATATAACAAACTTTCGAAAAATGAAATTCGGGCAATGGTTCTTACAAGTAAAACTTATCTCTAGTACATTTTATTCGTTATTAAACGCTATTGAGATGAGAACACTGTATTCGACACATGATAAGCAATCACAATGTTCACAAAGTCCGTTCATGTGATAAATAAATGTGATAAAAAGTCTATCATGAAAAAAGTAATAATCAATGAACAACGAAATGCTAGCCACCCATCATTAAGCACATTAAAGAAATGAAGCCATGTCTCAAAACACTATTAAAAAGTCACATGGATGTATGGACTGTAAGATTGATCTGAATGTACATCCATATACGGAGAAAAACGAAAATACAAAATTATTTTTGTCTTTTTCAAAAAAATTATTAAAATAATTTTTTTTGTAATTTTTCAAACTTTTTCTTAAAGATTGAAAATCTTTTTGGATTTTTCAAAATATACTAAAATCATAAACAAGTATAGAAAATTAATATAAAAGAAATATAATTTAGCAATAGATACAAATGATATGAATATGATAATCACCCTTTACTATAATAATTACCCGAATTCAATTAACGAAACAAATACCCAAAGACTTCCTAAGATTTTCGAATCTAAGTGCATCTAAAGGTTTCACAAAAAATATAGAGTAATTGTCATTCGTTGCTCACAAAGCTCAAGGACACGACCTTTTCCTCAAAGACATCACGAATGAAGTGCTTACGTATCCTAATTTGCTTTGTGTGGGAATGTTGGATCGGATTACGGGATATATGAATTGCATTCATATTATCACATGAAATAGTAACTGTCCCTTGGAACATTCCACAGTATTATAATATTTGCTTCATCCATAAGAGTTGTGTGCAACAACTCCGGACGGCTTTATATTCGGCCTTCGTTATAAACAACGATATGGAGTTTTGGCTCTTTCTCAACCCAGATACAAGAGCACTCCCAAAGTAAGAACACCCATCCGAGGTGATCCTACAACCATTAACATCGAGGACCTAATCGGTATCCAAATAGGTGGACAAACGATCATTGGTATCAAAGAAATACTAAATACCGTAGGAAAGAGTGACACTCACGTATTTGATGATACGTTTAAGTTCAAGTGAGACTCCTTCGGGGATACTTGGTAACGCGTACAAACTCCAATGCTAAAAGAAATATTATATGACTAGCAATCAAGTAGATAATACTACCTATCATGATCCTATAGATAGTTTTCTCTACGTCCTTACCTAAAGTGTCTTTCTATGTACTCATAGGGGTGATTGAGTGCTCAGCGGAGTCTAAACCAAACTTCTTCAATAAGTCCCTAGAATATTTTGATTGAGATATGAATATCCCATCCTTAAGTTCATGCACCTGAAGACCTAAGAAGAGCGCAAGCTTACCAACCATTCTCATCTCAAAGTCGCTCTCCATCTCCTCCTCAAACGTACGAGCATGTCGAGAACACGTGAATCTAAATAATATGTCGTCCACATAGACTTGGGGACCCAAAATAGAACCACTCTCTCCTTACAAAGAACGCCTTATCCATTCCCCCTCTTTTCAAGCCATAAGATAAGAGATAAGAAGTGAGCCTTTCGTACCAAGCACGGGGTGCTTTCTTTAAACCATATAAGTCCTTCTTAAGATGAAAGACATCTCCCGAGTGATTTGAGTCTTCGAACCCCTTTGGTTATCCCACGTAAACTTCCTCATATAGAATGCCATTAAGGAAGGCACTCTTAACATCCATTTGATAAAACTACATATGACATTCTATGGGGATTAGTAAGCGGATGGACTCAAGTCTAGTAACAGGTTCGAATGTCGTGTCAAAATCTACACCCTCAATTTATGTATAGCCTTAATCAACTAATACAACCTTATTGCAAACTATAGTACCATTCCCATTCATCTTATTCTTGTAAATCCACTTGGTACCAATCACATTAGTATCGTTAGATCGGGGGACTAACTCCCTGACATCGTTCTTGCAAAACTAAAGAAACTCATCTTGCATAGCGAATATCTAGTGCCCGTCCTTGAGTGCTTCATTCACATTCTTGGGATCAACTAAGGATACGTAGAAAAGAAGCTAACCAGATTCTCAAGTTGACCCGCGAGTATTAACACCTAGTGTGGGATCACCAAGTATAGAGAAAGGGTCACGAGTATTTTGAACCCAAGAGGGTGAATTCTATAAATCAAGAGTGCGGTCCATCGAGGTAGTGTGATGAATAATAGGATCATCATCGGGGCGTGCCTTATTCTCACACTCTAGGTCAGGGTAATATATCGTCGGCGGATCATTGTCTCTAATCGTGACATTTATTGACTCCATAACCTTAGAGCTTCCAAGGTTAAACACCCTGTTGTATGAAAAAATTTATCTCCTATGTGGACCAATGAAGAATGTACACCTATCCTCCTACGTGGCCGGCCAGCCTACTTGATCGGATTTAGAGATACTTAGTCTGCTAGAAGGTTGACCAACTCTAGAAGGCCAACCAACAGGAATGCCAATAGTTACTCGAATGGGATGCCAACCAGCGCTGAATTCAAAGAGTTTCATTTATTATACACAGATGTAAACTTCTGTCAATATAAAGACGCTCCCTCTATAGGATTTTATACCCCTATAAATACAAACTACTCACTTAGCTCAAGGGACAACTCGAATCACTCATATGTACATCATATTGCGCTATTATAAATCCCACTGAATAAAAATCAACAGTGGACATAGGCTATTTTACAGTTGAACCACTCTAAAAACCTTATATCTTATGTGTGTGGTTTAATTCACTTACTATATTATTATCTGTGGTTATAAATCTAGATGTAGTCTATTTTTAGACATTAACAAATTGGCGCCGTCTGTGGGAACATTTGTCTATCATCGTTCTCTACCATTTGTTTCATTTCTCTAACTCTAAAGAAATGAATGATCCTAAAAATAGCGCTCGAAATGAAGGCAATATCATCATTCCATCTGCGCCTCCTAGTGTGATAGACTTACAAAGAATTCTTCTCAACCTTTCTAAAGGGCAAGAAGCCATGCAAGAGTTTGTCAAGTAATTATCCCCCACGATGCAAGCTAAGTCTTCCAATTTTAACAGGGATATGCCACCACCACCGGCTAGACATGAAAGAATATATCATTCTCGTTCTTTGCACGATTGGTCATACCCTCCTGGTGTATAACTTTGTCAGTTCGATCAACGGATTAGTATGATGGTGGATATTTTTCCAAAGAAAGACCAAGTGTATTTATAATGGCTAAGCAGGGAGTCTACTTTTGATTGCCTAGGCCCCCGAGTAACTAGAGAATATCATAGGGAGCAGGAACGTTGTCGCGAATACAAAGAAGGGTCCACAAGATCTAGGGCAGTATGAGGGGCTCTGTGCGTGCCGAGCAGACCTCTCAGGAGGAGAGTTCAACACACAAACATAGTAAAGATTATAAATTTACCTTAGACAAGTTTAAGCCGGAAGAACAATTCTGGAAGGGATCCATGCAACGGTTGGAAGATCGGCTAGGTAAAATAGCCAAGACCAAGAATTCATTGTAAAAGATTTTCATCAAAGGACCACTTTTCATCTAGGCAATTGTGGAATACCCCACACCTTCCAAGTTCAATCCCTCAGTGGTCACTCCCTAGTATGACGGGAAAACTAATTCAATCCTTCACATAGAGCAATATTACGTTGCTTTCGACATCTACTCAGTGCCCGACGAAATGAGATGTAGAGCTTTCTCCAGTTTTATCACATAACCAACCAAGATTTGGTATAATAATAATATCCCAAAAGGTAAAATCTCTAGTTTTCATCAGTTATGTGAATTATTCATAAATAATTTTTTTTGGGGGGGTTAAGTCGATCAAGAGTGTCACACATCTCTTAATTATGAGACAAAAGATGGGAAAACGTACTAGAGAATACATTACTCATTTTAACAATGAAAAACTAGAGGTGGTAGAATATGAGGAGAAAATAACCATTGCAGAACTTATGAGTGGATTGCTCGCTAAATATCTTTACTATGCTTTAGTGAAGAATCCACCCAAAACCATGACAAAATTAATGGCTAAAGCTGGAAAAATAATTAATACCGAGGAAGCTATGGCAGCTGAGGAAGCTCCTCAGACCAAGGGTGAAGGTCAAAAAAATAATTCTAATTCTTTAAAAAAGGATCATAAAGATAAGAAGGTGGATCGAATCAAGAAGTATGATGAATATACCCCTCTCAACAAGGGTGTTCACCATATCTTAGAGGAGATCAGAGGAAATATAGAATTAAATTGGCCTGGAAAATTAAAGACACCCCCAACAAGAGGGATAAGTACAAGTACTATGATTTCCATAAGGGATCGCAGGCACAACGCTAACAGCTGCATTACACTAAAGCATGAGATTGAAAATCTTATTTGGCAGGGAAACTTAAGCAAGTTTGTTGATCGAAATGGTAACCGAGATGATCGAAGGAGGTCTGAATCTCCAGCTCGAGCAAGGGAAGACCATAAAAGGGCATGCAATAATGATTTTGAAGAAGATCTAAACTTATGCTGAAGAAACTTAATGATCCAGAAGTCGAGGTCGGTATGATATCCTTTGGATGCCACTTCATCACAGGAGGAGACGCTGCAGGATGAGAAGCAATTATAGAAAGAAAAGCTTACTTAAATGAATCTAAGGCTTGTCCAACAGTCAGATAGATTGATACGGCTGAATCCAGTGATAGTCGGCCAAAGAATTCAACAGAGACAAGCTAGTGATCGGATTCTCTAAAATTAATCTGAGTGGGTTCTTTACCCTCATGACGATTCGTTAGTTATCACAAGCAGAGTTCAACATGGCAGATTCTCAAGGATTATGGTTGATAATGGGATTTCGGATGATGTAATGTTCTACAACTGTTTCGAAAGCCTAGGGCTAAAGAATAGCAAACTAGAACCATACCATAGACCTCCTATTGGATTTGTAGGAGAGAAAGTATACCCATTGGGAACCATCGAGATAGAAGTCTTGGTCGGCACTTGACCGACGAGAAGGAGAGAAATAATTATTTCTTTGTGTTAGATAAAAATGTCCCATCGTCTTATAATATCATCCTAAAAAGAGTGGGAATAAAGCAGTTAGAAGCTGTGTCATCTATAGTGCATCAATGCGTGAAATTTCTAACAAATTATAGGGTCGGCGTAGTAAATGGAAATAAAAAATAAGCCAAAAAATGTTATAATACTTCAGCCGATTAACATACGTAGAAATCATATCAAGCCATTGGACCCTCATCCATTACCAAACCCACTTCCCAAAAATTTCAAACCAGATGCCCATTGCAATTTTCACCAAAATGTCGGCCACACCACTGATCAGTGCTTTCACCTTCGAAATGTAATCCAAGGTTTGATTGATCGGGGTATCATTACTCCACCAGCCAATCCTAAACCAAACACTACCCACAATCCACTCCCAAATCATACAAATGCCATCTTCCTATAAGAAGACCCAAAATTTGATCCATCTACCCAGATTGTACTTAGTAAATCACCCATCATACCCATATATCCTCATAAACCCCTTTAAGTTTGCCCATATTTTCTCATGCATCCTACCTGTTTTGCCGATCTAGATATGTCACTTCTTACTAGAGCATGCATTGTTGTTCGTACCCGTTCCGTAGGAGAAAATATGGAATTATTAATAGTATTGAACCACAATCTAGAGTTCGGGATGAAATTGCCCTCAGAGACGACTATTGATTACCAAATATTCAATACACTGTTCTCGGAAGTGCGAAAGTGGGATCATAAGTCAAATAATTGGGTGGTACCTACCGATGAAGTCAGTTTTGATGATGTCGTCCAGATCATGACAAACTTATTCCGACATACCAGTGAAATTTTTAGTATATCCGAGCTGCTTGATGCTTTGAAACTACAAGGGCGCCTAGTCCCTTCGCTTCTATATCTCTCCGTAGAATGGTAGGATCTATATGAAGAGTTTCTTGAAGTTATGGATTGCATTGACTTGTCGTGGAAAGATTATGTTGTCGCCATCGAATAGGGGGACGAATTCGATAGTTCAGATGAAGTGCAAGGCCCAGACTAGACTAACCCAATAGTCAGCATATGTGTAATGATATCGTTTGAGGAGATGTTAAGAGAAATAAAAAAGGTGGATAAACAACCTGAGATAAATGAGGAGACGAGGTTTATGTTTTCCCCTTTTCTGTAAACCATATGACTAGATCAGGGAGGCATTACCAAGTTCTAAGACCACAACGATCAGCGATCAGCAAGAGAAAAGTTGTTAAGATATTCCTATGCCGAAAATATAACCCTCAAGGCAAGAAAGATCCTTGATTAGTTGAAGAAAACCCAAGCTAACATCACTCTGTGGGGATTCTTTATGTCTTCCTAACTGCACTGGGACACCTTGATCAAACTACTTACTGGGCCCACAGTCCCACATTCCACCACGCTAGAAGAAGCAGTGAATCTGGTCGTATCTTCATCCACTACTAAAATTCTCTCTTTCTCCAAAGAATAAAGCCATAAGATTGGACCAAGTCATAACAATGCTCTCAATATCTCTGTCGAAGTCATGAAAAAGACCGTCCCACTTTTTTTTGTCGATAATGGATCAGCTCTTAATATTTGCCCATTGAGAACCCTCAATTATTTGGGACTGAAAGTGAGCGACCTTGCTCCAACCCCTGCAGCGGTGCGCGCTTATGATAATACTGGTTGAGAAGTGATGGGATCCATAAAGTTTACAATAGGGGCTGACCCTATAAATCCTGTTACTGAATTCTAAATCATCGATATCCCGACTTGTTTAAATCTATTACTTGGACGACCATGGATCCATAGTACCAAGGGCGTGTCTTCTTCCCTACATCAGAAACGGAAGTTCTTTGCCAATGGGCATATCATCACCATCTTAGGCGACAACAATAACACTGCGAATGCAAGCACCAGAAAATCCGATACTAGAGATACAACATGGGGCAAATGATATGCTTCTGTCAGGTTTTCGAGTTAAATCGCTTCCACTCCTAGCAGGTGAAGATTTCAAAGAAAGGGTTTATCCAAAGCACAACCCTCATGGTAACTTCAATGTGATCCAGATGTTCAAAAACATGCATTTCGTTCTCGGATTGGGGTTGCGACGACGACAACAGGGAACCCATTGTATTGAAGAAAGCTTTTCCTCCTTACGGCTTGGGTTATCAACCCTTAGTAAAAGAACTCAGAATTCTCCACCAACCTTGGTTGAAGAAAAGGATAGAAAGTGCCAAGACTATATCAAGAGATTCCTTGAATGGAAGATTCATCAGAAAGGGTGAAGATTTTTACTTTTGCGCCTTTCTTGAACCGTGGTATGATCATATGGACAAGAAGATGAATCCAGCAATGGATATCTTTTTCAAAGACAGTTACTCATGGCCAAAAGTTACCAGCATCATGTGCAACCACTCATTGAGAAGACTATAAGTGCTACAGGAGATTCTGAGGGCAGTGACTCTAAGGATTCATTCAATTTGCAGACACTGGGGCTGACACTCTGAATGTGTTACTCAGGCGCTACATCATCGGATCCATCCCATGCAATCAAAGCTACTGATCCACCTCTCCTCAACAGGAATGTTGTGCCCTTTCCAGCTACTAAAATTCAACCCACACTACACCAAATTCGCTGTTTTATAATTGTTTAAAACACTTGTTTTAAACCGTTACTATTTGACATTTTAGAAGTGTTTAAAACCGTTACTGTTTGACATTTTATAAGTGTTTAAAACCATTATTGTTTTCCAGTTAATTAGTGTTTATAACCGTTATTGTTTGACACTTTATTAGTGTTTAAAACTATTACAAATATTGATACAAATTAAAAAATATATTTAACTAGAAAGGCCTCATCCAAAGTAATTCGACCATATCTAAATACAACCCCCAACATGAGCATAATATCAATTAAAATCCAACTCACAATTAGAAGCTAGAAACTAAATTCAAATGAGAAATAATTTCGTACACAAAGTAGTGTTAAAACTCATCCATTACATGTAAACAAAGAAGTAGTAATAAAAATTATGCAATCTAACTTTGAATGTCTAACTGAGAAGATAAAAAGTAGTAACTAAAATCATTCAACCCATCTCCAATTTCCAAATGTCCCCGATTGTTAGTGTTTTATAAAAGCAGCTTCATATCAGCAACCTCCAAAGTGATAATATGCCATGAAACCTAAAATTTAATAGAAGGAATTAGAATTATCTTAAATCTGATTTTATTTTAAAAAGCTAAATTAGATACTTACTTTAGAAGTGACTCAAAAAGTAGATTGACTTGCCATGATGCCATTGTCTTGGACCCTGCAAGTTGATATATGTTACTAGTTAAATACACGAAAAATCTAACATAAACAATCAAAATTTGTATGTGTAACTGTTTAAAATAATTCTATAAACTGTCAAACTCCATAAATTGTGGCAAAAAGTTTTACCATAAAGGCTTCTATAGCCGTTTTCTTTTTATACATGGCTTCATCATTAACATAAGAGTTTTGACGGGTTTCACTTTTTGGGTCACCGTTTATGCATTTATTGTTTGGAATGACTAGGCATGAGTAGTTGTTTGAGAGAGTTGAAGTGATTGTTTTGAGGTGGACGATTTTGGATTATTTTTTTCATCTATGCTTTCACGAGGTTTTGACGATTAGATATGAGGTGCGTGCAAACTGATCGTTCTACCTCGATTGACTTCTCGGGGGTAGTTAGTCTTCGATGAGGTGAATGGAGGAAATCAATAAGGTCGTTAGTTTGACTGTAGGTTCGCTCCCATTTTAAGGTCTATGGTGCTAGAACATAAGGAGTTTGGGAAGGGGAGGTGTGACAGGCCTTATCAAATGTCGATCAAGGTTGAGTTATACAGATATGACGTTAGGCTTATGCGAGCATTTGAGGGTATTGGGTGGGCTTAGTTAATATAGGAAAAACTGTCTATTTTGGATTCTCACTTAGGTAAAACATCTCACCCCATGCCAAACAGAGTTGTAAAAGGCTTAGAATAAATTTCAAGCGTTCAAGCTTGGACTCAATTTGTCTGGGAGAAAGCCATTCCTACAATAATTAGCATTTTTGCGTGGACGCTCTTATTTGACTTTGTATGCGGGGATTTCAGAATCAGTTAAGGGAGGGCGAGAAAATGAAGACGAAAGGTATCATATTAGCAAGCAAATGCTTGTGCTGTTCGGAGCATGATAAAGAAAGTCTTGATCACCTCTTCATCAAGAGTGAGCTTGCTATGGAAATTATAGAAGAAATTATTATGCAACATAAATAAATATGAGAGAAAGATTATCAAGAAGAGGACAAGGAATACAAGATGCCAATCACACAACAAGGGATGTACGTGGTTCAGCCAAGATGTGCCTACGTCCACGGTGGAGCAGTCGATATTATTTCTATATACTCCGGAGAGTGATTACAGAGAATACAACTTGTCCTTTTGCCCCGGACCTAGGGTTTAATATATACATGTGCATGTAGATGAGTGGGGGTGATGGGTTCCTCCACGTTTTCCATTTCCCCCATAACTTACCTTCATGGGATCGTGGGGGGAGACCGGATCAATTATAAAAGATGAGGGGCCTGGACTTTGGGCCTCCAGGACTGGGCTACTCGTCCAGGCCCATAGTTCTGAATTTTGGGTATGTACTTTGGTTGGTTTTATTGATGTATATACTCTTTTTGCCTTTTAAACTCCATTTGCATTACCTTGTTTGCTAATTTTATACAACTTTTAGTGACTTCAATATATACTATCGCATTTTCAACCTCTCCTTGAACAGAACCGAAGAAGAAACGAGGAGAAAATTAGTAAATAAGATCGGTAAATTCAAAGAAATTGACCTATCATAAGATGGCACGGGATGGAGTCGTTTCCTCCTAGTCAGAGTGCTTTTCGACGTTAAAAAACCAGTATTACATAGCACCATGTTAACTTTAGGGGCAGAGAAGCAGTACAGATGTATTTTCAGTACGAACGCAATGCTGACTTTTGTTATTTTTGCGGTTGTATCGGGCATATGGAAAAGAATGTGTTAAACTGCTGGAAATGGACGAGGACTTCTCCATACTGGTGGTGAATCTCCAACTTCCCATGCAAAACTCACTACTAAATTCTGCAAACAAATGGTGGGAAACATAGATGGTGGGAACCTCATAATAAACAATGGTGAGTGCTCTGAATATATTATCGAAAACATGTAAGGTATGGAGGAGGAGCTATCTTTTTTGGACAATGCGGGGAACACGTCCTATACAAAACCCACTAATTTCACTAACTCGTATCGTTTTTTTATTGAACCCATCAAAACTGTGTGAAACTCCAATTGGAACTAGTTACCATAAACTGTGTGAAAGGGATACTCGGGAATTCTGTGATGAAAGGGATTTATAGATACAAAACTGTGTGAAACTCCAATTGGCATTAGTTACCATAAACTGACTCACAACAATAACAACAAATGGTATATTTGGTGTAGGTATAGATGAGTAATTCAACGATTTTGTCAATCTCTCGTACTTTTATGTGTGGTCAATTAACATGCCTTAGTTGTGGTCAAATAACGTGACCCAGCAAATTCTCTAAATAAAACACAAAAACAAAAAAGTATCTCTTAGTTGAGTTTGGTGTTTTAGAAAAACTGACCATTGAAGCAGCAGTTCAAAAGAGAGACGGATTCAAGCCACTGTATAATCCTCCCAATCCTTCACTTTTCACCACCTGATAACCACCAAGTTCTCATCAATCAATGAATTATCAATTATCCATCATAATCAAAAAGCACAATTTGGGCAACAAGCATATGAGAAAAAATATAGGGCAGCAAACTAGCTCTCCTAAAATCAAGAGTAATTATATGAGATATTTTGTGTGACATAATGACATGATAGCCATTGGTTGGAATGAAAATCAGCGAACCCCAACACCAAATCTTCGAAAGGAGAAAAGAGTAGATGAAAATTTTAATTTCAAAAATATAGATTTATGACTAAAGAAAATAATTGGTTACCTTTGATAGGAAACTCCTCAAAGCTTGTTACTTGTTCTGAACAGTTCTCGAGAGCTGAAGATGTACTTGATGGTGGAAGCTCATTAATGGAAAAATCTATGTATATCTGTGATAAAAGGGATTTATAGATACAAAATTATGTAAAACTCCAATTGGCACTAGTTACTATAAACTGACTCACAACCGTAACTCCAAATGGTATATGTGGTGTAGGTATAAATGAGTAATTCAATGATTTTGTCAATTTCTCATACTTTTCTGTGTGGTCAAATAAGATGCCTTGGTTGTGGTCAATTTTTTATTAGATTCCATTGCTGTTTCTCACAGATTTATATATGTAGGTCTTTTTTAACAACAAGATCCAAAACATGAATTAGCAGTTGATACTGTCACTGAATCATACCACTTTAATTTCTAGACCATACCTTAGTTTCTCCATATCTTTAGTGAAACTTCTCTAATAAGAAGCTATCGAGACCAATAATTATTTCGCTGCTACTATATGTTATGAAATATCATCAATATAGACTACGAGACAATCATGGAACTTTCAGATTTCTTATAAAAATATCAACTTTTATTGTATCCATAGCTCGACGCCCAGACAATAGTTCTAGCAACACAACCCCAAAACTGTACACATCACTTTTTTCTATCAACTGACCTGTTCATCCATGAGGATATTAGCAGAATGTAGTGGTCATGTAAAAAAACAACATGAACTCCTCAATTTTTGTAAGGCACCCCCAAAAAACTATGGTCGATAAACAAACAAACACTTAACTTGAAGTGTGTTTCGTTGTAAAGACCCTATTGCAACATGTAAAAATAGTTTGGGGGTGCTATAGAAGGGGGTATTTGTACTTTATCCTTAAAAGTGAGCAATATAAAAGTTTAAAAAGACAAACATGTAGCAACATATTCTGGTGCAGCATATCCATGAGTCCCCATAACTTCAGTGGACACGTGAGTCCTTTCACCAGTTGCCCCTGCCTTAGCCAAACAAAAATCAGACAGTTTCGCATTGAATTCCTACGTAGGCATACCAAATTAGAGTCATATAATAAAATAAAATTTAATATTGAAACCAGCTATTAGCATTTCTGGCCAATTCAATTCTAGTGATTACAATGCTACCATAAAAGTGAATTTTTTTAATATCGTGTATCGCATCTAGAAGGATGTCAGATGCCTTGAAATCACGATATATGACTTTTTCTTCAACATCATGCAAGAAAGAGAGGCCTCTAGCAGCACCAATTCCCACTTTGATCCTTTTTCCCATGAAACTGGTTGCGGACCTCCTATGAAACAAAAAATAGAATCATAGGTCACGAAATGCTTACAAATCCATTTCCTGAAAAAACTTCATGAGTGTTGAATTTACTTTATCCATGTTACGTGTTTCTTCATATCTTGGTCACTGAATATATTAAATTTATTATTTTCTTAAACAGATTGACTTTTAAATAGGAAAGAGGGAGGGAGTAATGAATAGAGAAATAAAGCAAGAAAGTGGAAAAACTTGAAGTAACAGAACAATGGCACACAATAAATATCAAGTAGCAAGAATATACACCAATCAAATTGTCCCAGCTAGAAATGCAAAGGACAACATAAAGAATTGTTGATATGTATGCTTTATTTTTTAAGAGTTCATGAAACAAATGAAACTTACTTCTAAACAGATGATTCTCCAAGCTTCCTTTTGCCATGAACTCATACACTAGAAGCCGGTTGTCACCATCCAAATAGTACCCAAAAACTTTAACTAGATTTGGATGATGCAGTTGCCCAACATATTTAACTAATGTCTGCAAACAATTGGCTATCACTATAAGAGCCAAGAAAAACAATTGTACTTATATATAATGAATAATAGGGACAAGTGAGAAAAATTTCATGTGTTTGCACATAACTTCCTAGATGTTCAAAGAACACCCTTGAGCTATGCATTCTGTTGCATATATCCCCATCTCAGGACCTTTTTGTGACATTTTTTAGCAACAAGTAGGGGGGTTTCAAAAACCCCCAATGTTTTTGTGGTTATATAGGTTACAACCTACATTTTTGTGGTTATATTTACTGTCGAGTATCATGATACCTGTAATGGGCCACAGGGCAGAGCTATTGATGTTATGGAAATCGACCAAAGGATAGAGGCTTGCGATTAAGTACGCACAAAGAATACACACAAAAAAGGAAAATAGTTAACTAATTATCAGAATACTCCAAAATTTGCTTGAAATTGCATCAAATGAGAAAAAACCCACAAGAAAGCTACAGAAGTTAAATTCTTATGGCCTGATCATCTTCTCTTACATTAGATTAGGTATCAACTTTCACATCACAATAATATTTCCACTCTTATATTGTGTACTTAAATCACCAACAAAAAATTGATCCTTTTTTAGACTAGTTGCCGTAAGTACATGTCATTTGCAAAATGGAACAAACGTCAATTAACATTGTACGCCATAAATCTTACACGAACGCAAGAATTGTAGAACATTGTACGCCATAAATCTTAATAGTAATAAAGTTCTATTTAATATCTAACTAACTGAAGATCACACGTTCAACTGTGATGACTTGAAGTAATAGTGTGCAATCAATGTCTAAAGGTATATGAATCTATTGCAACCTTAAAGCTAATGTACAAATGAATTATGACAAGTCTTATATATAAACAAACATCACTCACAATAATGAATCAGGGCAAGTCTTATGTGTAAACAAACGTCGCTGAAAAATAAACCACAATTATACCAAAGTAAACACCCTTACTTCATAGGTCCTAACTTACTGCTACTAACTAATGTTAAACAACCAAATTAGCCATTAATTATCATGGAAAGCGTAGATTTACCAAGGCATTCGAAGTTGAAAAATCTTAATATTCCAAAACAATTAAAAATCATCAGATCTATGATATTTAACCTCACTCCTAGCTTGTTAAAGTAGAATAATATAAAATGTTTCCCATAAGTATACTCAAAATAACATGATACAACAAGAGATCTCATAAATTTACTGCTAAATAATATAAATAAGCCAAACAAAAAAACATTATTCTTGCAAATCAGTTTCAAAGCTAGTAAATGTTGGAACAACACTAAAACCAATATAGATGTATCAATTTGCACCTATGATACCAAAGTCAAGTGTTATCTTAGGAGTTTGTGGTAATTTAAAGGTACTTCAACTCATTACTTGGTGTAGGAAGTCTTGATAGTAAAGGAACCCTATACATAGAGAATGTGAGATAATACCTTCATTTTCGATGGTATTAGAGCCTAGTTATAGAAATTGGTGAAGAGGGAACTAAATAAGCAGTATCTCTACAGCAAATCAATTAAAGAACTTTAAAACCTAAGGTAAAATAAAACCAATAGTAAACAAAATGATGTCATAGAACCATTATACTGCAACCATTTCAGTTATGCAAGTTGTGATTTCAATGAATTAAATACAACTTCATAAAAATCTTTTCTACATTGTTCAATAATAATTTCAGTTATGCAAACAAACTACTGTCAACCTATAACTTGGTTGTATATCAAAGAAAATAGATTAAATACATAAACTAAAGCATGATAATAAGCAACAACAAATCTAGAACACATAGATAAGCATCTATATAATAAATCATCTCAGTTTTTCACTTATCTTCCCAACGGGTGGATCGGATCATAAAAATGAAACTCAATTAAGCATTAAATGTATGTCATAAATAAACAATATTGGTATCTAACTTAATGTACATGCACAAATCTTGAGAAAAAAGAAACATCTTCATTAAACCCAACAATTTTAGCTCAATTATAATTTTCACTGTTAAATTTCAATCTTAACATACCAATGAATGTAGTGACGATGCCGCCCTATAAATTGATTTCATTGTAGATTCATCATAGATTATATCTTCACACAATAACCAAATACATAGGTCCTAAACTTTCTTTGCCCTATTAAATCTAAAATCAAGACGAGTATTTTTATTTCATGAGAATAAAGTACGATACTCTGTGACAAAATCAATGCCTAAATTTAATGAACAAGCTAAAGCCAAACATTGCTCAATAATTGTTTATCCAATTAAACCCTAAGACAACAAAAATTAATATATTCATTTTACATAGATTCTGATATGCATATAGAATTAATTAGACTAGGATTTAGTTTTCACTCTCTTCCTACCCCAT
Source organism: Sambucus nigra (assembly GCA_949130495.1). Taxonomy (NCBI): domain Eukaryota; kingdom Viridiplantae; phylum Streptophyta; class Magnoliopsida; order Dipsacales; family Adoxaceae; genus Sambucus; species Sambucus nigra. The sequence continues at coordinate 647,016,207 of OX422216.1, forward strand.
TGTGTCCATATGTTACAAATTTTAGGTCTTCAAACTCTAATGATGCCACTTCCATTTTACATCTGAAATATTGCTTTTTTTTTCGAACAATATATCAAGTTGAGGGATTGGCTCTTCCATAGTGGTCGATGGTGATATTAACACAGGGTCTGATGATGTAATTCGATGCATTATTTAATATATTATAATTTTAAATAATAAAATTTAATTTCTTTATTCTTTTCATTAATGTTGTGTATTTTTATCTCTAGTAATGCTATGCGTATCAAATTTTGACACCAAGTGTTTTTCATACACTAAGGGTACAACAAATTTAAGCAATTGGTACACAAATTTAGTGTAAAACTTGATACATGTGTCAATTTCCTTTTATCGCAAAACATATGGTGTAAATTTAATATTTAGTTCATTCGAAAACTAAAATTCATAATGCAGGGCATATTAGCACAAGATTTATTTCACATCTTGGATCTTACTCTACGCCAAAGTAAGGAGAGACTTGTTTAGTAAGTCTTAAACATAAAACCAAAAAAAATAAAAGCTAGAATTGATGAACTTCGCCCCTTAATGGTAATAAAGGTAGAGGGCCAGGAGCTGCTAGCATATCCCTTTAGCAATCTGAGGGAGTATTGCTATAGTTCAAGCCTGACAGTAGTTGGGACTTTGGTTTAGGCCTGACAATAGTGACCTTGATTTTCTCCTTGATTCCACAATAGAGGATAGCTTGGAAGATCTTATGAGCAACATTAGGCCTAGTCCTAGGTTTGGCCTCGAAGGTAACTAGTGGTGGCAAATGGGCGGTTATGGACGGGTCATAAATGGATACAGATAATATGGGCGGGTCAAGGACGGGTAAAATATAATAATGTGGTCTGGTTTGGTCGGGTCAAACTCGGGTTTGGTTGGGTCAAACTCATGTCGGGTCGGGTTGACCCATTTTTTCCTTTCTTTTTTTAAGCAAATCCAAAAATTGAGTTAAAATTTCAAAATTTAACTAACAAATAATAATGATCTAATTAAAGTCTAAATTTATAACATGTCTCTAAATAATAAATTCAAAAGTACAAAAAAAAATAGAGTTTATATAACCAATACACGATAACCGATACAAAACCAATATAACATGGCAGAAACCTTAGCTAGCAAAAAGTTTGACTCTAGGCGAAACAAAAACTTTCCGGTGAAAACCACCACCCAGATGCTTCAAGATGCTCTTAATTCCTTCAATCAGATGCTACAAAGCTGTATCAAAAGAGATACAGGAGATCGTTCATGACGCCGTATCGGATCACCGAGCGGAGGCGATCCAGATCGAGATCGAAAAATCGGAGCACCGGGTGGTTTTTTCGAGTGGTGAGAGTAAGGCCACAACTGGCGGTGTTGAAACGGCGTCGTTTGGGTCGTTGCCGGAGGTTTCCCATTTGGGTTGGGGGAGGTTTGATGATTTTCAAAAGACCCGCAAATGACCCTCCAGCAATCCGAATTATTGGACCGCTCAAACCATTTTGACCCTAAACAAAAATTAATGGGCCCTAAACACATTTTTTTGGGTTGATTATGGACGGTTTCATCCTCAAGAACCCATATTGCCGGGCCTAAAGGTAATATAATGTCTGAATCCAGGGACAAGCTTTGTGTTCACCTTGAGGACATCCACAAAATCGTACTTTATTCTCTAACATGTGGCAAACAAACAATCAATCAATATGTAGTTAACAAGGAAGAAAAAAAAGATACCTACATCTGTTTTGTTGTACTCGACCATAGCCAATCGTGCACCTTCTAGTGGTATAATTAAACCACACAGTCTAGTGGTGCGCAATAGTTTATTGGGAAGACGTGGAACGTCAAAACCCTGTACATGTACATGTATTAAAATACATTTTAAGGATGATAATCGAAGTGAAAGAAAATAAATAAAGATAAATTGGATATGTACGTACATGGGTGTCATCGGGAGACTTGATATACTTTTGGAACTGTGGGGTATTGAACGATCTCTTCTCTTCTCTTCCGATGACACCCATGTACGTACATGGAGCGGGTAACTATGCTAGCATTTGATTCACCCCCCATTTCTCTTATCTTCTCTTCTCTTCCGATATACTATAACCCTACCTCCTCCAAACCAAAGATATAAATACCCTAAATATGCCGACTCACCCACCTTTCCTTTTGGGTGTTTTTTTATAAACCCATCATTCCTATATAGAGACCGAAAGAGTTCTTTTTAATTGTTAAATCATATAATTAGTAAAAAGACTATAATATCCCTTTTAAAAGCCCCCAATTTTAGGCGTTGTACCTTGTATTGTATTCCAATTAAATCTAACAAAAAAATGGGGGCCTTCAAACTCTAATGATGCCACTTCCATTTTACATCTGAAATATTGCTTTTTTCCGTAACAATATATCAAGTTGAGAGATTGGCTCTTCCATAGTGGTCGAAGGTGATATTAACACAGGGTTTGATGCTTAGTGCCCTAATGCGGGTGCGGGTGCGGGTGCGGATGCGGATGCGAGAGCGCCAATGCGTCGATTTTTAAATTACTGAAATTTGAGAGCGCCACGAGTGCGTCTATATATTTAATATATAAAAATATATTTTTAATATAAAATTAATTTTTAATATATATATATATATATATATATATATATATATATATATATATATATATATATAAGCATAATATATACAAATAGAGAAATATTATCAATATAACCGATACCAAATATTTAGAAGGACTTTGTTGAGTTGATAATAATATTAAAGTCAATATTTATTTAAATAGTCATTTTATGATACTAAAATACTTTATTTTAAATCTTCATTTAAAAGAATAAATATATTGAAGTATTATGTATTTTAATTTCAAAATAAAAATTATTTAATGGACAAATAATTCTAGGCTTATAACATCACATGTAGAATTGTCATCAGCTTATAACATACTACACCTAAAGTAAATGCATGAAATAAAAATGAAGTCCCATCCCACATCGGCAGATGGGAACTCATGCCTCAACACTAGAGGCTATAAATTAGGACTGCTTGCTGTCAAGCATTGTAGCGATTGGATGTAAGCTTATAGGCTTTTTCTATGGGGCTGGGGCACCGGCTCTTGGAAAAAAAGGCCTAAAATCAAAATTAGTTCAAAATTTTCTTCAGCCCGAATTTGACCACTGCAAAACGCGCTTTTGACTTCATAAAGTCGCGAATTCACGTTGAATTGGCCCCGAATTCATAAATTCGCGATTTGAGGCGGGTCCGTTGGCCTAGTTGGACGAATTGGGGCACTAAGGTTTGATGATGTAATTCGATACATTAGTTAATATATTGAAATTTTAAACAATAAAATTTAATCTCATTATTATTTTCATTAATGTTGTGTATTTTTATCTCTACTAATGCTCTGTGTATCAAATTTTGACATCAAGTGTTTTCCATACACTAAGAGTACAACAAAATTAAGCACTAGGTACACAAAATTAGTGTAAAACGTGATACAGGTAGCATTTTCCTTTTATCTCAAACCATATGGTGTTAATTTAATATTTAGTTCATTCGAAAACTAAACTTCATAATGCAAGGCATATTAGCACAAGATTTATTTCACATCTTGGATCTTACCGCCAAAGTAAGGAGAGACTTGTTTAGTAAGTCTTAAACATAAAACCAAAAAAAAAAACTAGAACTGATGAACTTCCCCCCTTAATGGTAGTAATGGTCGAGGGCCAGAGCAGCTAGCATATCCCTTTAGCAACCTAAAAGCAAATAAAGTGAGTAATTTTAATTCATAAATGGAAAGTATGTCTCGTCGGGTAATCGCTCCCATCCTTTGACACCTATCGCAAGATTTGCAATAATTGTTCACATCTCGGAATAGTGTGGGCCAATAGAGGCTGCATTGAAGAATCTTAGCGACTATCTTTTTCGTCGAAAAGTGACCTCCACACGCTTCTGAATGACATAATTGGATGACTTCGGGATCTCATCATCCGGTACACATCGTCGGATGATTTGGTTGGCGCAATATTTAAAGAGGAAAGGATCTTCATAGAAAAATATGCGCGACCAAGTGATGAACCTCTTCTTATCTTGCGGTGTCCAATCGAGGGGGACGACTCCCGTGATAAGGTAGTTCACTATATCCACAAATCAGGGCAAAGAAGAGGTAGCAAAGAGTTTCTCATTTGAAAAATATTCGTCTATGAGTATCGGATCACTACGTACATCAGACGAGAGCCGTGATAAGTGGTCGGCAATGATATTTTCTACTCCTTTCTTATCTTTAATGGAGAGATGAAAGTCTTATAGGAGTAGGATCTACCTTATGAGGCACGACTTTGCGGATTTCTTTGCAAGTAGGTATTTCAATGCCGCGTGGTCGGTGAAGCAAGTGATGGGAGAACCGATAAGGTACGACTGAAATTTATCAAGAGCAAAAACTACCGCTAGCAACTCCTTCTCTGTGGTGGAGTAATTGAGTTATGGTCCGGTAAGAGTCCGGCTAGCATAATAGATGACATAAGCCTTATTGTCTTTTCTTTGGCCCAAAACAACCCCTATCTTATAATCGCTAGCATCATACATAAGCTCGAATGGTAAGGACCAATCCGTAACTTGCATGATGGGAGCTAGGGATGGCAACGGGTCGGTTCGGGGTTGGGTTTTAACTCCCCATCCCCATCCCCGTTAGAAAAACCATTCCCCGTCCCCGCCCCGTTCCCCGTTATAACGGGTTCGGGGATCCCCGTCCCCGTTTAAAACGGGTATCGGATTCCCCCCGGGGAACCCATTTTGATTTTTTTCCCTCTTTAAGTACCTAAGTAAATATTACTTTTTAATTACCTCTCAATTAGAAATGATTAAACACAACTACCGTGCAACTCCAAAATCTAACATACAAGTTTTACCTGTACAACTTTTACCTGTACAAGTTTTAAAAAAAACAGGTTATCGCAAAAAAAATATCAGTTTGAAATAAACAATCCTAACAGTTGAAGGATAATACAATAGGTTATCTAAAAGATAAACCATCTTCAAAATATCAACAGGTGAGATGAGTTTTTCAGTCTAGAGATGAGATGAGTTTATAGTCTGAAATCAGTCGAATACTTTGTAACTAAGTATTTCAGTCTATGGAGATGAGATGAGTTTATAATATTAACAATCAGTTTATAATAGTAACCAAGCATTTCAATCAACATTATCAATTAGTTTCTAATATTAACAAACAGTTTATAATATTAACAATCAGTTCGTGGAGATGAGATGAGGAGATGAGTTTACCTTACAAGACGTGGAGATGAGATGAGGCAGGGACGGCGTGACGAGGCAAAGGAGGACGGCATGACGAGGTCACGAGGTAGAGGGGGATGGCGTGACGAGGCAAGGACGTGAGGCTGGGATGTGAGGAAGATGAGGCAGGGACGTCTTACATCTTTGTGAGAGAGAGTGAAAGAGAGCAGCGTGAGAGAGTGAGGGATTGAGGGAGCGGCGAGAGTGAGATATCAGATCTAGGGTTTATTCTTTATTTTTTAGATGCTTTTATACTTATATATTTATTATAATATAAATATATATGTTTTATTATATGTTAATAATTAGGGTATCCCCGTGGATACCCGAGGATATACCCGAAACCGACCCAAAATTTTTCGGGGATTTTTTTTACTCCCCGAACCCGGCCCGATCCCCGAATTTACGGGGATTTTTCGGGGAATTTTTTTCGGGTATTCGCGGGGACCCAAAATTTCGGGGAAAATTGCCATCCCTAATGGGAGCGGACACAAGCATGGTTTTCAGTTCTCAAAAACGCTATGGCATGTTTCTATCCACTCAAATGGGGTGTCCTTCATAAGAAGGTTGCTTAAGGGTCTAGCGATGGCGCTAAAGTCCTTAATGAACCGTCGATAAAATCCCGCATGTCCCAAGAAGGAGCGCACTTCTTTCAGCGATTTAGGTGGGCGTAGATCGTCTATGACATTAATATTAGCTCTATCGACTTCAATCCTTTGGGAGGAAACTATGCGGCCAATAACTATTCCCTCAGTGACCATAAAATGGCATTTCTCCCAATTTAGGACTAAGTTCTTTTCCACACACTGGTCAAGTACTTTTTCCAGCTTTTCTAGACAAAGATCAAAAGAGGTGCCAAAAACGCTAAAATCGTCGATGAACACTTCGAGTCCTCTCTCAACCATGTCACTAAATAGGCTCAACATGCACCTTTAAAAGGTCGCAGGTGCATTACACAAGCCAAATAGCATACGTTTGTAGGCAAACGTACCAAAGGGGCAAGTGAAGGTCGTTTTATACTAGTCGAGTACATCTACCTCAATTTGGTTATATCCGGAATAACCATCAAGGAAGCAATAAAAAGGGTGGCCCGCTACTCTCTCAAGCATCTGATCAATAAATGGTAAGGGGAAATGGTCTTTCCTAGTTCTCGCACTGAGTTTTCGGTAATCAATGCAAACGTGCCACTCGGTGGTGGTACGTTGGGGAACTAGCTCTCCCTTAGCATTCTCAATCACTGTCATGCCCGACTTTTTTGGGACAACTTGAATAGGTCTCACCCACTTGCTATCCGAGATTGGGTAGATAATCCCGACATCCAATAACTTAATGATTTCGGTCCTCAACCCTTTTTTATATTGGGGTTTAGCCTTCTTTGCATTTCTCTCGAGGGCTTGACATCCTCCTCGAGGTGGATTTTATGGGTGCAAATCAAAGGACTTATCCCTTTCAAATTAGCAATACACTAACCGAAAGCACCTTGGTGCTTCCTCATAATATTTAACAGTTTACCCTCTTGCTCTTCGTCTAGGCTAGAGGAAACAACAACAGGAAATGTCTCATCCTTCCCTAGGTGTGCATATTTAATATGGGAGGGTAGTTTTTTCAATTCGAGGGTCAGAAATTTTTTACTGGAAGGAACCATGCGTGCCTCCTGTGGCGGTAACTCCTTGAATCGAGAAACCCAACTTACATCTCTCCCGTCCTCGTCCGACGCTCTCTCATTAAGTAACTCTCTCAACTCCTCAACTTCCCTCTTGAATTCAGTACACGTTGATGATGCTGGAAATAGCACCAACAGTCGAGGTGTTTATAAGCTCAATTCAGTGATAATAAAGGCAGCTCAAATACATATTAAATATAAGAGATTGAGATGAAGAGAAGAGGATGGACACCAATATATAAGTGGTTCAGCCAATTAGGCCTACGTCCATTATGCAAGTGAGTGAGTAAGGTCACTAAAACAAGGCACTAACGGCCATGGATACAATCTCTCAAGCTTTCTCTCTCTACTGTATAATTTGACAGAGTTTCAGTTAGGGTTGTCCTTTTGGATCCCTTTACAAGGTAGAGGATGACCTCTATATATAGTGCTTGGGGGGTGTAATGTTCCCCCCAAGAATGCAATGAGCATGTGCCTTAGGATCGAACCAGTATGAGAATAACACCTGGATGATCTCAAATAAGTAATGATGACCTCAATATTCCCTCACACGGAGGGAATAATTCGATTATAACATATGTGTCCACGTGTTCCAAGCTATGCATGTACGTATGAATGCTCAGCTGTCTTTGATTGATACCAGCCTCAGCCTGGAAGAGTACAAGGTTGGTGAAGTCTGGCAGCTGCCCGATTCGAGGTTACTCGCGAGGATCTCGGCTCAGTAGGAAAGCCGAGGTAAGGTAGGTGGAGTTGTAATGTCGGCCTGGGCCGAGGTTATGGTTGAGCAGCAGGAACGTCGATTGATTCCCAACCGAGGATGATTATGATGGTTGTGTAGTCCTTGCTTCCTCGGCTTACACCCAACTGAGGTTGCTGTATGAGGTAAACATGATGTCGGCTCTGGACGACCTGATGAATAACTGCCCCCATAGATCATGAAGACTTCAGACGTTGTCTGACTGTGCGGAAACTAGTAACGTCGGCCATAGCCATCCTTACTTAGGACGAGACCATTGGTTGCCAATCTGGGGCCCTCATTACCACGGCCATTTCTTTGGCCGAGCTTGGTGTCTCTGAGCTGTTTGGTACGACAGGGCATATCAATCACCCCCTAGCCCTTAGTTACCTATGTGAACAGGCGACTAAGGGATATATATGTTCGAGGTAAGATTTCTTTATGTGCCAATATTTTCTTGACAAGTGTCAGCTTCTGATGTAGGTTATGTTCTTGGCAAATGCAATGATTGTGGTCTTTGGGCTCCCAAGGTAATGATGGGCCTTGGGATGCGTGCAAGTGGATTAAAAGAGTTTTAACCCTTTTCTCTCTCTTTATTCTTTATTTCCTTTCATTCTCCCGCCTGAACCTTCTGAGCTTCCTCTCTCTTCCAGAGCTTGATCGAGGGTGCGTTTGGTGGATTTTTTCTAGCCAATCTTCCCACTCTTCACTTCATATTTCATCAGGTACTGCCTATTACCTCTTCTTTGCCATTTTTTCAGCCTTGCTTTTCTATTTTTTGCATTCTTCCGTCTCGGCTTGAGTTTTTCGATGAGTTTATGAGTTTTTTGGTAGGCTTATAAGTTTTTTGATGAGCTATTCTTCACTGTATTTGGTTAACTTTCTCTTCAAATAACCATATTCTATCTTTCACTGTTGTGTTATCCTGTTTGTTTTTAGCTTGAGTTTGTAAGTGTAAGGTTGTCCTCATATGCTCAGACCCATTTATCAACTCTTAGAGGAATTCCCCTCTCTTAGGGAGAAAACCTTAGATAAGATTAGACAAATAGAATGAGCCCAAGAGGAGGCTCGTAGGGCATAGGCATTCCCTCTTAGGCCTATATTACCACCTCCTCTAAAAGTGATATACCCTGATCCATCTGTGTCCACAGAGGTCCCAGTAGAACCTGTTTCGATGTCTGAATCTGAGTCGTCAACCTCAGACCCTGTGTTTGTGGATTCTTTACAAGAGGCCATGGACGATTCCGTCCGAATGGACCAGGCCCCTGACCAAGCCGAGGTTTCCAGTCGTGCCTCGTCTCACAAGAGTTCTAGCACCTCGCATTCTTCCTCCGATGTCGAAATAATAGGACCTATTATGGTTGTTCCCCCAATCCTTGATGATATTCCCTTGTCAGCCGCCAATTAGATGAGTTTGCTCAGATGTTTCTTGATGGTGCTCCCTCGTTCGCTCAAGCCGACGTTGACCGGGATGAGGACGATGATAGCGAAAGTGATGTCGACACCTCAAAGGCAGCCGAGATAGAGAGTACTGTCAGCGAACTTGACCTCTTAGCCTTCAGATATCTGTATTCTATAAGTCCATCCATAAAACTTAGGAGACCTCTGAGGGACGAGAGGGCCTTCGGCGGCAGAGATGGTGAGATCTGCTTATATGAGCAGATGTTTAAGTAAGGATTTTATCTTCCCATTCATCCAATAATTAGGGCTATATTATCCTACATTAACTTGGATCCTTCCCAATTATCACCCAATGCCTGGAGGGTGATAATTGGAGCTATAGCCTTATGGAGGGCAGTCCATCATTCAGACCTTCTCGTCCAGGTCTTCACAGGGTGCTACGTCGCCTCCTTTGCCAGGAATCATCCGAGTTACTACCACTTTTTAGCTCGGAAGTCCAATAAGAAGATGTTGCAGGTTACCCAAACTTCAAACCACAATTGGAAACCATGACACTTCTTTGCGTCGGGGCCATGGGAGTTTGGTCCATGTGCCCCCTCTTCATCCTTAGAGCCGAGAATATCCCTGAGATGGGGAAATGTGTCAATGGCAGGTAGGGCCGACCCTGGGCTAAGCCAGAATAACCTTCGGAAGGTCAAAGACCTTCAGGATCAGGGGGAGCATGGTCTGCTGGTCAAGTACGAGCATTTGATGACCCCTTACTACCTCTATGAGACTGGCCTTGAAGGGAATCCTCTAACCGAGCTCCGTAAGTTACTTTATCATTTTAACAAGTTATAGCTCTGATTTTGTTATGTCTATGATTTTTTAACTCAGATCTTTCTGTATGCAGAGCGCCCAAAAAGAATTTATGACGACTTTTGGGAGATGGCAGCCCCCAGCCTTACTAAGCTTGTGAAGAAAGCAAGTGTAGTTGCACCTCCTCCCCTTCCAACTACATCAAGGGATGAGGCCTCCAAAAAGAGGAGACCTACTCAACCTGCCCCTGAGGATCAGAGGCAGAAGAAGAAAACTTCAAAAGGGGATCGTACTATCCCCATCTCTTCTGAGGACGTGCTAGTGGCCCGTCTGGAGAAACTGAAGATTGGCGACAGTCTTATCGGCCAGAGTCTGAAGGCCTTGGACGCAATCGATAACGTCATGACCGACTCTGACAAACGCTTCTGCCATTATCTAGATACTCCTCTACTGGACGAGTTCGCCCTTCATCGATCCATCCAAGTAAGACTTTTTGCTTTTGCTGAACAAGTGTAACCTCATCTTTGAATTATACCAAATCTTGAACTGACATCTCTGCACATGTTATGCAGGGTCTCCTCACTATGCACCAGTTTATTGACTAGACTCTGAGGAAACTTCCTCTAATTAAGAGAGGTAAAGAGTCCCAAAAGATTGAGGCTCTCTGAACGCTGAAGTGGAGCGTCTGAAGGCCTCTTTGGAGAAGTCTGAGGCTAATGCAAGCAGTTGGAGAAAGACATGGGTAAGCTTAAAAAAAGATCATATCTCTGTTTTGAAGACCCAGGCCGACTCTCTCCAACACAAAGTTGACGTTGCTGTGAAAGCTGCCTTGGAAGATGCCTCAGAGAAGATCTTGGAGGACTACAAGGTCACTAATGAATTCTTCAGCTTCGGCTTCGAGTACCTCGAAATGGGTGTTAAGGCCACTGGAAAATGGACAGTAATGAAGGAGAAAGAGTCAGGGAGCCTGGCAACCTCTGACTTCATTAGTCTGGGTTACGTCGATCCTCGGTTTGCTCGGGCCTTACAAGAAGTCGAGGAGGAAGGAGGCGTCGCACCTACCGAGACTGCTGCCCAAGAAGATACCAGGATTGAAGACGTTGGTCCTCAAGATGATGGGGTAGAAGTGAACAACGTCGGTCAGAGAGATGGGGGCATGGCTACAAACCCTGAGATTTCACATACTTAAATCCATTTTGTGAACCCCTTGTAATTTTTGACATTGATTCATATCGATCTGTAACTTCTGATGACAATTTCTGTTACCTTTTGGCTTATGGCTCTTAACTTCATGCTATATCAACCTCTGAAGAGGGCTTTATTTTTTAGTTGCTGAATATTCTTTGAATGGTTTTCTATGTTATGCAATGTGTCTGTGTTAAGGCTTGAAGCCTCAGTATAATGGTGTTTTCATAATCCCCATAAATAATTTTCCCTCAAATTAATGATGTCTAAGGTCTGAGGTCCTCAGAGTATGATGTCTCACCTCAGACCTTATCACCAAATCATGATGTTATAAGGTCTGAGGTCATCAGCTAAGATGTTATCCTTATAAATAATTTTTCATCAAATTCATTATGTCTAAGGTCTGAGGTCATCAGAGTATGATGTCTCACCTCAGACCTTGTCACCAAATCATGATGTTATAAGGTCTGAGGTCATCAGCTAAGATGTTATCCTTATAAATAATTTTTCATCAAATTAATGAAGTCTAAGGTCTGAGGTCATCAGAGTATGATGTCTCACCTCAAACCTTGTTACCAAATCATGATGTTATAAGGTCTGAGGTCATCAGCTAAGATGCTATCCCCATAAATAATTTTTCACCAAATTAATTATTTCTAAAATCTGAGGTCATCCGAGTATGATGTCTCACCCTAGACCTTGTCACCAGATCATGATGTTATAAGGTTTGAGGCCATCATCTAAGATTTTACCCTCATAAATAATTTTTCACGAAATTAATGATGTCTAAAATCTGAGGTCATCCGAGTATGATGTCTCACCCCAGACCTTGTCACCAGATCATGATGTTATAAGGTCTGAGGCCATCAGCTAAAATGTTACCCTCATAAATAATTTTTCACCAAATTAGTGATGTCTAAAATCTGAGGTCATCCGAGTATGATGACTCACCTCAGACCTTGTTATCAGATCATGATGTTATAAGGTCTGACGTCATCAGCTAAGATGTTACCCTCATAAATAATTATTCACCAAATTAATGATGTCTAAGGTCAGAGGTCATCAGAGTATTATGTCTCACCTCAGACCTTGTCACCAAATCATGATGTTACAAGGTTTGAGGTCATCAGCTAAGATGTTATCCCCATAAATAATTTTTCACCAAATTAATGATGTCTAAAATCTGAGGTCATCCGAGTATGATGTCTCACCTCAGACCTTGTCACCAGATCATGATGTTATAAGGTCTGAGGCCATTAGCTAAGATGTTACCCTCATAAATAATTTTTCACCAAATTAATGATGTCTAAAATCTGAGGTCATCAGAGTATTATGTCTCACCTCAGACCTTGTCACCAAATCATGATGTTATAAGGTCTGAGGTCATCAGCTAAGATGTTATCCCCATAAATAAGTTTTCACCATATTAATAATGTCTAAAATCTGAGGTCATTCGAGTATGATGTCTCACCTCAAACCTTGTCACCAGATCATGATGATATAAGGTCTGAGGCCATCAGCTAAGATGTTACCCTCATAAATAATTTTTCACCAAATTAATGATGTCTAAAATTTGAGTTCATCCGAGTATGATGTCTCGCCTCAGACCTTATCACCAAATCATGATGTTATAAGGTATGAGGTCATCAACTAAGATGTTATCCTCAGAAATTATTTTTCACCAAATTAATGATGTCTAAAATCTAAGGTCATCCGAGTATGATGTCTCACCTCAGACCTTGTCACCAAATCATGATGTTACAAGATCTGAGGTCATCAGCTAAGATGTTATCCTTATAAATATTTTTTCATCAAATTCATTATGTCTAAGGTCTGAGGTCATCAGAGTATGATGTCTCACCTCAGACCTTGTCACCAAATCATGATGTTATAAGTTCTGAGGTCATCAGCTAAGATGTTATCCTTATAAATAATTTTTCATCAAATTAATGAAGTCTAAGGTCTGAGGTCATCAGAGTATGATGTCTCACCTCAAACCTTGTTACCAAATCATGATGTTATAAGGTCTGAGGTCATCAGCTAAGATGCTATCCCCATAAATAATTTTTCACCAAATTAATTATTTCTAAAATCTGAGGTCATCCGAGTATGATGTCTCACCCTAGACCTTGTCACCAGATCATGATGTTATAAGGTTTGAGGCCATCATCTAAGATTTTACCCTCATAAATAATTTTTCACGAAATTAATGATGTCTAAAATCTGAGGTCATCCGAGTATGATGTCTCACCCCAGACCTTGTCACCAGATCATGATGATATAAGGTCTGAGGTCATCAGCTAAGATGTTATCCTTATAAATAATTTTTCATCAAATTCATTATGTCTAAGGTCTGAGGTCATCAGAGTATGATGTCTCACCTCAGACCTTGTCACCAAATCATGATGTTATAAGGTCTGAGGTCATCAGCTAAGATGTTATCCTTATAAATAATTTTTCATCAAATTAATGAAGTCTAAGGTCTGAGGTCATCAGAGTATGATGTCTCACCTCAAACCTTGTTACCAAATCATGATGTTATAAGGTCTGAGGTCATCAGCTAAGATGCTATCCCCATAAATAATTTTTCACCAAATTAATTATTTCTAAAATCTGAGGTCATCCGAGTATGATGTCTCACCCTAGACCTTGTCACCAGATCATGATGTTATAAGGTTTGAGGCCATCATCTAAGATGTTATCCTTATAAATAATTTTTCATCAAATTCATTATGTCTAAGGTCTGAGGTCCTCAGAGTATGATGTCTCACCTCAGACCTTATCACCAAATCATGATGTTATAAGATCTGAGGTCATCAGCTAAGATGTTATCCTTATAAATAATTTTTCATCAAATTCATTATGTCTAAGGTCTGAGGTCATCAGAGTATGATGTCTCACCTCAGACCTTGTCACCAAATCATGATGTTATAAGGTCTGAGGTCATCAGCTAAGATGTTATCCTTATAAATAATTTTTCATCAAATAATTTTAGTCTAAGGTCTGAGGTCATCAGAGTATGATGTCTCACCTCAGACCTTATCACCAAATCATGATGTTATAAGGTCTGAGGTCATCAGCTAAGATGTTATCCTTATAAATAATTTTTCATCAAATTCATTATGTCTAAGGTCTGAGGTCATCAGAGTATGATGTCTCACCTCAGACCTTGTCACCAAATCATGATGTTATAAGGTCTGAGGTCATCAGCTAAGATGTTATCCTTATAAATAATTTTTCATCAAATTAATGAAGTCTAAGGTCTGAGGTCATCAGAGTATGATGTCTCACCTCAAACCTTGTTACCAAATCATGATGTTATAAGGTCTGAGGTCATCAGCTAAGATGCTATCCCCATAAATAATTTTTCACCAAATTAATTATTTCTAAAATCTGAGGTCATCCGAGTATGATGTCTCACCCTAGACCTTGTCACCAGATCATGATGTTATAAGGTTTGAGGCCATCATCTAAGATTTTACCCTCATAAATAATTTTTCATGAAATTAATGATGTCTAAAATCTGAGGTCATCCGAGTATGATGTCTCACCCCAGACCTTGTCACCAGATCATGATGATATAAGGTCTGAGGCCATCGGCTAAGATGTTACACTCATACATAATTTTTCACCAAATTAATGATGTCTAAAATTTGAGTTCATCCTAGTATGATGTCTCGCCTCAGACCTTATCACCAAATCATGATGTTATAAGGTCTGAGGTCATCAACTAAGATGTTATCCTCATAAATTATTTTTCACCAAATTAATGATGTCTAAAATCTAAGGTCATCCGAGTATGATGTCTCACCTCAGACCTTGTCACCAAATCATGATGTTATAAGGTCTGAGGTCATCAACTAAGATGTTATCCTTATAAATTCTACCATTAGAGCATAATGAACCAAGAATTGACACGGGAACTGAGCTTCTCATTAATAATCTCTTCATAAGATGATACATTTACATAGAAACTCTTGTAACATCATATGTAATACTTTTTTAGATGATCAGCATTCCAAGTATTAGAGAAAGGTTCCCTTTCAAGGTTTTCTAGCCTGCAGGTCCCGCGTACAACCTCCTCGATAACTTTTTAAGGGCCATGCCAATATGGGTGGAGCTTGTTTGCCTTCTGCAACGTGTTCTTTAGCACTAGGTCTCCCACGGCTATGGGTCTTGATTTTATTCTTTGATTATAGAATTTTGTTATTCTCTATTGGTAGGCATCATGTCTGATCTATGCGTCTTCCCTTATCTCTTCAATCAAATCTAGGTCAAGTATTCTCTCCTCCCCATTCCTCTCAAGATCATAAGTCTGAACCCTGTGAGTAGGGAGTCCTACTTTGATTGGTATGAAGGCCTCTGAGCCATGTGCTAACATAAATGGGGTTTTCCCCGTTGGTGTCCTAGCCATTGTTTTGTAGGCCCATAACACGACATAAACCTCTTCAGTCCATCTTCCTTTAGCTTCTTCTAACCTATTCTTAATGCCATCGAGGATTATTCAATTTGTGACTTCGGTCTGACCGTTTGCCTAAGGTCGGCCAGGAGAAGAGAAAAACTGCTTTATCCCAACTCTTTCGCAGTATTTTTCTAAAGAGGAATTCTTGAACTGGGTGCCATTATTCGAGATGAGGGTGTTTAGGAGACCATATCTGCATATGATGTTCTTCCAGATAAATTGGAAGGTCTTCTGCTCTATAATCGTGATCATCGGCTCGGCCTCTACCCATTTGGAGAAGTAGTCAATGGCAACTATAAAAAATCTGTAGTTATTCGCGACCCTTGGTAAGGGACCCACCAAGTCGATTCTCCATACTGCGAATGGCCAAGGAGAACTTATTGATGTCATAGGCTGATGAGGTTGATGGGGGATGGGGGAGAATCTTTGGTATTTGTCACACATCTTCACGTAATTTGCTGCATCCTTAGCCAAGGTTGGCCACCAGTATCCCTGCATAATAATCCTTTTCGCCAGAGGTCTTCCCTCTATGTGACTGGATAAAGAACCCTCGTGCACCTCCTGTAAGACGCGGGGGACTTCTATGGGATGGACACATCTGAGGAAAGGTAATAGAAATCCTTTCTTACATAGGACGTCTCCTATTATTGAGAACTCAGCGGCTCCGTACCTTAGTTTCCTCCTTCCTGGCTTTGATTTCGGCAGTTCTCCCTCTCTGATATATCTGATGCGAGTAAAACCGAGTGTTCGTGTAGGGACACCATCATTGATTTCGGCTCCCACTCGACATGCAGAAGAACCTAAACTACAGCTACACTTGACAAGCAAGTAGAGCGGTAAGTCGGGTATCGAGAATCCACAGGGAGTAATTGAATTTTAGATGTTAATTGTTTAATTACTTCAGGAATAAAAGTGTAAAAGATGATAGGTAGTTATGGTGACAAAAGAAAAGAATAAGTTAATGCTAGATTAAAGGAAAGCGAGGATCGGGATCGCATTCTACCAAACGGATCGAAACAACTACTAACTAGAGTTAAGGCTCGAAAGCAATCTAATCGAGCATTTACAATTAAGCATAAACATCACACAAGAAGGAATTTAACCCAAAGTTGTGAGATTAAACATTTAATGGAAAATGGTCGCACGTGGATTAAATTCGGATTGTCGCTATAAACACTAAAGTTGCATGACAAATAAATTTAAACGCATAACAATCCAACTTTAATACACGCGGTTTCAATTAAACGCGATTTTGCACTAAACCTAGTTTTCGGAGCTCGGGGCCCGAAAATGGCGGAAATGAAATCCCGACCCTATTTATCTAAGGGTGCATGGTGAGTTACACTAAATTATGCTAATTAAACTAAGAAAGCAAGAATTAAAGCAAGTAAACTAGTTAGAAAGCATTGAAACTAAATTACAAGGCAAAAGAAAAAGAAAGAAAAAGAGAAAGCAAAAAGTTGAAAACAAAAGAGAAAAAAGAGAAAAGGTGAGAAAAAGGAAGAAAAGAAAAAGAAAGAGAAAGTTGTAAATATTGTTTGTAGTGTTTCAATAAGCTTTGATTACTCTCTCGATTGTCATATCTAATGCTCGTTTGGACATCTTTGTCCAACTTTTGATATTGCCCACTTTTTCACATTATTCCGAGTTTCATCCCCAAACACTTTGAATCCGTATATACATCCCTTTCATTTCGTACCTTAACCTAGCCATACATTACAACCCTATTACAAGTCCTATGTGATCTTAGGTTGATGTAATTCAAAAGTCATAATAGTTGTGATAATCTGTGAAAATGCATTTCGCCTCTTTTAGTGTGCGGTATCCTTTCATTGAGATTACAGTTTTTCAGTTTATATATAGCGTTCCTCATTTGTGACATGTGCGCGGCCTAGTTTCCATTTACATTTACTCTTTATGCCCGCATGTCCCGTGTATTACCTCCCTTTTCATAGTGAATTCATTTGCTGAGCGTAATGCTCGTGAGGATTGAATGTATGC
The DNA here is from genome assembly GCA_949130495.1 of Sambucus nigra. Lineage (NCBI taxonomy): Eukaryota > Viridiplantae > Streptophyta > Magnoliopsida > Dipsacales > Adoxaceae > Sambucus > Sambucus nigra. The sequence goes on from OX422216.1 coordinate 647,033,755, forward strand.
ATGCTTTGATGTTTAGTACCGAATTATTTAAGTTTTTCGCCAAATCATACTTTGCATATGCTCACTTCCCTCCCACATGTTAGAGTTTCAATTCATTGAGGTGCATTCGATAATGTTAATAACTACGGACTTCTCCTGCGAATTCGTTTGCTATGCTAATAACATGTTGAAATCTTGTTCGCACTGATGAGTTTGTCTTACTTGATTGGGCATATTTTGAGGAAACTTTATGATGTTTGTGGGTTCCATCACTGAAAACCCTCACGAGACGACACTCGTCCACTAGGGTAACCTAGGGGTTTAACGGCTTATTGCATACGCTAAATGCAATCGAATCGCCCGCGAAAGTGGCCTTATCTTTTTATTGCTTTTATACCATACTTTTGTACTCTCTCCTGTGTTGGTTACTAGTTCTTCTTGTTGCATCCTATTTCATTGCTAGGGACTAGCAATGTATAAGTTAGGGGGTGTGATACGACGCAAATATTGCGTATTTCACCCGTTAACATACGCGTTATTAGCCCCCTCGGGTATCTTGTTCCCTATATTTATGCTCGTTAACCAGACAACCTCGGATTTCTATGTTAACATGTTTTGCAGGGGTTAATTGAGCTTTTGTAGGTGTTTGGATGCTTAGTGTGAACTTCGAATGCGTTTCGCTCGATTTCCGTACACTATCGCACGCGCAAGGGCATTTTAGTCTTTTGATAGCTTGGGAACCTGGCCCGACATCTTCACGGAAGTGGTATCTCTCCTCGCTAGCTTCGCGTGGCCGCGAACGGTGCGCGATTTCGATGCATAACGACAAAGTTACGGCGATTTGAGCGACGTTGGATTGTATGCCAATGCAGGGGAAATTGCAGGCTGCCCCTGCTTGATCGATCGATCGAGCCTGGGGGTCGATCGATCGAGCCTTATTATTTTTGCCACATTTTCCTTTGTCGATCGATCGACCACAGGGGTCGATCGATCGATCCCCTGTTTTTCCCCTGCAGATATTTTCTTTTATTTCTTTCTTCTTTTCTTTTATTCCAACTTACTATATAATCTAGTTTTAGTTGTAATAAGAGAGAGACTCACATATTCTGATTTAGATAGTTTTAGTTAGGGTTTGGTGTGGAGAGTTCATTTCTCTCTTCTTCTTGGATTGACAACCCATGTGGTTTGTAAGATTGAACTATTCACTTCCTCTCCATTAATATAGTTTGTTCTTCTTCTTCTCTTGCCTTGTAATTTAGTTTCAATGCTTTCTAACTAGTTTACTTGCTTTAATTCTTGCTTTCTTAGTTTAATTAGCATAATTTAGTGTAACTCACCATGCACCCTTAGATAAATAGGGTCGGGATTTCATTTCCGCCATTTTCGGGCCCCGAGCTCCGAAAACTAGGTTTAGTGCAAAATCGCGTTTAATTGAAATCGCGTGTATTAAAGTTGGATTGTTATGCGTTTAACTTTATTTGTCACGCAAATTTAGTGTTTATAGCGACAATCCGAATTTAATCCACGTACGACCATTTTCCATTAAATGTTTAATCTCGCAACTTTGGGTTAAATTCCTTCTTGTGTGATGTTTATGCTTAATTGTAAATGCTCGATTAGATTGCTTTCGAGCCTTAACTCTAGTTAGTAGTTGTTTCGATCCGTTTGGTAGAATGCGATCCCGATCCTCGCTTTCCTTTAATCTAACATTAACTTATTCTTTTCTTTTGTCACCATAACTACCTATCATCTTTTACACTTTTATTCCTGAAGTAATTAAACAATTAACATCTAAAATTCAATTACTCTCTGTGGATTCTCGATACCCGACTTACCGCTCTACTTGCTTGTCAAGTGTAGCTGTAGTTTAGGTTCTTTTGCATGTCGAGCGGGAGCCGAAATCAACGATAGTGTCCCTACACGAACACTCGGTTTTCCCGGCAATGGAACCATAATTTGATGCGAGGAAAACTTGGTGTTAACTCCAAAGGAGATCATACCGACCCTCTTTACTAGGTGTTGTCATCTTTTGGTGGGAGGTCTGGATCGTCTTCATCATCACCATCCGAGTCATCGTCTCTTCTAGCTGGGGTACCGTCACGACATCTATCGTTTCCCTTCTTTTTAGGGTCATCTCTTCCCCTCTTAGGAGCCTTGCCATCAACATACTTCCTCAACTTTCCGAATTTCAACATCTTCTCATTCTCATCCTTTAAGGCGAAGCACTTGTCTGTAACATGGCCATGGTTTTGGTGAAATTCTCACCATAAGTTCTCGTTCCTCTTATGCGGATGAGCCTTCAGTTTCTCTGGCCATCTCAAGGACCTGTCATTCTTGATCTCATTGAGGATGTGTTCGCAGCTTACAGTTAAATGGGTATAGTGTGTGAACTTGTCGTCAGCTGACCTCTTCTTCCCGTCCTTCTTTCTTCGTAACTTCCCACTGCTACCGCCATTCTCATCCTCATATTTCACAGCCATGGCCTCTTCAGCGTTCATTAACTTCCCCGTAGTTATCAATAGTTCTGCCATGGACTTGGGAGGGTCTTCTGTAAGTTTCCATAATAACTTCGCTTTCTAAAGACCTCTTATGAGGGCGTTCATGGCTATATTTTCTTCGTAGTCTTCAACCTTGAGTTTCTCTTTGTTGAATCTAGCAATGTAGTCTCTTAGGCTCTCGTTCCTGCCTTGCTTGACATACAACAGATGGGTGGTCTTCTTTTGAGGTCTTACCCCAAAATAAAAATTGTGAATGAATCGTTCAGCCAAGCCCTTGAAGTTCTCAATTGAATTATTCGAAAGAGAGGTAAACTAGATGTGCGCTGCTCCCGTCAAAGTTCCAGAGAAGGCCCGACACTTCATCTCATCTGGTATTGAATAAATGTCCGCCGCTGACTGGTACATCTCAATATGATGTACAGGGTTGGTGCTACCATCATACTTGGGAGACATCGTGGGCGGTTTGAACTTGGTAGGGGTTAGGAAGCTTACTATCTTAGCCACGAATGGGGAGCCCTCTGAGAAACCTCTTTGCAATGGGTCTCGACTTTTGATGAGGTCTCCTATCTTCTCCTCAAGGCGTTGGATGGAATCATTCCATGGTCTCGCAACGTCGGCCTGGCCGAGGTTGTCGACTGTGGGTTCCCCAGCCACAGAACAACGTCGGCTATTGACCTCTTCGTGGTCCCTACCTCGTCCATGATGAGGTCGACGTTGCCCATCTACCCTTTGTGAACCGGCTACACTTCTCGACCTGGATAACCTCTGCCTCAGGTCATTTACCGGGCCGAGCCTTTCAAAGGCTGACCCTCTGCTTAATCGATCAAAAGCTGACCCTCTTTGTTGGGCCTCTCCACCTCTTATGCCTCCACAATCTCAGCTCTAGTGGATAGGACGCACTGTGTCATTTGAAACCTCATACGGCTCCTAACAATCTTTTGGAACATCTTTTGCCTCCAAATCCTCATACTTATCCTCAGGGCAAGGGTGTCCTTGCCGCCCCAGACGTAAACGCCTAGGGTCAGCAACGTCCCTCCTCCGATAAGGTGTAGGTTGGTCTTTTTGCGGTGCCTGTGGAGGTCCCATGGCTTCAGGATGGGGTTGAGCAGCCGCCGGAGTAATCATCTCCAGTGAGACCCCAGGTGGTCTTATCATATTTTGACTGAGTTGAGCAAATTGCCCCTTCATTGCTTGTTGCGTTGCAGCCAAAGACCTCAAGGTTGCTGCCACCTCAGCCATTTCGAACTAAGGCGGTGCCTGGCTGGAATTAGGTCCTCCAGCACCAGGCAGTGGAAGAGGTGGTGGTAACTCCGGTGCCATACGTTAACACTAAAGAGCTGGTGTAGGTGATGAGCTTAATACCTTAAAGGGCCTCTTTCAATGGTGAAATAGCTCCACGCAAGGGGTGGGGCCTGGTTCACCACCAGAGTCTCCAATGAGGTTAAGCAGAAAAAGAGGAAGAGACAGCTTCTCGTTCCCACACACGGTGCCAAAATGATGATGCTGGAAATAGCACCACCAGTCGAGGTGTTTGTAAGCTCAATTCAATGATAACAATGGCAGCTCAAATACATATTAAATATAAGGGATTGAGATGAGGAAAAGAGGACAAACACTAATATGTAAGTGGTTCAGCCAATTAGGCCTACGTCCACTGTGCAAGTGAGTGAGTAAGGTCACTAAAATAAGGCACTAATGGCCATGGATACAATCTCTCAAGCTTTCTCTCTCTACTATATAATTTGACAGAGTTTCAGCTAGGGTTGTACTTTTGGATCCCTTTACAAGGTCGAGGATGACCTCTATATATAGTGCTTGGGGGGTGTAATGTTCCCCCCAAGCATGCAATGAGTATGTGCCTGAGGATCGAACCAGTATGAGAATAACACCTGGCTGATCTCAACTAAGTAATGATGACCTCAATATTCCCTCACGCGGAGGGAATAATTCGATTATAACAGATTTGTCCACGTGTTCCAAGATATGCACATGCGTATGAATGCTCGTTGTCTTTGATTTATACCACCCTCGGCCTGGAAGAGTACGAGGTTGGTGAAGTCTGGCAGCTGCCCAATCCGAGGTTACTCGCGAGGATCTCATCTCAGTAGGAAAGCCGAGGTAAGGCAGGTGGAGTTTTAATGTCAGCCTGGGCCGAGGTTATAGTGGAGCAGCAGGAACGTCGGTTGATTCCCAACCGAGGCTGATTATGATGGTTGTGTAGTCCCTACTTCCTCGGCTTACACCCAGCCGAGGTTACTGTATGAGGTAAACGTGATGTCGGCTCTGGACGACCTGATGAATAACTTCCCCCATGGATCATGAAGACTTCAGCTGTTGTATGACTGTGAGGCAACTAGTAACGTCGGCCATAGCCGACCTTGCTTAGGGTGAGACCGCTGGTTGCCAATCTGGGGCCCTCATTACCACGGCCATTTCCTTGGCCGAGGTTGGTGTCTCTAAGCTGTTTAGAACGTACAGGGCATATCACTCGTTCCCTCACTCTCATGGCTCGACACTAAATAGGACCCTAGGGCATCTCCACAATAATTTTCCTCAAAGTAATCCTCTACGATCTCGTCGATTAGGCTCATCGCGTGACGATCATTTTCTTCCCCCATATGTTGGGCTTTATAGAAGATGTTAGTTTCTAAGGTCATGTTCCCAAAGGTGAGTTGCATCTGCCCATTTCGAGTATTGATTATTGCATTAGCCGTAGCTAAGAATGGGCACCCAAGAATGATGGGAACATGATTGTTCGAGGTGAAGGAGGGTTTTGTGTCCCAAATGACAAAATCTACCACGAAGTAGAAATTGTTAACTTGAACGATCACATCCTCAACTATACCTCTAGGGATATTTACGGTTTGATCTGCTAACTGGAGAGTGATCTTTGTGGGCTTAAGGTCGCACAAAGCAAGTTGCTTATAGATGGCGTAAGGGAGGATGTTGACACTTGCTCCCAAGTTAAGTAAGGCTTTTTTAATTTTATTTTCTCCAATGATGCAAGAAATGGTGGGTGCACCGGGATCTTTAAATTTTGGTGGGAGATCATTAAGTATAATGGAGATCACATTCTGTGCTAGAAATACGTTTTTCTTTACCTTCATCTTTCTCTTTATTGTTAACAAATCTTTGATGACTTTTGCATAAGCTGAAATTTGCTTAATGGCATCGAGGAAAGGTAAATTTAGCTTTACTTGCTTTAGCACGTCTAGCACTTCATCACGGGGGTTTCCTTTGTGTGAAAGAACCAGCCTTTGAGGAAATGGTGCCACGATGGGTGGTTTCACTAATACCTCGGGATCACTAGTGTCTTCTTTATCACTCTCTTTTAAGGAGACATCTTGGGCCTCTTTCGTGGCGGGCAAAATCTCCTTGTCTTTGATTGTGTCGTGTGGGGGAGGTGATAAATCAATGACTCTTCCACTACAAATAGTGGTCACAGCTTGACATTGCTCCTGATGTTCTGTCGAGGTGGAGCTAACACTAGTTTGACCTTGAGGCGGTCTTTGGCCCTGGGAAGGAAACTTGACTTTCTCTTGGATACAAAATGATGATTGTAACTTTGAAATGTTAGCATTTATGTCGTTGATCATGCGCTCATGCCTAGAAGTGACTGCATTTTGGGTAGTGATAAATTGGTTTATTGTATCCTCAAGATATCTTCGCGGTGGAGTGATATATGTCCCTGTAGGTGGTGGTGCTATCACATGTCCTTGCATGTGTGGTGGTTGTTGAAAGTGTGATGGTGGAGGAGGGGCAACGTGTGAATAAGGATTCATTGCTGCATTTTGTTGCCTATAGTTAAAACCAGGATAATTTTTCCATGAAGGGTTGTAAGAATTCCCGTGGGGTGCACCGAAATTACCCTTGAATCCTCCTATACCACTCACTTGTTCTTGAAGCGTAACATTATAGGCGAGTATCATCGGGTATTCCTCTGTTGAATATCCCGCCTCACAAATCACACACACCTTCTCAACAGGGTTTGGGGTGGATCCAGGTGGTCCTTCTGCTCATTTCTCCAACAATTGTCACATTTCTCTCTCAAGAACATCGAGTCGACCTTCCATTATAGAATTTTTATCTACGTGAAATAGGTCGAACACCGATGGAGTGGTAGTCACTTGGAGAGTTCAATTTTAAGAATTAGGGTCAGATGTATCCCAGGATTGGGTAGTCTCTATGACATACCTCAGGTGAAGCTCAGCATCATAGCCGTCTAATTCGATAAATGGATCATCGCACATGGTTTCAATGAGTTTCTTGGAATTAATGTTCATCCCATTGTGGATGAAGGAAATGATTTGCATTTTATTAAATCCATGATGGGGGCACGAATTAATTAACTCATTGAAACGCTCGTAGCATCGATCGAACGATATATTTTCTAATTGTCAAAAAGTTTGAATTTGAGCCTTGATGGAGTTTGTTCGATGTGGAGGAAAGAATTTCTTGAGAAATTTAGATTGCAACTCATTCCAGGATGCAATCGAGCTTGGAGGTAAAGACCATAGCCAGGTCTTAGCCTTATCTTTTAGAGATAATGGGAAGAGTTTGAGGCGGATCACCTCTTGTGTGTAAGTTTGATCATTGAGGGTTTCAGACACATCCTCAAATTCCCAGATGTAGAGATATGGCTTTTCAGATTCCATCCCATGGTAGTGGGGGAGCATCTGGATCATCCCATTTTTAAAACGAAATTGCCTTGCATTATACGGGAGTACAATGAATCCCAGAGTGACAGTGCGCTCGGGATATAAGATTTCTCTCATAGGGCGGTACGGGGCCTCTTCCTCATCGGCGGCTGCACTACCGTGTTGTGACATGGATCTCTCACTAGATGACTCTGTGTCCTCACTGGGTATACTCGGAGCGCGCTCTAAAGTGTGTCCTAAGAGGGATATCGGGGTGTGTGTAGGCGTGGGAGACGGAACCTATAATTGTGGAACGTTTGGAGTGTGACGGCTATCGGGGTCGTACTCAACTATCGAATTTTCGTGATTGTGGGTTGTGGTATTATGGGGAGTTGGAGTGAGTTCAAAATTTTGCATTAACTGGCTTGTGAGAGATGATGAGGAATATTTTTGTGTATTATCAAAAAAAATTATGTTTTTGGAGTTTTGGAAATTTTTGGTCAAAGTTTGATATTGACTTGATCTAATCCTAAGTCTACCTACTTCCCCGGTAACGGCGCCAAAAACTTGACGCAACTAAGAATGTGTCTCAGAAATGCGTACTCTCTAGGCTCAAGTGCAAGCCTATCGCTCAAGTAATAATTCGATAAGTCGGGTATCGATCCTTAGGGAAATAGGACAACCGAGTTGTGACGACGTTGGACAGACGAAGGAATCCTAACTCTGACTCTAAAGAAAAAGGAAAAGATGATCTGTTTTGGGAATTGACTACAACTAAATGCAATTTTGAAAATATTTATTTAATGCACCAAAGTATAAATGGAATGCAACTATTCTAAATTACCTAAATTACTGATAATGATTGAATTGAAACTTGAACTATATGATGAAGAAAATAGGACGGGAATATAATCCCTCAGCCCTAGTGTATTGATGGTATATAACTAATCATAAATTTAAGTGATTAATTAGACCCAAAATTTAGTACTCCCAAGCATTACATATATGAGGTTCAAACCCGCACCATACTTAATCAGAGGACGAGTAAATCGGTATTGCGATAGTTACACTCAAATTGCATTCTGAAGCATCCCGATTACCCTGAAGTAAATGAGATCCAAAGATCAACAATTGTCGTGTTTCTATGCAATACGGTCATAATCAAATCATTAAATTTGGAGGATTAATTTTATACACATGCAACTACCACATCAGGTTGAGTTCATGCATCCCGACCTTAGAAATCTAGCCTGACATATGAAAACTGGTAGACAACACCTTTAGAATGAAATAAAACATTTTAAATACCGAATGAAGATGAAGAGAATAACTAATACGTACAAACAAAAGAACTACTACAATAATAAAATAAGGAATTGGAAGAAATTTACATGAATTGCAACTGGGATCAAAACTAGGGTTTATATGTTATTCTCAGTATTCTAAAAAACGCGCCTAGATGGCGCCAAGGCGTGCCTAGGCGCGAGGCTTTTTAGATACTCCAAGTTTTGGCCCTAGGCGTGGATCAAGGGGTGGTCAACGATGGTCAACTATTTTTGGGGCAAGGCGTGAAAAAACGTGCGTTTTTTGGGGGTAAGGCGTGAAAAAACGCGAGTTTTTTAGAAGTAAGGCGTGAAAAGATGAAATTTTTTTGTTTTTTTCTGTATTTTAAAGAAATTGTATTTTAATTTACAAATATTTAGACATATTTTTAAGGTATGTACCAATTTAGTATTTTAAATAGCCTTGTCATAGTCAAAAAATATAAAAATATAATAAAAAATGCCTAAACGCATTTTCACGCCTTTTTACGCCAAGACCCGCCTAGGCTTCTAAGGCTTAAGGCTTGGCCTCCACGCCTTGGTCACGCCCCACGTTTTTTAGAACCTTGGTTATTCTCTTCTAAAACTAATTACAATTGCTTCCTTGATGAATCAGAAGCCTCCTCCATATGTTGGGAGGAGTTTACAATATATCCTCTACAAAACAAAAAAGTTTCAGCCAAGTAGGATTCTAATTTTTACAAATGGATAAGTCCAGATAATCGAGAACAGAACCGATCCTGTTAAGGGGTTCGGTTCGGTTCGATTATTTCTTTGATAGCTTTTATAGGGATTTCATCGAGCATGGGATCAGTTCTTTATTTCTCTACTTCGGTTCGGTTCCATCTTTTTGACTCTTCATAGGAAGTTTTCCAGGTGTAGGATCGGTTCGTTTTCTCTTCACTTCGGTTCGGTACTGTTGTGTTCAGCCTTTACAGAGACTTCCCCAGGATGGATTCGGTTCTTTTTCTTTCCTTCGGGTTCGGTTCCATCTTGTCAGCTGTTGTAGAAACCTTTCCTTCCTGTTCTTCTTTGGAGATTTTGGTACGGAACTCGAAACAAATCACTAAACACCTATAAAATAGATGAAATATACACGAAACTCGGCGTACTCGTTAGAACTTGTCAATATCAGAGATATGATATAAATCCACTTGAATTACACTTCGCGACGCGATAAAATCCTCTAAATTAAGGGGATAAATGGAAAGAATTTATGCCTAATCAATACATTTATATTTGAAAGTCTTAGGAAGTATTTAGGAATTTGAACAGTTGACTGAGGGGTGGTAACCATGTCTAGTATATGATACATTTTTCATGCTCATATCATATGATTCCTATTTCTAGACTGTATCATTTGTACCATTTTTATGTATTATTTTTTTTATTCATATTATTGGAAAAATACAAAAATATTTTTTTTATGAAAAAGTGAAAAATTCAAAAAATGTTTTCGGTTTTTAAGAAAATTGAAAAAGACAAAAAGATTTTATTTTTATAAAATTTTTGAAAAACACAAAAAAAAATTATAACTTTGTTTTCACATTTTATGAATAGACATTTAGGATGGCCAAAGTCACAACGTCATTTCTATATTCCACGTGATTATTTAATAGTGATTTGAGACACTACATCATTTCATCATTGTGCTTTATAGTGTATTAGAGTCATTGAGATGCGATTAATGATATTTTTCTATATGATTGACTTGTTTTCTCCTCTAATGCACACATGCACAGATTTGTTTAAACATTTCTCTTATCTATCACATGTTGGTTTAGGTGTTTTCATCTCAATTCTGCTTATAAAATTAACCAAACGTGATAAAACGAAAATAATAAAAGTAATGCATGTAAGAACCGTTGCTCGTGAGGACTGTGTTAGGATTTATAATATGATGAGATCAAGGGATCGAGCGGCGAGAGAATAATAATCTCATCGTGAATAGCCTCTGTTGATAAAGGCCTAAAAAAGTGTGGCATGGATAAAAGTAGCCAAGGTCAATTTAACTTAGTTTGTTATGTTCATTCAAAAGAAAAGAATATTCATTTTTATATATGAGGGAGTCTGGATGGATATATATCAATGGATTTGCGCGTTCTTGAAAATCTAAAAAAAGAGTTAAATAGTTTGGAGCGTTATTAGTGCGGAAATCATTGGAAACTTTGATTTGTCGATTAGATTAAGCCAGTTTCATTTGAATTCACCTTTTTACACCTAAGGATGAGATTGAGTTAATTCGTTAGGAGAATCCAAAATTCATCATGCATATATGTTATGACTGTATGCATTGATTTTTCTATCGAATTTGTTCACACCCTTCATTTATGTTATCATTCACTTGGTTATCTTAATATTCTTTTCACGGTGTGATTATTTGTTGTACATTTTAGTAAGAAATATTTTTAAAATTTTTTAAAAGAGTAGTTTTGTTCCTCGTGACACACTCCGAATTTTATTGTTATGTTTGTTCTCATTTGTATATTTGGGGACATCATAATATGGGGGAGAATGAATTATGGGGTAGTACTTGTGCATATTTGACTACATGATTTGCTTATGATTAGTTGATATTAATTTACGCTTATCATTATTTTTCAAACTGTTGCGCGTCAGGGGTATTTGTTTCTTGTCTCATGTGTGTAGGTACAAAAAAGATTATTCTTTTGGCACACCCTAATGATGACAAAGAAACTTTGGAGTATTGAAGAGTTGAATCAATTAAAGATTTTGAAGACATGTAGTTTGATATTTCCATTTATGGGTTACGGGGGATATTAGATTGTATGTCATACGATTTATTTTGGGGTGCATATAATTCGGAGATTTTTATGTATGTACTGGTATAAACATAGGGGGAGATTTGTAAGGTCGTGATTTTATAAATGTCCGCATAGAATCTAGGTATTTAATCTTTTTCCTAGATCTCAGCAATTATGTCACATATCGCTACATTCAGCACGTCACAACACGATCATCCTTGACGACCTCAATTCGAATTCTACGATTCACGCACCCATCATCTTCATACGTTCGTCGTGCAATAACATCGAGCAACGTGCAATGTGCGTCTTCAATCGTTCCCACTAACTCCACTCGCTAAAAAGGTATAATGTTTAATTTGGAGTTTTAAATGTTTTCGTATTTATTTGGTAATTTTTATAAAATGTTTTTTTATCAAAATGAGTCGGATTTTCTAAGCCAAAATTAATTTTTGAAGATTGATACGATGCAAATATTGCGTATTTCATCCCTCGAACGTACGCATTTTAGCCCCCTCGGGTGCCTTAATCTCTATATTTAAGCATGTTAACCAGACAACCTCGGTTTATATTGTTAACATGCTATATGAGATATAATTGGGCTTTTGTAGGTATTTAGGTACTAAGTATGATGATCGGACGTATTCCGCTCAAGTTCCATACGCGATTGCACGTTCAAGGGCAATTCGATCAATTCACAGCTTGGTCACCTGGCCCGACATCTACAAAGAAGTTGTATCCCTCCTCGTAAGATTCGTGTGGACGCGAATGGTGCACAATTCCGATCCCTAATGAAGAAGTTACAGTGTTTTTAGCGGAAAGGAAATCAAACCAACCATAACAGGAGGAATAAGTGCAGACCTGTAGCCATCGATCGATCGATTAAAAGGATCGATCGATCGATCCTTCAGTTTCTGCCCTCGAGCTGAGACAGTGGGCTATGATTTTTACCATCGATCGATCGATCATTTTGATCGATCGATCGATCCCCTATTTTCTGCAGATATTTTGCCTTTTCTTTTCTTTTCTTTTTCCTTTTCTTTTCTAATTTTATTCCTTTTACTATATAAAGGAATTTTGTTGTAAATATCAGATATAATTCATTTTATATAGTTTAGGTTATGGTTTTGGAGGTTTGAGAGCTCATTTCTTCATTTCTTCTTGGATTGACACCCAATTGGGTTTGTAATTTACACTTTCATCTTCCATCTCCTTTAATATAGGTATTCCGTCAATTCTTTCTTTGTAGATAATTTACATTCTTTGTTAATTAGATTCACATGCTTTCTTTCCTTGCTTTCTAGTGTAGTTTTATTGCGTTTATTTATTGCATTTTTAACATGCTTTCTAGCTAATTTAGTCTAGGTTGTGTCGGATTGAATTCATTCCGGGTTGACATGTTGCTTTGTTTTGGTGATGGCGTTTACGGGTCTATTTCGGGTGCGTTGTCCTAGTTATTGCGCCTAGGATATTTGACAGGGCATATCATGTATGTTTCGTGCTTACGACCTTACGTGCGTAATTTTCGGGGTATTTGTTGACGCCAAAATCGTATTAGGCTTTTATGCGGATTTAGGGGCGTGACAACCCTTGGTTCAATTAACTGTCGAAACGAGACGCATTTGTAATAATTCGTCGACCCATGTAACCATTTTATACTATTTAACTCGGATGAGGGATATTCTACGCAACCTATAGTTTTTACTCGCTTTGTTAATCTAGTTTCAATACACTCGCCTAGATTAATCATTTCCCTTTTCGCATCTTTTCCTTTTTGTTCATTTTTATCTTTTACACTTTTATTTAGGAATATTAAACCTTATAAATTCTAGCAACTCGTCTCTGTGGATCTTTCGATACCCGACTTACCGCTATACTCACCCGTTGAGTGTAGTCGTAGTTTAGGTTTTTGTATAGTTTAGGTGAGCCGAATTTAAAACGACCGGTGCGTAGGTGACTCTCGCGTCGCGACAAAACCCTGCTTATCAAAGACCTGAGGTGAATTAGGAAAACTTTTGTTTGACGCTGATGTCGCTCAAATGACAAAGCCATATCTCTCGAACGACGTGCTTATGTCGTTCGATTGACCTATTCAAGTGACATGCAATGTCACGAAATCAGGTCGCTCGAAGCTCGCTCATACATTTCATCAAACGAACCCGTACTGTTTTGCACATTTAGCATCGTTTGATATGTCGCGTGAAGGCCCCTTCAAGCGAAATCTTACGCCGTTCGAACGACCTCACTGACTTAATTTTTCCTATAAATTCAGGGTTTTGCACTCACGTTTTTCAAGTCTTTACGACTCCATTTTTTGCAGAACTGTTGTGATTTTCAGACTTCATTTTTTAGGTTTTAAACCTCGTTTAATTCACCAAACATAACAAATATATATGTAAATCATTCTAAACCCTTGTTACTCATATTACCCATTATTAGAGTAATTCTCGTGAAGAAGAAATGTTGTCTTCACTGCTGACCATTGGATCTCTTGAGGGATCTCTTGCAGACGACAATGAACTGACGCCTGAGGGTATTCATGTGTCAAAAAGTTGTATTTATCTGTATCTGTAAGTTGTGATTTATAAGTTATAGTGAAATAAAAAGGTTTTTCCCCTTTGGGGGATTTTTCCTCAAGACCGAGTTTGTGATTGAATGACTTTCATGCTTAATCTATTTATTGCTTTGAATCACGACTAGATGTATGTTTGGGGTTTGATTAAAATTGGTGATTAAATTGGATTTAATTAAATAGGTTTATACATTGAACGAAAGCTCACTCTCATCTTCATCTATTGTTGTTCCTCTTTTTTTTTATATAACAATATAATCGAGACCTCCTTTCACGAGGTTCCCAATGCCGTTTTTCTCGAAAGTGAAATAAACGAGGATTTTGAGTATATTGTTGTGCCTTACATTAATTGTCTTGTATCTAATCAAACTCTTGATGATGATGATTTTGCAAATGAACGATTCTTAACTGATCTTAATAAGGTTAATAAGAAATAACATAACCGCATTTAAATTAATGAGGATGAAACTGTTGTGATCAATCTCGATTCTAGTAGCCAACATCGCAAGATTAGGATATGGTCCACTCTTAATGATCAGGGAGTGCGTGCAAATCGAAAAACTTTTAAAAGAATTTGTGGACATCTTCGCATGGTCTCGAAATTGATCTCGAAATTGCTCAGCACGAGCTTTCAACTCTCCTAGAATGCAAACCGATCAAACAAAAACTATGAAAGCTCCGCACCGAATGGCCACTCAAGGTCAAAGAAGAAGTAATCAAACAGTTGAACATAGGCTTCATCCGGGTGATCGAATATCCCACATGGCTCGCCAACATTGTACATGTTCCGAAATCAGGAGAAAAAGTCCGCATGTGCATCGACTATCAAATTTGAATAAGCCATCACTGAAAGATGATTACCCATTTCCCAACATCGACATGATTGTGGACAACATGACCAATCATGATCTCAAGTCATTATTCGACGGGTTCACCGAATACAATTTGCTCAAGATGCACCTTGACCATTAAGAAATAAACCGCATTCATCACCCCCTGGGGAACCTTTTGTTACACGGTTATGGCATTCAAGCTCAAGAACGCAGGGCTACCTACCAAAGGGATGTCACAACCATCTTACATGATTTAATACACAAGGATGTTAAAATATATGTAGACGACATGATTAATAAGTCTAAGACTCGGGAAGGTCACATTCCTTCCCTTCGAAAGTTCTTCAAATGTCTACGACAATACCAGATGCGACAATGTAAGGACAAATTTCCAATTGAGTCAATTTGTTAGTATTGGCTTAATTCCGAACAAAACTAATTAAGTCATAGGATAGAAGTATTTGACTTTCAAGCCTATGAAGTCTGTGTTGAAGACAAAGAGGCCAAGCTAAATTGAAGATATCATTATCGATTTCAAGTGCCTTGTTTCTCGTCATCAACATTGCATCATTTTTCCAAAGTATCTAAAGGTATATATAGAGAGAGAGACTTGGATATTTTATGGGTGTTCTTTTATAAAATACTTTTTAACGACTTTTATTTGTCTCGGGAAAAATCATTTATAAACTTGGAATAAAAGTTTTTGGGATTTTTTAAAGAAGAATTTTTTCCTGAAAAGTCGTTCGAACGAGATTGTGTTCAAAATACTCTGAAATCTCGTTAGTAATCTTGTTTGATCATGTCGTTCAAATGACATTTGAATGTCATTCGAACGACCTGGCGAATTTTGAAATTTTTCATCATTTTTTTTAACCACCCACTTCTCCCACTTTTCCTTACCTATTTTAATGTCTTCTGGGATGAGTTTTTGCATAGGACTTTGACACATTTTTCAAGTGATTTTTAGAGCAAAATTGTTCACACAAAAGTTCCAAAAATGTTGTTAATCATTAAGGATTTAAACTCTTTAAAAAACACATTGTTTACACCCATGTTTGAGTTTGATCCAAGTTCCTACACACACACACACACACACACATATATATATATATTTGCTTGAGATTTTTTGGCAATGGGTTCCATTCTCTACCCTAAAAATAGAAAGTTTCTTATGGAGGAGTCCGTTCGTTTGGTTTGTGGTACGCATACAGAGAAAGGCTTCGTGGGTGGCTGACGGTAGCTGAGCCCCATAGGTGGATTCCGAGACGTTTGTGGACTCCAACGTTATCTACTAGGCGAATGTTGAAGAACGAAGGAGCATCAAGACTTGAAGGGAGTCGAGTCGTTATTGTAAGTACTTCTGTCGTATCTTATGTAAAAATACCGTACTTAATTGATTTGTAGGCTGGGTCATCCGAGGTTTTTCCCTTTATGGATTTTCCTCGTACATCATGCCTTGTGTGGTTGTGTTTATTTTTATCTTGTAAAATCTCACTTAGATGCATGCTAGGTTAATCAAGATAAAATTTTGTTTAAACACAAATTAGTTTAATTTGGTGCAAAATTAGTTTTGATAATTTGTAATTTAATTCAATTCAAGTTGGCATAATTAATTTGGCAAAATATATGCTTTGAATAGTTTGGTATGACATTATCTTGAATTAAATTGAATTATTGTTTAAGTTAAATTCAAAATGTTTGTGTAGTTTAATTTCACTTTAATCTTGTTTAAAAAGATTTAAATATTTGTTTATCTCCTTTTAAGTTTAAAAGAAAATAAATTTATTGAGAAAATTTAAAATTGGGTATATCGTGTGAACCATCGCATTGTTGAATTTAAAAAGGTAATATTTTCTGGAAAACTACGTCCCAACAAGTGGTATCATAGCGGGAATGCTAATTTAATGCGTCCAGATCATTGTTTATTATGGAAAATATGCCTATTTCAAAAAAAATTATTTTTGATGGTTCAAACTATGCGTATTGGAAAGCGCGTAACACAAATACACCTACCACCAAACTTGCCCCATACCTCCTTAGAACACACTATATGGGCGACTTATTTGAGTATGTGCCATATAGGAGTTCCAACTAATTTGGATATGATGACAAAATTATTTAAATTTTTTGAGAGCAATCCTCTCTCAAAGTATTCAAGCTTCAACAAGATAATCCAGTCCAAGAACCTCAAAGATCTACCAAAGGGAACTATTCTTAAACTCGTGAACACACAATAGGACACAATTCATGCATATAGGTGTTAATATGTGTGCACAAGAGTTTAAATAATTTTTAGGAATTTTTTTATACATTTTAAAACATTTTTATATATTTTTAAAATTATTAAAAATGATTTTTAAAGATTAATCTTTTTTTTAAATGTTGTGGGCTTAAATATAAATATTATTACTTAAAATTGTTCCAGGGTAGAATCCAAAATAGACTGAGAATATTGGGGGTATAATTTGTAGTTACAAAACATCTAAAACACGCAAGAAAGCATTTACTAAATAGTTAAATGATTTTAACTTCTTCACGCGTAGTATCATCAAGTGTAGCTGAAGCACCTTATACTATTGACTCATTTGAGTCTATATTGTATAAGTTCTCATCTAGTTTGGAAATATAAATAAAATTGAGTCCCATCCTAGAAACCAAAGAGCCTCAATCCTTCTCTTTATTTTATTCCTCTTGATCTAAGGTTTATTTACCAACACTCACACACATTAGTATTGCATTCATACATTACACATGGCATATAATTGGTTATAAGTGTGTTGTGTATATTAATTTCCCTTAATTTTAATTTGAATAAGTTTTTGGGAATTTTTAATGATTTTTAAAACATTTTTTTAATTTAAAAATGGAATTAAAAGTTTTGGGGTCAATCTGCCATTTTGAATTAATGATTTTATCGCTGGAAGTTCACTAGGGTAGAAATCGAAAGCGCTAAAGACTTGAAGGTGTTTGTGTAATTATTTTCAAAACACGCGTTCCAGCCTTGATCTTAGCCTTACACCTGTTAGCCTGATATCGGTCCGATTTGTGTTTCTTCTATGAGACATAAGTCTTGCTCATTTCCTGCCCTTGGATTGTTTTAATCTACGATCTGCACGCGTTCTGGCTTAATCCCTGTGAATCCCTCCTAAACCAATCAAATGCGTTTTAAACCACCGCTTCTCTTATATCGTTGGATCAATGTCAACAGCTAAAGACTAAATTGTAGCCATTGATTTTGAACCTCGTTCTCGAACCTTCTAAGCCCCCTATATAAGGAGCCTTACTCTCAGCCATTTAGAAGCTTTTATCAATTCGTCATTTCTAGAGAGAGAAGAGAGTAGAGAGAGAAGAGAGAAGAGAGAAGAGAGAGAGAGAAACCAGAGAGAGAGAGAGTTAGAAATCCTAAATCGTCCAAAACACCTTTCAAACCCTAGTCTCTTCAAAACTAGTTATATACCAAACACAACCTTGAGTGTTTGAGAGTTGGTTTGTTAAGCTGTTTAGTGTTGTAACCTCTTTGTGTTAAGATCTTGTTTCCAACTTAAGCATGAAGCTAGATCTGTATTTCTTATTCGTAGAAATCATAGATCTAAGCATTTTATGTTACATCACACCTAGATCTGCATTTATAGTTTCTCATCTTGAGAAATCTATTGTTGATTCTTTTATGTAAATGCTTTCATACTCAAAATCAACAATAACATTTTTTGTTTCTAGTTCTTTTGAAACAAGACCTTTGACCTAGTTGAAATCGCACATGGTGATTTTCAATCTCAAAAATATTTTCAAAACCTTGAGATTGATTAAGATCTTGATACGTCTTCTGAGCAAGATATTCGTGGATTCTTGATTAATATTAAAGGTCAAATAAAGTTCAAAGTTTCCTAAGAATAGAGAAACTAAAAATCACAGCATATAGATCTGATTTGTAATTTGCTAGGGCTGTTTGTAAAAATAAGTGTGAGTGTGTGCATGCATGTGTTAGATCACCATCACAAACACTTACACACTACAACACTGAAAGTGTTGGTAATAAGATATTGATACAAGAGTCGACATAAAGACTGGAATAAAGTGAAGTTAGTAAATTGGGATAACAACATCAACAATCTGAACTGCAGAAAACTTATAAGGAAACCAGTGGGTACATTCCTAAACTTGTATAGGTCTGATTTGTGTGCATGTGTGTTATATAGTTTGTAACTGCTATACTTGTTTTAGTGGATTTTTCTTTTTACTCCGTAGAGGGAGTCGTGGATGTTTCCTCAATTGGTTGAGGTTTTACCACGTTAAACATATCTTGTCATTAATATTTCTACATATCCTCATCCCTTTCTGTTTAGTGTGCTGATTTAAAACTATTTTAGTTTTGTTTTTCAAAACTTGTTAACAAATCTTGAACAGATGTCGTGTATAATTTTTAAACACATCTTGTGATTAAACTGATTTGATTTCTAGAAAAGAGTTTCTTCAAAAAATAGTTTGGATTTACTTAAATAGTTTAATCTTGTATTGAGTGGCTTTAGTAATAGTTTTTCAATTGGTATCAGAGCTTTGGAAATCTTTTTAAAAGATCTTGTGTTTCTGAAATTGTTTTCTTAAAATCATAACAACGGACGAGAAAAATGAAAGATTTGGTAACTTGATCAGACCCCCACTCTTTGATGGAAACAACTTTGTTTACTGGAAGGTAAGAATGGTTGCTTTCATACAAGGAACCTTGGGAGATGATGTCTGGGACATTATTTAAAATGGATACTCTTATCCTACTAAACCAGCCCCTGAAGGAAGTAATGAGAGGGTTAAGAAAGCATTAAGTGAGTTTACACAAGAAGAGACGCAGACTTCTCGAAATAATAACAAAGGAAAGAATGCTATATTTGTGTCCATAAATGAACATGAGTTCAAAAGGATCTCATCTTGTGCCACTTCTAAGGAAGCTTGTGATACACTGATCACTGCATATGAGGGTGACACTAGAGTTAAGGCTGCTAAAATTCAAATGCTTGTTCAGTAGTATAACTCACTAATTATGTCTGATTCTGAAACCTTCGATGATCTCTACATGAAATTAACTAACATTTTGACCAAACCGATGCTAATGGGATAACTTATGACAAACATGAAATTGTATCTAAAATTCTAAGGTCATTACCACATAAATTTGATAATAAAAGATATATTATTGAGGAAATGTGTGATCAAAATCTCACTCCTAAATTACTCAGTAGTAAACTTCGAACTGTGGAAATGGAATTAGAATTTAAGAAACAAATTACCCAGTCCCATAGGAAACAGACTAGTTCCAACTTGAGTTTTTCCTCTAAGTTGCTGAAACTTGAATTTACTATTTACACAGATGATTCTGATGAGGAATGTGATATAGATAGTTTGGATAATCAAATTGCCTTGATGTCAAAACAATTTAAGAAAATTGTCAAATTTATAAATAAATTGGCAAAACAGACAAGACAGGTCAAATTATCTAAGTCAGTCTAACTACAAACCTCATGAGAAAGGTCAAGACAAACATCCCAAGGACATGAGACCCAACAAAGACTTCAAGAACATTGAGTGTTTTAGATGTGGAAAACTAGGACACATAGCACAAGACTGTAGAGTGAAACTGAACACTGCTAATAAACATACTAGGGGCAACATTTGCAAAACATGGGATGATTCAAGTGATTCTGAGAATGAGGAACCTAAATCTTCTAATGTTTTTTTATCTTTGCATGTCTTGCTTTGCTAAGATAATATACAATGATGATATGACTATGTATGAGAATGATGATAGTAACTCTACTCCTGATGTTATGAATCATGCTGCTACTGGTTTAGATGCTTTACTTTCTGAGAATATTGTTAGTTCTATCACGGGGTGTGTGAGTCAAAGGGAATGTAATAATGACGATATCAATGGGTGCGTGAGTTCAAAAAATAAATCCTTGGGGTCACTTCACACACTGCACTTAGTGACTCAGACACTGAAGACCTCCCTGACATTCACACACTTTATGAAAACTCTCAAGAAAAGCACTAGACTAGAAAAGATAGTGAAAGATCTCACTAAGAAATTAGAAGACCTAAGTCTGATGGTTAAACTTAACGCTGAAGAGTATACTACCCACTGTCTAACTCATGACAATAAAGTTAAAACTTTTGATCAAAAATTGAAGAATTTGATCGAATAAAATGAAACCCTGGAGAAAAAATATAAAGGAACATTATTAGAATTGGAACAATCTAAAGAAAATACAGCAACAGTTTTTAAAAAAATTACTAAATTTGAAAATAACTCAAACTGTTTTGATGGATTTGTTGTTGATTCCAAAACCAATTCTGATGATCGAATTGGAATAGGATTTTGCACCAATTTAAAGACTCAAACTAAATTTTTTTAACCAATTAAGTTTGTATCAGGAGGCAAAAGACCTGTAGAAACTTGTCTAGACTTTCATTCTCTAAAAAATAAGTTTGACAAAAACCAATCTAAGTTTGATATTGGGTAATCAAGTTACTCTACGTGTTAAAGTCAACCCAAGACTAAATATGTCTGCCCCCTATTAGGAAGAGTGATTCTGTCTTTCAAACTGTACTCCATAGGAATAAGGTTCAACCTCAAAATCTTATCAAGCCTATGTTTAGGGACCTTCCTAAGGAGATACCATCTTTGAGCAATCTATACTGCTCTTACTGTGATCTATATGGTCATTCCTTTGAAGGATACTACTCTAGATGTATAATCAACCCCGTCTTTAATTCTCTTGTGTATCAAAACTTTAACTATTCTAGGAGAAGCCGTAACAATTATGTTATTCCTAGACAACCTGATAAAAACACTAACTATAGAAGGAAAAAGACCAAACCTAAAAGATCATTTCCAAAAAGGATTCCTAAACACTGTTTTAAACCAAATGCTCTCACTTTTCATAAAATTCAGCCTCATGCGCAAAACATTTTTCAGCAAAAATCTAATGCTCGCAAATTTTATCAATTAAGAGCAAATAAGCGCAAAATGAAAACAAGAGCTGTTTGGGTTAGAAAAGATGAGCTATTACCCCAGATAAAGGGTAATATTGTTATTACTGCTTTAAAAGCTGAACACACTCCATCTGGTTGGTATTTAGACTCTGGATGTTCAAAACACATGACTGGGGATGATACCAAACTTTTAAACAAAACCAGCTTTGCTGGAGGAAAAGTTATTTTTGGTGATGGTGTATCATCTCATGTCACTGGTAAAGGAACACTCCAAGAAGAAGGATTACCTTTACTTGAAAATATTCTTCTAGTAAAAGGTCTTAAGGCAAACCTACTAAGTATCTCGTAATTTTGTGACTCAAATCATACTGTCACCTTTTAAAAGAATAATTGTAAAATTTTAAATGAAAATGGTGAGTGCATAATTACAGGACTCAAGACTCCGGACAATTGTTATACTATTAAAAACAGTGCTGGGGTCTATAACATTGCCAGAATGAATGACAATGAGATATGGCATAATCATATGGATCACATAAATTACGAAAATCTTAGTAGACTGTCCTCTCAAGAAATAGTTAGAGGGATACCTAAGATCAAACCTATTTCTAACATTGTCTGTGGTTCTTGTCAAGAAGGAAAAATTGTTAAGGCCCCTTATAAGAAAGTCAAAGATATTCTTACCTCTAAACCTTTGGAGCTCATCCATATGGACCTTATGGGTCCTTCTCGAACTGTTAGTCTATGTGGACATAGTTATATTCTTGCTATGGTTGACGACTTCACCAGATTTACTTGGGTAGCTTTCTTAAAACAAAAGTCTGACACATTTCAGACCTTTTTGAAGATTTTACTTCAAATTGAAAATGAGAAAGACTCTCAGGTAAATACGATTCGTAGTGATAGAGGTGGAGAGTTCTTAGATACAGGTGTTGTAGAGTATTGTGACTATAATGGTTACAAACATGAATTTAGTGCTCCTAAGACTCCTCAACAGAACGGTATAGCTGAGAGAAAGAATCGTACCCTTCAAGAGATGGCACATGTTATGATTCATGCCAAGACTTTACCTAAGTATTTTTGGGTAGAAGCCATTCGTACTGCGTGTCCAATTATTAATAGGGTCTATCTTAGAAAGAATTATAAACAAACTCCTTATGAACTTTGGTATGGGAAGAAGCCCAATCTTAAGTATCTTATAACTTTTGGAAGTACGTGTTATATCTGCAAAGACAGAGAACACTTATCCAAATTTAAGACTCGAGGAGATAAATCCATCTTTCTAGGATATTCTCCCAACAGTAGAGCTTACCGTGTTTATAACCTTCGCACTAAGGCCATAATGGAATCCATAAACGTAATTATAAGTGACACTACTACAGAGAGTAAGACTGGAGAACCAACTATTGTGGTAGAGTCTGAAAATATTTTAGGCAATGACTCACCAGAAATAGATGATTCTTTACCAATTGAGACACCTGAAGTACCTAATTGGCTTGCTAAAGACCATCCCATAAACAACGTTGTTGGTAATCCCAGTGAACCTGTGCGTACAAGATCACAATTAAAAAACTATGCACATTATGCATGTTTTGTTTCCCTTGTGGAACCAAAGAATGTTAATGATGCATTGAATGATCCTCATTAGATTTTTTCAATGCAAGATGAACTTCTTCAATTTTTCATTCATGATGTTTAGTATCTTGTACCTAGGCCTGATCATAAAAAGGTTATTGACACACGTTGGATATTTAAAAATAAATCCGATGAAAGTGGGATAGTCATTAGAAACAAAGCCAGATTACTTGCTCAAGGATACTCTCAAATAAAGGGAATATATTTTAACGAGACTTTTGCTACCGTCACTTGATTATAATCTGTTCGCTTTCTCTTTGCCATAGCTTGCTACTTACATTTTACGCTTTACCAAATGGATGTCAAATCTGCCTTCCTTAATGGAATATTGACTGAGGAGACCTATGTAGAACAACCAAAAGGGTTCATTGACCATAAATATCCAAATTATGTCTTTCGTCTTAAGAAGGCTTTGTATGGCCTAAAACGAACGCCAAGAGCCTGGTATGAGCGCCTTTCCAACTTTCTCTTAGACAAAGGTTTTAAGAGAGGTGGGAATGATCAAACACTTCTTGTCAAACATTTGGATAAACATATCATTATAGCTCAAGTTTACGTAGACGATATAATCTTTGGATCAACTTCCCCTTCAGAAGTTAAATCCTTTTCTGAAATTATGCATAAAGAATTTGAAATGTCTCTTATGGGGGAGTTGCAAGTTTTCTTAGGTCTTCGAGTTAAACAAAATTTAGAAGGATTATCTGTCTCGCAATCAAAATACGCATTAGAGATTATTAAAAAAATCAGCCTTGAAAGTGCAAAAGATGCTAAAACTTCCATGAGTACTACTGTCAAACTGTCTAAGGATGAAATAAGAAAATCCGTAGATCCCACCCTTTATCGTAGTATGATTGGAACCTTATTATATCTTACTGCCTCGCGTCCTGATATTATGTACGTTGTTTGTGTTTGTGCTCGTTACCAGAACAATCCTAAAGAGAGTCATTTAACTTGTGTTAAAAGAATTATCAAGTACATTAAAGGCACTCTAAATTTAGGACTTTGGTACACCAATGATACTCCTAGCACTATAATAGGATACACCGATGCTGATTGGGCTGGGTGTACTGATGATAGCAAGAGCACATCAGGCGCATGCTATTATATTGGTAATAATTTGGTATGTTGGAGTAGTAAGAAACAAAACTGCACTTCGTTGTCCACTGCTGAATCTGAATACATAGCCGCTGGCAGTTGTTGTGCTCAATTACTTTGGCTTAAACAAATGCTAAGTGATTATGATATTAAAGAGGAACAATTACATCTCTACTGTGATAATTAAAGCGCAATCATTATCTCTAAAAATCTTATTCAACACTCGCGAACAAAACACATAAAAATAAGACATCACTTTATTCGCGAATTAGTTGAGACTAAGGAATTAGAAATCAATTATCTTCCTACTGATTTGCAACTCGCAGATATGTTTACCAAACCTTTGGATTATAATAGTTTTATTGCCTTGCGTAAGTCAATTGGAATGGTGTGTGCTGAATAATTTCTTGGATTTACATAATTTTTCCCTTTGTCCATTTGAGACAAAATGGTGGAGAAATTTGAGTCTTATAAGAATTCATTTATTTGTACATATTCTAAAGAGCTTGATCTTAGTGATTATTTGCAGGATTATGTACAGTTTTTCACATTTATTCTCTGCTATGTTCAAAGTTGTAATAGGGTATTGAATTGTATTTATTTGAGTTATGTAATTTTCGGTTCTAGAAAATGGGCAGATAGAATTTTTGTTTAGGAATAGTTTTTTTCTTTTCTTTTTGTTTCCCTACGAGTCCAAGTTGACTCAAAGGAGATTTTGTCTCATATTTCCAAAGGGGGAGATTGAAGCACCTTATACTCTTGACTCACTTGAGTCTATATTGTATAAGTGCTCATCTAGTTTGGAAATAGAAACAAAATTGAGTCCCATCCAGAAACCAAAGAGCCTCAATCCTTCTCTTTATTTTATTCCTCTTGATCTAAGGTATATTTACCAACACTCACACACATTAGTATTTCATTCATACATTACATATTGCATATAATTGGTTATAAGTGTGTTGTGTATATTAATTTCCCTTAATTTCCCTTAATTTGAATTTTAATAAGTTTTTAGGAATTTTTAAAACATTTTTTTTAAAATTCTAAAATGGAATTAAAAGTTTTGGGGTCAATCTGCCATTTTGAATTAATGATTTTATCTTTGGAAGTTCACTAGGGTAGAAATCGAAAGCGCTAAAGACTTAAAGGTGTTTGTGTAATTATTTTCAAAACACATATTTCAGCCTTGATCTTAGCCTTACACCTGTTAGCCTGATATCGGGTTGATTTGTGTTTCTTCTGTGAGACATAAGTCTTGCTCATTTCCTGCCCTTGGATTGTTTTAATCTACGATCTGCACGCGTTCTGGCTTAATCCCTGTGAATCCCTCCTAAACCAATCAAATGCATTTTAAACCATCGCTTCTCTTATATCGTTGGATCAAAGTCAACAGCTAAAGACTAAATCGTAGCCATTGATTTTGAACCTCATTCTCGAACCTTCTTACCCCCATATATAAGGAGCCTTACTCTCAGCCATTTAGAAGCTTTTGTCAATTCATCATTTCTAGAGAGAGAAGAGAGAAGAGAGAGAGAAACCAGAGAGAGAGAAAGAGAGAGAGAGTTAGAAACCCTAAATCGTCCAAAACACCTTTCAAACCCTAATCTCTTCAAACCTAGTTATATACCAAACACAACCTTGAGCGTTTGAGAGTTGGTTTGTTAAGCTGTTTCGTGCTGTAACCTCTTTGTGTTAAGATCTTATTTCCAACTTAAGCATTAAGCTAGATCTGCGTTTCTTATTCGTAGAAATCATAGATCTAAGCATTTTATGTTACATCACACCTAGATCTGCATTTATAGTTTCTCATCTTGAGAAATCTATTATTGATTCTTTCCTGTAAATGTTTTCATACTCAAAATCAACAATAACATTTTCTGTTTCTAGTTCTAGTTCTTTTAAAACAAGACCTTTGACTTAGTTGGAATCGCACATGATGATTTTCAATCTCAAAAATATTTTCAAAACCTTGAGATTGATTATACGTCTTCTGAGCAAGATAGCCGTGGATTCTGGGTTAATATTAAAGGTCAAATAAGGTTCAAAGTTTCCTTAGAATATAGAAACTGAAAATCAGAGCATATTGATCTGATTTGTAATTTGCTAGGGCTGTTTGTAAAAATAAGTGTGAGTGTGTGCATGCATGTGTTAGATCACCATCACAAACACTTACACACTACAACACCGAAAGTGTTGGTAATAAGATCTTGATACAAGAGTCGACGTAAAGACGGGAACAAAGTGAAGTTAGCAAACTGGGAGAACAACATCAACAATCAGAACTGCATAAAAGTTAAAAGGACACCAGTGGGTACATTCCTAAACTTGTATAGGTCTGATTTGTGTGCATATGTGTTATATAGTTTGTAACTGCTATATTTGTTTTAGTGGATTTTTCTTTTTACTTCGTAGAGGGAGTCATGGATGTTTCTTCAGTTGGTTGAGATTTTACCACGTTAAAAATATCTTGTCATTAATCTTTCTACATCTCCTCATCCCTTTCTGTTTAGTGTGCTGATTTAAAACTATTTTAGTTTTGTTTTTCAAAACTTATTAACAAATCTTGAACAGATCTCGTGCATAATTTTTAAACACATATTGTGATTAAACTGATTTGATTTTTAGAAAAGAGTTTCTTCAAAAAACAGTTCGGAGTTACTTAAATAGTTTAATCTTGTATTAAACGGCTTTAGTAACAGTTTTTCAGTAGCATACATTGCTTACCTCACTTGCTTGCCTAGATCCCTTGTCGAGAAATATACTCTTTTTCTTCTTCTTCTTCTTCTTCTTCTTCTTCTTCTTCTTCTTCTTCTTCTTCTTCTTCTTCTTCTTCTTCTTCTTCTTCTTCTTCTTCTTCTCGTACTACCACAACAACTCGAGTAGGGGCCTTAGTTTGTTTTTCTAATCTCTTATATTTCTCCTACGATTATAAGACAATGATCTTTTCACAGTTTGATTAATCGTTAACTCTAATATTGCCACAGTATCCACATTTTTCCACATCAACATTAATTATATTATTTATTTGTGTTTGGGCCATAAGGAATGTACTTTAATTAAATAATATGTGATGAATCCAAATAAGATCATCAACACGCAAAACGAGTAACAAATATCACGTGGATTTATAAAATTTCAATGAATTTTTATATATATATATATATATATATATATATATATATATATATATATTTTTTTAAATCAATTAATTAAATTATTCCACATCAAAAACTTCATCCTATAAATTCAAACCGTCTACTAACTAACCCTAAATAAATAATTGTAGGTAACCCTAAATCCTAAAATAAAATAAAATGAATAAAATCATGATTAAGAAATTGGGTTAAAGTAAAAAGAAGCCAATTATTAATTAATTGAAGAATTAAGAAAAGAAGTCATTAATAATATGAACGGAGGAACTATTAAATTAAGAAGGGAAGTGTTAGAACATGAATAGGGGTGTGTTTCAGATGAATCAGAATAGGGGTGTGTTTCGAATGGATCGGATCGGAATAGGGGTGTTCGGAAAAAATTCCAAAATTTTCGAAATTTAAAAATCCTTTCTAATTCAGAAAAAATAAAAATCGAAAAATCATTTTTTTCCTATTCGGCTGATTCGGAATATTCAGAAATTTTATTATTCGTAAAAATATTGAAATAATCGGAATTATCAGTTATAATATTTTCGAAAAATATCGGAAATGTCATTTTTGAAAAGGATATTTTTAAAATAAAAATAAAAATCAAACACTCCACTTTTCATCCCCTATGCAATAAACTACGGAGCTATGTGAATGACAAGGCTATGCATCTCATACCATTTTGGAAATGCAATAAATTACAAAGCTATGCATCTCTTACCATTTTAGAGAAAGATCAATCAAGGCTAGACTATGAGGCTAAGAAACTACAAATCTATGTGAATGAAAAAAAACTACTATTTACCTACTTAAAAAAAGAAAATGCAAGAATGGTTAACAGCTGTAGCAGAGCCTATGCATCATTATTTCTGATACAAAAAATGAACAAATGGAAGATGAGGGAAACTTAATGTAAATCATCCTCAGAATCTAAATTTTCATAACAATTGAATATAATTTCGGATGTTGTCTTTCGATTTAGGGTTAGTGTGATGTAGAAGGTTAATATATATGGGTATATATTAATGGTTGAGATGACTTTAAATGGAGGATCAAGATTAAACTAATAAATAATAACTTTTATATATAAATAAGTGTAGTAAAAATGTATTAAAATAAACAATTGTATTATTATTTCGAAAAATATTTTGGATGGATCGGATCGGCGTGATATTGGAAAATTCGGATTGAAAATTCAGAAGCCATATATGATTTCCAATTCCATTCCAATTTTTTTCGGAAAATTCGGAATTGAAAAATTGTGAAACTGAAAAATTAAAAAATGGTGTCAAAATTGAAAAAATTCGGATCGAAAAACGAAAAATTCGAAAGTTCGGAAATAACTGACACCCCTACACGTGAATGAATGGTGAGTTGAAGTGGGATGAGTAATAAATAAAGAATTTACTCCTCTCCAAATAAAAAAAGGGTCAATTATTGAATAGTCCCTACTATAAATATATATTTTTTAAAAAGGACACATATTTTTAGGTTAAACCATTTAGTCCCTCAAACATTCAATATTCTCTTATTTTTAGAGGTCCGTGCCAGCGGCACTCCCTCTCCAAAATATGTGGCAAAGGACTTTTTGAAGCAAAATAAAAAAGTTTGGACTAAATGAGTATTAAAAAATATTCAAGAGATTATTTGATATATATCTCATAAAAAAAATGAAAATAAAAATGAAAGGTGTTTTTGTATGAAGTCAATTTTTTAGTTTACGTCCCATTTTTTTTAAACCCACATAAATGGGTTTAAATTCATTTACGATACCCGTATAAAGGGTCTGTTATATTGAATAAAAGCAACCATAAAACATCCTCTCACCAAACCCATTTTCTTCCCTTTGAGACAACAATTTAACCCATCACCATTAGAAAGAACTCTTCAGGGCTCTATATAGGAAAGGAATGATGGGTTTATAAAAAACACCCAAAAGGAAAGGTGGGTATTTATATGTTTGGTTTGGAGGAGAAGAGAAATGGGGGGCGGCAAGATGAAGAAATTGGCGGCGAGGGATGACTCTGGCAGAGGGAAACAGAAACAGAAGCGGACGAGGGATGAATCGGATGACGAAGAGGAGCTGATGAGCGACGATGTGGTTTAATTATGCCAATTCCCAATTTTAGGGACAGCCCCCTGATTCTTGAGCAGGCCCTAGAAGGTGCACGATTGGCTATGGTCGAGTACAACAAAACAGATGTAGGCCACCCTGTTTCCCCCCTCTATCTTTTTTTTTTCTTCCTTGTTAACTACATATTGATTCATTTTTTTGTTTGTTTGTTTGTTTGCCACATTTTAGAGAACAAAGTACGATTTTGTGGATGTCCTCAAGGTGAACACAAAGGCTGTCTCTGGCTTCAGACATTATGTTACCTTCGAGGCCAAGCCTAGGGCTAGGCCTAATGCTGCTCATAAGATCTTCCAAGCTATCCTCTACTGTGGAATCAAAGAGAAAATCAAGGTCACCCTTGTCAGGCCTAAACCAAAGTCCCAATTACCCTAAGGTTTACCCCTTTTTGTTCACCACATAGTATACACATCAAATATTCATATTACATTTAATTGTAAGATGAGTTACCAATTCTCACATTTCTTTACAAAATTATACTCTTTTCAGAAAAGGATTTGCGTGATTAATAATTGGTATATCTTAATTGGATCATTAATTTCCCCATTTCAACTCCCGTGTAAAATCAATGATCCAATTTCCATAATGAAACAATTTGCGCAACCAAACAATGCCTTACTAATAAATCATATCATTCATACAATCTCAGTCCTGTTCGTGTCCAATCAAATGATGCTAAAGCAAAGTTCTTTTGTTTGAGAGGATGAAAAGTAGTTCTATATGCAATTGTAAATGTTGCACGTTTGTGTAATTTTTGGAATTGTCCTGATTTCTATGATGAATGTGGTACCTACCCCGTGGAGTATTATTATTTTTTTTTTGGCTTTCAATTCGATTTGAACTGACCTTCTGTGTATGTTCCTAGTGAAATATAAATTATGGTTTAGTTTCGTAATGAAAGCTTGTTTTTTCATTATAAACCTCTTAATTGTGGGGGATGTATTTCATTGTATTCCATTAGAGTCATTATTCATACAAGAGATATGATGTCCAGCTTCTTTTGAAATGCTCTCTTTTGAAACATGAAAGTATTTGTCTCAGTAGCAGTTTCATGATCCATTTTAAGCTGTTGAAAGCATGTTAATATCCTTTTTGTATCATTTTTTATTTTCCGTTTATGAATTAAAATTGCTCACTTTATTTGCTTTCAGGTTGCTAAAGGGATATGCTAGCAACTCCTGACCCTCGACCATTACTACCATTAGGGGGGAAGTAATCAGTTCTTGCCTTTTTTTTCTTTTTTTTGGTTTTCTGTTTAAGACTTACTAAACAAGTCTCTCTTTACTTACTTTGGCGAAGAGTGAGACCTAAGATGTGAAATAATTCTTGTGCTAATGAAGTTTAGTTTTCAAATCAACTAAATATTAAATTTACAGCATATGGTGTGAGATTAAAGGAAAATGCTACTTGTATCAGGTTTTACACTAAATTTGTGTACCAAGTGCTTAAATTTGTTGTTCTCCTAGTGTATTGGAAAACAATTGGTGTCAAAATTTGATACGCATAGCATTACTAGAGATAAAATTACACAACATTAATGCAAATAATAATGAGATTAAATTTTATTTTTTAAAATTATAATATATTAACTAATGCATCTCTGTCAAAAAAGAAAAAAAACTAATGCATCGAATTACATCATCAAACCCTTTGTTAATATCACCTTCAACCGCTACTGAAGAGACAATCTCTAAACTTAATATATTGTTACGAAAGTTGCAATATTACAGATGTAAATTGGAAGTGGTTAAGCCCTATTAATGATCCGTGTGTTGTAGACCTAAAATTAGTAAACTATAGACACAATGGGGTAGGAAGAGAGTGAAAACCAAATCATAGTCTATTTAGTTGTTATGTATGCATGCACTAGTCTAATACACACAAAAAAGGTAAATATACAGCGATAAATGTACTTCCAATTAGAATATTCTTCATCATTTTAACCATATAGACCATATAGGGTCTGTACCCATAGTCGAATAGACTAAAAAAAGACCCATAGTCGAATTGGCATTGGTACTTTGGAGTAAAATCACATCGTATGTTGTATTTGTCCTTCCAAACAAAATTAATCTTCATTTTTTGGTCTTAAGCAAAGCTCGTTAAAGTACAAAGTTGCCAAATATTTGGCTTAAAATAAAGGGAAAAAGTGACATTTTTTTACGTCACCTATCTTATTCATGTTTGTGTTATACTTCACATTTCAATTGATTGTTCTTATAGTTTTTTTGTGAATTCTGAATTATAGATTTGTGTTGTCTCTATGTTAGACCTTACGGGTAGTTATGAGAAAGATCTAATGATATTTATCATGGCTTCGCTTCCAAAATACTCTGTTTTTGATAGCTGAATTTTTTACAATTCTATATCATTACCAATGTCAAAGTGCACCCATTTTTTGAATTGGGTTCATGCTTCTTAATTTGCTAGATGAGCTTCAAAAACCTTTTTAGGTGAAGAGGCTCAGAGAAAAAGAAAAATGAACATACAGTAGTTTTAACTATAAGATAATGAAGAAATAAATTTAACAAAATACCAACAGTTACTCAAAACACATGTTGTAGAGTCATTTTAACTTTCTTTATGACTTGTTATAATTTGAGAGACGCCAACCAAAACTTTTTTCAGGATTAAGTTTTTCGGAATGTGTAGGGGGTGCAAAAAAGAGGAGTGCTTTGCAATTTTTTGGGGTGTCAACTTAACCAATCTTTTGTAAATTTTTTGGGCTGAAAAGAGTAACATAGTTGCATTTTTGTACACTTCCATCTGTTTTCAATTTAGTGGCTTGTATTGTTGTAAGATTGTTTTAATCAGAGGGCATTTCAAACATCAATACAGCAAAACAATTTTGGAGATTGCTGGAAGGAATCATTATTTGGGCTTTTTAATCATTTGCTCCAGCTTTTTTACTTGACCCTTTATGTTCAACTTGTCAACAGTACACACCAATACTTCAATCAACCGTAACCCCCGCTAAATATACAAAGACAAAACATACTTTTAAAAATAAATCTTCTACCTCACATTAACCATATTGGGTCCCTACCCAATCTTATAAACACGCACACATACAATACACATGCATTCACATACATATACGCACTCAACTCAGAGAAAAACCTTACAGGTTGTTTTTCATGCTTTCAAAGCAAAGCTATTTTGATTTTTCAGTCTCAACCAAAGGTCGTTAAAGAACGAAGTTACCAAATATTTGTCTTAAAGAGAGTGAAAAATGTATACAATTTTGTGACCCATCTTGCATGTTACTTTGAGACGAACCTTGGCTTGGACACCAAACTACTCTACTATTATTCGCAAAAAGTGCTAGGCACATACAAGAATGTCCTTCGAGGCGCAAGTCAAGTTCTTAAGGGCAAAAGGGGTCAGATTGAGCTTTTCAAAACTCAATTTCATTGATCTAATCCGTGTTGGCATCAAGGGCGGATCCAGGATCACCCAAAGGGGTGGGCTAACATATAATTAAAATTTTATTATACAAAAAATAAATCTAGAAAGAGAGTAAATGATTAAATCCATCACGAAACTTAGTCTAATATTTGAATTCATATATTAAAAAAAAAGTTCTACCAAAAGTATGTCCAACTAGTCATTAAAGATGCAAATTCATCAATTAAAAAAATCTACTGAAATTGTGCCGGAAATTTGTAATCATCAATAGATAGATAAACAATTAAAAACTATAAAATAAAATTAGATCATAAAATGGAATCAACCTAAAAAGTTCAAAACTGAAATTTTAATGATGCTTTTGGTAGAATATCTATCTAAATCAAATAATCAATTAATTACTTAAATGCATAAATATGATGCTTAAAAGATGTCCACTGATCTAATCTTGAAATGAAAAATAAAAAAAGCACAAAATAAAGGGTAGAGAGAGAGGGAGAGAGAGTTTCAAACCCTTGAGCAGCATTAGAGTGAGGAGTTGTTGGCCGAGATTACAGGGGTAAAAAGGATCTCTAATTGCAAAGTGGGGATAAGGGTTAGTGTGAGAGGGAGGGAAAATTTGTTGTTCTCTTAGTGTATTGGAAAACAATTGGTGTCAAAATTTGATACGCATAAGCATTACTAGAGATAAAAAGACTCAACATCAATGAAAATAATAATGAGATTAAATTTTATTGTATAAAATTATAATATATTAACTAATGTATCGAATTACATCATCAAACCATGTGTTAATATCACCTTCGACTACCATGGAAGAGCCAATCTCTCAACTTGATATATTGATACGGAAAAAAAAGCAATATTTCAGATGTAAAATGGAAGTGGCATCTTTAGAGTTTGAAAACCTAAAATTAGTAACATATAGACACAATGGGGTAGGAAGAGAGTGAAAACTAAATCCTACTCTAATTAATTTTGTATGCATACACTAGTCTACTACACACGTAAAAGGTAAATATATAGAGATAAATGTACTACCAATAAAAATATTCTTCAGCACATTAACCATATAAGGTCTGTACCCATGGTCGAATAGGCGAGATGATAAAAGAACTTCGGTCTGAAATCAAGTGCATTTTAAACACACTTCACATTAGACGTGCATATGCAATTACATTAGTAACTTTGGAGGGAATCACATCGTATGTTGTTTTTGTCCTTCCAAAGAAAATTCATCTTGATTTTTCGGTCTTAAACGAAGCTCGTTAAAGAATAAAGTTGCCAAATGTTTGGCATAAAATAAAGGAATTTTTTACGTGACTCGTCTGATTCACGTTTGTGTTGTACTTTACATTTCAATCTATTGTTCTTATAGAATTTTTTGTAAATTCTGAATTATGTTAGACCTTACTGGTAATTATGAGAAAGATTTAATGATATTTATCATGGTTTTGCTTGCAAAATACCCTTTTTTGATAGTTGAATTTTTTACAATTCTATATCATCACCAATGTCAAAGTGCACCCTTTTTTGAATCTGGCTTATGCTTCTTAATTTGCTAGATGAGCTTCAAAAACAGTTTAAGGTGAAGAGGCTCGGAGAAAAATGTACATACGGTAAGATATAAAGAAATAAATTTAACAAAAAACCAAATGTTACTCAAAATACATGTTGTAGAGTCATTTTAACTTTCTTAACGACTTTTGCTATAACTTGAGAGATGCCAACCAAAACTTTTTTGAGGATTAAGTTTTTCGGAATGTGGAGAGGATGCAAAAGTGAGGAGTGCTTTGAAATTTTTTGGGGTGTCGTCAGCTTATACATTCTTTTGTAATTTTTTTTTAGATTTTGTTTGCGGAATGAGTATTTTGTTGTTTTCTGGCATATTTTGTTGGTAAATATGCTAAAGATGAATGTGGATGTTATGGTGAGGGGATGAGGGTGCAAGTTTGGTTGCAATTTTTCATATAGTGAGTATTTTGTTATTTGTACTCCAACTTATTTGTTTTTTGTTTTCAAGCTTCCTTCTTATAGTTTTATTGAAACACATTCAAGTTGATTTTATACAAAAGAGTAACATGGTTGCATTTTTGTACACTTGCATCTGTTTTCAATTTAGTTACTTGTTTATTGTTGTAAGATTGTTTTAATACAACAACAAAGCAATTTTGGCTTTCTAATCATTTGCTCCCAAGCTTTTTTACTTGACCCTTTTATGTTGAACTTGTCTGATGTGTCAACATTACACACCATACTTCAATCAACACATATTTTTCATGTTCAGGATTTCCACAACCCCCGGTAAATATACAAAGACAAAACATACTCATAAAAATAATTCTTCTACCTCACATTAATCATATTGGGTCCCTACCCAATCTTATAAACATACACATACAATACACATGCATACACATACATATATGCACTCGACTCGCTACATAAAGAGGGGAAAACATTACAGGTTGTTTTTCATGCTTTCAAAGAAAAGCTATCTTGATTTTCCAGTCTCAACCACCAAACCTAGTTAAAGAACAAAGTTACCAAATATTTGTCTTAAAGAGTGAAAAATGTATACAATTTTGTGACCCATCTTGCATGTTACTTTGAGACGAGCCTTGGCTTGGACACCAAACTACTCTACTATAATTCACTAAGGCGCTAGGCACATGCAAGATTCGAAGAGGTCATTCAAGGCGCAAGTGAAGTGTATAAGGGCAAAAGGGGCTAGATTGAGCATTTCAAAACTAAAGTTCATTAATCTAATCCGTGTTGGCATAATATCACCTAGGTTCACTAAGTCGTATTGTTTTTTAGCGTTAAGCTTGACAATTTAAAACAAACCTTTTAAGTACTTAAATATTAGGGTTAATTATACTTGGCCCTCTTGAACTTTGCCCCTACTAAAACTTCACCTCCCGTTGTTTTAATATTTTCAAATCCCACCTTATAATTTCACTGACAGTTCAAATTGACCAAAAACGTGACGGTCGTTTGTTTTTTGGCAGGAGATTGCTCACGTGAGTCTCACGTGGGTTTAAGTGAGGGTAACTTGGTCATTTAACACATCTTTAAAAAAACCTTAACACTCTATCTCTCTCAACACACATGATCTCTTCTTCCTCTCTCACAAACCCATCTCTCTCTTAACTCTCTTCTTCTCCTCTCCCCCCCCCCCCCCCCCCTCTCTCTCTCTCTCACAAACACACCCATGAACACCCACCCACACCCACGAACAGATCTGGGGCGGTGGTGGTGGGGGGGAAGTTAATCGTTGGTGGGTGGGGCGGCGGTGGGGCTGGTTGGGCGTGGGGGTGGAGGGTTGCGATTGGGGTATTACATTCTCCTGCCCTTATAACGGAATTCCATCCTCAGAATTCGCTAAAGCTTAACCTTATATTTTAATCTGCATTATTGATCCAAATTTTACATCCAATTAGTCCATACCGATATCCCATGAGATAGAAGAAAAGGTTCACCCATGCCTATCATAACATTAATGGGGTATCCATATATTCCATATCATATGTACACACAAATATCATTAACAAAGATGAATGACACATATACATCCAGTTTGTACCATTCACACCAAGAATATCCATACATCACGTATACCACCACATATGTATAAGTAAAAATATAATCGCCTAAGTATCCGACTTCCCTCAACTCCCGACTTTCGCCAATTTCTTGCATGGGACATCTCGCAAGAGAAATTCATACAAGGAACCCTCCCGATACACTACTACATGGCTTAGTCAGTTATTGAGATCCATCGACCAAAGACTTAAAAAGGGAAATAAAAATAAATATTTGCAATAATCATGTCAATTTCAACTTGTGCTCATTGTCAACTGAAGTCTCATCTCACCTAAGGGATACGCTAAATCCCGATAAATTACCAGAGTGATAATACAACAATAATAAGCAAAATGTCCTAGAACCTTTACTACCATAACGCCGCTCCTATTAGTCTAAACGAACTAATTTCCTCTAGTGCGTTATCATGCACTATCACATTCATTTATTTTTTTAAATGTCTTCATTTCAATTTCTAAACACCATATTGCCGAAACTTCTCGCAATTCTAACAAGTGACCCACATTAAGGTCTCTATGACTCTCTCTCCAAAACTGACCCCTTTCCCGAACGAGTGGTAATGACTCGCAAGAATACAATGATTCCTATCCATTAGGCTCTACGTCAAAGGACGCAGCGCAGAACGTAACGAGCTCAAACACAGATCATAAGGACATTAGGATCGTGCTTTGATACCAACTGTAATAACTCCTATTTTCTCACGTAAAGGCTGGTCAGGCATGATACGTCGAAGATAGGGCTTGTTTGTCAATTAATACCATTCTCAGCACCAACATAATATAAATTATATTCAAAAAGGCCCATTCTTGAGTTTTAAATCAGCATTTCCATAATAATAAATAAATCCAAACCAACATCAAGTGCATATTAAGTCTGACATGAAAGTAAGTATAACAACCCAACATAAGGTAAATAAATCTCGGGGTTATATGCCCATATATAATTCCAAAATAAAATAAGTACTAAAGCTAAAAAGTACCTAACCTAAACTAGAATCAACTGATCAGAATGCCTGGAGAATAAAATGAGAATACAAGGCAGGTAGGTATATAGTCCTGCTATCCCTGTCTAGGAGCACCTGGGGGGAAAATATTTAAGTTTGATTCAGAGCCCTAGATGTGAAAGGATTAACTTAATCAATTTAAAATGAAATAAATATAGTTGATGTAAAATAAATATTCCCCATCATCACTCACAGGCGATTAACATCTTTCTCCTCAACTAAGTGCGATATTATCGGCATCCCAACAAGTCCCAAAGTGCTATATGTGACAATGTACTAGTTAAATACTCAGATGGATTAACTATCATCATTTATTAAACGAAGTCGACTACATTTAACTTACCCAATTCCCAGGTATCCCAGTTTTATATATATATATATCATGAATGGGGCATAAATATATATTATGCACAATACAACAAGTGTATGTGAATTATTTCTACAATCTTAGACAATTTAATCACTTTCATTTAAATCCGGGGAAATATATATAAATATCTATATAATAAGGAGTAGAATTTGGTTACTATTCCATAAGAGGATAAGCTAAGTAGAGGCTAGGATTGAACCAACAAGGCAACAATCTAATGGTTGAGATTAAAATACCCCTACTACCGTTTTTGCCCCTTAAATATTTGGTTTCCCCCTCTTTTGACACTCTAATCTATTCCTCCCCTCTCTTTAAAATTCAAAATCAAGGGTAGAATAGTATTTTGCATCATATTGATTTCATTTTCCTCACTCCAACTCTCATCTGCCATCTATTCCCCCCCGACATTCTCTTTTCTCCAAACCCTAAACACAATACTTAATCTCTTCCACTATTTATCCCGTTGGCTCATCCCATGTTACAGCCCTACTTCATTCCACATTGTCGCCGAATATGAGGTAATCTCTCTCTCTCTCTCTCTCTTACACACACACGTGCACACTGTGTTTGGTGTTGCATTTGTACTCTTTTAGATAAAAGTTTAAGCCTCTGTTTTTGATGGATTCTTTTCAATGTTAGTTGGTTTGTGAGATTTGCGAGATAGCCCTAATTCGGATTTTTTTTAAGGTTATTGATCATCATAATATAATCATTTTAGGGTTTTGATTTTTTAAGGTTATTGATCTTCTCTCCCAGGTACTCTGCTCTCTCATTCCTTGAGTTTTAGTGTTTTGATTTTTTTTTCTTGGGTTTAATTTATTGCTCTGTTTTGGGGGATCTAATTTGTATATGTTTAGGTTTCTTTTGGTTAAAGATTTTGAGGGAAAATGATTAAGATTTTATTGCTTTTAGATTGCTACAGCTTTAAATTGGGTATTAATATTTTCCTGGGTTGACCATCGCATGTGCCTTATCCGACAGTAAGAATTAAACATACCCTGCTTATGTTAGATTTACTATATCAAAGTAGAGTTTGTTCCATTTTGGGTCCATAGTATAATTATTACCTATTTTTATCTTGGTTGTTGTTTAGAAGAGTAAGAACGAACATGTATATTGACGTTAAATTTTATTAACTCTATATTTGACCATTGATTATTAGGGCATTATATTTTTTTTTCAATTATGTACTTTGTTTGGATGAAGGAAGGTCTGCCCGAGGATACTTCATTCATGTCAGTGCATAAGTATAGTAGGTATCGATTTTCTTTTATAAAGTTTCTACTGCTCATTTAGGTAGCAACATCACCTTAATATTGCTGTGTTTTGGGAGATTTAGCTTTATGAAGATAATTTACTATTGTTAGCTGCAGTTATTTAATTGTTGGTTGATTGTAAATTTGGTGCTCAACTTGATATTTGTTTGTTGTTATTTTGGATATTGTTATAAATAATAAGAGAATGTGCCAATTACATTTCCCCCTCATACTCAATTTCCCTTCCGGACATAACTCATTATGTGATATTTGGCACAAAAGGCATATTATATTAAGGAAATTTATAAGCATTAGTTCCACCTTATGTTTAATTTTCTAAGCATTTGTGATGACCATTCTCGGTTTACATTACTACTCTTGTATTAACTAAAAATCTAATTCATTACCATATTATAAATATAATTCATTGCTATTACTTTTGTATTTCAAAATTGTGAGACTTAGCTTTCACACAAACAAGAACCATTTGACATTCAAGTTTGATCATTACATTTAATTTGGTATTAATATTGCATGTTGATTGACTTCAGTGAAGATCGGATGAAATAGTGATTTAGTTTTATAAGGTTGTGTTTTTTTTGGTACTGATGTGATTTTTTTTTATTTTCTTTGGTTCAGTGTTTAATCACTATATTTTCTTGGTTATGAACTGAAAACTGATGAAACTATAGCTTTTCTTGAAGTCCCCAAGGGGATTCACACTATCTTTTCTTAAATGGTTTGTTCTTTTGTAGGCTTTTTTGTCTTTTGGTTCCTATTCAAATAGGGTGCCTCCTTTCATTTTTGTAGCTTAGTAGTGCGATATGTTACTAAGCATGTGCTCTCTTTTGTAGGTGGCACGCTTAGGGCGTCTTGCATTGGTCCGTGAATTGGGTGTGGACTCATGTAATTTTAGATGCGTTTGACTTTTTTCTTGGAAAATGTGAGCGATATGGAAGACAAAATTTAATTTAGATCTAACATTTTTCTTACAGTTCATTCATTATTGCTTACAGTTAAATACTTTGCCTATTTCACTCTATGAGGGAACTTAAAATTGTTGGTGGTCGTTTTATTTTGGTTAAAGACTTTTCCCCATTCATTAATGATGTAGGTATGAGTTTTCTTTCTTTTAAAACATGCTGACATGTAATTCTTTAATTTCTGTGTATGTTTGTGTAATAGATTTGAATTTAAGCTTATAGAACTCGAGCTGAACCGGGCGGAGCAGCAAAGCATCAGCATCAACCTAACCAAACCAATACATTTCATCGTTAAGCTTGAATGTTATGGGGTTGAATTGGAGAAAGCACCTTGGGATTTTAGAAACTCCAAGAATTGAAGATTTTAGAGATCCATCGGTTTTGGACACTAGCAGTTTTGGTCCGTAGAGCTGGTTCTTTTGGTCACTTTCAGGAGCATATCTGGTGTTCATAAAGGTGAATGGAGCCATCCATTTATGAAGGCTGGAACTAACTTTTATTAAACTTTCTTCTCATCCTTGGAGTATCAGGTATGGAAGACTTGCCGATTACCAATTTAGGTCCCCTACTACTTGCTTGAAATTTGACACGGTGACTGACCAATCAAAACACAAACGTCATTTTTTTGTACTAATTTATCGTGTGCCTAATTATTGTTTTTTTCGTGACTGCATGTTCTAATTTTGTTTATATTCCTTTTGTTTATCCGTGTTTTCGTATGGAATTTTTTTGAAGAATTTCAGATGGTTTTCTCTTGAAAAATAGTCTTTTCATACTATATTTTTTTCTTTGAATGCTCAACTTTCATTTCTTTCATTCGTGGTGATGCTGGTGAAATCTATCCCGCGCATCTCTTTTGAGTCAACCTTATATCATGTGTCGCAAATTATTGCAAATCATATTAATTAGCTGATTTTCCAATTCTATATTTGTGTGATGTTTCACCAGTGGGACCAGTGATTTCATAACATCTGCCATTAATGATCTGTAATCTGCCTATGGTAATACACACATTATAGCAATAGCATCTACCGGAATAAATTCCTTCATTATTTACAGGCTCTCTAATGTTGGATCCTTAATCTTGACAACCTTCTATCTATCTGTCAACAGGAAATCTGTCGGTGAGCAACTCGAGAGTGACAACTCCATAACTATACACATCTGATTTTGTGGTTAGATGTGAAGTTAACACATACTCAGGGGGAAACATAACCCTCGGTGTTCAACACTCGGGTGGAAATATGTCCACCAACTTTGTTTCTTGAT
This sequence comes from Sambucus nigra, assembly GCA_949130495.1. Taxonomy (NCBI): domain Eukaryota; kingdom Viridiplantae; phylum Streptophyta; class Magnoliopsida; order Dipsacales; family Adoxaceae; genus Sambucus; species Sambucus nigra. Next base: position 647,075,241 of record OX422216.1, read on the forward strand.
GCACTGACAAAAACCAGACACGTTTGGTGGCATTTCACTTGGCTCAATGCGCGATGCTTTCAAAATTAAAAAAATAATGCCTTTTAGTCGGAAGAAGAAATGAGTTTCGCTACTGTTGGTATCATTTTTCTTCTCTATCTTCAAACTCATGGTATATCGCTATCACTTTTTTACACTAATTTTCTATCCATTTTTGTTTTTTTTTTCACAGGTCGTCTTCTAAAAAGATGAGGAACAAAAGAAGGGTTCCTACACAAGCAGCAGTTGGTAGTCCGGGAGGCATTCTTACAAAATAAGGTTACCCCTTTTAAAAATAAAATGCATGCTTACGTTTTCATTTTCCTTTTCCATTTCATTTCACCCTCCCCACCCCCTTTTTGTTCTTCAAATCTTTCCTCATTTGCTCTTCAGTCCCCACGGGAGCTGCTTTTACTTCCAATAACAGAGTAACAGAGCTGCTGGTGCTTTCAAATCTTTCCTCATTTGCTCAAATATTTCCTCAATTGCTACGCATTTCCTCATTTGTAATATATGCTAAAATATGGGGACGTCAAACATGGAAAAAAAATTCATGAGAAATGCTACACAGAAAGCTTTCATTATGGCATACCTACATATATTGCACTGCATCATAGACCATAGAATTTGTCGCCGTTCTACTTTACACAACATTCCTCTCTAAATACTCCATTAACGTCTGATATTTGGTCGCCTTCCTTTTAGATTTGTGTAACCCAACAACTTTGCCTTGCCTTCGGATTTTCCAATTGCAAAATTATGTGAGTTGAAGTTGGTGCGACAACATCAGTGACAGGGGGGAACCAGTAGAGATCTTTAATTTTTGAAGGTTCTTCAGGTGCTTTAATAATTTGGGATTAAGTATTTGTACAAATATTTTACATAATATTAGAATAATAAAGAGGGTGTGAGTTATAAAGTGTTATTTTAATATACTGTCGATAGTTGTTGCTACATGACATTGCCAAAATACCTTCTTAGACTCCATTTATCATATCATTGTTGGTTTGGATCGTTGATTTTTTCTACGTCACTCTAGGTAAGTAGTTACTTTTAGATCTTGAGTTTGTAATATTTTATGGCATGATGTTTTACTATGAGACATTAAAATAAATTGAACCTGATGCAACTTCTTCTTAAATAGTAATATATTATAAGGATGATATATATTATGCATTGCTTATTTTTGTTTCTAAAGAATGTTGAGGGACATGAAACATGGAAATAACAAACATGCTAAATGTAAATGAACTAGAAATCTACTGTTGGACATATTTATAATTGTTCTTTGGATAAGTAGGAATGGGAATTTAATTGCCTTAATCACACATTTTGATTAGTTTTATAATAAGATATCAGAATTATTTTAATTGGTGCTTTTGATATACACCTTGCTTTCTATGGATCAATTATATATACAACTAAGGATTCAAATGAGTTTCGTGAGTTTGTTGCATTGTAACTCTGTCAAGCAGTGTTCTTCGTTCAATATCATATGTATGGAATTTGTCCTACTAAGACCACTTTAATTCATTAATGATGCATTATGAAATTGTTTAAACACTATATACCATTATATCATACTCATCATGCATTACCAAATTGTTTAAATTGTACAGATTCTTTTATTTTGTTATCCATGTCTATTAGTTTTCTTATTTTTATGTTTTTATTTGTATTCATAATTCACTCTGTGTATTCGATTTATTCCACGTCTATTTATGCTTTATTAACATGGGATTGTTCTTAACAATGTGCCTGCTTTTGATTATTAATGCATCAATATTTTTTGTAGGTATATGGGAGTTGTTGAATTTGAAAAAGAGATAAATATGCAATAGCCTCCATGCTTGGTATTCCCAAAGTCATCGATGCCTTCCTTCTATGGAAAATCCTACTCAATACACACAAAAAATTGTGTGAACTACCAAAACAGAGATGACTGCAAAGAATGGTCCAATAGATCCAGAAGCAGCATAAGTGTTTTTTATGTTAATTGAGGGTTAACCATTGCTTCATCTTGAGGTTGTTGTTCCTCAGTCAACAAATATGATGTTGCGACTGCCCTGGTCATTAACCAAACTTCAAACTTCGTATAACTGTAAGTCGTTTAGTCCTCTTATAACCATAGTTTTAGAAATGGTGTACAACTATAAGTCATTTATTGGTGATAGGGTATGTTAACCCTTTGTTAAAAGATTCATTAACAGTTGTAACCATAGATTCACTAAGTTTTAGTCATCTTATAACCATAGTTTTAGAAATCGTGTACAACTGTAATCGTTTAAAAAGCTTCCAGCTATTCAAGATAACCGTTAAAATTCATGGTTTGGTTAGTGTTGTCCATTAGTGAGTTGTTAGAACTTAAAGCCTTAATTAGAAACAGTCCTAATCATCAATGCATGTCTCATTACATTACCTATTTGTTTCTCTAATTTTAATTTGTGTTCTTCGTTAACCTTCATCATATGTATGCAATTAAGTCCTATGAAAACCATTTTTTATTCATATATGATACATTATCAAATGTTTTAAAACATTATTATCCAAAAAAAGATCAACCATTACATTGATAATAATCTTAAATACCAAAGCTTTTGACTTTGAGTTGTTGACATTCTGCCACATCATGACCTCGCATACACTGCTTAATCAATAAATCAAAGCTTTATGGACATGCTTATATGTTTTTTACTGTACAGATTTGATGAAGCAATTTCTAGGCATATCATATTTGATTATGTAGTTTTTATCCATGTTTATATGTGCTTGATAAAATGCCCACGTTACAAGAATTGTACTCTGAGAAAACTATTTTTTTTACCTTTTATTATATTCTTAGAAGCTGAATTTTGTTTATATTTTATTATGAGCAGTTGTAGTCTCAAAGATGGAAAGGAATGCTACTTTCAGAGGTTATTAATGGAGGCCATATATCGACTACAACAAATCTTCTTAATAATTCATCGCTACATGAAATTGTTGATTCAGGGATTAAACAACTACGCGCACATCAATTCTCCACTTTTATGATTTAAAACTAAATCAATCATGTCTTCTTTTACTTATGGCTATATTGTCTTCCGTTTTTTATCAAATCTTTACATTGAATAAAGAATACATGTAATTTTGAATCATTTTTTCACTATATTACTGTATTGTTTTTTCCACGTTACAAGTTAAATTTGTGATTTTGTTGATATGACGTCCAACATGGACTATTAGTATTGTTATGGATTATAAGTTCGATTATTTTTTATTTCTTATACAGGGTGGATAGTTCTATAAACAAAGGAGACTTTGCCCAAATTTTCTAAATTGTTGACACTATTTGTGTAGGAAAACAAAAAATTGACTTAAATATTGTATATTTATTTTGACCATAATTTTGTCGAAATTTTAACGTAAACGAGTATTGTTGCGAGGGATTATAATTTTCTTTACTAGTTTAAGTGTATCGTAATATAGTTGATATATTGTGCCTTTAGTAAAATCTGTGTTGTTTATACAAGGTCTCGAAAGTATTATTTGTCGTGTTTAGAAAATTTTCATCGTGCCTTCAGGGACGGACATTCCGCAAATATATATATAAATCATGAGGGTGTTCTAGTGCTCAGAGACAAGATAAAGGAGGAGGTTTTGTATAACCTAACTAGTGGTTCAGATAAGTTAGAATTGCGTATCCTATGGTTCAAAATTGGGCCACAGATGAAAGTTATTTTGGGGCAAAGCAGAACGGGGGGCTTGAGAAAAGTACAATTTCCTCTCTCTTTCTCTTTCTCTCTCTCCAAACCAAATACACAAAGAAAGACCTTCTCTCTTCTCTTTCTATTTTTCTCTTTCACTGCTCCAAAACTGGTAAAGACCTTCTCTCTTCTGTTTCGTTGCTCCAAAGCAGAACGGGCGGCTCGAGAAAGTTATTTTTGATTCTTAAATAATTGAGATCACAGATGTGAATTTACCTACAGGTAAAGAATTTTTCATATGTAATTTTTTTTGTTTCTTTTGCTTGGTTGAATTTACAGGTTTAAGTGTGAATCAGTGTGGATATGTAAAAAAGAAAGAATTTTTTGTCCGTTTTTCATTAAGCTCGATGAGGTTGTGATGTGTAAGATTTATTACATGTTTTTTACTTTTTTTATGTTTAAGGTTGGTCTCTCCGAGGTCCTGATGTCCGTCTTCACCGCCATGAAGTTTGTCAAATGTCCAGTTGGTGTTGTTGTCGCTGTAAGTCTCTCTCTCTATGGTTTTGTCTCTCTACTTTTCCTTGGTGAGATGTATATTTGTTTCTATCTTTCTTTTGTTTTTCCACGAACGTAGGGTTGTGGTCAAAAAAAGATCTGCTGGAGATTATCAGAGATGGACATCGGACAGAGCAAGCCTTGGGGTAACCTGTTGGGTTTTCTTAACTCCATATCTAAACTCATTCCACCCACGAATCAGCCCCATAAATCTGCAAATCTAAACCCAGTAGATGAAGGCAGGGGACCAACAAAGCTTTGCAGTCATAATTTTCCCCACACAGTAGATGCACGAGAGTTCAAATCTTTATTTTTTGTTACCATTTTTGTATTGGATTTTTATGCAGGTTTATCCCTCCCTTTTCACCTCTATTATGCTATATTATGCTTTTTGAATGGATATATTTGTGTGTTCTGATTTATAAATCATCGCTTACTATGTTAATTGGGTGTAGAGGTTTGCATTTGTGGCTTTGATATGTGAATGCATATGGGTATGTATAATTTTGTGATACTTTTACAGTTATCAATATAGATTTGAGTTATATATGTGAGATCTCAAACCTTTATATTAGTTTACATTTTATTTATTATTTTTCATTCATTGGATTTCTAATAAATCCTAAATTGTATATATTTTTATACAGATGGTTGAGATTTTACTTTTGAATTTATAGCCTTACAAACCTTTCATGTAATACTTATGTTTATGCTTGAAATAGGTGGTGAGATATCCTATCAATTTTATATCAATCAAGCCAAAACTATCCACATGGCAAATTTCATTTTTGGCAAAAGAGCAGTAAGTATATTATAAGAATGTTGCGTTTGCGTTTGTTTGCGTTTGTGTTTGTGTTTGAGTTTATAGCGGCTTTCAATGTATTATTTGAAAACTTATTTTATATGGGATTTCTTTGAAATTGGATTTTAACATAGTATGAGAAATGAGTTGGTGTGGGTTTTATTCAATTTAAACATTCATAACAGAGTTTTTTCTTCTTTTTATTTGTTGGTATGAAGATCAGTTTAACTTTTTTCCCTTATATTTTCCCTTTTTAAATTCCTTTTCTCTCCTTTTTTTTATAGGTTTGACTGTGGAACTTGGGTTGCGTATGGTTGTTTTCCCCGTCCTAATAATTTCATTAAATTGTTTGCATGTAATAACAAATGGTGGTGCTAAAAGAAGCTAAAAGATCGGCATGTAAATTTTAAAATGTATAAAACATTTTTAGTTCATGTATTTTAATTTTTCTTTTTTTTTCTTTTTCTAGTAAGATGTATTCGTTTGTGTTTTGATGTTTATACATTCATCCCCTCTTTCTCTCCCCTCTCTTCTAATGTTGTTCCGTTTTTAGTTTGATCGCTTTTAGTTTGATTTTTCTCCCTTAGAGAGATATAATTAGGCTATTACTTTTTGGCACAACATTTTAGACTAATATCTATTGCTTATCCTCATGACCTTTCAGGTTATTTTACACGTTGAGGTTGCTTTTCGGATGAGTAAGATGAATATGTGAAGAGAGGGAAGTCGAGAAGATGGATAAAATTTGTTTTTATAGTTATATATTTCTAAATGCATTTTTATGTTTATTTTATCATATCATTTTTTGATGAACAATCTAAAAGAGGAGGATTCGTTATTAATAACATATCATATTATTTACAACATTGTTTCTGCCAATAAATTGCATAACCTTTGAATTTGTAATAATTGCATATTTGACATTGTTTAGCTTCTTACAAATTATATTAACATTTTTCTAATAATGAGCCGCTTTTCTTTTTCGGCCATTTATTTAATTTCTTTACTCTGAAATGCATATTTAACATTATGTGCACTTTTCAATGTTAGGTTGTATTAACTTACGGTTCAAAATAGTCAAGTAGGTGAGAATGACATTCCTACACTATTGTGATGTCTAATCCATAAGAGAAAGGTACATCTCCCTAAATAGTCTGCACCTACTATCTGTAGTGATAAAACTCCCCATCCCTCTCTAACTAAACTGAGCTAATATAATAAGAGAAATCACTAGGAGAGAAAGATATGGATATTTTAACAGCCTTCGGGTTTAAAATGTTTTTTGATACGGGATTTAGCCATATTCATAAATACGCTAACAACTTTGAAAAAAAACATATCCGTTGGTACAAGTGTTTTAGTATAAGATCCATGGTTTTTATAACATGGGGTTTGAAACTTAGATTTATTGCAATCTAGAATTGAAATATGATTTTAAGATCAAATCTTGTAGCCCACCTGTGATATATGTGGCAGTGTACAAATTAAATGCTCAAATGGATTAACTATCATCATTTATAAAAATGAAGTCGACTACATTTAACTTACCCAATTCCCTGGTATCCCAGTTTTATATATATGTCATGAATGAGGCATAAATATCTATTATGCGCAATACAACAAGTGTTTGTGAGTTATGTCCACAATTTTAGAAAATTTAATCAATTTCATTTAAATCTCGCAAATTATATACATATGTCCTTTTATATATGCGACACGCAAAGGCATCTAGCAGTGGAATCTCGTTCGCGTTCTATCGGTAAGTCTGAAGGAATCTCTTATTCCAGTCAGACATCACAAAAAACACACATAAGTGGGGCGATTCCTACGCAGTATATCAGTTCACGGTCCATACCAAGCGGTGACAAAGGCTCATGGCATCAACACCCAACTCTCGTAGATGGTTCGATGTGTGCTACGCAGTCAGAACGCACAAAACCCCAAGCTGATAGGATGGTCCACGAACATCGGTATGTCCACACAGATATATATATATATAAGTATATATTATTTATTCCATATAATATGCATAGGTAACTACTCTATAATTACCAAGAATAATCCCACATGACAGTCACAATAGTTCATAAATTAATAATTAACCATCCCACTAATTATTAATTTCATCTTTTATCCCCATTTATTTAACCATCTAGTTAAATATAATATTGCAATTAATAGTTAAGCCACATTTACATTTTTAAGAAATTCCCCGTTGGCCCAAACACGGTCCCGCCAACTCATACGGACATCAAAAAATATTTATAAACTAATCGTGGCTCCAGTTCACTCAGCCCCCAGGGCTGATTCGATTCGGTTCTTAGCCGAATCGATTCGAGATCTGACAGTTTCCCAGATCTGCTGGTTTTCTTAATACGAATTTTGTAAATTCCTTTATAATAATACTTCCAATCGTTAATCCCTTTCCAAAACTATGTGAATGGGTTCTTATTGCTTGGAATCACATTAAGGAACCACAAATCCCATATAATTACCCCAATTTCTATCTCAAATTCCTAAATTTCTTATGGATTTGAACAAGAACTTAAATCCAGATTTATCCCAAAATCATCAATTGCATAAAATAGTTTACGGGCATATAACATGGAATTAAAATCACCAATCTACAGATCCACTACACGTACTAAATTCTCTACATAAGGTTTCCAAGATTGACCAATTTCATCTCAAGAACCCTAAGGTTTCTATCATCAAATTTCAAGAACGATTTCCTAGATTTTTGGGTTATAATCTATATCACAATTAATCCTCTGCAAGCAAGAGTTTAATTCCTAACATTTATTCTCCAAATTCCAACCTAAAACCCAGAAATCATATAGGGTGATTATAAATCATCAAGAAATACATTGAAAATTAAATTGAGCAAGAGAATTCCAAACAAGGAACCCTCTCGATACACTACTACACGGCTTAGTCAGTTATTGAGATACATCGGCCTAAGACTTAAAAAGGGAAATAAAAATAAATATTTGCAATCATCATGTAAATTTCAACTTGTGATCATTGCAAATTGAAGGTATTGTGCTAAATCCATATAAATTACTAGAGTGACAATACAAACAACAATAATAAAAATGTCCTAGAACCATACATCTCTTAACTCCCTACAGTTGCTACTTTTGTGCATGGGACGTCTATCAAGCGAAATCCAAACAAGGAACCCTCTCGATACACTACTACATAGCTTTGTCGGTCGCGGAGATCTATCAATCCAGGACCCATGTGTATAAAGTGCTTAATCAATTTATAAGGCTCCCCAGGACCTGTTGTCGTCAATTTAACTATATTTAGACTCAAGGTATCACGATTCCCTTAATATTTCCCACAATGATGGTGAGCATTAATGTCCAATAAATTACCAAAGTGATAATGTCAAGAACAATAATGATAAATGTCCTAAAACCCAAAATCTCTCAGATCCCTACATTTTCTACTTTCGTGCGTGGGATTTATCACAAACGAAATCAAAACATGGAACCCTCCGGATACACTACTACATAGCTTTGTCGGTTATTGAGATTTGTCAGTCCAGGACTAAAGTCTATTAATGTGTTTAATCAATTTATATGGCTTTACAGGCCTACTCATTTCAGTAAAAGCTATCACTGTCCATTTCCAATTATATAATCATTATAATAATATTATTTATGATCGTACACCTTATCATGTAACCGGAACTACCAATATTTTTAATATTCCCAAAGGAGCCAACTATTTCTAAAATACAAATTCTTCCCGTTTTGCGTGATCTAAACACAAATAGGAAGATTTCATCGTTGGATAACTATTTTACTACGACATAGCTTAACAATTAGGCCTAAAATAATCACAAGCTTCCTAGTAGATATTTCTATACATCTACTTACTAACCTTAGATTTCCCCTTCTCACCCACAGTGAACCAATGTAAAACACTATCCCAAATACAAAGTCCATCTTCTCCAATGTATTAATAAAATCCAAGTGAACATTAAGTCCCAATATCAAACAAAACATATCATGCATACTCCAAAGTAGGGAAAAACGTATCATTTACCATTGATACTATCACTAGTCCCTATCTCGACAAATAAATTCATCTGTAACCCGATGCCCATCTCACTGTGGGTCTTGGACTTATCGGCCCTACTTGTTCTGACGATTGAAACTCTTATATCTTTTACATAGATTACTCATTTGGAACCCCTCAAATAGTCGGGTCCTTTAACAACTGCGACCACGTATCTTACCATGCTGACACAATATTGAAAAAAATTAAATCTCTTCTTCGTCTTTTTTCCTTCATTTCTGATTTCAAAAATGTGGCGGAGAACATCCCCTCGAACTTCACTCAAAACTAATCACTAATTAATTGGTCCCGTTCTTCCAGCGTAGTGACGGACCTTTACTGCCATAATGTCGTTCCTATTAGTCTAAACGAACTAATTTCCTCTTGTGTACTATCATGCACTGTCACATTCATCTATTTCTCTAACTGTCTTCCTTTCAATTTCTACACACCATATTGCCGGAACTTCTCGCAATTCTAACAAGTGACCCACACTAACGTCTCAATGGCTATCTCTCAAAAACTGACCCCTTTCAGGAACGGGCGGTAATAATTCACAAGAATATAATGATTCCTAACCATTGGGCTCTACATCAAAGGATGCAACGCAAAACTTAACGAGCTCAAACACAGATCCTAAGGACATTAAAACCGTGCTCTGACTGTAATAACCAGTGTTCTAAAAAACGCGCCTAGGCGCGAGGCGTTTTAGATACGCCAAGTTTTGGCCCTAGGCGTGGATCAAGGCGTGGTCAACGTTTTTTGGGGCAAGGCGTGAAAAAACGCGCGTTTTTTGGGGGTAAGGCGTGAAAAAACGCGAGTTTTTTAGAAGTAAGGCGTGAAAATAGGCAATTTTTTGGTTTTTTTTTTGTATTTTAAAAAATAGTATTTTAATTTATAAATATTTAGACATATTTTTAAGGTATGTACCAATTTAGTATTTTAAATAGCCTTGTCATAGTCAAAAAATATTAAAATATATTAAAAAATGCCTAAACGCTTTTTCACTCCTTTTTACGCCAAGGCCCGCCTAGGATTCTAAGGCTTAAGGCTTGGCCTCCACGCCTTGGTCACGCCTCGCGTTTTTTAGAACCTTGGTAATAACCCCTATTTTCTCATGTAAAGGTTGGTCAAGCACGATACGCCGAAGATAGGACTTGTTTGTCAATTAATACCATTCTCAGCACCAACATAATATAAACTATATGTAAAAGGCCCCTCCTTGAGTATTAAATCATCATTTCCATAATAATAAATAAATCCAAACCAACATCAAGTGCATAATAAGTCTGACATGAAAGTAAGTGTCACAACCCAACATAAGGTAAATAAATCTCGGGGTTATGCCCATACCGTAATCCCAAAATAAAATAAGTACTAAAGTTGAAAAGCACATAAACTATAATCAACTTATCTGAATGCCTTAAGAACAAAGTGAGAATACAAGGCCGCCAACTCAATAGTTCAGTTATCCCCATCTAGGAGCACCTGGGGGAAAAATATTTAAATTTAGGTTAGAGCCCTAGATGTGCAAGAATTAACTTAATCAATTTTAAATGTAATAAATAGATTTGATGCAAAATAAATATTCCCCAACATCACTCACATGCAATTAACATCTCACCCCTAAACTAAGAGCGATATTATTCGCATCCCAACAAGTCCCAAAGTGCTATATGTGACAGTGTACTAATTAAATACTCAAATGGATTAAGTATCATCATTTATTAAAATGAAGTCGATTACATTTAACCTACCCAATTCTCAGGTATCCCAGTTTTATATATATATCATGAATGAGGCATACATAACTATTATGCGCAATACAACAAGTGTCTATGAGTTATGTCCACAACCTTAGACAATTTAATCAATTTAATTTAAATTCGGAGAAATAAATAAATAAATAAATATATATATATATATATATATATATATATATATATATATATATATCTGTGTGTGTGTGTGTGTGTGTGTGTGTGTGTGTGTGTGTGTGACACGTAAAGGCATATAGCAGTGGTGTCTCGTTCGTGCTCTATCGGTAAGTCTGAAAGAATCTCTTATTCCAGACATCACAAAATACACATAAGTGGAGCAGTCCCTACGCAGTATACCCGTTCATGGCCCATGCCTAGCGGTGACTAAGGCTCACAGTATCAACACCCAACTCTCGTAGATGGTGCTAACAGACGTAGTACCTAAATGACCTACACAATCATCTGTGCTAACGTGTGCTACGCAGTCCGAAAGCACAAAACCCCAAGTCAATAGGACGGTCCACGAACATCGGTACGTCCACACAGATACATTTAAGTATATATTATTTTTTCCATATAATATGCGTAGGTAACTACTCTATAATTACCTAGAATAATCTCACACGATAGCCACAATAGTTCATAAATTAATAATTGACCATCCCGTTAATCATTAATTTCATCTTCCATCCTGATTTATTTAACCATAGTTTTAAATATAATATTGCAACTAATAGTTAGGCCACATTTACAATTTTAAGAAATTCCCCTTTGGCCCAAACACGGTCTCACCAACTCGTACGGACATCTAAAAATATTCCAAAACTAACCATGGCTTCAACTCACTCAGCCCCCGGGCCGAATCGATTCGGTTCTTGGTCGAATCGATTTGATGCCAAACCAAATCGATTTGGTTCTTAGCCAAAATCGATTCGAAATCTGGCAGTTGTAAAAAACTGCTTGTTTTCTTAATACGAATTTTGTAAATTCCTTTCTAGTGATACTTCCAATCGTTAATCCCTTTCCAAAACTATGTGAATGGGTTCTTATTGCTTGGACTCACATCAAATAACAACAAATCCCATATAATTACCCCAATTCTATCTCAAATTCCTAGATTTCTTATGGATTTGAACAAGAGCTTAAATCCAGGTTTATCCCAAAATCATCAGTTGCGTAAAATAGTTTACGGGCTTATAACATGGAATTAAAATCACCAATCTACAGATCCATTACACGTATTAAATCCTCTACATAAGGTTTCCAAGATTGAATAATTTCATTTCAAGAACGCTAAGGTTTCTATCATCAAATTTCAAGAACGATTTCCTAGATTTTTGGGTTATAATCTATGTCACAATTAATCCTCTACTTGCAATAGTTTAATTCCTAACATTTATTCTCTAAATTCCATCCTAAAACCCAGAAATCATATAGGGTGATTATAACACATCCATAAAAACCTTGAAAATTTAGTTGAGCAAGAGAATTCTTGCCTTAATGTGTAGATGAAGAAATCCTCTTGAATCCCCCTTCAATTCTTGTTGTGATTTCCTTTGTTCTCCTTCCTCTTTCTCTCCCTATGTGTGGTATGGCTAGGGTTCTCCGAATTAACTTCCTGGAGGTTAATTAACTTCTTATTTGAGTTAATAAATTTCCGATTCCCGAGTTGGAATAAAAACCCAAACTTTGGACCCCCAAATGGGCCCGAATCCATGTCCAGACTAGCCCAAAAGTTCGTCAACTTATATACTTATGACTTGGGACCATTTCTAAAGGTATAAACACATAAACAAGCTCGTATGACACCCCAAAATATGTCCCAATTATTTTTAGTTCACTTAGGCATGTTTATTGTGTTTAAATAACACGCACCCGTAAATTTATTTACGTATGATTTATTTTCCACATGTGAACCCATTACGTCAAATTGAATTACGTAAATTTTATAATCACGAATAAATATTTATTCTCAATCAAAATCTTACCCATTTAAATTTAAATCCACCCAATTTAATTTATTCCCATAATTAATCTAAAATCATTAAATTCATTTATGTCACAATATTTTATCTCCACAATACAAGGTATTATAAATCTACTTTAACGGAACCTCGATGTCTAGATGTATTCGCATCTGCTACGAGGGTAGTATTTCCTTGCTTGAAACACACGTATTCCTTTCTTATGATATTATTTTTTACTGGGCTCTTCTTAAAAGACGGATTTCTAACGCTAAATCCATCTTCTTTGGCATATTGGTTATAAAAAAAATCAGGACATCATCGATTGTTTGGAACTCTTTCCCATTGTAAGGCGTAAGTTTCATTGCTACTTGAGGGTTGAAAAAATTATCAATTTCAGTAAAATTTGAATCCAATAAATGTTCCTCTAGTGCACTCTCAATTTGTAAATTCAAATTTTGCTCAATCTCAAACTCAAATTGCATATTATCACCAATACATATTTCTTTGTTCATTCCCACATTTGAATCATCCATTTTTCTAAAATAAAGTTAAAATCATTTCAGTATCAATTGTAGAATGCAACATCATAAAATTTATTTTTTAGCCTAAATACCAAAATGCAAAAAATTAGGTCAAAAATCATAAACACTAACAATGGAACCATGTATAACTATACATAAATGAAAAAGGAAAAGAAAAACACATACCGGGGCCTCTTTGGATTAATTGGGATGAAGATCAGAGGGGTATTTGGTCGGTCAGAGAGTCGGGGGTGTTTATCGGAGGGAGGGATTTTATTTTGGGGTCTGTGCAATTTTACAATTGGTTTTGATTTGTGTCTTTTTTTTTAAACCTCAATTTAGCCAAAAACGACAAAAACAGTGGTCGTTTGTCCCTTTTCATTTAGATGGCAAGTCAGGACCGCATTTGTGGTTTGCAGGTGAGCTTCTCTCTCTCTCTCTCTCTCTATATATATATATATATATATATATATATAAAATAAAGTAAGAAACTTATGTATGTCATAAGATCAAAAGATGATGTCATCATATGAGTTTTTTAATGTAACACCCACTTTGCCCTTCAAGTCCTTGGTTTCCCCCTCTTTTTTCACTTATAAAATTTAGACTTTAATTCAAAATTGGGGGTAACTTGGTCACAACCACTTCATCAATTTGTTCACAAAGATAACATGCTTCCCATTCTCTACTTCTCTCCCATTCTCCCTCATCAGCAATGCCAAAAACCCATCTCCCCACTGCTTCAGTCGCCGCCGCATCTGGCTCCATGTAGCCTCTCCTCTCTCGACTTCACCGATCCTCTTTCCATGCTGCCACTTCTCTTATGTAAGTTTCAAATGGTTTCGATTTTAGGTTTTGATTGGTTTAAATACATACACATCATATCTATTTTCTCTGTTGATGTTTGATTTTAAAAACAGGTTTGGTTCCAACCCCGAACACTATATTGGATTCCAACTCCGGACACTATGTTGAGACACTGTATTTGATTTGAGTTTGATGATAAAAATATGTTTGAGACACTATATTGAGCGATTTTGCAAATTTCTTTTGTAGATCTGCTCCTAAGATTCTTTTGATTTCTGTATATGGATTTCAGGGTTTTGTTGTTTCATATATATTTTCGCAGATCTACTGCTTAGGTAGTCAGGAATGGAGTGGGTTCAAAATTTGGGGGTTTGGTTCAAAACATCTATTTATGTGTTTTGCAATTCCATTCCCCCTTTTAGTTGCAGTTTCAAGCTTCACAGGGAGGAGGCTATGTGCTGACATTATCTTCTCAAGTTTTTTTTTTCTTTTCATCTTTTTGTTGCAGTTGAAATCGTCTATTTGAGGTAAAATATTTATCACCCTATTTTTCGTTCTTGAGATGATCTTTTTGTACTAAAAAATTTCTAGACAATCCTTTGTATTCCAATTATTGATCTACATGATTTCAAATGAAGAAGAAACCATTTAGAATGCCCATAAATTACTGGTTGTTTTTAACAATAGTTTTTAGGTGAGAATTATTTCATTGTACAAGTTAAGATAAACTACTTTGTGCATCTTACGCATGACATGACTAGAAGTATTTAAGTGAAGAAGAAACCATTTCGAATGCCCATAAATTATACATGACATGACTAGAAGTATTTAAGATAAACTACTTTGCGCGTCTTCCATGCGTAATTCACTCTTTTATTTAAAAGAGATGGTTCCAAGGAACAACCGATGATGTAGTTACATTCTTTTTATTATTAAAGATCACTGTGACACATTGATTAAGTTTCATCTACATCTTTAAGGTCTAATTGAATTGGATTAATATTTTTTTAAACCCAAAATATATCTGACTTGCTCAAATTGATTATGTGTATGTGACCTGCTCAAATAGATTATTTACAGGCCATTTAAGCATAGGGTACTCTATATAAATTACCAATTCTTCTGCATAGTCATCGTTATCCGTCATTGTAGCTTCCAGTAGTGGGACAACTTCAACTGCCACCATAGCTATTGCCTCTGCACTAAAATTACCATTTGAAATCATTGGAAAACTATTGAAGAGATCATCAAGGAGTGGGTCACTGAGCAACAAGAGCGTACTGAGAAATTTCGAATGCAGGCTAATGCGATAGCCGAGTGGGACAAAAGGATCTTGCAAACCCGTGATGTTCTCCTTAATTGGGTTACCTTTTGGAGTAAAAGTAAAGGTATTTTGTGTTCTACTTATGATTATTGTTATAATTTTTATGGTTTTGTTAGCTTTCTTATGATTCAAAGTTTCTTCTTCTATCTTTCTGATTTAGCTGACATCCATAACTAAGTTTAGGTTTTTTTCCCTTTTTTGGGTTATAGCTATCTAACATATTTTTTTGTTTATCACTGAAATGGTTAATCTCTATATTAGTACACTTTCAGTTATATTGTTCTCTGCCTATTGTATATATATCCACACAATATTGTTTTGAATTTTAATAATTTAATTGACGATTAGTGTGCATTGTTTGAAATCATTTTCGCTTTTATATTATTGCTTTGATGAAAGTGTCATACGTGAAAGTTCATCGTTTGATTTTATATTTGTTTAAGTAGTACCAAGTGTGGTAAGAATAATGGAGTGGGGCATAAGAAAAGTCGGGCAGTTCCAAGTTTGGATCTCTTCCTATTATATATGTATCAACTCTCTTTTCTCTCATTCTCTCTCTCGACAACTACAACCAAGAACACCACCACCACAACCTTTTTGCCCCCACAATCTCACCCAAACATCTAACCACACAAACATCTAACCAAACTCCAAAGAGCACTGCTGCCAGCATCAGTCGGCACATATCTGAATCAGATTTCGTGCCGACATTTACTCTTCCGCACATTTTTTACCCAAATCCTATTCAAATATTGTCTGAGGCTAAAACATCTCCACCATACTTTTATTCTCTTCCTAGAAAGAAGATCCCTTATTCCTACTTTTGATCATATTTATGTGATATTTTGTATTAGGTATGAAGTGTCAAACTTATTTGGTTTATTTCTTCTTAAAGCAATGGTGATATATGCCATTCTTACAATAAGGTATCTTGATGTTTTGATTATACCAAGTTCCAATTAAATATTTATTCATATTTTATGTGCAGTTATTTTACGAACAATTGGTACATAATGTTTTAGGTACATCTTTGTTTACTGTTTTTGTAGGCTTTGATGATCGTACTACCAGTGGCCATGGTAACTAAAACTTGTAAGACGGAGCACTGAACTGAATATCTTTGGATGAAGCAATTGATAATTACAAGGGTAGATGTGTAACAAATTGAGTTATTTTTTACTTATTATTTTTTCTTGTACTCATAATTGTCTTAATATTTATCTTTTAAGTGAATCTCAATGAGTATTGATGTATTATTGACGTATTAATTATTTCTCGATGTTCTATATTTCAAAGTGTTTAGTTAACATTTTTTTATATGATTTGGCTTATTGTCAACATGGACTTGTGCAGTGTTTGACGATGGCTGATTTGAATTTCATATTTGAATTCTTTGTATTGCAAATGAATGGTGGTTGCCGTTGTACTACGTACTCCTTTATATCAACTTAATGTTGTAATAGGTTATTGTTGCATCTTCAATGGTGGTTGTCGCTGCGAGGACCACCCCTGATCCAATCATTGACTTTCATGTAGCCGCTGCAACCACCGTTACAGCCGCTGTTATGGTTGTAACAACTACAGCCGTCGGTAAACAGTATGGGAGTTTGGATAATTATGCTAATTCAACAAGCAATGGTAGAAGTGATGGAGATGCGGATGCATCTGTTTGTATGTGTGAGGGTGCAGGTGCAGATGCGTGCATAACATAGCTCTTTGCACTTGAGGGTGAGTCGAACGCAGTAAACGAGCAGCAAGTTCATCATAATCCAAAAATTTGGGATGGGCACGATGAGTCGAAGTCCTTTTTGGTTCAGGTCCGTTGTCCGCCATGTTTAATGGACTTCCATCAAGTCCTTTATATAGATGCAATGTTTTCCTTCAAGTAGCGAAGATATCCTTTTAAGTGTATATTACGCGATATATAATGCATCTTCTATTAACCTAGGTGTGATGAGTCGATGACCTATGATCTCTTCTTTGTCCATCCATTGTGTTAATTTGTTTTCTTTCCTCAATCAACTAATCATTTGCATATCATCATCTCTTATCACCTGCTGAAGTGTTTAGTTGAATTATGTTACTAACGCTTATTTCTCTGTTTCTTCTATTCATTGATGACCCATTTTAAATATTTTATACTAAACGTACAAATATGTTAAGGGAGATTTCCAGGTTTATATTCAAATCATACATTTCTATTTATTCATTATTAACAAGGGAATTGAAGATTTCAATTTGTGATATATTCAATTTATCACTATAGCCGCGATGTAAGATCGTAAGTTCACTGTGGTACAATCATGTTAATCACGGTGTAAATGCATTTAGTATTTGTAAAAAGATTCAATTTTTGTAATAAGAATATGTTGGAGGCCTTTATATCTTAAAATTATATGTTGTGGTGTATGTACGCACTTTTGTATAGTTTTTGGATTCCTTTTTGGGGTAGGTGTGTAGGATACTCAATAAGAAAAGAGGGGGAAGTAATTGAGTTTATGAATATAGGAGGTTAAGAATGTAGTTACAACTGGTCGTAAAATTATCGGAGCCAAAAACCCATCAGACTCTGCACCATCTATGGTGATTACACAATTGACATTGACATGTATGTGATTCATGGGAGTAATATAGTTGTAGTCATGGTATTGAAACTAATTTATTAAATATCTTGCAACCTTTTTCTTTCGGATATCACAATGAAATTACTTATTTTCTTTTATAGTGTGTAATGTCATCATGAAACTAAACCGATTATGTTCGCACCTTTAGGACGCCTTCTTGAAGAAGAATGCTTTTGAATGTCATAATCCTCGGTGACAGCGGGGTGGAGAAGAGGAAAAATATACATGCCCGACACCATTGATGTTGGAAGCAGCAGTCATCAGAGGTCCACTGGATTACTGACAGACAGGGGAAATCAAGTAATCAAAGGAAGCACAAAAAACTTAGCTTCCTTTTTTAAAATCATATTTCTTAGTGTGAGGTGGTTATACCATACATTATTAGTGTTTGCCCAAGGAGTATATTTATCTCCAAATGCTATTTTGTTTTGTTGAACGTGGTGGTATGTTGCCTTATGTACAACAACTCCATTTGATGATTAAAAAAAAAGATATGGATTCCATCCTTTTCATAGCATTTCTTTTTTCCTTACTGTGAGAGAAACCATGTTATAAGGACAACTATTACACTGATTTTGTACATTAAAGAAACTGAATATATTAACCCTGTTTAAATGACCACTATTAAGCCCAAATTTAGTTTTTTTAATTTAATTAAAAGATTAATTAATTTAGTTTAGTTGTAATTAGGTTTTACAAAATTCATTCAGTTTTCTTATTTTAAAATTTGACATTAAGTTGAAGTAGTTTTTTATAAAAAAGATTGTTGCAATTCTACACTACATGAACTTAACATTTTTAATTTACGAGTGAAAATTAGTGATATGTCTTTTCAATAAGATTAAGTCTTGAAGTTATGTAGTCATGTAGTGATAGTTTTTTATGAATGGACTTCAAAATTTTGTTTCCTTTTTCTAATTTAGAAGTAAAATTTCAAACTGTACATGTAGTTTTTACTGAGTTTTTTATCTTGGTTTTTTTACTTACATACTTTCATAATATTAACAATCAAGTGACGAAAAAAATGAACTTTTAGAAGATAAAATAAAATTATGAACTTTATTTTGTATTTTAAAATACAATTTTTCATTAGCAGAGATGGCTACATGAAATAATTTAAGTAGCGGTGTAGGTGTACATAATTCACATCATACAAATTTGCATAAATGCAAAATTGTGTTATCGAACTTAAAGTCATACGTATTATTTCACCTTTATATATATTAATTTGCTTTGAGCGACGGTGCTTTGACTTTGTTTATACGAGATTTATGAACTATTAGTATTGTTATTTTTATTGTTGAAATATTTTTTATTTCTTAAACAAGGAAGATTGTCATATAAACACGATGGACAGTCCTATATTTTTGTTGCGGACTATTATTTTTGTAATATAAATCTACTCCACACTTAATCTGTGAGTTGGGGTAAGTAATTTCTTCGTATGACAACAATCGTGGCTGAGGACAAGACGTGTGGAATGTAACCAAAGCATTGGTGTACCACAGAAGATGACAATTGTGTTACAAGTGGTTTGATAAATTGACATTTTTTAGTCCTATAAACAAAGGAGATTACAACCAATTTTTTTAAAACTACATTGGGGAACGATTTTTTTTCCTTTTTACAATTACGTACTTTGAATATTTTTGCGTTTTTGTTCAGGCACGAGCATACCCTAGTGTGTGTATACACACACACACACACACACACACACACACAGACTCTTCAACAAACCTTCTATCAACATACCTATGAACATACTATTTTTTTTAAATAGTAAAAAAAATAATTTTTTGATGATATTTTTTATATGGGTTCATGATATTTCAATGAGCCCCTATAAAAAAAAATCAATTGAAAATAATTTTTTTTGTTATTCTTAAAAATTAGGTCAAAAAACTAACAGTTTTTACCCTTTAAAACTGTCAATTTTTTACTTATTTTTTTAAAATAAAAAAATACATTATTTTGAGCTGAATATTTTTATAGGGGCATACTGAAATATCATGAAGCCATATAAACTACATCAACTCAAAATTAATTTTTTTACTGTTTTAAAAAAATAGGTATATTCATAGGTATGTTTAATGAGATATGTTGAGAGTCTGACTATATATATAAACCCACTCCACACCCCACCCCAACCCCCACCACCTCTTTTTTTATTAAAAAAATTTTAAATAATTTTTTTTATTATTATTTAATTTTTTATTTTTTTAAATATTTAGAGTAGCATGATATTTCATGCATGCCCCATGATAGCTGAGCTATCATATTTTATATATATATATGGTGAGGCTCTCCGACACACCTTAAGTGTAATGGGTTATAGCATTTTGGGTCGTGTTTTTTCGAATGACCCGATACACTTAAGGAAGGACAAGTGAGATATGTTCTTTTATGTATTAAGCGAGATGTGTTGGAGAGTCTCACCGTGTGTGTGTTTGTGTCTTACATAAATGAATATAAAAAAATACTAGATCGTGAGTCATTTTGTCCTTGGTATGGTCGAATTCCATATGCAAGTCTATTTGGAGATTACATGAACTTTGTGAAATAAATCTCCAAAACAATTTCTGATTTCATTACCACTTTACCCGGGATGAAAGATCTCAAAAAAGTGTAGGGTGGTATTAAAAACTAAGTGAATTTATTTTTATTTCCAATTCGTTGTTATTTAAAGGACCTTCTCAAGCCAATAATGGTGTATCAAAAGAGAAAAATAATATAAATTTTAATAGTAAAGCATATAAATAATGAAATTTTAATAGTTAAGTATATAATATAATAATACATTTTTTTACCTCAAGTGGTAATTGTGCGCTTTTTTTAAGAAGAAAACTCTCTTATGCTACTTTAATAATTCACTACTTAAATAATACATTTAATAAGGTCTTTATTAATGATGAGCATAGAACTCTCTTATGCTTACTTTAATAATTTACTTGAGCTATTGCCAAATAATTTCATATTGAACCCTTCCCTTTGGGTTGATCAAAACCAATTTAAGTGAACATCATAATGTAAATCAACCATGACAACAAAATCCCCTAGAAAATTTCATGAATTACAAAAAATATGGGTTTCATTCAACAAAACGAGAACAAAGGCTTTATGAGATCTTGATCTACAGTAAAACATTTTAAAATATATTGCAAAATACAAACACTTTTACGTAATTACTTATGCATATAATCATACAAAGACTATTTAACGCCAAAAAGCGTTACTGCCTTGTCCCACTTGACCAGCCCTGAGAATAATGCGTACGACAATGAACACTCTCCTCTATAGTCGCGCTTCCCCCTTTTTCAGCGCCATAAACACTTCAATGAACAGTGTCCAAGTAATTCTTACCCCTACCACTTGAACTCATAGTAGACGCTTCCTGAGCATCATCTTCGTCCACCTTTTTGAGTCGTTTCGTTTCCATCTTTGCTCCTCATGCAACTCCGCGTCCATTTGCATATCTCGCAGCTTAACTGCCCTCTCTTCCTCCGAAAGTTTAGTATTTCGAATCTTCTTCAGGTGTTGGTGGTTGGGTGGTAGTGGTGGCAGCGGAGGCAGGGCCAGTCCTGAAATTCATATTATATAATAAGGCTATGAAAAAAAATTGTAAATAGACACCGTAAATTATTGCATAGTTAGACTAACCCCACAGAAGTTCAATAATTAAACTTACCCCCGCATGTGCATCAACCCGCTTGTACGATGTGAATAATTTGTCGCATGCATGGGGGTAAGTCTAAATTATTGAACTTCAAAGGGGGTGGTTAAGTGTAATTATGCAATTATCTCGGGGTAAATCAAGAAAACCCTATATACTAACATAAGAGAATTGGGCCCACCTTTCTCATGGCCACCCCTGGGTGGAGACTGCTTTTCTTTGTACTTCAATTCCTTGTTGGAATTTTTCCCTCTACGAATATCCTCCTCGTCACTGTATACGCTGAATTTGGAGCTGATTTTCGTAAATGCCGATCGTCATAATTTGAGCTTCTCCTGGAGTCTCTAGTATATTTCTCTCTCCAAATATCCTCCTCGTCACTCGAAACGTTTGTAATTGGAGCTTCTTTTCTTGAATGCTTCTCCTCGTATTTTGAGTTTCTACCAGAGTCTAGTATTTCTCTCTCTCCGAATATTCTCCTCGTCACTCGATACGTCTGAATGTGGGGTTGCTTTTCGTAAATGATTCTTGTCGTATTTTGAGCTCTCTCACGTTTCTAGTATTTTTCTCCCTCCGAATATCCTCATCATCACTCGAAACGTCTTAATTTGGAGCTTCTTTTCGTATATGCTTATCCTCATATTTTGAGCTTCTCCTGGAGTTTCTAGTATCTCTCTCTCTCTCAGAATATCCTCATCATCACTCGATGCATCTGAATTTGAATCTGCTTTTCTTAAATACTTTTCCTCGTTGTTTGAGCTTCTCCTGGAGTCTCTCTTTCGTTCCCCATCTTTGGAGGAAATCGTATTTTCTGAGTCACTGTGGCGTCCAGATGACGTGTGTTCATGGCGCTTCGATTTCTTGTGGTGACCCTTCTCTTTTTTTTTGCTCTTCTTCATTGGAAGTTTTCTTCTTGTGTTTTTTCACTTCGACCTATGAAAAACAATTAGTTTGCACAAGCAATCAGGCAAAGGCTCAAAAGTAAGACTATAAAAAGCAGTGGAGACTCCTAATACTCTTATAAATAACAAATTCATAGCACTGGCTTTTTCAAGGGCCTTTTGGTCTTTAACCGTTTCATGAGAGAGGGGGGGTGGGAGGATAGCACCAATGACGGTCCATACTTTTTAAGAAAATAATCCATCTAAAAAGGGTGGTTTGCACTTTGAGGATCAGCAGTTGTGCATACTTTTTGTGTATTAAAATCTCACAAAAATATTTCAAAGTGTTGCAAGAAGTATAAATGGACCCCAGAATGCGAAATTTTGGACCACAAGCTAGAAATATGCCTGATTGCTAGACCCCAAGATGCAAATAACCCTGAAAAATACTACACTTGAACAAAAAAAAAATTTAAGTAAAATATTGGATGCACAATGAGCTCTCTCTCTCTCCCATGCACATTTCTCTATATTAAACCCTAAGATTTCAAAAGAAAGGAGGAGAGGTGGACTATAATTAATTTTGTTATATTGGAGGCATTATTTAATCATTTTACCCGGTCATGCAGTAAGATGATAAGCTTAGCTTTTAACTTTAATATTCACAGAAGCTTCCTTTTGGATGTAGATTATAATAAGAAAACTGTGCAATTGGTATTTCATCCTATAGTGTTGTTTAGATCCTATCACGAAAATCGGCAGTGTTTGTATCTGGTCCCATTTTCTTCCTAGCCAAAGCTGTTGCTCCATTTTTATGCTTGCATAGTCCAAGCTTAATATCAAATTGTCACCAGTGCTGACTATCTCTACTTTAATTTACCCCATCAACAATAAGAATTTCACAAATTCGAAGTCATTAAGATTCCATAAATACAAAGTCATAAAGATCCTTTTAAACTATGAAGCAAGGAGAGTCGGACACTCTCCTGAGACCTCAAACCCTTGCTAGACTCAAAGGTCGGACTCAGATTCATGGGGGATATGCCCAGACACGCTACACTGGTTCAAGAGTATCCTTTTTTTAGTTTTAAACCGGGCGACATGCTTAAATTCGATGGGACTCGTTCAGACTCGCTATAATGGGGGCTGCTTTTAAAATTTTGAAACTTGAAAATGGGGATCAATATTAAAAAAATATATTCTGAGTTCTCTTTAAAAAAAAAAGGCATTAAAGACACCAGGACTAAGGATAATCTTGATTTCTTTAAAATGAGAATTTTGAGTAATCGAAAATCCTATATTTATTTTTTTGAAATTTTGGAATTTCCGAAATTTCTGGATTTTTAGTATATTTTTTGAATTTCCGATTTTTCCGAATTTGGAATTTTTTTTAATTTTCCGAAAAAATTGGATTGGAAATCGGAATAGTTATTTTATTTCCGAAATAATCGGAATTTTTTCCAAAGGGTCATTTTCCGATCCGATCCGGCCAAAACACAGCCCTAGTCGCAGCAGAACAAGGGTTTCATCTACATCTCGCCGTCCAATTCTCTTCGGAGGGAGACTTGCATCGTCGGAGGTTCATCTATATCGTCGGGGTGGACTTTCGGCACTGTGGTAAGTTCGTTTCTTCTCCTCTTCGTATTTATTATTCAGTTCCTTTTTATTAAGAACCCTAGCTTTGTATTATTGATTTCGAAACCAAGATTTGTATTTCTGTTTCAGAACCCTAGTTTTTATATTCTTTTTCGTGCTAATTTGCCTGATTTGAACACTTTTTATATGAACCCGAATTTCCCGTAAAATCAATACCTCTGTGACGTCATTATGTCTCACTAACACTTATGCATCCAGTGCTAACAGTACTGTAACATTATCAGTTCAAGACAATTCAACTATGCCACTGCATCCACTTTGTGCTTAGATCAAACATAACCCCTGAGTTCTGACCAAAATCCTCTTTGAAACTACATCCACTTTGGGCTTTTATAAAACATAAACCCCCTGGCTTCTGACTTCTGACCAAAATCCTCTTTAAAAAAGGGACATTTACACTTGGGGTTACACTAGTTCTTCATATTTTTTTCTTGGGGTACACTAGTTTTTGTATTTACTCATTGGGGGTCATTTTCACCTTTACAAACGATGGCTAAAAATCATACGAACCGTCTCTAAAAGTGAAAATGAACCCCAATGAGTAAATAAGAAAACTAATGTACCCCAATGAGAAAATATGAAGAACTAGTGTACCCCAATGAGTAAATGTCCCTTAGAAAAATAAGGTGAAAATGCAAAATTAACCCTAAAGTTTGGGGTGATTTTCAATTTTAGACCCGAAGTTTTAAAAGTTGCAATGTTAATCCTAAATTTTGAAAATTGATGCAATCAAATCACCGTCACATCTCCGTTAAAAATTTAACAGGTATGCTGACATGGAGTCTTATGTGGCAAATTTTTTAACCCATTCAATAAAATCATGCCATGTGGCTCATTAAAACACAATCTAATTACAACAAAAAGGCAAAAAGAAAAAAAAAATAATTTATGTTTTAACAGTCAAACCCACAAGTTAATGATTCTTTGGCTCATTATAACCAACCACTTCTCCAACCTGCACAAACGGAAACCAAACCCACCAACTTCTCCGACCACGCCGGCAGTACAGCCATCGGCACTGCTGCCACCGTTCTCCTTTTCTTCCTCTCTTCTGTCTCGATCTCTTCATCTACACCGCAACAAGATTGTAGAAATCTGGGTTAGATCTCGGTTTGATATTTTATTGTGAGATTGGGTTTTTATTTTGGTAAATGTGTTCTTTACCCAAGTAAAGAGAAATTAACCCATTTTGTTTTTGGTTTCATTTTAAATCCAAACCAATTCATTCGAGTTAGCTTTGAACACAAATCGTTTACAATAAATTAATTTCAATTTCGATTACGGTATTGATTTCGTTTTAATGTTAGGGAAAACAGTTTTGATATTTGTTCAAATCGAAACCGATGTTTGTCATTTTGATTTCAAATGTTTTATAATATATCAAAGCAAATTTGTTTTGGTTTCTATTTACATCTGAATCGATGCAATCGATTTCATTATTTAAATTGGAGGTTGTTTAAAACATTTCTGTTGAAATGGTAATTTGAATCATCTCGGAGATTTCGTTGTTCAAATCAATACAGTTGAGTTAGTAGTGGTGTGTGACTGACTGCATGTGGTGATGGTGGCGGCGGAGGTGATGATTTGAAAAAATTTCAATTAATTTTGATTAACTAAACTGTATATATCTTTGCCTATTCTTTTTTTTTATATTTGGAGTTTTTATTTTTTTAATAGTAAAGGTGGTAATTATGTGTAGGACTATTTTTTGAGCTATATGTCAATTAATTATTGGACACATAGAAAAATTTTGCCACAAAGGACGCCACGTCAACATTTCTGTTAAATTTTGTAGTATAGATGTGACAGTGGGTTTAATTGCATCAATTTTCAAAACTTGGGATTAACATTGCAACTTTTGAAACATCAGGTCTGAAATTGAACTTTTCTCAATAAATAAATAATATGTTTATCAACTGTTAGAGAAAATGAACGAGCATAGCTCCCTGGAGATAAGAGCCAACTTCATATGCGTATGAAGAAAGGTGCTAATTTATGCGTAAGAAGAAAGATGTTCATACTGTTAGAACATCATTATCTGTGGCAGCTTATGAGCTCTCATCGCCAGCACATTCAACCCAAGTGGCAAATCAAAAAAGAAGTCCACGTGATGGATTCCTTTTTTATATTACATGACTGATTCGCACAGAAACCAAAAAAAAAAGAAGGAAAATCTTAACCAAATGGACCCTACGAGTTCAATACACATCCATCGGTGTGTATCTATTATTATAGAAAATGATTTCAAGGGTTAGTTTGTATCCTTCTCCCCATGTGAGATACTTGGTTTTTATCAATGGAACCTTTGTTTCCGATTTTAAATTAGAAAAAATAAATAAAAATCCAAAATTCAACAAGATTATCTTTCCCACCTCACAAGAGCAACGCAGTTATTTGTGACCTTATTTACCCATTGAATCACTTCACTTCCGGTTTTCTGGGCATATCCAACCCTAGGACCTATAAGGATTTTCCAACTGTTTTCCTTCACTTTTAGACAACAGGATAAGCACAATACTAAAATTAATATATTTAAAACCAAAAAGAAAAAATCAAAAAGATTTTTATTTATTTTCTTTTGCCATTTTTTTTACTTTTAGGTATGTGAAGCAACAGCCTAAGTTAAGGATCTGGCCCGTGAGCTATTAGTCCCTTCATCGAGTCTTAGCAAAGTCCAACTCAATTTTCAAAAAATCATTTTTAACCAAAGTAAAATCAATTTTCAAAAACCATTTTGCAAAACTCATGAGATGACTTGTAATTCGTTCATGCAAGGCGAATGGGTAGTATCCCATATTAATACGTTTTCGACTTTTCACACCAACTGGATACATCGGCGAATTAATTCCTTCTTTGGGGACGAACATGGTCCAAAGTCTCGGTCTTAGTATCGATCCTCATATCGGACACCCGATTTTCAACTCGGTCTCGATATCGGTTGCGGTATTGAACGATACGCTATTTAGAAAGCTCAAAAAATTCAGGAAAAACTATATATTTTTTAAACAAGATTAACGTGGACCGGTCAGATGAGTTAAAAACCATCCTTCAATATACATGGCATTGCCTAATTAATTATACTGACGCACGTCGGACTTGTCGAATTTCATATTCCAGTATAAACCAATATTAAGATAGAAAAACAATCTAATGACACATAAAACCTGATAAAGAAGTTACTTAAAGTTAAAAAGAAATGATTACATTGTTTAGTAAGGATGTGAGTAAGAATAATTCCTCCGGTGAGTAAGGGTAATTTATTAAAAATGTACAACAATTTTTGGTGCTCTAAAACTATTAAAACTCTTTTTCTTATCCAAAACTCTCTCTTTTTTTATACAAAACTAATAACTTTTAGTTGCTTTTTTATTTAAATTAGTAGCATTTTTTTTTAAAACTGCACCGACTTATTGATAATTTGTAAAAAAATTAGTACCATTGTTATTACAAATTAGTACCATTGTTATTACAAATTAGTACCAATTTATTAATAATATTATTATAATTACTGTTAATGCCTTTGAAAAAAATAATACCATTATTTAAATAAGTTTGTTACAAAATTAGTAACAGTTTTTTTTCAAAAAAATAATGCAATTTTTTTCAGAAGTACCTGTTTTTCGGAAATTAGTATCAATTTATTTATATATTTTTAATTTAATAAATCTATAGACCCATGGTATATAAAAAACAGAAATTTATAAATAAAAGAGTAATATAGATCAAATGAACAGTGAGAAAATAAATTTAAAAAATGTATAGTAAGAAAAGAAAAGAAAAAAAGTACAGTGAGAAATAAAAAGAATAATTTACAGTGAGAAAGAAACACACGCACACAATGAAAAAAAAAAGAATAGTGTGTGAAAAGAAGAGAATTCCCTTATGAGAACATAAAACAAAACCCTGACATAAAACCAAGCCCAATTTTTCATCGTCATCCATGAAGATTCAGCCATGGCCGAACGTTCTCGGGTATGGCCGAAGATTCTCAGGTAAAATTCATCTCGGCAACTCAGCTGTCCACTTCCTGCTTTTCGTCCCGTCTCGGCCGAATCTCAACAATACCAGACATATGCGCCGATATCTTGAAGATGTCTCACAACTCGCCCGCGTTCGGATTCGGATTCGCCCGGATAAGCTCAGATTCGCTAAGATAAGCGACTCTGACAGTATCCTATGTTTTTTATATTTTTTAAACACGTTGGGATTTGTCCAGATACGTTTTTGGACTCGTTTTTTGATACGCGGGGGTCTTTGTGATATTTTAAAACATAAATATTAAACTTTTTAAGTTTGAAAACAGAAATCAAATAAAACACACTTTAAACAAAACGAGCACCCGGCCGACCTGCTTTCAACTCATCTTCCAACTTGCGGCTCACTTCCAACTACCTACCTCCGTTCTGACCCCTTTCCAACCCATTTTAGGTAGTTCCGACCCACAGTAGGTTGTTCTGACCCCATTCCGGCCTGTTTTGAGGGTTTGTTTCTCTTCGATTCTTCCTAGAGAGAGAGGGAGAAAAGAAAAAAAGAGATATAAAGGGTACAAGGTCCGACATAGTAAGCGGAGTGTAAAAGAAGGGAAGTCCGACAGAATAAAGGTACTATTTGACTTCTATTTCAATACGTCTTTTTTCTTTGCATGTTAAATTTAAGAAGGCTTAATAAGAAATAAAAATTAATATTTTTGTAAAACTAATTAACTTAATTATTTGAAATAAATAACTGATACTTTAAAATTAATAATTTTTGTAGCCAAAATTATGATTTTTCTGTAATAAATATTTTTAAAAGATTAATTATATAAAATTAATTTTTTACCTATAGTTAAATACAAAAATATAAATAACATTATACGTATCCCAAAGTATCCGTATCCTACATTTTGGAAAAATTGTGTATCCTGTGTTGCGTGTCGAGTCCGCGCTTCCTAGCTTTGAACCATGGGCACGAATCCAACTTTTAAGAATTTTTGGAGATTTTCCGTACTTTCTATGATTTTATATTCATGTCCAATGCCACGACCCACAGTATTAGATAGGTTTCCTTATTTGGAAGTTTCTTTTTCAACATGTAATCCATATTTAGAAACACGTATAGGACTTAATCACCACTACACACTCACTGCCTATCATCACACTTGCACAACCTCCGAAACCAAAAAGATGATGTAGGTGCTAAAAGAAGAAGAAAAAAATGGTCACCGGACCCACAGAATCTCTGGTTCACCTTTAGAGCATTGCCTTGATCCCACGAGGTCACAGCATGTTGTATTTTGCATGTTTTAATAACAAACAGGATGGTCTCTCCCTCAATTTCTCTCTTTCCCTCCCCTTGGGGTGTGTTTGATAACCGTCTTTGGAAATTTCTACATTTTTGATGTTTTGATAGTATTTATTTTCCTATTCGACTTCCCCTATGGTACAAGTTAGAGATGCACATTTCGGGCATTTACCATGGAAAAATTGCCTTTGGGGGGTAGTAACAAAAAACATTCCATGACATTTTTCCTAGACACTCCAATCAAAACACACCCTTAGAGGACCAAATCAATGTGCCACTAGGGAACCAACGCGGACACGTGCACTGTCCCTAATTTTGGGGCTGTAATTCTAAAACGGTAAATTTTAATAAATTTAAGGATATATGGCTGATATTTATATAATCAAATATTCAATAAACATTACTTTCACATCCACTAATCAACAGAAAGTAAATCAACTATCCTATATAGAGTGTACTTACAGATTTGCGAATCATGGCCATTTGGATCGGGTTGTTCTTTACACGAGCAAGGGCTTCTTGCTCCAGCTGCCTAATTAAAAGCAAGGGCTTCTTGCTCCAGCTGCCTAATTAAAAGGATCTGAATGAAGTTTCCTCCATGCATCATTCGCTGATTGAGGCTTCTCCTCAAATAAAGCTCCTGGCTGCTGGGCCTGATACAACAAAAAACCACATTTGAGACATTCTAAAATACAAAAAAAGTTCCATTTTCTTAATTGATCAAATAGCTGAACGACAAACAAACTTAATAAAAAACACTTGGCTAGCAAAACATAACAATTTAAGGGCGTAGCGAAGAAAGTTGTTGACATTAGGGTGTATTTGCAAGTTCAAGTCAAGTTGTAGAACCATATTAATAAACAAGGAAGCAAACTAGGATCTTCTTTTACTATGCAAGTGTTTTTACTATGCAATTCAGCTAAAACTAGGGTTGCAAATAAGCCGAGCTCGCCAAGGGAGGATGTACTGCACTGTTGGGTGGGGCAAATGCAATATAAAATGTTACTTTTATACCTATGTGAATTTATTACCCAAAAATATGATTGTCCCACGTGTGTTAAATTACCAAAAACATACCAGAAAGAGTATCATGCTTTGAGGGCATTGTGTACGTACTCAACACCGAAACCAAGGGCGTGAAATGGGTGTGACATAACCCCACATACAAAAGTCGTCTTTATAGTGGGAACATGTGGGACCCATGTCGCACCCGTTCCATGTCCAAATTAGTATTGAACATCTCAAAGCCTACACTTCTATCTCTTTTATTTGCTGTTAATGACTCACCTCTCATCTCCCTACTCTACCTCGTCTCCCTCACAACATTTTTGTGTCCCCTTGCCTCCCTTTCATTCTTCTCCTGCCTCCACCTTCCTCTCTTCTCCGCCGAATCATCTCCCGCTCTTTCTCCAAAACAGGTCACTACTCTCTCTTTCGGTTTTGCTGTAGGGAATTTTTCACCCTAAATTAGGGCTTTTCCCCATACCAATTTTAGAATTACTTTATATTTTATTTAAAGCATTTGACTACTCTTTGGTAATCTAACCATTTAAGTTGTGGCTATTCCTAATTATGATTCCTCTTTTTAGAACTTGTCCTATCGATAAAATCTTAAAAATAATGAAATCACTCAATTATTTTCCTAGCACAATTTGTTGGAAAGAGATGGATTGCATGAGGGAGTGAGGAATTTTAGGAGGTGGACTTTGAGCGATAAGGGATTTTCTTGCAAATCATACTTGTCACGTATTCTTTCATCTCCTACTAATTGTTTTTTGCACCATTCAAATTCACATGGACAAGCAGAAGTCCTTCGAAAGTACAAGTATTCACTTGGCTAGTGACTCACGGACGAGTCAAAAGTAATTATATGATCCAAGCGAGAAGACCAAATTGCTAATTCTCACCAAATTGGTGTTGTGCTATGTTATGATGCAAGTGAGGATTTAAATCGCTTGTTGATTCATTGCAAGTTTGACTCATTTATGTGAAAGGTGTTCAAGGAATCTGGTATTGAAAGTGCCCTTCCATGACAAGCCAAAGATCTTTCAATTTGCAATTGATATTCCATGGAAGGAAGAAGGGGCAGAGACATTTGTGGACATGCATTTTTACAGCGGTTATTGGATAATTTAAAATGAGAGAAGTTCGAGAATTTTCAAGACAAGAAACAAGAAGTAAATGAATTTATTATACTGACTCAGTGGGAAGAAACAGAAATTGTAATTCTGAATGAGAGGCTAAATACTTGGGAAAAGAAACATGTTTTACATGATTTTACGTTCATTTTTATGTCGATTGATTCATATATTCAAATATACGATATTGAAATATACAAATGCAGCGAGGGATGGTGTTGGGAGGGGTGGTGGTGTGGGTGAAAGGAGGGTTTGAGTGATTAGGTTAAGTCAGGATTATAATTTATTCAACTTCATTCACTGTTAATTACTGCAAGACAAATTCAGTTTGTATATTGTCCAATTAACTTCAGCAATTTGATAGTTATAGTCGTATATTAGTCATAACAATCAAGTGCGCTGCACATGTATTATGACTAGTATCATATTAGTTGTGAGTGCCCATATGTGGTGCCCAAAAAAGCACTTGTGTGGTGCTTTAAAGTAATGTGGTGCCCATGCTAAAAACAGGTCGTGCCCATGCTAGAAATAGATGGTCTCAGCTGACTGTGCTAGTGGAAGTGGGGGAAGGGAGGGGAGGTGGTGCATATATTCAATAGATGGTTGGATTGCGGTAACTATTGGCGGCTTTAGTAGGAAGGGCATGAAAGAGAGGCACTTACATTGTTAAAAAATTAAAATTAAAAATAAGTAGAGGGTGGTAGTTCAAAGAGAGGGAAGAGTCCCAAGGAGAGCTCAAAAAACATCAATGCTCTATTAATTATGATGGGGAGGGAAGAAGGTAATGACTTAATAACTAAAATTCATTATGATGCACTGCATCATATCTTGAAATGTTAGGGACTTAAATGATCCCGATCAAAGAGATATAGTTAAGGGAGACCGGATGTGGTGTGTTTGAAAGAGACAAAATTATGTTGCATGTCATGAGTTGATGCTACCAGTTTTTGTGTGTGGTGTGGTGGTGGTGGTGGTGGGGGGGGGATCTAGATGCTTGCGGTGCCTCTGACAAAGTTTGAATCTTTTGATCACGTGGGATTGTAGAGCGCTGGAGTAATTAGATTGTTTGTTTAACAAGTCTTGAGTATAGCATTATGTGATCGTTTTTTAGGGTCTACAGCAGGAGTGAGAATGGTGACATGTCGAGCTTTGGGAGGAGCTGAGTGTTGGATATCTCTTATGGAAAGAACGAATAATTAATTAGTGTTTGCAAGGCACGTTCTGAGAATGTTGTATTTTAGGCAAAATTTCTCCCAATCCGGTTGAGAAAGAACCGCGAGTACACTATGGGATTTATTGAGAAAGAACAATTGTTTGATTCAAACTATGTACTTGTTTGATTCAAACTATGTACTGTTTGATCAAACCGAGAACACTCTCAATTTGTAATCTTATAATGCCAAAAGGTAGAGGACGGAAAGAGGAGAAAGCAACAATTTTCGGTGTCCAAACCAAAGGCATGGAACTCTTTTTATAGTCATTTTTGTGACTATTCTTCAACAGTAAGAGCTCTTCATGTAGCGACTCAGTAGCCGTTGGATCGTGCCTGTTTGGAATAGCTTCGATCTAACGGTTCAGATTAGGCGTCCCATCGTAAGTGAATGGACACCCCCCATATGAAACACTACGAGTTCATCTAACGGTTCAGATCAAGTCGTTTCGGATTTTAAACCCTTGAATCAGATCGTTTAATCACAGTCGTTGATCTGTTTTACTTTGCCAAAACTTTACGCTCCCACGCTCCAAGCGACGATGCGAAGTGCTAAGTGCACATTAAAGCGCGCAATGCGCCCTATGTCGCCCTTTCGCACGCCGCATGTCGCGATTGAGCACCACCGCAATGCTTGGGATCATAGTCCCCTATTTGACTTGTCAACTAAGAAGCTTTAGTTGTCCTTTAGTTAATAATATACTACCACTTTTTGTGGTATTTTTCGAGCACTCCCATATCCTTTACACCCATTTGCTCATGTTTCTTCTTATTTTTCGTGCTTAACTTCTTAATTTTTTGACACTGCCGGTCCCAAACCCGGAAAAAGGAGGGTTGCGTTAGGTAGCTGACAGCCAGCGTAAAACTTTGTCAGATCCTTATGAACATGAATCCTATGAATATACGTGCTAATGCTAAGGCGTTCCCCTTAAGCGATGCGTTGCGCCTGCCACCGGGTGTCTCGAAAAATAGGCAAGGGGCGTCGCATTGGCGCCCGGATGCGACGATAAATATGCAAGGGTTCCTGCAACAAGCTGGATGTGTGCGGGTAAAGAAGCTAGTCCAGGATACTAGACTTGGGTTAGCGACTTGGAACATAGGGACTATGACAGGAAAAGGGATGGAGTTAGTAGATACCATGATAAGAAGAAAAGTTAACATAGCTTGTGTACAAGAAACTAAATGGGTCGGTGAGAAAGCTAGAGCAATAGAAAATACAGGATTTAAATTATATTATACAGGAAAACATAGAAATAAGAACGGAGTTGGAATAATAGTAGATAAAAACTTTAAGGACGATATCGTAACCGTTATTAGGAAATGTGATAGACTTATACTTGTAAAATTGGTATTAGGTGAAAACATAATTAATATTGTTAGTGCTTATGCACCTCAAGTAGGTTTAGATGAGCACACTAAAGTACAATTTTGGGAACAAATGGATGAACTAATTCAAGAAATACCCCAAGGTGAGAAAATCTATATAGGTGGAGATTTTAATGGCAATGTAGGAGAAGATCGTGTAGGATATGAGATAGTGCATGGAGGACATGGTTTTGGAGATAGGAACGACGGGGGAGAGTCTATCTTAGATTTTGCGATGGCTTATGATTTTGTACTAGTAAATACATGTTTTAAAAAGAGGCTTGAACACTTAATAACTTATAAAAGTGGAACACATAAGAGCCAAATAGATTTTTTCATTACTAGGAAAGGAGACCGATTAACGTGTAAAGATTGTACAGTTATCCCGGGAGAGAGCTTAACCTCACAACATAGGATAATGGTGTTGGATATAAATATTAAAAATCAATCACGAGTGCGAAAAGTGAAGATTAACCCATGAACTAGGTGGTGGAATTTAAAAGGAGAGAAATTAGAACTATTTAAAGATAAAGTATTAAATGAAGCAACATGGAATAGTGAAGAAGAAACTAACATAATGTGGAATAAGATGGCCACATGCATTAGGAGAATATCAAAAGAAATTCTTGGAGAATCAAAAGGCAAAGGGCCACAGTCTAAAGAAACTTGGTGGTGGGATGAAAAAGTACAGAATATAGTAAAAATTAAAAGGGAGTGCTTTAAAATATGGCAAACAAATAGAAATGAAGAGAATTTTGAGAAATATAAATGCGCTAAAAAGGAAGTTAAGAAAGTGGTAAGAGATGCTAAGTTAAAAGCGTATGATGATCTTTATACAAAATTAGGAACACAAGAAGGGGAAAAAAGTATTTATAAGCTTGCTAAATTTAGGGATAGGAAAACAAAAGATTTTAATAACGTTAAGTGCATCAAAAGTGATGATTCGAGAGTCCTAGTCAAAGATGATGAAATTATGGAGAGATGGAAAAACTACTTTGAGAGGTTATTAAATGGGGATAACGGGAGTAGATTAGATATAGAGGAACTTAGGGAGACTCGAGAAGATATATTTTTTCGTAGAATTAGGACAATAGAGGTCAGGATTGCTCTAAAAATGATGAAAACCGGGAAGGCTTTAGGACCAGATGGTATCCCTATTGAGGTTTGGAAGTGCTTAGGGGAGGATGGAGTATCATGGCTTACAAAATTATTTAATAGAATTTTAATGACTAATAGGATTCCCGATGAATGGAGAAAAAGTATTTTAGTACCTATTTATAAAAATAAAGGGGGCATACAAAGTTGTTCAAATTATCGTGGTATTAAGTTAATGAGTCATACAATGAAACTTTGGGAGAGAGTGATTGAATATAGATTGAGATTGAAGACAACAGTATCTGAGAATCAATTTGGGTTTATGCCTGGGAGGTCAACAATGGAAGCAATCTATTTATTGAGGAGATTAATGGAGAGGTATAGAGAGAAAAAGAAGGATCTTCATATGATTTTTATAGATTTGGAGAAGGCGTATGATAGGATACCCAGAGATATAATATGGTGGGTTCTACATAAAAAAGGAGTGACTCGCAGATATATTGATGTGATCAAGGATATGTATGATGGTGCGATGACTACAGTAAGAACATCAACCGGAGAAAGTAGTGAATTTTCAATTACGGTAGGGCTACACCAAGGCTCAGCATTAAGTCCTTATCTCTTTGCTCTTGTTATGGATGAGTTGACTGGGCAAATACAAGATGAGGTGCCATGGTGTATGCTATTTGCAGATGATATTGTTTTAGTCGATGAGACTAAGATGGGGATAAATGCTAGGTTGAAATTATGGAGAGAAACTTTAGAAACAAGAGGATTTAAAATAAGCAGAACTAAAACAGAATATGTGGAGTGTAATTTTAGTAGTAATAGGGGGACAAATGGAGATGTGGTGAAATTGGAGGGTCAAGAAATACCTAGAAATGACCATTTTCGTTATTTAGGATCGATTATACAAAAAGATGGAGATATTAGTGATGATGTTACGCAAAGGATTAGAGCACGCTGGGTTAAGTGGAGAAGTGCGACCGGCGTTCTGTGTGATAGGCGTATACCTTTGAAGTTAAAAGGAAAATTTTATAGGACAGCCATTAGACCCGCCATGTTATATGGGACAGAGTGTTGGGCAACCAAGAAACAAAATGTGCAGAAAATGAGTGTGGCGGAAATGCGAATGCTAAGATGGATTTGTGGTAAAACTCGAAAGGATAAAATTAAAAATGAACAAATTCGTGAAACGGTAAAAGTAGCTCCTATAGAAGATAAATTGAGAGAAAATCGACTTAGATGGTTTGGACACGTCAAACGTAGACCAATGGATGCTCCTGTAAGGAAGAGTGATTTAGTTAGTATTGATGGTAACCCAAGGGGTAGAGGTAGACCTAAATTAATTTGGTGGGATATTATAAAAAAGGACATGATATCACGTGGTTTAACCGAAGATATTGCACTGAACAGAATGGAATGGAAAAATAGGATTCATGTAGCCGACCCCAAATAATTGGGAAAAGGCTTTGTTGAGTTGAGTATTAATATTGAAATTTATCCAACATTCCCCCACCAATTTCAATATACACAAGTGAGAATTCAAAGGATCAATTACAAAACGAAAGGACAATAATAGAGAACTTTTGGCACTATTGTTGAAATCTACATGAATGAGAAGTGTCTTCTGGACTTGAACTTCCATATAGTGTAAACAATTCAAAGTTGCATCAAAGTGCTGTGGTGAACGTATCTTGAACCAAGGACCTTTGAGACGAGCCAGAACTATTACACATACCGATCTCTGAGTTTAAAAGTGTTCTTTTAGCATGCACACTTATGGCCTTGTGCTTATCCTGATTTCATGAGTGCTTTAGGATCGGTCTTGATTCCATAGAAAGCGACCACACTTTCGACACTCATATAGGTAAATCAACTTCAGCGATTCTGCAAGTCACATTTATATGATTTATTAAGAAGTAACCTTCACCCTCTAACATGCAGAAAACCAACACTAGGCACATAGGAATGAAACTTTTGCATAAAAATTTCTAGTGTTCCATAACTATAATTTAACTTGTTAGTACCATATTGAACTCTTTCTATATTTTCAAGATATGAGTTGGGTTCCCACTAAATATAGTTGTATTACTTAATAAACCTCAGTCCCAGTCCCAGTCCTTTTGAGGTGATATATATCATCTCCCTAACAAGACCTTTAGTAAGAAGATCTGCTAAATTCTTGTTCGTTTTAACATAGTCGACTGTAATTACTCCTTCCTTGAGTAATCGTCTTATAATTCGATGCCTTAGACTAATGTGTCTAGATTTTCCGTTGTAGGTTTTGTTCGAAAACTTATAAATTGTGGCTTGGTTATCACAACTTATCATAATAGAAGGAGATGGCTTCGTATAAAAAAATTCTAAGCCATTCTGCTTCTTTACACGCATCCGCTAGGGCTATAAATTCAGATTGCATTGTTGAATCTGACACACATGTTTGTTTCTTGGATCCTAAGAGATAGCCGCTCCTCCTAGCATCCAACCAGTAGTTGACTTGGATTTTCATTCAAGATTGTTCCAACTTGAATCACTATATCCTTCTAAAACAGATGGATATCCTTCATAATGTAAGTCATAGTCTAAAGTCCTTTTCAGGTATCTAAGCACCCTAGAAATTGCAATTCAGTGCTCTTGTCCTGGATTAGTTATAAATCTACACAAGACACCTACTGCATAAGCAATGTCTGGTCTAGTGCAATGCATGGCATACATTAGACTCCCAATAATACTAGCATACTTAGGTTGGTCCATAGCACCCCAGTATTTTTCATTAATTTGATACTAGGATTCACTGGTGTAGCAACTAGCTTAAGTTCAAAATGATTACATCTTTTAAGAACTTTTTCTATATAATGAGATTGAGATAATGCTAAAGAATTATCCTTTCTCACAATTTTTATTCCTAAAATCACATCAGCTTCTCCAAGATCTTTCATATTAAATTTTGATGATAAAAACCTTTAGATTTCTTCAACATATTTGAGACTAGACCAAAATATTAACATGTCATCCACATATAAGCAAATGATAACACCAACACCATTTTCAAATTTACTATATATATACATTTGTCGGCATCATTAACTTTATATCCATGGCATATTACAACATTATCAAACTCCTCATGCCATTGCATAGGAGCTTGTTTAAGGCCATAAAGAGATTTAATCAGTTTACACACTTTCTTTTCTTGGTCAAGCAAAACAAACCCTTCGAGTTGTTCCATATAAATCTCTTATTCTAAATCACCATTTTGAAAAGCAGTTTTGACATCCATTTAATGAATTACTGAATTATGAATGGAAGCAAGAGATATTAATACTGTAATGGAAGTGATTCGAGCAACAGGATATGTATCAAAATAATCAATTCCATGTTTTTACTTATAGCCTTCAGCAACTAGTCTCGCCTTAAATTTATTTATAGAACCGACCGGATTTAATTTCCTTTAAATATCCATTTGCACCTAATAGGTTTAGCTCCAGGGGGCGGATCGAAATTAACCCAAGTTTGATTTGACAAAATTAAGTTCATTTCATCATTGATTGCTTCTTTCTAAAAGAAAGTATCTCTAGATGTTACCGCTTCATGAAATGTTGTCGGTTCATCTTCTATATTAAGAACAAATTTAGTTTTATTCTTAGTTTCATTTAAATCCCCTTCAACCAAATAAATAACAAAGTCAGGACCATATGTTTTTTCAGTTCTGTCTTTTACTCCTCGGTTCAACGTCATCCGTTGTTTCTGAAGAAGATATTGGTTGTGAAACTTCTTCTGAAGGTGAGGAGTCAACAGTCGGATATTATTTTCTAAACCTTGATTCAAAGTACTAAACGTTGTTAAATGTTCAAAGAATTGCACATCTACCGACTCAATGATTTCTTAAGTTTCAAGATTTAAAAATCTATAAGTCGTACTGTTACTAGAGTATCTAATAAAAACACATTTGTAAGTCCTATTTCCTAGTTTAGGTCTTTTAGGTTCAGGTTTTCTTCCATAAGCAAGACATCCCCAAACTTTAAGACGTCTAAGATTAGGCTTACGATTAAACCATAATTCGTATGGTGTAATATCCTTGTTTTTCAACGGAACTCTATTTAAAATATAACATGCAGATAAAACCGCTTCTCCCCGCATAAACAAAGGTAAACCATAACTTATTAACATTGCATTTACCATTTCACCTAAAGTCCTATTTTTTCTTTCCATCGTTCCATTTTGTTGTGGCGTATAAGGCGTCGTAACCTGATGGATTATTCCATGAGTATTATAAAATTGTATAAACTCACTCGGGTAGTATTCACCACCCCTATTGGATCGTAGGACTTTAATTTTTCGATTTTGTTGAGTTTCAACTTCTGCTTTAAAATCAAAAATTTCTCGAAAACTTCACCTTTACTTTTAAGCAAACAAGTATATGCATACTTAGAGTTCATCAATAGAAGTTAAGAAATATTTATTTCCACCACGAGTCATATTACTCTTCATATCACATACATCACTATGAATAAGATCAAGCATTTCGGATGTCCTATCAACAGATTTAAACAACTTTCTAGTTATCTTCGATTTAGCACAAATTTCACATTTAGAAAAGTTATCAAATTTACAATCCGAGATTAAACCGAGATTAGTCATAATTTTAGTACTTTTATAATTTACATGACCTAATCTACTATGCCATAAAGAAATAGACTCAACCATATGAGCATATGAGCAGAACTAATATCATTGATTACAATAATTTTGATCATGTCGTTACAAGAGTACCCATTGCCAATAAATTGGTAATTCTTTGATAAGACAAACTTTTCACTCATACACAAATTTGAAACCTCTCTTATTGAAAAGGTCCCCAGACACAACTTTTTTACACATATCAAGTACATGAAGTACATCAATTAGAGTAAGAGTCTTTTTGCAGAAGTTAATTTCAATTCCACTGTGCCTCTCAACTACATTAGTGCGAAAATTATTTGCCATCTTCACTTCTTTTCCATCAATTTCTTGAAATGTTTTGAATGAAGAGCGGTCTTTGCATATGTGGAGCGTTGCGCCGATATCCATCCACCATCCACTTTCATTTTCAATTGAATTTGCTTCGCATACAGTAGCAATAAGATCTTCAACATTGTTGATTTCCTTCGACCCGTGT
Source organism: Sambucus nigra (assembly GCA_949130495.1). Taxonomy (NCBI): domain Eukaryota; kingdom Viridiplantae; phylum Streptophyta; class Magnoliopsida; order Dipsacales; family Adoxaceae; genus Sambucus; species Sambucus nigra. Next base: position 647,115,832 of record OX422216.1, read on the forward strand.
TTTTCTTTAAATGCCTTCTTTTTAAGACGACATTCTCGAGAATAATGGCCCAATTTATCACAAAAGAAATATTTGCCCTTCTTTTTCTTATTTGCACCTTGGTTCTTGAATTCTGAATCATTCTTCGCTTTCAATTTTGAGTCTTTGGTATTCTTGGATTTTTTTATCCTCAACCATATTGGCTTTTGAATGACCCTCACCTTGTTCATCCTTCTTTTCTCAAATACAAGAATCATCTTCAATACGAAGGTGGCGAAGAAGGGATTCCACTATGTAAGTCTTTTCATCATGATTAATTTTCTTCTTAAAGCCGTTCCAAGAGGATGAAAGTTTTGAAACAATCACCCCTACTTGAAATTCATCTTGAAGATTAATTCCAGCGGCTTTAAGATCACCAACTATCTGTAGGAGTTCATGTGCTTGTGCAACGACAGATTTATCGTTACTCATTTCTAAAATTCATATAGTTTGAAATTAGAAACTTACAATTGCTCGCTTCCTCGTTTTGATATTTTGTCTCCAATGCCTTCCATAATTCCTTTGCCTTGGAATCATTCGATGAGCGCTATAAACAGTTTGAGACAAAGCATTGAGGATGTGTCCTCGACGCATATAGTCATCTCCTTTCCTCTTCACACGCTTCTGCTTTATTTCTTCGGTGTCTTCGGATGTGGGTTCGAGAATTTGCTCAAGGTTGTCATCTAGAATATAAGCTAGTTTAAGTGATGTGAGAAAGAACATAACTTTCTCTTGCCAAAGGGTGAAATTTTCGCCATCAAACCGATCGGGTCGGATTAAGTCTTGATTCATGACTTAGATAGATTGTGCCACTGTTCCTTCCATTTGAGTGGGAGTAATATTATAATTTTGCCTAAAACTGTTGGATATCTCTTATGGAAAGAACGAATAATTAATTAATGTCTGCCAGGGTGGGAACGTTGTCTTTTAAACAAAATTTCTCCCAATTCGGTTGAGAAATAACCGCAAGTACACTATGGGATTTATTGAATCTGCCTTCAAGATACAATGTAGTGTATGAACAGTTGTTTGATTTAGACTATGAACTGTTTGACCAAACCAAAAACACTCTTAATTTTTAATCTGATAATGCCAAAAGGTAGAGGACGAAGAGAGGAGAAAACAACAATTTTCGGTGTCCAAAACAGAGGCTTGGAACTCTTTACAGCTCTTCATGTAGCGACTCAGTAGCCGTTGGATCGTGCCTGTTTGGAATAGCTTCAATCTAACGATTCAGATTAGTCGTCTCATCGTAAGCGAATGGACACCCCATACAAAACACTACGAGTTCATCAAATGGTTCAGATCAAGTCGTTTCGGATTATAAACCCTTTGATCAGATCGTTTAATCACAGTTGTTGATCTGTTTTACTTTGTCAAAACTTTAGGCTCCCACGCTCCAAGCGACGATGCGCACGTGCAAAGTGCGCGTGTAAGTCTCCCAATCGCCCTTTCGCGCGCCGCGAGTCGCGATTGGTGGCACCACCACAATGTGTGGGATCATAACCCCTTATTTGACTTGTCAACTAAGAAGCTTAGTTGTCCTTTAGTTGATATACTACCACTTTTTGTGGTATTTTTCCAATGTGGGGCTTGAGCACAACCAGATCTTTTACACCCATTTCCTCATGTTTCTTCCTGCTAAAATAAAGCCCAAGCCAAGTTTAAAAAATAAAACACCAATTAACATAATAACATTAACAACTAAATATTATATTATATTAATCTTGAAATTTATCCAACCCTGAGGAGGGTAAGGAGTGTGGGGTGTGGATTAGTATATTGGAGGGGATTTTAACGAGGTATGTTTTCCTTCTAAGCGTAGTCGAAATGTCACTACTCTTCAAATACATGAGTTGGAGAAGTTCATTAATGAGTTAGAGTCGGTTTATTTGCAATTAAAGGGTGGTCCCTTTACATGGCCAAGCAATGGAGACTTTTTATTTCTCTTAAGTGGGAGGAGGTCTCACACTCTTGTTTACCCAGGATCATTTTGGATCAACACAAGATTTTGTTGGAGTAGTGGGATGATGCGGGGAGCTATGTTCAGGTTTGAGAATATGTGGCTCCACTCAAGGAGCAGGGGAGGGTCGGGGTATACGGGAATAGTGGCAAGGTATCATGTAAAGGGGAACGCAGGTCACGTGCTAGCTAAGAAACAAATCCAAAACGAGATCATAAGAAGTAGAATAAGAAGTGTTTTGTTAATGTTAGTAGGGTTTGGAGGACATTAAGGAGTTGAATGAGAAGGGGGGGAAAGGAGTTTTGACTACAGAGTAGCAGAAGTAGGAGGGGATTGTCGGCAGAGGAGATTAGCTAAAGGCATAGTTGTGGGACAAAAAGGGTAGTCAATTTTCACCGCAAGTTCTAACTCAATTTTTTTTTGTTTTGGTGTGGACGAGGGTGGGGGGGGGGGGGGGTCAGAGTATTCGGACGACACAAAAAATAAGGAGTGCTTTTCGATAGTTTTATGGGGAGTTGGAAGAGGAGATAGAAGGCCTTCTTTAGATGGGTTAAAGTTTGATTGTATTTCCGGAGTGGACAAGGAGTAGCTTGTGAGGCTTTTCACATAGGAGGAAGTCAATGCTTTCAGGCCATTGAGCGGAGATAAGGCTCCGAGTACAAGCGGTTTCGCTATAGGGAATGATGGGATGTGGCCCAGGGAGATGTTATGGTGCTTCGAGGGGTATCACTCTCATGGCCAGTTTGAAAGGAGCTTCAATGGTACATCACTCGTGGTCTCAAGAAAAGGGGGCAGCGGATGTAAGAGACTTCGGGCCTATTAGTTTGGTGGGGAGTGTGTACGAGCTCTTGTCTAAAGTGCCATGAACTTATTAATTCCATTGTATCAGCCGAGCAAAATGCTCTTTCCTGATTTTGATATTTGTTAGTTATTTAGGGTGCAAACCAATTCCATCATTGGAATATTTTCAGTTCAAAATTTTCAAAATTTGAACTATAAATTTTTCAATTCCAATTCCAAGCCATCGAATTGGGGCTCCCAAACACACCCTTAATACTGGGAGTAGCTAAGAATTAGGTCTATTTTTAGGAGGTATTCTAGGTTCCCTTATTTAAGTAGATGCCAAATGCCAATGTTTTAAAAAAGCGTAAGGCGGAGTTGAGGTGTTTTGTCTTTGTGAGGCGAGGCATAAGCCTCAATCTTTTCCAAAATATCACTAAGAATGATATAAAAATAATAATTAAATAAGGAACAAAGTATCTATCATGAAAATAAATGGCGTAAAATCGATCCCACAACATAATATGAATAATAACACCATCAGATAATCATCATAATACATATTCTACCGTTAAGACAAAAGAAACTCACAATTAAAACCATAATCCTCAAAGACAAGATAATCATCATCACTATCACCAAACCATAACCAAAAACAATGTATCGAGCAATGAATCATTGAATCATCACTATATAATAAGTAGTGGATTATCAGTATCTAATGACAGAGAAAATGGATAATATACTTTATCTCCATCCCCATCCCCATCATGATTGCTCAAAGGATCATCCCTGGAATAAAAAAAAAAGAACCCGACTTTCAAAATTTAAGAAAAACACGAAAAAATAGAGAGATCAAGAAGTTTTGAATGCTGAAATGGAATTGGCGGGTGCCCAACATCCGTGCCATAATAAAATCTCATGACAACGTTCTCAACAACAATATAATGATGCCACATGAATCAAAATAATTCCAACGATTATTTTTCCAGATTTCCAAGAATTTACCGATTCAAATATGAGTTCAATTAATATGAAATGAACGGAATAAACTCTCGAGAGATTTAAAGGAGCATATTGTGTAAAACCCCATACCTAAAAATCATCGCATGAATCGCCAAATAAATTCAGCCTCAACATCTGATCGCACAATCACGTTCCTCTCGCAAAAATAATCAAATTACGTTCTAACCCCAACACGAGATAACCCCAAATAGTCCTATTTTAAAAGCCCAAAAAAATCAGGCCCAAAAATTATTCGAATCACCAATCCGACTTCAGATTTGGATTCTACACGAAAAATCGAGTCAGGTTTGTGTTTTGAGTTAGAAAGAGAAATTACCAGTTTATTTAGGCCGGAAGAAGAAAATTTGATCTTCGGTGGAAGAAAGAAATTTGATCTCCAATTAGAGCTTCCAAAAGAGTGACGGAGGCTTATGTATTGAGATAGGCTTAGGTCTTACACTAAAGAAATTTGGTTTCCTGTCATTTCTTTCACGCGACTTTTTTTTAAACATTTGACCCGCTTTGACCATACAATTAGTGAGGCGTAAGCCTCAGCCGCCTTAAGGCGTAAGCCTCAGCCTTATGAGGCGTAAGCCTCAACCAAATACCCAAAGGTGTAAGCCTCAAGGCTTCTTCCTCCCGCCACGTCTCGAGGCGAGCCTCACCGTGCCTTTTAAAACATTGCCAAACGCCTCTGCCTCCCCTTTGCATTCAATTATCAGTGTTATAAATAAAAATATGAGTGAGATACATATAACTCATCTTCTGCTAATGTGTGGAGTAGTGTGTGTGTGTGTGTGTGCGTGCGTAAGTGTACACCCTCGATTTACAAGATAAAGTCCACTGCATAGGCTTAAAAACCTTTCCAAAAATTTATTCCATCTGCATATGATCAAATCAAGTGTCATTACCCTAACTCTATGGTGACAGTGGATGCAAAATGTAGCAGCATCTTGAAGTACACTAATCACTGTAACACAGGATCGAATGGAAAAAGTAATTTGTTCTTTCAATAGAAGTTTTACTAGTGCGTTGTCATTTGGGTTTTATTCCACAGTGACATTTTATGCAATCCTAATATAGTTGTTAGAAGCATTTCATTTCGAGCATGTGTGCAGGTAGCTATAAATTACTAGTTATGCTCTTAGCCAGTTGTTGTCAAGTCTGATAGAGGAGAGAGAGTAGAGTAGATTACCCATATGTATTAATTTGTTTCCTTAGCTACACAATCAATGGAGGAAAGAGTTTGCTCAGCTCTGTTTCTCGTATGAAATAGAGAATGATTCTTTGCTACTTCAGTCCTGTACATCAAGGGTTCATCTAAGACAGCGTTATTGCCTGAGTAGTGATGTGTTGCAGTACACAAACAGGGGTGGAAATTTTAAAAATGATACAATCAGATATAAAATGACATGAAATTAACACGATATTTAACGTTCATAAGTTTGTGTCAAAATTATGACTAGTTATTCGTGTTTGTGTCATGGTGTAATGTTGTGATCAATTAGGAATAATATTATTAATCATGTTAGTCGCGTCGCATGTTTTAAATGAGCGTTATTTCTCGACTTAGTGATGGGTTGCGGCAACGGTACACAACCTGAGGTGGCAATTTGCGACACGACGCAAAATCGACACGATTTAAACGGGTTTGGATTTAGCCTTAATGAGTTCTAGTCAAAACGGATGGACCTGCCAGACCCGTTACGAAAACGAATCGGTTTGGTGTATATACGTGAACCCGGTAGTGACCCGTTTGATTTATTAGTCGTGTGACCCGCCACATGTTTACATCTCATAACCTGTTTACAACCCACCACACGTGTTTAACCCGTCACCCGTTTACAACCCATTTAATTGTTCGCAACCCGCCATTCAAACATCCCACATCGATCTGTCATGAAAAACTCTCCATTCTTAACTAACTATAAGTACGTTGTCTCCTCTCTAATTTTTTAAAGTAGGTGGGTATATGGGCAAACCAGGTTAAACGGGTGAATCGAGTTCAACGGATGAATCGGGTTAAATGGGTTAAAAGAATTGAAACCATTTGTTTCCATAATGAGAGTACAACAAATGTCTTGCCCCTGAATTACGATGTTGAGTGAACTTGTAAAAAATTAAAGGTTTACCCTCAACACTAATTGGTTTTAGGTGAGATGGTGGCTTGAAATCTGACTAGTCGTATCAGAGCCAATGGTCACAAGTTCGACTCTTGTCCTTGTCATTTGTTGGGGGGATTGTGTTGGAATGAAAGTATAACAAATGTAGGGATGGCAATTTAACCCGAACCGTAGGAGTCCCGCCCCGCCCCGCCCCGCCCCTAATGGGGCTGGTTTTAAAACCCGATTAATGAATTAGGAGCGGGTATGGGTTTAAGAAAAAAACCCGTTTATTAAATGGGGCGGGTTAGGAGTTAGCTGAAATAAAACCGCCCCGCCCCGCTCCGTTTAACTTATGCTTATATAAATATCCTTTATATGTATGTTAATTATAATTAAATTATATATATATATATATATATATACACACACACACACACTAAAAAAAATCTTTATATGTATGTTAATTTTGTAAAAGATTTAAGTGAAAATATGAATTGACAATTGGGGGATTGTCTCACTTATTGGAATACGAGCCATTGTATACCTCTAAGACTATAATGTAATATTTTTAATTTTACTATTTTAAAAATTAACGCAACCCGTAGGAGCCCCGACCCGCCCCGTTTATTAAATGGGGCGGGTTAGGAGTTAATTTTCAAAAATCCTAACCCGCCCCGCCCCGCCCCGTTTATTAAATGGGGCGGGTTAGGATTTTTGAAAACCCACCCCAAACCCGCCCCGTTGCCATCCCTAAACAAATGCCTTGCTCCAGAACAACAATGTTGAATGAACCTGTAAAAGATTAAAGGTTTTCCTTCCTTAACATTAACACCAATCGTTATGTAAACGAATCGTGTATTAATTTAATTTTTTCACCCGTTTAGTAAACAAATTGTGTTTGGGTGGATGATTTTTGACACAATTCGTTTATCACCCGACACAAACCTAGCTCGACGCTAACCGTTGCCACCCCTATTGGCAATTTAAGAAACACCGAGATACACGACAAAAAATGACATGAAATTAACACAATATATTGTGTTTGAGTAGGGTCTTTTAGTCGTGTCGGGTCTTTTAGTCTTGTCGGATCATATTCACGTCAAAATTTTGACTCGTGTTTTTAGTGTTTGTGTCATGTTTACTCGTGTTTTCGTGCACTGTTGTGTTTAATTGGGTGAACTAATCATGTTAATGTTAATCGTGTTGAGTCATGTTTTATTGAATCGTGTTCATGTCAAGTTAAAAAAACATAAATTGCCACCCCCACACACAAATTATCTAAATAGCATCAAGAGAAAACAGAGTCAAACACCACACATATATTCTTGCGGGAAATTAGCAAATCGTACCATAAGAAAGAAAATTTGATATTGAAGTGTATGCACAGATGATACCTTGGTAGAAGATGAGGAGGGTATCTCAGGTTCGATCTTGGGTAATGGTTGGAGTGCCTTGAATCCATCATAACTACTGGCCTTTCCCACAGCTAATCCCAAATCATATAAGAAATCCAACCTCTCTTGCTTCCTGAAAGCAAAAATTTATAAATCTAAGGATTTGTTACTTAATCAAAAGAAAAATAATCTCAGGATAGTTGCCGAAAATAAAATCAAAGGCTATTTTAAGTTCACCCCTAATAAATATAGAGGTCAATTCACAATCACGGTAACCCTAACCCTAATTATAATCTCGAGAGTGAGGGAAAGAAAAAAAAGGAGCTTACGGGATGAGGCCGGCTTGTTCTTGGAGGAGACGAAACTCCGAACGTTCTCTCTCTTCGTGGATCTGTTTACGAAGTTGTTCTAATTTTTTATCTTCCAAACGTCCTCTCTGTTCCCGTGTGCCATCCCTTCTTGTTCAAAAAATTCAAACCCATTTTATCTCCATTTTATTCCTTTCCCAAACAATCTAATTATATGCTCGTATCTTATCTCAACAATTACATCAAATCCAAACCCACAAAACCCTATTCAAACTCAATCAAAGTGTTGTGTTACCGTGTGTCATTGTCACTAAGATTGCGTTTGTTTTTTTGTCTGAATCTGAAATATGAATTTAAAGTCCGAAGTCTGAATCTGAAAAAGTTATTTGTTTGCTATTTGAATGAAACTTCTAAATGTATATTGTTTGTTTGCCGATTTATGTATGAAATCTGAATGCAGAATATTTGGACCATCATATCCTTACATTTATTTTATAAAGAAAACATATATTTAAAACATCCATGACCTTAAATAAATATTATTATACACAATATGCAATTTAATAGGTAATTAATATTTGGCATTCCAAGTAATAGGAAATTTGTGTAGTTTAAATGTTTAAAAATATGTAAAAACTGACTAAGCAGCTATGAAAAGTCAAAAAAATACTAATAAGGTTAAACTGTTAATCATAATTTCTACTGAATAATTGATCGGCAATATGATCGCGTAAATTAATCATTTCTTGTTGCGGTGCTCGTCCAAATATTTGATCATAATTTGGTGGAGCTTCTGCTTGTTCACTATCTACTGAAGGCTCAGCTGGCAAGTCCACTTCATCATCTTCATATATCTGAAACAATGGATCATTAAGTGATACTTGACGAAGGAAGTTATGTATTGTCATGCATGCAACAATAATGTGTACTTGGGTTCGATAACTATAAGGAACCATTCTATGTAATATCGCGAATCTATTCTTCAAAATAGCGAATGTCCTCTCAATCACATTTCTTAATCTAGCATGTGCATAGTTGAATTTCTCCTTTTTATCTCTAGCTTGACCATCACGTCTAAAATCCGACAGCCAGTATCGTGTGCCTTTGTAGGGACACATAAAGCCCCTAGTGTGTGTGTATGCAGCATCACACAAATAATGCATACCTACAACAATACAAAAATTCAAATAAGACAAATAGTAATAAACAAAAATAATTATTGTAGAAAAAATAATAATAATAACAACAATTATCACCTTCAGGGGGTAATGGAAATTTGTTGCTTGGATGGCGCAGAGTCTCATTTAACACTCGTGAATCGTGCACTATCCCCTCCCATCCGACCATAACATATATAAATTTCATATTAAAATCACATACGGCCATAACATTTTGAAAACATTCCTTTCCGCCTCGTCCTCTGAAAGGGATTTGTTTATCCACTGGAATATGTGCGTTAATTAGTGTACCGTCAAGTGCTCCAATAGCCACTTTGAATGGTCCTTCCCTAAGACGTCGATGTGATCGAATTTCTCTAGTAGATCCATCAAATGCAGGAGGCATTATAACCTCTTTGAAAAAATGAAGCATTGCCCACAATACTTCATGAAAATACTTGTTTATGGTTTGTCTGGAATGTTGGAATCGATATTTTATTACTCGATTTCGATGATTGTGACCAATAATGCCTAAAAAAAGCCATTTTCTCTTCAACGTCTATATGTCTACTATCAGTAAGCCATCCTCTTTCGCGGAAGTGATCGCATAGCTCGAGAAATGCATTTGTCCTCATCTTAAATAAGTCAAACATTTGTGTGGGAGATCCATCTAAAAGTTCTTGTAAATATGCCTTTCCCGTAAGCAATGACGTACACAACTTTTGTCTCACACATGTACGTTGTTTAATTAATTTAAACATTATAATTATTGCAACAACGCACACCAACAACCTTTGCTTTGGAGTCATTTTACTGCATGAAAAAAAAATTGTAAACTGTAAAATAATAATTGGGAGATAACTAAATCAATATGTAAAAAGGACCTTCAAATAACAAAAGTAAATAATCGCTTTAAATGTCATGCTAAGAAAAATAAAATGACTGATCTAATAATTCAAATAACCTAACTACTCAATTGTCTTTCATAATACTATTGAGGAAGAACACTTTATGCCCATTATTTTCCATCATCAAAAATAACTTTTTATACTCCACGTTGTCCCCAAACGCTTTCATGGCCGCAATATAAAGATTAGTGTCCAGTAAGCCTAAGACCATCAATTCCTTCATAGATGTGACACAGTCATCTAAGATTTTTTTATCTTCGCCACGATCACTCTTGATAATATCAAAAAAACATCTACTTTTTTCATTATGGGGTTATCAACATTCTCTCTTCTAGTACGCTTTTTTTATTGGCGTGAGGATCCCGCATCACTTATTTCTCCTTGTTTCGGGTCTAAAGATTTCCGTCCTCTTTGTTCTGAAGTAGTATTGGTACCTACATCCTGAAAGGTATAATCAGTGAAATAGGTATCATACATTGGCTGCTCTCCTTGAGTATCAAATGTTTCATTCTCCCCGAAAACGTCTACATCATCATCTTCTAGTGAGCGTTGATTGCAGGGGTTCTCTTGAGGTAAAGAATGCATAGGGTTGAACGTCTCATCCCTAGTTGCCATGGTGGCCTCAAACAACGTCGTGAGCAAGTCTCTATCTTCCAGAGGCTTGTTTATAGACTTTTTTGTATCAGGGTACTTTTGTTGATTACAATCAAATTAAGAACAAAGAGTTAAAATAATTTATAGCTTACGATAAATTACTATATAAACAAAACAAATGTTTAATTATTGCCTTTATAATGTCATCCCAAACATCATCTGGCCATTCGAATGCCCCTGTTTCTGCATTGTACCCATGACCAGTCCTATTCAGAAGCACTCTCCAAGAGGAATAAGATTTTCGAAAATAGTCCCACTGATTCTTTAATTGTTTTTTATCAAATTCGTGATTCTATTTCATTTTCAATTCCTAGATGATCCTATTCCACGTGTAATACCCCGTACTTTTGGCTATATTTATTTTTGGGATTAATTAATTAAATGCGTATTAATTGGAAATTAATCCGGGTTATAAATACTAACGAGATGCGAGTTGGTATTTGATTATGTGCATACATGTTTTGATATATGTATTTGGTATTATAAAAGTTGTCGTGAGATTTATATACGGCATTTTAGAAATTTTGTTGAGACGCGTGGGACCGCCGCGTCACGGTATAATATTTTGATTATAAAAGTAAATTTAAAATCTATAAACCGTATGGTCGTTTTGAGTGCGCCAACGCGTCCGGAAGGGTCGAGATAGTCAGAAAACACTAGCCGGGGGTGTAGTTTGGATTCCGGGGTATTTTTAGGCCATACCGGCATCATAAAGGGTATTTTGGTAATTTTACATTTTTAGGAATTAAAAGTGACGAAAATTAGAGATGTAAATCTGATGTGGATTAAACCCACTAAGCCCATTAACCAAACCATATTAACCTAGAAGGCTACGTAGGTTATTAGAAGAGTTTTCTAAGTTCCCAAATCAAAACCCTAGCCACCTTAAGCCACCATTGGAGAGGAAGCTTGGAGAGAAGAAATTCTGCAGAAAAGTTCTACCAAACCTACACCAAACTCAGAGACAATCAAGGCAAGTGACTTTATTCCATTTAATTTCAGAGAATGTCTTTTCCATGTTAGAAATTGAGGAATTTTAATTGTTCTTGAAAGATGAATGAAAACCCATGTAGTTTGGAGTTTAGAACTTGAAAATTTTGAAGAGAATTGCATGTAGAATGATAGGTAGATGATTTCTCTCATAATAATTGTGATTAGAAGAGATTAAAACGAATTAAATTCTGGGATTTGATGATGATATAAACCTAGGGTTCATGTTCTTGATAAAATTGGGGAAAAGTATAAAATCTTGTGATTTAATGATGTTTAGGATGCTTTAATGTATTAAGAGATGTTAGTATATGACCTTAGCATGTTATAGTATGATTAGAGGACTTAAAAATGGTGAGAAACGTAACTTAGAAAATCTGGGACGAATCTGGCAGCTCGTTAGAAGCCCCTACCCAGGTCGTTCGAACGAACTCGTTCGAACGAGCTTCTAACGAGTTGACTAGTCACTGCTAACGAGAAGGGGTTTCGTTCGATATCTCGTTCGAACGAGATATCGTTAGAAGGTACAGTTCGTTCGAACGAACTGGAACCTCGTTCGAACAGCCTCGTTCGAACGAGACTTCTAACGAGTTGGCAGAGGAATCTCGTTCGAACAGTCTCGTTCGAACGAGACTTCTAACGAGTTGACAGTTTGGTCCTTTTTGGACTGTTTTGATTTTTGGAGTCCCGTAAACTTGTTCGAGGATATAGATAACCTTCCTTTGATGATGTAAGGATAGATTTGGGACTTTTGGGTTATTACGAGGAGTAAATTTATATACGAGAGATTTAATTCAATGAACCATTTGGGTTGAGACGTGAGTGTCTACTATGACGTGAGAATAGATTATGGCGCGTATGATGATGAACTAGAATAATATAAGTGTAGATATTATAAGTTAGTACGAGGATGCGATATGTACTACGATTAAACTACGGTATTACTAAGACGTGTGTTTACTTAGTATTGGTATATGAATTGTGTGTATGACATACCTACCATACTTGCTATCACGGGAGGTTTGCGTTCGCTTAGGGCCCTCTAATCCTTGTGTTGCCTGGATTTATAGTGGTTACCTTGATGAACATAGGTCATAGAAAGACTTATTGGGATATTAATAAGTCCGCTGATCGTAGGAGCGTAGGTATGTGCGTGACTTATGTGATGTGACTGTGTTCGCCTCCATTGTTTGTGATGTTGTTATCTGTGAACTATTCCTGAGAGATTCGGAATATGTAATCCTTGTGTACGTGATGTACCGGGATGGATAGCAGAGTATGTGTGCACCACAGCTTAGTCCTCGGGGTGCTTGTATTGTATATTTATGATGTGAATAATATACACTTAATTAATGAGAACCTTCATGTTAATGACGTGAATATAATTACGGTATTGTTTCGAGAAATATAACGAGTTAACTGATAGTTATATATATTGCATATTGAACATCTGAGTTACGTTAAACCCCTACTTAATTACGAGCGTCATTATATTAAGAGAACCGAGTAATAAGGGTAGGACCTATGATAGTCTAGCTAGATATGTTGTCACGTAGCTAGTAGTCTGTATCACTCTAGATGGGTACTTACGTTAGGAGTGCACAGTTAGACGAGAGGTGAGAATATCATGTGAGTGCACGTCCTAACATGTACTTTGCATTTAATGTTTTAAATGTTTTTAAAGCACTTGCAGGTTTTTAAAATATAACTCCACATTCGGGCTCTGACCCGTTTGCTTTTCAAATCTTTTTCTTGTAAAACCATTTTAGGTGCCCAGCCACAGGGACACCAAGCATAGGATTCTCATTCAGGTGACGAGCTGTAGCTGTTTGTGGAAGCTACAGGGATTTGCTTGTAGACGCTTCTATCTTTTGGATTCCAGAGTCACTATCTATCAGTTTGTAGGGCATGTTGCCCATTTCTATTAGAGACATCTTTTACATTACAGTTTTCAGACTTTGATTGTATTGTTTTAGCATTCGATTATTTATTTCAGTATGGGATTGTAGTGAGGAGTTTTCCTCCAGACTTTATTTACACTATGTGATGGTTATTAGTTTTACTTCAGTATGGTGAATGGTGTATTTATTCTTTATTACACTTGTTGCATGTTAATCGGACTTTAATTAAAATTTGGCACTTACTTTTTAAATACTAGGTGGTTAGTAAAATTAAAATGTTTTCGACAGTGATGCTATTAACTGGACCGACTTGGCATTTTGAATTAATTTAATAAAGGAGTAGCTACCCGGTATTTAATTAGTCGGGGTGTCACAGGTGGTATCAGTGCATCAGGTTCTAGTGTCCTTTAGGATCTGTACGGCTATTATGTTTCCGCTACGTTTCTTTGATATAGAGCCCTATATTTTAGGACTGTTGTACTCTTTTTATGTATGCTACGTTCTTCAGCTATTTCAAGTTTATAACTGCGAACTTATAAACTTCATTCTTATTTCAGATGCCTCCACGACGTGCACGACGAGTTCCCAGGGATGCAACTCCCGAACCCCAGCCCGCTCCAGTTCAGGGCATGATGAACGCCGCTGAGGTTGCAGCTATAGTAGCTCAAGCGGTAAATGCCGCGGTTGCCGTTGTTCAGCAGGCGCCGGTTGCCGCGCTAATACAGGTTAATGCATTCCCGTCTGCTTAGGAGCGTGTACGTGACGCTTTTCAGAAAGCGCATCCGCCAGAGTTTGCAGGTAGCTCAGATGTGGTAGTCTCGAGCCAATGGAGGAAGGATATGCAGAGGCACTTGAGGATGTATGAGTGCACGGACGTCCAGAAGAAGGTGCTAGCTACTTTCAAGCTAGTTGGATATGCGCTACAGTGGTGGGAGTCTATTACCACCATGGAGGAGAGGGATACTCTCACGATTCAGGAGTTCTGGGTGCGGTTCGACCGCAAGTACTTTCCGTCAGCTGTTCATACGGAAATGAGGAGGAGATTGATGAGTTTGAAGCAGGAGGGAAAGACTGTGGCCGAGTATGAGGCCGAGTTCACGAATCTGTTGAACATCGTTCCAGACGAGATACCAACAGAGAAGAAGAAAATTGAGAAGTTCACCGACGGGTTGACTTGGAGGATCCGTCAGCATCTGCTACGGAACCTATCGTTGGCCACTTACTCTGATGTGGTTAACGCTGCATTATTGCACTGCCAGGACCACCGTTTTCATATGGCCGAGGGCAAGCGGTCGGGGGAGTCTAGCCATCAGGGCAGGACTGGAGGACATGGTGCCAGCGGGGCACAATCTGGTCAGGGGCAGAGACAGAATGAGCAGGGCTCCCAGCAGAGGGATAATAAGAGGTTCCGGTCAGGGAACTACAGACAGGGACAGGGAGGTTTTCGTCAGGGCCATCAGGGTCCAACCGGCCATCAGGGCCAACAGGGGCAGAATGGGCAGCAGTTTCATCAGGGCCAGCAGGGCCAAGGGAGGAACGGTAACGGTCACTAGGGCCGGGGACAGCAGGGGCAGAGAGGAGGGAACTTCCCAGGGAAGTGCTTTATTTGTGGCAAGACTGGCCATAAGCGACAGGATTGTCCTGATCGGGGCAGGGCCCCACAGCAGCAGCAGCAGGGTGCTCGCCAGGAGCCAAAGAGGCCCATGTTTCCCGCCGCTCTTCCCGCACCGCCACAGATGGCAGCATTGCCACCCATTCCAGCAGTCCCAGTTCAGCAGGGGCAGCTACAGTATGGACGTGTCTACAACGTTCACCAGGCTGCAGTTCCACAGGCACCGCCCGCGATTGACGGTACGTCTCCTATCCATGGCACTATGGGTCGGGTGTTATTTGATACGGGTGCTACACACTGTTTTATAGCTACACACTTCGCGAAAGCTTTAGGATTGTTAGCTACGGCAGAGAGCACAGTGACGTGTGTCGACTCACCATTGGGGAGTGGGTCACTTATATTCTTTATATGCCGGGGAGTGGGAGTAGGGATTGGTAGTTTGGTATTACCTGCAGACATGTTAGTGTTAGACATGCATGTTCACGATGTGATTATCGGTATGGATTGGCTCATAGCTTATAGGGCCATGATTGATTGCTTCAGCGGGAGCATTGTTTTTGCCATTCCGGGGCAAGAGATGTTTGTAGTGGCGATGCCTCGCCCAGAGGGAGGATCGACCGCTCATCTGTATTACATTGAGGAGGATACTTCTAAGGAGGTAGTGATTCCTTTAGATTCTATCCCAGTTGTCAGGGAGTATTCAGATGTGTTTCAGGAGATACCAGGCTTACCACCCAGTCGAGAGATAGACTTTGTTATAGATTTTCTACCGGGTACGAGACCTATAGCACGCGCACCGTACCGTATGGCTCCAGCTGAGATGAGGGAGTTACGGGATCAGATAGAGCAGCTGTTAGGTCAGGGCTTTATTCGCAGGAGTACCTCACCTTGGGGCGCTCCGGTTTTGTTTGTGAAGAAGAGGGACGGTTCACTAAGATTGTGTGTGGACTACCGAGAGCTGAATAAGGTCACGATATGGAATAAATATCCGTTGCCGCGAATCGATGACTTATTTGACCAGTTAAGAGGAGCTTCTTTCTTCTCGAAGATTGACTTGAGATCGGGATACCATCAGTTGCGTATCAGGGAGGTGGATGTCTCAAAGACTGCGTTCTTGTCGAGATATGGTTCTTACGAGTTTCGGGTTATGCCTTTCGGTTTGACCAACGCTCCAGTTGTGTTTATGGACTTGATGAACAGAGTGTTCAGGGATTTCCTAGACCAGTTTGTCATTGTCTTCATTGATGATATTCTGGTTTACTCCCAGACAGAGGAGGAGCACGCCGAGCATTTGAGGCAGGTTTTGCAGACACTCCGTCAGAACGAGTTGTATGCAAAATATGAGAAGTGCGGGTTTTGGCTGAAGGAAGTCCAGTTTTGGGGACATATCATTTCTGACCGGGGGATATCTGTTGATCCGGGGAAAGTATCAGCGGTAAGGGAGTGGGGACAGCCCACGACACCGACTGAGATTCGTAGTTTCTTGGGTCTAGCAGGATACTACAGGAGGTTTATTCGGGGTTTCTCAGAGATAGCAGGTCCTTTGACACATCTGACTCGTAAGGGTGTGCCCTACATCTGGAGTGATGCCTGTCAGTTAGCATTCGATGAATTGAAGGACAAATTGACCTCAGCACCTGTGTTAGCATTGCCGAGACCGGGAGTTGAGTATTTGGTTTACACCGATGCGTCTTTGCAAGGACTGGGAGGTGTATTGCAGCAGGAGAGACAGGCCATAGCTTATGCTTCCCGTAAGCTTAAGCCTCATGAGAAGAATTACCCCACGCATGATTTGGAGTTGGCGGCAGTGGTATTTGCCCTACGGATTTGGAGGCACTATCTTTTGGGGGATAAGTTCCAACTGTTCACGGACCACAAGTCCCTACAGTACCTATTCACGCAGAAGGAATTGAATATGCGGCAGCGTAGGTGGCTTGAGTTTGTGAAGGACTACCAGTTCGACATCCAGTATCACCCAGGTAAGGCTAACGTGGTAGCAGACGCGTTGAGCCGTAGGCCAGCAGATGAGGTGGCAGAGGTGTGGAAGGCTAAGTGGAAGGAATTGGGACACCAGGATGCAGTGGCCCGATCTTTCATGTCTGTAATGACCATTACACCGCAGATTGTCACGAAGGTAGTACGGGCACAGGCCAATGACTTGTTCTGTCAGGAGCAGATAGTTCGGTTACTAGCAGAGGGAGCCGAGTCCTATACCGTTAGCTCAGACGGGGGATTACGCTTCAATGGGAGATTGGTGGTTCCGGAGGGGGAGGAATTGCGGCACGATGTGATGGCAGAGTCGCACGGCTCACGGTTCGCGGTACATCCTGGAGGGAACAAAATGTACCAAGACATGAGACGGCAGTATTGGTGGAGCGGTATGAAGAGAGATATCGTTGAGTTTGTTTCGAAATGCGCCACTTGTCAGCTTATAAAAGTGGATCATCAGAGACCGGCAGGATTGCTATAGCCATTGGAGGTCCCGGTGTGGATGTGGGAGAGCATATACATGGACTTTATTACGGGGTTGCCTACGTCGCAGAGGGGTCACGACTCCGTTTGGGTAATTGTGGACAGGTTGTCCATGGTCACTCACTTTTTACCCGTAAGGACTGACTACACTACGGGACAGTATGCCCAACTCTTCATTTCAGAGATTGTGAGACTTCACGGTGTGCCCCTAAATATCGTGTCTGACAGAGACAAGATATTTGTTTCGAGGTTTTGGGAGAGTTTCCAGGAGGCCATGGGCACGGAATTGCGGTTGAGTACGGCTTATCATCCGCAGACCGATGGGCAGACAGAGCGCACAAATCAGATGTTGGAGGACATGCTACGCATGTGCATTATTGACTTTGGAGGTGGATGGGAGCAGTACCTTCCACTGGTGGAGTTTGCTTACAATAACTCCTATCAGTTCACTATTGGCATGGCTCCGTTTGAGGCATTGTACGGTAGGCCTTGTCGTTCCCCAGCATGTTGGTTAGAGGTGGGGGACAACAAACTGCTTGGGCCGGAAGTGGTTAAGGATACTTCGGCAAGGATTGAGTTGATTCGGAGTCGCATTCGGGTAGCTCAAGACAGGCAGAAGAGTTATGCTGATGCGAAGAGATTTTTCAGAGAGTTCCAAGTGGGGGACCAGGTTTTGCTCAGGGTATCTCCTATGAAGGGGATTATGCGTTTCGGGAAGAAGGGGAAGTTGGCACCGAGGTATGTGGGGTTGTTTCCTATTATTGAGCGGATCGGACCGGTTGCGTATAAACTTGGACTACCGGAGCATTTGCATCGGATTCACGATGTATTCCATATTTCCTCGCTGAGGAAATACCTTAGAGATAATTTGGCTCATTCTCACATTGCTGTGGAGGACATCGATCTCCAGCCGGATAGCTCCTACGAGGAGGGGCCGATTGCTATTTTGGACCGAAGCGAGAGGAAACTGCGGTCAAAGATAGTTCCGTTAGTGCGTGTTCAGTGGCGACATCACAATGTCGAGGAGTCCACATGGGAGCGCGAGGATAAGATGCGCGAACGTTATCCAGAGCTGTTTTTAGCAGGTACTTTCTAGTTTCGAATTTCGGGACGAAATTCAGTTATTAGGGGGGAAGTATGTAATACCCCGTACTTTTGGCTATATTTATTTTTGGGATTAATTAATTAAATGCGTATTAATTGGAAATTAATCCGGGTTATAAATACTAACGAGATGTGAGTTGGTATTTGATTATGTGCATACATGTTTTGATATATGTATTTGGTATTATAAAAGTTGTCGTGAGATTTATATACGGCATTTTAGAAATTTTGTTGAGACGCGTGGGACCGCCGCGTCACGGTATAATATTTTGATTATAAAAGTGAATTTAAAATATATAAACCGTATGGTCGTTTTGAGTGGGCCAACGCGTCCGGAAGGGTCGAGATAGTCAGAAAATACTAGCCGGGGGTGTAGTTTGGATTCCGGGGTATTTTTAGGCCATACCGGCATCATCAAGGGTATTTTGGTAATTTTACATTTTTAGGAATTAAAAGTGACGAAAATTATAGATGTAAATCTGATGTGGATTAAACCCACTAAGCCCATTAACCAAACCATATTAACCTAGAAGGCTACGTAGGTTATTAGAAGAGTTTTCTAAGTTCCCAAATCAAAACCCTAGCCACCTTAAGCCACCATTGGAGAGGAAGCTTGGAGAGAAGAAATTCTGCAGAAAAGTTCTACCAAACCTACACCAAACTCAGAGACAATCAAGGCAAGTGACTTTATTCCATTTAATTTCAGAGAATGTCTTTTCCATGTTAGAAATTGAGGAATTTTAATTGTTCTTGAAAGATGAATGAAAACCCATGTAGTTTGGAGTTTAAAACTTGGAAATTTTGAAGAGAATTGCATGTAGAATGATAGGTAGATGATTTCTCTCATAATAATTGTGATTAGAAGAGATTAAAGCGAATTAAATTCTGGGATTTGATGATGATATAAACCTAGGGTTCATGTTCTTGATAAAATTGGGGAAAAGTATAAAATCTTGTGATTTAATGATGTTTAGGATGCTTTAATGTATTAAGAGATGTTAGTATATGACCTTAGCATGTTATAGTATGATTAGAGGACTTAAAACTCTGTTAGAACGATCTTTGGAGAAGGATTGAGGTGTTAAAAATGGTGAGAAACGTAACTTAGAAAATCTGGGACGAATCTGGCAGCTCGTTAGAAGCCCCTACCCAGGTCGTTCGAACGAACTCGTTCGAACAAGCTTCTAACGAGTTGACCAGTCGCTGCTAATGAGAAGGGGTTTCGTTCGATATCTCGTTCGAACGAGATATCATTAGAAGGTACAGTTCGTTCGAACGAACTGGAACCTCGTTCGAACAACCTCGTTCGAATGAGACTTCTAACGAGTAGGCAGAGGAATCTCGTTCGAACAGTCTCGTTCGAATGAGACTTCTAACGAGTTGACAGTTTGGTCTTTTTTGGACTGTTTTGATTTTTGGAGTCCCGTAAACTTGTTCGAGGATATAGATAACCTTCCTTTGATGATGTAAGGATAGATTTGGGACTTTTGGGTTATTACGAGGAGTAAATTTATATACGAGAGATTTAATTCAATGAACCATTTGGGTTGAGACGTGAGTGTCTACTACGATGTGAGAATAGATTATGGCGCGTATGATGATGAACCGAAATAATATAAGTGTAGATATTATAAGTTAGTATGAGGATGCGATATGTACTACGATTAAACTACGGTATTACTAAGACGTGTGTTTACTTAGTATTGGTATATGAATTGTGTGTATGACATACCTACCATACTTGCTATCACGGGAGGTTTGCGTTCGCTTAGGGCCCTATAATCCTTGTGTTGCCCGGATTTAGAGTGGTTACCTTGATGAACATAGGTCATAGAAAGACTTATTGGGATATTAATAAGTCCGCTGATCGTAGGAGTGTAGGTATGTACGTGACCTATGTGATGTGACTGTGTTCGCCTCCATTGTTTGTGATGTTGTTATCTGTGAACTATTCCTGAGAGATTCGGAATATGTAATCCTTATGTACGTGATGTACCGGGATGGATAGCAGAGTATGTGTGCACCACAGCTTAGTCCTCGGGGTGCTTGTATTGTATATTTATGATGTGAATAATATACACTTAATTAATGAGAACCTTCATGTTAATGATGTGAATATAATTACGGTATTGTTTCGAGAAATATAACGAGTTAACTGATAGTTATATATATTGCATATTGAACATCTGAGTTACATTAAACCCCTATAACTGATTGTTATATATATTGCATATTGAACATCTGAGTTACGTTAAACCCCTACTTAATTACGAGCGTTATTATATTAAGAGAACCGAGTAATAAGGGTAGGACCTATGATAGTTTAGCTAGATATGTTGTCACGTAGCTAGTAGTCTGTATCACTCTAGATGGGTACTTACGTTAGGAGTGCACAGTTAGACGAGAGGTGAGAATATCATGTGAGTGCACGTCCTAACATGTACTTTGCATTTAATGTTTTAAATGTTTTTAAAGCACTTGCAGGTTTTTAAAATATAACTCCACATTCGGGCTCTGACCCGTTTTCTTTTCAAATCTTTTTCTTGTAAAACCATTTTAGGTGCCCAGCCACAGGGACACCAAGCATAGGATTCTCATTCAGGTGACGAGCTGTAGCTGTTTGTGGAAGCTACAGGGATTTGCTTGTAGACGCTTCTATCTTTTGGATTCCAGAGTCACTATCTATCAGTTGTAGGGCATGTTGCCCATTTCTATTAGAGACATCTTTTACATTACAGTTTTCAGACTTTGATTGTATTGTTTTAGCATTCGGTTATTTATTTCAGTATGGGATTGTAGTGAAGAGTTTTCCTCCAGACTTTATTTACACTATGTGAAGGTTATTAGTTTTACTTCAGTATGGTGAATGGTGTATTTATTCTTTATTACACTTGTTGCATGTTAATTGGACTTTAATTAAAATTTGGCACTTACTTTTTAAATACTAGGTGGTTAGTAAAATTAAAATGTTTTCGACAGTGATGCTATTAACTGGACCGACTTGGCATTTTGAATTAATTTAATAAAGGAGTAGCTACCCGGTATTTAATTAGTCGGGGTGTCACACCACGACACAGTCTTCAACGAAGTTCCACTATACCCTTCCCTGCCAACTTCTTTCAGACACATATCTATAAAATCTTTGTCTAAACTAGTGCCCGCAAATTTCGATCGTGGAGTTACTTTCGATTCTTTTGTAGCCATATCTAAAACTATTTAAAGTAATTAACTTATTAGATGAAAGAAGAAATTATAAAAAACAAACAAGATGTTTAATTAATAAAAATAGACAAATGTTTATATTTAAATTGGCCACACATTTAAAGCAATTAGGTCATTTGGTGAAAAAATAAATTATAAAAAAAACTATTTTTTTTTTTTGCTTTAAATGTTTTTTTCATTAAAAAAATATTTTTTTTTTTAATGAATGTGGGTCTATGGTAATATGTATTATGTAAATTTAGGGTAGGGGTGGCAATTCGGGTCAACGGGTCGTGTTTCGGGTCGACACGACAAGATTTTTTCGGACACGACACTACACGAATTTGTATTTTTTTTTAGTTGACACGAACACGATCCGAATAAAAAACAACA
Organism: Sambucus nigra; assembly: GCA_949130495.1. Lineage (NCBI taxonomy): Eukaryota > Viridiplantae > Streptophyta > Magnoliopsida > Dipsacales > Adoxaceae > Sambucus > Sambucus nigra. Next base: position 647,137,797 of record OX422216.1, read on the forward strand.
CGACACGACACGAATACCATAATTTCTTAAATTTCAGTCCTAAAAAATACGATAATACGACACGACACGACTCATAATTCAGACACGAATACGACACGACTTCGTGTCAAAAAAATCCGACACGAACACGACAGATCGTGTCAATTTCGTGTCGTTATGTGTCATTTTTTCGTGTCATTTCTAAAATTGCCACCCCTAATTTAGGGTCTATGGTAATATTTTTTTTAATGAATGTGGGTTTATAATTTTAGTCCCTATTTTTTAATAACGCCGCTGGCACGGACCCACATCCACAAAACGTCAACTAATTTAAATTTAATAAAAAATTGTTTTTTATCCTATTTAAAAACAAAACAATTTTCTTTTTCAAATTTAAAAACTGTTTTTTTTTAAATAGTAAAAAACTGTTTTTTATCCTATTTAAAAACAAAACAATTTTCTTGTTCAAATTTAAAAACTGTTTTTTTTAACAGTAAAAAACTGTTTTTTATCCTATTTAAAAAATAATTTTTTATTCTATTTCTAACTTTATATTTTTTTTGCATCAATGTTTAATTATTATGTAAATAACTAGAAATACATACACATATAAATTAAAATTGATGTGCCTAATGCTAATCTTGGATCCATTATATGGCCTTAAAATGTTCAACGTTCAAAACTTCTTTAACACACTAGAAGTCTCTACAAGCTAAAACCTTACCAACAAGTCTTTAATTATCAAAAAGTACAAAAGCCTTTATAAAAAATGACAAAAGGTCTTTAGGAGTCTTCACCTAAATTTGTAGACTTTTATAGCCTACAGCGAGATCATCACATCATCTTGAAGTTGAAGTATTATTTTTCTATATTGTAATAAACAAATAATTCTTTATGTCAACATTTTCAACTCTTTAATTTACAAAATGACAATGGCTATGACATATGTCGATTACTCTGTCAACAACTATTTTTTATAACAAAAGTAAAATTTATAGTTATTTACGAAAAAGGACAACAGCTATGACATATGTCAACAGCTGTTTTCGATAAGCACAAAATGGAGCATACTATTTTACCCAAAAAAAAGGAAGAAGATGTTGTACACATAAAGGAAAAAAAAAAGGAAGAAGAAGAAAGCGTTTGACACTAAGGTCTGATTTTTTTTTAAAGTTTTTTTTTACAACTCTTCTATGAAGCTCATCTACACGTTGAAAAAAAGGAAGAAGAAACAAGAAGGAAGGAAAAACATACCTCTTGAATTTTTTTCGGAGCTGTGAAGATCTTCTACACCATTTTTTTGAGTATTTTTGTGATTACATATAGATTTGTTAGAAAGAGTTTTGTTGTTTTTAAACTCTTTGTTATCTTTTTTTAACACGATTCTGATAGATATGGGTTATCTATACGATTGTAATTGCAAAAAACTAATAAGGGTATTATTGTAAAGGTATTTTCATTCAGATATCAGTTTTCAGATTCAGATGGTTTTGAACCTTTGAATAGTTAAGAGGAGAATATGACCGTTAGTGTCTGAAATGGCTAAAAAACAAACACATTTCTTCTTCCTCTGAAATCTGAATGATTTAGATTCAGATTTCAGAGTTGAAAACAAACGGACCCTAAAATTACCAAATGCCTATTTGTCGCAATCAACTCCATCCTTTTTAAACATTAATAGGCATTTAATAACTTGATTTAAAATTAATTATAAAATATTAAACTCACACGCACCGCATACAGACACGCGCATATATATATATATACGGGGAGAGTGTTAGGAATATTTCTTAGAAAGACCTATTCTCACGCATATACTGGATAGATTAGTTAGAGTTGTTGCAGCTGGTTTAGGGATCCCGTGTGCCATCCCTTCTTGTTCAAAAACTTCAAACCCATTTTATCTCTATTTTATTCCTTTCCCAAACAATCTAATTATATGCTCGTATCTTATCTCAACAACTACATCAAATCCAAACCCACACAACCCTATTCAAACTCAATCAAAATCTTGTGTTACCACGTGTCATTGTCACTAAAATTATCAAATGCCTATTCGTTGCAATCAACTCCATCCTTTTTAAACATTAATAGGCATTTGATAACTTGATTTAAAATTAATTATAAAAATTTAAACTCACACGCACCGCATACAGACACGCGTATATATATATATATATATATAATAAGTTACAACGGTGTTTTTACTATTCATAAGTTTGGGAGACACTTCACGGTTCAGATCGAAGCCAACAAGGCAACGATCCAATGGTTGAGATTACAATATCCCTTTTACCATTTTTGCCCCTTACATATTTGAGTTCCCCCTATTTTTTACCCTTGATTTCCTTTCCTCCTTTTACCCAAAATTCAAATACATGGATAAAATTGGAAATTAACACTATGAAAGTTTTACACACTACCGAGAGTACATTCATCGTCTCTATCATTCATCGTCTCTATCAAGCACGGGAATAAGAAATCCACCTCTCTCTCTCTCCATTTGTTCTTCACCGCTCTCCATTTCGTTCTTCACCAAGTACACTCCTCTCTCTTTTGTTCAGCAGGTAATGGTTTTAGGTTTATTAATGGATGCTTGTCAATAGGTTTTATCATTGGGGTTTATTAATAGGTTTACATTTGTGTTTTTTTATGCACACACGCGAAGAAAAAAAATACTATGTCCAGCAAATTGATGAGTAATGATTTATGGGTAATGATTTACGGGTAGTGGATTATGGGTAATGATTTTACAACAAAAAATACTCTGTTATAATGGATTTATGGGTAATGATTTTATTGGCCGAAATGTTTTGAAAGTGTTGGCCGAAATGTTTTGAAAGTGCACAAAAAAAATACTCTCTTACAATGGGTTTATCTATGTTACAGCAAACACACTTCAGAATGTCTAAATGGGTTTCCACTCTTTATTATATACTGTGTTTGCAAAAACTCTGTTTCAATGGTTGCATTTCTGGAATTTTATTTGGTTACTCTAATGTTCCTCTAATGTTTTATGGGTTTATTACTCGTTGGAGTATTACTCTAATGCTCCTCTAATGTTTTATGGGTTTATTACTCTTTGGAATGTTAGTATTCATTTGTGTTGCATTCGGTACAACAAGCACTATGTTTGCAAGCTCTATAAACATTTGTGTTGCATTCGGTTTTGATTTCTTATCGGTTTATGAGAGTTTCAATGGTTGCATTTCTGGGAGTTTGAATGGGATTTCTTATTTGATTGAATATCTTATGTAAAAAATGTATATTGCCAATTCGTATAATGTTTCTAATGTTTTATGGGTTTATTACTATTTGGAATGTTAGTATTCATTTGTGTTGCATTCGGTACAACAATCACTATGTTTGCAAGCTCTATAAACATTTATTGTGAAGAATGTATGACGACTCATTATTACTTTTTATTGGGAAGAATGTATGACGATTCATTAGTACTTTTTATTAAGAAAGTTTTCATTTGGTATAGTTCATGTTGTGTTTTAGTCACATTTAATAATTACTTCTCATTTTTTCATTTTGTAGTTGACTTCTTTGTTCACATGGAGAACGTTACCGTAAATTTATGCCAATTCTAATTTGTATCGTTTTTATTGTATTTCGGGATATATATTCAAAGTGGGATTTATGTAAAGAATGTGTGCCGTTTAATTAGTAGTTTTAATTGTGAAGAATGTATGACGATTCATTAGTACTTTTTATTGGGAAGAATGTATGACGATTCATTAGTACTTTTTATTAAGAAAGTTTTCATTTGGTATAGTTCATGGTGTGTTTTAGTCACATTTAATAATTACTTCTCATTTTTTCATTTTGTAGTTGACTTCTTTGTTCACATGGAGAATGTTACCGTATTTGGCAACGTATGTTACTTTTAATTATACTCTCTTTCACTTAAATGAGATCAATTCCTACTTCCTAATAATTTTCTTATACATTTTCATTCTTTACTTATAGGTGAATGAAGATGCAACGATTGCTGTAACAACCGAACTCCTCTCATCAATATTTATTCTCCTCACTTATATGTTTATATATTGATTCCATCCATTGCCTTTTTAATTACAGATTCAAAGGTTGCGTCAAAATAATATCAGTGTTGATGTCCTCGATGAATCTGATCTAAATAGTGTTTGTTCTGTGGTAAGAAAATGCACTTTTGTTTTCATATAATACTTATAAGAAGTTTCTCCATTCTTAATCAATATCCTCTTTTCTTATCTCCGCTACAACCTGTTAACATTTGCACACCTTCAATACGACATGGGAAGGAAAAAGGGAACTTGGCACCCACTAAGGTTGATTTTTTTTCTATTCTCATTTATTCGAATATATATAACATATTTCTTTATCTAATATAACATATTTCTTAATCTAATTATATACACTTAACCTTTTTAATATAGGATATACGAAAAGGAAAAGGGAAAGAAAGTGCCACTTTAAGTGTGGTATGTTTAACTAATTATAGGTTTACTATGATTATATCTACTATTTTCTCATTTTTTACTTAGTGTTCTTCATTTCTCTATAATCTACCTAATTTGTTTTTCAACATTTCTTTCTTTGTTCATAGATTCAAACGCCGCATGGAAATAACATTGGTATTGTTATACGTGATGATGTTCCACCAAATGTTATGCATATTGGGGTAAATATTAGATACTAAATGCTTTTATCGTTTCAACTTCATATTCACAACTTCTTCACTCCTCATTTATAGTATCAATCTTACAATTAACAGACTCAAACTATACTCAATAATGCAAATGAGAAAGTCAAGGGAAAGGAGAAAGAAGTTCCCACACGTAAAAGGGTAAACACATCTCAGGAACTTTTATGATAATATTCTTTATGGCATTATGTAATGTTCTTTTTATATGCTTATATTTCTTTTGTAGGCGGCATGGATGGGGAAGTATAATGCTTGTCTAGAAGCGGATTGTTTTTATCATTACCCTATTACATTATTGGTGGTGTTATTTTACCCTACAGTAATGGTGGTATTATTAAATAATTAAGTGATTAATGTGTACCATTAAGCTTTATACAATCTCTAAAGTTTACACCAATACTTTAAACTTAATTTCACTATATTATTAAGACTATGAGCGCACCCCTTTCCATTATCACGCAATGCAGATAATTTTTTTGTTTTCCTTAGGAAATTGATCAAACGTTTATCTCCAAAAGTGCCCTTGCACAACGATTACGACGAGAACGAGAAAGATGCAATCCTCCACAAGCTACATCTGCCACTTCTGCCCCCCTTGCGCCACAATCGCCTGTAAGGGTTGAAATTAGAGAACCACAACATAACTTCATCTCAAAACGCGCACTTGCCCAACGACAAAGACGTGATCGAGAAAGAGAATTTTAGTTACATCAACCTATTTCTGGTCATACTCCCCATGTTAACAATTCTATGGGGCCACCTGCTTTTGCTTGCACTGAAGGTTCTCCTAAGTGATCAAGGGTTTCACATTTATCGTCAGATAATGATGTGGCTCAAGTCCCGTCGTCAATAACTAACCAATTTATAGAAGTTAGTACCCCAAATCCTTCACACATTTCTATTCGAAGAATTAGTCCTTTGACGAATAGTTTACCAATCCCAGTTGCGGAGACAAATATACCCCCATCTATGTCACCTCGAAACCTTTGCCAAGATTTCGACGTAATTGATTCTGAAGAACAGTGTGTCGGGGTCCTCCAAGAACACTCTCCAACATCAAATTCTATTCAAAATGTATTGGTCCCCAATATGTTAGAAATTATACCCCACCTTGAAACAGAGAATAATCAAGATTTTCAAAATTGCCATTCATCTAATACACATAGTCATAGGTATAATTTCTTTTTATCTATTATCTAATATCATTTTACGTTGTGAACTATTCTTCATTTTATTTTTCACACCTTTTTATTTCATATATAGATCCACTGTACAAAGTCGTGGAAATATTGCGAGCACGAGTGCACCTCAAGAACCACATGTCCATTTTGAAAGATATTTTATTAGGTCCATGGATGTCCCTTGCCATAATTATTCAGCTTTATATTGGATGGATGAAAGATTATCGACCTCATCAAAGATTCGCCCTCTATTTGGTAAGTGTTGTAGACAAGGAGAAGTTCGATTTCCACATCTACTTGAACCCCCACCGGAAATTAAACATTTGTTCGATGTTAATGATGTTTAATGCAAGTCTTTCCAGAGTCATATTAGAGAGTATAATGTTGCTAACGCCTTTACAAGTCTTGGTGTTCAAATGGATGATAGGGTCCTCAGAGGTAGGGGTCCATCATCTTTCACCATTCATGGCGAACTACGTCATCGTACTGGATCCTTATTACCTGAACCGGGACATGAGGAAGAAGCTTCATATGCCCAGTTATACATTTATGATCCTAGTGTGGCTTTGAGTGTTAGGGAACGTAGGAATCCACAATTACGAAGTGATGTACTGCAAATAATTCAAGGTTGCTTGGAGTTCAACAATCCTTTTATCCACAAATATCGTCAGGCGTTTCCTATTTTAAATGAATCCTCTGGATCCGTCTTGAACTTGCTAGCATACTTACATTACAATTCTGAAGCAGATCGTAGAAGGTATAATTTGCCTTCGACTGATGAGATTACTGTTATTTTACCCGGCGATGGCCATAATTCGCCTGCAATGAGAGACATTATTGTTCGCCTTCGAGGGGGGATCAATTTATGCGAGTTAATGAATGTCATCCAGCTTACCTACCTCTGCACTACGTTCTTTTATACCCTCATGGTCAACTTGGTTGGGAGCCCGACATGAAGTTATGGGACGTGGCAAACAGTGTTGATAAGGATCATCGACTAACTCAACTGGATTATTATAGTTATCGTTTGTTTCAACATGGCACTGAGTACTCTATAATTTTGAGAGGAGGTAAACTTATGCATGAGTTTATTGTGGATGCATGGGCTTCAACGGAACAAAATCTCTTGACTTATATCAGACTTAATCAAAGCAAACTTCGGGTAGAATTATACAAAGATCTGAGCGATTGTATGTCTGAGGGTGTTGAACCATTGTAAATTGGTAGGCGAATGATTTTGCCATCTTCTTTTACCAGTAGTGCACGAAATATGTTTGAGATTTACCAAGATTCGATGGCCATCACTCGGTACAATCAACACCCTGATATTTTTCTCACAATAACCGCCAATCCTAAATGGCCTGAAATCAGTAATGAACTTTTACCGGGTCAAAATGTTCTCAACCGTCCAGATTTGGTTGCACGTGTTTTTGAACTAAATAGAAAAGCCGTAATGAAGGAGATTAAGGATAAAAATATTTTTGGCAAGAAAGTGGCCCATGTGTTTACAATCGAATTTCAAAAAAGGGGGTTGCCCCACATGCATGCTCTTCTTTTCCTCGATTGTCAAAGCAAGATTAAAACATGCGCCCAAGTAGATAATTTTGTCTCTACTGAGTTTCCAGATCCCACTTATGATCCTACAGTCTTCCAAACTATATTAAGTTGCATGGTACACGGCCCATGCGGCTCCAAGAATCCGAATTCCCCTTGCATGGAGAACGGTATATGCACGAAGAAATACCCTCGAGTATTTGCAGAAGCCACAACAATGGATAATAATGGATATCCAATCTATCGTCGTCATGATGATGGTAAGGAATATACTACTGCCAGTGGAAAAAAGGTATCAAACAAAGATGTTGTCCCCCATAATCCATATTTGTCTAGACTTTTCAATTGTCACATCAATGTCAAGGTTTGTATTGGGTTACAATGCGTTAAATATATAAATAAGTACATATATAAGGGGCATGATCGCACAACTATGGTTTGGGGAGGTGTTGATGAAATCCAACAATATTTAGATGCAAGGTATATTGGACCTCTTGCTGCAGCTTGGCGAATTTATGGTAATCACATGCATTAAGAGATACCGCCTGTTACACGATTAGAATTACATTTACCTGGCATGCATCATGTTGTGTTTGATCCTTCACATTCATCAGCTACGATTGCTCAAAGAGCCAGCGGTCAAATGAGTTCGTTAACCGAGTTTTTTGCTTTTTGCGCATTGAATCCTTCTGCACGAGAGTATACCTACTAAGAGTTTCCCCAAATTATGTTTGGAGCTCTAAAACGAAACTCTGGACTGCACAAAAATCATCCGAGTTTGCTATTGGGCGAATGTAGTATGCTAGCCCAAATTTTGGAGAAAGGTTTTATTTGCGATTACTTTTGACCGTTGTTAAAGGGCCCATATCGTTCGAGTGCTTACGCACGGTGAACTGTGTATTACATGAGACTTTCAAATCGGCGTGTATAGCGAGAGGATTGCTTAAAGACGATAATGAGTGGGTTAAATGTTTACAGGAGGCATCCATCATGCGCACTGGATATCAACTTCGGCGTTTATTTGGTGTTATACTTACACAATATTTTCCTTTGCATCCGGAGTTATTATGGAATCAATTTTCCATTCATATATGTGATGATCTGATTCATAAGTTACGCACATTATTTTCTATCCCAAATCCAAGTGACATCCAAATTGAGGATTATGGTTTGTATCTTCTAAATGAGGTGCTTCAAGAGTCTGGTAAGAGTTTAAGTGACTTCCCTCCAATGCCTCTGCCAACTTTTAATTAAACAAATGTGGGTCGGAACATATTACTCTCAGAACATCATCAGTTACAATCGTTAGCAATGCAAGGTGATGCACAATTAGATGTTGATCGCCTTAATAAGGGACAACGTATAGCTTACTCAGCGATACCATCATCTGTTTTCGAGAATAAGGGGACTACATATTTTTTGAATGGAGGTGCTGGCACTGGAAAGACATTTTTGTACAATACAATTGCAACATTCTATCGTAGTTTGGGTCATAAAGTCATTACTGTTGTTTCATCTGGTATTGCTTCTTTGTAGTTAGTTGGTGGTCGGACTGCACATTCAATATTTTGCATACCTTTGGACATTCTTGAAAACTCAAATTGTGGATTTACAAAGCAGTCGATACATGCAGAGCTATTCAAATCAGTTAAACTTATAATATGGGATGAAGTTCCTATGCAACATAGGCATTGTGTTGAGGCTGTATATAGGACACTGCAAGATATTTGTGATGTTAAAAGGCCATTTGGAGGAATTACAGTAGTTTTTGGCGGTGATTTTCGATAAATCTTACAAGTTATCCCTAGAGGAGTTAGAGAAGAAATTGTTTCTGCTTCATTAAGGCGGTCTATGCTTTGGAGGCACATCCATGTTTTGACCTTACATCTAAACATGCGATTAAACCCATTGGAGCCTGAGACAATTCATTTATCTACGTTCTTGGATCAGGTACTGCTATTTACTCTTTTATATTTTTTAACAGTCTTCGTTCAACATGCATGTATTTGACTTTTTTTTGTACATTGGGTCCAATCCTCTTGAAATTATATCATTGCCTTCCTCAATACAAAAGTGTAATGATGTCCGTGATCTAATTGTGAAGGTGTATCCATTGTTGAATGTGGTTGGTACTGCTACATCAACCTTCCTCACCGAACGAACAATTCTTTCAGCGCGGGATGATGATGTGACTACTATAAATAATTTGGCATTGAATATCTTTTCGGGTGATACAAAAACTTATTTTGGTGCCGATAAAATGTGTGACAGCGAGTTCAGTAGAGACGTATACAGTCAGTACCCAAATGAATTTTTGAATTCTCTCAGTCCTTCTGGTTTACTCGTTTTTAAGTTAGAGTTAAAGGTGGGTTCTCCGATTATGCTTTTGAGAAACATTGCTCCGAAGGATGGTCTTTGCAATGGCACCAGATTGGTGGTTACAAAATGTGGAGAGCATGTAATTGAGGCCCAAATATTAACGGGTGATAAGTGTGGAAATTTAGTATTCGTTCCCAGAGTCTCACTATCTCCTTCATCTATGGAGATCCCTATAAAAATGACGAGATGCCAATTCCCAATTCGACTGGCGTATGCAATGACCATCAACAAATCACAGGGTCAATCTGTAAAGTTTGTGGGAATTGACTTGAGCACACCGATTTTTAGTCATGGCCAGTTATGTGTAGCGTTATCTCGATGCACAAGTGCAAATCGCATTACCCTTCTTTCTGATGATTGTTCACTTTCGACAACAAATATTGTGTATCCGAAAGTCCTCCCATAAAGTAATTAGTGTTATTTTCCCTATAAACTACACATTTGACCCCTTTATATCATCATTTGATAATTTTTTAATTATTCTTAGGATTGGGAGCCAATGGTAAAACATCAAGAGCGGATAAATACCCGTAGGTTGCTTACATGGGGTTCCCACAACAAGGTATTTCGTCTTTAAAATGTTTCTTCTTTTCATTCATTTTAAAAATTAGTCTTAACTATTAATATTTCTTATAGGTGGTTGTAAATTGTGCCAATCTTCATATCAAGTATGTCGAGATGGATACGTGGACATTTCGTAGAGTTATTATGAGGATATTTCCTGCGAATCCATGATTGACTATTAGAGGATAATTTTTTGGGATGTCGATCATTTCGACTTTTTGTAAAGCTTAAGCTTAGAGTTACTATACGCTACTGGATGATTGCTAAGGCTTTTTTGTATAGTCTTTTATTATACAGTCTGCTAAAGCTGTCTTTAACCTTACATCATCCATAGGTGTATCTGTATAAGTATCTCAGATCAATAAATGAACTATTTGGGCTTTGGGTTTGAGTTTGTATGCTTTTGGTTTAAGATGATTTGCTTTGTTGCCATGTTGGGGTTTTAGAATTGTATTGATTTTTGTTTGGTTTTTGCCTTGGTGGTAATTAATGCATTTGACTTTTTGCAGGTTGGTAATTAATGTATTGGTCCCTTTTGAGAAATACCTTTTTTGGGGATTTGGGAATAAAAGTACTTGGCTACAAGCAAAGCCACAAGTCATTTTTTGGCAAGAAAGAATTGATGCTTTTGTGTATATTGACAATGAGTGATTATAAATTATTTTTATTTTACTGAAACTACCCCAATTCCTTGACAAGTTATAACAGAAACTGAAGTGATCAATTGTCATGCACTCCCGATTTTACTGAAACTACCCCAATGCTTTAGTGTTCTTTGTTGTTCCATGTTGCATGACCATTGGATTTCAAGTAAAGATGATGATGAAGTGATTACAATATTGATTCTCTCCAACCATTAATTTTGTATATGTACACGCTTATACTTGCATTATGTTCGTTTGAATCAATTAGTTTGAATCAATTATGTTAGTTCTGCATCATGTTAGTGTATTGGATGAAACATTATGTTAGTGTACTGGATGTAAAACATTATGTTAGAACGATAGAAATTTAAGGTAGTGTTATATTATGCTACCATTGTTCTGCTCATTCTTTTATTTGATCCTATTAAAATGATATTCTTTTTTTTGTCCATCTTGAAATTTAAAGCAGGCTATTTTTTGTTTGAATTTAACGTGAAATTTTGGTTGGAAAATGGCTGCGGAGACCATGACCTCAGTGATATCAATGGTCTGTTCTTGCCTCGCATTTTTAACACACTTCTTTGCTTTTTCGTCTTCTACATTAATGGTATGCCTCTTACATGTTTCGGACAATTGAGAAACATAGGTGACTATACGCATGTGCAAATCAATTGATTGAGAGGCTAATATATGCTGAGGGAGCAGAGAATAGTCTTGAATTTGCTATTGTGAAGCCTTTTAACTGGATTGGTCCACGGATGGATTTCATATTAGGGATTGATGGTCCTAGCGAGGGTGTCCCCAGGTTTTTGACATGTTTTAGTAATAATCTACTATGGGGTGAGCCCCTCAAGCTCATGAATAGTCAGGTCGCTTACTGGAATGATGTTACAACTGATCAAGTGGCGAAGGATATGACGATAGTAACAAGAGAATTACAGACATGACCATAACGTATGCTAAAGCTTTAGCATAATCTATAAGCTAATCCGTAATTAGGTGCTCTGCTGCTTGGCAGCTGCTTTGGTTATTTTCAAGGGACTCTCAAACATAATTTGTAAGCTAATTTTTTTTTATCTTTTATCTGAGGCAAATGCAAAATGCAGTTGCTGAGGCAAGGCAATTGATCAGTTTTCTTTTGAGCGATCATTCAGAGAATTTTCTGAATCCGATAATCAGATAAAAAAGTTATAATGCTTTAGATTACAGGAAAGTAGTGACCATTTCGGAGAAATTGAAGGATCATACTGAACGGCTGTTTGGAACCTTTAGAAAAAGACTTAAGGACGTGAACTGATGCAAGTCATATAATCCTCTAGAGATGGAAAATGAATGCAGTGGTTCCTGTTTTATCATTCTTCCCATATCTCATAAGACATTGCCTTGAAAAAGCTTTAACATAACCTGAAGATGATAACTACCACTGCTCTTTCTCACCCATGTTATAACCATTGTTGGTCATGTCCCCATTGGAACTTTTCTTAGGTTTTCCTCCTTTCTCTTTGTCTAACTCAATTGCAGATGAGTCTTGAAGATAAATGGCAATTTCATCTGTTTGAAATGAATGTGTAGAAACTAATCCAACAGTATGTGAATCTCTCTTCTCATAACAAATTTTAAGTATAAGTGACCAGGAAAGTTCAACATTAACATATATGATGGACTGATAGTAAATGGATTGGAAGATTCTTAAGAATATTTCCCATTGCATTTTCAGTACAAATTGGTTCCAAATAGTGTGCTGATGGTGAATTTCTCCTTATCAGTATTGTGTTTTCAGTACAAATTGGTTCCAAATAGTGGCTACAATACAACAATAATTTTTTAGTTCCAAATAGTGGCTACAATAGAACCGTAACCGCTTGAGTCCAATAGGTTCTCCAATTTCAATAATAGCATGGGTTCAATAAATGTGTTCCAATTGGTAGTCCAATTTCAGTAGCTTCTTTAATGTTTAAGTAAATCTCAAATTGTTCTTCGTGTTCACAGTAGATTCATATGCTTTACTTTAACTCAATTTCAAATTGTTCTTCGGATTAGTTATCATTGTTAATGTTGATGCTAAGAATAGTTTAATTTCAGTTTTAGTTTGTCTATTATGTGTTTGTGGATGTAGTGTTCCTTTTGGATTCCTTTTAAATCAAGAAAATGATAATACAAGACTCATCTTCGCTACTTAGAATCGGAGAAGGTACAATACCTTTGACTTGCTTAGAAGACGAATTCGATCGAACTTGGATTCAAATCCCAAGTGATTTAATTATGCTTACAAATGATGATCCCATATCGTCGATCGTCACAAGTACGTACTCGGACCTTCTTACTAACATGTCAAGAAAGGAAATTTCAGTGCCTTCAAGTGTTTTCCTCTGTTTTAAATTTCAGTGGTTCCCAATCAAGACCGGGGGATTGCATTTTTAGGTCCATGAGAGTGTTCGCTACACCAGAGACCAACTATTACAGCTTTTATAAGAAGTTGAGACTGAGTTTTTTTGGTGAAAATCAAAACTATCCAAACTCAGCAGCCTTCCAAAACTGTTCAATCTCAGAAGTTTGGAGCACAATAGTTCTACTGGCAATGCGAATAGAAAGCGCCCTGTGGACAAACTGAGCTGAAATAAGAAAATTCCTTTGAGTGGGTGTAAACCCAAACTTCGTCATGTAGTGGAGGCTAACAATAGTTTGTTTCATCGCTGGACTTGATCGATGAGGCTCTTGGAGTACGTATCCAGCAGTTTCTCTAATCATATAGATGTGCATTTATTTCAAATCTTTAATGTGTTTTACTTCTACAATTGTAGCTAATTTTGTTTAGTGTCTCACAAACTCATTATAGCTATATATTTGAATGTCATCTTCAAGTTTCTATATATTGTAATTTGGGGATTAACAGTATGTTGGCATTGCATAAAATTGCATTGTTTTAATATTCCTTCTTCCGTGTTAGTTTTGAGCTTAGGGTAATATTCATTTTGTTTTATTTTATTACTTAGAAACCTAAGATACAGTGTATCATTGCATATGTGTTTTTTGTTAGTTTTCATCCCCATTTTGTTTTGTTGGTACTATAGGTTGGTGGTTAATGTTGATGATGTTGTGGTGGACATGGGGTTTAGATTCTCCCAATGCTATAGCCGATGATTCTCCCGATGTCATTATCGGAACTACAGGCACAAAAGGTATCCCTTTATCTCTTTTTGTCATGCACACACATTATATTATTTTATTTATATTTTTTACATATAAATGAAACCTTTCTTTTTTCATTCAACAACAAACACCTATATTTTTCTTTTCCTTTTTTTTTTGTTCAGTGAACGACATTCTTTTATCGGGACATTTTCCTCCTTTAACCCCCAAAAGGTCCTATATGTTTTAGTTTTATATAAGAAAAAATAATCTGTTCTTTTTCTTCCGATGTACTTTTTGGTTACAAATCCTTTTTCTTCCACTTTCAAATACAACACTCTATTTTTTCAGTCTTCTCACATTTTATTTCAATGTTCCATTTTCAGAAAAGAAAATATAAATCTTTTATTACAGTTACAGTTATCGAGAACATCATAGTGATTTTCTAGCATAATGTATTCGGTGTGATTGTTGTTTATAAATTAAGTCCAACGCGATATTAATGAGTATTTATTGGTGTGATTGGCTACTAATAGCTTTTGGTTATGTGTTTTTGTTATCGTCCCATTTGGAATCACCCATAATCAGGGTTTACATTGGTTTACAATTTTGTTGGTAATATAAGCTTAATGCTTTGTTCTAAATAGTTGGTCTTTTATTATTACATATTCAAATCCGTGGCGCAATGTAACTGAACTACATAGTCTAACTAAGTTTAGGTTTACGATTAGGTTTGTTAAAACAACAATACTACCTGAGTATTGTTTAAGAATGAAAAATTGTCCTTAGTTTTGGCCCTCCATATATTGTTTGATTTATGCTTGAAAAAGAGTACAACTATTTTTTTTGTTCAATTCATTAAACTACTTTAAATTCAGATGTCATTGTTTAAAGGACATGTTTGTTGACCTGTATGCTTGGACACTTGGTATTTCCCTATAGGTTTGTTGTAAATCGACCTTTTAATCATGGGTTGTATGTGGATTCCAAGGGAAAACTTCTACTGATGATGTTGTAAAGTAGATGTCGAATGGTGAAATAGATGTGGACGTACAGTTGAAGCCACATAGTGAAACAAACGAGGATAAAGAAATTATAGATGCAAGCCCTTAACATGTGAGTTACCACTTCAGACTGTATTTTGAACTTGGTGATTTAATGCGTTACTTTTTTTGTGTGATTTGTCGAAACTCAAATGTGAGATGTGATCCCAAAGGAGTTATTTTTTGTAATGATTACGGAATACCCTATCCGCAAAACCTTTCCTACCAGTATGGCCATCTTTTTTGAGAAATACTTATGAAGTGGTTTCGCTTTCTTTACTGTATCCGCACTATGCCATCTTCAATTTATTATATTGTACATATATAAAATCATACAGTTATTTTCCTATTTTGGGGCACTAATTTTTTCTTCGATTGAATGTTTTCTATAAAGGTGGATGTGCTTCCTACGGACTTAGAGCCACGTTACAACAGATTATATACATGTTATGGCTATGCAGATTATATACATATTATGGCTAAGAAGATTATATCCATGTTATGGCTATGCAGAATATATGTTTTTTTCCAAATGATATTACAATCTCTGTCACAGTTTTGTGGAAATTTGATTTCTTTTTTCCCCTACCATCAATGCCTATCTATTTGGAAGTTCATTTCCAATAATAACTAAATAATATCTAAGTTCATTTCCCATTCATATTAGTTTTGATTTTTGGTTTACATTTGGTTTGATTTAAGTTATGTACTATATCTATTTTGGATTTGTAATAACTTGAGGATCTTGATAGCTCGGGGTATCTCGGAGGAGTGAAGGTTGGGATGGCCAATATAAAATAGAGGCAGGTCTCCTGGGATGCACCGAAGAGTTAGGTTTCAATAATAAAACAATGTGAAATGGGGGGTATCAGGTCTATATCGGGTTCCTTTATCAGCCACTACAACTAGCAGTGCCTTTTCCAGCACTACAACTGTTGAATATCTCAGGCACTACAATTAGCAGTGCCTTTGTCAGCCACTATAGACATGGTAATCTTGCTTTGAGATCACACACTATAACCACATTGTTGCTTAATACTATGTATGCAGCTTTAATCAAAGTTTTTCATTTATTTCACTTTTGTAATTTCAATAGGTAACTTAGACTATCATCAAAGTTTTGATCCAATTGATTTAGGTGTGCAACACCGTCATAAACAAAGGCACCGACTAATACCATGTATGGTTCTATCTAACTCCTCTCCCACCTTATTCGCTATTTTTTATCATCGTCTCTAGCACTTTGTTTATCATCGTCACTAGCACTTTGAACATATTCGCACATTTGATCGGGCATGTGAATTTAATGCCCAGTGACGTTTCAGGAACTAAATGGAAAAGTAGGGAGTAAATAATTAGTAAGTACCGACATGCACATATATTTGTATATAACTTTCCATAAAAAATTCTATGAGTTTTCTTTATGTATATTATCTTTATTCACGAAGAAATCAAATTTAATGGTGCCTTTTTTACATTTTATCAGTCGTTATTGTCCTGATTGACAAATTTTGTTTGATGTTCTTTTTATCAATTGTTTAAACCTGTTAAATTATTGTTTAGAATTTTCTTTTGTTTTATGCATTCGAATGCCAAATTTGGAATGTACATTAAAGTCTACTTTTGGTAATTTTTTAAAGTGAGACTTGGGATGTGCATCATTTTGATTTTTAGGGCATACTTATGAGGATCTATTCTCTCACTGATTGCCACCAATGTGAGGACCATCATGGTTCTAAAGGTGTGGTTTTAGTCCATCTCCTTGAAATTTAGGTTTGGTTTAAATGGCATAATTCATTTTGTTATTTAAGGAACCGGTTTATGCATATGTTTTAGGATGCATATCTTTCTAAAATATTGATGAGAACTCTTTTTCTTTTCGAATTTGTGCAGATATGTGATTCAATAAATTAGCCCTAAAGTACCACCCTGATGTGTCACTGCATGACCAAATGGAGGACTACACGAGGAGGATCATTAGAGTAGAAGAGGTTGATGGGACTTTGTCAAACGGGCATAATAGAGCTTTGTATGATGTGGATTTTTCTAATGGCCTCAATTTTCTTTCTCGACGAAAAAACCAAAGACCCATCGAGAAATTTGAAGATTTCCCGTCGAGAAATTTGAAGATTGGATGGATCGGTGGGAGTATCAATTGTTGAAGCTAAATAGAAGAAGCACTAACAAAGATTCAAGAGGGAATAATATGTCATGGGGAATTAGAGTCTGCAAACATTAATAACGAAGTAAATGGTATACTTCAAATCTATGTATATAGTAGCTTTTCATGTTGGTTTTTAAGTACTTGAATGCCGAGAATATATAATCGAGTTTGTTCTTTTCGTTGATTCCTTTAAAAGAGAACAGTATGTGGGAATCCAAATCTTATGTGTTTGATATCATATTTCACCTTTATTCATCTTTGAGGTAATGTAAAAAAAACATATTGTTATATTTAGTAGCAACTACTTACTGGAGGGATATAGTTGGATGTTTTTATCGTTTGTGATACTTTTGGTTGTTTCGATTGTTTGGAGTGTTAATGTTTCAGGTTCGTATAATTAATAGTCAAGTAATTGAAGTAATTAATAGTCAAGTAATTGGTCCGTACAATGTGAGTTTGGTTCACTTTTATGTTTAGGTATGGGATGTTGAATTGGGTGTTTGTGGTAGTTGGTGGTGGTGTCGTTTCATAAGAACACATGAATATTGGGGGGAAAATTATCTACGTGCCTTCAGGCACGGGCATACCCTAGTATATATATATATATATATATATATATATATATATATATATATATATATATATATATATATATATATATATATATATATATATATATCGGGGGGAGTGTTAGGAATATTTCTTAGAAAGACCTATTCTCACGCATATACTGGATAGATTAGTTAGAGTTGTTACAGCTGGTTTAGACTTGGTATTTGGTATATTCAAATAACTGTTATAGTTATTTGCCTATTTCCATGCTATCAGTTCATGGCTCATGTGTATAAAATCAGTGTAGCGTCCTTCGTTTATGACATATACAAGAGATCAATTTCATTTATAAATTCCACATGGTATCAGAGCAATAAAACTCTTGCGAGTGTTCTTGATCCGGGCAGTCCACAAGTACATTGTTTCTCCGGCGGTGGTAGCCACCACACATTGCCTTCAAACTTCCTTATATGCATTATCTCTTGGGCTAAAGACCCTGGCTAAAGTTGTTAGATCACAAAAGGTTCTTCTCTTCATGAAAGGAACCAAGGATTTTCCAAAATGAGAATTTTCAAACACTTGTTAGCAGTTATTAAAGTCCTTGGCAGTACAGTATGAAAATACAAATATTCTTAAAAATGAATTTTGCATCAGGGCTAAAGAAATATTCCAGCACACCTTCATATATATCTTTGACATTTGTGGTGTTGGACACCACATGGGTTGAAGACATTTATCGACATGGAACCAGATGTGGGACATCTGAAAATGTTGACGTTTTTTTGTCCTAAGCATCAATTCGATACCGAGACTAGCGGCAACACTAACACTCTCACCCTCAACGGCGGCTATGTCGAGCATGGAGCTTACTTCACACGTAACGTGTTCATAAAATAAAAAAATAAATAAAAATAACGGCCCTGAATCCATCGTGATCAAGCCCAAGAAGAAAAAAGGCTCTAAATCCATGGTGATCAAGCCCAAGAAGCAAAGAGCCTCTAAACTACAGGTGTTGTTCCAACCAAAAAAGATAAAAAAATCCTCTGAATCCATTGCGATCAAGCTCACTATGTCCCAAGAGGCCCATTAAAGGTGTCGATCTAGCCAAAATCGAGAGCCTCTGAATCAAATTTGATCAAGTTCATTTTAGTCTACGAGACCTCATTTTTGTATGAAGTTGGGTTTTATTTATTCTCAAGGTTTTTGGGTTAAAGTGGAGATCTTCTCAATTTGTTCGATCGCACTCATATCCAAACATTTGTTAACTCGAATTTCAGAATCTTTGGTTCAAGTTCGATGTGTGTCATGCAACCCACCTTCACTTGCGGGAGAGTGTTAGGAATATTTCTTAGAGAGACCTATTCTCACGTATATACTGGCTAGATTAGTTAGAGTTGTTACAGTTGGTTTAGATTTAGTCTTTGGTATATTCAAATAACTGTTATAGTTATCCGCTTATTTCCATGGTATCAGTTCATGGCTCATGTGAATAAAATAAATGTAGCGTCCTTCGTTTATGACATATACAAGAGCTCAGTTTCACTTATAAATTCCACAGGGAGTTGATCATAATTAATGAATTCTAGAAAGTAATTAATAAAAGAACAGACAAATGTCACACAACATACAAATATACATGTTTTGGCAAATTGCCTGCGATCGCGGAGAAGTCATTGAGCTTTTAGTATGTCTCTCAACGTTCAAAAAATACTCCATTGGCCCGGGAGTGTAGGTTGTATTTATAGTCTTGTAAAACTAAAGCAGTTAACTTGTTCAAGGAATTGCATTGGCTCGTGTGGTGATTCCTAATTATCTCGTCTGAGATTGTAAGTAACCGATATGAGCTCATTAAGTGATTATTATTTCGTATTTATCCACATGATAAATGTTTATGCCAATATTTTTTATTGACGGATTGGTTTGGAATGTCGTGGTACTTTATTGGGCATGCTAGAATTGGGCTTAATTATGGTTTAGACCCCACAATTGCTTCTAAAATTCCTGGTTAAATTTAGGCCAGAGTTGGGCCAGATAATTTTAAATCTGGTGGAGGCTTTTTAAATTGATCCAACCTTTATGAGGTTTGTCGGCGGGTCAATCTTGTAAATTTGTGATAACTAACAAAGGTACGCTGGTCATAAGGAAAGATGAAGCGCCAGAACTCATTTTGATCTTCGTTCCTCACGATTATTATACACATTTTTCAAATGTTGTTTGCTTCCACACTTCTGATACCGTCACTTTGCTTCTTTTACTTCACTACAAAGACTTCAGAGCTTCCCTGTTCGTGTTCATTTACTCTGTAAGTTCTACTCCTCTTCTTATTGTATCTTACTCTTCATAACTTCCTTCTTCATTTCTTCTATTATTGTTCTCGATCTCTTTAAAAAAGGTGAATAACCTTTGTGAATGCAAATAATCATAATTTATGAATTCTATAAAGCAATTAAAGAAATGGCATGCAAATGTCACATACAACACACACAAATATGCATGGTTCGGTAAATTGCCTGCGTTCATGGGGAGGTCACTGAATTTTTATTAGCTTATCTCAAAGTACGAAAGTTACATCCCCATTGACCTTGTGGTATGGGTTGTATTTATAGTTGCGTAAAACTACAGTGATTTAGCTGTTCAATGAATTCCCTTAAATTGCTATCAGTTCGTGTTGGTGATCCCCTAAATATCACATCCGAGATTTTGGGTAACTGATGTGAGATTTGTTCAAATGCTAGTTGCTCCATAATTATCCATGTGATAAATCTTTCAATTGATCATTTTTATTAGTAAACTGGGTCGGGCGTGTGCCAAGCGCTGTTGGGCTTAGTCGTACAGGCTCGAGTTGGGTCTAATTATGGTTTGGTCTCCATAATTGTCCCTAAAATTCTTGGCTAATCTTGGGCCAGAATTAGACCAGATGATTTTATATTTGCTAGAAGCCCATACATCTGATCCACTCTAATGAATTCCGTCGGCAGGCTAAACTCGTAAATAGGCACCAGATTATAGCGTTACGCTCGTCTTTGAAGGAAATAAAGCATCAAAACTGCTTTGATTCCAGCTCCTTATGATTGTACACATTCTCCAAACACTATTTGTTCCCATACTCGTTTCCAAACCATCAATTTACTCTCTCTCTTCTGCTAACCAAAGACTTCAGAGTTTCTCCTATTTGCATTCATTTATCTTGTAAGTTTTTCTATCCTTTTTTATCGTTCTTTGTCTTCATAGCTTCATTATTTTCCATAATTGTTTTCTTCAATTGTCATAATTTATTTTTCTAGAAATGGCAAATACTCTTCATGGCAAAAATGTAGATGACTTTAGGAAAACTTATTATATTCCTTCATGGGCTACAATCGACTGTGCCCACATGCCTAGAAACATAATTGTCGTTGATGGGGGATACTGGATTCATACCCTCGTTGTAGTTCAGGGGGATTGACCTTTCCCCCAAACCCCATTTCTTAGAATTTTGTGAGTTATTCAGGGTGGTCCCAACTCAGTGTGCCACCAATATATGGTGTATAGTCAATGGGGTAAATATAATCAATGAGCTTTATGGGACTAACCTTGATATTCGCGAGGTAGCCTTCTTTACTTAAAGGCGAGGAAAGCCAACAGGGTGTTGGTCGTAGACCTCCCTAATTCTAATTAGGGATATTGGGATCAAGGGTTTATTGTCAGAAATTAGGAACATCCACTGCTTTCTTATGGCAGAGAATACACTGGTTCCTGTGCCCAGACGGATAGTAAAATAGGTTAATGCTTACTTTTCGTATACTTATTAGTTTGCTCTATTGTTGCTGATAATGCCTCTTATTGTGTCTTTGAGCATATCCCAAGAAGAGCAAGGAGTCTTCGATCGACCATTTCAACAGTGATAAGATTTTAAAGGCTTAGAGAATAAGAGAGTACTTTCCTGGAGGTAATCACCCACGATCAGCCTTGTTTCTTTTGGAATACACCAACACTATCGGCAGCTTCACTACTCTCCTGGTGGACGACATCCCTGAGCTTCCCATTCCTGACGAGGAAGTTTCATCTTTATTTAAGTCCCTCGATGTCAGTTCCATCCTTCCAGACGATGAGGTATTTATGGTTCCTCCTAGGAAGAGGGTTCTTCTTATCGAAGATGATGATGACATCCCTCTCTCCCCCAAAGCAAAGTCCCAGAAGAGGATTGAACCTGGAGTCCCCAAAGTTAATGACTAAGGTCTGGTCATCGAGGAAAATAAGAAGGAGAAGGAAAAGGCCCCTATAGTCCCTCTTTTTTCCAAAAGAAGTGATGTTCCTACCCCTTCCCCAGATCCTCTCAGGCCATATCTGTGACCCAAAATCCATCTCTGGCCCATAGTCTGCTGAGGGGGGTCGTGTTCACTGCAGATCGCGAGCAAATGAAGTTACTGGATCCTGACCAACTTACCATCCGTGCTTCCCAAACTCTGTTCATGGTGAGAACTTTACCTCCCTTTGTCTTTATTTGATCTTTCCACTTATTATCGTGACTTTATTTAACACTTGATGTGTTTTTATTTTGCAGTTTGTGGCAGAGTTTATCAGTCTCTTAGATGGTCACCAAGACTAATCCAAGATTAATGATAAACTTAGCCTGGACCTTAAGAAAATCGAAAAGGCCATAATTAAGGCCCAGGAGGTCTATGTCCTAGAGAAGAAGGCCACCATTGAGGCCATTGTGGCACCCCGACTAATTAAATACCGGGTAGCTACTCCTTTATAAAATTAATTCAAAATGCCAAGTTGGCTCAGTTAATAGCATCACTGTCGAAAACATTTTATTATTTCTAACCACCTAGTATTTAAAAAGCAAGTTGCCAAATTTTAATTTAAGTCTGATTAACATACAACAAGTGTAATGAAGAAATAAATAACACCATTCACCATACTGAAGTAAAACGAATAACCATCACAATAGAGTAAATAAAGTCTGGAGGAAAACTCCTCACTACAATCCCATAACTGAAATGAATAACCGAAACTGAAATAAAACATGCTAAAGTCTGAAAACTGAAATATACAAGATGTCTCTAAAGAAATGGGCAACATGCCCTACAACTGATAGATGGTGACCCTGGAATCCAAAAGATAGAAGCGTCTACATGCAAATCCCTGTAGCTTCCACAAGCAGCTACAGCTCGTCACCTGAATGAGTATCCTATGCTTGGTGTCCTTGTGGCAGGGCACCTAAAATGGTTTTACAAAGAAAAAGAGATTTGAAAAGCAAACGCGTCAGAGCCCAAATGTGAAGTTATATTTTAAAAACCTGCAAGTGCTTTAAAAACATTTAAAACATTAAATGCAAAGTACATGTTAGGACGTACACTCGCATGATATTCTCACCTCTCGTCTAACTGTGCACTCCTAACGTAAGTACCCATCTATAACGACCCATACTACTAGCTAAGTGACAGCATAACTAGCTAGACTGCCAAAGGTTCTACCCATATTACTCGGTTCCATTTAACATAACCACGCTCGTAATTAAATAGGGGTTTAACGTAAACTCAGTTACTAAATATGCCATATATATAACTATCAGTTAACTCATTATATATCTCGAAACAATACCGTAATATTTTTACAACATTAGCATGAGGATTCCCATTAATTTAATGTATATTATTCATATCATAAATATACAATACAAGCACCCCGCGAACTAAGCTGTGGTGCACACATACTCTGCTATCCATCCCGGTACATCACGTACATAAGGATTACATATTCTGAATCTCTCAGGAATAGTTTACCGATAACAACATCACAAATAATGGAGGCGAACACAGTCACCATCACATGGGTCACGCACATACCTACGCTCCCATGATCAGCGGACTTATTAATATCACAATAAGTCTTTCTATGACCTATGTTCATCGAGGTACCAGTCTATATCCCCCCCGTAGGCACACAAGGATTAGAGGGTCCTAAGCGAACGCAAACCTCCCGTGATAGCAAGTATGGTAGGTATGTCATACACACAATCCATATACCAATACTAAGTAAACACACATCTTAGTTATACCGTATTTTAATCGTAGTACATATCGCATTCTCGCACTAACCATATTTATCACAATCTATACTATTCCGGTTTGCAATTATACGCGCTATAATTTCTCACGTCGTAGTAGGCACTCACGTCTCAACCCAAACCGTACATGTAATACAACTCTCGTATGTAAATTCCTCCTCATAACTACCCAAATGTCCCAAGTTTATCACTCTATCATCAAAGAAATGCTATCTATATCCTCGAACAAGTTTACGGGTCTCCAAAAATCGAAACAGTCCAAAAAGGACCAAACTGTCAACTCGTTAGAAGTCTCGTTCGAACGAGTGTTCGAACGAGTTTGGACTGTCAGCTCGTTAGAAGTCTCGTTCGAACGAGACTGTTCGAACGAGATCCAGTTCGTTCGAACGAACTGTCCCTTCTAACGATATCTCGTTCGAACGAGATATCGAACGAAATTCCTACTCGTTAGCAACGACTGGTCAACTTGTTAGAAGCTCGTTCGAACGAGTTCGTTCGAACGACCTGGGGGCTGCTTCTAACGAGCTACCAGATTCGGCCCAGATTTTCCCCAATTCGTTTTTCACCATTTTTATCACTTCTAATCTCTTCCAAGGTTCATCCCAATAACGTTTTAGGGTCTCTAATTCATCCTAAACATATTTACATCATCTCCTAACATGTTTTCAAGGATTGAATCATCATAACATCAACTGAATTTACAAATCTCTACACTTTTCCCAATTTCTCTAGAACATGAACCCTAGGTTTATATCATCATCAAATCCCAGAATTTATTTCGTTTTAATCCCTTCAAATCAGAATTAATATAAGGGAAATCATCTACCTATCATACTACATGCAATTCTCTTCACAATTTTCAAGTTCTAAACTTCAAACTACATGGGTTTTCATTATCTTTCAAGAACAGTTGTAATTTATCAATTTTCTAACATGGGGGAAACATTCTTCGAATTTAAATATGATTAAAACACTTGCCTTGGTTTGATTTCTGATTTTGGTGTAGGTTTGGTGAAGATTCTGCAGAGTTTCCTCTCTCTCTAAGCTCCTTCTCCAATGGTGGCTTAAGGTGGCTAGGGTTTGATTTGGGGAAGATTGTAAACCTAATGTTAGCCTCCGTAGCTTAAAGGGTTAATATGGGTTGGTTATGGGCTTAGTGGGTACATATCCACATCAGATTTAATTAACCAATTTTCGTCACTTTTAATTCCTCAAAATGTAAAATTACCAAAATACCCTTTAAGTTGCCGGTATGGCCTAAAAATACCCCGGGACCCAAACTATACCCCCGGCTAGTGTTTTCTGACTATCTCTACCCTTCCGGACGCTTTGGCGCACTCAAAACGACCATACGGATTATAGATTTTAAATTCACTTTTATTATCAAAATATTACAACGTGACGCGGCGGTCCCACGCGTCTCAACAAAATTTCCAAATTGCCGTATATAAATCTCACGACAAATTTTATAATACCAAATACATATATAATCATATATGCACATAATCAAATACCAATTCGCATCTCATTAGTATTTATAACCCGGATTAATTTCCAATTAATACGCAATTTAATTAATTAATCCTAAAAATAAATATAGTCAAAAGTACGGGGTATTACATACTTCCCCCCTAATAACTGAATTTCGTCCCGAAATTCGAAACTAGAAAGTACCTGCTAAAAACAGCTCTGGATAACGCTCGCGCATCTCATCCTCGCGCTCCCATGTGGACTCCTCGACATTGTGATGTCGCCACTGAACATGCACTAACGGGACTATCTTTGACCGCAGTTTCCTCTCGCTTCGGTCCAAAATAGCAATTGGCCCCTCCTCGTAGGAGCTATCCGGCTGGAGATCGATGTCATCCACAGCAATGTGAGAATGAGCCAAATTATCTCTAAGGTATTTCCTCAGCGAGGAAATATGGAACACATCGTGAATCCGATGCAAATGCTCCGGTAACCCGAGTCTATACGCAACCGGTCCGATCCGCTCAATAATAGGAAATGGCCCCACATACCTTGGTGCCAACTTTCCCTTCTTCCTGAAACGCATGATCCCCTTCATCGGAGATACCCTGAGTAAAACCTGGTCCCCCACTTGGAACTCCCTGAAAAACCTCTTCGCATCAGCATAACTCTTCTGCCTGTCTTGAGCTACCCGAATGCGACTCCGAATCAACTCAATCCTTGCCGAAGTATCCTGAATCACTTCCGGCCCAAGCAGTTTGTTGTCCCCCACCTCTAACCAACATGCTGGGGAACGACAAGGCCTACCGTACAATGCCTTAAACGGAGCCATGCCAATCGTGAACTGATAGGAGTTGTTGTAAGCAAACTCCACCAGTGGAAGGTACTGCTCCCATCCACCCCCGAAGTCAATAATGCACATGCGTAGCATGTCCTCCAACATCTGATTGGTGCGCTCTGTCTGCCCATCGGTCTGCGGATGATAAGCCGTACTCAACCGCAATTCCGTGCCCATGGCCTCCTGGAAACTCTCCCAAAACCTCGAAACAAATATCTTGTCTCTGTCAGACACGATATTTAGGGGCACACCGTGAAGTCTCACAATCTCTGAAATGAAGAGCTGGGCATACTGTCCCGTAGTGTAGTCAGTCCTTACGGGTAAGAAGTGAGCGACCTTGGACAACCTGTCCACAATTACCCAAACGGAGTCGTGACCCCTCTGCGACGTAGGCAACCCCGTGATAAAATCCATGGATATGCTCTCCCACATCCACACCGGAACCTCCAACGGCTGTAGCAATCCTGCTGGTCTCTGATGATCCACTTTTATAAGCTGACAAGTGGCGCATTTCGAGACAAACTCAGCAATATCTCTCTTCATACCGCTCCACCAATATTGCCGTCTCATGTCTTGGTACATTTTGTCCCCTCCGGGATGTACCGCGAACCGTGAGCCGTGCGACTCTGCCATAACATCGTGTCGCAATTCCTCTCCTTTCGGAACTACCAATCTCCCATTGAAGCGTAATCCCCCGTCTGAGCTAATGGTATAGGATTCAGCTCCCTCTGCTAGCAATCGAACTATCTGCTCCTGACAGAACGAGTCATTAGCTTGTGCCCGTACTACCTTTGTGACAATCTGCGGTGTAACGGTCATCACAGACATTAAAGATCGGGCCACAGCATCCTGGTGTCCCAATTCCTTCCACTTAGCCTTCCATACTTCTGCCACTTCATCTACTGGCCTACGGATCAACGCGTCTGCTACCACGTTAGCCTTACCCGGGTGGTACTGGATGTCGAACTGGTAGTCCTTCACAAATTCAAGCCACCTACGCTGTCGCATATTCAGTTCCTTCTGCGTGAACAGATACTGTAGTGACTTGTGGTCCGTGAATAGCTGAAACTTCTCCCCTAAAAGGTAGTGCCTCCAAATCCGTAAGGCAAATACCACTGCCGCCAACTCCAAATCATGTGTAGGGTAATTCTTCTCATGAGGCTTAAGCTTACGGGAAGCATAAGCTATGGCCTGTCTCTCCTGCTGCAATACACCTCCCAGTCCTTGCAAAGACGCATCGGTGTAAACCAAATACTCAACTCCCGGTCTCGGCAATGCTAACACAGGTGCTGAGGTCAACTTGTCCTTCAATTCATCGAATGCCAACTGATAGGCATCACTCCAAATGAACGGCACACCTTTACAAGTCAGATGTGTCAAAGGACCTGCTATCTCCGAGAAACCCCTAATAAACCTCCTGTAGTATCCTCCTAAACCCAAGAAACTACGAATATCAGTCGGTGTCGTGGGCTGTCCCCACTCCCTCACCGCTGACACCTTCCCCGGATCAACAGATATTCCCTGGTCAGAAATGATATGCCCCAAAAACTGGACTTCCTTCAGCCAAAACCCGCACTTCTCATATTTTGCATACAGCTCGTTCTGACGGAGTGTCTGCAAAACCTGCCTCAAATGCTCGGCGTGCTCCTCCTCTGTCTGAGAGTAAACCAGAATATCATCAATGAAGACAATGACAAACTGGTCTAGGAAATCCCTGAACACCCTGTTCATCAAGTCCATAAACACTGCTGGAGCGTTGGTCAAGCCGAAAGGCATAACCCGAAACTCGTAAGAACCATATCTTGACAAGAACGCAGTCTTAGAGACATCCTCCTCCCTGATACGCAACTGATGGTATCCCGATCTCAAGTCAATCTTTGAGAAGAAAGAAGCTCCTCTCAATTGGTCGAATAAGTCATCGATTCGAGGCAACGGATACTTATTCCGTATCGTGACCTTATTCAACTCTCGGTAGTCCACACACAATCTCAGTGAACCATCCCTCTTCTTCACAAACAAAACTGGAGCGGCCCAAGGTGAGGTACTCCTGCGAATAAAGCCCTGCCCTAACAGCTGCTCTATCTGATCCCGTAACTCTCGCATCTCAGCTGGAGCCATACGGTATGGTGCACGTGCTATAGGTCTCGTACCCGGTAGCAAATCAATAACGAAATCTATCTCTCGACTGGGTGGTAAGCCTGGTATCTCGTGAAACACATCCGAATACTCCCTGACAACCGGGATCGAATCTAAAGGAATATCAACCTCCTTAGAGGTATCCTCCTCTACGTAATACAGATAAGCGGTCGATCCTCCCTCTGGGCGAGGCATCGCCACTACAAACATCTCTTGCCCCGGAATGGCAAAAACAATGCTCCCGCTGAAGTAATCAATCATGGCCCTATATGCTACGAGCCAATCCATATCGATGATCACATCGTGAACATGCATGTCTAACACTAACATGTCCGCAGGTAATACCAAACCACCAACCTCTACCCCCACTCCCCGGCATATAAAGAAAATAAGTGACCCACTCCCTAATGGTGAGTCGACACACGTCACTGTGCTCTCTGCCGTAGCTAACAATCCTAAAGCTTTCGCGAAGTGTGTAGCTATGAAACAATGTGTAGCACCCGTATCAAATAACACCCGACTCAAAGTGCCATGGATAGGAAACGTACCCTCGATCGCGGGCGGTGCCTGTGGAACTGCAGCCTGGTGAACGTTGTAGACACGTCCATACTGTAGCTGCCCCTGCTGAACTGGGACTGCTGGAATGGGTGGCAAAGCTGCCATCTATGGCGGTGCAGGAAGAGCGGCGGGAAACATAGGCCTCTGTGGCTCCTGGCGGGCACCCTGCTGCTGCTGTGGGGTCCTGCCCCTATCAGGACAATCCTGTTTCTTATGGCCAGTCTTGCCACAAGTGAAACACTTCCCTGGGAAGTTCCCTCCCCTCTGCCCCTGTTGTCCCCGGCCCTGGTGGCCGTTGCCATTTCTCCCTTGGCCCTGCTGGCCCTGATGAAACTGCTGCCCATTCTGTCCCTGTTGGCCCAGATGGCCGTTTGGACCCTGATGGCCCTGGCGGAAACCTCCCTGTCCCTGCCTGTAGTTCCCTGACCGGAACCTCTTATTATCCCCCTGCTGGGAGCCCTGCTCATTCTGCCTCTGCCCCTGACCCGATTGTGCCCCACTGGCACCATGTCCTCCAGTCCTGCCCTGATGGCTAGACTCCCCCGACCGCTTGCCCTCGGCCATATGAAAACGGTGGTCCTGGCAGTGCAACAATGCAGCGTTAACCACATCAGAATAAGTGGCCAACGATAGGTTCCCTAGCAGATGCTGACGGATCCTCCAATTCAACCCATCGGTGAACTTCTCAATCTTCTTCTTCTCTGTTGTTATCTCGTCTGGAACGATATTCAATAGATTAGTAAACTCGGCCTCATACTCGGTCACTGTCTTGCCTTCCTGTTTTAGACTCATCAGCTTCCTCCTCATCTCTGTATGAACTGCGGACGGAAAGTACTTGCGGTCAAACCGCACCCAGAACTCCTGAATCGTGAGGGTATCCCTCTCCTCCGCGGTGGTAATAGACTCCCACCACTGTAATGCAGATCCCACTAGCTTGAAAGTAGCTAGCACCTGTTTTTGAATATCTGTGCACTCATGCATCCTCAAATGCCTCTGTATGTCCTTCCTCCATTGGCTCGAGACTACCACGTCTGAGCTACCTGCAAACTCTGGCGGATGCGCTTTCTGAAAAGCGTCTCGTACACGCTCCCAAGCAGACAGGAATGCATTAACCTTTTCTGGCGCGACAACTGGCGCCTGAGGCGGTGCCTGCTGAATCACGGCAATCGCGGCATTTACCGCTTGGGCTACTATAGCAGCAACCTCAGCGGCGTTCATCATGCCCTGAACTGGAGCGGGCTGGGGTTCGGGCATTGCATTCCTGGGAACTCGTCGTGCACGTCGTGGAGGCATCTGAAATAAGAACAAAGTTTATAAGTTCGCTGTTTATAAACTTAAAATAGCTGAAGAACGAAGCATACAAAAAAAGAGTACAACAGTCCTAAAATATAGGGCTCTATATCAAAGAAACGTAGCGGAAACATAATAGCCGTACAGATCCTGAAGGACACTAGAACCTGATGCTCTGATACCACCTGTGGCACCCCGACTAATTAAATACCGGGTAGCTACTCCTTTATAAAATTAATTCAAAATGCCAAGTTGGCTCAGTTAATAGCATCACTGTCGAAAATATTTTATTATTTCTAACCACCTAGTATTTAAAAAGCAAGTTGCCAAATTTTAATTTAAGTCTGATTAATATACAACAAGTGTAATGAAGAAATAAATAACACCATTCACCATACTGAAGTAAAACGAATAACCATCACAATAGAGTAAATAAAGTCTGGAGGAAAACTCCTCACTACAATCCCATAACTGAAATGAATAACCGAAACTGAAATAAAACATGCTAAAGTCTGAAAACTGAAATATAAAAGATGTCTCTAAAGAAATGGGCAACATGCCCTACAACTGATAGATGGTGACCCTGGAATCCAAAAGATAGAAGCGTCTACATGCAAATCCCTGTAGCTTCCACAAGCAGCTACAGCTCGTCACCTGAATGAGTATCCTATGCTTGGTGTCCTTGTGGCTGGGCACCTAAAATGGTTTTACAAAGAAAAAGAGATTTGAAAAGCAAACGGGTCAGAGCCCGAATGTGGAGTTATATTTTAAAAACCTGCAAGTGCTTTAAAAACATTTAAAACATTAAATGCAAAGTACATGTTAGGATGTACACTCGCATGATATTCTCACCTCTCGTCTAACTGTGCACTCCTAACGTAAGTACCCATCTATAACGACCCATACTACTAGCTAAGTGACAACATAACTAGCTAGACTGCCAAAGGTTCTACCCATATTACTCGGTTCCATTTAACATAACCACGCTCGTAATTAAATAGGGGTTTAACGTAAACTCAGTTACTAAATATGCCATATATATAACTATCAGTTAACTCATTATATATCTCGAAACAATACCGTAATATTTTTACAACATTAACATGAGGATTCCCATTAATTTAATGTATATTATTCATATCATAAATATACAATACAAGCACCCCGTGAACTAAGCTGTGGTGCACACATACTCTGATATCCATCCCGGTACATCACGTACATAAGGATTACATATTCCGAATCTCTCAGGAATAGTTTACCGATAACAACATCACAAATAATGGAGGCGAACACAGTCACCATCACATGGGTCACGCACATACCTACGCTCCCATGATCAGCGGACTTATTAATATCACAATAAGTCTTTCTATGACCTATGTTCATCGAGGTACCAGTCTATATCCCCCCCGTAGGCACACAAGGATTAGAGGGTCCTAAGCGAACGCAAACCTCCCGTGATAGCAAGTATGGTAGGTATGTCATACACACAATCCATATACCAATACTAAGTAAACACACATCTTAGTTATACCGTATTTTAATCGTAGTACATATCGCATTCTCGCACTAACCATATTTACCACAATCTATACTATTCCGGTTTGCAATTATACGCGCTATAATTTCTCACGTCGTAGTAGGTACTCACGTCTCAACCCAAACCGTACATGTAATACAACTCTCGTATGTAAATTCCTCCTCATAACTACCCAAATGTCCCAAGATTATCACTATATCATCAAAGAAATGCTATCTATATCCTCGAACAAGTTTACGGGTCTCCAAAAATCGAAACAGTCCAAAAAGGACCAAACTGTCAACTCGTTAGAAGTCTCGTTCGAACGAGTGTTCGAATGAGTTTGGACTGTCAGCTCGTTAGAAGTCTCGTTCGAACGAGACTGTTCGAACGAGATCCAGTTCGTTCGAACGAACTGTCCCTTCTAACGATATCTCGTTCGAACGAGATATCGAACGAAATTCCTACTCGTTAGCAACGACTGGTCAACTCGTTAGAAGCTCGTTCGAACGAGTTCGTTCGAACGACCTGGGGGCTGCTTCTAACGAGCTACCAGATTCGGCCCAGATTTTCCCCAATTCGTTTTTCACCATTTTTATCACTTCTAATCTCTTCCAAGGTTCATCCCAATAACGTTTTAGGGTCTCTAATTCATCCTAAACATATTTACATCATCTCCTAACATGTTTTCAAGGATTGAATCATCATAACATCAACTGAATTTACAAATCTCTACACTTTTCCCAATTTCTCTAGAACATGAACCCTAGGTTTATATCATCATCAAATCCCAGAATTTATTTCGTTTTAATCCCTTCAAATCACAATTAATATAAGGGAAATCATCTACCTATCATACTACATGCAATTCTCTTCACAATTTTCAAGTTCTAAACTTCAAACTACATGGGTTTTCATTATCTTTCAAGAACAGTTGTAATTTATCAATTTTCTAACATGGGGGAAACATTCTACGAATTTAAATATGATTAAAACACTTGCCTTGGTTTGATTTCTGATTTTGGTGTAGGTTTGGTGAAGATTCTGCAGAGTTTCCTCTCTCTCTAAGCTCCTTCTCCAATGGTGGCTTAAGGTGGCTAGGGTTTGATTTGGGGAAGATTGTAAACCTAATGTTAGCCTCCGTACCTTAAAGGGTTAATATGGGTTGGTTATGGGCTTAGTGGGTCAATATCCACATCAGATTTAATTAACCAATTTTCGTCACTTTTAATTCCTCAAAATGTAAAATTACCAAAATACCCTTTAAGTTGCCGGTATGGCCTAAAAATACCCCGGGACCCAAACTATACCCCCGGCTAGTGTTTTCTGACTATCTCGACCCTTCCGGACGCGTTGGCGCACTCAAAATGACCATACGGATTATAGATTTTAAATTCACTTTTATGATCAAAATATTACAACGTGACGCGGCGGTCCCACGCGTCTCAACAAAATTTCCAAATTACCGTATATAAATCTCACGACAAATTTTATAATATCAAATACATATATAATCATATATGCACATAATCAAATACCAATTCGCATCTCATTAGTATTTATAACCCGGATTAATTTCCAATTAATACGCAATTTAATTAATTAATCCTAAAAATAAATATAGTCAAAAGTACGGGGTATTACAGCCATGACCTCATTGAAGATCGAGAACAGCCTATTGGAGGTTGATAATACTCAGCTAAAGACAGAGAATTCTCGATTGGCCTCTTAGGTTGTCGAGTTCCCTGCAGCCAAGGAGGTCAGCTTTGGGAAGGGCTGAAAGGAGGCTTATGCCAATGCTAGGTTCTAGCTGGCCTATATCTGAAAGTGTAGCTTTAAGAAGGGTTGGGATTAAGACTTAGTGAAGGCCGAGGTTCCTGTTGAGTCACGTATCTTTAGCATGCATCACCCTGACCCTCCCCCAAAAGTCTATGAATAGGCATCCACAAGCAACCGTATAGATCAGAAAAATAAGATGGCGATAAAGGGGAAGGAAGTTGAGACTGAGGGGCAGGCGAAGAAATAAGACCTTCACTTTTTAGGATTTTTGTTTGAACTTTGTACTCCTTTTTTATTGGATGGTAAAGGCTCATCCCGTTCTGTTATACCTTAATGAAGAAGTCATTTCTTTTTACAATCTGTTCGCACTGCTTTGAATGCCGCTTTTCTAAATCATTATTTAATTTGGGTATTTGTTTTGTTGATGTAGCATGTTGACGAGGAGATTTTATCCATTTGTTTTGTTGTCGAGCATTTATATTTGTTTAAAAGGCCTTGAAGAAGATGACAGGGCTTGTAAGGACCAATCCACCTTGGTCGCTAAGCTCAAGACCGACCTTAAGGACTTGGAAGATGTGGGCTCCTCTATGTAGGAGGAAATAAATAATTCGCAAGCTCAACTTACTGAGACAAAGGATGTGGGGGAGGTTAGCGCCATGATTCACTCCGAAAATGATGATCTGAAAAAGAAGCTTGTAGAGTCCGAAGAGAAGGTTCAGAGGGGAAATTTCATGGTCATGGGATTTAACCGTTATGTGAGAAATCTTCGATATCTTTTCAGAATGGGCCCCCGAGATGCCTGGTCGGTAAGCTATGATGAGAGATGTCATGATATACAGATCTTTTTTTTCCCAATTCTAACACTCTACATTTAAATGATTACCCTATCTGTGGTGTCACAAAATCCACTCAAAGGGGGTGCCAAACCTTCACGACGAGAGTATAAAAATAAATGAGAAAGAGATAAAGATTTACATAGTCGAACCACTAATGGCCTACGTCCAAGGGACTTCAACAGTATTTCACTATAATTAATGAAAAAATTTATATGAGAGTATTTCTGTAGCCTCTGAGCCTCCCCTTTACAATGAGGGGTGTCCCCTTTATATATAGAGTTAGGGATTACAATTGGATAAGTCCTATCCTCGTAAAGTTTGAGTTACATTAAAATACTATTTTTATTTTATCAAGGAGTCTAGTCGTCCTTATCTTGCTAAAATGGATATGGGTCGCCATCTTGATTGGTCTACTTGTCATGTGTCATGCTACTATTGGAGGTGTATATCCCTCCCACCACCACCATAATAACAATCCATGATTTTATTGGAGAGCAATTTCGCCTCAATGTGTAAGCATTTTGTACCAACCTTGTTTTCTTTCAATTCACAATTATCTTTTTCTCAAATATGAGTAATGTTTTGAATTTGAATTCGCTAAATTGTAACTAAACAAGTTTTTATACTGATCATTGAATACAACAAAATTAGTATTTTCTTAGCAAACTTTTGTGATAGTTAAATGTGTCTTTATAATTAGCACTGAATACAACAAAATTAGTGTTTTTTTAAGGGTGGCGCTAAGAGCTGCCCACTATTTGCTCCAAAATACCACAAGACAATTTTAACTCTAAAATACCGCACAAATTCATTATTTACACAATTATACCACCATAAGGTTACCCATTACTTAAAGTTCAAAATTTTCATTTTTCCCCTTTCCCTCATCTCTAAACACAAAAACCTCTCAACTTCTAACAAAACATCAACAATCAATCTCTCAACTTCAAAGACAAACAAATCATCATTAACACCCATTAAATCAGATTGGTTCTCAACATCATTAACATCATTCACAAAAAAAGAAAAAATAGGATTTTTCCATATTTGATAATGTTTAAAACTTTGCTGACAATGAACATAAAACCTTAATAATGTGTTAAACACCAATTAAGTTTCAAACGTTCTTATCAATGAAAAGCGAATCATTAAAACCAAGTTAGAATCGTTGGTTTGAGATCCATGGAATCGAAATTTTCGTCTGTTACATTTTATTTTCTAGGGTTCAATTCGTTACCTCTGTCCTGAGTAAACATAGTGAATTTCGGAGCATTTAAAACTAATAAAGAACAATGACTCGGGGTAAAAATCTCGAATGTTTTCTAAAAACAACAATGCTTTAGTGAAACGATATCGCCCTTTAAAGAATTTTTTTATAAACCGGACCATTGTCATATTTTTATGATATGTACAATTTTACTATTTGAATAGTCATGTTATGGTTAAAAAATATTAAAATATATTAATAGTCTTGTTATGGTTAAAAAGTATTAAAATATATTAAGAAACCAGTATATAGAGCAGTGACTAGCAAATATCAAAGACCATAGATAAGTAGAAGAAACACTAAAATCTCTCTATATCAAGCACCATTTAAAATGATGATGAGATGCCTAATCTAAAGGTATCGGTTCCACGAATTGTCCTCGTGATTGTTCCTGAAAGCACAACATCCAATGGAGTAGACAATATGATAAGGAAGACAAGGAAGATGACGTTCACAATGGCCACCTTTTTCCAGTCGCTCTTGATGTTGTCGAGTAGCCTCGCCTTGCACGACTAGCAGTTGAAGCAGAGGACGCTCGACTCATTACCCAACAAATTGCAGTCGGGGTTGTTCGAAGTTGAGTCGGTCGTTCTAGTCCAGTTGGCAGAGCTCACGTAATCGAAATTACATTCATCCGCTAGCTTACAGCACCCGGAGTGGAAAAAAGAAAGTTTATATAAATATTTAAAGTCAGAATACTAATTTTGATATCAAACTTATTCAATTATAATAGAACTTTAAATATTTAAGCACATCTTTATGAAAATACTAATTATGATATTTAGGGATATTATTCCCTTAGAAGTTCTTTAGCTACTTAAATTATTAAGTAACTAATAATTTAAGTAGCTAAAGAACTTCTAATGAAATAATATCCCTAAATATCATAATTAGTATTTTCATCAAGATGTGCTTAAATATTTAAAGTTATATTATAATTGAATAAGTATGATATCAAAATTAGTATTCTGACTTTAAATATTGATATGAACTTTTTTTTTCTAGTTCGGGTACTGTAAGCCAGTGGATGAATGTAATTTCGACTACATGAGCTCTACTAACTAGACTAAAATGACCAACTCAACTTCGAACAACCCCGAATGCAATTTATGGTGTAATGAGTCGAGCGTCCTCTGCTTCAACTGCCAGTCGTGCAAGGCGGGGCTACTCGGCAACATCAAGAGCGACTGGAAAAAGGAGGTCATTGTGAATGTCATCTTCCTTGTCTTCCTTATCATTGTCTACTATGTTGTGCTTTCAGGAACAACCGCGAGGGAATTTCGTGGAACCGATACCCTTAGATTAGGCATCTCATCATAATTTTAAATGGTGCTTGATATAGTGAGATTTTAGTGCTTCTTCTACTTATCTATGGTCTTTGATATTTTCTAGTCACTGCTCTATATACTGGTTTCTTTCTTCTATAGCTAGCTCATCAATGGATCTCTGTTTAGAGTTATGTTATTAGATTTCTATTCCATTTATGTTTATTTGATTTATTTATTGGGAGTGGATTATGTTTGGATTTGTAGTTATCCCTTTGTCTAGTTGGCAGGCACATCACCGATAACAATGGGTGAGACTCTCCAATTTAAGTCTCCAGCAGTAATCCATGTGATGTGGCTCGACTTCAAGAGACATAAATGTGATTTATTGTTGAATGAAAAATTGAGGTTCTAAAAAACGCGGGGCGTGATCGAGGTGTGGAGGCCAAGCCTTAAGCCTTAGAAGCCTAGGCGGGGGCCTTAGGCGTAAAAAGGCATGAAAAGGCGTTCAGGCCTTCTTAATATATTTTAGCCATAATAAGACTATCAAAATAGTAAAATTGTACATATCATAAAAATATATCAATGGTCCGATTTGTAAAAAAATTCTTTAAAGGGAGATATCGTTTCACTAAAGCATTATTGTTTTTAGAAAAAATTACCGCAACCCCGTGCACGATTCTGATTTACGATACGGATGAATGATCCGTTTCACTTCGAAAGGTCACCGAGCGCTTCCAGGCCCCGGTTGACCAAAGTCAACTCCCCAAACCAAGTCAAACTCTTTGGAATGTCGAATTACATCTCCTCACCTTTCCAACGGTCTGCCCCGTGTTTGATTCTGACTTACCATGCGGACGAATGATCCGTTTGCGTCCGTAGTTTCCTCGTCCAAAGGACCTACAAGCGCTTTCGAGCCACATTTAACCCAAAGTCAACTCCGTCACTGTAAGGACACAAATTTCCAATTGAGTCCTTGTTTGTTTTGGTTCAATTACGAACAAAAATGTTTGACTCATAGGATAGAGTATATTGAACATTCTTCAAGCCTATGACGTGTGTGTTGAAGACGTGGCGACCAAGTGTATAAAGCTTCATAAAAATACTGAGTTTAAGTGCCTCATTTATACGTGATCAACAGAGGTTCCATGCTCCTAAGGTATGAATGAATTACATATATATATATAGGATCTTGAAACAATTTATATTGCGTGTAAGTTTATTTCAAACTATGTTTAATTTCAGAAAGATTTTATTAAAACTTTAATATAAAGTATATAAAGTTTTTGGGCTAAAAATAGAGTTTTTTAAACTTTCTGGAAGTTCGTTCGAAGTGTTGTTCGAACGAGTTTGTCGTTTGAACGAGTTTGCCAACGAGTTCCCATATTGGTCATTGGAACTTCTTCTGAAATGTTGTTCGAACGAGGTGGATGTTTGAACGAGATTTCTAACAAATTCACTCTGGAAGAAGGCTCGTTCGAACGAGACTTCGTTCGAACGAAAATCTCGTTCGAATGAGATTTGGAGGGAACAGTTAAATGGTAGTTTTTGACAGTTTTCACCCACTTTCCCATTATCTTTCCCCTCTAACTTTTGATTGAACATCTAAGTGCGGGAACCATCTTTAAAAAGTTAACTTTTTCATACTCAACTATCTCCAAGAGGTAGTTTGAGAGCAAAATTGATTAAGAAAAAGTACACGTTTTAAAGTGTCTAAGTTTTCAAGAAAAATTGATTATACACTTTAGTTTTACACCCATAGTTTCTGTTTTACAAGCTTCCATATATATATATATATATACTTTGCTTAGAGTGATTTAGCACTGGTTTATCTCTACATCCGTTTCAAGAGAAGTTTGGGTTTACTTCTAAATCCCATAAAGAAGAAGAGCTTGTTTTTGCTGCGGCATTCTCATATGGTGAAAGACACCATGTGTGGTTGACGGTGTACCTATGTCTCATTTGTGAAGGCCAAGATTTCGGTGGAGCTCCGGGGTTGTCTACTAGGCGGAGGTGTTTACAAGATGAAGCGCCGAGGCTTGAGAGGGATCGAGTCGTGTGTTGTAAGTCTTTTTGTCTTGTAATTTGTAAATTCATACTTAGTGGACTTAAGTCTAGGGTCGTCCGAGGTTTTTTCCCGTTGTGGGTATTTCCTCGTACATCGCGGCGTAGTGGATTAATTGTTTATTTTATCTTTTGTAAAATCACCTAGAACGCATGCTTAGGTCAAAAGATAAAATTGGTTTAATTTAATCACTACTTGTTTAATTTGCTGCAAATTAATATTGGGTAATGTTTAGTTAATTTAATTCAAGTCATTTAATTAAATTTAATTTGATAAAATTGGGAAAATTTCTAAGACTTGGATTAATTAATTTGGTTTAAGTGAAATTTAAATTAGTATGTGTGTTTCATCCCTATTTCATTTGGTTTAATTTTAATTTAGAAGAAATTAAAATTTGTTTATTTGTTTGAACCATCAATTCGCTTCCACATATCTATTTAAAAGGAAATAAATTTTTGGAAATTAAAATTTTGGTGCCTCGCACACCAACACGCACCTGGGAGCAGTCCAAAGTACTTTCAAAG
This sequence comes from Sambucus nigra, assembly GCA_949130495.1. Taxonomy (NCBI): domain Eukaryota; kingdom Viridiplantae; phylum Streptophyta; class Magnoliopsida; order Dipsacales; family Adoxaceae; genus Sambucus; species Sambucus nigra. Next base: position 647,177,284 of record OX422216.1, read on the forward strand.
GTCTCTAGAATAACTTTCCAATGGTTCGCCCATGCGCAATTCGGATTAACGGTTTGCGCTCTACGATCGATTTTCTAAAGAAACCTGAAAGAGACAGCCAAACGGCAGGTTCCAAACCCTGCCTATCGGAAGTGTGCCTAAACACACCTAATGATTGGAAGGACCAGGGCTATGTCGATCATCAATGCCCTTGGCCTATAAAAAGGAGGGCCTAACCTCATTCCCAGAGGAGGAAGATCAAAGGCCCATCACTCTCAGCAAGCTCAGAAAACCCCTCTCGAAGTCAGTGTGATTTCCACATCCAAATCCCTTTCCAACCTTCACCTTTCATCACCTTCTTCATCAAACTTAGTGAGTTAAGTATCCTCCATCATCACCCAAGTGCAAGGACTGCTCTCCAATAGGGTGTTCAGAGAGTTCCTAGACCAGTTCGTCATTGTCTTCATTGATGACATTCTGATCTACTCCCAGACAGAAGAGGAGCACGCCGAACATTTGAGGTAGGTTTTGTAGACACTACATCAGAATGAGCTGTATGCAAAGTATGAGAAGTGCGGGTTTTGGCTGAAGGAGGTTCAGTTTTTGGGGCATATTATTTCAGACCGGGGGATATCTGTTGATCCGGTGAAGGTATCCGCGGTAAGGGAGTGGGGACAGCCCACGACACTGACTGAGATCCATAGTTTCTTGGGCCTAGCAGGATACTACATGAGATTTATTCGGGGTTTCTCAAAGATAGCGTGTCCTTTGACACATCTGACTCGTAAGGGTGTGCCATTCATTTGGAGCGATGCCTATCAGTTGGCATTCGATGAGTAGAAGGACAAGTTGACCTCAGCAACTGTGTTAGCATTGACGAGACAGGGAGTTGAGTATCTAGTCTACACTGATGCGTCCTTACAAGGACTTGGAGGTGTACTGCAGCAGGAGAGTCAGGCTATAGCTTATGCTTCCCTTAAGCTTAAGCCTCACGAGAAAAATTACCCCACCCATGACTTGGAGTTACCGACAGTTGTATTTGCCCTTCAGATTTGGAGACACTATCTCCTGGAGGAGAAGTTCCGGTTGTTCACGGACCAAAAATCTTTACAGTACTTATTCACGCAGAAGGAGTTGAATATGAGGCAACGGAGGTGGCTTGAGTTTGTGAAGGATTATCAATTTGATATCCAATATCACCCGGGGAAGGCTAATGTGGTAGCAGACGCGTTGAGCCGTAGGCCAGTAGATGAGGTGTCCGAGGTGTGGAAGGCTAAGTGGAAGGAGTTGGGACACCAGGATGCAGTGGCCCGATCGTTCATGTCTGTGATGACACTTACACCTCAGATTGTCACGAAGGTGGTAAAGGCACAAGCAAATGACTCGTTCTGTCAGGAGCAGATAGTTCGATTACTAGCAGAGGGAGCCGATTCTTATACCGTTAGCTCAGATGGGGGATTACGCTTCAATGGGAGACTAGTCGTTTCGGAAGGGGAGGACTTGCGACACAAGGTAATGGCAGAGTCGCACGGCTCACGGTTCGCGGTACACCTCGGTGGGGATAAAATGTACCAAGACATGAGACGACAGTATTGGTGGAGCGGGATGAAAAAAGATATTGCCGTGTTTGTTTCTAAATGCGCCACTTGTCATCTAGTAAAAGTGGATCATCAGAGACCGACATGACTTCTACAGCCATTAGAGGTCCTAATGTGGAAATGGGAGAGCATCTCCATAGACTTTATCACGGGGTTACCTACGTCACAGAGGGGTCACGAATCCATTTGGGTAATTGTGGACAAGTTGACCAAAGTCGCTCATTTTCTACCCGTAAGGATAGACTACACTACGGGACAGTATGCCCAGATTTTTATTGCATAAATAGTGAGACTTCACGGTGTGCCCCTAAATATCGTGTCTGACCGAGACAAGATATTTGTTTCACAGTTTTGGAAGAGTTTTCAGGAGGCCATGGGCACAGAATTGCGGTTAAGTACGACTTATCACCCGCAGACCGATGGGCAAACCGAGAGTACAAATCAGATGTTGGAAGACATGTTGCGTATGTGCATCATAGACTTTGGGGGTGGATGGGAGCAGTACCTTCCACTGGTGGTGTTTGCCTATAATAACTCCTACCAGTTCACCATTGGCATGGCTCCATTTGGGCGTTCTATGGTAGACCTTGTCATTCCCCAGCATGTTGGTTAGAGATGGGGGACAACAAACTACTTGGACCGGATGTGATACAGGATACTTCGGTAAGGATATAATTGATAAGGAGTCGCATTCGGGTAGCTCAGGATCGGCAGAAGAGCTATGCTGATGCGAAGAGGTTCTTCAGGGAGTTCAAAGTGGGGGACCAGGTTTTACTCAGAGTATCTGTTATGAAGGGAATTATGCATTTTGTGAAGAAGGGGAAACAGGCACCGAGATATGTGGGGCCATTTCCTATCATCGAGCGGATTGGGTCCGTTGCATATAGACTTGGGTTACCGAAGAATTTGCATAGGATTCATGATGTGTTTCATATTTCCTCGCTAAGGAAATATCTTAGAGATGATTTGGCTCATACTCACATTTCTTTAGAGGACATCGATCTCTAGCCTGATAGCTCCTACGAGGAGGGGCCGATTGCTATTTTGGACCAAAGCGAGCGGAAACTGTGGTAAAAGATAGTACCGTTGGTACGTGTTCAATGGAGGCCTCATAATGCTGAGGAGTCCACATGGGAACGCGAGGATGAGATGCGCAAACGTTATCCAGAGTTGTTTTTATCAAGTACCTTCTAGTTCCGAATTTCGGGACGAAATTCTGTTATTAGGGGGGAAGTATGTAATACCCCGTACTTTTATCGATACTTATTTATGGGATTAATTAAATTAAATGTGAATTAATTGAGAATTAATCCAGATATAATACTATCGAGATGTGAGCTGGTATTTGATTATAATGTGTATATATGGAAATATATGAATATTGAAAATATTGAAATTATCGCGAGTCTGAAATACGGCAATTTGGGAAATTTTATTGAGACGCGCGTGTCAGTCGCGTCAGGAATATTAATATTTGAATTTAAAAGTGAATTTTATTTTTTATTAACCGAATGGTCATTTTGAGTGCGCCCACGTGTCCGGAAGGGTCGAAATAGTCATAAAACACTAGCCGGGGGTTTAGTTTGGGTCCCGGGGCATTTTTAAGCCATACCGGCAACTAAAAAGGGTATTTTGGCAATTTTGAAATTTTGGGAATTATAACCAACGAATTTTGGGAGTTAATTATAGGTTATTTAGTAACCCACTAAGCCATTACCAGCACTTAACTAATTAGAGGGCTACGGGAGTTATAGGAAGAAGTTGGAGAGGAGTTGCAAGAGCCATAAACCACCATCTTCAACCTTGGGAAAATCTATAGTGAAAAGGGAGAGAAAGAGAGAGAGCAACCCTCAACATTCAACATCAAATTCTGAAGAACAATCCAAGGCAAGTGGTTTAATTACGTTAATTTCAAGAGAATGTTTCCTCCATGCTTAGAATTTAAAATAATTCCATTATATTGGGAGTTTGATGAATACCCATGAAATTTGAGATAGAAATTCAGGTTGTGATATAGGGATTGCATATAGAGTGTTATTGGATGATTGTACTAAAATAAATACAACCTTTTATGATGTAAAAATGGATTTATATAGGGAAATTGAAGACATTAAATTTCTGGGTTCATAGTCATAGGGTAAGGGGGAAAATTGGGGAGTTATGTTAAATATATGTTGTTTAGGAAGACTAAACCCCAAAAATATGTTAGAATACGACCTAAGAAGGATTAGTGATGTTTGAGATCCATAAATCACCATTGGGATGATTTATGGTTGAGTTTTGAGAAGAGGAAAATTGAGAAAAATGAATTAGAGATTTTTGGGCTCGAAACTGCCATCTCGTTAGAAGCTCTGCCCAGGTCTTTCGAACGACCTGGTTCGAATGAACTTCTAACGAGGTGGTAGCCCGCCTTCTAACGAGTTGGTAGTTCGTTCGAACGAACTCTCGTTCGAACGAGACTTCTAACGAGTTGACAGAATGGCCTTTTTGGACTGATTTTATTTCTAGTGTCCCGAAACCTTGTTTAAATGATGAGATAACATTCCCTTATTAACTAATAGGTATAGTTGGAAGATTTGGGATATATTGAGGACAAAAAATATAGAATAGTGGCTTGAATCGAATGATATTTGTGGATTAGGACGCGAGTGACTAATCATGATGTGAGGATAACTGATGACTTAAATACATATAAACCGGGGACATGTGATTTGTGTAATACTAAAAGTTGGTATAAAAACGAGAAGTATACCACTAATAAAATATGGTAATTACTAAGATGTGTGCATGCTTAGTATATATGATTTTATGTGTATGACATACCTACCATACTTGCTATCACGGGAGGTTTGCGTTCGTTTAGGGCCATCTAATCTTTGTGTGCCTACGGGGGGGATATAGATTGGTACCTCGAGGACATATGTCAGAGAAAGACTTATTGAGAAGTTAATAAGTCTGCTAATCATGGGAGCGTAGGTATGTGCGTGACCCATGTGATGTGAACTATGTTCGCCTCCATTGTTTGTGATTGTTACTATCCGAGAACGATTCGTGAGAGATTCGAAATGCGTGATCCTTATGTACGTGATGTACCGGGATGGGATAGCAGAGTATGTGTGCACCGTAGCTTAGTCTCGGGGTGCTAGTATTGTATATTTATGATGAGAATAATATATGATTAAATGAAAAGAATTGTCATGTTTAAATTGTGAAGTATAATTATCGTAATGATCGCTAAAGATAAAAAGGGATAACCTATAGTGAATTGTACTGCTAATAATTGAGAATCCGAGAATTAAAGTAAAACTCTCTATTTAATTGATGATGTTGGAATTAAAGCGCGAATCAAGTAGAAATGTTAGAATTTATTTTGGTCTAGATAGATATGAGAATCACATGAATGGGTACGGTACGTTAGGAGTGCACAAATAGTCGAGAGGTGAGTATTTCATGTGAGAGCACGTCCTAACATGTATTTTGCATTCACTGTTTTAATGTCATTAAAGCACTTTCTATTTTTAAACTATTTTCCACATTCGGGCTCTGACCCGTTTGCTTTCAAATCTATTTTTGTAAAAACCTTTTTAGGTGCCGAGCCACAAGGGCACCATGCATAGTAATTCTATTCAGGTGACGAGCTGTAGTTGTTGTGGAAGTTTCAGGGCCTTGCCAGTAGACGCCTCATTTCCTAGTCTTGACTCCATTTTCAGTTTTATCATGTTAGGATGCAGATTGTTGTGAGGAGTATTGCCTCCAGATTCATTATTAATTGATGGTTACTCTATTGGGACTTTATTGTGAATGGTTATGTTAATTCTTTTATAATTCATTTATTGCATGTTAATCAGATTTAACTTAAAATTTGACAACTCACTTTTTAAATACTAGGTGGTTAGTAATTATTAAAATGATTTCGACAGTGATGCTATTAACTGAACCAACTTGACATTTTGTATTAATTTAATAAAGGTGTAGCTACCCGGTATTTAATTAGTCGGTTTGTCACAAATCGCAGCACTCCTCAATGACACATAGCCATAAAACTTTGTAGAGACTCCCTCAGCAATAACACGCAGTCCTCGGTTGCAGAGATCTCCCCACCAAGATGAACAAAAACAAAATTGTGTTCTTGGGTTTCAAAGAGGATTCACAAAGATATGACAAGGATGTGTGAATCAAAACAAGAGTTTGGGAACTCAAAAATATGAAGACTTGAGGTGATAGGACTCTCAAATTCGTGTATGCAAGTCTTGCAAAATAACTCCCTCGAAGTTGGTATTTATAGGGAAACAGATGAAGAGTTCCACATTTTTAAAACTTTGAAATTCTATCCTGTGTACAGGTACCTCGAACCGGTTTGGGTATCCTACGAACCGATTCGTCCCCGAATCGGTTCGGAAAAAATCGTTGGTCAAGGGAACTTAAACACTTAGCAAAATTCCAAGGTTTTTTCTTGGAATTATCTCCATTTTCAATGGGCCATAACTTGTTCACCGTAGCTCGGATTGAGGTGACATTTCTTCCAGTATCTTTGTTATGGAAAGCGCTTCAACTTTCCAGTTGATCGATCCTCCGGAAGATGGCTATAAAATTACAAAATTGACCTTGAACTTTCCAATCGTGCCTTGTTTCACTGTTTTGACTTCTCTTGTGTACGACTTGCATTATGAGCCCAAAATCATGGAACGTGAAGTCGTTGAGGCATATGTGGGACAAATGATGGAGATAATGAATGCTTGATTCTTGGAATTCAGATTGAGGCCGTCGTGTGAGTTCGTGTAGAGACGTGCCAAATGTAACGGCGTACGATATATATAAATGTAAGATAACGGACTTGAGAAATATGTCCTTATAGATGGCCCTCACCTATATAATGGATGTTATGACCTGTGGATACACTCGCCCTACTCCTCAAGCTAGGGGATTCACCCTCTATGCGCAACCTCCACTAATAGCACTAGAGTAGATATAATAATAATATCTAGCCACTGATATTAATGCACACACCATATATATACTATCGCACACCGTATATATATATATATATAAAATACCCCGGTTATCACGTGTACTAAGTCCGTAACACAAGCCTATACAAATTATCATGAGTTTATGGTCCAACTCTAATTATTAATTAATTTGCACGTTAATTAATTAGATTACTTTTGGTGTTGCCCAACCAATATATTCGGACTCGCTCTCGTGGCCCGAAATAAAATAAAACCCGAGTCTAAATCCCTGACTCCAAATTAATTAGTTTTACATCTAAATTAATTTAAAACCTTAGTATCACTCAACCTTCATACCCGGACTTTCCCACTCGATCCATATTTAATTATTTTGGAATATTTCTCCCCAAAATTTACCATAGCGTGTCACACATAAATTCCTCCCAACCCCAATTAATTTCCTTCATATTTTTTAGGAATTATTGTTCCATACTTATTTCTCACTAACTAAAGTATGGGGAAGAATTTTTAATTAATTTCCCTTATATATTAAAACTAGCCTAACTGACAAAAATCCCAGAGCATCGATCGATCGATCAAACAGGTCTTCTTCTTCTCCGCAGGTCTGTTTCTCCATGGACGAAAATCTTAAAACCCCAACTCCTTATACAGCCTAACCCAAGTCCTCTCACCAATATATCACCCCCAGAACATCATAAGGAACCCCCATAAAGTCCCTAAACCCCGTTTAATTTCCGTTCTCTACTGTTTTTCTAAATCGGGGCAAAAACTCGAGTTATTCGTAAATCATCCACAACACCAGATTTCCAACTCAATTTCATTCATAATTTGTCTGGGTTTATCACCACTAAGGTGAATATCTGTTCATAATCATGTAACACCATAAATTCCTACACCAATTTTCATTTTATGTTCCAATTACAAAAACCCCATTTTTGTACCCGTTTATCCCTAAAACGTATTTTAAGTATTCACATCACATAAATATGAATTGAAAACACAAATGAATGCTAAAGAAAGTTAACCACTTGCCTTATTGTTTCATAGGGTCTGATCCGGAGTTGTGATTTTCAAGGTTGATGATGAAATCCCCCCTTTGGCTCTTTCCTTTGTCCCCCAAATTGGTTCCTAGTGCCTTTAACTGCTCCTTAGGGTTTTTCTCTCCCACTATATGTTTTCTAATCTCAAATAAATCGTTTCCCTTGTCCTTTTAATTAAGTAATTAGGCTTAATCCCGTTTTTAGCCTAATGGGCCAAGTCCAAATGACCCAAATACTCCCGTGTGGGCCCAGCTATGCCTAAAAATGTCCCGTGACCCGTTTACTACCCCCGGGTACACTTTTACGAATATCTCGGCCCATCCTGACTCAACCGTATACTTAGAATTGGCATCTGAATTAATTTATAAAAATCCTTATCTCACACCCAAATTAGTCTATACCGACTCCTAGTTGAGATAAATAAATGCCCCGTCACTAATACTCGTAATGACGTAATTAAATTATTACTATTCACGTAGTAATTAAATTTCCCTAAATATTAACCATTCACTCTCCTGATTAATATTTAAATAACTATTACCATAATTAATTCAATTAAAATTATAACACACAAGTAATTTAAAAATTTTCGAATTTATTAAATATTAAATGCCTAAAATTACGGTGTGTTACATAAATAACTTAAATTAGATGTTTCTACATCATGGTGTTTGTAGATTAGATGCAATGATGCCTAAATCAGGCATGCCTTCCTTGTGCGAGGTAGGTGCAACACACTTTATGTGAGTCAATGAGGAGTGAGGTAATCATAATTCATTCTTCGTTAGACTGACATTTACAACACTTTATTAGACTTTTGTACCCTTGGATGTTCTCCATCCCCACAATTTTAAGTCTTTTTCTTGTCATGAACTAATTTCATCTCTTTAAATATGTAGCCAAATCCGGTCATCCATCTAAATTTGGAATGGCGCCACAACAATATAGGCAACAAAACATAGTCGTTTGAAGAAAGTTGAGGCCGCAAATACGTTCGAGGCCAGTTCTCGAAGACCGCGAACGGATAATGGGAGATAAGCGATGTTGCTGTAGGAACAAGGTATCCATCAAAGAGGAACAAGTTTGACCCAATTGGATCAACAAACCTAGATGATGGAGTCACCGATGCCCCACCAGTCCTCGGCCAAAGAGAAATATGTTAAAAGACTCACGAACAAATGTTGGAGCGTGACGGCGCATCCCCTTGCCTTTGATCCTAGCATTTTCCTTCTATATTAGAGCCGCATAAAGAGACAAGTTTCATTTAGTTCCAATCCCAATGTAATAAACCTCTCACACGGATATGCAATTTAGAGGCACCCCCTCTATCCTTATACCCTCTACAATGATGACCTCCTAGCCCCGTCAATATGATATAGCAATAACTTCTCTTATTCGCCTTTTTTTCTTGCTAAATATTTTATTTGATTCTTATTCTATCTCGTTTGTAGGATAATTTATTGCCAATGGTTCTTGGCTATTTATAAAAGGACACAGGGTGCCGATAACCACACAAGGCAATAGAGTAGGGGGCTTGAAGGGTTGTCGCCACAATCGATAGACTAGGGACGACAAGAAGGTGAAAGTTATCCATCGTAGAGAATTTTTGGGAAGATCCTTATAAGGTGGAGGGAAAGAAATAAAAGGAGTTGTCTTGGAATTTAGAAAAAAATTGAAGGAAATCTTTAGAAAAGAGGAGTTTATCTTGGAATCAGAATGCAAAGGTGGAATGAATGAACAAATGGGATAAAACCGTACATGTTCTCAAGATAGTGAGGGGGAAGAGAGTGAATACTTGATGAGGGGGGAAATTCTATAAAATGTGGTAAAATAATGAAATCTTGTGAAGCCTGATGAAAAAATTGAGGTGTTGGTGATCGTGAGGTTAGAGTTCTTGGAAAATTGTTAGCAAGAAAATTTGAGGAAGAGGAAATCAGAAGTGGAGTTTGGGATTAATGTGAAGAAAAATTCACAATGATTTTTTTTCAAGGAATGTTGGGATGCAATAACGAGGACAACATTAGATTTTTCAACATTCTTTTTATCAAATGGGATGGATAATGCATGTGTTAATGAAACATAAATTTGCGTGATTCCAAAAAAAGTCACTATTTGTTAATAAAAGTATGTAGGCCAATTTTGCCTTGTCTTGCTATTCTCCTTTGCAGGCTATATCGACTAAGGTTTTCTTGGTTATAATTATACTTGAGATCGTAACTCAACACCATACTTAGCCAAATTCTTTTTTCCCTTCATCTTCTCGTTTGATTCTTCCTATATGGTACACAACAATGTTCTTGATGCCGAAGTCTTCCGAGCTTTAGTCGCTGATAATTATGAGTCCTTCGAAGTCCTTCTACCACCCAAACTGATCGTCATTACCTTTATCTTTATTAACTCTTATTTTATCCTTTTCTCGTTATGTCTTTATGTGTCAATAAAACATACAGTTGCTTGTTAATGTGAAAAAAAGGCACTATTTGATAATTAAGGTCTGTAGACCAATTTTTCCTTGTCTTGCTATTCTTCATTTCAGGCAATGTCAACTAGGGTTTCTCGGCCATAATCCTACTTGCAATCGTAACTCCACTCCCTACTTATCTAGATTTGTTCATCCCTTCATCTTTTTTTTATTCCTCCTAGATGAGACACAACAAATGTTTTTGATGCCTGCATCTTCGTGACTTTATTCGCCAACAATGGTGAGTCCTTCGATATCTTCTTCATGCCCAACCTCATCACCACTTTCGTCGTTATGATCAACCCTTATTGAAAAATATGGGTGGTCCCTAAATGCGTGTGTTTTAAATCAAACCAATTTTTACCAAAAATTATCTAATCTTTTAATTTGCACCAAACCAAGTTATGACAAATCAATTCTTACTTTAAACCAATTTTATCTTGATTAATCCTAAATATGCATCTAGTGATTAAAGAAAGTAAATTAAAGTAAAAAATACTCACAACGCCGGATGTATGAGGAAAAAACCCAAAATGGGAAAACAACCTCGGACGGCCCAAGCCAGACAATCACTATGAACAAAGGTTTTATAAAGACAGATTAACCTTACTGAATGACTCGATCCCCACGGGTCTTGATGCTCCTTCTGATCTTCTACCGTTCTTCAATAGTGACCACGCAGAAATTCCATCTTCGATGATACATGTCCACAACACTCGACTCCACGAATGTCTCGGTGTCCACCAAATTGCTTTGATTCATCTACGATGTCGAACAAGAAGTCCTTCTCTTTTCTTCACCGCAAAAACCATGATGTTCAATGATAGAACAAACCTTCTTGGTGCAACAAGATCACGTAAACATATAATAATGATAACTTGGATCTTTGCAAACTCTAAGGATGTCTTTATGCTTTTTAAACCTTAGAAAACATGTGCAAAACTCGTACTGGTACGTATACTATTTTTCCAGAATGCACACTTACGAAACTCGAATGAAAACATGCTTTAAATAAGATTTAAATGCCGCCTCAAAAATCGTGTCATTCGAACGACAAGGCCACATCGTTCACGTGACATACCCATCTCGTTTGAACGAGATTAGTTATCATTTGAACGAGCCTACATGTCAGTTTGACTTTTTGACTTTTTATTTAAAATCTCTCTTCCAAAAGAGATCCAGACAAGCCAAACTCTTTTTCGAGCATATCAGAATAAAATGTAGTGTAAACCATTTAAAACACCATAAAACATTTTTCTTTATAAAAATTACATCCTTATCTTTTATAAAAAATAATTCCGAGCACCATTAATTATACGCATTCATACCTGAGTGATCTCGAAATGCAATTAACTTTGAAAATGAATAAACTTGCACCACTTAAACTTCAGCATGATTATTTATTTGAAGCTTTGCCGCAACATCTTCAATTTTCTTTAATACGTTATAGACGAAGTGAGATCGTGACAAAATAAAAATCTCCCTATGACATATTACAAAGACAGTTTTGTTCATAGAATTAAATCAAAACAATACAGGGACTCAATTGGAAATTTATGTCCTTATAAATCTCTCCCTTTGACTATTTCGGGACAAAACTAAACCAGTGAAATGTCTAAGCCGCGTCGTCAAGCCGTATGATGCCTAAATCCCATCCCATTAACCCAAAATTAAAAATTACAGGACACGGACTAGAATATGTAGCATCGGCAAGCATGAACTGTCTGAATATGATGTAGACTTGAAATCTCGAATCACTGAAGCATACCTACACACATGAAACGGACAAACAAATACCAAGTGAAGTATGGAGGAACAAATGAAACCAATATATATATCCAAATGATACCAAACGATAATAGATACTAATCTGAATAATCTCGGAAAAATCATTTGTTAAACAATTTGAGCAACACAATGTGTAATACCAATGTGAGATACCAATTTGTAAAATATGTAAACCTAAACATGCTCAAATCAAATCTCCTCCTACATCACATACATTTCTCCCCCCTTTTGTCTCGAACATACAATCCGGTGAAAAGATAAACCAATCAAAATATCTAGCATGAGAATATAAACCAATGTGAATCAATTTAAAATCGCTAGATAATCATGAAACAACTAGCTAAATATGATCAAGATATGACAAATCTGAAGTTAGTAAACCAATGAATCACACAAAAAATACGACAATCTAATCAGGTGTGATAAACGGACTATATGCAAAAATCCAAGTTAGAACCAATAAATCCTGCATATAAACCAGTCAGTCTAGAAAACTTCCAACAGTACCAAAAAATATACCAATTTTAACCAGAGGACTGCAAACCAATCAAAAGCCAAAATTAAGGCTGTCGTTCGAACGAGCCAGGGACGTCGCTAAAATGAGATGAGGACATCGCTCGAACAAAGTATAGATGTTGTTCGCACGACATGGAGATGTCGTTTTAACGACTTCTCGCGACCTGCCAAATTTTCACATTTTCCCAGAAATATCTTATATTTTTGCCCAGTGAAAAAATTTTCAGAAAAAAATCAGTGAAAGGTCCTTACAGTAGCAAAAAAGTATTAAGGCAATAGGCTTTTAACACAAAACGCAAAAACTCATAAAAACTAACAATGTGAGTTACATGCAAACATAGTACAGATGTGCTCGAACATGGTCATAGAATGAATGGGCGTGAAACTACAACAAATGAGTCACAATTCCAACACATCAAAACGATCAAGAAGCTCTAATTGATAGTGATAAATCATCAAACTTTATCATAGCCATATGACAATAAAAGTGTGAGCTTAATGAACTAAACATACTACATGCAAAAAAATCCAGAATTTTGACGATTCTATAAACAATAGTGTTAAATTGCAATGTTTCTACATTAGGATTAGTTGTGCAGACCCGTTTAAATTTTTAATCCATCCAAACTCCCTCAATAATATCATATTTTCTTTGGATTGAACTAAACTAATTTGGCCCTTTTCTTAGCATATTGCATTTTCTTTTGGGCTCTTTTAAACGGTGGCTTTCACGACGAGTTAATTTTGAACTCTCGCAACCCTTTCCCGTGAATCACTTATCATTTTTTTAATTAAGTACCAATTTAAATCCTCATGGTATACGGTTCTTACATGCACACCTCTCCTTAAGTCTACTCATGCATATATGACAAGTGTTGATGTAAAAAACTAGATTTAACCTAATTCTTTAATCACAGATAAAAATAAATAAGACAAAAGATTTTTAAAGTGGTCCGAACTTGAAAGAATGGCCTACGACCACTGTTTGCGTTATTGCTGACTGTTTACAGAATTCTTGATAATAGGTTTACCAAGAAATTCTGAGTCCCCTGCTAGTGAGGAGGTTACAATGTATTTATAGCCTTGAGGTTGTACATGCGAGAGAATATTACATAGCTGTCCAATAGGCGTGTACATCTGTATGGTAATAATCAGCATTTAATGCGCATTCAATCCTCTTAATTATCCGGTTATAAATGCTATGTACGAGGTGCAGCTCGGACCGCCTAAGCTGCTCGGACTTCCTAAGTAGCTTGGTAAAATAAAGTTCTTTGGAGAACACTTGTTGCTCGAAGCGCCTGAGTTGGTCAGGGAGGTTGAGTTCCTCGGGGTCAAGGTGTTGTAAAAAATGTTCGTGGGTGCCATGTAGATTGACAGGTGTCTCCACATAATTGGACCCCGTTAGCAGGATAAATTTGGTATCAACAGAAGCCCCCAATGTTTCGTAGTTTGATGTTGAAGAAAAGTATGGAACATTTTGCTGCTTAGTTTTTTAGTTTGTATGATTTTTAGGAAAGCATTCATTGTATATAAATCCTTTTTAAATGCTCAGTATCAGACTTCGTAAATATTTTAAATTTCCATAAGCGCTTTGTTTTTCGTGTCATTTTTTTCTTTTTAGCTGTCGAATACGCAATCGTCCTTCCTTGTAATCATTGCTTTTCTCCATTCTCGAGGTAAAGTATTTAAACGCTTCAGAAAATTCGATCGTCTTTTACTTTTTCAAATCTGCATCTTAGAAGTTCTTCACTTCTTCTCTGTCTTATGCGTTTGTTTCTTCCATTGTTCGTTGTCACCTGATTCATCTTTTTCCTGTAAGATCTTCTTCTTTCTCTTTTATTTCTTTTGTTCATTATGGTTTACGTCGTCGAATCTCTTGACAAATTTTGTTCCGAGTTTTTAATTCCTTCTTGGGTCATTTTGGAGGAACTCTCTGAACCTTCTGACTATTTCTCTTTGGCTAAGGGACATTGGTTCCCCAGTCTCTTTGTAGCTGAATGTGGCTTTTATTTTCCTCCAAATCCCTTATGTTTGGAATTCTGTCAAATTTTTTATGTTGTTCATGCGAAAATAGTACCAAAAACTTGGAGAATAGTTAATGGAGTTCATAGGTTAAACCAAATTCATTGAACTCGTTTATGAATTCCAAAAATTATGTTTTGTTATAGATGGGTTGTTAGTGATAGCACATTTTATTTAAAAACTAAGTTTTTAAATAGGGCTTTAGTTGTCAATCTCCTAGATGCCAACAGGGATTACTTCGAGTATGGGGTTGTCATGAAAAATTGGCAACACGCTCCATTAAATGGAGATGATGTATATCAGGGTCCCAGGTGTCCCCCCTATGGCAATGGGATAGGTTATTTTTATTTTATTTTATTTTTTTAAATTATGTTTTCTTTGTGTTTGATAAAATGCGTCATTGACATTTTATTTTTTATTTATTTGCAGTCGATAGCAAAAAGAAATCCCCTAAAGAAACTAATATCAATTTGAGACACTTGAAACTTATCTAGAGTTTGCACCAAACTGTTGCTGATGAACATATCAGATCAGCCTCGTACTTGTTGCAGTACAAGAGTTACACTTCATCTTTTACTGCTCGTCCAGTGATAAGTGACATAGAGCCAGCACCAGCTTCTGAAGGTTCCTCTCCTGAATCAAATATTCCTCTTAGTGACAGAATGAAGAGAAGAAGAGCTCCCGCCTTCTTTGATAAATCTTCCTCTACTGCTGGAGAGTCAAAGAAAAATAATCCAAATGTCCCAGAAGAAGGGACGAGAAATATTGATGCATCCCCTCCTGCTGCTGTTAAAAAGGTTGTCGAGAAGCCCCCTGTGGCTTCGAGCAAGATTATAGTTGTTTCTCCGCTAAACGAGGTTATAGTTATATCACCGACCAAGACAACATTCTTGGTCGAGAATGTTCCTGCTCCCACGAGGAAATTGAAGAAAAGCTCCTCGGATAAATTGGCTGAATCCATCTCTCAACCTCTAACTGCTGGAAGTGGTATTCCCACTTTTGTTGCTCCGAGCTCTGCCATGATCTCGGTGAAGTCTTGGATCATCCTCGAGATCCAAGGTGTTGAAGACAATCTTTCTTGGGAGAGAGTTACCACTCTGGCAGCTCGACATATTGCCTCAGTAAGTATTACTAATCTAAACTTTCATTTTTCCATGTTATGTCCTTGTACTGACTTACAATTATTTTCTTTTTCCAGTTAGTAACATGTTTTAATACCATTCAGAAGAAAGATGAAGCCATCAAATCGTCAATCTCCTCGGGAGGTGTAGAGGAATCTTTTACTAGATTATCCCAATCTTTAAAGGATTCTCGTCAGAAGTATGATGAAGACAAAGTTGCTTGGGGGAAGCAACTGAAAGACATCGAGCAAGAGAGAGAGAAAGCTGTGGAGGCCTCTCGGGAGTTAGAGAGGAAAATGAAAGAATGTGAGAAGAAGAACAATGAGCTCGAGGAAAAGCTTAAAAATGCTGGAGAGCTTGAGACCAAGTTCAAAGATGCTGAAGAGGAACTTGGCAAACTCCGTAAAGCTAATCGTCAGAAGGAAGAGGCAGAAAGGAAATTGAAAGCTGCCGAGGAACTTCTGTCTGAGAAGATTTCCTCGGATAAGGTGAAGAGGAAAATGGCTGTTAAAAAGTCCTTCAGCGCTGGCTGGGACAAAGGTTGGAACAAAGGCCTAGATGTCATGTCCTCTAAGATGTACTTTGTTAGCATCAAGTATTTCAGGGACGAATAGGTCGCGGCTCTACACGAGTTAAAGGTCTCTGAGAATTCTTAGCTATTTCAATGTCATGTTCATGGTCCTCCTCCCTCCCCTGGCGAAGAAAAAGAGGACGAAGATGCCTCTGAAGAGTCTTCAATGATGGTTAGGGATCAGGTCCCTACTGTTGAACTTCGCTACGAGCAGCCCCAACCAATTATTACTCCTACCGAGTAGCTTCAATCTACCAGTGCCTTTGTTGAGCAACTGCTAATACCTTCTGAGAAACTCTCCATGCCCCCCGATCAACCTACTTCTTTGTCCAAGCCTCCCATACTGTATACATCATTTATAAGGAAAAATAAAGAAGAAAATATGGGGGAGTGGGAATTTTTGAAAGAAGCTCTTTCAATATTTCATGTGTTGTTCATTTGCTATAATAGTTAATGAATTTCAGAAGAACATTGATGCCCTGAAGAAGGAAGGTGGAATTGGTGTCCTTGATTTTCTTGCTAATTTGCCTCCAGAGAATTGATCTTATGCATATTTCATTGGGAAACGTTATGGTGATATGGCATCAAGTTTTGCGAAATCATTCAACTCTTGGATCTTAGAGGAAAGGCATTTACTGATAATTAATATGATGGACAAAATAAGGATCTAGATTATGAATTTCAATGCAAATAAACTTGTTGAATATAAAACATGGTAAAAGGAGTTGTGTCCTCATTTTGATAAATTACTGACAGAAAATTGGAATAAAAGTAGACATTGCAATATTATCCACTCAAGTAAACATGTATTCGAAGTTCATTCAGATGTGCGGGCCACAATTGGCTAAGAACAACGAAATTTCTCTTGTAAGAGTTGACAACTACAATGCTTTCCATGTTTTCATGTTGTTTCCGTCGTATGAAAGATAGGTGGAAGTATTTATGATCATACTAAGGATTATTATAAGTTTTTTTCTACAAAAAATCATACTCATCACCTATAGTTCCTCTTCCTGATTTGATATCCCTAAACATACCATTACCTGAAAATCCAGCAATCCCTCCTCCATTAACAAAGAGACCTACAAGGAGGCCAAGAAATAAGAGAATAAAATTTATTGTGTGACCATCCCGATCAAGATGCGCGCCCTTTTCTATCTCCTATGCCTCCGGAAGGAGGATGGAGAAGGAAGGGGATTGAAAGGTCTCATACCCTACTTAGGGACGCTTCGGCCATTGCTGGTGTGGGGTGAATATAAAGAGATGGAGTCGCCAGCCTATTTTGTAAAAAAGAGGCAAAAGAACATGTTTCCACCTTGAGAGAGTGACATCGAAGACAAACTGATGCATACGACACCAATAGTTCGAAGGTTCGAGGGCTAAGTTACGGAATGATAAGGTGTTAGGCACCCCACCCACCCTTTCGGTCTCTCATGGGCTTATGTTATTATTTTCCTTTATTTCCCTGTGAAGTGTGTGTACGTGTATATATAATGGAGATTGACATCATTCAACTCATACCAGGAAAAAGATAGAGTGAAGTCATCCATAGGAATGTTCCCAAAATAATATATAGAAAATATGATTAATGCGTTTATCGCGATATTAATCGTTATGATGAAATGATAATATGTGTTGGATGAAATGCTAATAATAATCGCAAACATATTATGTATAATAATGCAAGAATATAGTAAATATGAAAATTGGGGATTTGGGAAAATTGGAAAATTGAAAAAATACAAAATTAGGAAATTGGACTCCAGTCTCGGGTTTTAATCCGAAAAGCTTATATAACCTATAAAGGAATCAAAGTCCACGTAGTTCGAATGCAGCATAAGGGTGGGGTTTACCCCAGAGATACGAACGGGATTTCATTATAGGTGGGTGTATAGAAAAATGTGTATTAGTTTTGAAAAAGTGTGATGGATAATCCTGTTCTGAATTTATGGGTGTAATCCTCTTTTTTTTTTGTTTTTGATTGTTTATAGAAAATAAAATATGTGCAATATACTAATAAAAATGTAAGATGTTAATGTGTATGAACTAAAGTAAGAACTAAATTATGAATCTAATGAAATTTGTGCGAAAATAAGAAATTTAAAGAGAGAGGGAAGGATTTGGACCTTCTTTGAAGCATGATCTTGGATGAAATCCCTTGAATGTGAGATGAATGTTGGATGAGAGAGAGTGTGATTTGCCAAATTGTGTAAGAAAAGGATGGGAATGTAAGCTTGAATGGGATTTCTCATGAAGAAACTTTGCTGATATCGAGAGAATGTTGCTTAGATCACTGATGCTAATGATCTGGGGGGTGTTTTGGGAGTTAGGTCATGACCTCTATTTATAAGGTATGGGGGCCCTGCCGATAGGGAGGGAAATGGACCTACCAATCGGTAGTCTCGTGTAGATTTTTCAGAAAAATGGTTGTAAAATGTAGTCCATTGATCTAAATTGCACAATGGGAATACCTTTAGAAAGGTAATTTAGAGGCCTTTTAGATCCCTTTGGACCACTTCCGGGTCCGATAGGTAACTTTGGGTCAAATGTAGCTCGGAAGCGCACGTCGGTCCTTTGGATGGGAGATCGTGGGACGAAAATGGATCGTTCGTTTGCATGGTAAGTCAAAATTGCGCATGGGGTGTACCTTTGGAAAGTTTAGGAGATGTACTTTGACATTCCAAAGAGATTTTCTTGGTTCGGAAGGTTGACTTTGGTCAACTGCAACCTGGAAGCACCCGGTGACCTCTTAGAGTAAAACAAATCGTTCGTCTACATCATAAGTTAGAATCACATAAGAGGCAGACCGTTGGAAAGGGTAATCAGTTCTCGTCGTAGATTCAGTCAATCTCATTCAAGATGAAGAGTTGATCTTGGTCAAACGGAGCTCAAGAGTGCCCAATGTCCTTCGAATAAATTTTTGGAGGAAAACTGATCGTTCGTATGAATGGTCATGTCATTTTTTGCATAAGGCAGATCGTTGGAAAGGGATTTTTGTCCCCTTCGAGGATTCAAAGAGCTTTTGTTCTGATGATGAAGTTGATTGGACTCAAATTGGGCCATAGGAGCACTCGGTAGCCTCCAAATCGATTTTCAGTAGTAAAATGGTTCATTCGTTAGAACCGTCATGCCAATTCACTCATGGGGTAGACCGTTGGAAAGATAATTTAGTTCCCTTTTAAGATTCAATGAGATTTTTCTCTGACGATAGAGTTAATCGGAGTCAAATGGGGCCCGGGAGTGCCCGATGGCCTCTAGATCAGTACTCGGAGTATGACCTAGGGTGTATAGTTAAATGAGGAGGTTCTAGGGACCTAAGGAGAGACTTATGGGTTCCTAGAATGTGGTTTCTACAAATACCCTTGGTGGGTTAGATCGAAACAAGTGAAAGCCATAGAATAGACACCACATGATGTTTTAGGGAAGAGGTCGATTTTACGGACCTAAAGGACAAAGATGAGTGATTCAGAGGGTCGAGGCCGATTCTAAAGACCTAAAGAAATAATGGGAATGGACAATTTAGAGGGATGAGGTCAATTTTGACCTAAAAAAGGTGAAGACGGAGAGCCAAGTTGATTTCTGATCTAAAAGAGGTGACACTTGAGGGCTAAGATCAATTTTGACCTAAAAGAAGGTGACAACAGAGGGTCGAGGTTAAATCTCACCGAAAAGAGGTGATGTCTAAGTCTCGAGGTCAATTTTAATATAAAATAGGTGACAACTTAGAGCTGAGGTCAATTCTGACCTAAAAGAGGTGACCACCGAGGGCCAAAGTCAATTTTGACCTAAAGGAGGTGATGACCCAGGGTCGAGGTCAATTATGACCTAAACCAGGTGATGACTGAGGGTTGAGGTCAATTTTTACCTAAAAGAGGTAACGACCGAGGGTCGAAGTCAATTTTGACCTAAAGGAGGTGATGATTAAGGGTCGAGGCCAATTCTAACCTAAAAGAGGTGACGACCAAGGGCTGAGGTCAATTATAACCTAAAGGAGGTGACGACCCAAGATCGATGTCAATTTTGACCTAAAAGAGGTGACGACCTATGGCCGAGGTC
The DNA here is from genome assembly GCA_949130495.1 of Sambucus nigra. Classification (NCBI taxonomy): domain Eukaryota; kingdom Viridiplantae; phylum Streptophyta; class Magnoliopsida; order Dipsacales; family Adoxaceae; genus Sambucus; species Sambucus nigra. Next base: position 647,197,406 of record OX422216.1, read on the forward strand.
AATTCTAACCTAAAGGAGGTGACAACCAAGGGCTGAGGTCAATTTTGACCTAAAAGAGGTGACGGTCGAGGGCCGAGGTTAATTCTGATAAAAAAAAGGTGACGATCGAGGGCCGATGTCAATTATGACCTAAAAGAGTTGACGATCAAGATCCGATGTAATTCAGATATGAAATAGGTGACGACTAGGGGTCGAGATCAATTCTAACCCAAAAGAGGTGATGATTGACGATCGAGATTAATTCTAACCTAAAAGAGGTGACGATTGAGGACCGAGGTCAATTCTGACCTAACAGAGGTGACGACCCCAGGCCGGGGTCAATTCTGACCTGAAATAGGTGAAGACCAAGGGCCGAGATCAATTTTGACCAAAAGGAGGTGACGACTCGGGGCCGCGATCAATTCTGACCTAAAACAGGTGACGACCGAGGGTCGAGGTCAATTCTAACCTGAAAGAGGGGATGACTTAGGTATGAGGTTAATTATGACTTCAAAGAGGTGACGACCTGGGGCTAAGGTCAATTATGACCTAAAAGAGGTGACGACCGAGGGACGAGATCAATTCTAACCTAAAAGAGGTGACGACCGAGGGTCGGGGTCAATTCTAACCTAAAGTAGGTGACGAACCGGGGTTGAGATCAATTCTAACCTAAAAGCGGTGACCACCGAGGGTTGAGGTCAATTCTGACCTAAATAGGTGACGACCCGGGGCCGAGGTCAATTCTGACCTGAAAGAGGTGACGAACGAGGGATGAGATCAATTTTGACATAAAAAGAGGTGACAACCGAGGGCCTCAGTCAATTCTAACTTAAAGGGGTGACGACCGAGGGTCAAGGTCAATTTTGACCTAAAAGAGGTGATGATCAGGGGACAACGTCAATTCTGACTTAAAAGAGGTGACTGCCCGTGGCCAAGATCAATTTTGACCTAAAAGCGGTGATGGTCGGGGGTTGAGGTCAATTCTAACCTAAAGAGGTGACGACCGAGGGCCGAGGTTCATTATGACCTAAATAGGTGACGATCGAGGGTCGAGATCAATTCTGACCTAAAATAGGTAACGACCGAGTGCCTAGGTCAATTATGACCTAAAAGGGGATAACCAACTTTGCGAGTCAAAGACAATTCTGAGGGGCTGAGGTTGTAAATTCCTTTGGGGAAATTTAGAGACTTCACTGAGGAAATTTATGTTGCGATTCTACTTGGGAAGAGGAAATAATTCGAGGGTTGGATTTTTCTTAGCTGGAACTTTTTTTATTTTTGTTGTGTCTTTTGGAGACGTTGCTGGGAGGATATTCAATTGATTTTGGTAATCCTGCTGGGGAGTTGAGAATTCCACTGGGGAAATGAGTGTGGTAAAAATGATTTTCTTGGTGAAAAAGGTTCTAAAATCCATTCGGTGATTTTAGAAAATTTTAGGGATTTTTTAGAAATTTTTGTACAAAATTTCAAAGAGGGTGCCGACCGGCATGGTGTGAGAGGTGCCAAATGGCAGTGGCATGGTCTTTTGAGGTACCTCGAGTAGGTGAAGGGATGGTACCGATTGGGTTAATTCTTCTTTTCTCTTGAGACTGTCTTTTCTTTTATGATCTTTTTCAATATTGATCTTTTTCTTACTGTGGAATTTGCAGGTAACCTTCTATCCCTGGGGGATGACCATCCAGCATACGGGGGTGATTGCGGGGAACACACAACTGCAACAAATGATGGTGCGTGAGTTTGGCTACGTATAGTACCTAAGAGAGAGGACTATGGGTCAGATGAGGTGATATCCCATTCTGGTTCTTTCCCTTCGAGATTTTCTTACATATTCATTATTGAGTGTGGGAGCTTAGCGTTTGCCTGCTTGATGTAGCGACATTGCACCTGAAAAGAGACTCAAAAATACAAAAAGAAATGCATGTTTCATTTGATTATCTTGATTTAGTGGCTTACTATACATGCACTTTAATTTGTTACTTAGTTTTTATTTTGAGAAAGAATAAAAATAGTATGTTTTTAGAAATTTTCGAATAGAAGATGGCCTCGGTGGCTTCGTTGAAAAAGAGCTTCCCTTCTGAAAAGATTTATTTTGAGAAAAAGTAGGAAAAATGAGTTTTTTGGAATTTTTGGGTGAAGGAAGGCCTTGGAGGCTTGGTTGGTGTGGGTATCTTTTCACTAACCAGGCCCATAAGAGTATCCGCCCAGGCCCAAAGGAGAGTAAAGAGTTCCCAACCCAAATTATAAGTTATAGATGGCCGTTGGAATAAAACGATATAGTTAAGTCCATCCCTAAAATATCGGACGAGATATTCAGGGGACACTGGGCCAACGGGTTGGTTACCAATACCTTCTATCTTCCTTTTAACTGAATATATATTGCACCCCTGGTCTAGGGCAAAGGTCATGTGAAAAACTATCTCGAGAGTTACTAATAAGAATAGTAGACCTTTCTATGGACATAGGCAATTTTCCGAACCACGTATATTCTTGTGTTGTGTGATTGCTACTGTTTCTTTCATACTGGTGATTGTTTTCCTTTCATAAATTGTTCGTGTTGAGATTTTTGTCACCATAATTAGTATATAGAAGAGGAGATAAAAAGCTTGATTAAAAAGTGGGGCTTATCGCCTTTGCTGGATTGTGCTTGTTGTATTGAAAAGACTGTATTGATGTTGGAGCTGTCATTTTTGGATTGATTTCAATATTACCGTTGGTGACTGGGGAATTACTGGTGGACCCATAACTTGCAGCCATTTCTTCTTGGATGTCACACCATTGCAATCCTGCGATGGTGATACTGGCAAAGACATTGAATGGTCTGGATTCCTAGTGGGAAGGTCGTTCTGACTTCTTGAGGGGTAGCCCCATAATGTTGTTCATGTGGCAGTCGGAGAGGTTCCATATGGAGGTCCCATCTGAGTACCCGTTGTTGGCTGTGCCAAATTTCTTTTCACGCTAAGTCATCGATGTAGGCCTGGATATTGAGAGCTGGGAGAACTAGTTTGTGGAGCACGATACTCGAGGCTTGTGTTGGTCAGTGCCTTTGTGGGGGAGCTCCTGCCCATTCTGCAACTGGGGGAATGCCAGTATGTTAGGTTAGTTGGTCTTAGACATACTTCTTTTTACTTTTCCTAGCGTCTCTTGCACTAATTTGGCTGGGAACAGATTGTGCCACCTCGTACACTTGATTTCTTTTCGGTCCAGGACTTGACAGAGGGTATCCGCATGCAGTTGGGCTCTTTGTGGGAGAATCGCCAACCATCGACTCATCATTCCCAATAGGTCGGTAGAACCTGACATATGAAGTGGTTATGGAGGAGAATAGTTACCAATATGCTGGTTATGGAGACTAGGGAAAGGTGGTTTTCCATATCTGACACCATAGAGGGAGGTGTTGTGGTTTTCCCCAGGTTAGTCCGAGCTTATCGTTCTATGGAGCATCAGCGGCACTTTATTCAGGGAGGGGAAGTTTGGGGGGCCCAGAATGTGGATGATGATAGGGCTGGTTCCTCTGCCAGCTGTGGGTAGGACCCCTTTGTGAAGCTTTTGTAATGGGTGTTTGATTATGTATCTGGTTTATGCAGGTTTTTTGGGAATAATTTGGAGGCTATTTTAGGTGTAGTGGGGCTTGTTTTTTTTTTTAGGAAAGTAGGAGTAGATTGGCTAGGGAAGCTTTTTGACTCCCTATGCTGATGTACTTGTACTAGAATTTTTAAATAATGGAATAAAAAAGTTATTGACCATCTAGTTGCGTCTCTTGAAGAATTTTTGCATTTGAATTATCTATACCAATCGCTAAGGCATATATAATCCTTTTGTTCATGTATATGATAAAATGAATTGTTGTTTTTGGGGATAAGAAAAGAATAGAATTTTTATGAAAAAAGAAGGGAGTCATGCTCATGTAAAGCGTATGAGCTGTCTACGTTCCTCTAAGGTTTTGAAAATTATATGATATTCATTTTTGAAAGTGAAAAGGATTTTTAGAGGATCAGGCTCTAGATAGTTCTGAGTAGAGGGAAATGAATTTTTTTTTAGAATAGAAGGGAGATGAGAAGAGTCGTAACGCGTCAAGATTTTGGACTTAGCGGTAAAATTTTTGGAGATGATCCATGTTGACTGGATGAATCATCTCTTATCTTTCAAGGTCGATGAGCATAGCGGCGCCGCCTGAAAAGATGTTCTTCACAATGTAAGGGCCCCTCCAATTGGGCTTGAATTTCCCTCTGGGGTCCCAAATGGGCTCTACAATTTCCTTAAGGGCCAAGTCCCCTTATTAGACACCACACCTTAATTGTCTTGTTAAATGGCCGCGCTATTAGGAGATGGTATCCTTGTATGTGAAATAGAGCTTTTAGTCTCCTTTTATCTAATAGTGACATTTCGTTGAGACGACTTCGATGGCAGTCTTCCTTGATAACTTTGCTTTCAAGCATGACGCATAGTGAAGGAATTTCAAGATCCACAGGTAGGACTGTTTCCATATCGTACACTAGAGAGTAAGGGGTAGCCCCAGTAGATGTTCGAACTGAAGTACGGTAGTCTCAGAGGGCATAAGGTCTCCGATCGGCCCAATCTCGACAACTTTCAGACATCTTACTAATGATGGATTTGAGGTTCCTATTGGAGGCTTCGATAGCACCGTTGGTTTGAGGTCGGTAGGGAGAAGATTTATGCCTCTGAATCCCATACTATTCGAACTCCTTTGTGATTTATGCCTCGAAATGCAACCAGTTATCAGATAATAGTTCGTGTGGGACCCTATATCGGCAGATGATATTTTTCTTAATGAACTTGGTTGCCTTCTTGGCATTTAGAACTGTGTATGAATCGGCTTTGACCCATTTAGTGAAGTAGTCAATGGCAACTAGGATGAACTCGTGACCATTAGAGGCTTTAGGTGTAACTTTCCCTATGATTTCGATACCCCATGTGGAGAACGAACATGGAGAATTCATGTTGTACAATTCCCGTGAAGGAAAATGTTGTAGGTTAGAAAACTGCTGACATTTGAGACATCTTCGAATGTAGGCGGTGCAATCCTGAACCATGGTAATCCAGTGGTAACCCTGTAGGATGATCTTTTTGGCGAGCATATAGCCATTCATTCGGGGTTCGCATTACCTGCTGTGGATTTTCTACATCACCTCTTCAATATCAGCCCCGACGATACAGTGCAAATGGGTTCCATCGAAGTTTTGCTAGACCAATGCTTTATCACAGACGACATACTGGGCAACTAGTCTATAGAGGGTTGCTCGATCCTTCTTGTCAGACCCTTGGGGGTACCTACCATGCTTGAGGAGGCACCAAATATCATAGTACCAACAGTCGGCTATATCAGGATCTTCTTTTATAATGAGCTCAATGTGGTAGTAGTGGGTTAGTTTATCTTGCGTTTGGACTAGTAAAGGGCCCATTGTTATTCCTTCGGGCATGTTAACCATAGATTCTAAGGTAGTAAGGTCATCGACTAGGTTGTTCATTGCTCGGGGAAGGTAGTGGAAGATGATTTCTTGGAATTGGAAGGCTAGGTCTTCTAGGTGGGAATGGAAGGGTAAGAGTTTCTGGTCCTTGAACTTCCATTTTTTGAGCACTTGATCGATGATGAGGGCTAAATCCCCATAGCCATCTATGTATTGAATTCCTTTCTTAAGAGTGACTTTGAGGCCTACCGTGCACGCCTAGTATTCAGTCATATTGTTAGAGTAAGGAAAATCCAACTTAATGGCAATGAGAGAGTCACAGTCATAAGGGGAAATTGGAAGTATCCCAGTGCCATACCCTTTCTTGTTGGCAGCGCTATCGAAGATCTTTTTGGGAGTTACAAAAGATATTCTCTTTCGAAAACTCAAAAATCCAAACATCGATTTCTTTCATAGGGTAGTCAACGAGGTAGTCAGGGATGGATCTTCCTTTCATGGCTTTCTGCGTGACATACACAATATAAAATTAGGTTAAAAAGCATCAATCAATAGGCTGTTTGACTAGACACGTAAGGCTTTTAGGATCCATTTGGGATACAAGTTTGATGATAAAGGAGAGCATATAATGCTATAATTTTTGGGTGACCCAAACAAGGGTGACACATGCTTTTTCCAAGGCTATGTAGTTAACTTCATGCCCAGCCATCTTACGACTGACATAGTAGATAGCTTTCTCTTTGCGGGACTCTTCAAGGTATTGGGTTAATAAAGCCCCATATTTAATGTCTATTACAATTAGGTATAGGAGTAGGGGAATACCAAGTTGCGGTAGCATGAGTACCGGAGTTTGGGTTAAGTATTGCTTGATTCAATCAAAGGCCTTTTGGCAAGCTTCATTCCAGACCTTGTTGTAAGTCAACTGGCTAATGTACCGACTGATATACTATAATTTTCCAAGGAATCCTAGGAATTCCTTCTCTGTTCATGGTGGTGACATCTCGAGTATGGCTTTCATCTCGGTAGGATTTGCTTCTATCACTTTCTCACTAACCATGAATCTCAAGAGCTTCCCTTTTGTGACACCGAAGACAATTTTTTGTTGGTTAAGTCACATCTGATATTGTCGCAGTCGCTCGAAGAACTTTCGAAAAGTGGGAACATGACCTTTCCTAGTCTTAGACTTGATAATCATATCGTCCACATAAACCTCGACTTCTTTATATATAAGATCATGCAAGATGGTTGTGGAAGCCCTCTGGTAATAACGGTGTAGCAAAAGGCTCCTTAAGGGGTGATGAGTGCAGTTTTCTCTTGATGATCTGGGTGCATCTTGATCTGGTTATATCCATAAAACCCATCAATGAATGACTTAAGAGCATGATTGGTTGTATTTTCCACGATCATGTCGATATTGGGTAGCGGGTAATCATCCTTCAAAGAGGCCTTATTCAAGTCTTGGTAGTCGACACATAAGCGAACCTTCGCTCCTGATTTTGATGCGGGTATGATATTGGCTAGCTATATGGGATATTCCATCACACAAATAAAACCCACGTTCAACTATTTGACCACTTCTTCCTTAATCTTGAGTGACCACTCGCTGAGAAGCTTTCACTATTTTTGTTTGATCGGTTTGCATTCTGAGAGAGTAGGAATCTTATTTTGAGCTATCTCAGGATTAATACCGGGCATATCATCGTAGGACCATGCGGAGACATCAACAAATTCCTTCAATAATTCTTTGAGTTGCGCCTGCACATGCTCATCAAGGGTGGCCCTTATCCTAATCTCGGGTAATTGGTTACTAGAACCGAGATTAATTATAAAAATTTCATCTTTATTAACTTGAACGCGATTATGTTGTTTATTATTAACCTTATTTTGATCAGTTAAGAATTGTTCATTTACAAAATCATCATCATCAAGAGTTTACTTAGAATCAAGACAATTAATGTAAAGAATAACAAGATACTCAAAATCTTCATTTATTTCATTTTTAGGAGAAACAACATTGAGAACCTCATCAAAGGAGGTCTCAATTACATCGGAGTAAAGAAAAACAACAAAAGGAGAAGAAAAGGGATAAATATTTGGGTTGGATCCTCCTTTAGTAGGTGGTACAGATTTAGCATACCAGTTGAGGAGAGGTATACAAATAACTCTGATCACACGGAATGAATCTGATAATGTAGGCCATGAGTAGACCATGCAGAGTGTCAGCCCCAGTGTTCGCAATTTAAAGGAATCCTTAGAGTCACTTCCCTCGGAATCTCTGGTATCGATTATGGTCTCTTCAATGAGTGGTTGCACATGATGCTGGGAACTTTTGACCCATGAGTAGTTGTCTTGGAAAAATATCTCCATTTGAGGTTTCATCTTCTTATCCACATGATCATACCATGGTTCTGTAAAGCAATAGAAGGGAAATCTTCACCCTCTCTAATTGAATCTTTCGTTCAAGGAATCTCCTGAGACAATCTTGGCACTTTTTGACCTTATCTTTAGTCGAGGTTGACAACTCATTCTAAGTTCTTATGATGATGGTTGATAGCCCAGGCCACATGGAGGAAAAGCTTTCTATAACATAATGGGTTCAATTGTCCCTTGCTCTCGTCGTCCCACCCCTAGTCCGGGAATGAGTGCATGCTTTTGAACATCTAGATCACATTGACATTGCCATGAGGGTTATATTATGGAAAAACCTTATATTTGAATTTGTCCCCTGCTGGGAGTAGAAATGTTTCAACTTGAAAGACTGACATAAGCGTGTCATTCACCCTGTATTGTATCTCAAGTATTGGATTGCTAGTGCTATCATTCTCAGCATTGTCGTCGTCGCTTAAGATGGTGATGATCTGCCCATTGACAAAGAACTTCAGTTTATAATGAAGGGAAGAAGACACACCCATGATGCTATGGAGCCACGGTCTCCCAAGTAACAAATTGAAACAAGTTGGGATATCAATTACTTGGAATTCAACAGTAGAATTTATAGGGACGACCCCTATTGTGAGCTTTATGGATCCCATTACTTTTCAACGAGTATTATCATAGGCGCGCACTGTGACAAAGGTGGGAGCAAGGTTGCTCATTTTAAGTCCCAAACAATTGAGGATCCTTAACGGGGAAACATTAAAAGTTGATCCATTAACGACAAGAGAGAGTAGGATAGTCTTTCCCATGACTTCGACAGATATGTTGAGAGCATAATTGTGATTTGGCCCAATTTTGGGGATTTCTTCTTCAGAGAAAGAGATCATTCTAATAGAGGTTAGATATCCGACCACACTCACTACTTCTTCCAGCGTGGTGGAAGGAGGGACTGTGGGCCCTGTGAGTAGTTTGATCAAAGCATTATGATGCAACTGGGAAGACATAAAGAGTCCCCACATAGTGATGTTGGGTTGGGTCTTCTTCAATTGATCGAGGATATTGCTCTCCTCGAGGGTCATTTCTGGTAAAGGGAGATTCTCAACACCTTTTCCTTTATCGATCGCTAATTATGGGCTTGGGACATGGTAATGCCTCCCTGAGCTAGTTATATGGTTAACAAAAGAGGCAGGATATAGAAACCCCATTTCCTTACTGATCTCGGGTTGTTCAGCCACCTTATTGATTTCTCCTAGTAGCTCCTCAAATGATATCATTCCACATATGCTGACTATTGGGCTAGTCTTTTCTGGACTTTGCTCTTCATTTCAATCATCGGTCTCATCTTCCCATCTGGTGGCAATAATATCATCTTTTTATGAAAAGTCAATACACTCCACAACTTCAATGGCTTGTTTTTATAAGTCCTCCCATTCGGCGGGGAGATATAGAATTTAAGGGACCTGGAGCCCTTGTAGTTTCAAAGTATCAAATAACTCGGACATACTGCGAATTTTACCGATTTGTCATAATAAGTTTGCCATAATCTGGACCACGTCATATAGACTGACTTCATCAGTATGTAACACCCAATTGTCTAACTTTCAATCTCACTTTTGAGCTTCCAAGAATAACATACTGAATCTCTGACAATTAATAGTCATTTAGGAGGGAAATTTCATCCCAAACTCTAGGAGTTGGTTCAAAACTGTGGATAATTCCATGTTTTTCCTTTCGAGACGAGTATGAATAATGATGTATGACCATGTAAGGAGTGACAAAGCCCGATCAGCAAAACTGATAGGGTATAGGAGAAAATATGGGCCCAATTGGAGAGATTTAGGAGATTATATGGGTATGATGGGTGATTTACTTGGTACGATTTGGGTAGATGGGTTAAATTCATGGTCCTCTTCTAGAAAGATGGCATTTGTATGATTTGGGAGTGGATTATGGGTAGTTTTTGGTTTAAAATTGGATGGTGGCGTGATGACACCCCGGTCGATCTGATCTTGGATCATATTTTGGAGGTGGAAACATTGGTTGGTGGTCTGGCTGGTAATTTGATGAAAATCATAATGGACATCTAGTTTGAAATTTTTGGGAAGTGGGTCTGGTAATGGACGAGGGTCTAATGGCTTGATAAGGTTTCATCTTAAGAGGGCTTGTTAAACCTTAGAGATGGGAGCGTGAAGCTCGGTGTACTCCTTCTTGATTGGGTGATGACAATTTTTTGGTGCCCGTGAAGTGGCAAGCTGGGAAATGTTGTTGATGGTTGAAACTGCGGTATTGGCAGGCTTTTCATACTTTCTGGGAGTGAACTGTCCAGAAGCTTTCTTCGGTTCAACTTTTGTCTTGGCAAGACCTTCTTCGATCTCCACTCCTGCTTCTCAGGGGGCTAAAAAATTAGGGTAGTACTGCCCTCACATTGTCGCTCGGACATGGGGTAAGAAGTTCTTCTTCATAATGCTGACTTACTCCTCTTTTGAAGGTCGGATGGTCATGGTGTCTACTTTATCTCTCCACCTTTCTATGAAGTTACTGATTGATTCCCCAAGGTTCTACTTTAGAAACTTTACATCACAGCGAGTGACCTCGAACTCTTCATTGTACTTATACCATGACATGAATTCACGGGCAACATCCTCCCAACTGCGAATTCTGGACTCCTCGAGGGATAAGAACCAACGAAGAGCGCTATCCTTCAAAATTTGTTGGAAAATTTGGGACATTATTTCCTCGGAGGAACCTAAGAGAGTCATGGCTCGATAATAACTATAGATATGAACAATTAGAGGTCGACTACCCCCAAATTTCTCGATGTCGGGAAAGTTAAATTTTTCAACAACCTTGCTTTAGGATATGAGACATATGGGTGTAGTCCATGTAGTTTCCAGAGATTTTGAATTGGTCTAACTTCTTGGTCAACATCTTGAGGTCCTCCTTGACCTTGTTCATTTCTTCCTCATTCGGATCAATGTTCACGACTAAGTTGTCCCCTGGTTGGGTAAGATTCGTTATAAGAAGTTGGGCTGGCGATGACCTATTAGTAGGAGGATCACGTGGAGCATGCTGATATTCCTCAGGAACCCAAATAGGCACAAGTTCAAGTTGACCCATAATGAGAGGGAAGAGGACCTCGGTCATTTCAGGAATAGGGACACAATTTCGTTGCATCTCATAAACCTAGATTTGAAGGTTGTCAATCTTGGCAGTGAGCTGAGCTAGAACCGTCATCAAATCTGGTTGCACATTCGGTGGTTGGTCTGTGTACTCCATGAAAAATGGATGAATTTTGGACTCAGAGGAGGTATCAAGGGAACTAACAGAGCTTCGGGGCGGTTCAACTAAATACTGAAGCCAATAGGGAGCAATACCAAGGGTATGCGATCGATCTGAGAGGGAGAAAATTAAATTTATTTATGAAAAAGATTAAGGGAAAACTGTTATTTTTGGAAAAGATGAGGACAAAATGTTTTATAGTGAAAGAGAGGAAAAATTCTTTTAATGAAAGGAATGAAAAATGTTTTTGGTATTTTTTTGATACAAGAAGGAAAATATTTTTAGCACTTTTGGGTAAAGAAAGGGGAAAAGTGAGAAATATGCCTCAGCATGATTATTATTATATTTATTAGGTTCTAACTTGTATTAGATTTAACTAAATGCAAAAAGAAATGTCAGACGGGACTCGAGCCTGGGAAAATTGTGTTTGAAAAATTTGTAAAAATTGTGGTTGGACTTGTTACCAGGCTCATAAGTAGAGTCACGTTTTAAAAATTGCACAAAAATTTGGGTTGCATGCCGACCCGTCATTTCGATAGAGTTTCGGGTGGAAACTGACAAACTAAATATGAGTTCCCTATGTTTAATACCTATATACGGGTATGCAGTTGTTGGATAAATTGGAAGGGTTCCCCCTTTGGCATGACTTCCACAATATATGTCTTGCTTTTGAGGGCAATCGATACGTGTGGACAAGCCATTTGATATACCTGAGTGTATGTGAATTGCCTCACTATATACCTCGTGGGGACAGTACGTGTGAGACAGAATTCGTTATAGTCGACGTACGTGAACGAGCTCCCTGCGATACACCTCCCGTCATGACTTCGGTCAAGCGGTACAGTCCGGGGGAACCATTTAATATATGTCAAAGGTACTTAGCCAATGGAAGGTGAGAGTAATATCACTTTGGCTAACTGCGACCCGCCGGACCAGCGCCCATTACGAAGTGACCCCCCAGTTAAGAGATAAAATTTGTTCAATAGCCATGCTCTTTGGTGATGTAGTGTGAAAATGCATGATTCTTGATTAGCGTATTATGGAGAAAGTATATCTATTGATGAGCATCGTGATAAGCAGAGGATAATGTACAAGTATAAAAAAGTAAATCTATACTAAGCATGGATTATATGAGAGTGAGTGATGTGTGAATATCTACAAGTGAGTGTGTGGTAGTGAACGTAAGCATGGGTCAACTACAAGTGGTGTGTGATAAGTGCGAGTGAATAAGGATATATGCAAGTGTGATAAGTGGATGTGTGTGTTAGTGACACCTAAGCATGGATTTCTAAGTGGTGTGTGCAACATATGGATATAAGTGGTCCTATGTGCATGTAGTGTGAAGTGTACATGGAGAATTTCTACAAGTGTGCGAATGAGTAGTGATATAAGCATTAGTTATATATGTGCTAGAAATAATAAAGGAGAAAAAGGGTACATACAGATAGGTGCATATGCACACAAGGAAACAAAACACCAATGAAAATAGAGTCTAGCCCTCTTAGGAAAGAAAATCCCAAGTGGAGTCGCCACTGTGGCCATCTAGATTAAGATGCATGCCCTTTTTTTCTCTCCTTGCCTCCCGAAGGGGGATGGAGAAGGAAGGTGGATTGAAAAGTCTCACGCCCTACTTAGGGACGCTTCGAACGTCGTCGGTGTGGGGTGAATGTAAAGAGATGGAGTCGCCAGCCTATTTTGTACAAAACAGGCAAAAGAACATGTTGTGGCCTCGAAGACAAACAGATGCATACGAAACCAATAGTTCGAAGGTTTGGGGGCTAAGTTATGGTATAGGAAGGTGTTAGGCACCCATCCCTCCCTTTCGGTATCTCATGGGATAGTGTTAGTATTTTCCTTTATTTCTCCGTGAAGTGTGTGTGCGTGTAGATATAACGGAGATCAACATCATTCAACTCATACCATGAAAAAGATAGAGTGAAGTCATCCATAGGAATGTTCCTAAAATAATATATAGAAAATATGCTTTATGCGTTTATCGCGATATTAATCGTTATGATGAAATGATAATATATGTTGGATGAAATGCTAATAAGAATAACAAACATAATATGTATAATAATGCAAGAATATGATAAATATGAAAATGGGGGATTTGGAAAATTTTGAAAATTTGGAAATTGGAAAATAAAAAAATTGGAAAATTGGACTCGAGTCTCGGGTTTTAATTCGAAATGCCAACGTAGCCTATAAATGCATCAAAGTCCACGTATTTCGAATGTGGCATAAGGATGGGGTTTACCCCATAGATTCGAACGGGATTTTATTATTGGTATGTGTGTAGAAAAATGTGTTTTAGATTTGAAAAGTGTGATGGATAATCCCGTTAGGAATTTATGGGTGTAACCCTCTTTTTTTTATAGAAAATAAAGTATGTGTAATATACTAATAAAAATGTAAGATGTTAAATGTGTATGAACTAAAGTAAGAACTAGATTATGAATCTAATGAAATTTAAAGAGAGAGGGAAGGATTTGGACCTTCTTTGAAGCTTGATGTTGGATGCACTTCCGTGAATGTGAGATGAATGTTGGATGAGAGAGAGTGTGATTTTGCCAAATTGAGTAGGAAAAGTATTGGAATGTAAGCTCTAATGGAACTTCTCATGAAAAAACTTTGCTGATTTCGAGAGAATGTTATTGAGATCACTGATGCTGATGGATCTGAGGCGTATTTTGGGAGTGAGGTCATGTCCTCTATTTATAGGGTAAGGGGAATGCCGATCGGCATGGCCCTATCCCTACCAATCAGCAGGTAACCCTTGGCACACTACCGATAGGCAGGGAAATGGACCTGCCAATCGACATTCTCGTGCAAATTTTCCAAAAAAATGATCGTAGAGCTTAATTTGTTGATCCGAATCGCACAGAGGGCATACCGATAGAAAGGAAAATATTTTTATCACTTTTGGGTAAAGAAAGAGGAAAAATGAGAATAGGCCTCAGCATGATTATTATTATATTTATTAGGTTCTCACTTGTAATAGGTTTAACTAAATGCGAAAAGAAATGTCAGACGGGACCCGAGCCTGGGAAAATTGTGTTTGAAAAATTTGTAAAAACTGTGGTTGGACTTGTTACCAGGATCATAATTAGAGTCCCGTTTTAAAAATTGCACAAAAATTTAGGTTGCATGCCGACCAGTCATTTCGATAGACTTTCGGGTGGAAACTGACAAACTAAATATGAGTTCCCTATGTTTAATACCTATATACGGGTATGCAGTTGTTGGATAAATTGGAAGGGTTCCCCCTTTGGCATGACTTCCACAATATATGTCTTGCTTTTGAGGGCAATCGATACGTGTGGACAAGCCATTTGATATACCTGAGTGTATGTGAATTGCCTCACTATATACCTCGTGGGGACAGTACGTGTGAGAGAGAATTCGTTATAGTCGACGTACGTGAACGAGCTCCCTGCGATACACCTCCCGTCATGACTTCGGTCAAGCGGTACAGTGCGGGGGAACCATTTAATATATGTCAAAGGTACTTGGCCAATGGAAGGTGAGAGTAATATCACTTTGGCTAACTGCGACCCGCCGGACCAGCGCCCATTACGAAGTGACCCCCCAGTTAAGAGACAAAATTTGTTCAATAGACATGCTCTTTGGTGATGTAGTGTGAAAATGCATGATTCTTGATTAGTGTATTATGGAGAAAGTATATCTATTGATGAGCATCGTGATAAGCAGAGGATAATGTACAAGTATAAAAAAGTAAATCTATACTAAGCATGGATTATATGAGAGTGAGTGATGTGTGAATATCTACAAGTGAGTGTGTGGTAGTGAACGTAAGCATGGGTCAACTACAAGTGGTGTGTGATAAGTGCGAGTGAATAAGGATATATGCAAGTGTGATAAGTGGATGTGTGTGTTAGTGACACCTAAGCATGGATTTCTAAGTGGTGTGTGCAACATATGGATATAAGTGGTCCTATGTGCATGTAGTGTGAAGTGTACATGGAGAATTTCTACAAGTGTGCGAATGAGTAGTGATATAAGCATTAGTTATATATGTGCTAGAAATAATAAAGGAGAAAAAGGGTACATACAGATAGGTGCATATGCACACAAGGAAACAAAACACCAATGAAAATAGAGTCTAGCCCTCTTAGGAAAGAAAATCCCAAGTGGAGTCGCCACTGTGGCCATCTAGATTAAGATGCATGCCCTTTTTTTCTCTCCTTGCCTCCCGAAGGGGGATGGAGAAGGAAGGTGGATTGAAAAGTCTCACGCCCTACTTAGGGACGCTTCGAACGTCGTCGGTGTGGGGTGAATGTAAAGAGATGGAGTCGCCAGCCTATTTTGTACAAAACAGGCAAAAGAACATGTTGTGGCCTCGAAGACAAACAGATGCATACGAAACCAATAGTTCGAAGGTTTGGGGGCTAAGTTATGGTATAGGAAGGTGTTAGGCACCCATCCCTCCCTTTCGGTATCTCATGGGATAGTGTTAGTATTTTCCTTTATTTCTCCGTGAAGTGTGTGTGCGTGTAGATATAACGGAGATCAACATCATTCAACTCATACCATGAAAAAGATAGAGTGAAGTCATCCATAGGAATGTTCCTAAAATAATATATAGAAAATATGCTTTATGCGTTTATCGCGATATTAATCGTTATGATGAAATGATAATATATGTTGGATGAAATGCTAATAAGAATAACAAACATAATATGTATAATAATGCAAGAATATGATAAATATGAAAATGGGGGATTTGGAAAATTTTGAAAATTTGGAAATTGGAAAATAAAAAAATTGGAAAATTGGACTCGAGTCTCGGGTTTTAATTCGAAATGCCAACGTAGCCTATAAATGCATCAAAGTCCACGTATTTCGAATGTGGCATAAGGATGGGGTTTACCCCATAGATTCGAACGGGATTTTATTATTGGTATGTGTGTAGAAAAATGTGTTTTAGATTTGAAAAGTGTGATGGATAATCCCGTTAGGAATTTATGGGTGTAACCCTCTTTTTTTTATAGAAAATAAAGTATGTGTAATATACTAATAAAAATGTAAGATGTTAAATGTGTATGAACTAAAGTAAGAACTAGATTATGAATCTAATGAAATTTAAAGAGAGAGGGAAGGATTTGGACCTTCTTTGAAGCTTGATGTTGGATGCACTTCCGTGAATGTGAGATGAATGTTGGATGAGAGAGAGTGTGATTTTGCCAAATTGAGTAGGAAAAGTATTGGAATGTAAGCTCTAATGGAACTTCTCATGAAAAAACTTTGCTGATTTCGAGAGAATGTTATTGAGATCACTGATGCTGATGGATCTGAGGCGTATTTTGGGAGTGAGGTCATGTCCTCTATTTATAGGGTAAGGGGAATGCCGATCGGCATGGCCCTATCCCTACCAATCAGCAGGTAACCCTTGGCACACTACCGATAGGCAGGGAAATGGACCTGCCAATCGACATTCTCGTGCAAATTTTCCAAAAAAATGATCGTAGAGCTTAATTTGTTGATCCGAATCGCACAGAGGGCATACCGATAGAAAGGAAAATATTTTTATCACTTTTGGGTAAAGAAAGAGGAAAAATGAGAATAGGCCTCAGCATGATTATTATTATATTTATTAGGTTCTCACTTGTAATAGGTTTAACTAAATGCGAAAAGAAATGTCAGACGGGACCCGAGCCTGGGAAAATTGTGTTTGAAAAATTTGTAAAAACTGTGGTTGGACTTGTTACCAGGATCATAATTAGAGTCCCGTTTTAAAAATTGCACAAAAATTTAGGTTGCATGCCGACCAGTCATTTCGATAGACTTTCGGGTGGAAACTGACAAACTAAATATGAGTTCCCTATGTTTAATACCTATATACGGGTATGCAGTTGTTGGATAAATTGGAAGGGTTCCCCCTTTGGCATGACTTCCACAATATATGTCTTGCTTTTGAGGGCAATCGATACGTGTGGACAAGCCATTTGATATACCTGAGTGTATGTGAATTGCCTCACTATATACCTCGTGGGGACAGTACGTGTGAGAGAGAATTCGTTATAGTCGACGTACGTGAACGAGCTCCCTGCGATACACCTCCCGTCATGACTTCGGTCAAGCGGTACAGTGCGGGGGAACCATTTAATATATGTCAAAGGTACTTGGCCAATGGAAGGTGAGAGTAATATCACTTTGGCTAACTGCGACCCGCCGGACCAGCGCCCATTACGAAGTGACCCCCCAGTTAAGAGACAAAATTTGTTCAATAGACATGCTCTTTGGTGATGTAGTGTGAAAATGCATGATTCTTGATTAGTGTATTATGGAGAAAGTATATTTATTAATGAGCATCGTTATAAGCAGAGGATAATGTACAAGTATAAAAAAGTAAATCTATACTAAGCATGGATTATATGAGAGTGAGTGATGTGTGAATATCTACAAGTGAGTGTGTGGTAGTGAACGTAAGCATGGGTCAACTACAAGTGGAGTGTGATAAGTGCGAGTGAATAAGGATATATGCAAGTGTGATAAGTGGATGTGTGTGTTAGTGACACCTAAGCATGGATTTCTAAGTGGTGTGTGCAACATGTGGATATAAGTGGTCCTATGTGCATGTAGTGTGAAGTGTACATGGAGAATTTCTACAAGTGTGCGAATGAGTAGTGATATAAGCATTAGTTATATATGTGCCAGAAATAATAAAGGAGAAAAAGGGTACATACAGATAGGTGCATATGCACACAAGGAAACAAAACACCAATGAAAATAGAGTCTAGCCCTCTTAGGAAAGAAAATCCCAAGTGGAGTCGCCACTGTGGCCATCTAGATTAAGATGCATGCCCTTTTTTTCTCTCCTTGCCTCCCGAAGGGGGATGGAGAAGGAAGGTGGATTGAAAAGTCTCACGCCCTACTTAGGGACGCTTCGAACGTCGTCGGTGTGGGGTGAATGTAAAGAGATGGAGTCTCCAGCCTATTTTGTACAAAACAGGCAAAAGAACATGTTGCGGCATCGAAGACAAACAGATGCATACGAAACCAATAGTTCAAAGGTTTGGGGGCTAAGTTAGGGTATAGGAAGGTGTTAGGTACCCATACCTCCCTTTCGGTATCTCATGGGATAGTGTTAGTATTTTCCTTTATTTCTGCGTGAAGTGTGTGTGCGTGTAGATATAATGGAGATCGACATCATTCAACTCATACCATGAAAAAGATAGAGTGAAGTCATCCATAGGAATGTTCCTAAAATAATATATAGAAAATATGCTTTATGCGTTTATCGCGATATTAATCGTTATGATGAAATGATAATATATGTTGGATGAAATGCTAATAAGAATAACAAACATAATATGTATAATAATGCAAGAATATGATAAATATGAAAATGGGGGATTTGGAAAATTTTGAAAATTAGGAAATTGGAAAATAAAAAAATTGGAAAATTGGACTCGAGTCTCGGGTTTTAATTCGAAATGCCAACGTAGCCTATAAATGCATCAAAGTCCACGTATTTCGAATGTGGCATAAGGGTGGGGTTTACCCCATAGATTCGAACGGGATTTTATTATTGGTATGTGTGTAGAAAAATGTGTTTTAGTTTTGAAAAGTGTGATGGATAATCCCGTTAGGAATTTATGGGTGTAACCCTCTTTTTTTTTATAGAAAATAAAGTATGTGTAATATACTAATAAAAATGTAAGATGTTAAATGTGTATGAACTAAAGTAAGAACTAGATTATGAATCTAATGAAATTTAAAGAGAGAGGGAAGGATTTGGACCTTCTTTGAAGCCTGATGTTGGATGCACTTCCGTGAATGTGAGATGAATGTTGGATGAGAGAGAGTGTGATTTTGCCAAATTGAGTAGGAAAAGTATGGGAATGTAAGCTCTAATGGAACTTCTCATGAAAAAACTTTGCTGATTTCGAGAGAATGTTATTGAGATCACTGATGCTGATGGATCTGAGGCGTATTTTGGGAGTGAGGTCATGTCCTCTATTTATAGGGTAAGGGGAATGCCGATCGGCATGGCCCTATCCCTACCAATCAGCAGGTAACCCTTGGCACACTACCGATAGGCAGGGAAATGGACCTGCCAATCGACATTCTCGTGCAAATTTTCCAAAAAAATGATCGTAGAGCTTAATTTGTTGATCCGAATCGCACCGAGGGCATACCGATAGAAAGGAAAATATTTTTAGCACTTTTGGGTAAAGAAAGAGGAAAAATGAGAATAGGCCTCAGCATGATTATTATTATATTTATTAGGTTCTCACTTGTAATAGGTTTAACTAAATGCAAAAAGAAATGTCAGATGGGACCCGAGCCTGGGAAAATTGTGTTTGAAAAATTTGTAAAAACTGTGGTTGGACTTGTTACCAGGCTCATAAGTAGAGTCCCGTTTTAAAAATTGCACAAAAATTTAGGTTGCATGCCGACCCGTCATTTCGATAGAGTTTCGGGTGGAAAGTGACAAACTAAATATGAGTTCCCTATGTTTAATACCTATATACGGGTATGCAGTTGTTGGATAAATTGGAAGGGTTCCCCCTTTGGCATGACTTCCACAATATATGTCTTGCTTTTGAGGGCAATCGATACGTGTGGACAAGCCATTTGATATACCCGAGTGTATGTGAATTGCCTCACTATATACCTCGTGGGGACAGTACGTGTGAGAGAGAATTCGTTATAGTCGACGTACGTGAACGAGCTCCCTGCGATACACCTCCCGTCATGACTTCGGTCAAGCGGTACAGTGCGGGGAACCATTTAATATATGTCAAAGGTACTTGGCCAATGGGAGGTGAGAGTAATATCACTTTGGCTAACTGCGACCCGCCGGACCAGCGCCCATTACGAAGTGACCCCCCAGTTAAGAGACAAAATTTGTTCAATAGACATGCTCTTTGGTGATGTAGTGTGAAAATGCATGATTCTTGATTAGTGTATTATGGAGAAAGTATATTTATTGATGAGCATCGTTATAAGCAGAGGATAATGTACAAGTATAAAAAAGTAAATCTATACTAAGCATGGATTATATGAGAGTGAGTGATGTGTGAATATCTACAAGTGAGTGTGTGGTAGTGAACGTAAGCATGGGTCAACTACAAGTGGTGTGTGGTAAGTGCGAGTGAATAAGGATATATGCAAGTGTGATACGTGGATGTGTGTGTTAGTGACACCTAAGCATGGATTTCTAAGTGGTGTGTGCAACATGTGGATATAAGTGGTCCTATGTGCATGTAGTGTGAAGTGTACATGGAGAATTTCTACAAGTGTGCGAATGAGTAGTGATATAAGCATTAGTTATATATGTGCCAGAAATAATAAAGGAGAAAAAGGGTACATACAGATAGGTGCATATGAACACAAGGAAACAAAACACCAATGAAAATAGAGTCTAGACCTCTTAGGAAAGAAAATCCCAAGTGGAGTCGCCACTGTGGCCATCTAGATTAAGATGCATGCCCTTTTTTTCTCTCCTTGCCTCCCAAAGGGGGATGGAGAAGGAAGGTGGATTGAAAAGTCTCACTCCCTACTTAGGGACGCTTCGAACGTCGTCGGTGTGGGGTGAATGTAAAGAGATGGAGTCTCCAGCCTATTTTGTACAAAACAGGCAAAAGAACATGTTGCGGCATCGAAGACAAACAGATGCATACGAAACCAATAGTTCAAAGGTTTGGGGGCTAAGTTATGGTATAGGAAGGTGTTAGGTACCCATACCTCCCTTTCGGTATCTCATGGGATAGTGTTAGTATTTTCCTTTATTTCTGCGTGAAGTGTGTGTGCGTGTAGATATAATGGAGATCGACATCATTCAACTCATACCATGAAAAAGATAGAGTGAAGTCATCCATAGGAATGTTCCTAAAATAATATATAGAAAATATGCTTTATGCGTTTATCGCGATATTAATCGTTATGATGAAATGATAATATGTGTTGGATGAAATGCTAATAAGAATAACAAACATAATATGTATAATAATGCAAGAATATGATAAATATGAAAATGGGGGATTTGGAAAATTTTGAAAATTAGGAAATTGGAAAATAAAAAAATTGGAAAATTGGACTCGAGTCTCGGGTTTTAATTCGAAATGCCAACGTAGCCTATAAATGCATCAAAGTCCACGTATTTCGAATGTGGCATAAGGGTGGGGTTTACCCCATAGATTCGAACGGGATTTTATTATTGGTATGTGTGTAGAAAAATGTGTTTTAGTTTTGAAAAAAGTGATGGATAATCCCGTTAGGAATTTATGGGTGTAACCCTCTTTTTTTTATAGAAAATAAAGTATGTGTAATATACTAATAAAAATGTAAGATGTTAAATGTGTATGAACTAAAGTAAGAACTAGATTATGAATCTAATGAAATTTAAAGAGAGAGGGAAGGATTTGGACCTTCTTTGAAGCCTGATGTTGGATGCACTTCCGTGAATGTGAGATGAATGTTGGATGAGAGAGAGTGTGATTTTGCCAAATTGAGTAGGAAAAGTATGGGAATGTAAGCTCTAATGGAACTTCTCATGAAAAAACTTTGCTGATTTCGAGAGAATGTTATTGAGATCACTGATGCTGATGGATCTGAGGCGTATTTTGGGAGTGAGGTCATGTCCTCTATTTATAGGGTAAGGGGAATGCCGATCGGCATGGCCCTATCCCTACCAATCAGCGGGTAACCCTTGGCACACTACCGATAGGCAGGGAAATGGACCTGCCAATCAACATTCTCGTGCAAATTTTCCAAAAAAATGATCGTAGAGCTTAATTTGTTGATCCGAATCGCACAGAGGGCATACCGATAGAAAGGAAAATATTTTTAGCACTTTTGGGTAAAGAAAGAGGAAAAATGAGAATAGGCCTCAACATGATTATTATTATATTTATTAGGTTCTCACTTGTAATAGGTTTAACTAAATGCAAAAAGAAATGTCAGACGGGACCCGAGCCTGGGAAAATTGTGTTTGAAAAATTTGTAAAAACTGTGGTTGGACTTGTTACCAGGCTCATAAGTAGAGTCCCGTTTTAAAAATTGCACAAAAATTTAGGTTGCATGCCGACCCGTCATTTCGATAGAGTTTCGGGTGGAAACTGACAAACTAAATATGAGTTCCCTATGTTTAATACCTATATACGGGTATGCAGTTGTTGGATAAATTGGAAGGGTTCCCCTTTTGGCATGACTTCCACAATATATGTCTTGCTTTTGAGGGCAATCAATACGTGTGGACAAGACATTTGATATACCGGAGTGTATGTGAATTGCCTCACTATATACCTCGTGGGGATAGTACGTGTGAGAGAGAATTCGTTATAGTCGACGTACGTGAATGAGCTCCCTGCGATACACCTCCCGTCATGACTTCGGTCAAGCGGTACAGTGCGGGGGAACCATTTAATATATGTCAAAGGTACTTGGCCAATGGAAGGTGAGAGTAATATCACTTTGGCTAACTGCGACCCGCCGGACCAGCGCCCATTACGAAGTGACCCCCCAGTTAAGAGACAAAATTTGTTCAATAGACATCCTCTTTGGTGATGTAGTGTGAAAATGCATGATTCTTGATTAGTGTATTATGGAGAAAGTATATTTATTGATGAGCATCGTTATAAGCAGAGGATAATGTACAAGTATAAAAAAGTAAATCTATACTAAGCATGGATTATATGAGAGTGAGTGATGTGTGAATATCTACAAGTGAGTGTGTGGTAGTGAACGTAAGCATGGGTCAACTACAAGTGGTGTGTGATAAGTGCGAGTGAATAAGGATATATGCAAGTGTGATAAGTGGATGTGTGTGTTAGTGACACCTAAGCATGGATTTCTAAGTGGTGTGTGCAACATGTGGATATAAGTGGTCCTATGTGCATGTAGTGTGAAGTGTACATGGAGAATTTCTACAAGTGTGCGAATGAGTAGTGATATAAGCATTAGTTATATATGTGCCAGAAATAATAAAGGAGAAAAAGGGTACATACAGATAGGTGCATATGCACACAAGGAAACAAAACACCAATGAAAATAGAGTCTAGCCCTCTTAGGAAAGAAAATCCCAAGTGGAGTCGCCACTGTGGCCATCTAGATTAAGATGCATGCCCTTTTTTTCTCTCCTTGCCTCCCGAAGGGGGATGGAGAAGGAAGGTGGATTGAAAAGTCTCACGCCCTACTTAGGGACGCTTCGAACGTCGTCGGTGTGGGGTGAATGTAAAGAGATGGAGTCTCCAGCCTATTTTGTACAAAACAGGCAAAAGAACATGTTGCGGCATCGAAGACAAACAGATGCATACGAAACCAATAGTTCAAAGGTTTGGGGGCTAAGTCATGGTATAGGAAGGTGTTAGGTACCCATACCTCCCTTTCGGTATCTCATGGGATAGTGTTAGTATTTTCCTTTATTTCTCCGTGAAGTGTGTGTGCGTGTAGATATAACGGAGATCAACATCATTCAACTCAAACCATGAAAAAGATAGAGTGAAGTCATCCATAGGAATGTTCCTAAAATAATATATAGAAAATATGCTTTATGCGTTTATCGCGATATTAATCGTTATGATGAAATGATAATATATGTTGGATGAAATGCTAATAAGAATAACAAACATAATATGTATAATAATGCAAGAATATGATAAATATGAAAATGGGGGATTTGGAAAATTTTGAAAATTAGGAAATTGGAAAATAAAAAAATTGGAAAATTGGAGTCGAGTCTCGGGTTTTAATTCGAAATGCCAACGTAGCCTATAAATGCATCAAAGTCCACGTATTTCGAATGTGGCATAAGGGTGGGGTTTACCCCATAGATTCGAACGGGATTTTATTATTGGTATGTGTGTAGAAAAATGTGTTTTAGTTTTGAAAAGTGTGATGGATAATCCCGTTAGGAATTTATGGGTGTAACCCTCTTTTTTTTATAGAAAATAAAGTATGTGTAATATACTAATAAAAATGTAAGATGTTAAATGTGTATGAACTAAAGTAAGAACTAGATTATGAATCTAATGAAATTTAAAGAGAGAGGGAAGGATTTGGACCTTCTTTGAAGCTTGATGTTGGATGCACTTCCTTGAATGTGAGATGAATGTTGGATGAGAGAGAGTGTGATTTTGCCAAATTGAGTAGGAAAAGTATAGGAATGTAAGCTCGAATGGAACTTCTCATGAAAAAACTTTGCTGATTTCGAGAGAATGTTATTGAGATCACTGATGCCGATGGATCTGAGGCGTATTTTGGGAGTGAGGTCATGTCCTATATTTATAGGGTAAGGGGAATGCCGATCGGCATGGCCCTATCCCTACCAATCAGCAGGTAACCCTTGGCACACTACCGATAGGCAGGGAAATGGACCTGCCAATCGACATTCTCGTGCACATTTTCCAGAAAAATGATCGTAGAGCTTAATTTGTTGATACGAATCGCATAGAGGGCATACCGTTAGAAAGGTAATTCAGAGACCTTTAAGAGTCATTTGGACCTCTCCCGGGTCTGAGAGTTGACTTTGGGTCAAATGTGGCTCGGAGCGGCACATCGGTTCTTTAGAGGGGAGATTGTTGGACGAAAATGAGTCATTTGTCCGCATGGAAAGTCAGAATTGTGCACGGGGTGGACCTTTTGAAAGGTTAGAAGATGTACTTCGACATTTACAAAGAGCTTCGCTTGGTTCAAAAGGTTGACCTTAGTTAACCGGGGTTCGAAAGCACCCAGTGACCTCTCTGAGTAAAACAGATCGTTCGTCTGCACTGTAAGTCAATATCGCACACGGGGTGGACCGTTGGAAAGGGTATTCAGTGCCTTTCAGAGATTCATTTAGTCTGTTTGATCTGAATAGTTGACCTTGGTCAAACGGAGCCCGAGAGAGCCTAATGTCCTCTGGATCAATTTTCATGGGAAAACAGATTGTTTGTTCGAACTGTTATGCTATTTAGCACATGGGGTGGACCATTGGAAAGGGGTTTATTGTGACACCCCTACTAATTAAATACCGAGTAGCTACTCCTTTATTAAAATTAATACAAAATGCCAAGTTGGTTCAGTTAATATCATCACTGCCGAAAACATTTTACTGATTACTAACCACCTATTATTTAAAAAGCGAGTTGCTGATTTTAAATTAAATCTGATTAACATGAACTAAGTGAAGAATAAAAGAACAACATAACCATACACAATAAAGTCCCAATAGTGTAACAAGCAATAAAGAGTCTGGAGGAAATACTCCTCACAACAATCCCACAACTGAAATAATAAAACAAGTCTGAATCCTGAATTAATTACAATCCATAATCTGAATAACTGAAATATAAAAAGCCTCTAATAGGAATGGGCGACATGCCCTACAAATAATGAAACTGAATAAGGAGTCAAGACTGGAAAATGAGGCATCTAATATCAAGGCCTTGTAACTTCCACAACAGCTACAGCTCGTCACCTGAATGGAAATACTATGCATGGTGTCCTTGTGGCTGGGCACCTAAAAGGTTTTTACAAAAAAAAAATAGATTTGAAAGCAAACGGGTCAGAGCTCGAAAGTGGAGAGTATTTTAAAAACAGCAAGTGCTTTAATAACATTTAAAACAATGAATGCAAAATACATGTTAGGACGTGCTCTCAAATGAAATACTCACCTCTCGTCTAACTGTGCACTCCTAACGTTCCTATACCCATTCAAGTGTTATTTATCTAACTAAATCGTCATAAGTTCTAACCCAACTACTCGATTCACAATATGAATTCCCAATGTTATCACTTAAATAGATAGCCTTACTTAAACTTGGATTCTCAATTATTAGCATTACCGTTTACTAGAGGTTATCCCCTTATTTATCTTCTCAAGGAGTTACTATAAATTATTCTCATAATTAAACATAACAATTCCTTTTCTTTTAACCGTATATTATTCACATCATAAATATACAATATAAGCACCCCGAGGCTAAGCTGCGGTGCACACATACTCTGATATCCATCCCGGTACATCACGTACATAAGGATTACAAATTCCGAATCTCTCAGGAATTGTTAGAATAAGCACAACACACAAAAATGGAGGCAAACATAATTCAACATATCCATGGGTCACGTACATACCTATGCTCCATAGTCAGCTGACTTATTAACTCACAAATAAGTCATTCTAGCATTATGTTCTTAAGGTACCAATCTAAATCCGGGAACACAAAGATTAGATGGCCCTAAGAGAACGTAAACCTCCCGTGATAGCAAGTATGGTAGGTATGTCATACACATAAAATCATATACTAAGCATTCACACATCTTAGATGTCTCAATATTAATAAAGGTACATTCTACATCCTTATACCATTATTCCAATTTTATACATTTTAAGTCTTCCGATAATATAAAATGTAGACTGTCAACACATCTCACGTCATAGTTTCTTATACTTAAAACCTATCTCAAAGGGATTATTAAGTTTCCTAATATTCCCACATATAACATCATTATTCTTAAGGTCCTTACTTCTGCCCCAAACCTCATTTCATCAATTTATTCAAATTTACTCTTTTAACCCTAATATTATCTCACTCATCGAGTTTCATTAGCTTTTAGAATAATTCCTCAAATTGAATTCTAATTAAGGTCCAAACTTTATAACCATACCTACTAGTCTTCCTTAAGTCTAAGGATATTCATAAAGTCTCCAATAATATTTTCTAAGGGTTAACATCATTAATATTTAACTAGGGAAATTTTACTCATTCTGGGAAGGTCGATCGATCGACCTTGAACCTCGATCGATCGATGGTGGTCGATCGATCGACTGATGAATGTCGATCGATCGATCGCACCAGGTAGGCTACGGACTGCTTCGTTTTGTAGTCCTCAAATCGTCCCAAAACTCCATTATAATGTATGAAACTTTAATATAACGTTATAATATCATCATACAACCATCCTACAACATTGTTAACGTTCTAAAACCAATAAATCATCAACCAAGGGCTTTATTTGGATCAAAACTTCATCAGGAACCCTAGTTTTCTATTTCTTTCAAGAACATTAATAAATCTCTTATTAAATCCATTTTTAGATCATCAAGGGTTATATTTTGAATTCATAATTCATCCAGAATATGTCTACATGCAGTTCCTAACATAGTTCATAGTTTTAATCCTCAAATTCATGGGTCTATATCAATCTTCCAAGACAAAATTCGATAATTACCTAAACATGGAAGAACACATTCATGGAATTAATTGTAACTAAATCACTTGCCTTATGTTCCAAATTTGTTGTTGGTTGAATATGGTTGAATTCCTCTCTCTCTCTCTCTGCAGAATTCTCCTCTTTCTTTCTCTTTCTACAAGTTCTTCTCGAAGATGACAATGGTGGTTTAGAGGTTGCCTTAAGAACCTCTTAAAATTTCTTCCAATAACTCCCATAGCCCATTAAGTCATTTAGTGTTGTTAGTGGGTTTAGTGGATAAAGAATAAGTAAGATTTTACTTCTAATTTTCGTGGGTTTTAATTCCCAAAATTCCGAAATTACCAAACTACCCTTTTGGGTTGCCGGTATGGCCTAAAAATGCCCCGGGACCCAAACTAAACTCCCGGCTAGTGTTTTCTGACTATCTCGACCCTTCCAGACACGTTGGTGCACTAAAAATGACTATTTGGTCAAAAGAAAAATAATTTATTTTTAAATCTCATAAATTTATTCTCGACGCGACTGACACGCGCGTTCCAAAATTGTCGTATTTCAGCCTCGCGACAATTTCAATATTTTCAATATTCATATATTTCCATATATACACATTATAATCAAATACCAACTCACATCTCATTAGTATTTTATCCGGATTAATTCTCAATTAATTCACATTTAATTTAATTAATCCCATAAATAAATATCGATAAAAATGCGGGGTATTACATACTTCCCCCCTAATAACAGAATTTCGTCCCGAAATTCGAAACTAGAAAGTATCTGGTAAAAATAACTCTGGATAATGTTCGCACATCTCATCGTCGCGCTCCCATGTGGACTCCTCGACATTATGATGCCGCCACTGAACACGTACTAACGGAACTATCTTTGACCGCAGTTTCCACTCACTTCGGTCCAAAATATCAATCGGCCCCTCCTCGTAGGAGCTATTGGGCTGGAGGTCGATGTCCTCCAAAGAAATGTGAGAATGAGACAAATCAACTCTAAGATATTTCCTTAGCGAGGAAATATGAAACACATCATGTATCCTGTGTAAATGCTCCGGTAACCCAAGTCTATACGCAACAGACCCAATCCGCTCGATGATAGGAAATGGTCCCACGTATCTCGGTGCCAATTTCCCCTTCTTCCCAAATCGCATAATCCCCTTCATAGGAGATACTCTGAGTAAAACCTGGTCCCCCACTTGAAACTCCCTGAAGAACCTCTTCGCATCAACATAGCTCTTCTGTCGATCCTGAGCTACCCGAATGCGACTCCGTATCAATTCTATCCTTCCCGAAGTATCCTGAATCACTTCCGGTCCAAGTAGTTTGTTATCCCCCACCTCCAACCAACATGTTGGGGAACGACAAGGTCTACCGTACAATGCCTCAAATGGAGCCATGCCAATGGTGAACTGGTAGGAGTTGTTGTAAGCAAACTCCACCAGAGAGCGAGAGAGGGGGGGAGAGAGAGTCACGATCTCCAACATACCTCATTAAAGATACCTATGAACATACCTATTTTTTTAAAATAGTAAAAAAAATAATTTTGAGATGATATTTATTATACGGGTTCATGATATTTCAGTGTGTTCCTGTAAAAAAATCAACTAAAAATAATATTTT
The DNA here is from genome assembly GCA_949130495.1 of Sambucus nigra. Classification (NCBI taxonomy): domain Eukaryota; kingdom Viridiplantae; phylum Streptophyta; class Magnoliopsida; order Dipsacales; family Adoxaceae; genus Sambucus; species Sambucus nigra. The sequence continues at coordinate 647,226,261 of OX422216.1, forward strand.
TTTACCTATTTTTTAAAAATAACAAAAAACATTATTTTCAGTTGATTTTTTTTACAGGGTCACACTGAAATATCATGATCCCATATAATAAATATCATCTCAAAATTATTTTTTTTACTATTTTAAAAAATGGGTATGTTCATAGGTATCTTGCTTGGAGGTATGTTGGAGAGCCTGACTCTATGTGTGTGTGTGTGTGTGTGTGTGTGTGTGTGTGTGTATATATATATATATATATATATATATATATATATATATATATATATATATATATATATATATATATATAATATCCGGATCTTCATGGTTTTTGTTTTTTTGAGTGTTTTTTTTATGTTTAATGTGTGTCTAAATTGATAATATCCTGATTGATAATTTATCTAGGATATATTATACTGGACATACACAATTTTTTGCATTAATTTGTTGTACAATTAACATGCTAAATTGTAAGCTTTCTATTCATTTCTAGAGTTAATGAAAGAATATAGTGATCTTATCATGTTATTTATTATTCCTTTACTAGATTTGGACTGTTAAAGCTTCACATAGATATTGCAACATTGATGAAAAGATGAGTAAGAAAATTTGCAATTCTTTGTTTTATCCCATTTATAATTTGTGGGTTTTAGCTCTCAATATGATGTTAATTATCTTCAATATAAAAAAAATTATATTCAACATGTCCCCATATCCTAGATTTTTGAAAATGTCGTGTCCTCGTGACGCATCATATCACCTGCCCGTGCTTCTTAAATCATAAGTAACTAAGGAAGAAGACTTTTGTGGAAGGAGCAGTCCCATGTGCGAGACAAGTACGCAGTAATCTTGAATAAGCACTTGTAGTTGTAGTAATATTCTCTTTCCATAGTTAAAATCTGGTCTTTAACACACTAGTTTGAGTTAAGGTTGGACAAAAAAAGCAACCTGAGACTCTTCACATTGGCGCGGATTATTAAGAAACAATTCTTCCCACAATCCTTGCGATGCATAATTGTGCTCTGCAAGGGACTTCTCATATTATTTGGCATTGAACAACTGATCATAAATCTTAAACATGGACTACCCAATTTTTTTTTTGTCTTTGTGAGTATGTCTCTTGAAGAGAGAAAAATGTCTTCTTCGCTTATCAAGAAATTGAGCATTGTAGGCGATATATGGTTATATACTTATTAACAAACACGTCGTAACTAATGAATTCGCACTTCACCACTTCTTCAAATATTTATCCTCAGAGGGCAGTGGGTTCTAACAAAATATTTGATTTCTTAGTTCGCACGAAACATAAATTTGAAGTCGTGACCACTAGCGTAATAATTCTGTTTATTCGACTTCACCGACAACTGAGCAAGATACATTATCTTCAACTTGATTTTTAGCGTCATCAATGGCAGCTGGTTTAAGAAAATAACATTTTCAAGAGCTCCTGAAAGAACACAGAGACACTTGTTTGGAAGCCAACAACCAAAAACAACTCAACTAATGAGCCAAGAACCAAGAGTAATATCTGCAAAGCACACTGATATAGTGACCTTGGACCCGACAAAAGTCTCCTTTTACATAAAAAACCAACAACTAAAAATCCACAGTTCCAAGTTTAAAATTCATATTACCTATTAGGCACACCCTATAGTACCAAATGGAAGTGTACAAAATAGCTTTCACAGCTGTTAAAAAAAGTACAACCTATTTTTTGTGAGAATCATTCAAAATTTGGAAACACCAACAACACATCCTCAAAAAAATTAGGAATAATCTTTTGAATATTAGGGGACATAGGAGATTAAGTGGCGAAAATAAAAAAGACACCAGCAAATTGATGATATATTGATGTCAGCATACAAAAATCAGTGTCAACGCCTGGTCAATGCCCTGAACTCTTCTGTAATATATTTCAGAGAGATTAGGACTTGAAAGATTACTCTGATACCAAGTATAGTTACACAAATAGGAATATCAACAAAACACCAGCCATGTATATCTAATCACTATTGATGACGCCGGCCACCACAAATTCCTCCATTGCCTTGCTTTCCCCACCAATTAATCCTTTCCAGCAAACCGAATCAATTAGTTTTCTCCTTTTTTTCTTAGAAATTGTGATCTATTTGTGCTGAAATTAAGAAATTCTATCACTTGTGTACGTAAATCTTTGTAGGCAATGGAAATTGTGAAACTTACTACAATGCCTTTGATCGGAGATAGAAAGGGGGGCGGGGTAGGCTGCCCAGTTATCGGAGGACGTCTTCTACTGTGTGCACTTTTATTTTATGTAACCTTCTGAACCTTGTTGAAAGAAGTCAGAGGTTTCTTTATATATGGTAAAATGTAAAACAAAGAATAACTTGAAATAATGTTACAGAATGTAGGAAACCCTTCTGAATGACAACATGATCAATGTAATTAACTTGAAAACTATGTTGAATTGAGTTGAGAGTGGGGATCCGTTATAACAAGCTGCGTACAATATATGATGGTATATACAGTTGGCTAGTATTAATGAATCTTGAACATCACCAGCGATGAGAGGTAGACATCCCTTTGAACATGTTTCTTTAAATTGTTTGATTGAATTCAATTTTGATTAATTGTTGACAAGGAATGCCTTTTATTATTGAAGAAGATTTTTTGTGGGAGCACCGTGAACTCTGCCCAAGTTTTCTTAGTTTTTATTTGTTATTTTTTATTACTGGTACCTAACACCGTAAGAAGCGACTTTCAATGAAATCTTCTATTCTATTGGTTAGGTTACGTTTGTTACACACACACACACACACACACACACACACACATATATATATATATATACCTTGGTTTTGCATTAATTCAGTATTTGTTTATTTGTCCATGCAGCTTTCTTACAGGCGGTGTCGTGGCTTGCTATAGCATTTCCTTCCCCATCAAGCGTCTCATTCTTCAAAATCACTGTATATCTGCTCCTTGGAAACCTCGGCGTTCAATAGTCGAGGTTGCAAATGACGCCATTGTTGCCGAGACTGGAAAAAACGTCACTCCCTCGTCCAAAAAATCCCCACAATCAACTTCCTCAGGTGAGCTCCAATCATTTGTTTGGATGGCCTCATCTTTCGGTGGAGTGCTAGGAAACCTCGTAGGCGGTATTGTCATAAACCGAATCGTCCCACAATCAATGTTCTTTGTATATGGTATCCTCCTAACCGTCCAATTTTTAATAACAATTTCAATAAGCGAAAGCTCCCTTGATCTCCCCAAGAGTTCTTCCAGTGTCGGCATGAAAAAACAAGTATCCAAACTCCTAATCGAGTTAAGAAAACCCGAGATTTTTCATTCAATTGCTTGGTTCGCAGCATCATAGGCTTTATTTCCTGCCCTAACCGGCACCATGTTCTTTTACCAAACACAACATCTAAAGATCGAATCGTCCATGTTAGGCATTTCCAAGGTACTTGGTCAAGCCACAATGTTACTATGGGGTGTTGTTTATAATGGCACTTGAAGTCAATCCAACCAAGAAAACTCATCTCGGCCATTCAAGTCACAATGGCCATTTTCATGATCTCCGATGTTTTATTCGTAAAGGGCGTCTATCGAACAATGGGTGTACCTGACTGGCTATATGTAGCAGGATTCTCGGGCTTTTTAGAAGTTTTGTACTTCTTCAAAATTTTGCCTTTTACTGTTCTAATGGTACAACTTTTCCCGAAAGGATGTGAGGGAGCTTTTATGGCATTTGTTATGTCCGCTATTGCGCTCGCATTTATAGTGAGCGGATACCTTGGAGTTGCGCTCGCGTCATTTGTTGGAGTGACGGGGGATGATTTTTCGGGTTTGTTTAAAGGTCTTTTAATTCAAGCAACAGCTAGAATTTTGCCTCTATATTGGTCTTCTTGTATCCCAGTGGATGCAAATCTCAAAACCAAATTGAATTAGGATTTAGCAGTGTTATAGTGATTCAAAGTTGGGGATGTAATTCTTGTATTAATATCATACCTATATATATATATATATATATATATATATATATATATATATATATATATTTGTATTAAATTCTTCCAGGTTTAGTTGTATTAATAATTTTTCATATATAATATTCTGCAATGTTTGTACACTGAAGCATCTTTGTATTGTGCAATGGATGGCTTTGCTGTTCTACCTAAATAAAATGTGACACGTTCAATTTCATTGGAGTGAACATAATCTGTGTAAAAAAACATGTTTAAAGCTGTTTGTGTGCGGCCAAACACTTTTTCCATGTTTGTGCATGGCAAGGTCCCCAATTCTAATGAGGGGTATTCTAGCTAATATGACATTATAAGCTAATATGACATTATAAGCTAATATGGCAAAAACTTCTAAGAGTAAATTACAATGGTGGCCCCTAAACTTTTCCTATTGTAACATTTTGACCCTCAAACTTTTTTTATTTTTTTTTATTTTTTTTGTAACAGTGAAGCCCCTAAACTATGTTAACTTTGGACAGTTGCCCATCGTGTTAAATTTTTCGTTAAATCTAATGGAAATTCTTGTGCAAATTGTAAATCGGTGCAAAAAACATTTTTTTATTACCCCATAGCTAAACCCCAAACCTAAACTAATTATTTAGAAAGTAATGACATGTTCTATTCAAGTTTTTTTTTTGGACGAGTAATAGTTTTGGGAATGGTTTAGAGTTATTTTGGGCATATAGTTTGACTATGGAACGAATTTTTGTAATATACGCGTGTTAAGTTTGTGTACACCCTAACTTATAGTGTATGGATTAAGGGGTGAGGGGCCTTAGTGCCTAAGAATTATGTAAGTGAACTAGAGCAAAAAACAAATCTACCGATGACTAATACGAGAAACTCTCAATGATAAAATGGAGGGTTAATTACACATTGACCCTCAACTTTGCACCAATTTTCACTTCACCACTTGCACTCTAATTTTCTAAACTTGGCCCCCTTAACTTTTAAAAATGCATCATTTTACTCCCTGGCCATAAGAGTGTTAAGTTTTTGGACAAAAATGGTCATTTGCACAAGTGGTTGGACATAAATACTACTTGTGTAGCACAAATAATCATTTTTCGTCTAAAAATGTAACAATGTTAGTGTTTAGTAGTGTTTGGGACGAAAGTGACATGTTTTTATAAGTTGAGGGGATTAAGTTTAAAAAATGAAAGTACATGTGGTGAAGTGAAAATGAGAGAAAAGTTGGAGGGGTCAAAGTACAATTAACCCTAAAATGAAATATAGTATGGAGGTGGTTTTGGAGCAAACTAAGTTTAGCTATGAATTGGTAAGAGAATAAACTTATATTATAAATTTAGGTAAATTGAAGTATTAAAGTATTAAGACGAAAATAAAATTAAATCTTTAAAGTTTCAAGGGTTATTAAAGGTAATAAACACTTTGAAAGATACTCCTAAAGTATCTAATAAGGAAAGAAAAATTAAAGCAATCATGTTAATTCTTTTGATGTGGACCCCATCATTGTCAAGTAATCGGCCAACGTGACGAAATATGTTATCTTCTACCCCTAATTTTCTTTAAATGCAATTGATTAATTGAATGTTTTATGGTATTTTAGGTCAACAAATTCATTTTTATTTTCAGGTTTTAAGCGAGTTATCTTTTAAAAGCAAATGCGAATTGGTTTGCTGGGTTGTAAGGGTTTCTAGATTTTTACTTCTGTGTGTGTGTGTGGGTTTTAAGAATTCTACTATTAGGGTTTTAATTGATTGTATATTTGGGATAAGGATTTCAAAAATAGGGGTTAAAAATTTAGATTTTTCCTCATCTGCAACATATTCATATAGAGATCAAAGGGATATAGTCTTTATAGTCAGCACACCCAAGTGTTTTTTGGTCGATCCTACCATGTAGAAGTCAAATACAAGCGCCCTTTTCAAGTACCAAAATACCCTTGTAACTGATTCAGCCACCAACACATGACTAAGCATAGAACCAGAAGAAGAAGCAGTAACCCACTAATTACCCAACTACCAACATAACTCTATATTTCTTGTTTATTTCCCACGCAAGAAGGATCATCTCCAAAAATATTACCGTGTGCAACATCTGGATCAAAGACGTATGAATTAACAAACTGTAAATAATACCTTCATGTCATAAACAACGAAACCGTCAGTAATTCCTCTGTTTTCGTTTCATTCTATTTTTCCGTTGTTTTGAATTCCTATAGATTATACATATATAAAATGTTCTTCTAAGGTTAGTTGCTATACTATGTTCCTTGGTCCCTGAATTCTGGTATTTAATGAAGGGTCTACAAGCATATAGTCTCACTTTTGTTTTCAAACTATTCAAACATCAATTTCATAATGAAGGAATTTGTCATTTCAATTATAAGTAGTAGTTGGGGGTGAGCACTTTATAATAATAAGATTTAGCAGACAAATCAGAGTAATATGTTAGTTAACAAAACTTTTGTTATGGCCTTAATTTCCTAACCCAACATAGTACTATATTGTTGAATTCTACAATGAAATTACCATAGAAAGATATAAGTTCTATATACATAAACAAAAATAAATAAATGAAAATTTAATCTTGTTTATTCTAGACCATTACATTTGTTTGAGAAAAATAAACATGTTCAATTATGATTAGCATATACAATATCACTGTTATCACAAGAAAGCTAAGGGGAAAACAGATTACAAGAAAGGGAAATATAAATGAATTTATATATATATATATATATATATATATAACAAATGTTAAGAAACATTATAAACCGATATTTTAAAGCTCATATATATTTGTTTCTTTTTATATCTTTAAAGGGCTAAATTGTATTTTTCAAACACAAAATCATTACTTTCCACATATGTTAAAAGATAAGGAAAAATTAAGGAGGGAATTAGACCAATTCAGGGGGGACATGTTAACCTTCAATATGATGTTACGGCTACTGAAAGACAATGGTGTAACTGATGCACATTGGGCAATAATGCAAAATACCCCGTTCTGGACACTATTTAACACTTAAACAAATGGATTGGTTACAAATGCTTATTACAAGAAATACGACTCCAACGTAATAACCATCAGCAACAATTCGACACAAATTCATGCAGTTTCAGGCTTGGTGGGGGTTTGGTGGAAACACCGAAGCATGTGTCACAAATCCTAGGCATTCCAAACAGGGGAGGGCAAATAGACATACACAAGAGGGAAGTACCGAAAGATACTTTCATTAGCAAATATTTCAACACAAATAACCAACTATCGAACAAAAAGGTTAAAGGTGTGTTGTTGGTCTCACTTAAAGGCAATAAAGATGAGGATGTGAATGATGTTGTTCACTTGATTGTTCTCCATTATGTGTATCGTTCTTTTTCGCCAACACCGATAACTTATTGGGATGAGTATTTGTGAAGTATATACATGATATTCAAAAATCAAGACATATAATTGGGCTTTGACAATACATACATGGGTAATTGACTCGTTGGTGGAGAAAATGATAGATAACATCCTACCAATGGTAATAGGATGTGTCTCATTGCTTTTGGTGAGGAAACATTAACAAATAAAAATCAACTCTCTGATTTGTATTGAGTATGGCATTAGGGTCACTTATTAAGCTGCTAAAATTACATACCTTAATTAGCAATTTACATACTCTCAGTTGGCTTAATTGACTATTATACGCTTCTTTTTAGGGTTAAAAATGGGCATTGGGGGGAGAAAGTTGAAAATAACAAACTAGCAGTCTAAGTTTAGGCACAAACAATTCAAGTGATACCAGAGTAACTTGTTTAAACTAACCACTTTCTCATCAGATTCATGGTTGCCCTAATTGACTAATATACTCTTAATTTTGGAGTTAAAAATGAGGGGGGGGGGGGGGGGGAGTAAAAACAACACCCTCGCGATCTAAAATTAGGTACAAACACATCAAGCGATACAAAAGTAAGTTGTCTAAACTAACACCATCTTCATTGGACTCTTGGTTGACCTAATTGACTCGTGTATGTTTCTTTTGGGGTTTAAAATGGGCTTTGGGGGTGAAAATTGAAAAAAACAACTTAGAGGCTTAGATTTAGGCACAAAGACATCAAATGATACCAACATGTAAGGACATAATTTATTTGGAGATCACTTGTGATGGATTTTAATCGCATTTTGGAGTATTATCAGTTGGATGTCAAATGATACTCCCCAAAATGCGATTAAAATCCATCACAAGTGATCTCCAAATATCTCAATAATTAAATAAATAAATCCAACTGAAATCTTAAAACAACTTTGGAACCGAAAAGGCCCAATAACTCCAAAAGTAGTCTCATAAATAAAACAACGGAATGGAAAGAGAAAATCCAACTACTAAAGAAATAAAAATAAATCCGGTTGCACCTCCAAATGATTTCTAATGAATCCTACGCAGCAACTCCCAAATAAATTCTGAAAAAGATTAGTCAACGCATGTGTCAGAGCCAAAGCCCCGAGCATGTAAATCGGACACTCCTCTCAAATAGGGTCCTTGAACCCAGTCAATAGTGCTATATATATCGACTATAACAATAAAATCTTTTAATTTCGAGATTATTAATCACCATAAATAAATTACTAACTACACGCAAGGTTTATATAAAAAACACACCAATATTATTTTAATTAACCCACCTTCCCAACAATGTTAAATTTAATTAATTTAACCGTGAAGAAAAATTTACCAACATACGTCCCCTTGTCAAGTACGCCGTCTGATCCGTTTTTATCCTGCGATCCTCGCGATATGATAAGGTTCCACACACACACACATCCCCTTGTCAAGTCCGCCGTCTGATCCGTTTTATCCTACGATCCTCGCGATATGACAAGGTTCCACACACGACACGACATAAATCATCCTCTGACCCGTTCAAACTGTCGGCCCTAGACACATTATGTCGCCAATAAATTTTTAATATCCGTTTTAGTCCTGTGATATTAATTTCCAAAATTCCTTATACTCATTAATCAAATTTATTTCCCTTACCCTTAAAAGCGATGTGAAAATCCTCAAAATACCCCTTAGTCCCAACTAAGGGTTCCCAAAACACAATATCGTCCTATCCTAAGTAAATGATGATTATAAAAAATTCACTCCACCTCGACATCAATCCTAGGTTATCGTAACAAAGGTATAATATAGAAAATAATCCCCCACCCCAAATTATACAACCCGCATAAACTCACACTAACTAGTCCCATACTGTAACACCCCGCATTTTTTTATTGAATTAAAATTGAACTAATTGAAGAAAAAATAACTATGGCAGTATATATATTCGAAATGTTTGGAAATGAAAATTTAAAATGAATTAATTGAAATACGAATGTGCGACTTAAATATTAGAAGTGAATTAACGCGTAAAAGGATCTAAAGGGTTAAATTTGGCGCAATGGCATTTTAGTAAATAAAATAACCACAGGTATAAATAGAGAGGAAGAGAAGAAGTCTTCATTCTTTCATTTGAAATGGGGGCTAGGGTTTGGTAGAGAGAGAGAGTAAGAAGAGAAGAAGCTAAGAGGATTTCAAGAGGATTTCAATTTTTCCATACAATCCAAGGCAAGTTAATAACCTATATGTGTATATTATGTATCTATAATGAAATTTCACATGAACATGTATTTGGATCCCTAAATTAATATGAAATTAATGTTAAAAATGATATGCAATGTACAAGGATCATCCTCCACATAGATTCAAATGCGATAACATCATTATAGGGATTGAATTGTTGAACAAACTCTTGAATTTGAGAAATTTATGAAATTGAGTAAATCGTCATATTGAAAATTGTTTTGGGCTTTTTTAATTCCGAGAATGTATATTTCGTACACGTAGCCCGGTAGAAAATCATATTCTGGACAACTTTGTAGTTTTAAGTTTTTTCAAAAACGGATCGGAAAATCCTCGAATATACGTTTTAAAATTCTGCGCAGAAAGTTATCGTGAACAGGTCCTAAGTGTATATGTTAATTTCGGGTATGTTTTAAGTAGGCTACGGTAGCGTGCTCGCGTGTCCTTGTAGAAAATAACGTTCCAAACAACTTTGTAGTTTTAAGTTTTCCCAAAAACTTTGTAGTTTTAAGTTTGCTCAATCTGGAATGCTTTTGGCACGATTTTAAAATGTGCCAGATTGTTTTATAAGCATACTCAAAATTATAATTTGGCATGGTTTTAAACCGTGCCAAAATTTTCAATTAATAACAAAAAATTATTTGGAAACAAATCAAAAAAATCAGCAAATACCAAATCTGGTAGGAAAAATATTTATTATTTGCAAAACAAAATAAAAAAATTTCACAAATTGTGAATATTGCACATTGTTGATAAACTAATGTACATACAAACTTCAAAATATTACAAGTCTTAATAGTTCACAAACCCAAAAAATTGGGAAGAAATTCCTCTATTTTCTAGACATTTTAAAACCTGCTAATACAAAACCTGCTAATATAAAGCCCCCGCACGACCAGAAAATATAACAATAAAATTACAAAAGCCCGCACGGCCATAAAAGTTAATAATAAAACTACTAAAGCCTGCACAACCATAACACAACAAATAGAATCCAAAATATTAACGACACTGAATAAATAACCCCCTTGTTGTAAACCATTGACTTCTTCGTGTGTTCCACGTTGATAAAAGCTAAAGATTGAATGTTATCCTGCAAAAAAATAGGATACAAAAAAGATATGATATTAGTAACCAAGTAAATTTTAAAAAATATCATATTCCAGCTGAAAAATTGCATATCCGATTTACAATTATTATTATATCCTCAAACTGAAAGTCTCGTGACTACGTGGTCAGTTCATACGAGTTACATTAGTCTCATACGAGGTGTTAGTGCCTCTTACGGAGTCATTTGGGGGCTGGTTTGAGTTCTCACCCTCTAACGACATGTTTTTAAGCCTAATCTAGATATTTTTAAATTATCGTCATATTATCAAACCGGGACACTCGGGACTACGCGGTTAGTTCCTTGGAGTTACATTGGTCCCGTGCGAGTGAGAGGTGTTCATGCATCTTATGGGGACATTTGGGGCTATTTGGGATTTCACCCTCTAACGACTTATTTTTAACGTTGATCTAGATATTTTCAAATTATCATCATATTTTCATACCAGGAGTCCCGTGACTACACAGTCAGTTCCTACAAGTTACATTGATCCCGTGCAAGGTGTTCATACATCTTACGGGGGCGTTTGGGAGCTGGTTTGGGTTTTCACGCTTTAACGTCTTATTTTTAAGCGCAAGTCTAGGTATTTTCAAATTATCGTCAGATTCTCAAACCGGGAGTCCCGTGACTATGCGGCAAGTTCCGACGAGTTACACTAGTCCTGTGGGAGGTGTTCGTGCCTCTTACGGAGTCATTTGAGGGCGGTTTTGGGTTTTAACTCTCTAACAGAATGTTTTTAAGCCAAAGTCTAAATATTTTAAATTATCGTAATATTCTCAAATCAGAAATCCTGTGACTAGACGGTCAGTTCCTACGAGTTACATTGGTCCCGTGGGAGGTGTCCATGCCTCTTACGGGGTCGTTTGGGGGTTGATTTGGGTTTTCACCATCTAACCGCTTATTTTTAAGATTAATCTATATATTTTCAAATTATCATCATATTCTCATACCGGGAATCCCGTGACTACACAATCAGTTCCTACGAGTTACATTGGTCCCGTGCGAGGTGTTCATACCTCTTACGGGGCTGTTTGGGAGCTGGTTTGGGTTCTCACCCTTTAACGACTTTTTGTTAAGCCCAAGTCTAAATATTTTCAAATTATCATCATATTTTCAAACCGAGAGTCCCGTGACTATGCAGTCAGTTCCTGCGAGTTACACAGGTCACGTGCGAGATGTTCGTGCCTCTTACGGGGTCCTTTGGGGGTGGTTTTGGGTTTTCACTCTCAAACGACATAATTTTAAGCATAAGTATAAATATTTGCAAATTATCATCATATTCTCGAACCGGGGGTCCCGTGACTACGCGGTCAGTTCCTACGAGTTGGTCCCGTGCAATGTATGTGTGCCTCTAACGGGGTTGTTTAGAATTTGTTTTGGGTTTTAATACTCTAACGGCATAATTTTAAGCCTAAGTCTAGATATTGGATTAAACTTTGTTCATACTTCACACTTAGTTCGCACTTGACAAAGCTTATAAATTACAAATTTAATTTTGTTTCATTATGAATCATACTTTATGCCAAATGTTAGTTCCAATCGCTACTTCAAAAATCAGAGTGTTTACATTGGTTCAAACTTAGCTTTAGTTGTATGATTTAATGTATGATTTAAATATCAAATTTCCTTCAGGAAAAACTATATATAATGAGAGAGAGAGAGAGAGAGAGTATCTTACCATTATCGTCCTTAACAGAGTAGATGAGAATCCCCTTGATTTTGGTGGTGAGCTGATCATCCATACCCGATGATAGAAATTCAAAATGTATTAAGAGATTTGTAGAAAATTAAATATTCATAATCAAAATAGATACAATAATCCTAAACTAAGAGTTTTCAATCAAGAGTGACACCCCCGCATCACCCTTGTACCTGTGTTATCCACACAATCATAAAAAATGTCCTTCCCCTCATCTAAAACGACGCGTGACAAAAGAGGGAAAATCAACGAACCAGCCAACACTCCAACAACAGTAATCTGAATGAAACAAAATGTTGATATAAAAAAATAATAGACTTGAATTACTTGCCGAGTATTACCCAGTTGGATGCACTACCCTTTACTTTAGCCACCATAGTACTCGCATGTGTACCCGACACCACTTTGATCCACAATACGACCTATAATCAAGAAGTTATCATAAGATACACTTTTTACAGTTAGATTTAAACAAACAAAAAAGAAAAACACAACAAAACTACATTGTCATCATTCACGCGTGCTTATGCAATAGTACCCAAATTCGTGTATACAATGAAATTTTTCAAAATTACATATATATTTCTTTTCGTAGTGTAGTGTTTCGTATGTGACTGTGTGTTCATATACAACAAAAAACATAAAACTATTATTGAACGATAATATATTGATGGGAGGTCCATAGATTCACTAAACAATATTTATGCAAATGACCACCCCCCAGATATGGACTGCCAGGCAAGAAAGCAATGTTGAAATTGTATAATTGGTCAAACTACATCAAAGATAAATATGAAAATATAAATGCAGAGATTATCATAGTATTTTGGAAAATATAAATGCAGATATTGCTACCATCTGCCGCATCCATACGTAACTCCTCTAATTTTGGAACTATTCTAAGGGAAAGGTTTAAGTTGATTTCTAGCTTATCCATTAATTCTTCTGAAGCAGCCTTAAAATAGTGTTGATCCGCTTCCCTTGCCCCAGTTGCAAGGCATTTATGGTTTAGTTCAAAATCCCCCTTCCCCCTACAGTTGGACAAAATTCCAACAAGGTAGGACTAGTGCAAATTAAACCTACACAATCATCAGGGCTCCTAATTAGACCTTCTTCCCAGTCTTGCTCTTTTTCATTAGTAGTAACCACTTTCCTGACATCAACTTCATCTGATCAAATGTTTTAGAAACCTCAGCCATCTTTTCCATCTCTTCCATAGTATCAGTTATACCAGCAGCTTGCACAATACAATCAGTACTTTTATTTTGACCTACTTCCCAGACCTATTCTGCTTCTGTAATAGCTGGAACATTCCCGAACAAAACTTCAATATGCTCAGGAGTTTTAGAGACTTCAACCATCTTTGTCAATTCCTCCATTGTATTCTCACGAGGTCCAGGGATAACATTAGACACATGTATTTTAGTTATAACACCATTATGGTCAATGCTATTATCAACAATTCTTCTCCCAGTTGTATTGATAGTTGTAACTTCATTCTCTTTTAGAGATGACGACAACTGCACCTCTTCATCAATTGGAATTAGGTTCCCAAATTTCCCAGTAACCCAATCTTTAGTAGCTTTACTACCATCCACCACTAGTGGTGAACAATTTTGGACATCTATAAATTACTTCCCTGCTCTATTAGTTTGAGTACTAGAGTCAAAGGATTAGCCTCGGCACCTTTGCCAGATTTGGTTACAGTACGCAATGGTCACATCATTTTGAAAAGTGTCGTAAATAATTCAGGTTGGAGTGACGCAGTCAACTTGAACAATGTGGCTGATATGGTGCAGAAACAGCGAGCTGCTCCTATTAATGACTTTGAGATATCTCATAACAGTGCTACCAATACCTGACATGTAGTTGGATCCAGGTTGCAACGTTTTGTTCAGATGACAAACTGGAGGTATGCTATCTTTTCCTCTTTATTTTTTTATTTAACTATTGTGAATATATCCATTTTTATTATAGTGTAACAAACAACACTAGGAAATTTAAACTTTGTTTCTCCGTGACCAGGATAAAGAGGCTCCAACTAAAATGGCGTAGTCATCAGGGAGTTTGGTACAAGGATGATGAGCAGAGGTTGGTGTTTACGAGACAGCGATCAAGTAAAAGCCCTAATCACAATCCAGTCAGCCCTTGATGAAGATACCCTCACTCTCGATTCCATTGAATCACAACTCTGCAACCTCGACTTACGATCCATTGGTGCCAACTCCTTACCCGACCCTTCTCTCCATCGCAAAACCTCCTATCTCCAGGGTCCCAAAGTCCTTCAGGCATGCATTGTATATAGTATAATGTATTTTTACTACTTATTTATGTTATACTTACTGCTTTGGTCTTATAGATTTCTTCTGTGAGGGATATATCAAGACCTAGTATAGCGGATGATTCAAATTCAAATGATAGGCCCCTATTAAGATTGAAGCTTACTGATGGCCATACTGAGATTACTGCTATAGAATACTCTCCAATACCATCCATACCTCATGATGTTGTTCCCGGTACCAAGGTATTCGCGCTACTTTAATTACTTTCTAAAAATCACTAACCAACTTTACCTTGTCTACTCGACTTTATTTTTTTATCAAAACAACTTACGTCTTCATACATATTTGGTTATACCAAATAAATGTTGTAACTTTACACGTTTTTTAAGCGGTGAAAGTGTCAATCTCTAGGGAATACAAAACAGTGAACGAAATTGTAACCCAGTATTAGCATCCCATACACAGTATCAAAAAGAAATCGAAATCTGGGTTTGGTTTTGTTTGAATCCATTACGTATCTCCGTTGACATTTGAAACCCTTTAAAGTATAGACCTCTTAAACAAATCCCCCCCCCACCCACATTGATGTGTGTATATATATATATATAACCATATATAATCAACTGCAAGACCACCCTAAAATCCCAGATTTTTATAATTGTTCGAACCAATCAATTGAACTGAGATTCGAATGTTCAATCTTTTCCAAAATTTCGCAACAATTAATCTTCAAAATCCAACTCTCTCTCTTTCTCTCTCTCTCTCTCTCTCTCTCTCTCTACATATATACATATATATATATATATATATATATATATATATATTTATATACACACACATGTAATTCCCAAATAAATCACACTAGAGGGAGGCGGGTTCGACATTAATTATGACAAGTCATTTACAGTGCATGGTGGGATGGCCTACTATAATTTGGTGCTGGGTAGAGATGTGATGGTAAAGAGGTCAATAAACTAAGCAGAGACTCGGTACGTAACGGGCAAAACAAAGGGGACGGTAAAAATGATAAATTCAGCAAAATTCACCGGGCACATGTGAAAAATCATATGCAGTATTATATAAGGTGGCACTTGTGCTACTCTAAAAAACATTAGAAATGATCTCACAATCACACAATAAATCCTAGCATATATAGGTAAATTTCAATTGTTTTAAGCATAGATGAAATAGGTGTTGTTAGAGATAAACAGAAAAAAGACTAAAAACTAAACACTGAAATGCAGTTATCAAAGAATTGCATTAGCATAAATGTAATATCAGTGTTCTAAAAAACGCGCCTAGGCGCGAGGCTTTTTAGATACGCCAAGTTTCGTCCCTAGGCGTGGATCAAGGCGTGGTCAACGATGGTCAACATTTTTTGGGGCAAGGCATGAAAAAACGCGCGTTTTTTGGGGGTAAGGCGTGAAAAAACGCGCGTTTTTTGGGGGTAAGGCGTGAAAAGAGGCAATTTTTTTGTTTTTTTTTTGTATTTTAAAAAATAGTATTTTAATTTACAAATATTTAGACGTATTTTTAAGGTATGTACCAATTTAGTATTTTAAATAGCCTTGTAATAGTTAAAAAATATTAAAAAATATTAAAAAATGCCTAAACGCCTTTTCATGCCTTTTTACGCCAAGGCCCGCCTAGGCTTCTAAGGCTTAAGGCTTGGCCTCCACGCCTTGATCACACCTCGCGTTTTTTAGAAGCTTGTGTAATATTACCTACAAAACTTCCTCTCAACAATATGATACATTTGTCCAGATGCATACAGTCTTCTTGGATCTCTGAGCTTCCTAACTTCTGGTATAAAGGTGTCCCTCAAGCAAACCTAAAACAATAAGCAGGGCAAGTTGTTTAAAGCATTAAGACTTGGTTTAAGAGATAATCATAGCAATTCACTTCTCTACAAGAAGAGAACTAAAAAGAAAAGTGTGAATGACCCAAAACATTCAGACAACTAACCAGAAGATTGACTTAAATATATCTTCCAATGGGGTGGGTGTTCTTGGTAGAAATCATCCTGAACCAGAAATTTAGGTGGCATTGTCAATTTACAAAATAGGGAAGCAAAAGCAAATGAAATTGAGTGAAGCAATTTAATTCCGGCAAGATGAGAGAGTATATGACATCCGCATACTTGACAGACAAATTAAACGACATACACCTAGCAGGCGAAATTGCATAACACCTCACCAAACTCCTTGGCACGATAAGATCCCCATAGCTGACCATCATGACCGTCATCAACGCCGCCATACCCGACCCTAAAGAATGCCCCGCAAAGACCATCCTATAAGTGGACCCATTTTCCATCCAAAGCCTCTTCAAATTCTCAGACTCCTGATCCAACTTCCAAATGGCCGACGTTAAAAGCCCGTGATGAACATACCCCGCCACCACCACCACACACACACACCAAACATCTGCATCCCAATCTTGTTATCAAGCAACAACTTATAAGCACACTCTTTGACTAAATTGAGACCTCGAATGGCGAGAACGATTTTATGATGTTCGTGGTCAGCGTAGATAATGTAGGGAGGGGTGCGGCCTTAGGTTTGTTGGTAGGTGACGCGCGACCTTGGGTTTATTTCTCATTCTATCATTCAGACATCATAATAATTAGATTTTTAAAAAGGGGGGGGGGGGTGGAGGTCTCAATTACTATATCATAAAGACAAACACGTGCGCTCGCCACACCCACCCTTTAAAAAAATCCCACTACAAATAGCAAGACTAAAACTAAACAACCTATACCTATTTGGGCTATAAATCTATAAGTTGCTAATAAAAAAAATGACACTAATAAACAAAACACCATCACATAGTATTAGGCATAAATTTTACATTATGGAAAGACAATTCTGGGGTCACAGGAACCTTACTCCTACATATCATCTATAAAAGAAGCAAAGCCATTATGCGTGTACATCATTGATGAGAGAGACTGAAAATTGAAACCATCAACATGATATTCTTCCACCCACCTGTCAAAGCCATATTTGAACATTATTTATAAAATAAAGCCATATTTGAACATTTGAACATTCTTGTACCCCAAAATTTGTGATGTCCTCGTTTACCTAATGATAGAAGAAAATTTGGACACGGGATTGGATTGAAGTACCACAAAAATTGTGTATTATGTTCAGTTCTTTTAACAATTCTACAATTACAGCAGTAAAATAAGTGAAAATGTAAAAATGAAGGCCGACTGATAAACAATTTAATGCGTCTCTCAGAAAATACTGATTCCAATGCATATTTACCAGTATAAAAGTAGCAGTCATTCGATCAATCAAAAAGCGATAATCCAACCAGAACTTGTTTTGTTCAGACATCACTCTCCAAACCCACGGTGCCCATACCCGTAAATCCTTAACCCATTTCATACCAGTCTAACCGGAACCGCGATCCTAAATACCCAGGCAATCATTGAACCCGGTACTCATCTCAGTTAACTCCGACATCACTTCGGGTAGATTTACTCAACACCTACTCCGGCCATTAACTCCTAGCTCTGAACCTCCATCATATTCATAACCCGAACCCAGAAATTACCTTATCTATCTACCTATCTATATTCGGACCATCTTGACCCGACCATAATCCCCAACTACAGCCTTGGCCAACCTGCTTCATACTAGAACCAAGCTCACTGCCGACCCGACTTAAACCCATTACCAACCTCTGCCTTCTAACCCAAATTCACCTCCATTTTTGGCCATTTAAACCTATACATTGGCTATGGTAATTGAAATTCCAATTTTGTTGAAATACAAAATAGTGAAATACCTGTTTTGTTCGATTTTAAAGGTTCGATGATGGAGGCGGTTCAACGATGGAGGTTCATGGATGATCGAAGAGGGAGAGGCAGCGATGATGGAGGCGTCGGGTCGTGTGGATGATGGGGGCGATTAGTAGCATGGAGAGAGAGAGAGTGAGGTTCGAATGATTTGGTCCACTCTTAAAATTTTGGCCCCCCTTTGAAATATTTGGCAGTTATTTTTTTTAATGAAACGTTCTCATATTTGGCACGGTTTAAAACTGTGCCAGATTTTGGCACTATTTTAAACCGTGCTAGATTATGATAAAACCGCGCCAGATTCTAGCACGATTTAAAACTGTGCCAGAATCTCCTTGCCTCAGCGTGCCAAATTAGCATTTTTGGTGTAGTGAATGTCATTTATATGTTTTGCTTTGGATGGGCCATGATCGACCCACCCCACTGCTTACGGTCCCACATATATTCATCCCACCTTACAAGATCATTCCCTTGTAGTCTAGTTGCAACCAACTTCACACACTTGGCCTTGGTGATGTTCTCCTAATCTAACACTTTCTCCATGGTGTTGAGCTAATCAACGAAGTCAGCCAGATTCATATTGCTATTGAACATGGGGACATCAGTACAATTATCTCCATAAGAAGCCTTCTCTAGGAGGCATATCATGATGCCAATGTTACCCCTTCCATCACTAGTCGTCGCCTTTGGACCCTCTACGATCTCCCCGCCCTTACCTTCTTCCATCAGGACTCCCTCCTCTTTTTAAAACCCCAACAATGGCCACCTAACCTTGTCCCCCCCCCCCCAAAGATGTCCTCTGCCCAGTACTAACCGCTCGAGAGACTAAATCCCACATGTTCTCGTTTTGGACAATCAAGCACCATGTGTCCAATTATCTTTGCAACCATAACACCACCTTTCATTAATCGGGACAAAAGAAGAGGCGATGTTGTGTTTCCCGTTCCTATAATTTGATGTTACCATTGGCAGGAATGGCATAGTCATCAGCTCTGAATGGGTTCACCTCAATTTGAGAGTTTTTTTTAACTTCAATACATTACTAATTATCATTTTTAGACTTTAATACAAATAATTTTTTTTATTAGACTTTAATCCATTTTTCGTCTCTAAATGTCACCAAAGAGCACTTTTAGTGGAAAAATTTCCACATTTAGCCACAAAAATGTACTTGAGTCTAGTAAATTGATAAGTTTGTAATAAAGTATAAAATCGAAAATTTATAATGTATTAAAGTAAAAAAAAACATTTCAGATCCTCAATCAAAATTGACCAATGCTAGGGATCTGATTTTCGGTTGTTGAATCCAGTCCCGCACTCATTTATATTGGTCCTTATCCAGTCCCACGCTCATTTTGAAATTTGTTAATTTTAGTACAGTATAAAATGATCTCTGTTTCTTCACTCTTGATCTTTGGATTTCACATAGAATTCACACGATATTTTCGTTAATGACTCAATTGGCACCTTTAATTGAATCCGCAACAGCATGTTCAGCAAGCTAAAAGGTTATGTTTATCTTATTTAGCGATAATAATCCCTTTTGAAGACTTGGTTAAGGAAATACTAACTAGATTCTCTTTTCATTTGATTTAATCTAACCGATTTTTTCATGCTATAGAAAATGTATGAAAAACTAAGGCCCCCCCTGTTAGTAGTTTTGTAATACTGTTTAATCACAAAAAATAAAAATAAAATAGTTGGGTTTTAGTTTTTTCAACTTTTTGTTCACACGTTGTTTTTAGTAATTGTCCATACCAGTTGCAAATGAGATTTAGTTAAGCATACTATAACTATTCTGAATGTTACATATGGCATTTTGAAAGAAAATTAACATATAAATTTTATAAAGGGGACTGTAATCCATTTCAGTAATAGTTTGAACTGTCACTTTACTTTCCACTATTACTTGTCTAACACGATTGATAATTAACTAGTATGTGTATACTTTAAGGTTAAACCATTCCAAAGACCTTTGTAAATGTCATGAATACTTGTAGTACTTACTTTGGAATACATCTACCATGCAGGAAACGTGGTATACATACACAATGCCAGAATATCAAAAATTTCATATGCTTAGTTTCTTTCTTGACCTATTAAGAAACATGCTGGAAATTTAGTACTTTATGAAAGTCTCGTGGACAATGAAATAGATTTTAAAGGTGCATTAATAATTGAAGAAATTTTAAAATAGAAGTAATAGCATTCTCATTACTTGATTCTCGGATTTACAATAGATCGATTTATATACGGATATCTCACAACAACTTTGTACATGTGGCATTACATAATTGGATCTCTTCTAACTAAATGCCTAACTGATTTTAACTATCTAACGAACATTTAGATGACTGCTAACGCCTAACTAACTTTTGCATTAATCGCAGGCTTCTGGGTCGGATCTGAATCTCTGCCAGCCCCCAAGTTAATGGGGGAAGTGGTCACCATGAACTTGGGTGTCAAATATTGGAGATGAGTACGAGATAAGGCTTTTGTAAAAATATCAGCTAGTTGGTTAGTGGAAGAGGCATGGTGAATGACTATTTTCAGCAATAACTACTTCAATGTGCTTTGTTCTACCATGAAAAACAGGGTTAGATGTTAAAGCAACAGCTGAGAAGTTGTCACACAACACTATAGGAGAGGGTTGACTTTAAATATGAAGATCATGAAGACGCATACGAAGCCAAGTGAGTTCAGCTGTAACTTGGGCTAGATCCCTATACTTAGTCTTTGCAGAAGATTTGGCAATTGTAGCCTTTTTCTTCGCAGACCCAAAAAATGAGATTTGAACAAAGGAAACACAATAGCCCGTTTTTTATCTTCTATCTTTAGCATCACTCAACCAATCTGAATCAGCATAAGAAGTGAGAACAAATGAACTGAGATTGAAGGTAAGACCATGATCAGTATTCCCTTTGACATACCTCAACATTCTTTTGACACTGTAAAAGTCAATGATTGTTGGATTTTGCATATGTTGACATGCTCGATTAACTGCGAAAGCTAAATCTGGTTTGGTAATTGTGAAGTATAGAATAGCCTCTTTACATAGCCATTACGAAACATGGGGCCCTAGTCTATTCACAAAATAAATCTAGTAATTTAATTTTAAAAAAATATCTCTTCACAAAATAAAAATTTAATCTCCCCTCTCTTATGCTCACTCCCCCCCCCCCCCCCTCTCCTCTCAATTCTCATATCTCTCCCCTTTAAGAAAGCTCAGTGTCATGATAAAATGGGCTTGCCTTATGTCTTAGGTGGAACACGAACATCGTCCAACATAACCTCTCTTGAAACTTCTAGTCAACCTTTCCCCTACCACTGTTCCATCGGTGATGATTACATTGCGTTTCTTTTTCTTCTTATAATCCACCATCTTATGCCCGCAACCGCCATACTCATAACTCTTGATATTTTTTGAGGCGGTGACATTGAATTTTTCATCTTTGAGGCAGTTACTTGTGTCGCGAATATAGTCTTCGTCGTTGAGAGCGTATTATACTACTTATTGGAGTATAGAGATTCATCGGAGATTCAACTCGACATGATAACTCATTTGTAATGCTTGAAAATAATGACCAATATTTTGTTTCGTTCTCTCATTCAACCTTGTCCTGATACGCACCATAAAATTTTTCTATATTATTGACATTACACCTTGCCGTAAACTTGTTACATAAGCAAACACATCTTTCTTTTTAAAGTGGGATAGAAATGCCATTTGCATGTTTCTCTTTCGCTAGTCCATGATCGACTGACCCCACTGCTCGCAGTCCCACATAAATTCATCCCACCTTACAAGATCATTCCCTTGTAGTCTAGCTGCAACTAACTTCACACACTTGGCCTTGGTGGTGTTACCTTAATCGAACACTTTTTCCATGGTGTTGAGCTAATCAATAATTTCATCCAGATTCATATTGCTATTGAACATGGAGACATAAATACAATTATCCCCACGAGGAGCCTTCTGTAGGAAGCATAGAATGATGCCAATGTTACCCTTCCATCACTAGTCGCCTCCTCCATGCCCTCTAGGATCTCCCCGCCCTTGTGTTCTTCCATCAGGACTCCCTCCTATTTCGAAACCCCAACCATGGCCACCTAACATTGTCCCCCCAAAGATGGCCTCTGCCTCGTGCTAATCGCTCGAGAGCCTAAATCCCGCATATTCTCGTTTTAGACAATTAAGCACCATGTGGCCAATTAACTTTGCAACCACAGCACCTCCTCTAATCAATCGGGACAACAGAAGAATCGATTTCTTATCGTAATGTGGATAAATCGAATCATCAAAGAGGAAACAAAATATATTTCTTTCTTTTTGTTTGTTGGAAGACAATAAATAAAAAAGTTAACTAAAATGAGAGTTATTCATTGATAGGATGGAGATAAGGCAATAAAGAATTTAAGGATCAAAGCCAAAGTGTAGTTATAGTTTTTTTACAGGAAGGCGATGAGGGAATAAATCAAAGAACCAAAGCCATAAAACATCTATGTTTTTACACGAAGGCAAGAAATTGAGAATCAACACCAGGTATTTTTGTTTTTGACAAGAAGTCAATGAGGGAATAAATTAAAGTGTAGGTATTTTTTTTTTGACAATATGGCAATAAGTCGGAGAATCAATGCCAAAACAATAAACTGAGAGTCATCGCAAAAGGAGAGGTATTTTTTTAACAAGAGGTAAGGCATTAAGGCGATCAATTGAATGGACAACAAAACGACAGGTAGGAATGCAAAATTGAAGTATCAAATCCCAAAGGAGATTTTTATTTTACAGGAAAGGTGATAAATCGTGGAATAGAGTCCAAAAGGTTTCTCTTTTACTTTTTGACAAGGACGCATAAATCAAAGACTCGACGCCCAAAGGAGAGATACGCTATTTTGTACAGGAAGAAGATAGATTGAAGATTCAACACCAGGTTTTTGTGTTTTCTTCTAACTTACTCTCTTCTTCCCAAATTAAGTTTCATACTTGCCTTTTTGAGACTTCCAAAATTAATAGCCCACTTTCCGTTTTGAGACGTAATCGAAGAACCAAATTTTACATTGATTAAAAAGTTTTGATCTTGACCATTGATTAAAAGTATCCTTAATTTACACAACAAAAAGAAAGATAGGGACTCTTAATTTGGGACGGAGAACCTTTTTTAACTCCCCCAATGCAAAAGTTTGTTTTGTATTACCCGGTCCCAAGCCCGGATAAAGGAGGAGGGGAAGATACTTGTTATACAATTCATTTTAACTCTCCATTCAAGGTAATCATTCAATATACGAAGAAAAAACAAATAAAACCTTACATTTGTTACCAAATATGGGTCTTTTGTGCCTAAAATTCAGATCGAATAACAACTTTTCACATCACAGAATTATAAATTTTACCTGTTATTGTTTTTGTTTGGTTAAAGATAATCCACTATCATTTAGGGAACTTTCAAAAGAATTAGCGATGTACAGTTTAAGCCATGTGTGGATTGGAGGAGATAAAATTCTGACTATTGTTGGCATATCACTCATGGCTATGTCATAGTCCTTTAGAATCTAAAAATTTACATTGCATATATGTTATTGTTGTGGAAATTTGAAAATTCCTCCTCAATTATTTTATATATGGGTTCACTAGGTTGTTAGAGCTGAAATATGTAATGTATTATATACTTCTTAGTTTGTATTATATGTCACTAGAAACCTATCATCTTTGATCTTAGTAATATTGTAAATACAATGTTAGATGTTACTTTTCTTTTACTTTCTAAGCCTTTTATTTTATTTTGAAAAGTCATATATGTACCAATCAAAGTTCCGATTTGCTATCGAAATCTTCTTTTTGGTGTCTTTCTGAAACTCTGTGGGATAAAAATTTCAAGTTTTTACTTTTAATGGACTAATTGACATACATATGCACGTCCTAAGCCTCATTACCAGTTAATAATTTCGCTATTTAGTACAATGTAGACACCTTTGAAATGGCAAGAAGTATGTCATGCATTAGTTTAGTAATAACATTATGTTTTTACTCAATAATTAAAAGTAGAGTTTCGTACATTCCTCTTTTTGTAACTCCAGTAGTTATTATGTGAACATGGAGAGAAAATTTAGCTTTTGAGAACCCACAGTATTATTTTTAATTGAATATATATTAAGTAGAGTTTGTTTTTTGTGAGCCAGGGTGTTTTAATATCTGAAGGATATGTTTGTCAATAATAGATTATTTTTAAATTGTAAGTCGATGCTCTCCAATTAAGGGGTTATCTCTAACTTGTAAGTTTTTTGTGGGTTATGTTTACTATAGTATTATTAATAGGACTCGATGTAGACTAGGTGCATAACGTTTCAACATATTTCTGGAATTTGAAGGGAAGCAGAATGATTCCCAGACTTTAAGAAATATACGGAGATCGTAATTGTTTGGCCATCCACTAGACAAACATGGTGGGTTTAGGTAACATCGTATTATTTGTTGTTTTTGCATCTTTGATGAAATAAATTAATCTTAATAAAGGTATTAGAGGCAAAGGATTCTTTGGTAACATGAAATTTTGGTGAACCATTTTGGCTTTCATGTTCCTTTGGCACATGTTTCTGGGATCTGTATGTTAATTATAAACTGATTGGAAGCCTATGATGGAGAACCAATTTAAGAGTCCAACAATATATTTACTTGTCAACTGTACATCACAAAAGGAAGCTAAAACTGGAAAAATATAGGTGAAGATATAAAAGGCATTCAAGACTTCTCCTCCTGACATTAGATTTAATATCACATCAATATAACTAGATGGGCAGCTGTGATACATGGTTGATGTTAAAATTTTAAGGTACTTCCAATATTGACGTACACTACATACACAATGGAAGTACAGTAGTAAAAGCAACTTCAGTCTCTCAAAATCTCTTCATATGTATTCTGAATTACAAGAGAACAAGAGCCTTTTTAAATAGTCATTACAAAACATGGGGCCCAA
This sequence comes from Sambucus nigra, assembly GCA_949130495.1. NCBI lineage: Eukaryota > Viridiplantae > Streptophyta > Magnoliopsida > Dipsacales > Adoxaceae > Sambucus > Sambucus nigra. The sequence continues at coordinate 647,251,693 of OX422216.1, forward strand.
GTCTCTTGACAAAATAAATCTAGTGATATATTTTTTTTGAAAGAAATATATGTAGTGATTAGTTACCTAAAATAAGCTCAAATTTCAAGAACAAAAAATTTAATCTCCGCTCCCTTTTGCTCACCCCCCTCCCCTCTGCCTCCCCCTCCCCTCGCTCTCATAATTCTCACCACTCTCCCCTTTTGAGAAAGATTAGTGTTGATGTAAAAAACTAGATCACTCTAATAATTTAATCACAGATAAATAAATTAGACAGAATATTTTAAAGTGGTTCAGCCTTGTATGAATGGCCTACGTCCACTGTTATGTTATTGTTGAGTGTTTGGGAATTCTCGATTACAAGTTCTATCAAGAAATTCCGGTCCCCTTGAATGAAGGTGATACAAGGTATTTATAGCCCTTAGGCTGTACATGAAAGGGTGTTATATTAAATGATACACGTATGAAAGGGTAATTCATTTAATGCTCTTCAAACGTGTGCGTCAAGATGATAAGCATTCAATGAATAGTTGAACTGTTGATTATCTGGTAATTAATGCTGCGGTCGAGATGCAGCTCGAACCGCCTTAGTTTCTCGTCGTCCAAGAGTTCCTCGGAGCATTGGAGTTCCTCGGAGGACAAGAGTTCCTCGGAGGGTTGGTGTTCCTCGGAAGACTGATGTTTCTCGGAGTACACCTGTTGCTCGGAGTGAGTATGTTGGTCGGGGGAATAATCTTCCTCATTGCTATTGTGCCACGTAGATTGACACGTGTCTTCCTATTATTTGTCCACATCAGCATACTAATTTTGGTATCAACAGAAGCCCCCAATGTTTCATATTTCGAACTTTGAGGAGTATGGAACATTCTTTCTCGGTATATGGCAATATTAAATGACCTTCCTGGGTTTTAGGAGCCTTTTCTTCATATTTGAATTTCCTTCCAAATTCGCAGAATCCGCCTTTTTGCATTTTTATAAGCGCTTCGATCTTCGTGCCCTTTTTGTTCTTTTAGCCGCCGGTAGCGTAATAGTTTCTTTTTTGTAATCATTTCTTTCGCCGTTTCCCAAGGCAAAGTATTTAAGCTTCAGAGGCAATCCCATCGTCTTCTACCTTTTCAATTTCTGCTTTCGAGTTTTCTATAGCTTCTTTCTCTCCTGTGCGTTCATCCCTTTCTTCGTTTGTTTATCAACAGATCTCCTTTTTCCTGTAAGATTTTCTTCCTTCTCCTTCATTTCTTTTTATTCACCATGGTTTATATTATCGAATCTCTTGAGAAATTCCATTCTGACTTTTCTATTCCTTCTTGGGTAACTTTGGAAAGTCTTTTTGAGCCTTCAAGTTATTTTGATTTGGCTGAGGGACATTGGTTCCCTAGCCTCTATATTGCTGAATGTGGATTTTCTTTTCCACCAAACCCTTTATGTTTAGAGTTCTGTCAGTATTTCGATGTTGTCCCTGCAAAAATAGCCCCCGACACATGGAGAATAGTTAATGGGGTGTATAGGTTAAATCAAACTCATGGAACTCGTATAGGAATTCCTGAGATTATGTACGGTTATAGATGGGCTGTTTTAGACAATGTTTATTATTTAAAAACTAGATTTTTGAATAGGGCTCTAGTAGTCAACCTCCCTGATGCTAACAGGGATTATTTTGAACATGGAGTAGTTATAAAAAATTGGCAACATGCCCCTTTGGTTGGAGACGAAGAATATGAGGGTCCCAAATGCCCTCCATATGGCAATGGGATAGGTTATTTTCATTTTATTTTATTTCTGAAATTGTGATTTCATCATGTTTGAATAAATGCATGATTGACATTTCAATATGTTTTTGTTTGCAGTTGACAGCAAGAGAAAAACTCCTAAAGAATCAAAAGTTAATATAAAGCATTTGAAACATATCTGGAGTTTGCATCAGAAGGTTGGAGACGAGCACGTCAGGTCTGCTTCATACTTGCTATAGTACAGGAGCTATACCTCCTCCTTTACTGCTCGTCCCGTGGTCAGCATTAGTGAACCATTGCCCGCTTCTGAGGAATCTTCACCAGAATCTCACATTCCTTTGAGTCAGAAGATGGGTAAGAGAAGAGTTCCTGCTATCCTCGAGGAGACCTCCTCTGCTGGTGATGGAAAGAGAAACAAGGTTGATGTCCCAAAGGGGACAAAGAAAGTGGATGCTGTTCCTTCTGCTGCTGCTCAGAAGGCTGCCGAGAAGCCTCCAATGGCTCCAAGCAAGAGAAGTACTTTTGTGGAAGTGGTCACCATTTCCCCCACCAAAGGTTCTTTGGCTGAAACTACTGAAGTACCACTAAGGAGATTAAAGAAATCCTCCTCGGTCAGTTTTTCTGAAGCCATTCCTCATCTCCAAGCTAGTGGAGCTGGTGTTCAAATTATTCACCCGAGTTCGGCAATGAGCTCGGTAAAGACTTGGACTATTCCTGAAGTCCAAGGAATTGAAGAAAACATGTCTAGGGATATGCTGACATCCCTAGCTACTCGTCACATTGCTTCAGTAAGTTTCTCTTATCCTGAGTTTTTTCTTTCTTTCAGTTAATATATGTATCTCGGCACTAACTTTTCATTACCCTCTTTTTCAGCTGGTGAGTTGCTTTAACACCATAGTGAAGAAATATGAAGCACTCAAGGCTTCTAGCTCCTCGTCTGGAGTGGAGGATGCTTTCCAGGGTTTACCCCAATCTCTGAAGGAATCCCGTCAAAAATACGACGAGGATAGGGGTGAATGGGAAAAGAAGTTGACTGCGTCTGAGGCAGAGAAGGTACAGTTGGGCAATAAAGTGAAGGATTTGGAGAGAGAGAATAAAAAATATGCCGAGAAGCTCACAAGCTTTGGGGAGCTCGAGAATAAGTTGAAATCGGCCGAGGAAGAGTTGACCCTTCTGCGAGAAGTAAATCGCCAGAAGGAGGAGGTGGAGGCCAAATTGAGAGCCACCGAGGATCTTCTATCTGAGAAGCTCTCCTCGGAGAAAATGAAGAGAAAAGTGGCTGTGAAGAAATCCTTTCGAACTGGTTGGGACAAAGGATGGGATAGGGGGTAGCGGCAATGATGACCCAGGTCAAGTATGGATGTTTAAAATACTTCCGAGATGGTTGGGTTACTGCCCTGCATGAACTGAAGGTGAGCGAGGACTCTGAATTATTTCAACAACATCTCCCTGATCCTCCTCCAGCTGTTGAAGATGAAGAAGAGGATGAAGCTGCATCCGAGGAGTCTTCACTGATAGTGGGTGATCAAGTCATTGCTACACAACCCAACCAGACATCTACTGAGGAGATTTCTTCTTTTCCTGCTCCTCCTGAACAAATCCCAATTCCAGTCGACCAGATTATTATTCCCACCGAGTAACCAAGCTCCTCGTCCCAGCCTCCCTAAAAAGTCTTGGGAGACAAGGAAAAGGTGTGAAGTTGTTCGGTATTCTCTTTTATTTTTCCTTTTACTTGTACTTTGTATTCTGAACGATGTACTCTTTTTGATGATGTAATAAAATCACCTCTTTTTTCTCCTCTATATTGTTGATGCTCTGTCTGCTTTTTATTAACTCTTGCCTTCTCTTCTGTACTAGTTTGTGGCTAGAATGGAATTATTATCTGCCAATGATACAAAGTTGATGCAGCAATGCCATGAATATTATAAGGTTGGTCACACAGAATTGAGTGTATAAGAAGTTGTTGACATCCTCGGTCATGATGCTTCAGAGCAGGCACTAGAAGCTTATCAATACCTGAAGGGCTTACTTGATCGAGCTGTAGCCAATAACGTGGCTTACTATGACATGATCGAGGAGCTTCAATATACTCTAGAAGATCTTCAGACTCAGTACAAAGAATCAACTGCCCTCCTACACGAGGGGTATGAAAAGAGGTATCAATAGCTTTCTGCCGAGACAGGCCACAAAAAGATCCTTGCTGGGTACGATGTCAGGGAGAGAACCCTAAAGGGTGAAGTTGAAGCTTGTAGACAGATTGTCGAACTGCTAGAGCAAGAAAATAACAATTTGCAGAAAGAGTTGGCACAGTATAAGTCTGCAGTATCTTCTTCAACAGCTGTAATCCCAGTGACTGACGATGGATTTTCCTTCTTAGAGGTTGAGAATGCCAAATTAAGGTAAGAGTTGGATATCCTGAGAAGGTCTGGTACTTCTACTGCTGCTCGGAGACGAGGAAGAGGTTCTCGTGGGCGAGGAAGAGTTTCGTAGGATGTTGTCGAGGAACGAAGTACTCCACCTACTCGGGGTCAATCAAGAACTCCTCGTAGTATTGAAGAAGCTCGTACTCTGTCAACATTGGAAACTCAAGCGTACCAATTGAATGCAAAAGATCGGGCTTTGTCTGAAATGTCCAAGAAAATCCAAACTCTGGAGGATCAACTTGCATCGACAAAATATGCTCTGGATAATAAGGATGCGCTTGCCAGAAACTTTCATGAGAAGCTTGAAAAGTTGACATTTCAATTTAATAAACAGCCCAGGGAGTTCTGGATGGCTGGATACAATGAAGCGTTATTTCACTTAGATGATCGTATCCAGAATGCCAATAACGAGGGTTACAAGCAAGGTTGGCTGAATGCCTTGGGCGTGCTGAAGCTCGAATAGGGGCACTACCTGTGGGATTATTATGATCCCGGGGTTCTTGACTTGCCAGTGCCACCGTATAACTTGGACATGGAATGGATCCCATCTCGTGCCATTCCTCGGAGCTTAATTGCAAAATACCTTGGCGACTATAATCTTCACTCTCAGATCGAAGTATCTCGTCCTGAGCATCTATTGGATACTCCTTCAGTAATGAATGTCAGAATGCTCCGAGATATTAACTTCATTAATTCTCCTCTTTGCCTGAAAGATCCTCCTGCTGGCGAAGAGCCTGTTTCAAAAGCTAAGGGAAAGAAACCAATAGAGTAGGGATCTCAATGTAATAGTTAGTACACATGTAATTTGTAATTCGTTTTGAATTTTAATGAAAGAATTTCATTTTATTTTTGTAAATCTGTATTGCTATTGTTTTGTGCTTGTCAAACACTTTATATTTGTGCTTGCATAAAAGTATTGTGTGGTTCCTCGACCAACTTAGTAATAAAAAATTACAAGAATTAATAATGTTGCTCGATCACTTAATAATAAAGTAATGAGTATAAAAATGTTAAAAATTTCTGCAACCAACCAAGGTTGTCAAATTGTGCTCGTCGGCCAATTATAGTTAATGGGTTTTTATCCCCGACCAGCTATACTTGGTAAATTTTGTCTTTTTCATAAAATGTGCTCGACCAACCAAGGTCGATGATTTTTCATCGTCGACCAACTACAGTTAGTGGGTTTTTATCCCCGACCAACTATACTTGGTTCAGTTTGGAATATTTGTTCTTCGAGGAACTTTTATGTAATAAATTTACTTCCCGACCAACATAAGTTGGCATTTGAGATAATATCTTACTTCCTAACCAACCGAGATTGGTCTTTCATCGATCATCTTTTGTTCTCGCCCTTTTACCAACCGGAGTTGGTCGTAGGTCTGAACTATCATGTCTACTAGCTCTTTTACCAAACTGAGTGGGTCACGTTTGAGATAATATCTTACTTCCTAACCAACCGAGATTGGTCTTTCATCGATCATCTTTTGTTCTCGCACTTTTACCAACCGGAGTTGGTCGTAGGTCTGAACTATCATGTCTACTAGCTCTTTTACCAAACTGAGTTGGTCACGTTAGTGTATGCCTCCTAACCAAAGGAGTATAGTTTATTCTCGCCCCTTTTACCAACCGGAGTTGGTCGTGGGTCTGAACTATCATGTCCACTAGATCTTTTACCAACCTTAGTTGGTCACACTAGTGTACGCCTCCTAACCAAAGGAGTATAGTTTGTTCTCACCCTTTTACCAATCGGAGTTGGACGTGGGTCTGAACTATCATGTCCACTAGATCTTTTACCAACCTTAGTTGGTCACACTAGTGTACGCCTCCTAACCAAAGGAGTATAGTTTGTTCTCGCCCTTTTACCAACCGGAGTTGGTCGTGGGTCTGAACTATCATGTCCATTAGATCTTTTACCAACCTTAGTTGGTCACACTAGTGTACGCTACCTAACCAAAGGAGTATAGTTTGTTATCGCCCTTTTACCAACCGGAGTTGGTCGTGGGTCTGAACTATCATCTTCTTTTTACTGCCGACCAGCGTTGAGTACCGAGCGGCGTAGTGTTAAACACACTAGTATTCCCCGAAAAACTTTTAATAAAAGGAGAGAAGATTGTGAAATATCATCATTTTATTCATATTGATGGAACTGCTTTACATTTTACATCACTGATAATACTTGCATAGGTGTTCAGCATTCCATGCATTCTTAAATTCCTCTCCTTCTAGAGTTGCTATTCGGTAAGTTCCTGGTCGGACAACTGCAGTAACTCTGTAAGGTCCATGCCAGTTTGCTTCCAACTTATTATGCTTCTGAATGACCTTCTTTAGCACGTAATATCCTTATTTTAAGTCGCATTTTTTCACCCTCTTGTTGTAGAACAGGGTTGTTCGCTGTTGGTAAGCAGCATTCCTAATGGCTGCCTCCTCTCTAACTTCCTCGAGCATGTCCAAATCTAATCTCCTCATCAAGTCGCTGACTGGGGAATTGAAATTCAGCACTCTGTGTGTTGGAAGACCCAACTCGGCAAGTTTTACAGCCTCACTTCCAAATGCCAGCATATATGGTGATTCTCCAGTTGCTGCTCGGGGAGTTGTTCGGTAAGCCCACAATACTGAATGTAGCTCATTAATCCAATTATCTTTAGCCTCACTTATCCTCTTCTTCAAACCATTTAATAATGTTCTATTCTTCACTTCAGTCTGCCCATTGCTTTGAGGATGGCCTGGTGCTGAATGAACCTTCAAAATGTTTGACTGATGACAATAGGCGGCAAACTCCTCGTTATCAAATTGTGTTCCATGGTCTGTGATGAAGGCATGAGGGAGACCATATCGGCAGATGATGTTCTTCCAAACGAATTGGTACACCTTCTTATATGTCATATCAATCAGAGGCTCAGCTTCTACCCATTTAGTAAAATAATCCACTGCGACGACGAGGTACTTGAATCTTCCTCGGGTCGTTGGCAGTGGTCCAACCAAATCAATTCCCCATATGGTAAAAGTCCAAGGGGAAGTTATGGGTGTCAACAATGCTTGTGGAGTTCGTCGGACGGAGGAAAAACGTTGGCATTTATCACATCTCTTAGCATAGGCTATACAATCAGCCCTCATCGTTGGCCAGTAGTATCCCTGCGTCATCACCCTTTGCAACAGTGTCCGACCTGCTACATGGGCTCCACAAGACCCTTCATGGATCTCTTCAATCAATTCTTTCACCTCGGAGGGATGTACACATCTTTGCAAACCTGCCATAATTCCTCGTCTATACAAAACACCATTAGTTAGTACATACCGAGCAACTTTAAACTTCAATTTCTTGGCAGCGATCTTATCCTCCGGTAATTCTCCTTCCTCGATATATGCCCTGATGGGATCCATCTAAGATGGTCCTAAATCAAGGGAAATAACATTCATCGTCAGGGCTTCATCTATGCTTCGACTTTCTAACACCTCAATTGGTATCATTCTTCGCAACTCGGTACGAGTAGCTGATGCTAGTAGGGCCAGTGCGTCTGCTTGTGCATTCTCCATTCTTGGTAATCTGATCAACTGAATGGCATCAAATTCTGCTAATAACTCCATCGCCTTTGCATGATACTTGACCATTAATTCTCCTTTAACTGCATACGTTCCCATCATTTGATTCACAATTAATTGAGAATCACTGAATACCATCACTTGTTGTGCTTCCATAATCTTTGCTAAATTAACACCTGCTATCAAGGCTTCATACTCAGCCTCATTATTGGAAGCTTTGAATTGGAATCGTAAGGCATATTCCACGTCAATCTCGTCTGGGGTGTTCAAAACAATCCCTGCCCCACAACCTGTTGTGCAAGATGACCCATCTACATATAATCTTTATGTAGGTAACTCGTCTTCAAATTTCTTTTCTGACAGAGTTCCTCGGTGAAATATCTGTTGTTTCCTTTCATCCTCCCCTGGTATGTTTTGTTCTTCGTCGACCATCTCTTCTCGCCCTTTTACCAACCGGAGTTGGTCTGGGTTTGAATTTGATGATCTTTTTACATCCACAAGCCCTTTTACCAACCGGAGTTGATCTGGACTCATGTCTGTTGATCCTGTAACATCCACAGGTTGGCCAGCGAGCAACTTTTGCTCCTCGGGGGTATCAGGATATGTAAATTCTGCTATAAAGTCTGCTACAACCTGCCCTTTTAATGACAATCTGGGTTCATATACAATATCATATTCACCAAGGTCTATTGCCCAATACATCAGTCTTCCTGATTTTTATGGCTTATGAAAGGCTTGTCTCAATGGCATGTCGATGTATACGACGATGGTATGGGCCTGGAAATAAGGCCTCATTCTTCTACTTGCTTCAATTAATGCCAATGCCAATTTTTTCAACTTTGGGTACCTGATCTATGCACCTCGGAAAGCCTTACTTGTGTAATAAATTGGCTTCTGGACTCCATTCTCCAATCTGATCAATGCCGAGCTGACTGCATTCTCTGATACTGCCAGGTATAAGTACAACTTTTCTCCTATCACTGGCCTGGACAGCAGTGGAGGTGTTCCCAGATATTTCTTCAAGTCTTGAAAGGCTTTTTCACATTCATCATTCCACTCGAAAGTTTTTCGGAGTATTTTGAAGAATGTAAGGCACCTATCAGTTGCTCGAGATACAAATCTATTGAGCGCTGCAACTCGTCCTGTAAGACTCTGCACTTCTTTCTTCGTCGTTGGAGATCGCAACCCTAAAAGAGCTTTGATCTTTGCTGGATTTGCCTCAATGCCTCGCTGGTTGACGATCTACCCGAGGAACATTCCTTCTCGTACTCCAAAGCTGCACTTCGTCGGGTTGAGCTTCATCTGGTATTTATCCAGTTGATCAAAGGTCTGACCTAAGTCAACTAGATGATCATCAGCTTTCTTGCTCTTTGTCAGCATATCATCGACATAGACCTCCATATTGCAACTAATTTGTTCGGCAAAAACCTTGTTCATCAGCCGCTGGTATGTCCCTCCTGCATTTTTCAAACCAAAAGGCATAACATTATAACAATAAGTTCCCCTAGGGGTAATAAAAGAAGTGCTTTCCCTGTCTTCAAGTTTCATTTTGATCTGGTTGTATCCAGAGTAAGCATCCATGAAGCTGAGTAGCTCGTGTCCCGAGGTAGCATCCACTAGTTGATCAATTCTGGGCAATGGAAAATGATCCTTTGGGCATGCCTTGTTGAGATCAGTGAAATCGACACACATTCTCCATTTATTATTTTTCTTCTTCACCATCACCACATTTGCCAACCAGTCTGGATACTTCACATCTTCAATGAATTGGGCTTTCTGGAGCTTCTCGACCTCCTCTTGTATAGCTTGATTCTTCTCGGGACTAAATACTCTTCTTCTTTGCTTTACAGACTTGATCTCCTTATTCATATTGAGCTCGTGACATAAGAAGTTTGGATCTATTCCTGGCATGTCTTCATGACTCCATGCAAAAAATTTCTTCCTGTTTCTCAAGAAAGTTATCAACTCCTATTTTATTGAAACATCCAACGATGAACCTATCTGGGTTACTCGTTCAGGGTGTTCGTCGACCAGAATAACATTTTTTGTAGATTCCACCACCTGTCCTTTTACATGTTGGGATTCATCTCTAGGATCGAGTGTTTCAATTTCTGTACCTTCCTCCATCTGGTAGGTAGTAGTCTTTTTCCTTGACTCTTCAAGCTCCTCTTGCTCGGCAGACGAATAATAACATTCCCGAGCTACTTTCTGATCACCTTTCACAATTCCTACTCCGAAATTTTTAGGGAATTTTAAGCACTGATGTACTGTAGATGGGACTGCTTCGAACTTCTTCAAACCAACTCTTCCCATGATGATGTTGTAAGTTGACTACACATTCTTATCCATCACAAAGAAGCGTATTCTCTCTGTTCGACAAGCAGGCCAAGTTCCAATGAATATATCCAACTTGATCGTCCCAAGTGGAAAAACTATCTCGCCAGCAAAGCCCAGAAGAGGTCTGTGATAAGGTTCTAATTGAGATAATTTCAAATTTAAACTGTCAAAGCATGAATAATACATGATGTCTGCCAAACTACCATTATCTACCAGCACCCTTGAAATCACTACTTCTTTCATCCTCATTTTGATCACCAAAGGGTCGTCGTGAGGGTAAAGAACACCTGCCAGGTCATTTTTTGAAAAACCGATAACCAGCTTCTCTTTGTTTACCTTCCTCGGGCGATCCTCTTCAGCCAAATTTATCCGCTGAATGTATGAGCAAGCCTGAGCCTCACCGAGGTAAGCTTTTCTTTCTACAGTAAGGTCTCCTCCTCCTCCATCTCCTCTTGTAATGACATTACAATCAAATGATCCAAGGCGTATTGAAAATATCTCTCGTTCTGGCTGCCTTGGTTTCTTGGGAAGATCGGGGTCATCCTCTGTATCATCTTCATGATCCCTTTTATTTTTCTCCTCTGCTCGACGAGGAGATCTAGACCTTTATCTAGTTCGGTCATTATTTCTTCTTTCGCCTCCCCGATCAACATACTTTGCTAGTTTCCCTCTTCGGATGAGTGTTTCGATCTCGTTCTGAAGAGCTATGCAATTTTTGTTCATATGGCCGTGATCCTTATGGAACTCGTAATATTTATCCCCGTTCCTTATGTCAGGGTCTGACCTCAGTTTCTTTGGCCACTTTACTTCCTCGTTATTCTTGATTTCTTCCAAGACATGATTAATACCCATTTTCAAAGGAGTATAATTATCGAATTTCTTCAGGACTTCCCATGACGACCTATTATTCTTGGAATGCTTGTCACCTCCATTTCCCTTATGCTCTTTCTTCTTGGATTTGTCGTCTTCCACCCTGGTTTCTTTATCTATATTCTTCTTCGCAGCCATAGCCTCCTCGGCATTCATAATTTTGGCCGCTTTTGCCATCAACTCGGACATAGTTGTAGGTGGATCTTTGGCCAAAGTGTAATACAACTTGTTAGGTAACAACCCACTCATCAAGGCGGTGATTTCTGTGTTTTCTTCATAATCTATAACTTCCAGTTTCTCGTTATTGAAACGAGTTATGTAATCTCTAGTACTCTCACCAGATTTTTGTTTAACACTTAACAAGTGTGCTACTCTTTTTACTGGCTTTGCCCCAAAATAGAAATTACCGATGAACAACTCGACGAATTGAAAGAAAGTTAAAATCTTACCCCGAGGAAGATTGTTGTACCATATCTGGGCAGCTCCAGTAAGAGTTCCTGAGAATGCTCTGCATCTCATCTCGTCGGGGACGGCATAGATGTCGGCAGCAGCTTGATATTGCTCTATGTGTAGAACAGGATCTGTCTTTCCATCATATTTGGGGGTCACCACTGGTGCTTTAAACTTTGATGGGGTAGGAAAAGCCACAATGGCCTGGACAAAAGGTGTCCCTTGAACAAAAGTTCGTTGTAAGGGATTCTTTGCCTTACCCATTTCTCCCAATCTATCCTCCAAGCGCTGAATGGAACCCTTCCATGCATCGTTTCCTTCCTCGGGCTTATTAGTTTGAGCAATTGATTGTTCTGATGTGGCCTTTTGAGATCTACCTTGACGAGCAACTGGTCGTGATTGTACTGATCCTTCTCTTAGATCTGATGGTCGTCGAAAACTCCTTGACACGATCTTAGGTGGACTCCTATTCCTCCTAGGGCCTAATCGACTGAAAGGAGACACCCTACTCAGTCTTTCCAAGGCACTAGGTCTTTCGGGAGAGAGAGTGATACGTTGATCAATATCTGTAGCCCTTATTGACGAAGTTCGCCCAGGTTGATAAGAGAAATCATCAGATTCCTCATTACGATATGACTCAGTACGCCTGGATCGTGAAGAAAGTAAGTAGGTTTGCCTCTGACCACTTCGCTGTCCTGAACGTGCAGGTGCACCACCATGAAGGGTCTGTATGAGTTGCCTCATTGTTTCTTGCATGGCGGTTTGTCCTTGAGCCAGATTCGTTATAATCCCAGCCAGATCTGGAGGTGCAGAGGGATTTGGAGGATTTCCAGCATTTCCAGCGTTTCAATTGCTGGATTCCGGGTTATCTGCCATTGATGATGAATGATTTTCGGTGAAAAATGATAATAACAATCGTTCCCACAGACGGCGCCAATCTGTTGATGTAAAAAACTAGATCACTCTAATAATTTAATCACAGATAAATAAATGAGACAGAATATTTTAAAGTGGTTCAACCTTGTATGAATGTCCTACATCCACTGTTATGTTATTGCTGAGTGTTTGGGAATTCTCGATTACAAGTTCTATCAAGAAATTCCGTTCCCCTTGAATGAGGGTGATACAAGGTATTTATAGCCCTTAGGCTGTACATGAAAGGGTGTTACGTTAAATGATACACGTATGAAAGGGTAATTCATTTAATGCTCTTCAAACGTGTGCGTCAAGATGATAAGCATTCAATGAATAGTTGAACTGTTGATTATCTGGCAATTAATGCTGTGGTCGAGATGCAGCTCGAACCGCCTTAGTTGCTCGTCGTCCAAGAGTTCCTCGGAGCATTGGAGTTCCTCGGAGGATAAGAGTTCCTGGGAGGGTTGGTGTTCCTCGGAAGACTGATGTTCCTCGGAGTACACCTGTTGCTCGGAGTGAGTATGTTGGTCGGGGGAATGATCTTCCTCGTTGCTATTGTGCCACGTAGATTGACACGTGTCTTATTATTATTTGTCCACATCATAATACTAATTTTGGTATCAACAATTAGTGTCATGCTTAAATGGGATTGCCTTCTATCTTAGGTGGATTGCCTTCTATATTAGGTGGAACAAGAACATGGGCCAACATCACCTCTCTCGGAACTTCTCAACCGTTTCCCCTACCTCTGTTCCATCGATGATGATTATGATTTGTTTCTTTTTCTACGCACACCATCTTATGCCCGCAAACGCCATACTCATAACTCTTGATATTTTCTAAGGCGGGGATGATGAATTTGTCATCTTTGATGGAGTTACTTGTATCGCAAAGATAGTCTTCGTCCTTGAGAGTGTATTCCACTGCTTATTGGAGTATAGAGATTCATCGGAGATTCAACCCGACATGATAACTCATATGTAGCGCTTGAAAATAGGGACCAATATTTTCTTTTCACCCAATCAAACACATCTTTCTTGTTAAAATAGTATAGGAATGCCATTTATATGTTTTGCTTCGGCTGGGCCATGACCGACCCACCCCACTACTCTTGGTCCCACATAAATTCATCCCACCTTACAAGAGCATTCTCTTGTAGTCTAGTTGCAACCAACTTCACACACTTAGCCTTGGTGATGTTCTCCTAATCGAACACTTTCTCCATGGTGTTGAGCTAATCAATGAAGTCAACCAGATTCATATTGCTTTTGAACATGGGGACATCAGTACAATTATCTGTAAGAGAAGCCTTCTCTAGGAGGCATAGCATGATGCCAATGTTATCCCTTCCATCACTAGTCACCGCTGATGGACCCTCTACAGTCTCCCCGCCCTTGCCTTCTTCCATCAGGACTCCCTCCTCTTTTCGAAACCCCAACAATGGCCACCCAAAGTTATCCACCCCAAAGATGTCCTCTTCCCAGTGCTAAATGCTCGAGAGCCTACACCGTGCATGTTCTCATTTTGGACAATCAAGCACCATGTGTCCAATTATCTTTGCAACCATAACACCACCTCTCATTAATCGGGACAAAAGAAGATGCGGTGTGTTTCCCATTCCTATAATTTGATGTTACCATTGGTAGGAATGGCATAGTCATCAGTTCTGAATGGGTTCACCTCAATTTCAGAGTTTTTTTTTTACTTCAATACATTACTAATTATCATTTCTAGACTTTAATACAAATTAATTTGTTTATTAGACGTTAATCCATTTTTCGTCGCTAAATGTCACCAAAAATCACTTTTAGTGGCAAAATTTCCACATTTAGCCACCAAAAATGAACTAGAGTCTAGTAAACTGATAAGTTTGTAATAAAGTATAAAATTGAAAATTTATAATGTATTAAAGTAAAAAAAACCATTTCAGATCCTCAATCAAAATTGACCAATGCTAGGGGTCTGGTTTTTGGTTGTTGAATCAAGTCCCACGCTCATTTATATTGGTCCTTATCCAGTCCCATGCTCATTTTGAAATTTGTTAATTTCAGTACAGTATACAATGATCTCTGTTTTTGCACCCTTGATCTTTGGATTTCACATAGAATTCGCACAATATTTTCGCTAATGACTTAATTGGCACTAATAATTGAATCCTCAACAGCATGTTCAGCAAGCTAAAAGGTTCTGTTTATCTTATTTAGCGATAATACTCCCTTTTGAAGACTTAGTTAAGGATATACTAAGTAGATTCTCTTTTTATTTGATTTAATCTAAACCGATTTTAATAATTTTATAGTAAATGTAGAAAAACTAAGGTCCCCCTTGTTAGTGGTTTTGTGATATTGTTTAATCACAAAAAATTAAAAAAATTAGTTAGGTTTTAGTTTTTCCAATTTTTTGTTCACGCATTCTTTTTAGTAATAATCCATTACAGTTGCAAATGAGATTTAGTTAAGCATACTACAACTATTCTGAACGGTTATATCTGACTTTTTGAAAGAAAAATAACATATAAATTTTCTAAAGGGGACCCTAATCCATTTCAGTAATAGTTTGAACTGCCACTTTACTTTCCGCTAATACTTGTCTAGCATGATTGATAATTAACTAGTATGTGTATACTTTAAGGTTAAACCATTCCAAAGCCCTTTGTAAATATCATGAATACTTGTAGTATTTACTTTGGAATACAGCTACCATGCAGAAAACGTGCTATACATACACAGTGCCAGAATATTAAAAATTTCATATGCTTAGTTGCTTTCTTGACCTATTAAGAAACATGCTGGAAATTTAGTTCTTTATGTAAGTCTAGTGGACAATGAAATAGATTTTAAAGGTGCATTAATAATTGAAGAAATTTTAAAATAGAAGTAATAACATTCTCATTAATTGATTCTCGGATTTACAATAGATCAATTTATATACGCATATCTCATAACTACTTTGTACACCTCGCATTACATAATTGGGTCTCTTCTAACTAAATGACTAGATGATTTAACTACCTAATGAACACTTAGTTGACTGCTAACACCTAACTAACTTTTGCATTAATCGCAGGCTTCTGGGTCGGATCTGAATCTCTATCAGCCCCCAAGTGAATGGGGGATGTCGTCACCATGAACTTGGGTGTCAAATATTGGAAACAAGTATGAGATAAATCTTTTGTTAAAATATCATCTAGTTGGTCAGTGGAAGAGGCACGGTGAATGACTATTTTTAGCAAGAACTTGTTCTCGGACATAGTGACAAACTACTTAAAGGTGCTTTGTTTTACCATGAAAAACAGGATTAAATGTTAAATCAATAGCTGAGAAGTTCTCACACCACACTATAGGAGAGGGTTGACTTTGTATATGAAGATCATGAGGACTCATACGAAGCCAAGTGAGTTCAGCTACAACTTGGGCTAGATCCCTATACGTATTTGTATAAGATTTGGCAGTTGTAGCCTTTTTCTTTGCAGACCTAAAAAATCAATTTTTAACAAAGAAAACACAATAGCCGGTTGTTGATCTTCTATCTTTAGAATCACCCCCCCAATCCGAATCAGCATAAGTAGTGAGAACAAATGAAATGCGATTGAAGGTAAGACCATGATTAGTATTCCCCTTGAGATAACTCAGCATTCTTTTGACATTGCAAAATTCACTGTTTGTTGGATTTTGCATATGTTGACATGATCGATTAACTGCGAAGGCTAAATCTAGTCTGGTAATTGTTAAGTATTGCAGAGCCTCTTTAAATAGCCATTACGAAACATGGGGCCCTTGTCTCTTGACAAAATAAATCTAGTAATTTTATTTTAAATAAATATCTCTTGACAAAATAAAAAATTTAATCTCTGCTCTCTTATGCTCACCCCCTCCCCTCTTCGCTCAATTCTCATCTCTCTCCCCTTTTGAGAAAGCTCAGTGTCATGCTAAAATGGGATTGCCTTCTGTCTTAGGTGGAGCACGAACATCAACCAACATGACCTCCCTTGAAACTTCTCGTCAACTGTTTCCCCTACCACTATTCGATTGGTGATGATTACAATGCGTTTCTCTCTTCGTATAATCCACCATCTTATGATCGCAATCACCATACTCATAACTCTTGATATTTTCTGAGGCGGGGATGTTGAATTTGTCATCTTTGACGGAGTTACTTGTGTCGTGTATATATACTTCATCCTTGAGAGCGTATTGTACTACTTAATGGAGTATAGAGATTCATTGGAGATTCAACTTGACATGATAACTCATTTGTAACACTTGAAAATAACGACCAATATTTTGTTTCGTTCTCTCATTCAACCTTGTCCTGGTACACACCATAAAAATTTTCTATATTTTTGACATTACACCTTGCCGTAAACTTGTTACATGAGAAAACACATATTTCTTTTTAAAGTGGGATAGGAACGCCATTTTGTATGTTTTTCTTCCGCTGGGCCATGATCGACCGGCCCCACTGCTCGCAGTCCCACATAAATTCATCCCACCTTACAAGAGCATTCCCTTGTAGTCCAGCTACAACCAACTTCACACACTTGACCTCGGTGGTGTTTTCCTAATCGAACACTTTCTCCATGGTGTTGAACTAATCAACAATTTCATCCAGATTCATATTGGTATTGAACATGGAGACATAAATAGAAATATCCCCACGAGGAGCCTTCTCTAGGAGGCATAACATGAAGCCAATGTTACCCTTCCATCACTAGGTGCTGCCTTCGGACCCTCTAGGATCTCCCCGCCCTTGCGTTCTTCCATCAGGACTCCCTCCTCTTTCGAAACCCCAACCATGGCCACCTAACGTTGTCCTCCCAAAGATGGCCTCTGCCCCGTGCTAATTGTTCGAGATCCTAAATCCTGAATGTTCTCGTTTTGGACAATCAAACACCATATGGCGAATTAACTTCAACACCTCCTCTCATTAATCGGGACAACAGAAGAATCGGTTTTGTGTTTCCCATTCCTATAACTTGATGTTATCATTAGCAGGCATGGCATAGTCATCAGCTCTGAATGGGATCACGTCAATTTCAGAGTTTATTCTTATACAATACTTATTATCATTTTTAGACTGTAATACAAATTAATCTATTTGTTAGACTTTAATACATTTTTCGTCGCAAAGTGTCACCAAAGATCGCTTTTAGTGGTGAAATTTTCACATTTAGCGACCTAAAATGTACTAAATCTAATAAACTGATAAGTTTGTATTAAAGTCTAAAATCGAAAATTAATAATGTATGAAAGTCGAAAAAACATTTCAGATCCTCAATCAAAATTGACCAATATAGGGGATCTTGTTTTGGTTGTTGAATCCAGTCCCGCGCTCATTTATATTGGTCCTAATCCAGTCCCGCTCTCATTTTGAAATTTAGTAATTTCAGTAATGTCTTTAATGATCCTTGTTTTTGCACTCTTGATCTTTAGGTTTCACTATCTTTGTCTTTTAATTGCATGAGAGGAGATGGGATTGGGTAAGACTTTGCAAGCTCTCTCTTTCTTGAGCTATTTGAAGCTTCGTCAAAAGTTTCTTGGGCCATTTTTGATACTATATCCTCTCGGTGTGACTGATGGTTGGGTATCTGAGGCAGCAGCCAATTTCGCAAAGAAGTTAAGGGCGCTTCGTTATGTTGGAGATAAGGAGCATCAATGCAACCTGTGCAGGAAGATGTATGAGCATGTAAACGTATCTGATGGAAAAACTTTAACTTTTGATGTGTTATTGACTACGTATGACATAGTATTGATGGATCAGGATTTTCTCTCTCAAATTCCATGGCATTATGTTGTTATTGACGAAGCACAAAGATTAAAAAATCCCTTGAGTGTTTCGTATAATGTCCTTAGAGACCGCTTTGTCATTCCCAGGAAGTTATTGTTGACTGGCACACCGATTCAAAAAATATTACAGAACTTTGGCCTTTGATGAGTTTTTGTATGCCTTAAATATTTGGGGACATTGGAGAAATTCCTTTCTACGTTTAAAGAAGCTGGAGATCCTTCGTCAGGTCATGATGCAGCAAAGGTTAAGGAACAATTTAAAATTTTAAAATTTATTTTGGGAGCATTCATGCTTTGGAGAACAAAATTTAAGCTTATCGAATCAAAACTCTTGTGCTTCTATGTCTTACTGAGATTATCGTGATGGCACCCCTCTCCGCCCTGCAGAAAAAGGTTGACATGTCAATTTTAAGGAAAGAGCTCCCTAGGCTTCTAGCACTCGCTTCTGGAGATTGTAATCATCAGTAACTGCAGAATATTGTAATACAGCTACGAAAAGCATGTAGTCCTCTGTATATTTTCCCTGGTATTGAGCTTGAACCATATGAAGAGCGTGAACACTTGGTTCAGGCTTGTGGCGAACTTATAATCTTGGACCAAATACTTCAGAAACTACATGCTTCTGGACATCTTGTTCTCCTGTTTGCCTAGATGACCCATATCCTTGATATATTGCAGGACTTTATGGAGTTGAGGAAATATTTTTATGAGTGTCTTGACAGATCAATACGGGCTGAGGAGCGATTTGCTGCAATTAAAAGCTTCAGTCGAAGGAAATTTTAACCCTGAAGTTGATCCGAACAGTGCATTTGTATTCATGATTTCTACAAGATCTGGGGGAGTGGACCTGAATCTTGTGGCTGCTGATACGGTTATATTTAATGAGAAAAATTGGAATCCCCAAGTTGACAAGCAGGCGCTGCAGCGTGCACACCGAATTGGTCGGATGAATTCTTGTTATCTATAAACTTATTTTCTGAACGAAAGTGGAAGAGGTTATTATGCATAGAGTAGAAAGGAAGGTTGCAGCTGAGCCATAATGTTATAGTTGATGATGTTATGGATAATGAAGGGAAAGAAATGACAGTACTTGAAGATGGTGACCTTCTATCAGTGATATTTGGGTTACACATGTTAGATCCAACAGAGGTAAGCAATGAAAATCCAGATCAATTGAATGTGCCTGATTTGAGTGCTATGGTTAGATCCAACAGTGGTAAGCAATTAAATTTTGTATAGGGGACTCTAATCCATTTTAGTAATAGTTTGCACTGTCACTTTACTTTCCTCTATTACTTGTCTAACATGATTGATAATTAACTAGTATGTGAATAGTTTAAGGTTAAACCATTCCAAAGTCCTTTGTAAGTGTCATGAATACTTCTAGTAAATGCCTAACTGATTTTAAAGGTGCATTAATAATTGAAGAGATTTTTAAACAGAATTAATAACATTCTCATTACATGATTCTCGGATTTACAATA
Organism: Sambucus nigra; assembly: GCA_949130495.1. Lineage (NCBI taxonomy): Eukaryota > Viridiplantae > Streptophyta > Magnoliopsida > Dipsacales > Adoxaceae > Sambucus > Sambucus nigra. The sequence continues at coordinate 647,271,204 of OX422216.1, forward strand.
GATCGATTTATATACACATATCTCATAACAACTTTGTTCACATGGCATTAAATAATTGGATCTACTCTAACTAAATCCCCAACTGATTTAATTATCTAACTAACACTTAGCTGACTGTTAACTAGCTGAGTTAACACCTAACTAACTTGTGCAATAATCGTAACCTTTTGGTCTGATCTGAATCTCTGTCAGCCCCCCTCAAGTGAAACGGGGAAGTGGTCACCATGAACATGGGTGTCAAATATTGTAAACGAGTAGGAGATAAGTCTTTTGTAAAAATATAATCTAGTTGGTCAGTGGAAGAGGCATGACTATTTTTAGCAAGAATGTGTTCTCGTACATAGTGATAAACTACTTTAATGTGCTTTGTTATAGCTTGAAAAACAGGGTTAGATGTTGAAGAAATATATGAGAGATTACCACACCACACCACACAATAGGAGAGGGTTGACTTTGAATATGAAGATCATGAAGAAGCATACGAAGCCAAGTGAGTTCAGCTGTAACTTAGGCTAGAGCCGTATACTAGTCTTTGTAGAAGATTTGGCAATTGTAGCCATTTTCTTTACAGACCAAAAAAATCAGATTTGAACAGAGAAATACACAATATCCTGTTGTTGATCTTCTATCTTTAGCATCACCCACCCAATCCGAATGAGCATAAGTAGTGAGAAGAAATGAAGTGGGATTGAAGGTAAGACCATGATCAATATTCCATTTGAGATACCTCAACATTCTCTTGAAATTGGAAAAAACACTGATTGTTGGATTTTGCATATGTTGACATTAGAAGAATCGGTGTTTTTTTCCCGTTCCTAGAATTTGATGTTATCATTGGCAGGAATGGCACAGTCATCAGCTTTAAATGGGTTCACCTCAATTTCAATTTTTTTTTTACGTTAATACATTAGTAATTATCATTTTTAGACTTTACTTTAGTACATTCTAGTCGCTAAATGTCACCAAAGATCACTTTTAGTGGCAAAATTTTCACATTTAGTGACCAAAAAAGTATCAAAGTCTAATAAACCGATAAATTTGCATTAAATTCTAAAATCAAAAATTAGTAATGTATTAAAGTAAAAAAAACATTTCAGATCCTCAATCAAAATTGACCAATGCTAAGGGTCCGATTTTTGGTTGTTGAATCCAGTCTTGCACTCATTTATATTGGTTTCCAGTCCCACGCTCATTTTGAATTTTCTAATTTCAGTAGCGTATACAATGATCTCTAATTTTTCACTCTTGATCTTTGGGTTTCACAAAGAACGTACACGATATTTTCGCCAATAACTCAATTGGCACCATTAATTGAATCCACAACAGCAGGTTCAACAAGCTAAAAGGTTTTGTTCGGCTTCTTTAGTGATAATACTCCCTTTCAAAGACTTGGCGAGGGAAATATTAACTAGATTATCTTTTTATTTGATTTAATCTAAGTGATTTCTTTAATGTTCTAGCAAATGTCTGAAAAGCTAAGGTCCCCTGTTAGTGGATATATGATATAATTTTATCACAATACAATTTTTTTTAGTTAGGTTTTAGTTTTTTCCACTTTTTGTTAGCACATTGTTTTCAGTAATGGCCCATACCAGTTGCAAATGAGATTTACTTCAGCATATTATAACCATTATGAACTGTTACATATGGCATTTTGAAAGAAAATTAACATGTAAATTTTATAAGGGGTACTCTACTCCATTTCAGTAATACTTTGCACTGTCGCTTTACTTCAACTATTACTTGTCTAATATGATTGATAATTAACTAGTATGTGGATAGTTTAAGTTTAAACCATTCTAAACCCCTCTGTAAGTGGCTTGAATACTTCTACTCGGTGGCGGATCCAGGATTTTTGTTCAAAGGGAGTCTAACTTTCGAGTGGTGCCGGGGGTTCGGGAGCGGAAGCCTCGGAGGCAAATTTTTTGGGGCTTAATTTAAGTTTGATTCAAGTTTTAAACAGGTCAAATATAAGCGCTAACAAGGAAATTAATAAAAGCTAGCAACAAAATGACTTAACAGTTAACAAATGATTCTATGTTAGCCATGAAACACAATCATTTTCTTTTTCCTTTTTATATTCAAAACTTCAGAAAAAACATCAATTATAATCTAAATTAAAGAGCATGAATCATATAAAATCGCTGTAGTTTAGAGGGATTTATTGTATTACCATAAAAATGAACCTTTATGGCTAAATATACTTATATGTTAAAGCTTCGAATTTATTTGCATCGCGCTGTTTGAGTTTTGAGCCAAAAATGTGTAATATTTCGACAAATATTTTTTCAATTGTAAAATGAGCTTTTAAGTGATCTCTCTTTGATGGTAAACATGTAGAACAATTAGTCCAACCATAAAACATGTTTAGTGAGAACCCCCCTATTAACCTCAACAATATTTTACTTGACTTATTTGCCCCTTTAAAATTAAATATCTCTCAAACTATTAGTCGATTTGAATAAAAATTTATATATCTAGAAATCTCTCGACGAGATCTATCAAAAAATTTATATATCCAGAAATCTCTCGACGATATCTATCAAAAGAGATATATGAATGATATTTAATTTTGAAGTTTGAAATTTCCGTCGAAGTCACCTTTATGTCGTCGGGTACTCGCCGGAGTCACTTGGGTGTCTCCGGCGTTCACCGGAGTGTGTCTGAGTTCAATGGAGCATCACCGGAGTTCACGGGGTGTCACCTGAGACATCAAGTGGGTTAAAATAGAGAGAGAATGAATTAATAGTGAGTTAATTATGATAGAGGGTTGTTTGGTTTACTCTAAAATATGAGGGGATTCTCACAAAACATGTTTTAATCTTGAGTTTTTTGTTCCAAGGTTTGGAATTAAGGGGATATGTAAGTGCCTCTTGTAATATTTGTAACAAAATGGATATTTTAAAATACAAATTTTATAAGTAAAAGAACGACTAACTACAGCAACAACACCATAAAAGGAGTTGGAGTAGGTCCTTTAACCATAAGATTGACAATGACAAGTCTGTTTTTATTTTGTGCAGTGAAACCTAGTGCTCCGCTCTACATACAGGTGAAGCCCAGTCTTATATATTTTTAATTTGGGGCTAGGCCTTTGTTCAACCTCTTGTATAGATACAATGCACAACTAATAGACCATTTTATAAGTTTGTTCAGCTTCAACTCATTTCAAAATGAGTATTAATAGTTTGTCTTGCCTAGGTTATTCCAATTTTTACATAATAGTGTTGATTTAACACCATCTCCCAGGCTTGTTTGTGAATGATGATTTTGTCTCTACAAAGCATGGACCAAACTTAATAACCATACTAATAAAAAAACTCCCAAACAAAGCAAATGTTTATTTTCATGACAAAATAATTGTCGGGGAAGGATCACGCACAACAGTTGGAATGTCGCAGGCGACTACAATACTTATTTTTCAAATTTTTAACCATTTTTTTATAATCTCAGTCTTTTTTAAAACATTACAAATGAACATGCCATTATATTTTTTAAATCAAAACATTTTTTATAAAAAAAAATAATACTTAACTTGTTGCAGCATTCCAACTGTTGCAGGGTGAGACGCACACGAAAAATGAAATGTCAATGGAAGGTTAAATATGCCCAATGCCTTCGATAAAATCAATGTTTGGGGGGAGAGAAGTAGCACCGGAGCATTTCAGCATGACATTTAAATTGACACTTGCACAACTTGAAAAGACACTTGAAATGTCCCCTAATGCCCAGACCATATGTACACATCAGCTTAATTTCAACTTGTTTACATTTTAACAAAATTCAGTTTATTTTTTTTTATAATACCAACAATTGGGGTTGGTATAAAATAATGGAATCCTAAGAGTACAACATATCAATGCCTTCTGAAGTATATATGCTACTGGTCTGAAAAATTAATAGTAACACATAACAGAATAATTTTTATCCAATACTAGTGTTATTCTAAATATCTGACAAACAAGAGTAATTTATACTTCATTAGTTATCATCATAAGAAACATGAAAATTGGTAGTGCATCCAGATCAATCATAGAACTTTGCAGCATATGGAGGATCATCTAGTCCCAACTCATAGTACCTTTTATTAACATCACATGTGCAAAAAACATCAATAACCATAACTACATGTTAATTTATAAGCCCCACCAAAAGATTAGCACATGGTTGGCAAACAAGGTAAATTATGTGCAAAACATCACATTCAAAATTTTACATGCTATTCCAGAACAATTATAAATTTCCCATCATTCCATATAGAAGAAAATTTTAAAGGACAATGCTACCACAAATTTGTAACCTATAATTTCAACAACAATAATTGGTTGGTTCTTACTAAAGCAAGACTTTATCCTGGTGCTTGTTTTGTTCGAGTTTTAGTGGTTTCCCGAAATTTAAATCGGTAAATTCGCACATACAATTTTAGCATATTAGACTGCACATGTTTAATTACCAATTCAGGATTCCAGAAACCACAATATATCGAACCAAACAAGCACTTAGAATAAAGTATATAACATTTACCCCTGTTAATCCACGAATTCATTTGGTCAAACCTGAAAGCTACAAAATATTTCCAAGTTTTCCTTTGAGAGACGAACAAGTGGCTATGACAGTCAATTGTAAGGTTCACTGTGATGTAAAATAAGTAGGACAAATTTCAACCTTCTGCAGCCTGTATTAGTTGCTTAGGAAGAAACTTTCAACGGATCCCCTTTGGTCAAATGTTTTTAAGTAGAGTTGTTCTATTATTTTGAACATTATTAGTAAAACTACATATTGTTATATTTATATGAAACAACATACATCTTATCTATCTCCTAAATTGAAATAAACTTGTCAAATATTTTAGAAATAATATTATGAGATGTAAAAACGATATGATGTTCTATCTTAACTCCTCCCCCCACCCCCACCAAAAAAAGAACTTCCAGTGACCCGAACAGGACTATTAGATACAAACCTTTTGAAATTAATTGACGACCTTGCTTTTGTATTATCTAGTTCTACCCTTGGGTCGTATTTTAACCTGACACGACACGACAAAAATATATTAAACCCGAACACGACACGACTTCGTGTTTTTTTAGTAACACGAACACGACCCATTAAAAACACGCCATGACACGATTAACACGAATTATAATTTTCCATCCAATTTGACACGATAAACACGATTGACACGAATTATAACTTATCATCTAATTTTTGTTTTCAGGACTACATCTAGAGTACTTTTAGTAAACAAATTATCAACAACAATTATGAAAATTATTCAAATTCTGTACAAAAATAATTTTGCAGCGAAAGTGCGACACTATTATAATTCTGCACAAAAATAGTTGCAGAATTTAACTTCTGCACAAAAGGAATTAAATTCTGCACAAAATAAGTGGGTTAACATTGAATGAGACACAAAAATTCTACATAACAGCAAAATAACAGCAAAAAAAGAGAACATTCTTCCATAATTATGCCATTCCAAAAAAAAAAGGGCATCACACTGTTGTGAATTCTGCATAACAGTGATAGTGAAAGACAAAAAAAGTGTCCAAAATAAAATAGCAAAACAATATTTATAGTCCAAAACAAAAAGAGCAACTCTCTCAATAACAGTGACAAAGTTAGTATACCATTGCAAAAGGATAGAGTAACTCTCTAAATAACAGTAACAGTCTCCAAAACAACGGCCATTCCTCTTGTGCTTCAATTATCACATCAAACTCAAGCCATTCCTCTTGTGCTTCAATTATCAACTCACCCTCAACTGCATTTTCATTGTCATCCTCGAATGAGTTGTCTTCTCCGCTCTCCTCCATCTAAAACACAATATACAGTGTTAAAAAAACTACATAGTCAAAAAAATATACTCCCAAAAAAAATACACTATAAAAAAACACTGTAAAAAAATATACACACTATGAGATTTGGTTTGTTATTCCACTGTAAATTTAGAGAAACTAAAAAATACATGATTTAAATTATATTACACAAGTAAACTTAAATATAGGAAGGTAGTCGGAATCATAATAGATAAAAACTTTAACAATGACATGGTAACTATTATTAGGAGATGCGATACACTTTTATTTGTAAAATATATGACAGAGATGAATAAAAATAGCCGGAGATGAATTGAAATATACGACAAGTCTTTAAAAATAATCAGATTACATGATCATCCATTCAATAAGTATTCATATTTTCATTGAAATCAATCCCATTTATCTCGTTAGATGCATAATCTTTTAGAGATCTCAAACAAGTAGAAATATTGGTGAAAAACAGCTCTCGCATTACAGTAACTTATATCTCGTTTGTTGACTATTTTGTTATCATCTTCTTTATTTTTATTTTCTATTTTTCAAACACATATCATAAAACTTTTTTTGCATCATGAGGGTGCTAGGAAAAATGGTCAGGGTGCTTAAACGCACTGAATTACCAGTGTTGTGCAGATCGGGTTTGTTTTAATATAAATTAATATAGCCAAATCCTATAATATAAATTAATATATTAACATTTAGTTTTTATCTATTATGAGATTTTGGTTTGTTATTCCAGGTCGGATTGTCAAAAAATACACCCAAAAAATATATTCTCAAAAAATATTCGAGATCGGGTGTTCTAAAAAATACACCCAATATCAACGCACATAATGGTTTTCATCCAGATCAGATTACCTCGTCATAAATAAATATCAACGCACATAATATGAGATCGGGTTTAATAAACGCACATAAATAAATATGAGATCAAATTTTGAGAGTGTTACCTCATCATTTTCTTCCAGATCCGGTTCAATATCAACAAGATTCGTTGTAGCTTTCTTCTTTACATTCATGGCGTGAGACCTTTTTTCTGCTGTTTAGAGTTGTGTTGGAGGTGAGATTTGCAAATCTTCATTATTTCTCTCTGATCTTTTTGGGTTTGTTTAACAAATTTATAGGTTTTCATATTCAGGGGAAGTGGAAGTGAAACCGAATATAAGATCTTTGGAAAGGTAAAAGTCACGTATGAAGCTTTGGAAGTATTATGTTTTGAAAGCCAAAAGGTTTTAGAGTAAGGAAGAGTCTAGTCTTAAAACTGGGAGAGAAAGGGACGTTCCCTCATTCAGAGACTAATATAACCAAAAATCCTCTCCTAGAATCTCTCACAATTGCTAATAAAAAAATAATCAAATTATAAAAATTTACGAATTTTTTTAGGCAAGTTATTTTCTCTTATTACTTATTTTTACTTTCGAGTTTATAGTTTTGAGTAAACTATTCCATTAGTCCTCCACCTTTTCATTTATCTCAATTTCGTTCCTCTCCTTTTTTTTCAATTTAACCCTCAACCTTTTATTTTGTATCAATTTACTCCTTTTGTTAACTATTTTGGATACATTTGAATATTTTACCCATCTTTATTGATAAATAATCAAATGGGTGTTATAAAATTTGAAAAATAAACTATTTATTATTATTATTTGGGAATAAAAAATAGTTTTTATCAAAGAATAATAATAAAAAAATTGGTTTAATTTGTTTTATCCCAGTTGTTTTTAATTTTTAACAGAAAAAACAGTGACAATCCCAAATGATTTTTTCTTTTATTTCCAGTTTTTCTGCAAAAAATTGATTTTTAGATATTTTTAATAGAAAAATTATTAACATTTCCAAAATATTTTTTCCATTAAAGCAAAGAAAAAACGGTAGAAATATTTATTCTCATATCTTTTTTCAAAATCTTATCTCAGTGAATATTTTTACCGTTTTTTCTTTGCTGTAATTAGAAAAACTGTAAATGAAGAAAAAACCGTTTTGGGAGTGTTTAGCGTTTAAAAATATCTAAAAATGTGTTTTTAATTGAAAAATTGGACATAAAAGAAAAACAATTTTGGGATTGTAACCATTTTTTGTGAAAAAAAGTTTTAAAAAGTAGGACTTTTTTTCAATAAAAAAGGAGATAATTTTTTTTTCAAATTTTACAACGCTCATTTGATTTTATTAATAATGAAAATGAAACAAGAACGTAAAAAAAATCCGAAAGTGAATATTTGTATCGTTTTTCTTTGCTTTAATAGAAAATTATTTTTGAAATTTTAACGTTTTCTATTAAAAATATCTAAAAATAAGAGAATATTCGATAAATGGGTGTTTGAGGGACTGAATGAATTAAACTAAAAATAGGTATTTTAGTTGTGTTTTTATGTGGTGAGTGACTTTTATGAACAAAATAAAAATGCTTAGACCAAACGTGAATTAAAAAATGTTCAAGGGAATTTTTGGTAATTGATCCTAATAAAGGTCGTATCGAGAGCACAAGGCTCCCGTTAAACTATAGGGTATGCGAGAGGCGAATGTCCATTTATATGGATAGACTGCTCCCATAATTGGAACCGAAGACCATGTTATAAATAAATATATAACTGTGTCGATGGCACGACAGTAATTCACTCTGCAATGTTCTGATAAAAAATGCAATTATTACAAATTAGTAACTATTTTTTGTCAATTATAATAAATTAACTAATTGCACCTACATTATATTGATCCCATTGCCTTTATAGGACCTGATAGCGCCAATAGTACAATTTGTTCCAACGAAACATAAGCGACAATCAAAACATAAATCATGCCACTTTCACATAAGCAACAATCAAAACACAAACCTTTATAATCAGACATATAAATACAAAATTTTCACTTGTTTCTCATTAGTTTGGCCTCAATCTAAAAAATAAGCAGCTCAAGTGGAGACGTTTAAATATTTTGTAGTGGTTCCTCTTAGAGCAGTTCTACTCTCACGGAAATATGGACTGAAAAACTGACCGAATGTCAACATGGGAAGCAAGAGAGGTGTGAAAACCATTACAAATTGTTATGACTACATAATTACCCTTTATATGTATGTTAATTACAATTAAACCATATATATATATATATATATATATATATATATATATATATATATATAGAGAGAGAGAGAGAGAGAGTGCTGCTCTTGTGCAGAGTATTCCGCATTTTAAGAATGCGGACCGGGCATGTGTCACCTGGCGGTGAGCGCAGAAAAGAGTGATAGTGTGCCTATAATTTAGGCAATAATTTCTTGGCGCACCGTTAGTTGACACATGTCCAGTCCGCATTCTTAAAATGCGAACTAGTCCGCACAAGAGAATTATATATATATACACACACATACTAAAAAAAACCTTTATTTGTATATTAATTTTGTAAAAGATCTATGTGAAAACATGGATTGACAATTGGGGGATTGTCTCATATATTGAAATGCGAACCATTATAGACCTCTAAGACTATAATGTAATAATTTTAGTTTTACTATTTTTAAAACTAACCCAATCCGTAGGAGCCCCGACCCGCCCCGTTTATTAAATGGGACGGGTTAGGAGTTAATTTAAATAAAAATCAACCCGTCCCGCCCCACCCCATTTATTAAATGGGGTGGGTTAGGATTTTGCCAAATCCATCCCAAAGTCGCCCCGTTGCCATCATTATCAATGAGTTAGGACTACGCCTGTCAATATGGGCTCTTGATGATGAAATCATCTATAACCCGCCCAAAACTATGTGTTTGAGGCCCATTAATTTTGTTTGTGGGTCAAAATGGTTTGATTGATCCAATAAGACGGTTTATTGGTGGGTCAAAATGGTTTTGGAACCTCTCAAAAACAAAACTGAAATTACTTTAACTAAAAGAGTTGGCTACTCAATATCTTAAAGGTTAAACTTCAAAATGCAAATTTAACTGTTAAGACCCTCAAATCGAAATGCTAGAAACTTCAAATTTCTAAATTTCATTTTGATTTTTTAAGAGACTAAGGAGTTTATAGATTTTTTTTATTGAAGTACTTACTCGAATATTTTTTTTCAAAGAGTTTGTCTAGGCCGACACAATTGTTGACACAATTTGCTAAAAGACAAAAATGAAACCTTTAGTACATCTGTTTTTTTTTCTTTTTTTAATAAAAACGAAAAATTTGTATTTTCCATAAAAACTCTTTTTTTAAAAAATTTATTGAAAATTCAAATTTTTAGTTTTTATGAAAAAAATCAATAAAAAATGTTTTTTTTAAATGTTTTTAACCTTTTATAACTGCTTTAAAAAACAAAATAAAAAACATTTCAACGTTTTTTTAAAAAATTATTAAAAATTTGTATTTTTAATAAAAGGCACTTAAAAAAGTCATTAAATGACGTGGATCCGCGCCAGCGGCACTAACCAATCGCGATGTTGACGTGGATCCGCGTTTTAAAAGTTGACGCGGACCCACATTATCGCGATTGGTTAGTGCTGCTGGCGCGGACCTACATCATCATCGCGATTGGTTTGTACCGCTGGTGCGGACCCACATTATTTAATGAATTTTTGTTTTTAAAACGTTGAAATGTTTTTTATAAATAATTATAAAAAGTTTAAATCATTTAAAAAAAATAGTTTTTATTGAATTTTTTGTAATAAAAACTAAAAATTTGTATTTTCTATAAAACCCGATTTTTATAAACTTAAAAAAAAAATGTTTTTATGGAAAATACAATTTTTTTGTTTTTATTAAAAAAAGAAAAAAATGGTTTTTTTTTAGCAAATTGTGTCAACAATTGTGTCGGCCTAGACAAAATCTTTTTTCAAAAGTATTATATCATGTTCATCCGTATATGGTATAGTAATATTTTTTAAAACCGGTCAACCCGACCCGACCCATCCACGTTATTCTGGTTGACCCGCCTTTGACCCGTCCATATTTGTCCGTATTTACTTTTTATCCGGCCATTGTAGGATTGAGGGAAGTATTTTTATTTGAGCACACACACCCAAAGGTTTATCGGGTTAATGAAAAGGTTCCAAAGAAGTTTAACCATGAATTTTATTACCTCCTTGGTGACTCCTCGTGTGAATAGATCTTATTTTTATTAATGGTGGCCATCCACCGTCATCCACTCTAAATTATTTTATTGACCCATCATAAAACACACACACACACATATATATATATATATATATGTCCGATCTTGACAATGATCGACCCGACGCCGTTAATGGTGGTGATTCTAATCGAAAAAAAGATGGGTTAGTTAGAAAGGCTCTTTTTCGTTTCAGAAAAGTAAAACGCCGACTCCGAAGACCAAAAGATCAACCCTCTTCCTCGTCTTCAAATCCTGGATGTTTGCGTTGTTGTTTCAGGTTGAAATCTCATGACGCATTGAGAGCCTTGATCGAGACTAATGATTTTTATTCCAAAGATTTCACTACCCATTTCGATGCACGTGAAAACTGATTGCTGAGTGGGATTGTTTGAATTGGGTAAAGGGTTTTATCTGATTCGTATATGTTCTTACATGGATGGATGGTTGATTTTTATTGCAGCATAAGGTGGATTATTATATAATGCAAAAAGAAATGACCTAATGAATTTAGTAGTTTAAAAATATTTCGACAGTTTACAAATTGGAATGTTTTCTTCTGGTAATTGGTTATATTATTTGTACTAGGTAGGGATGATTGAATGAGATGTGGTTTCTTTCATATATTGAATTGTTGGAATATTATTATTTGTCTTTTGATATCATATGCCTATGTTTTTACATGGGCTGATTGGGATGGAATGTGAGAGATGAACAAAACTGATGTCTTCATAATTTGTTCTTTATAACAGTTGAGCATTTAGCTTTTTAGCAGCATAACTATTAATATTTTTCTTCATTATGTTTACTTTTTTTTCCTCCCAGTTTTTATTGTTTGCATTGTAACATTTCTAGGCACTTTGATCCCTTGGGAACTCACCTTTATGTATTTGTGATTAATATTTAATGACTTATTTTTGTTTTTATTTTGGTTTCGAGGCACTTATTTGGTCACTCATTTTTTTTGGCTATTGCATTTGTGTGGTGATTTAAGACATCTCAGGTATTCGGTTTTAGTTGTATTTTTCGCCATTCTACTTTGTAATTTTTTTCAATCAGGGTAATGATTAGGACTTTGACCTAAGAAAGATGAAGTAGTTATGGAATGTGGCTCAACTAGCCTAACCCTCTGTTTTGTCGAACTGACCTGTACATGAAACCAGTGGCGGATCTAGGATTTTAATTCAACTGGGGAGAAATTCAATCAATTTTTTTTTGGGTATAATTGATTTGAGTATAATTTTGTTGGTTATAATTTTTGGATATAATTTTTTGTGTATAATTGTTTGGGTATAATTGATTTGGAAAAAAAAAATAGATCGAAGGGAAATTAAGGGGGTGGCCTGGATTAGATGTCATAATTAGGACCCCGATACTAATTAATCATGATATATGTGGTTTTGGACTATTAACGGAGCACACTATTGGGGTTTTCTTCTACCACAATATCTCGAGGATACTTTACCAAAAATTATTTAAAATTCAAACTAATTTTATAGGCAAAAAACTGAATTTTATGCAAAAATTATCAAAATTATACACAAAAGAAACTCACTAATTTTATTAGACTAAATAAACTGTAAAAACTAAATTTCAGACTATATACACAAAAGAAACTAAATTTTATGCAAGAGAACAGGGGAATAATACCTGTTGTGGGATGATCTTGCAAGCTAGAGCAGGGGAATAACACCACCGTAAATCAAATCTTAAAATCTAAAACTATAACCAACATCACCACCCAGCCACTGATTTTTTTTCCTAAATCACCCCCCTCCCACCACCCCTACCCACCATCACACCACTACAAATTCGTTCTACAATGAATATAAACCAAACTTTACTGTGAAGTCAACCAAAAATCTAAAAAATAAAACATGTAGTTTGATTTGGATTTAATCGTTTGGGATTTAACCATTTGGGATTAACATTAGAACCAACACCTTAAAAACCCACTTACAAAACCCAGATGAAACATCATAATGGTGTCAAAAAAATTCTTAAAAACCCACTTACAAAACCCAATCTGGGAAAAAAAATAGTTTTCAAACCAAATCTGAAAAAGACCCACATATCCATATATATATGGACAATGCTACAAACACCAACTCTCAGTACCAATCCAGTACCGATTGTGCTTTAAATGTATTGTACCATCATGGGACCTACACTTTAATACATGAGACCTACACATTTGTACAATCATTTAAAACACATTCGGTACTTCATTGGTACTAAGAGTAGGTGTACATATCATTATTCTATATATATATATATATATATATATATATATAACCCATAACTAAACCTCTGTTAATCCCACACAAACCTCACCAAAATCTTCAAAAACCCACCTCAACGATCACCCCCTTATACCCCACCTACCTTTCAACTCGCCAACCCTTTTTTACCCAATGACCCGAACTCAGATGCTCCGTTTTTAACCCATCCAGACCAGCCGCTCAATACAAGAAAATAACCCTATTTTTTTTCAAATCTGAACCAAGGTGGCTGCCCCATCTCGTCCTAACGTGCGTCCTCCCCTGCATGAAACCATGTAAACTGCATATTGTAAAGCTACTCCTATAATTGTCATTTCTTTTCACTCTATTGTGCAAGCTGTCAACGATCCATATCCTTCCTCTTTGGTTCATAAGTTTAGTTTGTCCAAACATATCCCCGCCAAGATCTCCATTTGTTCAAAACATACTCCCACCAAAAGGACAATATTAAAGCAATAGGAATTAAATTGTCTTCCAGATGATTTTCATTCCAAAGTGACTTGAAAAGTATCCCTGATTTATTCCTTCAATGCTCTACTGAAAAGTAGCCCTCATTTAACTTCTTTTCAGTAAATTATATTATTCTTGGCTGCTGAAAAGATCTCAACATAACTTTATGAAGTTTTTGTTAAATTCTCTACCTATTATAATTTTTTTGGGATTTTGGAAGAGTAGAAACAATTCTTATCATCGAGAATGCTATTAAACCTATTCAAAACATAGCCTACTCTATGAAATTTGAAGATAAGCCAAACTACTTTGAACCTCACAGTGCTTGAGGTTGAAAACGAGTGCTCTAATTGAAGCAATACGGACCAAAAGAACAAATAATAGTGTCATTCTCAAGAACTTCCTTAAGGTTGGTCTCTCCCTCTCTCTCTCTCTCTCTCTGTCCATTTAAAGTCAGCAATTCATTTTTTACACGAAATTTATTTCTTGTTTTTTTACATATATACGAGTTTTCTTTCGTCGGGGGTTTTCTCCACTCTTATTTTGGGTTCTCTTCTAGAAAGAATGAACTCAGGGTATATGTATTAATAAATAAGGATAATAATCGTGTGCATTGGACAAATAATCATGTTAGTTATAACAAATTGATGCTTGCCTTTAGTTGTTTGGTGTAATTTTATTATTTCTTGAACTGATGTTATCAGAATTTGAGTTAAATTATTAGCACTGATGTTTGCCTCTTGATATTATTATTATAATTATATTATATAAATGTTATAAGTTCAAAGTTTATTATAGTTACTTCTTAATATATTTTTGATTTTGAGTTAAAAATTCTTTGAATGACACACACTTATTCAGAACTCCGGATTTTATTCATACCATAGATTGTTTTATATTTAGGATGAGGCTTACTATATTTCTATTGTGTTCAGCGTGTGGGCTGTTTTAGGATTTTATTTTAGGATGATTGCTAAAATGAACAATGACCCCCAAGGTTGTTTTTGATGGATAGTAAGAAAAGTTGGGACCTCCTTATATTTTTTATAACCAAATAAAGTTGGTTAGGTTTTTTTATTTTGAACAAGTATGGTTAAGAGTTGTTGGTAAACAGGTATGATCTAAGTTAAGACTTTAGTGCTCTGATCTGACTTACCCAATAGCCACATTGAGGGTGCTTCCCGTTTGAGCAATGAATTCAGTAGCTAAGGAGTGAACGACTCTAATAAGATAAGTATAATTAGTGTTGCTCGCGAAAAATGAAGATTGCCTCCATGTCTAGAGAGGTGGAAGGCGGGTTGTGGGGAGGTAAGCGGATAAAGTGTTGTTGTTTGGATGCGAGTGGTTGGTCAGTAGGTGTTATTGCTTTGTTATATAGGATTCAAGGTTGTTATACGTGTCTAACAAAAAATCGCAACCTCCCGAGAGTATTTGTGCTTCATAGGTATAAAGATAAAGTGGATGGCTTGAGACGAGCTTCAAAGCCAAACATTTATCACATTAGTCCCAAATTTCACTTCATTTTCATATTGCGTCTTTCGGCACCTGTGTTTTCTGCATTATGTTCCATTACTACCCTGCCTATTTTTAAGCCTTACTCTGCCCCTCTTGGTCTTAAAGAAATTGCACAACCCCTTCACTGAAAATTTCAGCCTATCCAAACCATCATTTTTCCTTACTTCTGACCATTTCCTCTTTGTTCCTGCTACTCCGATCTACCTTTTAGACATCTTTAAGGGTTACTAATGGCTAAATTTACTATTTCATTGGAGATTTCTTCAATATATTCGACGAGGACCGTTGGATTACTTGGGTCAGTTATTGAAAGGTAAAGGTATCTAATCTAGGGAACTTCTTTACCATCTTCAGGGAAGAAGATGTTGAGTTCTATGTCAGTGATTTACTCGACATCTTTTTTTAGACTGGTTGGACGACTCGCAAATAACATCGAGAGGTGGGTTCATTTGCTGCCGCTAATTTCATCCCACTTTGTTTAGTAAGGAGAATTGTGTTACGGTTGATTCCTCTAGTGGTTATTTTGAGATTGAGTTATTGCATTAGGTTGATATATATGATTTCGAGTATGTGGACCCTTTCTACGATGGGTTTGAGCCACGTATGGGGAATGAATTGCAACGGCTATCTTTGAGGATGATCATTATGGGAAACTCGATGAATTTGGCATCGTTAGCCCTCCCTGAGGCATTGGTATGTTGATTTTCAGTGTGGAAAGCTTTGTGGATAAGGTGTTATCGTGGAGACTTAAGAATGATTGACACTATGTTGTCAAACTCACATAATGCCTTTATGGGGTTGGTGGGGTGGGTAATATTTTGGATTTAGGGTTAGTGGACAATGAGTATGTCGAGAACAAACAAATGGAAGCAGTTCCACGAGTATTTGTAAGATGGATATTAAGAAAGAACACGATTACGTGAACTGGGATGGGACTCCGGGATAGATCGACTCTTATTAAGAGTAACCTATCTAACCTCAATTTGTTAATCTTGCCTCTTTCGAATTCGGTCAGGAAGAGGTTGGAATGACTTCTTATGGAATGGGACTCAAAAGAATTTCAAAGTATGGTTTGTTAGTTGGGGGATGAGTATAGGTTGTTGGATTTAGAGAGAGCCGGGATGAGAGATCTTTCTTGATTCAATCGAGAAGTTATTGAAAGTGGGTTTGGTTGTACTCGAAAGAGGATGGGAGGGTGAGGAGGAGAGTTGTTGTGGGAAGATTTGGGGAGGGTGCCAATGCTGAGTTCCAAATTGCCACATGGGATGAGTTGTAGACATGTATTTTGGGAGACTGGGATAACTTTCATATATTCGTGATATTCAGAGTGAGAGATGGTAGTAGCGTGAGAATTTGGCAAGTCCATGATGGTGAGGGACAAGGTGTAAGTAGCAGATTGTGTGGGTCGGCATGGGGATAAACGGATTTGGAACTCTTCCTTTGGATGACTTTTCAATGATTGGGAGTTTAAAAGGTGGAGGAGTTCTTGGGGTACTAGAGGGGGTTGGAGCTTCTCCAAGTGCAAGGGATGAGATGTGTTGGAAGGTTAATCAAAAGGGTAAGCTTCTCTGTTAGGTCCTACAATCACATTTAAGCTCATGCACGCAGAAGGTGATGCGGCGTTCAAGGTCCCCTTTGAAGATGGCTTTATTCGCTTGGACAATTGCTAAATTTGTTACACTATTGACAATATGAGGTGAGAGTGGAAGGTGGCTACAAATTATTATCGACTACACAGGAGGGATGGGGAGTTGGTGGATCATATCATCCTCCATTATGACTATCGATTTCGAGGTGTTTTTTTTTTTGCTCTATTTGGTATGCAATGGGTGATGGCAAGTTATGTAGCTGGGCAACAAGAGATTTGGAGGGGTGATCGAGTGTGGAAGTCCGAGCCTGATACTTGTTGGAATGGGGCCCATATTGGCCTTACGTGGTCAGTGTGGAGAATAGCAGATGCATTGAAGACTGGGAGTTATTGATTCGAAAGACATAACGCTACGTTTTTTTATTATATTAATGGTATAAAGTGAATCTCTCGTTCTTTTTTGTCTGTTGTAGATTCCATTAGATGATTTACAGCTTGGGAACTAGTTTTTGATAGTTCCCTTCGTTATGTCTGTTACTTTGCTAGGGTTTCCCCGTTTATGGTTAGCAAAACTTTTTGTATATAGTTTCACCCCTAGACTTTTTTTTATTATTGTATTGCGTATATATATATATATATATACTAGCGTATTGAGAATTCTCCAACGTATGTAATCGCAAAACGGAAAAAAAAATTCAAAGTATATAATTACGAAATGATAAATTTCGTTCCCCAAAATGTATGTTTAAAAAATTGGCCATAATATCCTTTATTTATAAGACTATCCACCGTATTTAACAAATAATAAATAGTCCAACATTAATAAGACCAAAAAATACTGTAATGATAAAAGAAAGTTTACAACATGTGGAGGTGTCAAGTTTGAAATACTAATGCATATGTGAACACTTCTCAACACGCAAAGCAAAGAGATGTTAACAAATAAAATTTTGTATTAAGAAAAATTACTAAGTTGTTGCATTTGTACACACTTCTAAAAAAACTAATGCTTATGTACCACGCATAGAGTTCTAAAGTGTCAAGTAGTGTATAATAAAACGTTGCTCAAGTTTCATTCATAATACAAATATTTTATAAATTTTGGGGAGGGTTTCCTTTGTTTATATGACAATCCACCCTGTTTAGAAAATACAAAATATCACAACAATAATAATAATCGTCTATCTCGGACCTCGCATATATCATCAACTATTTAACTGAGAAAATATCATGTTTCACAACAGGCAATTCAAAATTTTGAAAAAAATTATATTTACACCCGGTCATTGATTTAATATCGCGTCTTTTAGGTTGGGAAATTGCTTTAAGATTGTTTGCAGTGCTAAGGTTGTGTATGTTTTGGCAGATCCAATTCCATCTGCTTGTTCAAACCAAGAAATTATAATCTGCATTTGGTTGTGGTATTGGTTGTACCTCTGCTCCACCTTCAAATCCAAAAAAAGTAAAAAATAATAATTAAATAAAAGAATTATATCCAAATCTAGACTTAGTTACAAACAAAGAGAATTAATTAGGCCTTTGCCATAGGGTATAATTATAAATACTATGGTAAGATTACAAATATATTGGCCTCACCACTATGCATTTAAAAGCTCACTTTTTCTTTTTTCTTTTTTCTATGAAACATCTATACAAATGCACACTTTTGGCCACTTGCTATATACAGATTTGAAGGTCTACAAAATTAGTTAAATATGAGTTTAAATTGGAAAAGGTACATCCCCAAGTTTCAACCTTCTATATTGTAGAATAAAAGTATATTCCCCACCTTTAAATTGGAGAAGCTCACTTGTTTGCATTTGTTTATGCCAAAACCACTCCCCCTTGTATTATTGGCCCTGCACGCTTGTTTTTTTAAGCCATGAGTTACTTGCATTTTTGTCTTAGTAAAGACCTGCTTGCAATTGTTGCAAGCCAAGACTTGGTTGTAAGTTCTTAAAAAAAAAGTTGACTTCATTTTGGTTATTGAAAGCCTTCCATCCCTTTTTAAAGCCTAATCAACTTTGGACATGCTTCCTTTATGAATGCAAAGAGCTGCTCACTTTTTTATAGCATACACCTGCTACAATTTGCAAACACACACCACCTGCTTCCTTTTTTTGTTAATAGGAAATGAGATGTAATTATGAAATGCAGTGAAATAGAATCACACTCCAAATTTAAGATTTAATTATTCTTGTAATGAACAATCTAGTTTTCAATTATGTTTGATCATAGTAAGGATAATGAAAAATAATTTTGTTAAATAAAGTATGATTATATATTAAAAATCTTCTCAAAAACAGATCTTAAAAAAGTGTTCGATGATGTCAAAATTTAGAAATGCCTAATTTTTAGTATTGCCTTGGAGTTCAATGATGAATATTCTAAAAAACATAGCTAAAAAGATCTTTTGTTGAGGGAGCTAAAAAAGAGCCAAAAAAGTCTCAAAACTTGACAAAAAATAAAGAATAAAAATTAGACTTCTCAATTTAAACACCCTTTAGAATCTACTGCTATATACACTCAAAAAATATCTTCACCGGATGACCACATGAGCCCATTATCACTGTTGTATGTTCAATTCAGTATTTTCTCAAGTACGTCATGAACACCACACACCAAATTAATCAGAAATAAGCATTCAATAAAAAATGACAAAACCAAAAATATATAAATAGAAACAAATGAAAATGAAAAAAATAGACTGGGGAAGAAAAAGATCTCGCACATGTGTGTGTATAAGAGAGAGAGATTACCTCACAAATCGAATAGCCTGTGTTCGTGTACCTGTAACTTAAAACCCCCAAATGTCTATCTTCAAAATCGAATAGCGTGTGTTCGTGTACCTGATTTACAAAAGCATAAAAATACAATTTTAATCACCAAATCAATAACTACAATAATGTAGTAGGCAAAACTAAAAAGGAAAAGAATAAAAAAATAAAATATAGACTTACGCAACTGACAGGGATTGTAACGTCAATCTACTACCTATATTAGCTTTGGGTGAAAAAACCTATCAGGAGAATGTTCGGCCCTCATTACCAACGCCGCAACATTAGATCCAAAAATGTCGTCTCGCAAATGCAATATCAGATCCGCGTAGATGCAATATCAGATCCAAAAATTCCAGAACCGATCAGGAGATAGGGTTGTTCAACCACCCTTGTTGGTCGGAGACCATAGGCAAAGCATAGTAAACCTCAACGATGACAAATGGACCACTCTTGCTGGTCAGACAAAGTGAAAACCTCAGCGACCAGTGTGCACAGATGAGGAACCACCAAACTGCATTAAACATTTGTTAACCAAATCCATAAAATATTTTTACAAATATGTTTTAAATATCAACATATATAAAATTATTGAGATAAAGAGAGAAAAAAATCAAACCATCATTGACTTCAATTGTAATCCCCACCATTTGACGGTGTTGTTTTGAGGTGGAGAGAAGCATTTGAGGCAAGAGACTGATGTCTGCCACTACACCGAAGGGCACTCCTAACTCCTCTCAAGGGCATGTATAAGCTTCATCCACAACATTCCTTCGCATCAAAAGTAGTTGTATCCATGTTCTCCTCATTTTACTCTAGTGTTATCGTGTTGTGTTTTATACTTGTCGCGTTCATGCCATAAAGACCCCTCTAAAACATGAATTGGCACCCCTTATTATTTAACAAAAGCTAGAATAGTTTTCCATAAATTATTGTAAGTTACCATAAAAGACTGAGTAAACTAATGTTATATGATATTGAGTAAGAGAAGGATATGACAATGAACCTCCTCTTGCATATATAATAACTTTTCCTTCTTTTGTTGATAGTCAGGCCGATAACAATCAGTAGTGTTGGACCGACCTCTAAATTCCTCTTTAATTTAGTTTGAGACATAAAATGCAAAGGAAGAAGCACCTGAGTCACCAACTATGCCTCCCCCAACCATGGATTCAGCAACATGAACAACATCACCGCACCCCCTAACTTCTTTCGAAATCTTCTCTGAGAACCCCTCAAGAGTTTGGATGGATTTTGGACCACCGATCTACAAAATTCAACCAATAGCTATTTAGGCAACTTCAGAACGTATGTAAATTCGTAGACATACTTTGATGGGACGCACACTGAATTAGTTTCAAAAAATTGTTGCCCTCAAAAATTTAAAGCATTCATTAAGAAATAACATTAAGGAAACCGAGGGTAGATAAATTAAGGAAATTAATCAATGGAGTAAAGCATTCATTAGAATTTTTCCAAAGAACAATCGAGAACCTCCTTGAGTTCTCTTAATCAAAACCTGGAGATTAGCTAAGAAATAATATTGACCGCTCACATACACAAACTACACACAATAGGAAATAAACCAATTTCAATAGTACACAAACTACATAACGGGAAATAAACCAAATTCAATAGTACAAAAACAACACACAACATATTAGTATACAAAAACAACACAAAAATAAACAACACTCAGCAACGACGTCGGTGATACATTCATCTCTAGCCTTCTCTCCACTATTCAAGGTGTAATTTTTCACTTGGTACTGCACCTTACCTGGACCTTTGCACAAGGTACATTATAGTTCCTGCCATCTGTTACAGCTCCGACAGTTTCTCTGACATAGGACCTTTTTCTCGAGCTCCAATGCAAATAAGTCCCAAAAGTAGCAACAACAAAGATAGCAGAATAAGATAGCTTAGAGATGAACTCAGGGACGCCAGAGCCACGGGGGGGCGGAACCAGCAACGTCGTATGCGAGGGTGAATGGAGATAGGACCAACTTTATCAGGAATTAAAGGATGTCTATCAACTACTGCACATAATGCCGACTAAATAGCTTATATCGCAGCTCTGTGAATTACTTCATGTTTCTGATTAGTCGGTCTGTTCCCTTCGCCATTGTAGCCCAACTGAAGGAGAATGTCTAGAGTTTGGATAAACTCCCTTCACTTGGGGTTTGGTGTTTATTTCTGAACTATGGATTATAGAACTATGGTGATCTGGCTAAACCTGAAATAAAGGCAAAAAAAATTAAAAAGGGATGAAAGAAGAAGAAAAACCTAAATCCTCAAAGAAAACTATTAAACTTAGTAACCTTTATTTAAACTATTCATTTAGAACTTGATATTCAAATGACATAACTCCATTGAATACATAGAAGAAGATCGAAAAAATGAAATTTATTAATAGATACAAACCTCAAGGCACAGATAGATTTCAAAATTTCAATTAATGTATTTCTATAATAGCATCCATTTTACCTCTTATCTCACACAAAATAATAATGCAACCTAATTTCACAATAAACAAACAATAATCAATAAAAAAAATATAAGCTAAATAAGGAAATCAGAAACAAATAATAAACAACAAATTAGTATACCAAGGACTATTGATTCATTCATTGAGAATATAAATCTTTCACTGGTTTATTGATTTACAACGCACGATTACCAGGCCATATGACATGATAATAAGTTGAACCATTCACTGGGTTTGAATCCCACGACACTCAGCGGCACTTGCATAGTTATACTACTCGAATCAGTGTTGGTTGCTAAAAGGGTAAGACATCGATGACTTATTAAAAGATAAGACATCATGTACTGATTAAAATCAAGGATGCAACATTAAGTAAAATATAATTAATGCTAAATTGATTATTTTTAGAACCAAACATGATAAGACAAAAATCAGGCTTGCATGTATCTTGTAATGCTACTTTTGGGACTTGTTTGCATTAACAAATTTACTAACTAAATAAGGCTTGTATTATGTATCTCTGACATAGGACCTTTTTCCCCAGCTCCAATGCAAATATTACGCATCCTCAAAAATCAGGCTTGTATGTATCCTGTAATGTTTATGCATCCTGTAATGTTACTTAACAAATTTACTAACTAAATAATCTCGTGTATTTTCAAAATACTATGAAAAATCACGATATATTGGATGAACATATCCATTTTGACATCTTGTTTATTAACTCTTTGAATGAACATAGAATGACATATCCATTTTTAAAGGATGTATAAACAGTTCATGCTAGATAACGATTCCTCGACATTATTAATCCTATCACTACAAAATAAAAAACAAACATGAGAATTTTCATAAGTAAATTATTATTGCATAACTTTAAAATTGTCATCATACCTATGTTGACCACTTATATCATGTCTTTCTTTGAAAGTATCCAGGGCTGCATTCAAATTTTCAAAATTTCAGTTTGACCCTTTAATCAACATCATCACTGTAAAATTCTGCGATTTGAAAATAATAGCCTCAAACAAATATTTTCTCAAACACTTAATGTGTCAATGTTGAAATGTAAGCTGGATAAACATGTAAAAACAAAAGAATGGAAGTAAACCCATAAGAAAAGTCTAATGTATATGTTTCTGGTAATGTTTGGAAAAAGTGAATAGAATTGACAAATATATATCATAAAAATGTAAAGTAATTTTACAAACCATCAACATACCTAATCCATAAGAAAATCAACTCATTTACGTGATCACTATTGGTTATATGTCTTCATAACCAAATAAATATTTAAACCAAAAACAAAAATCAATATCAAATTCAGCAAAATCCGAAACCACCTATAACTCCACCCTCAAAGACCTTGAAAATTAGAAAAATAGCTCCAGCAAATTAACATGAAAAAATGAGGTATTAGATCATACACGGGGTATCTGCATTATAAAAAAACAAAATTCATAAGTCAAAATATGTCTCAAAATAACTAATTCAAACCCCACCCACCAAAATTTCAAGATAAAATATTGAATCTGAACAAAAAATAATTCAAATCATAATAAAAAAAATGTCTCAAAAACCTATTATCTAGTTTAGAAGCCTAAAATACCTCAATAATACCCAAACCCCTAAAATCAAACCCATATTCCAAAAACTATAAAATCCAAAAGCTTGTTGCGAAATAATCTGCACAAAAAAGGGAAAGAGGAAGAGAAAGGATCGGAGGTTAGAGGTGAGAAAGTGAGAGGAAATGGGAGTGAGATGAGATGGTTTGTGAGGGTCGGAGATGATCGGAGGTTAGAGGAGAGCAGTTGAGAAGGTTTGTGAGGGTGATAGTTGTTCGGATGTGAGCAGGTGAGAGAAAATTGGAGTGAGGTGAGAGGGTTTGGAACAAAGTGAAATGGTTTAGTTCTCTTTGGGCGGGCTATGGAAATCATTTGGGCGGGATAATAAATTTAGGGAGTCAATCATAGCCCTTGATTTAGCAAGGGAAGATGTGGACAAATCCTAGCCCTTATTGTGCTTTTATATTTTGTAAATTCAAAAACTATGCTATCTTATTATATGGATATATACTAGCATATACGCGTGCCTGAAGGCACAACGAAAATTTTTCAAATTACATAATCGCAAAACGGTAAAAAAAAAAAAAATTCAAAGTACATAATCACAAAGCGTAAAATTTTTTCAAAAGCCAAAAATTTCGTTCCCCAACGAAATAGTGTAATTAAAAAAAACATTCAAAAGTATATGTAGTTCATAAGACATACGTCATATTTATTCCAACAACATTTAAGGCACGATGGAAATTTTTTAAAACATTTGGCAATATTTCCTTTGTTTATGAGACAAACCACCAAGTTTAAGAACAAAAAAACTAACTATACTATTATTAACGGTAGATCTAATTGAGTTATATGTCGTACTTATTTCGTAATAGATAAATAATTTTTTAAATAACCTATGGTACGAATCTTTTGATTTAAAAAATCGAGGATAATTTCCTTTGTATATGAGACACTCCATTTTGAAAAGTATAAAGTTGTGTATAATGTAAATAATAAATGTTTTATATAATAAACATAATTTAAATAGCTTTAATCTTCTTTACATAATAAACATAATTTATCAGTAGCTACTTCAATTTATTGGCCAAAAAATATTATTTTATTAGCTTTGATCTTCTTTTATTACATTATAATGAAGATACACTAAAAGTTCTTAAGAAAGCATAACACATGGACCATTCAATTCAAGAAGAAGTGATATCGATTACAAATACCATATTTAAAATTGAAAAGGCTTCTTTTCCAAATTTCCCATTGCAAGACCAACATTTGGTAAATAATTTGATATGTGAATAAGGGCTAATCTTTGATATACCATATTTAAAACTGAAAAGGTTGTATTGATATGCCAAATTTTTTATATTACACAAATAATTGTAAACGAATTAAAAAATTTGGACAACATTTCCTCTGTTTATAGGACTATCCACCCTGTTTAATGAAAAAAATACACCAACAAAACAAAACTATAAAGAAATTCAAAATCTAAACTATAAAGAAACTTTGTGGAACAATTTATACGCAGATATCTTGGAGAAGCCCGATGGAGATCTCTTCCCTAACATAATGGTGAAATTGGGTGTGGTACGTGGAGTACCAAAAGAAAGTGCTCGGGAAATGGTTTTGGGTATTTAAATCCCTCAACGGACTCGCAAATAAGATCTAACTTGCACCCTCCATATTCACTTTCCAACTCATAGGGCTTGTGAACTAATCATAAAAACCTCCATTATACCTGAAAAAATAGACAAAAGTGTAAAAAAAAATTCAACTTGCAAATTAGATTAAGTGGACAATGCATCTGACCATAGGACAATCAAGTTTTAATACCTTTTTAATACATTGTATAATACTTGTCTAATTAAAGTTTTAATACCTGATATAATACCTGTTTAATGTCAGGTATTATACCAGGTATTAATCATTATCTCACCTACGACCTGCTGCTACCCCCTGCTTCTACCTGCTGCTACCCAAGCCGTAACCCATACCCTGCTGCTAATATGTGCTCACACATATATGCACATACAAAATATAACCAAATAAGTACCTGCAACACAAAAATAAACATGAAGTATAAACATGCATCAATCGGCTAAAACAATATGGGAGTTGTGTCCTCACAGTATTATTAGCTATGAAAAGGCCCATAAATCACATACCCACACACATATAAACCATAGTAACCATAACACAACATACATGTAAACTATCACTCGCAATCAAAGGGTCATATACTAATTGCTCTGAGAAAGAAAGGTTGCCTTGATGGAATTTTTCACAATTACTGGCAGTGGCTACTCCTTGGACGATTGGGGAGGATTTCAACAATGTTCTCTTATAAGGTGAAAAGGAAGGTAGGAGCACGATCAATTGCACCATTCTTAATGACTTTCAAGACTGAATTAAGTGTGTTGGCTTGTTAGATTTTAGTTTCTCAACCTCAAGTTACGCTTGGTTCAATAAAATAGATGGTCTAAGCAGAATTTGGCTTCTTCTAGATAAAGTGATAATGAGCCCTTAATGGAAACCATGTTTTCTTCTGATAAAGTGGAGAATCTTAATAGAACAGCTTAAGATCACTGGGTTCCACATCAAGAGAACCAAAATCTTTTCGAATCAAAGTACAAGAGTTTCAATACCTCTAACATAAGCAACATTATTAAGAGGTTAGTGGTCAAAACTAAATATAACCTCGTGGAAGAGAACACATCGAAGTACAGGAACTTCAATACCTCGATCACAGCCCAATGTTTAGAAGGAGAATACGTATCACTTGAAAACAAATTCCCTTTTAAAAGTAAACAAAAATAAAAATTGTCAAGACAAAGTTATGCCACACATTATAACATGTATTTATCGAAACTTGAAAGGAGAAACACAATAAGAAAATAAAGAGAAATACATTCGTTTCATTCATCAGTACCTCCTGGGACTGTTCCGAAAAAGGGTCATGGAAACTTAGTACTCCTATTTAACCAATTCTCAACCCAGTGACGGTGAGAAATGTGCTAGTAGGCCATATGAGAAATGTGCGAGCAGGCCATCTGTGTATGTTATCAACATTGCACATCTGTATATGTTATCAACATGATCAGTAAAACTCAAAATGACAGTAAAAATCAACATATAATTTTGTGATTGTAATCACAAAACAATTATATGAACTGATCCTTAAATTTAATTTAATTATCTGGAAAACAATACACAGAGTTAAAAGTCATGTGTAGGGAAACTTATCAAATCGTAAGTTCCTAAATCTGAAAACTTATTATACTATAAGTTCACAATGAATAACATACCGGGAGTTTTTGTATTCCAAGAAAATACACCTTCTTCAAGCGTTAGTTTCTATGATTTGAGCTCCACAATTTCATTCTGGTGAATGTGATGGTGAATTCCCAAACCGTAGTGTGATTCATCCATCTCTTCGAGCGATAAAAAACCTACACGTTTTCACTTCAAAAGTCACTATAATACAATACCAACCTATAAATTGTGTTCCCAGATATGAAAACAGCTATAAGACAATTGATTTCTTAATACGCACTGAAAAGTAAATGAAGCACAGTAAGTACCTGTGTGGAGCATTTTGGGATTCATCTTATAAAACCATTATTACCTCCTTGATTCGGAGTTGATGTGGCCGCCTTCAACTTTTGCAAAATTGTTCACTTCCTATAATGATTAATTAAAGATTAAGAAGACATAAACTCCCTTTTTCTAGGTTTCCTTACTTATGTTATATAATGATAGCATATCATAAACAAATCATATGTAAGGATGTATTAGGAGGTTTCATACATCATCCGATGCTAAAGTCAAAATCTCCATGAAATTGAAATTTAAAACACTGACAATTAACCTATATTTCCTAATTTCAAATCGGATCAGCATAAAGCATTACATATTCAACCATAATCTTACAAATGCGAATAACCTAAAATCGAGATAAAAGGGGAAAAATAATTCATGCCAAAAAATTGAACAACTAATCTTCTAAACAAATTAAACATTACGAAAGAACTAATTCACTGCAAATAAGTTATACCTTTAACATGACATGCAACCAAATGTGCACATGAGAAAACCATTTAGTACTAATTATACATTCAAGTATGTGCTAGTGTGTTCAGCAAAATCTTGCTGCTCACATTGGTTATTTAGTTGACATCAATCGGTAACAATTTATGCTTCCAAGTTCCATTGGCCTTCTCTCGTGTTAATCAAGTGTGTGTAAACATCAAATGCCAAAAAAATAATAACATGATATGTTGGCAGCAAGATATGACAGCTAAAATAGCATATTAAAAACTGAACCCTTACCTTTACTGTAATAGCGTGGGAAGCTTTTGCTCTTGCTTAAGAAATTTCATATTTTCTCTTAATCGATCAAACTCTTATTGTAATTGGTCATGAACCTATCAAGTTACAAAAGTTATCGACACCACTTCTTGAGTACTCTCTCCATTTCCAAGCTGCAGCAGCAACAACTATGTTTTCTCTCTTTTGCCTCCTCTATACATTGGTAATCTTTACCATTGACCCAAAGGTTGCTCCAGTATGATTCAGTTGTCTATTTTCCCATTGAGATCTGGCCATTCTGAAAACATCCATTGATCCCATAATAAATACATGCCTGAAGAATTAAAAACTCATGTTTAAGTCTCAAATAGTGTTTCAAGAAAATAAAATGTGAAAAGTAAAAAATGTAATAGAATACTTGGAATAAGAAATGTCACGAACTTTAATCCCCGCTTCTTGCTGAGCAAAACCAAAAGGGGTACAATACTGTGGTTGTTTGGAACCAAAAGCGGTACAAACCCCTCCTGGATGTCTCTTTCATCGAGGAGGGGTTTCAAGATAAACAGAGATGGAAGTTGCATTAAATTCAAAAAATCGTATTACAAAATAACGGCAGTAGGAAAAAAATTCCATTGAGAGTTGATAATTCAAAATATAACTTTAGTTAGTAATACAATCCAAAATATGTAAATACACTCATTAGATACAACTCAAGTGCATGAGCTTTTAAATCGTAAAATACGATCCAAATCAAATGAAGATACAGCAGGAAAAAACAGAACTTGAAAGTTTTCATAGTCCGTACCCTTTCTGTTAGATTACCGTCATCATAACCAAGATCACTTATAATCAAAGGTAAATATAATATTTCACATGTGTGTGTGAAAAAAAATCTCACCATCAAAACTTCACAAATCGCACCATCATAAATCAAAAATCGCACCCATTTGATAAGGTGCAATTTTTTGTGTACCCAAAGCAAAATCTATTTAACGAGACCTAATTAACACAAATCAAAAGACCTATTTAATGCAAATCAAAAGACCTAATTAATGCAAATCAAAATGCCTAATTGAAGGAGAAGGTACCCGAAGCAAACAGAGATTCAAAGATGATATACCTATCAAGTCTGCTTCTTCATTCAGGTTGAGGTGTTGGCATTCCATATTAATTTCTAGTAACCAAGATCTAACGGGTCTGTTTTCCAAATAAGCACCAACAAATAAGCATAAAAACCAATAAGCATATTAAGTTCCGGATCTGTGTCACAAATAATTTCTGGTAAATATGTACACGGGTCTTGAATGTGGGTCTAAGTGTGCATGTGTGTGTGTGTGTGTGTGTGCTCGCGCATCTATGTAACAGAGAGAACACCTGTAGCCAAGGTGGGAGGATGAGGGCGTCAGCAAGGGGATGAGGGAAGAAACGTGAGAGCATCTTGAGAGAAGAAGAGGGAGAGAGAGAGTGACAAATGAGAAGACGGCTAGGGTTACTCCAAATGAGTGTAAGGGAGATTAATGGGAAAATGATCCAACCCTTCATTTGCGAGTGATGTGGCAAAATGTAGATCCTTTGATTACTTTAATAGGAGGATATAAGATGTTACTATTTATAACACAACATACATGCACGTGAAGCCGGATGATTCAGATAGTGGCCATTTAGGACCGTCTTCCAACCCTTTGAATGTGCCCAAGGTGGTATTCTAAATTTATTATCAATGTATGATACAAAATCCTAAAAACATGTATAGGTTTTGGGACCATCCCATCCAAGTCGTGTCGTACGTGTGTCCATGTCCCTGGAGTGTCGTACGTGTGTCCATCACTGTGATAACTACATATTTGGACTAAACCAATTGACCGACACTGTTCAGGAGGCATTAGCACAGAATCAACAATTCCAAATATGATCAGGACCATATGTAAATGTAGGTTACCATATTTTCGAGCCTCGACTCCCCAAACAACACAATATCTTGAAAACATAAAGCCCAAACATTCAAATGATGTCCGATAACTATAATAATAACATTCAAATACTCTCTCGAACCAGTATGAGATACCAGTGTTAATGGGAGGACTGCCAAAAAAGGATGACAAAGATAGTATGAGATACCGGTAGTAATGTAGTGATGCTTTTATGGTCAAACTCATTGTTCATGAGTTTGTGGTCAAACAAATTAGTACCTAAAAAATCAGGCCGTTCTTCTAAATGACACATTACTACCTAAAAAATAGAATACAACCCCAAACAACCAACGAACACATTAGTACATAAAAAAACACAACGTAATAACAACCCATGCAACAGATATCCGTTCTACAAATGGGATATAAGATATTTGCTCAGTTGTACAGCAAAGATATTTGCTCAGTGATTCAAACTAATGTGAATGTGATTCAAACTAATGCAATTCAAACTAATTGTTTCAAACTAACATAATTCAATATACAACACATCAATCATAAGAAATCATAAAGTCGTTAATATGAAAATAAAATATATAAGCTTAACAAAATAGGCAATTTCCATCTCAATAGATAACAACAAATTAATTTCATTCTGGCATGCATGTATCTTACAGTACAATCGCGCAAACTCAATGCATATTGTGTGTTTGTTTCTATATAAGTACACTATTTCAAAAAATTACTGATTTATAAACTTTTTATATTAATGTTCTTGTACCTATGACACCGACGACATAAAGTAGTGCATAAATGTAAATATCTTTAACCTTATATCAGATCAAGAAGGTAATGCGAAGTTTTCCTTACTTACATGATCCTTCAACTTGAACACGACATGCGAGTGCACTTTGTTTGAGGGCATTCATGCCTTGATCGGATCACTGTAATAGAAAATTCAAACTTGCTTGAGACCATTCTTCAAGTACGACTCTAACTATAGTACAATAAGAATCAAAACATCCAATAACTTAATTGTAGTTGCACTAAATTAAAATTAACCATCCAATTGATGAGAATTAACGAAAAAACAATAACGGTTTCATTCAGGTCCCAAATACAAAAAAATGAATGGCATATGCAAAAGTATCAAGCATTAGAAATCATTTATTTACTAATATGATTTTCTACAAAATCAAAGGATAAATTAGCAAGACTTTGAATCAAAAGAATGACTAACATGTTAAAAAAATGAGTAATGATTGAATCCTGTCAAAACGTTACCAAGATGAATTAATGTCCACTAATGTGCACCCGTACAAACGAACAAACACCTACACATTATCAAAAGAATAAAAAACAAAGTTAAATCGAGATAGAGCAACCAATAAGTTAATACATCAAGTACTGTGTAAACTATAACTCTTGGGAGATTTAATTGAGCTCAACTATATTACTGAATAGGTAAAAATCAAAGAAAAAATCTTACCCGAACCAAATCCAGCAATGAAAAAACTTTCCCAGTGTTCAGCACTGATTCCGGCAATGTTCAAAACATACATTAGAACCATCAATGAGACTTTTTTTAATCACATGGCATGAGTAAAGTGAACTTTAAAAGTAGCACCATACATTTATTTTATTGAGTTTTGTTTGAGAATTTTTAAAGTTGACTCAAATAGGGCAAAATGAGATCATAGTTGTTAACAATGATATGATTTGATAGTACGAAATTGGAATGTTGAAACAATACCCAAATAAATATTACATCACCAATAATGAATATATAAATTAAAGACCTCCATAAAATCACATTGGGATATCAACACATCAACAATAATGAAAAACCCTCGAATGCCCTAAGAAAGTAATAAAAAATGCAAAGTAATCTAACAATACCCAAAGTAGTAAACCCTAACTTTAAAGATAAACCTTTGAAAATGCAAATCTAATGGGTATGTATATACCCAAATCTAATGATAAAAAAAATGTAAATCTAACAATACCCAAAATGCATCGTGACAATACCCAAATCTAACCATACCCAAATCTAACAATACCCAAATGCAAAGTAATCCATCTTAACTTTAAAGATAAACCAAAATGGGTATGTATCTACCCAAAATCCAACCCTTTGAAATTCCAAAACAAACACAATGATAAACCCTTGGACGATACAAAGATGTCAGAGATGGAGAGCTTTATGGACGGCGGGCGTGTGAGAGAGAGAATGAGGGCGACGGGTGTGAGATATCGAGAAGGCGAGAGAGGGTTGTGGGGGGTAAAGTTGTACTGTGTTACCAAATTACCCTTATTTTAAAATTAAAGTGTAATTTTGACGAGTAAAAAATGGGGGAAACCAAATATTTGAGGGGTAGATTTGTAAAAAATGAAGAGATGCGATCTCAACCATTAAAAATGTAAGGAGGTGGCATTAATCTGCCCCGTTAAAAATGTGTATATTTTCAAAAACCAAGATAATTTATTTTATATATATATATATATATATATATATATATATAGAGAGAGAGAGAGAGAGAGAGAGAGAGAGGTTGGATCGTATACGGACCTAGTTTACGGACCGCTACCGTCCAAGAATTATCTAGGGACCGTTTTGTCTTTTTAGCACCACCTATTGGGACCGCGATGTCTTTTAACTTCTTCTAAGTTTTAGGGAATATCAATTTTTACCCAATGATTTCTAAGGTCTTTTAAGCTTATTTTACTGCTTAATTAATCTGGAAGTCTAAGTGTGGAAGTTTCAGGGCTACTGCTACTTCTCAAGCTTCTTTCGTCACTATCGTACTGGAATTCTGAATAGCGAGGATTATTTATATAAATAGTTTCTTTAGGGAGTCTAGAAATTGAAATAGATTTTGAGGGAAAATATTCTAGTCTTAAATACCTTATACGGTATCGTGGGTTTATCTGTCTAGTTTCTTTATATATTTTATTAATAATATCAATTATATTGTTGTCTATAAATTCGTCTAAATTATTATCACCATAAGATGACAAAAATCTACGGTATGTTTTAGGGGCATCTGTTTCTACGTTTTTAAGGAGAGGGCGGATTCGTCCGGCTCTAATTAAAGTAGTCTTTGTTTCAGCTAACCGTTTACATGTAACAAATTTTAATACGTCTATACTGTCTTCGAGTATCCTAGTGTATTCTTGATATTTTTCAGGTCTTGATAGTTCTTCTGCAAAATCTTCAGTTCTTAATTTTTGTCTAAAGAGATCTCGGATCCCTATTCTAATTATTTCTATTCTAGGTACTTTTCTTCCTAACCACTCAATGATCTGGTCTATGTATTTAAAAGTACCACCTGCATATACTAAAGAAGATTCTATAAGTTCTTTATCTTTAGGGTCTATAAGAGTCCAGTCTTGAATTTCTCTAGTTAAGCCTAAACTTGTTTGATTAACAAATTCTAAAAAGTCTTTAGTGATTAGTAAGCTCATATAAGATTCTTTTCTTAAAGCAATAATATGTAAAATAGTTAAGGGTTTGGTTCGAGTTATACCTTCCTTTTGGTCTGTAATATCTTTACCTTCCTCCCTTCTTCTCTTCAGCCTTGCTACTATTCTTCTCTGGTCTCGGCCTCCTACAACTCTCTCTTTATGTGTCGCACCTCAATCCACCACTTTAGAAGCTGACCCGTTTCCTGCCTGTACTCCTTCACGCCCACCTGGCTAACGGCTCACGGCTAATTGACACCTGACGGCGGTTCACCAGTATAACACCTTGTGTGCTACACCAGAGGTTCCACACAATAGTCCTCTATGAACAGAAAGTTGGAGAAAATTTGGAAAATAATAACAACTTAGCATAAGAGATTTTTGGAAAAGAAAATATTTTTATTGCATTACATAAGTAAATACAACTCTCCCCTCTCCCCTAACTATGAGTGGTTTACTCACTCATATACATATTACTCTCTACAAGCATACTCTCTCTAAAAGTCTAACAATCTCTCACTCTCTAACTCCTTCTATCTCTAACACAAATGGACGCTCCCTTTTATAGATCAAGGGCACTACAAAATGACTAGTAACCGGTTATCAAAAGCAATCTGGTTGACAATATAAATTATTAAAGCAACATTGTCTTCAGAATCTTAACAGCTAGGTCTACAAGCTTTTATCATCTTTTGATAATTTGGGGGGACCTCTTTTCTTTATGAAAAGAAAGGCGTGCCAAGTCTTCATCATGAGTCTTTTCATTTTGTAATAATGCAAGAGCATCAAACAAAGTCTTCGTCTTTTTCATCAGTCTGGTGGCCCATGTGGGGCAGGCATCCTTTTGCTTTATGGAAAGCATGGTCTAGGCTAATGATTCTTCCGTCTTTAATAATTCATCCACCACTGAGGGACCCATCTTTGTCTCATCTGTGTCTTCTTCTTCCTTGTCTTGGTATGGTAAGGCATTGTTGAAAAATTCACCAATGAGGCCTACCGTTCTAAGGCTAGCTGGTAAAGCTATCTCCACCATTTCTTTGGATTCCTTCTTGAGCCTTCCATTGAATGGTTCATCAGCTTGGATTATCAGGTCTTCTTTGTGGTAGGCGGTGTACCACCTGTCTTCTCCAGTCAATAACTCCATAATTTCTATGGTCTCCATGGCTTGAGCAATTTGGAGTTTGGACTTATCAGCAATCAATTCTTTAGTCTCGTCTTCTGATAAAATCTCAACGTCTTCGAATATATAACTGGAAAATCTAATAAGTCTAAATCCTTCAACTCTCATTCCTCTACAGGAACTTGGAGCAATCTGGTAGATTCTAGCAAATAGAGGAAGGAAGTCTTCTACCTTCTTAACATACTCATGGACTATTTTTTCAAGAGCAATAGAGTCTTCAATATCTTTTATCTGGACGAGTCCAATGAACCCGTGGTCTGCAAGAGTTATATGAGCCATTTCTGATTTTCCAAAAAGATATATTTTTGTAAAGTCTTTGAAGAAACCTTAAATCATTAAGGCATCTCCATTTATTTCTGATAATAACATATTAAAATGATCAATAATGTTATTAGATTCTTTTTTAAAGTCTTCTGTTAATGGGAGATTATTGTGACCAAATGGTATAACAATCTTAGTCTTAAAAGTCTTTTTCTGATAACATAAATCAGTAGGTCTAATTTTAGAGGATTCTCCAAGATTCTGAGTATAAGTCTGAATCTGAGGTCTAGGTATAGCAGTACCATTGAGCTGGGTAACTGCAAGTCTTTGAGTCCTCGTAAATTGGGCAATGGCTACCAATTTTTTTTTGAACTCAATCCAAAGTCTATACTTGACATTCCACCATATAGCATCTATGAGAGTATTTTCATCTTCTGAAAATTCTCGTCTGAATTTGATCAAGTATGGATATCTTTGATCAGGTCTATATTGAGGAAAATACATTTTCCCAATGAGTCTATTTTGAGAAATAATCTCTTGTCTAGATTTTCCAGGAGGAACTAAGATATCATCAAAGTTCTCTAGGATTGGTCTTTCTTGAGAGTCTTGAATATGAGTCTGTCTTTGCGTTACACCAGCATTTGGTCTTACGCGTCTAAGATAGTCTGCAACGTCTTCCTTGTTCAGTCTATTTGTTCCAGAGGAACTCATGTCTTCTAGGTATTCTATTTGCAACATAAAACATGAAATCATATTACTGTTAGCAAACATTCGCTCTCTTGATATAATGTCTGGAATGGTATTTTTACTTCCCTTAATATGTATAACAGAGAAGTCATAACCATTAAGCAATTGTTGCCATCTAATTAATCTATTAGTCCTTGATTTGGACAAGTCTAAATCTCTGAATTTTAGTGCATAAGAAGAGTCTGTATAAACAGTAAAATATTTAGGTCTAAGAAACACATATATTTTTCTATTACCCTTACTATGGCTAAAACTTCTTTTTCATGGGCAGTGTATCTTATTTCTGGGTCTGCAAAGGTTCCATAACTATGTCTACAAAATTTCTTCTTTTTTGTCTGATGATTAATGGCCAAGTATACTGCTCCCCATTGTTTATCAGAGGCATCTGTTTCTACTATAAACTGGTCTTCTGCATTAGGCAGTTCAAGTAAAGGAATATTCTTAACTGCATCTTTAATTTGTCTTATGACTTCAAAATCATCTTTAGTCCAATAAAAGGGATTAGTTTTGTCTGTTCCTTTTAGTTTGGATGTTAAGCTTTGTCTTTTTGAAGCAAGGTCTTTAATAAAGTCTGCAGCACAATTAAGCAATCCTAAAAATGATTGTAATTGTTTTCTATCTTTGAGTTGATCTGGGAACTCAAGAATCTTTTTAGTTATGTGTTCTGCTAAGGATAATTTTCCTTTATTAATATGAATTCCCACAAAGTCTATTTCAGTCTGAAATAATTGCACTTTCCTTTTGAAAATATCAATACCATGTTTGTCTAATTCTAAAATAATCTTTTTAAGATGATCTATATGATCTGTATCAGTCTTACTTGCTACAAGAATATCATCTATGTAAACAAGGCAAAATTATGAATAAGGTCTAAATATATTATCCATTCTTCTTTGGAAAACTCGGGGAGCATTCAAGTATCCAAATGGCATTACTAACCATTCATATTTTCCTTAGGGCACACTAAAGGTTGTCCAAGTAATACTGTCTGGATTCATCTTAATTTGCCAGAAGCCTGATTTGCAATCAAACTTATTGAATATAATTCTATCTTCAATTAAATTAATCAAATTATTCTTGTCTGGTATCTTATAAGAATCAAATTCACAATTCTTATTTAATTGTCTATAGTCTATAACCATGCATCTTTTTCCTCTTTTACGTTCAGATTCATTTTGAACATAGAAGGCTAAACTATTATGTCTACTTTTACTTTCTCTAATAATGCCTAACTTAAGCATTTGATCTATGTCTTTCTTGAATTCTTCCCTATCCTCTTGTGAGTATCCTTTCTTATAGGTTCCACCATTAATAGTGGCGTCTGGGTAATAGGGATGATTTCACAATAGCTTTGGTCTTTATCCCACTTAGCGATGGGATTATCTCCTAAATTAGGCTCAGCTAGTTGCCTAATCTTTTCTTTTTCTTCTTCTATATCCATTTTCTTCTGTTTGGATATAGATTGAACCTATAATAAGGTCTGCTGGGCTTGATCTAAAATGTCTTGTTGTATAAGCGCTATTTGCTTATAACACTTTTGGTCTGGACACTTGCACTCTTTTTGTAAGGTTTTAGTAATGTCTAAGACTTCTTGTTGGGTTGTAGGTCTAGGTCCACCATGCTCAGCTGAAGAACTCTGATGTTTTATGGGCCTATAATTGGGTTTGACCTGCATAAGGTCAAAGGCAGTCTTATGGTCTATTAGAGGAGCTTTAATATTAAATTCCTCTTGGTCACTAATTAATATCTTATAGTTATACTGAGTATAAGGATGCTATTTACTAATAAAGTCTTGTCCTAAAATAATGTTTCCTGTGAAACTAAGACGAGGATCCATTATCCAAAACCGATGATTAACGGTTTTTTTGGTCTGATTTCCTAATTTAAAATAAATAGGAATAGTCTTGAAATATAAGGTAAATGGATCTCCATTGGCCACTTTACCATAAATTTCTTGAGTACTTTCTAAAAAATAGTCTTCAGGGAAGGCATTAGCCTTGCAAATACTCTGAGAACACTCTGTATCTATAAAGGCTGAAAGTCTTTTAGGATAGTCTTTATGTTGAACAAATAATTCTACAAAACAAACATGTGGTTTAGTAGAAATTCCTAAATTGTTCTTTTCTAAAATAGATATTCCTTTCTAAGGTTTATCTATAACATCCAAGGGTATTTGGTCTTCTGAACTACTATCAGAATAGTATTCTTCTAAATCATAGGAAATTCCCTTTCCTTGGAAGTCTTTATTTTCTTGCAATCTTTTAGCTATATTGCTATCAATGTCTTGATAATATGTTTTAATATCTAAGTATATTTGAGTGTCATACTGGCTAGTATAAATTGCTCTAAATCTGGTTCTCCAACATTCTTCATGGTAGTGTAATTGACAAATAACACAAACCATAAATAACTCAATCTGTATAATCTCAAAGCATTCTACGCATCTAAAGTATTTTTTGCTACATTTCATTTCAAATGTATAATAATGTCTTTCATCAAAATAGCATCTAGGTATATAGGTTAGTAATTCAGGATTACTAACTGTCCATCTTTTCTTCAAAAAGGGGCTTAATATACACTTATACCAAGCGTCTTCAAAGTCTATATATTCATCATCTAATTTATCTTGATTATTCTGCATCATATATATATCTAGAGTATCTTGAGAGTCTTCATACTAATCAATATCGCTATAGTGTTCCGAATCACTATCTGTGTATGCACTATAGATACTAGTATTATCATCATCTTCTATGTCTGATATTTCTATAGCATATAGGATATCTAATTCTTCTTGATCTCCATAGTCTAATATTGTATTAATAATCTTAATACTTTCTTTATCTTTCTTATTAGGGAAGTCTTTAGCGAAGTGTTCTTCTTTGCCGCAAGTCCAACATTCTTTGGTAGCAGTCTTAGATTAAGCTACATCTTTTTCTTTCCTATAATTAGGAACCTTCTTATACTTACTAGTATTCTTCTTAAAGTATCTTCTTTGGTTAAATCTATTTTTCTTAGTCTTAGTATTCCTTTCCCTAAAGGTAGTAGATTGTCTAAATTTATATTTCTTTGGTAATCCTAAAGGTCTAGTCTTAAACTTCCTATGTTTCCATTCTAATTTCTTTTTGAATTTCTTAGCTTCACTTCCACATCCCCTTTGGATTGGGGCGATGTCTCTTTCGTCTTTGATTGGAGGGATCTGCTTGAAAGTTTCTTCTATCAACTTTCCTTTGATTATATCACGTCTCTTAGATATGATATAGTCTTTGGCGAAATTGATTCTTTCACCAAGGGAGTTGTTCTTAACTCCAGCTAGGGCTGTAAATGGATATTCAAAAATCCGCATCCGTCCGATATTCGAATCCGAGTTTGCGGATATTTATCCGAAAAAATGGAAATGGATTCGAATATGGATACTCAATAAAAATATCCAAAAAAACAGATACGGATACGGATAGCAGTAGTATCCGACACGGATAATCCGTATCCGACACGGAGTATCCGTTTTACCGGATATCCATTTTGCCGGATATCCGTATCTGTCTAACAAAGTGTAAAATATTAGCCATATAATATTTTATATATAAACTAAAACTTAAAAAAAAATAGGGAATAAGTATAATTATATAAACTTTAAAAATCTAACCCAACCCTAATAACTAAAAACCCACCACGGTATCTCCTTACCTTAGTTCCCCAAACCCACTCCCTCTTCCCTCAATCTCCCGCCACTCCCTCCTGTCCTCCGATCTCCCACAGCCACAGCTGTCCTCCGATCTCCATCCGGTGTCGTCCCATCTCCCTTGCGATCCCCCTCCGATCTCCCATCTCCCCTGCGATCTCCCTCCGCTCCGGTCTCACAACTCCCCTGAGTCACAAGGGCAGTTTAACTACTGAATCAGTATTCAAAGTTTTCTTATATTGCATCAGTTTTCTTTTTGAATATCACAGTTTTCATAGTTTGTTATTAACACGCAGTATGAAACAACGAGTATGAATTTTTTTTTCCAGTTTTCTGCATCAGTTTTTTGCAACGAGTATGAAACAACGAGTATCAACGAGTTTTCTGCATCAGTTTTTTTTTGCATCAGTTTTTTGCATCAGTTTTTTGCATCAGTTTTTTTTTTGCATTAGTTTTTTTCTGCATCAGTTTTCTGCAACGAGTTTTTTAACTGCATCAGTTTCTTTTTTTCACAGTTTTCATAGTTTTCTTTTTTTTCATAGTTTTCTTTTATTTCTTTTATTGCAACGAGTATGAATATCACTGATTTGGACAATTAAATGGCTTTATGCTTTTAGGTTGAATTTACTGAATTGATGGTCACCCATTGTTGATGGGTTTACTGAATTTGATATGGATCCTTCTAGATACATTTTTGTAGATACACTGATATGTTTATGGTGATATGTTTATGGTTGTTTATGGAGTTTAATAAAGTAGACTGAATTATGGAGTTTCATAAATTCTGTTTTGGTTCAAATTTTTTAGTAATATTAGGATGAAAATTTTTAGGTAACAAATTTTTTTGTTAAAATTAGTTTCATATTTTTTTTAAAGATCAGTTTTATGCCTTTTCTACGTTGTTCGCATATCACTTATTATCCCACATAAAGTAGACTAACTGAATTATGGAGTTTCATAAATTCTATATTGGTTCAAATTTTTTAGTAATATTAGGATGAAAATTTTAGGTAACAATTTTTTTTGTTAAAATTAGTTTCATATTTTTTTTAAAGATCAGTTTTCTGCCTTTTCTACGTTGTAATTTTTTTTCTTTTAAAAAATAGATTATATTTGGGAACGTTGCATATCACTTATTATCCCTCAACACGATGCAGTTTAATATGTCTACAGAAGCTAATCAAAACAATCCTTCCACGCATGAATCTTCTCCTGTTCCAGTGGAGAGTATTTCGTCGAATCGCGCAAGTGTTGCTAGTGAGAACAAAGTTAGTGAGAACAAAGCGCACAACAAAAAACTTACATCTAACGTGTGGTTTGATTTTAATAGAGAGGTTCATCCAGATAGTTCTGTTACGGCGACTTGCACCCATTGCAAAAGAAAGTTTGATGCGGGGAGTTCAAAAGGAACCTCACATTTGACCAACCATCTCAAATCGTGTAAACGTAAGGTTGCGAGTGGAGGAGACATTCGACAGAAACTTATTGGCGCAGTTAAGTCATCTAGTGATCCGGTTCCAAAGTTTGGCACTTACAAATTTGACCCAGATGTGGAGAGACTTTTATTTGCTCAAATGGTTGCTAAACATGATTATTCCTTTCTTATGGCCGAGCACGAGTACTTCAGGTATTGGCTTTCTTATTGTTGTCCTACTTATAAATTTCGGTCAAGAGTTACTGTGAGAAATGATTTAAAAAGAGGTTTTAAATGTGAAAAAGAAAAAATTTACAAGAGCATTGAAAGTCTTTCATCTAGGGTTAGCCTCACTACAGACATCTGAACTCCTAAACATCAAGGAACTAGGTATTGTTGTTTGAGTTTCCATTACATA
Source organism: Sambucus nigra (assembly GCA_949130495.1). Taxonomy (NCBI): domain Eukaryota; kingdom Viridiplantae; phylum Streptophyta; class Magnoliopsida; order Dipsacales; family Adoxaceae; genus Sambucus; species Sambucus nigra. Next base: position 647,312,158 of record OX422216.1, read on the forward strand.
GATAATGAATGGAAATTGCATAAGAAAATAATTTCTTTTTGTGGGATCGAATGTCCACATGATGATGAAAATGTAGTTGAATGGGTGAAGACTAGAATCTTAGAGTGGAATATTGATAAAAAGCTCATGACTATTGCAGTTGATAATGCTGGATATAATATGCCAATGGTAGAGCGTATTAAGTCATGGTTGAATGGTAAAAAAGTTCTTATCCAAAATGGCGATATGTTTCATACTCATTGCATTGCTCATATTATTAATTTGATTGTTAGGAATGGGTTGAAAGTGATTGATACTTTTATTGAGAGAATTCGTAATAGTGTTAAACACGTTGGGTCATCACTTCAAAGAAATCAAATTTGGAATGTTGCGTTACGACAGACTCGTTTGAATTCTAAAAAGAATGTGGAATTAGATTGTCAAACTAGATGGAATTCTACGTATCTTATGCTAGAGAGTGCCATATAATTGAGAGGATCTTTTGAGCGCTTGGTAGAGTTGGATCGTGATTATGAGTTTCTTCCAAATGAGCATGATTGGGAACAAGGGAAAAAAATTCATGAATGTTTGAAATTTTTTTATGAAATGACAAATCGCCTTTTAGGGACAAAATACCCAACTGCAAACTACTATTTCAATGATGTTTGTAATATTAATTATTAGTTGAATAAATGGATGCAAAGTAATGTGGATTATATTCATTTGATGGCGTTGAAAATGCGAGGTGTATTTTGGTGTTAACATTTGGACTGGTGTTGGACCCTCGGTACAAAATGGAGTTTGTTCACTATACTTATCGTGAGATTTATGGTTCTTTGGTAGAAAGTTACATTCACAGAGTTCGCACTGCTTTGTTGAGTTATATGCTGAATATAAAAGTTTAAATAGTGAATCTTCATGTTCTCCCATCATACTTGGGGATAGATGTGAGCAGTATATTCGTGAAGTTGATACTATTCCCCAAGCAAGATCTGTCTTTACATGAGGATTTAAAAGGTTTATTATGGAGCGCTCTAATGCTTCATCTATAGTTTAGAAGTCTGAATTAGAACACTACTTGGAGGAAGCTTTATTCCCTCTCGACGATGATAATGAGTTTGCATTTGATATTTTGCATTGGTGGAAGACTAATGGGCCAAAGTTCCCCACAGTTGCGAAGATGGTATGTGATACCTTAGCTATTCCTGTTACTACCGTTGCATCAGAGTCAACTTTTAGTTGGGGGAGCAGAATTATGGATGATACACGTTCATCTTTAGCTTTTGAGACTGTCGAGACTCTTCTTTGTTTGAAAGATTGGTTGCCTTATGTTGGAGAGAAACTAGGTAAGTCAAAATAAAATTTATATTTGTCATTACTATTAAACATAAATAAACACTAACTTATTATTTGTTTGCAAAATTTTAGAAAATTTGAAGGTTGCTGATGATAATGAATAGCTAGGCTCTCGAAAATTCATTTTCAGGTATTATTATTAATTGAATATTTTTGTTAGTATTGTTCTTCTTGTGATAATGAATAGCTAATGCTAATAATCCGTTTATAACTTTTTCTTTCTTCTTATCCAATACATCTTTGTGGGACCTTGGAAGTTGAAGATGGTAATTTTTGTGTTACGGGGGCGGATTTTGGTGGAAGAAAATTTTATGTATAAGAAAAACTTATGTTGCATGTATTATTAAACTCATGGATTTATCTTTTTAGTACCATATATTGGTGAAGTTTTATTTGGGTGAATTAGTATGTTTAAACAATTAATGTCTTATCTTTATGCATTACTACTAACTTGCAAGTTGTGATTACCTTAATGCTTAATTCAACAAGGATACAAAGGAAAGGAGATGAGAAAGAAACACTTTGGGAACTTAAGGGGTAAAAAATAACATCCCTTCTTTATTGTAATATATTCTTTGTTTTCTCCATTAATATTTTAATTGAGTTATTCTTTTCAGGTAAGATGATGCTTCATTTCATTTTTGTTCAAACATTAGAGAAACTGAAGAGGATACAAATTTCAATGGCTCAAAATTGAATAAGAAAATGCACATTAAAGGTTAGTACTTTTGCTCAAGCCTTCTTTTATACTTTAATTTTATGCTTCACACATTCTCTATATCTTACATGGAATGAAAAATTATATATTTAATTAATTGATTAAATTAGTGTTCAATATGCTATGTGTATCTTAATGTATCTTAAACAATAAAAACGGATAAGGATATTATCCGAATCTAAAAAATCCGAGAGGATACGGATATGGATAGCTTAAATTATTATCCGGGCGGATACGGATACGAATAGTGTTTAGTCTTGACGGATACGGATGTGGATACAATGGTATCCTCTCCGTATCCGTCCGTTTTACACCCCTAGATACTTTGAATATTAATCTTAAGAGATGTATGGTATGGTTCATCTGTTATGCGGAAATGTGTCAACAAATGATATTAACTGTGATTCCAAATAATAATATGGCACACTTATAATAAAATTATAATGAGAAGAAAGACACACACAGAGAGGAGAAGACACAATGCTTTAAGTGGTTCACCAATTTGACTACGTCCACCGACCCTCGGATCAATTCACTATTGAAAATGCGTTACAAAAGGGACTCTCACAAATACACTCCAAATGAACTCTCTTTCTCACTAATATCTCTTCCTCTTATTCTTCTTACTCTTCAATGTTTCTCTCACATTTGGTGTGTTGATACCATCCTCCATGCCTCCCCTTATATACATGTTTGAGATAGACAAAAGGAGAAGACATGGAGGAAAAGGTGGAGTAAAAATCGGATGAAAAATGAGTTCCATATTTTGAGGATTCTTTTTTGATAAAGTATAAGACAAAGGTACGGAATTAAGGATGTGGATTTTCCACCCACTTTCAGATTCAACAAACTCCACCTTTGGCAAATATGAAATATTTTGCCAACGAGAATCTGACCGCTTGAACAAGCATCGAAATAGTAACAATCTCCACCCTGGAGAGATATCCAAAAATTAACCCCATACTGTCCAAATAAGTGAACGATTTGAGTTGCCTCCAAATGCGCTCGAAAGCGCCATACACCCGATGGTGTTCAAATCTGAAGTATATTGATTAAGTTTAAATAGTGTTCAAACTTGATCCCAGTAACAACCTTTGTCGGCATATCTGCGGGATTATCCGCAGTTCCAATCTTCTTGAGGAGAATAGTCCCCTCATCTAAAATTTCCCTAATGAAGTGAAAACGAACGTTGATATGCTTTGTTCGTAAATGATGAACTTAGTTCTTCGCTAAGTGGATGGCGCTCTGACTATCATAAAAGACATCCACGTGATCCTGAATGATTCTCAAGTCTGCAATTAACCCATGAAGCCAAATAGCCTCCTTAACGGCCTCTGTTTCTACCATGTACTCTGCCTCTATAATAGACATAACAACCATAGACTGTAGCGTAGACCTTCAACAGATCGGTCCTCCAGCAAGTGTAAACATATAACCAATGGTGGATCAACATTTATCCAAATCACCGACGTAATTTGAAATCACATATCCAAACACATGCTGATGAGCACGTGAATCCTTCTCAAATTTTAAACCAACATGAACAGTACTATGGATGTACCGTAAAATCCATTTCACAGCTTGCCAGTGCATTTTTCCTGGATCATGCATTTACCTGCTCACCATATTAATAGCTTGTGAAATATTGTACCTCGTACACACCATTGCATACATCAAACTTCCCACTGCATTAGCATAGGTAACATGAGCCATATCTAAATGATCCTCATCTGTCTGTGGAGATTCCATGGAACTTAGCTTGAAGTGAGGGGCCAACAGAGTACTTACAAGTTTTGTTTTAGAATCCCTACCTAAACGTTGTAATACCTTCTTCAAATACTGTTTTTGTGATAAACAAATAATGCCTCTGGAATGATCTCTCCTAATCTCCATGCCAAGTATTTTTCTCGCCTCGCCAAGATCCTTCATCTCCAATTCACGACTTAACTGAATTTTTAATTTTTCGATCTCCAACTTTCTCTTAGAAGCAATCAACATATCATCAACGTATAAGATCAAATAAATAAAAGATCCATCACGAAGTTTATAAAAATACACAAAATGATCATAGTGACTCCTTGTGTACTGTTGCCCAAACATAAACCGATCATATCGCTTGTACCACTATCTTGGACTTTGCTTCAACTCATATAGCGACTTTCTCAGTTTGTAAACCCAATTCTCTTTACCATCAATCTTGTACCCTTCTGGCTGAGTCATATAAATTTTCTCTTCCAAATCTCTATGTAAGAATGCAGTTTTCACGTCAAGTTGTGCCAACTTGAGATCAAACTGTGCAACCACTGCTAGAAATATACAAATGGAATCGTGCTTCACAATCGGGGAAAATATCTCATTATAATCGATTCCTTCTTTATGCGCGTAATGTTTCGCCACCAATCGGGCCTTGAATCTCACACTATTTTTCTTTGAGGAGCCTTCCTTCTTGGCGTATACCCATTTGAACCCAATGGCTTTCTTCTCTTTTGGAAGTTTGACTACCTCCCATGTCTGGTTAGTATGAAGATACTGCATCTCCTCGTCCATCACCTTCTTCCAATCTACACTTTTTGAGCTTCTTTCGGCTACTCTGTAAGTAGATGGGATGTCATCTTCAACCATGGGTAGTGCATAAGCCACCATGTCAGTAGTAAGGCATCCAAGCTTCCTTTTCTAGTCTATTTCTCATTTGTACTTGTCTCATAATCTTTTAAATTTGTGACAAGCCTGGATGGAACAATTGGAGCCTCAAGCTCCACCTGTTGTGAAACTTCTTTGGTTTTGCTCTCCCGGGAAAACTCTTCAACATTGAAGATTCATCGAATGTAACATCCCTTATATTATGATCCTTTTTGTTTTTGGGCATCAAAATCTATACCCCTTCACTCCATTACTAAAGTCTAGGAATATGGATTTCTTAGCTCTAGGATCCAACTTGCTTTCTCTAACATGGAAATATGCAGGGGAGCCAAAAAGACGTAAATAATCATAATTTGTAGCAGGTTTTCCCGACCATACCTCCATGGGCGATTTACCCTCATTCGCAGCTGCAACCTATTAATGAGGTGATATGCATATGTAACATCTTCAACCCAAAATGCCTTGCCCAAACCAGCATTGGACAACACACTTCGCACCTTTTCCAGCAAAGTTCAATTCATACATTCGGCCACCCCATTTTGTTACGGTGTGTCCTTGACTATGAAGTGTCGCACTACCGGACTATCCCTTCGTCCTGGCATACTTGCAAGAATGGATTTGACTTGTACTCCCCACCATTGTCTGACCTTAGTCTTCGAATTTTTCAGCTAGTCTGGGTCTCTATCATCTTCTTCCACTTCAAGCAAATCTTGATACTTCATACTTATGTCGCCTGGTGTACACCTCGAGAAGTCATTCACAAAATACACAAAATAATGCTTATCTTCCAAAGATTAAACTTTGGTAGGCCCCCAAACATCTGTGTGAACATAATCAAGAGTCCCCTTCATACGATGTACTCTTGTCTCACATGCAAAACATTACTCTTGTCTGCTTGCCCAGAACACAATGTTTATAAAATACAAGCTTGCATGCCTTGGAACCTTTCAATAGGCCTTGCTTTACTAATCCATGTAAAGCCTTCTCTCCTGAATGTCCCAAGTGCACCGCACATGCCATAATCTGGTAGCATCAGATGCAACCTTCTCTGAACTTTCTGAGATGTCTACCGCTCCTGTAACTGTATTTCCAAGGAAAAAATACAAGTTAATCTTCTTTGTACCCTTCATTACAACTAGGGCTCCATGTGAGACCTTCAGACTATCGCTTTTCAGTGTGATCTCATAACCCTTAGCTGCCAAAGAGCCAAGTGAGATAAGATTTTTCTTCAGGCCCGGTACATACCGAACGTCTTCTAGCACTTTGACTATTCCACTAAGTAACTTCAATCGGATGATCATTTCCCATCAAAACAACTCCACCTTCTAGCTCCTTAAAGCTAGAAAACCATTCCCTGTTGGGACACATATGATAGGAACAACCCGAGTCTAAAATCCATTCCTGAGAACTAGATCCAAATGGTGAAATAGACAAAGAAAATTCAGAATCTTCATTGTCACTAGTTGCAATGTTTGCAGTGGGGAGTCTCTGTAAATCTCCTTATCCTTTTTACGAACCTAATTATTCACTAAGGTCTTTGAGACGTCAATATATTTTATTTCCTCCTTTCCATACAATAGCGTGGTGATGAGATGTTCATACGAATCTGGTAAGAGAATTTAACACTAAAAGTTCTTTATCCTTATCGTCAATTTCAACATCATAATTTTGCAAATCAACAATAATCTTGTTAAATTTGTCCAAATGCTCAGACATAGAAATACCTTTTGCGTACTGGAACCGGAAGAGTTTCTTCTTCAAATAGAGTCGATTTTCAATGCTCTTTGTCATGTACTTGTCCTCTAGTTGTTTCCATAATTTCTATGCCACGGTCTCGCGGATATAAGGATATTTTTTAATATGACCACAAGCCTTGCGGTTGATTATTTTCCAGTCATCTTCCTTCATGTCTTTTGGCATATCTCCAAGAGCAATTTCCAGCTCTTGTTGGACTAAGACATCTATAACTTCACATAGCCACATGCTGAAGTTTCTTTGCCCATTGAATTTTTCTACGTCAAATTTTGCGGGTCCCATTTTTCAAACGATCAGAGTAAAAAAAAATGTAGATGAAAAAATTCCAAATTTAGAAATGTTTCTGGGCTGTGAATAGTAACTGTATGAATAATACTATAGGTATGGTAATTTTTCCACGAAAAAATTCCAAATGCCTAGATCAGAGGACCTTGGCTCTGATACCAATTTGTTGTGCGGAAACGTGTCAACAATTGATATTGATTGTGATCCCAAATACTAATATAGCACACTCACAATAAAAGTATAATGAGTAGAAAGACACACACACAGAGGAGAAGACTCAATGTTTTAAGTGGTTCAATAATTTGGCTACGTCCACTGACACTCGGATCAATTCACTATTGCAAATGAGTTACAAAAGGGACTCTCACAAATACACTCCAAATAAAAAATACAATGTTTATTTTTCTACACAAATGTGTCTACTCAAAACTCCAAATGAACTCTCTTTCTCACTCTAATTCTATTCTTCTTCTTACTCTTCAATGTTTCTCTCACATTTGGTGTGTTGATACCATCCTTCATGCCTCCCCTTATATACATGTTTGAGGTAGACAAAAGGAGAAGACATGGAGCAAAACGTGGAGTAAAAACCGGATGAATAATGAGCTCCATGTTTTGAGGATTCTTTTTTGATAAAGTATGAGACAAAGGTAGGTAATTAAGGATGTGGGTTTTCCACCCAATTTTAGATTCAACAATCTCACCCCCTTATGATATATGGTACACCATGGACTTAAGTAAGATTTGGTATATATCAGCCCCATGTAAAGATACGGTACAACACATATAGGAGTATATTATAGAAAAATTTGATGGTTGAATTACTTTTCAAGGTCCCAGTGATGGAAATAGGCCCCATTTTACAATTTTATTGCATTTTGTTTTCTTTTGTTAATTTTCTTTTATTTTGTTATTGTATTTTCCTTTGTTTTACTTTAGTATTTAGAGGTAAGGAGTAAAAATGACATATTTGTAATTAGGGCCTTAGCTTAGAGCCTAAGCTACTCCTCTCCTTTATATACCCCAGGTAAGCCTCATTGGATGTAGACTTCAATTTTGAAATAGAAAAGAGTATTTCTCTATCTAAAAGTGTGTGCTAGATATTTTTAGGAGCCTTTCGACGTGTAGTTTATGTCACCCCAAGTCTACAAATAAAATTAATTTAAGGAGCGAGGTGGAAGATTTGAGAGTTACTCTGAATATTTAATTGGTATGTGCTGAATTAATTTGGTTACTAAAACCAGAAGATATTTTGAGCTGACTTTGAAGCACATAGATTATTCAAAATATTTAGTTTGTTGGCATGGACGCCACCATAGTCGAGCTCGATGACAAGCTCTTTCAAAGATGGCGGGAATGACGTAGGCACATAATTGGGGCCCACCGCCATTATTATTTTGTTGTATTATTTACGTATTTATTTCCATAGTATTAGTAGGATTAGGATTAGGATTAGTTATTAAATAATTAATTATTTGTTTTAGTTAGTTATATATAATCGGTTTGAAAGGGGCAAGCCTTTTGTGGATCATGTGCTCTGGGTCTTGTGCCTATGCATACACTTGACTTGAATGCCCCTTAGTCAATCCCAAGGTTCCCTCCATTCGATCCTTGTGAGTCCAGATTAATATGATACCTACAGTATGGATGATTCTTCTTTTACCCATTACCCTGTGACACCCCGCCTAATTAAATACCGGGCGATCACTCCTTTATTAAATTAAAATCAAGGTGAACAGTTGGTTCATTCTTAGCATCACTGTCGTAAAAATAACTTTTTCCAAATTAACACCCTAATTAATTAAGCTAAGTGTCAAAACCATTTTTTAACATTTCTGACCAATTTTATTTTTAAAGGAAAATTATTTATTTAATTAGTAACAACATTTTCAATAAGTAAGAATTATACAACAATTATCCTGGAACATAATCCAATTACTTTAAACATTCAACATCCAAAATCCCAACATTTGAATCTTAATGTAAAACATACATACTGAATAAATCCCAAAGTAACAGTACTAGAAATATCTGAAATACAAATGTCCCAACAAAACAGATAAATAGTGGAAAGGGCGACACATGCCCAATGAGGAGAATGATAGAAGTGGAATCAAGTAAATGAAATCGTCTAAGCAAGTGGCCTGCAACTCCCACCTAAGCTGCAGCACGTTCCTTCCAAGGGATCCTAAGCAAGACGCCCCTGTGGCTGGGCACCTGTAGTACATACATATATATACAAGAGAGAGAGAGAGAAAAACGGGTCAGAGCCCGATAGTGTATATGATTTAAAAATTGTTTAGCAAGTATTTAAATTGATACAGGCCAATGCAACAACATATTAGTGCGACACTCTCGTGAGAAATTCTCACCTCGCTCCTAATGTGCACTCCTATCGCACTAACCATCCCAATGGTCTATCTCATCATATATCACACTATCCTTTCCCAATGGTTTAACTTATCTTAGGTTATTCGCAGGATTTAAAATTGAACGATCCAATTGTTTGAAATGAATATTTCAATTAGTAACCAAATTTCTTATTTTAACTTTATTAATCAATAAAGTTTTCCAGTGTCATATTACACTTTCTCAAAACAAGTATTTTCAATTTGAGTCATCAACCATGTCCTTCATATCAAATCACAGTAGGCAATTCCAGATTTCAGAATTTCATATATATATATTAACTACTCGTAAAATATATATATATATAAATATATATCATAACAGCACCCCAAATAAAAACTATGGTGCGGGCATACTCTACTATCAAATCCCCGTATCACTCGTACTAAAGGAATTACAAATTCGGAATCACTCTCGAACTGTATTAACACATACTCAAACAATATTGAGGCGAAGCATAGATTCCAAGTCTCTAAGAGGATAGCATATGTCTGCGTCTCTTAGGACCGTCTGAACTATCACTGCGATAGTCTGTACCAAGGATATCTATACACAAACAATATGAGGCGAAGCATAGATTCCAAGTCTCTAAGAGGAAAGCACATACCCGCGTCTCTTAGGACCGTCTGAACTATCATTCCGATAGCCTGTACCAAGGATATCTATCTTCTAGGGTACAAGTCAATATCCCCCATAAAGGTCCCATCGAGATAAGACTGTCCCAGCGCAGTAACCTCAGGGATATCAAGTAGCGTGGGTACGTTTTTCACACATAGATAGCATTTGCATGCACAATCATATAACTATACTAATATTACCACGTCAATATTGGGTATATTCTCAATTCCCATAATTACGACATTATCCATATTATCATATTTTAGTAAACACTTATAACGGTTCGTTTTTAACCTTAATTCGGTATTATTCCAACGAACCACACAACTCTCATGGATTTATTCTCCAAATTATAAAATTCAGTAGGTATACACATTTGACCCAAAGTAACTCTCTTACGTGTCTCTCTCTTTAAATCATAAATTCACCGACCCTTATGTAATTATCCCAAAATACAATCTTTGCCCGACATCAAGGGTCCCAAAATTTATTCACATGTCCTACTGGTCTTCCCTATCTCCCAAAACATTTTATTAAGGATGCCCAAGATTTATTTCACACTAAATTGAACTTAACTAATTTAGAAAGGGAAATAGGAGTCTGCCAGGAGGGGTCGATCGATCGAGGTCTGGGGCTCGATCGATCGAACCTTCGATGGATCGAAGCTCTGGGCTCGATCGATCGATCAAGCAGGTATTGCGATTTCTGCAGTTTTGCAGTTACGGGTTCTAACACATATCTTCATCCAAATTCAAGTTTTTCATTCCCAAACGTCCAAAGATTCATACTACTAACATTATATCATCATACTAGGTATTTCCAACATAAAGCATGTGGATTTGTATCACTAAACATGGATTAATAGCCCAAAAATTATTATAATTATCAAGAACTCTAGAATTCTCTTAAACATGGTTCTAACAAGTATTTCCAGAAAAATCTCTTCTTTTAAACATCATAATTTCGTGGGTAATTCCTCTACATGTCAAGGGTTTCCATAATTATCAATTTATCCATCACTACATGCAATTTCCTAATTCATATCTTAGGTTTCTTCTATAAAAACTCATCCTAATTACTCATAAACTAATATGAAAGATGCACCAACGAAATAAGCAAGATAAACACTTGCCTGGGATTTTTGGTGTTCTGATTTGCAGATGATTTTGGTGTGGTTGCGTTCCCCATCGCGCGATCTACGCGTTGGTGGTGGTGGCGGTGCAAACGGATGGCTTTTGGGCTTTGGATTGCCTTGGAAGCTCTCTCCTTCCCTCTCCTATGGCCGTCACTTGTCTTTGGTTGTTCTAACCCTAGAAGAAAACCTTAGACATCTGATATAACCCTTAGAATTTCGTGGGTTTAGTTACCCATAATTGCGAAATGTCCAAAACTCCCTCCCGGGGTACTAATTAGGCCTAAAAATGCCCCGAGACCCAAACTAAACCCCCGGGTACACTATTCTGACTATCTCGACCCTTTCGGGCGCGTTGGCGCACTCAAAACGACCATACAAATGACTTATAAAATATTCACTTTCATTTATCAATATTTAGTCCCGACGCGACACGGGCGCGTCTCGACTCAAATTTCCAAAATTGTCATTTTATTCACTCGTGACATTCAATATAACCAATATTACATATTACTTTGCTCATTAGTAATATTCGACAAATTTCCCATAATTACTAACTCTCGTCACGTTAATAATTATAACATAATTAATTTTTGGATTTTTATTAAATAATTAACTCACATTAAATTTAATAAATCCCCAAATTAATCTAGCATAAAAATACGGGGTATTACATACCCTTATTAGATAAAATACCGCATCGTCAACACAAGTTCATTTATTTTGGGAAATGATATGCTCTCTTATTTTCTTTGTGGCATATATTGTGAGAATGCTTTTATCATATCAGAGTCTTCAGTATGTTATTTGCAGTTCATACTCTATGTCAAGACATATTCAGTGTTTTTTTCTTTTTTCTAAACTTTTGTTGAGATATACGCCCTTACAATGTTGTTTTCTATGTCGATGCCCTGCTTTTCGAAATGGTACATGATATCATTTGACTGCCAAGATTATTTCGTTTTCTTCAAAAGCCTCTGGCACAATTAATATCTACTGCCAGAGCGCCTAAGAGCAAGGAAGGATACGCTTCAATTGGTGGTGGTTCTCCTCTTCGACAGATAACTGATGCACAAGTATAAATTGTTAAAGGTAACTTATTTATGCAAAAAAAAAAATTCCCAAAGGCGGATCTGGGCCCGGGCTGCCAAAAAAAAAAAACTGCTTGCAAATGTAAGTTTGAACCAGCTGTAGAATTAAGCCCAACCCAAATTAAATAAACCAACCCATATTTCTCTCCACAGAATAAGGAACAAATGACGTGTGTGTGCAGGCTACTGGACTAAAGAAAAGAAACGTGTGTGCAGTTTTGTTTATTAGTCAGATGTCTCTCTCAACAACAATTTAACAAACCAATTAATTAATTCCCAATTCCCAAAGAAAGAAAAACAAAGTTAGCCTAAGCCGTCGTCATTTATTCAGCTTCAGCAGACCGGACCGCCTTCCATTCATTATCGTCCCGCCGGCCAGCAAACTCTCCGGCTCTCTCTCAGGTTAGAAACATTTTTTTCCTTTTTTTTTCGTTTTTCTTTGCTAACAGTTTTTTTTTTTTGTTACTTTTTCTTTGCTAACAGTTTTTTTTTCTAAATCTGGCTCTTAGGGTATAAATATCAGATTTATGTTTTTTTTCTTTCTAAACATTTTTTCTTTTTTCAATTATTTTTTTGTATGATTAAATAAGTGGTTTAAATATCAGATTTTTGCTTTGAATTAATAAATATTAGAATTTTGGGGACTTTTTTCTGTCAAAATTAAATAAATAAACTTTTTTTTTGAAATATTAGAATTTGGGGGTTTGAACATTTTACATTTCTTATTTAGATTTTATTTGTTTAATTTAATTATTATCAATCTATTGATGATTAAATTAATTAAAATTACTTGTTTCAATTATTTGTTAAATAACAAATTAGTTAATTGCTCAATTGAGATTATTTATATCTTTCGGTATTTTTGTAATTATAAGCACTCAACGATTGAATTATTTAAAAAATGTATTAGTATTTTTTTATGATTGTATAATAAATCATATTTCCTTATTCTTTTGTTAGGTTATAAATTATTATGGCGGATAATCAACCACCAACAAAGAAAGGAAAAACTATATTTTCGTTCTTTAAAAAGAGAGAGAGTGGTGAGACATCGACGGAAAATACACCTCCCGCGCCAAGTAAGGATACCGTGAACTAAGTTTTGTCATATTTTTTTGTTATTTCTTATTTAATTTTAATTTTTATGAACTTTGACTTGGTGCTAGCCCACCCCGTCGAGCAATGCTGGCGCCGCCCTTGTTTCTTCCAGATCTTTGTCATTCTGTGGTGCATTGATTTTTCGTCAAGTTAACTTTTAAGTTCAGTGGAGTTAGGCTAATCAAAATTCAATAAAGATTTTAATAACCAAAGATGAGGGTAAATTCAGTTTGTTTCGACCAATGAAATTACTCCCTTCGTCAAGTTAATGTCTTTGTAGATGCTTACTTTTGGATATATTTTGTGCCTTGTGAAATGAAAGGAATGATAGTATATGAAGGCAAAGAAGAGGAGTGGCTAATCTGATTATAGACTAATGATTTGCTAAAATCATTTGGCGTCGTTTGTATAGTAGAAGGCATTTTACATTTTGATTTTATCCCTTTTGAGTTTTTATTTTTTCTTTTCACGGGCTTTATGCATGTCAATTTCCTTTCATTGGCTAGTGTCTATATTTTAGTACAAGGAACTTTACATTTTGATTTTTCCCTTCTGAATATGTTTTTTTTCCTTTTTCTTTTCACGGACTTGTGTATGTCAATATCCTTTCGTTGGCTATTATTTTGTTTCTTCAGGATGAAGCATTGAGAAAGGCACTCTGTGCAAAGAATGTCCCAGCAAAGGTATATGTCGGTATGCGTTATTGGCATCCATTCACTGAAGAAGCCATTGAACAGGTACCCTTGTCATTTCTTGCTTTTAACTTTTACACGGTGTTGATTTCATTATTATGTACATATAACATATTGATTTTATTTTAGGGGCCGGGGACATTTAGTCCTAAAATCCAAGAGTTATTAGCACCCTATCCCTAGTGTTTTTGTTTTTGTTGTAGGTCTTATTTAGGTTGGTTAGCCAACATGTGGAAGTTGGTTCAATGTCATTGAGATAAAAATTACCCTCGATTATATAAGCCACGTCCCCCCATACAAACCCATTGAACTTTGACAGTCTTAGGTAGTTTACAAGAGTTACTATGTTTATGCTTATCGATAACCGTTTTAGTTCTTTAATTTCTTATAAACGCTTGTTTAAATTGCATCAATTTTCCATCTATAAAATGACTTCCCCAACAGTCATTATCTGAAGAAATCCTTGAGGGAGAACAAACATTTTTTTTATGTTGATAACCAGCTTACACTTAATAGAGTCAACAACTCTTCTATTACAAAAAAATGTTAAATCTCTTCCTCAATTAAAAAGGGGGTAGAGATGTAAATAAGGGTTGACCAAAGAAAAAATATAAGCCCCGAAAAACTCAGTCAGTTTAACTAAGTATATTCAAAAAAACCTTTATACCAACAGGACTGATTACAGAGAAAAAAGATGGATTGGAGCCGTGGAAAAAGTATGAAGTAGGACACTTTCCCCAAAAACTATTTATTTTTTTGTATATTTATGCTGCTTTGTGTCTCCTCCTTGAATTTACTATTTGTCTTATGCAATTTCCTTCTGACTGTTCATCTTTGTAGATAAAAAAGACGGAATTGCAAAGCTTGTTGTGCTTCCTCTTTATCCACAATTCTCGATTTCTACTAGCGGTTCAAGCCTCCGTTTATTGGAGAGTATATTCCGGTGATGAATGAACTACATAATTTTAATTTCATATTTTTAAATACTACCCAGAAAGAAACTAATATATGTTGCAATATGTTTAAATGAATTCCTAGGGAGGATGAGTATCTGGTTAACATGCAACACACTGTGATACCTTCTTAATACCAGCGTGAGGGATATATAAAATCCATGGCAGATTTGATCCAAAATGAGTTGGCCTGCTTCGCCTTTCCCGAAAAGGTATTACATTCTTTTATAAAATTATATCATCTTCCTTGTGATTATTTTCTATTCCAAATAGTTCTCTTTAAATTCATATATAGTTACATTAGATGCTGCAAAACACATGCAGGCTACCCAGGCTGATGATGGATCACTTTTTCTTGTTCTAATTGATACCTTGAACATGCATTTGATCTTAAAACCTAACTGAATATTCTACCCAAATTAGTTTAAAGCTCAATTGCCATTTCGACTAATTTCCTTCTAAGATTTTTGCTTATCCGTGGGAGCCTGAGGTTTTTTATATAGAGTACGCCCTCTCTGACACTTCTATTTAAAATAAGGTTGGTGTCCGTCGAATATTAACAGAAATTGAGCATGTGTCTTGCACACGTCAAGTAATTTTTCATAAATGAATAAAATACCAATCTCTTGTACTTTTTTATTAAACCCATAGTAAATTCCATTTAAAACAAATTAATAGTTAAAAAAAAAATAGTTAGAATTTAAGATGGTAGTAGAGAGAAGAAATGGAGATAAACACAATAGAGAAACCAAGAGTGAGAGATTATTCTAGGGTCACATAATCTCATAGTTATAGAATTGGAGTAGGGTTTACATCATATAACAAATGACATCACTACCCTCAAACTATACATTAATGACCTCATAGCATAAACACTCAATAATAATAGTAAATACTATATTCTATAACATCCCCCCCCCCCCCCCAACAAAGTTGGAGCATGTTGAACAAGCATGCTCAACTTGTAACAAAAAATGTCAAAGATAGCACAAAGTAAAAAATGGAGCACCAAATTTCTTGAGCCAATTACAATTGGATGTCATCTACGCCCATTAACAAATGCGACCAATAGGTGTACTTTTAAACACCAAACAACAAGATACATTTCATCATCCATCAACAATAGGTCCACAAATTGGCCCATCAAGAGGTGTTTAGCACCAATTAACAAAGGGAATTTCACCACTTATCAACAAAAGAACTTATAAAAAGTGTGTTTTTGAAGACCCAATAATAACAAAGTTTTGTTTTTGATTGGTCAAGCGTTTATAATTGTACCAAAAGTTATAACTGTTAGTAGAGATGCAACTTTAATTTCTTAAAAATAAGGTGAGTCTCAGCCCATCAATTTGCTCTTGCATTATCATTCTTACGACCCGAACTCATGATTCCTCTTTGATACAAATTGATGAGTCAAACGCTTGTAGTTGTACCAAAAGTTGTAGTTGTTTGTAAAGATGAAACTTTATTTCCTTAAGCAAGAGGTGATTTTGTCCCACGGAGCCCAAGCCTAGCGAGTCTTGACCCATTCAAGTTACAATATGCTCATACAACACTCATCAACAAAGGAACTTATAAAGGTCCATCACGAAGTCTGCTTTTAGACACCCAACAACACGTGAGTCATTTATAATGGTTCAAGCACTTATAATTGTACAAAAATTTATAATTGTTAGTAAAAACACAACTTCATTCCCTTAAACAAGAGGTGAATCTGTGCCCATGGAGCCCAAGTCAGAGATCCTCGGCCCATATATATTAGAATATGCTCCTGCATCATTCTCCTTAGTTGAATAGATTGTCACTTTTGCGACTCGAACCCATGATCCCACTCTTGTACCAAATGATGGGTCAAGCCCTCACCATTTTACCAAAAGCTATACATGTTAGTAAAGACAATTTGTTTCCCTAAAACAAGAGGCGAGTCAATGCCATGGAGCCCAAGCCTAGCGAGTCCCGGCCCATTCAGGTTAGAATATGCTCATAAAAAAAACTGAACCTTCTCTTCTCACTATCACCATCACCGCCATTACCACCATCGTCACCTCTACCTACATACCACCACCTAATTTAAAAAAGAAACACTAAATTCCACCATCAAACCAACCTCTATTGACACTAGCATCATCTGCCACCACAACCTTCCACCATCATCTTTACGTTTTCTCATCACCACCCTCTTTCAAACTCGATCGAGTCAAACAAAATGATAATCAGATGAACAAATTTATCCAGACTCATTGCATATATAAAAAATTGAATGAAAAAGATTCAATGTTCTAAAAAGCGGCCTAGGCGGTGTTAGGTGCGAGGTAGGCGCCTTGCCTAGGGGCTAAGCTGAGAAAAAAGTGGACCAAGTGAAAAAATCACCAATTATAAACAATTAGCCTAGTAGCACATAGAAAGTACACTGTACTACGATAGGATAGAAATATACAAAAAAATATACGTAGGAATTTGTATATATATATGTATATATATCAAATACAAATTCTCTCTATATATATATCAAATACAAATTCCTATGTATATATCATCTACTAATTTCATTTATACATATATATATCACATGTATGAAGGCTTCTCTGCACTTTTTGGTGTAATATTTATGAATGTTATACTGTTTTATTATATATAATAGAAAAATATTTTTTCGTATGTAATATTATGTTATTTGGTTTAAGAATTCAATATTAGTTGCACAAAATATTTTTCAGTCTGCAACATATCTATTTTGTCTTAATGTTAGCAATCTTTTATTTATGAATATTACGCCAAAAGTATACTTGATGTTTTGTGTAGAAAAAGCAAAAAACACTTCTAAGTATTAAAAGTGTCCCTCTTTAGAAGTCATCCTGGCTTTGTGCCTGGACACTTTTTTAAATTGGTTGCCATTTCCCCCTTATATGTTTCCTTAGAAGTCTTTATCAGTTGCGTATCTCTGGGAATGCTTCAAATTTTTCTCTCTGAGTGTCCCATTTTTTAAATTTCAATAAAAGTTTAAATGTTTAATTGAGAATAAGCTTTACAGGTGATGATATTTTTTAGCGCTCTTGGAGTGCCACTTGCTTATGTGGAGGAAGCTGGTGATCCATATAGGCTGAGATGGAGGAATGTGTTGATTTGATTATGGAAGAGTTAGAAAAGAGGAAGTTAAATAATCCATATACTCTAGCTTATCAGGTTCTTGTACATGGGCCTTATTTCATGCTCATATGTTTTTATCCTGAACAAAAATAATTCTTCATTAATATCAACAAAAATTTAGGCGTTGAAAGGCATAGGATATGGGAATAACGTGGAATTATGAAATTCGACATCTCTTGGACAACTTTTCATTTGTTTTAGACTTTGTATCTTTTAGGATTGCTAAAGAAATTAATATCATTGATTATAAGTTAGTTTCAATATCAATACCCATGTCCAACGGAGTAAAAAATGAGTTCTATGATTCAATGTTGCAAGGCACCAACGTCTCCTCAGACAAGGCGAGGCGCCACCTAATTCCGTTTACCAAACCTATAATTTTTGTTTGCTTGATTGTATATTAATATTTGTAATAATAAAATTATTTTATGATCTAAAATTTGAAATATGTGGTATAAAATATAATTATACACAGTTATGTTGAGACATATAAGAAAATATACCCAATAAACAACATGAACGCAAAAAACGCGTCCATATATGACGATTATTGTAACAACTTGTTGATAAATCACTTATTGATCTCATTAGAGTGGGGTGGGGTGATGTGGGGCCATATTCCCTTAAGATGGGAGAAAATTTAGCTGAAGAAGCGAGATTTGGCAGACAGAGTGAAAACTAATGGTGAAATGGATATGAGATTGTGGATGTGCAGGGTACGAGCTTGTTAAGAAACTCTCCTTGATCAAATAGGATCTTAGAGATGGAATAATGGCTTCTTTGGCAGTGTCAAGTTTTGCACCTTTAAAAGGTTGAAGGTGATAAAGGAGTAAAAATTAGTTGGGTTAGATAGGAAAGTGGGGAGGAGAGGAAAGGGGAGGTAGGTAGGAAGTTGTTGTTGGAGGAGATAAGATGGAGGCAAAAGTTGCATTCACTATGGCTAGAGGAAGGGGATAGGAGATCATTATATTATTTTATTTTTCTATAAAGTAGCTAATTCTCATCCCAAGTTCATTCACTCAGAAAAAGTGTGGTTTTGGAGCAGTCATATACCGAGGAGAGTCACATAAGCGAGGCAGTTAGATAGTTTTATATGGAATTGGATACGAGGAGGACGAGTGGAAGCCTTTTATGGGTTGGAGTTTGATAGCATATCTAGTGAGGATAATGATGTGTATCGAGCTCTGCATGGGTCGTATCATCTAAGATTGTGTTTTAAGGAACGACATGCTTGTAAAGGGGGCTTGAAGGTAATCCTGAGATTAAGGATAATTCCCTAATTGGCAAGAATTGTTGGGGGATTAAGAAACCGAAGCAACTTATGCGTGGCAACTCAGCATTACAACTCATACCCTAGCTTGTTGTGTTAGTCATATTATATCTTTTGTTTTTTATTGACTATGAGCTATAACGGTTGTAATGATATAACGAGAATAATAATGAGTTTGTGTGAGGTCAAACGGTACTCGCGAGAGACCAGGCTTGGCAGGGCCTGGGAGAGCTTTCATTCTCTATCTAATGACCTCACCGTGGGAACTTTAGAGGGACCTGGTTTGGAGGATTGAGAAGTAAGGCATCGTTGGGGTTTGTCCTGACCATCTTAGATACACCTGCTAAAAAACCGAAGGACCCTGGCCGTGGAACCTCGGGCGGAACAACTTGGAGTTCCATCGGGCATTGAGTTTTTAACCAACCAGCCCTCTACTTAATGCCACATCTACTGTAGGTGATGTCACTAGCCAGCTAAACAATGTCAGACCAGCACTTGAGTAAACCACCGTGGTATTTGGGGCTGTCAGACGGTTGGTGAGACACCTCTGTGCCAACAACCCCCTGACACACAATGGTTAAGCAAAAGGCATGTCTTGGCATTTAATGTTTATGACGTGGAGGCAACTAGTGGATCAGGTATTTAATGTTATGACAAAGTATGAGGGAGGTCTTTCATAGCCTTTAATGGCTGAGTTGCCTCGGGGGTGGTGTGGGGGGCTATTTAAGGACCCCAACCACCTTTGAGGAGAGGATCCTTTGGAGAGTTTAAGAAGTTATGACTAGAGAGAATATACATTCAGTGAGAGTTATTACCAACCAGAGGGTTTACTCGCTCACCATTGTCATTTATTACGAAGCTTTTAATACTTGATAGAGATTCTTGAGGGTGTTTGGTGTGTTTACCTGTCTGCCAAGGTGTACCTAGGGTGCTTACTTCTCTCTCACTCTAGCTAAGTTACTTTTAAGTTCTTTGCTATCTTCTGAGTTATACACGTGAGATTTGTGAGTTTAAACTGAGTTCATCTTCATTAAGGCTATGCTTGGGTGTCCTATAGTTAATCCAAGGTTCTGGCTAATTAACTTATTATTACCATACTCAAAAGAGGTTACGCCTCCATCTTATCTAAACTACCCTCTTACAACGCCAAAGGATTTTTCCTTAGAGTTTCAGTGGGTTACGCCACCTATCTCTCATTTTTTGTTTATTCTGGTGGGCATAGAGGCTTTGAGTTAGCTTATGTCCCTGTTTTAATTAATGGATTCGTGGTATGAGATATGAACATTTCTTGTTTGCATCGGTGTATCCATACACTACTTTCTTTGAATAAGTTGTATCAGTGTATCCGTATTCCATATTCGTATTCGAGTTTGCGTATGCAACGTGGATGGAGATATCTTATTTTTTTAAATCAGAAACAAAGTATCATTATTGATAAAAAAAACCACTGAATAACACATAGAGGGCCAGCAGTCCACCCACGCAAAGGAAATAAAAATTACACTACTAAGAAAAGAAGAGAGAAACATGAAAAGAAATTGTCGCCCCTCGCCAAAAAAATGGCAACATTTTAAATAGTCAAACAAACTTGGTAAAAATTGTGCACGCACATTAAAGTGCCCAAAGCAACATACTGTTTGCTTGAGGGGCCTTGATAGGCATGCCCGAAGGGCCCATGTCTGAACTAGAGTTTAACAACCAAAATTCTGATCTGCAAAGAACATCCACCGTAAACCCAGACCCATTCAACAATTAAGAAGTAAAATCCATCCACCTATCTAGAAGTGCTTGGATGTGAAGCCCAAAGTGTTACGAAAAATTGAATCCTTTCCTACACCTCTCCTTTCAAGCTCTCTTTATCATCAAAGGCTCAAATACTCGAATTTATCTTTAACTAGGCCAAACCTAATAATACGAGTTGATGTTTTCTTCCTCTCGCATCAGAAACACCAATCCATCTCAACAAATTCGTACCATTTATAGGGTAGCTCACTTCCTATCCCCAAAATCTTAAATAATCTCTTCAAACAAAATCTAACAAAATTGCAATGGGTAGTAAACTCGTGACTATCTTTAGACAATGCAAAAAGAGGGAGAGATCATGGTTTTATGCTTATTCCTTTGTAATAAAATCACAAATGTTCACTCTACCTTTGGCATAACCATGCAAAGACTTGTACTTTTGAGGGTATGCTAACTCTCAAAAGCTTCTTGTATTGTTCGATATATGGTATTAAAGGAGAATGCACAATAACATCAAAGAAAGATTTGCAAGAATTCTCCCAAAGAATTATGAAGCCAAACTCTTTTAAACTAAGAACCCTGAGATAAAAAGAAACCCTTCCATAAGAGCAAGGATTACAACAAAATTTTCGAACTATCTGACACCGAAATTCCTACTAAAAGAGAGATTCGAAGAATAGATATGAGAAGAAGACCAATAAGTCACTTAATAGAAGGGCCGTGATTAAGAGACAAGCGATAAAGTCTTGGAAAGAGAATGTTAGAAGGGAAAATACCCAAACCAATGATCTTCCCCAAATCTAATTTTAAACCGATTTGACCACACACATAATAAAGGAAGAGATCCAAATTTTGAAAAATAAATTTCCACGAACATTTATAAATGCCTCTTTCCTCCTTTCAATTGCCCCCATTTTCCGTGAAATCCATACTTGCTCTTAATGATAAAGCACCGAAAAGTTTCTTGTTGAAGAGGGAATATCCACAAAAATTTCCTTAATAAAGAAAACTTTCTTTGTTTAAAAGCTTACCCAATCCCAACTCCCCGCTTCTTAGCTAACAAGATGGCCTTTTTTCCTTTACCCAAGACCCTTTCAAAAAATTCGTCATGAGTTTTTTAATTTTAGTAGCAACTTGTACATGTATTTTAAAAAGAGACATAAAGTAGATGGGGATATTATTGAAGACGGATTGAATTAAAATGAGATTCCCACCCTTACACAAGCACCTGTTGAAACAACCTTCCAACCTACTACTTAGTCTCAACCTCTGGATCCCCAAAAAACAAACCTTAGGATTTCCCCCCAAGGGTAGTCCCAATTAATTAAAATGATAGGAACCCGTCTCACACCCCACACATCTACCTTGATCACCAAGTGTTGTTTTATCCATGTTAATGGCGACCACCACACTTTTGGATGTTGATTTTCAGTCCCTAATAGATGATAAACAAATTTAAGATATCCCTCAAGATGGCAATGCTCTTTTCCTTCTTGATAAGAAAAAAAAATGTATCTGCAAATTGCAACATGGAAACCCTCACCTTATCCCTACCAATCTCCAACCTTTAATCAAATGATTATTTCACGCACTATCAACTGGTCTACTCAATGTTTCCAAAACAATGAGAAAGAGGATAGGGAATAGCGGACCTCCATGCAGTCAGTTATGAATACACCTCCACTGATCGCTAAAACCCTTTTTAGCTAAAATGTGATCAAGAAATGACCAATTAACATGGTCATAATCTATTTTAATATCATTCTTAAAAGCCACCTCTTCTCTATTTTTCCTCTAAAATCCTCTACCACCTTGATAGCTATGAGAGCCAAATTCAAAATTTGTCTATCATTAATGAGAGCTACTTGAGAATGGCTAATCATATCCCTCCAAACCTCCTTAATTCTAACAGAGAGACAAAATTATGTAGAGTAAAGTTACAAGACTAATAGGTAATCCTTTAAGTAGATAGAAGAAGCGTTTTGGGGAATAAGGCAAATGAGAGTGGCATTAATTACCCCCTCTAAACCGTCCAACCCCGAATCTTTGCCCCCCTCAGATTCAAATATGCTTTTTAGTGTTTCCTCTTCGTTGAGTGGTCTTTCAAGCCACCCAACTTTTTAACCACTAATGGAGAGCTAATTCAGGGCATCCAACCCCATCGGCTCACTATGCTCCACATTATACCAATTCGTTAAAAAACTTACCTTTCATTGACAATTTGAGATTTGCCTTCTAGCCCCGCTATCATTTTAAACTTATTCAAGATTTTGTTAGATTTTTTCCCACTAGCAATCCGATGAACAATTATAGTGTTGTTATTCCATTATCTAATTCCTCTAACCTTCAATTTTTTATTCCAAGAGGTTTCTATATAACAATTCCTCCAGTTTAATTTTCAAGAAAATTGTCTCCCTCCTCAAGGAAATATCTAATCCCTCCGCATATTCGTTATCATCCAATATCTCAATTTTGTTGTAAATGTCCCCTCTTCTCCATAGTTAAATGACAAAGGCCTTTTGCTTCATTTCTCAACCCTGCTTCACATGCTCCAAATTTGTCATGAACTTGTAATCCTCACACTGCTCAAAGATTTTCTCCCTCCACTTTGTAAACACACCATTAAAATTTTTATGATTTAAACACGTCTTCTCGGAGAGGAATGGACTCAGACCCCATTTCTCTATGTAGTGTCAACTAGGGCGAATGGACAATGATCAGATGCAAATCTAACTAGAGTCGAATTAGAGCCCCTTGTTGGGCCTAGAGATATATAGATAGCCTAACTGCCTAACACATGGAAACAACTCCTCCCAACCTACCGAGAAGAGATATCTATACAATCTATAACATGACGAAGCTCACCCTTGTTCTAGACCACATGTATTTGGTGTTGTTTAATTCTATAACCCTAAGACCCATCTCCCTAATGATTCCATCAAAGTAACTCACACACCTAGTTACCCCTCTCCCCCGCCTTTTTTCATACTGATGGAAATCGCACCACAATAAAATACCTTCTAAAACAACATTTCTCCCCACATATTTCTTCCCTCTTTGGACCCAATCACTTTACATTCCAACGGATTATCTTCATTGATTAGCGAAACTATACCTAGATGTTCTATATTGAGCCCTCACCCCATTGTATTTAACCTTAATTTTTAAGTTATCCCTCCCCCCCTTTCTCTTAAGCCATTTTGAGCAGACATTTTTCGGTTTCTGCTAAATGAGCCTATATATATATATATATATATATATATATATATATATAGGGAGAGATTCACAAGTGAACCTAAAAGATGAACTTTTTAATGAACCTTAACAAAAAATACTTAATAATCAATTAATTTTAATTACTATGTTGTAATTGGTCCGCGCCAGCGGCAACGGACACGTGTGTCGATCGATCCCCAACCACCCTACCTACCCCCCCCCCACCCCCATGGCAGCCCTGCTATCATAAGGGCTGCCATGGTGGTGGTGGTGGTTGGTGGTTGGGGTGGGGGGCGGGTGAGGGGGTTGGTGATCGATCGACACGCGTGTTCGTTGCCGCTGGTGTGGACCAATTATAATACAGAAATTAAAATTAATGAGTTGTTAGGTGTTATTTTGATAAGGTTCATTAAATAGTTCATCTTTTAGGTTCACTTGTGAACCTCTCCCTATATATATATATATTTATATATATTATATGCACTGGTGAAAGATTTAGTCTTGGCAACAAAAATTTAAGATACCCCTTTAGGACACCCCATTTTGTAAAACGATCATCCTATCATTTTGATGATCACTCTATACTGAAAAAATATTGCAAGATACCCCTTTAGGAAAAGAAACACAATGAAACACTTTACTGAACAGAGGTTGCAATATTTCTGGGATTTACAGTTATCCCGCACGCCACACCCCTTTTTAGGCACATAGCTTGTATTTTAGATAACTGACTTCTTTTGGGTTGTTGGACTTGGTGCAAGATGTTTTATGAGGCTTACAACCATCTGGCCTAGTTGTATGTTTTTGGGAAATTTGAAATTTCGTCCTCCGATCTTGTTGAGAATGATCTTTAAAAATCAAAGAATCTTCTTTAGATGTGCTCCTCCCATTGCTAATATTGAGGCCCAAACTTTCTTAAGAGAAGAAAAGCGGAATTGACGTCTGGATTCTTTTTATTGGCCTAGGTTAAGCCACCACATAGATTTCCAACTTTCATAAACATCTTTGTGTTCCATGCTTCAAACGGTAGTCCCTCAATTGCAATTCATTTACCTGTTAATGCAATCTTTGATTTATTTCTGACAGTTTCAGATTCCTAATCTTCCGGAGAAATAATGATGTGTATGGTGATTCGTAGAGACACGTGGTGCGGGGTTGTGCCCCGGGAGAAGACTATCTTTTATTTTCTTTATTTAGTTTAGGGTAATATTGTCATTTTCCTTTATTTTTAGTCTTTAATTGGTCTCCAAGCATATTTGGGGTTAATTAGTTATTTTTAATTATTAATTGTCCTTTTTTGACTTTTTGGGTATTATCTTGGCTAGCAAGCTAACCTCTCTTATACATAGGCCCTTGGTCCTCATTTGGAATCACAACTTGAACATTGATAAAGAGAATATAGAGAGAGAAAGAAACCTTTTTTCTTAGTTTAGTTTTGTTTATTTATTGGTGGTGGTGGTGTTGTGTAGTGTAGTGTAGTTGTAATAATAATTCTTTCGCATTCTTAGATTCACATCAAATTGGTATCAGAGTTGCGTTTATCTTGGCGTTCGTCGTGGAGCGTGAAGTGGGTATCGAGTTGTGATTCCAACTCGTGCAACCCTTCAATCGGTAGATTGATAAACGTCCAAATGAGAATAGGGCGGATGGGAATCCTAAATTCCATCCTCCATCCTCCACCATCAACTCCCTCCACCTACACCTCCACCTCCTACCACCACCTCGTCAAATGAAATACCGTCTCTTACCTTCCCCCAAACCCTAACCCTAGCAACCCCTCTTCCCTCCCTCCCCCTATTGCCACAACTGCCAAACTAAACCCTAACCCTAAATAAGAACCAAGAACCATCCAAAACTCCCTATGACCAAAACTTTAACACCCTTCCACCACTATTTTCCCTCTTCCCCCCACTCATATATGCCCAACCACAATCAAACCCAACATAAATGGGCTTTCTTCCTTCGATTCAATCCCTAACCCCCTATTTCACCTTAAATCCGGTTAAAACTGGTCTTAGGGCCTATTTGTTACACAACATCCCACCTTGATGAAAAATGCATCCCATTTGGGGCCCATTTTTTACTATTTCCCATTTTTGGGTCCAGCTTTGGGGAATGTCGTCGCCTTCAGTCCGCTTGTTTCGACATCGTATTCGCAAAGGTACGGCCGTTGGAGCTCCCGTCCGGTCAGATTCAAGAGTCCATCACACCAAGTAGCAACCATTTACTTGTGGTGTCTAGAAGGCGGATATGGTTGTTAATATTTGGTTGCTCGGATTTCGTATGGGGACATCGCCGGGATTTGGGTTTATAAGACCCATTATTGATGAGGTTCATACACATGGGACTAATTCCGATTGGGCTTCCCACTTTTGATTGAGATCTGCAGCTTTTCTTAGTTCATATCATGTGGCATTGATGAGTCATCCTCCAAACTCTTGGACGAGCTTTTTCGAAGACGGGAAGAATGATGTGTATGGTGATCTGTAGAGACACGTGGCACGTTATTGTGCTATTTTATTTTCTATTATTAGCTTAGGGTAATATTGTCATTTTCTTTTATTTTTAGTTTTTAATTGGTCTTCAAGCATGTTTGGTGCAAGTTAGTCATTTTTAGTTATTAATTGTCCTTTTTTGTCTTTTTGGGTATTAGCTTGGCTAGCAAGCTAACCTCTCCTATAAATAGGCCCTTGATCTTCATTTGTAATCACAACTTGAATATTGATAAAGAGAATATATAGATAGAGAAATCCTTTTTCTTAGTTTATTTTTTATTTTATTTTATTTTTTTATTTTTATGCGGTGGTGTTGTGTAGTTAGTAGTTGATGTGTAGTTGTAATAATAACACTTTCGCATTCTTAGATTTACATCAAATAGTGATTCCATTCTCCAACATTATGGATTGATTATATAAAATAACTCTTTTTCTTTCTTGTTGTTCGGAAAAATAGCTCTGTGACACAGGAGGGAATTAATATGATTTTAGATGAAATGAAAAAAGGAGGTTTCTCTACAATCTCTTCCCAGGAATCAAAAAAGTTGATTCTCTAACACATACAATATGCAATACCCATTATTTAGAAGTAGCATGGACAATGGTGTTATTCATCGTCTTCTTAGTTTTATGCTCCACCCTCTGGTCACTCTTGATCTACTCTGTCCACATGCTCTGAGAAACATCGTAGAATGGAAGTCCAAGAGCTTGATCAGTCTTTTATGCCAAATTTACCAACCCCAATCATTCCTTCCATCCGCTTCAAAAGAAACTTGTCTAAAATTACCTATAGGGGGTAGGGGTCGGGTTTATTGATGTGAGATGGAGCCAGAGAAAAAGGGGAGTTCTAGTTAAAATTCAGAAACGATTCGCGTATATACTTCACAGAAACGTGAAATGAACGTAGCCGGTAAAGTAGCTGGAAGGCATGGAAGTTTTGTCTATGTATAGAATTCTAATGAATAGAAAAATAGTCCGTAAAACCAATTAGATTACGATTTAACTCACTTTTCTTCTTCCCTCTTAAAAAATAAGTCATTTGTAGTCATAACTTGGGGGGGATGTTATGGCATTTTTTAGTTATACTTCAGAGTTCTTGGTGTTACTTTGGTACAATTAGTATAATTCAATTATAAATATTCTCCAGTAACAAAGATGATATTACCAAGAATGTATGTAATGTTTTATCTTTATATTACTGAGAATTTTGAAGTGATTCTCACATGCATTATAATGCATGTTATGTGAGCTTCATAGTGGCTTTGTTGGTCCTTATGCAGAGTAGAGTTGGACCTGTGAAATGGTTAAAACCCTATATAGATGAGACACTCGTTGAACTTGGGAAGAAAGGAGTTAAAAGTCTGCTAGCTGTCCCAATCAGGTATTAATATTGGCAAGTAGCCAAATTTGAAATCATGCTTTATATATTTTGTCTGTCTCTACCCTGTTAGTGAAATATTAAATATTTTGACTTGTAAATTTGTGCCTTGAGAGTTACATTTACTTTGTTAAAATTAAGATTGTGTTTTTCCACTTGATTCAGCTTCGTCAGTGAACATATTGAAACATTAGAGGAAATAGACGTTGAGTACAAGGAATTGGTTTTAAAATCTAGTATAGAGAAATGGGGTCGTGTTCCTGCCTTAGGATTTGAGCCCGCTTTCATTACAGATTTGGCAAATGCAGTGATTGAAAGTCTCCCATACGTAGGAGCAATGGCAGTCTCAAATCTTGAAGCTTGACGGGTTCGATTATAAACTCTCGTTATAAATCATTGAACCAGTGGGTAATATTAGAGATTTTACAATTGTTGCTATTTTGGAATTGATGGATGATATATTTGATTTTTTTTGTATTCAATTAAACCTAGAGTCGCATTTGGAATAACAAACTATCAAACCTAGAGTCATATATGGACAACTCTTCAATTGAAGAGCTTGCAATTGAGTGGGATATAAACACTAAAAATTGGATCCAAAGAAGTGACAAAAAATAATCACAAATCTGAACATTGTATCAGAAAAACAAATATTGAATCATATCCTATTTATAGTAAAAAGTAAAATCCTATTTAGTTAGGAAAATATTAAAAACCAAAAGGTCATTCACTACTCTAATATTTCCTAAAGATGACTAAACTTCTTTTACAATTAACACTAACAATATATAAAACAAAACTATAAACCTCTGTCTACATAAACACAAAGAAAAAAATTTGCAGAAGAACGGGGCGCACAAACAAGCTGGAAAATTCTTGAGCATCATGATTTCGCCTGGCTGCATTGAATATCTTTAAATTTTTGTGGCCCAAATAAACTAAATTTGAGTGGTAGACTTGTAAAATTTGTACCTCAAAATCATTAGGCTCAGTACTAATTATCAATACCAGTGCTTTTTTTTCTTCACGACATGACAAATCTGGAGCCCTGCACTAGTTGACAAATTCTTCCCAGCTATAATTGGGGCAGTCTCATGTATCCTCAGCCCAAAACATAATTACCCACCTGTTCAAATGGGTCATTGCGAGCCTTAGGTTATTTGTGATCTTAGATGTCATTGATAACTTCAAAACCAGTCCATTGAGGAGAATAAGAATCGACACATAATCCTTTTCTTTTATTGTTAACAAAATCTCACGAGGGTCTAGAGCAGCTCCATATCTGTGACGTACTAGATCACACCCACAGGAGGCCTGCTCACGGTCTGTAATCTCCATCACGAATTTTCTCAAGGTTCGTGACCACGAGGGTAAAAAATAACCTAGGGTTGTGAAACCCTAAATTTTTTCTCCCGTACACCATCACCAAGTCATTCGAACACCATAGCAGATCACAGTGTACTGCATGGAGGACAGCCGTAGCCGAATATGCAGTGGGGGAGGTCGATTGAACTCATTTCTTCTTTGATTCCATCGTGTTCTTGTTCTCTCTCCTTGATCGTAACACTAGGACTGAATTAGGCTGCTAATTAGGGGCTTTTACTCGTCTCTTCTTCTTAATGTTATTTATCGCAGCCTTGGGCATTGCATTCCCTTTCGCTTCAGTTTGATGGGTTTTGTTGGTTTGGGCAGCAATATGTTTACTTTGTGAGGTTTCGAGTTCAAAGATGGGACTGCAGGTAGGGTCTGAGTGATGGATCGTCCATCGGAATACCTGGTTGGATGGACATTTGAGGGGTTGACAAGACTCAAGGCAACTTCAATGGATATCACACGCTTCTCCATCAGTAGCTTGTGTATCCTTCATGGGAGCCATTAATAGTGGGAGAAACGGGAGGGTAAACACCCACACCCCCTCACACCCACACAAGATGGTTGCCAAGCTCTGCTAGCAATTTGATGCAAACACCCTAAAAGGGATCCAAAGAAGAGGCAAAACCCAAGCACAAATTTGAAAATTATATTAGAAAGCCAAAGAATGAATCATCTATTTACTTCATCTCCTATTTATGCTAAAAGTAATCCTATTTCAACTAGTAAAGTATTAAAAGATCAAAAGGCCCTTCACTTACTCTAATGTTCCTAAAGGGGGCTAACTCTTTTATAAAATTTAGTACTAACAATATATAATATAAAACTACAAACCCTTATCTACATAAGAATATGTGTTTATCTAAATGAAAAATGATTATTTATTTTCAAGGTGATCAACTAGCCTCACACACACAATATATATATATATATATATATATATATATATATATAGGCTCAGGTGCGGACTTCCCGTGCGGACTTTTCATGCGGACTTTGTCCTTATCCCGAAAGTGGTCCCCTCGTGGTCCCAAAGACTTTTGTTATTTACTCTAGATGGTCCCCCTCTTGTCTTATACTAAAACCTTATTTTAAGACCATATAATTAAAAGATTTATAGTTTAGACCCAAAATTGGTATAAAGATTTTAAAGATTTTAGAACCTCACCAAATTTCGACCAAAACCCAAATTCTGGTATCAGAGCCATAAGACGTTCCTTTTAGACTAAAAATACTTTAATGACCTTGGGATTTATCCCTCGCATTTACCAAGATATTTTTAGATCCAACCCAGACTACCAACCTATACCCATAACTGATTTAGATTCAGAAGGTTGTTTAACCACACACATAGACGGTTTTCACACATTGAACATATCCCAGCCAAACACGTAGACAGTAGACAAGTTTCTGCTAGTGCTATTAATAGCATAATAGACCAAAATAAGTGTATACTGCTTATATTAAGACAATTAATCATAGACACTCAAACCTCAGAAACAGAGATAAAAAATATCTCTAAAAGATTATTAGACATAGATAATCAAATCCCAATAGACTTAGTACACGTTTTACAAGAAATAAATATTAAGACTAATCATATAGAAGTCCTTAACAAAGAACTTTTAGAAATTAAAACTATAATTAAAAATCAAGATAGTGAGTTAATTAAACTTACCAAAGAACAAGCTAAGCTTATCCCTTGACTAGATAGTTATCTTCCTAATGGAGATAGTTAGATCAAACTGGAATGAGGTACCAAGAGACCTCTCCATTCAGACTTTATCCGAATTTTATCAAAGAATTTTAGAAAAGATAAATGATGATAGATTTTATTATAAGATAAATGAAAATGAGATTGCTAACGCGGCCAAAGCAACTAGACTTATATTAGAAAGATTGAATTTAATTTCTACATCCATAGCAGCTACCCAAGACTATAACAATAGCTTTGTTAAAGACTTTCATTTAGACTTAAAGGCTAAGAGAGAAGGATTAACCACCTTCTATACAGACTTTGTTAAATTCCAACAAAATTTAACAAATTATCTTAATAATATGGAAAGCCATAACCTATCCAAAATGGATAGTATTATTAATGAACTTAGACTAAACATGGCTAAAGTAGAAGAAAAATACGAAGAAATTATAAACAAAATTAAGGCCGTATATAATAAACCTTCTCAAGCAGAAATAGACTCTCCTTTTATTCTAACTAGGTTAGATAAAATTGAAAAGACTGTAGAAGCCATAGAAGTTAGAACTATGCAACAACTAGAAAAAGATAATGAAGTAAAAGACTATATCACTAACGTTGGTAAAACCATCGTTAATTCTCTAGCTAGACATAGTGAAGAAACTTCTAAAAAGACTAGAAAAGAGAATAAGAATTTTAAAGAAGAAATCCTTAATCAGATAAAAAGACAAAAAGATTATTCAGAGTTCTTAGAAAGAATTGAAAAAGGACTTGAACAAAAATAGGTAACCACCTGTAAGTTTAAAGAATCCCCTCCTATAGAAACTAGAGAAAGAAATACCATAGGTCGACGAATCATAAATGATGGATTAGATAAGACTAATAAGATAGACAGCTCTATCCCAAATATTGGACAGAGTAATCATATGCTCCAAAGACTTAAGGATTCATCCTCCAATGTTAGGACACGGTGGAAAGAAAGAAATTTCACCAATCCCCTCTAATGGAAATAATGGGGTGAAGTTGACTGGAAGATTGTTGAAAATTCCATCCATAATGGACAACTTCCATTCGTTAGATATATAGACTTGTTTAAAGAAGGTACCACTCCTAAGACTCCCAATTATAACATGACCTACCATTGTAGAAATCATGTGTTAGACAAATCTTATACTGAGCTCAAAGTAGGGGTGTAAAACGGACGGATACGGAGCGGATACCATTGTAACCACATCCGTATCCGTCAAGACTCCACACTATCCGTATCCGTATCCGTATCCGCCCGGATAATAATTTAAGCTATCCATATCCGTATCCTCTTGGATTTTCCGAATTCGGATAATATCCTTATCCGTTTTTATTGTTTAAGATACATTAAGATACACATAGCATATTGAACACTAATTTAATCAATTAATTAAATATATAATTTTTCATTCCATGTAAGATATAGAGAATGTGTGAAGCATAAAATTAAAGTATAAAAGAAGGTTTGAGGAAAAGTACTAACCTTTAATGTGCATTTTCTTATTCAATTTTGAGCCATTGAAATTTGTATCCTCTTCAGTTTCTCTAATGTTTGAACAAAAATGAAATGAAGCATCATCTTACCTTAAAAGAATAACTCAATTAAAATATTAACGGAGAAAACAAAGAATATATTACAATTAAGAAGGGATGTTATTTTTTACCCCTTAAGTTCTCGAAGTGTGTCTTTCTCATCTCCTTTCCTTTGTATCCTTGTTGAATTAAGCATTAAGGTAATCACAACTCGCATGTTAGTAGTAATGCATAAAGATAAGACATTAATTGTTTGAACATACTAATTCACCCAAATAAAACTTCACCAATATATGGTACTAAAAAGATAAATCCATGAGTTTAATAATACATGTAACATAAGTTTTTCTTATACATAAAAGTTTCTTCCACCAAAATCCGCCCCCGTAACACAAAAATTATCATCTTCAACTTCCAAGGTCCAACAAAGCTGTATTGGATAAGAAGAAAGAAAAAGTTATAAACAGATTATTAGCATTAGCTATTCATTATCACAAGAAGAACAATACTAACAAAAATATTCAATTAATAATAATACCTGAAAATGAATTTTCGAGAGCCTAGCTATTCATTATCATCAGCAACCTTCAAATTTTCTAAAATTTTGCAAACAAATAATAAGTTAGTGTTTATTTATGTTTAATAGTAATGACAAATATAAATTTTATTTTGACTTACCCAGTTTCTCTCCAACATAAGGCAACCAATCTTTCAAACAAAGAAGAGTCTCGACAGTCTCAGAAGCTAAAGATGAACGTGTATCATCCACAATTTTGCGCCCCCAACTAAAAGTTGACTCTGATGCAACGGTAGTAACAGGAATATCTAAGATATCACATGCCATCTTCGCAACTGTGGGGAACTTTCGCCCATTAGTCTTCCACCAATGCAAAATATCAAATGCAAACTCATTATCATCGTCGAGAGGGAATAAAGATTCCTCCAAGTAGTGTTCTAATTCAGACTTCTGAACTATAGATGAAGCATTAGAGCGCTCCATAATAAACCTTTTAAATCCTCCTGTAAAGCCAGATCTTGCTTGGGGAATAGTATCAACTTCACGAGTAGACTGCTCACATCTATCCCCAAGTATGATGGGAGAACATGAAGATTCACTATTTAAACTTTTATATTCAGCATATAACTCAAACAAAGCGGTGCAAACTCTACGAATGTAACTTTCTTCTAAAGAACCATAAATCTCATGATAAGCATAGTGAACAAACTCCATTTTGTACCGAGGGTCCAACACTAGTCCAAATGTTAACACCAAACTACACCTCGCATTTTCAACGCCATCAAATGAATATAATCCACATTACTTTGCATCCATTTATTCAACTGATAATTAATATTACAAACATCATTGAAATAGTAGTTCAGTTAGGTATTTTGTCCCTGAAAGGCGATTTGTCATTTCATAAAAAAATTTCAAACATTCACGAATTTTTTTCCCTCGTTCCCAATCATGCTCAATTGGAAGAAACTCATAATCACGATCCCACTCTGCCAAGCGCTCAAAAGATCCTCTCAATTCTATGGCACTCTCTACCATAAGATACATAGAATTCCATCTAGTTTGACAATCTAATTCCACATAAAATTTATACAAAAAGTACAAAAATATTTTCCTTTAAGAAAAATTTTGAGAAAAAGCACAAAAAGATTTTATTTTGATAATATTTTTTTTTTTAAAAAGGCCAAAAAGATTTTTCTATTTTTGCACCTGTTATGGATGAGCATTTAAGTTAGCCAAGTCACAACTTCATTCCATATATTCATGTGACTATTTGATAGTGTTTTGAGATAATAGGTCAATTCATCCTTGTGCTTTATAATGTTTGGAGTCATTAAGATGTAATTAAGTGTTACTTCCTACACGTTTGACTCATGTTTCCTTTATTGCACACATGCACGGATTTGTTTGATTATTGTGCTTGTCTTATCACATGTTGGTTGGGTGTTTTCATCTCAATCCTGTCTTTAAAACAAACCAAGCGCGATAATTTTTTATAAGGAAATTGTGCATATAAAAACCGTGTTGTGAGTTTGTGTGCTTTGTTTGAATAACGGGGAGGGGCTGCGAAAGGTAATTATCTATCCTTTGCGCAAAAGTCACCGTTAAAAAGGACCTAAAAAATGGAGGAATTTTATTATCCGGGGTCCAAAGAGGTTAAAAGAGCCCGAAAAAAATTGAAAGGCAATAAAAAGAAATTCATGCCAAATTATGGGCCATTTAGGTTTTTGCACCAATTCTCCAAAGTTTGAGAATTTAGATTACCTCTAAAAGAAATTATATATGAGGGAGTTTTGTTGGAGAATTTAAAACGGGTTTGCACATCCTTGAAATGCTTGAAAAAATGCGCTACATAGTTTTGGACGTTATTGGGGTGGAAATCATTTTGACTTTGATTTGTTGATTTGCATAAGACGATGTCATCTAAATTCTACAAATTTTTACACCTAAGGATACCTTTGATGTTCATTCGTTAGGAGTACACGTATGCATTGTGCACATATGATTGATTGAGTTGATTTACCTATCGAATGTGTTCACACCCATTCATTCCATTTCCATGACTTGGTTGTTTGAGTTTAAATCCATGGTGTGATTTTTGTATCATATTTGTTCAAATTGGTATCCTATCTTTGTATGAAAAATTTGAAAAATTCAAAAATAGTTTCTATTTTTTTTCTATATCGTGACACCCCGATTTTTCTTATTTGATTCATTCTTCTCATTTGTCTATTTGGGGACATCATAAAAAGGGGGAGAAAGAATTATCATTTTATGGGGGAGTTTTAATTTTGGGGGAGTTTTGAGATTTGACTTATGCTTATCATATATTGGTATCTATGTTTATCTCATTTCAAACTCGATACGTCACTTGGTATTTTTTTCTTTATCTCATGTGTGTAGGTACTACATTGATGATCTCTGAATTGCACACTCTGATGAGAAAAGATTTGAGATTCCTGAAGATTTGAAGAACAAACGATGAAGACTATTCATTTGTACCTTTTCCAGTTTTGGGTTCATGGGAGGGTAGATTTGTATAGGCAATTTCATATTTGATAATTCGGATTTTTTATGTATGTACCGTCATAGACATAGGGGAAGATTTGTAAGGACATTTTTCTCATGTCCAACATGTTACATTTGTGTATGTCGTACGCCGCTACATTTGGCACGTCACCTCACGATATCACATGACGGCCTCTATCCGAATTTCGGGATTCAAGCATTCAACATCTCCATTAATGTGTCCCACATCTGCCTCAACGACTTCACGTTCCAAGATTTTAGGGACTTAATGCAAGTGGTACGCAAGGGAAGTCAAAAAAGTGAAATAAGGCTTGATAGGGAAGTTCAAGGGAATTTTCGTAATTTCACATCCATAGTTCGGAGGTCTGGTCAACTGGAAAGTTGAAGAGTTCTCCGCAATGAAGATACTGGAAGAAACAGAACCTCAATCCGAGTTACGATGAAGAAGTTATGACCTTTTGAAGTTGGAGAAAATTCCTTGAAGAATGCTGTTTTTTTAACCCCATACCAGAATGGTACATCCAAACCGGTTCGGTGTACCCCAGAACCAGTTTGGTGTACCTGTACGCTGATAAGATTTTTAGAGTTTTAAAAAAGCGAAACTCTTCATCTGTTTTTCCTATAAATACCAACTTTGGGGGAGCCGTTTTGCAAGACTTTAGGAGATGAATTTGAGAGTCCAAATACACCTAGTCTTCATATTTTTGAGTCCCAAGACTCATGTTTTGATTCACACAATTCTTCCAATCCTTTGTGAACCTTTTTGGTAACCCAAGAACACAACTTTGAGTTTGTTCAACCCTTGTGGAGAAGCCGTTTCTCTTCTCCATTGCAGCCCTACTGGAAAGGGATAATTCCAGCCGCGACTATAGAATCTGATACTCGAGGGTAATCTTAGTCAACTTGTATTTTCATTGTAATCCCATTGTAAGCCGTTTTCTTACAAATTATAGTGAAAATAAATGGTTTTGCCCCTGAGGGGGATTTTTCCTTAATTGCATGTGTTTGAATGTTCTTGCGTAGATTATCCATTTATTGAATCACATACTGCTGCATGTTTAGGGTTTGTTTGTAAAAGGGTTTTATATATAACTTGATCATTTGAACGCGAGCACACACACTCTTCATTTTAGAATTCAAACGAGTCTGTCGTAACGCAACATTCCAAATTTGATTTCTTTGAAGTGATAACCCAACATGCTTAACACTATTATGAATTCTCTCAATAAAAGTATCAATCACTTTAAACCCATTCCTAACAATCAAATTAATAATATGAGCAGTGCAACGAGTATGAAACATATCGCCATTTTGGAGAAGAACTTTTTTACCATTCAACCATGACTTAATACGCTCTACCATTGGCTTATTATATCCAAAATTATCAACTGCAATAGTCATGAGCTTTTTTTCAATATTCCACTCTAAGATTCTAGTCTTCACCCATTAAGCTACATTTTCAGCATCATGTGGACATTCGATCCAACAAAAAGAAATTATTTTCTTATGCAATTTCCATTAATTATCTATGTAATGGCAACTCAAACAATAATACCTAGTTCCTTGATGTCTAGGAGTCTAGATGTCTGTAGTGAGGCTAACCCTAGATGAAAGACTTTCAATGCTCTTGTAAAGCTTTTCTTTTTCACATTTAAAACCTCTTTTTAAATCATTTCTCACAGTAACTCTTGACCGAAATTTATAAGTAGGACAACAATAAGAAAGCCAATACCTGAAGTACTCGTGCTCGGCCATAAGAAAGGAATAATCATGTTTAACAACCATTTGAGCAAATAAAAGTCTCTCCACATCTGGGTCAAATTTTTAAGAGCTAAACTTTGGAACCGGATCACTAGATGACTTAACTGCACCAATATGTTTATGTCTAATGTCTCCTCCACTCGAAACCTTACGTTTACACGATTTGAGATGGTTGCTCAAGTGTGAGGTTCCTTTTGAACTCCCCGCATCAAACTTTCTTTTGCAATGGGTGCAAGTCGCCGTAACAGAACTATCTGGATGAACCTCTCTATTAAAATCAAACCACACGTTAGATGTAAGTTTCTTGTTATGCGCTTTGTTCTCACTAGCTTTGTTGTCACTAGCCACACTTGCGCGATCCGACGAAATACTCTCCCCTGGAACAGGAGAAGATTCATGCGTGGAAGGATTGTTTTGATTAGCTTCTGTAGACATATTAAACTGCATCGTTTTGAGGGATAATAAGTGATATGCGACGTTCCCAAATAAAATCTATTTTTTAAAAGAAAAAAAATTACAACGTAGAAAAGGCATAAAACTGATCTTAAAAAAAAATATGAAACTAATTTTAACAAAAAAATTTGTTACCTAAAATTTTCATCCTAATATTACTAAAAAATTTGAACCAATACAGAATTTATGAAACTCCATAATTCAGTTAGTCTACTTTATGAGGGATAATAAGTGATATGCGAACAACGTAGAAAAGGCATAAAACTGATCTTTAAAAAAAATATGAAACTAATTTTAACAAAAAAATTTGTTACCTAAAAATTTTCATCCTAATATTACTAAAAAATTTGAACCAAAACAGAATTTATGAAACTCCATAATTCAGTCTACTTTATTAAACTCCATAAACAACCATAAACATATCACTATAACCATATCAGTGTATCTACAAAAATGTATCTAGAAGGATCCATATCAAATTCAGTAAATCCATAGCAGATGTTTAAGTTAGGGTTTCGTCTACCCATTCATCCCGTCATCAGGTCCATTCTTTCCTTTATCAACTTGGCCCCCTCGCAGCTCTCTCCCAATGCTTGGAGAGTCATTATTGGATCCATCATCTTGTGGAGGGCAGTCCACCACTCTGACCTCCCAGTTCAGGTCTTTGCTGGTTGTTACGTCCCTACCTCGGCCAAAAACCATCCGAGCTACTATCACTTCATGGCTCGGAGGGCTGAGAAGAAGATGCTTCAGGTCACTCAGACCTCGAATCACAATTGGAAGCCCCAGTATTTTTTTGCCTCAGGGCCATGGGAATTTGGCTCATCTGTTCCCTCTTCCACTTTTGAGCCGAGGATACCCCTCAGATGGGGTAAAGTCACCATGTCTGCCAGGGCCGATCCTGGCCTAAGTCTTCAAAATATCAAAAAGGTGAAGGCCATACAAGTCCAAGGGGCACATGGTCTGTTTGTCAAATTCGAACATCTGCTGACCCCCCAGTATCTCTCGGGGACGAGCCTAGGTGGAGGTACCCTTGTTGACTTTGGTAAGGATTTTCCTTTTTGTTTCAAGTCTAACCCCTGATCATTCATGTTTAATTTCTAACTCTTATCTTTTCACTTTTGTAGAGAGACCACCAGGTGTCCCAGACGAATTGTGGGAGATGGCAGCTCCGAGTTTGGCCAGACTTGCAAATAAGACTGGTTTAAACGCTCCTCCTCCAGCTCCCTCAACATCCAAATCCAAGAAGGGGGCCCCTTGATTTTCTCAGGGTTTGCTTCAATCCCCCTCTGATTAACGATGAACCCCAGGAATTTCCCGGCTCCTACCTCAAAGACACACTTCGCCGGGTTGAGCTTCATTTTGTACGATTCCATGACATTGAAAGTCTTCTCAAGGTCTGCCACGTGAGTACATGCTTTCAGGCTCTTCGTTAGCATATCGTCCACATACACCTCCATGGTCTTACCTATCTATTCCTCGAACATCTTATTGACAAGACGTTGATAGGTCGCACTAGCATTTTTCAAACCAAAGGGCATCACCTTGTAACAGTACATCCCCTTGTCACTAATGAAGGCTGTCTTCTCAGAGTCTTCGCCATCCATGAAGATTTGGTTATAACCTGAATAAGCATCCATGAAACTCATGAGCTCGTGCCCTGCCGTTGCATCCACCATCTGGTCTATCCTAGGTAAGGGATAGCTGTCTTTCGGGCAAGACCTGTTCAGGTCTGTGAAATCTACACACATTCACCACTTTCCATTGGCCTTAGGCACGATGACTGCATTTGAGAGCCACTCTGGATAAGTAACCTCTCTTATGAACTCGGCCTCTTCCAACTTCTTCACCTCTTCCCGGATGACCTCATACTTCTCCCTGGAGTAGACTCTTCGCCTCTGCTTTATAGGCCTAGCATCTCTGTCCACGTTGAGCTTGTGGGTCATGATCTCAGGGTCGATACCAGGCATGTCTGCGTGACTCCATGCGAAGACACTCTGCCTCCTCCTGAGGAAGTTTATCAGATCTTCCTTGATCCCTTGCTCCAGGGCCTTGCCGACCTGGACAGTTTTTTCCGGCTCGTCCTCATTGAGGACGATGGATTCTACCTCTTCCGCGGCCTCTCCCTTCTTCAATTTTGTTTCGTCTCTGGGATCAAGAGTGTCAATGCTGTAAGTGGTGGTTGCTCTCTGATGGGCCTCTCTCTCTTCGGCCGAGTTGAAATAACATTCCCGCGCCGTGGTCTGGTCCCCTTGCACTTCCTCTACCCCACAAGGAGTCGGTAATTTTAGCATCTGGTGGACTGTCGACGACACGGCTTCGAACTCTTTGAGGGTCACTCTTCCGATGATGAGGTTGTAGGCCGAGAAGACATTTTCATCCATAATAAAAAAGTTTATCTTCTTGGTCAGCCTCTTAGGCCATTCATCTCCCATCCGTACATCCATTTCATACATGCCCAATGGGTGTACTTTCTCACTACTGAAGCCTATCAATGGGTGATGGTAGGGCACCAGCCTTGCCCTGCTAAGACCCAAGCTCTTGAAACAAGGCCAGAATATCACATCTGCTGAGCTTCCCACATCTATGAGGATTCTCCCTACATCGCACCCATGCACCCTTGTTATTATGACTAAAGGGTCATCATGAGGGGCTAAGATGCCCTTGAAGTCGAGTCTGGAGAACCCCACTACGAGGGTGTCCATGCCCACCTTCTTCCTCTTCTGCACTGCGTCAGAAGACGTTAGATTCACAACCTCAGGCTTGACCACTGACTTAGCCTCCGCTACATGAGCCTTCCTATCGGCTACCTCAGAGCTACCTCCTGCGAATCCCCCACATATCGTGCTAA
This sequence comes from Sambucus nigra, assembly GCA_949130495.1. NCBI lineage: Eukaryota > Viridiplantae > Streptophyta > Magnoliopsida > Dipsacales > Adoxaceae > Sambucus > Sambucus nigra. Next base: position 647,352,871 of record OX422216.1, read on the forward strand.
CACCAAAGGAGATCATTCTGACCCTCTTCACTAGGGTGTTGTCATCCTTTGGTGGGAGATCCGGGTCATCTCCATCATCACCCTCTGAATCATCATGACTTCTAGCCGGGACATCACCACGGCACCTGTCATTTCTTCTCTTCTTCGAGTCTTCTCTTCCACCCTTTGGGGCCTTGCCATCCACATACTTTCTCAGCTTCTCGGATTTCAGCATCTTCTCGATATCATCCTTCAGAGCGAAGCATCTATCTGTGACATGGCCGTGATCCTGATGGAACTCACACCAGAGGTTTTTATTCCTCTTATGTGGTGGGGCCTTCAATTTCTCTATCCACCTCAGATTCCGATCAGTCTGGATCTCATTAAGGATGTGCTCACAGCTCACAGTCAGAGGAGTGTAATGAGCGAACTTGTCATCTACTGACCTCTTCTTCCCCTCTTTCTTGCCCTGAGACCTCCCAGTGCTACCACGGTTCTCCTCCTCATATTTGGCGGCCATTTCCTCTTCCGCATTCATCACTTTCCCCGCGGTTGCTAGCAGCTCTACCATAGACTTAGGAGGGTCTTCCGCCAGTTTCCACAGTATCTTTCCCTTCTAGAGGCCTCCTATAAGGGCGTTCATGGCTATGATCTCTTCGTAATCCTCCACCTCCAACTTCTCCTTGTTGAATCTTGCTATGTAGTCTCTTAGGCTTTCACCCTTAGCCTGTTTGAAATATAGGAGGTGGGTAGTCTTCTTTTGAGGTCTTACCCCAAATCAGAAGTTGTGGATGAACTGCTCAGCTAAGCCTTTGAAGTTCTCGATCGAGTTCTTCGGAAGAGAGGTGAACCAGCTGTGTGCAGCCCCTGTCAAAGTTCCCAAGAAGGCCCTGCACTTCATCTCATCGGGTATCGAGTAACTATCAGCCGCTGACTGATACATCTCGATATGGTGCACTGGGTTAGTGTTGCCATCATACTTAGGAGTCACTGTAGGAGGCTTGAACTTAGCTGGGGTTGGGAACCCCACTATCCTAGATACAAACGGGGAGCCCTCCGAGTAGCCCCTCTATAACGGGTCCCTGCTCTTTATGAGGTCCCCTATTTTCTCCTCGAGATGTTTGATTGAGTCATTCCAGGGTCGTCTCTCATCAACTTGGCCGAGGTTATCCCCTGCCACCTCTCTGCGATGGACAGAGGGTTCCCCAGCCACGACCCGTTGACTGTTGACCTCTTCCTGCTCCCTGGCTCTTCTCTCTAAGGGTCGGCCTTGATCTGGACGAGCCTGCCTATTCCCTCTTTGAGAGCCTGCCGCGCTCCTTGACCTCGATAGCCTCTGTCTCAGGTCATTGACTGGGCCCAGCCTCTCGAAGGCCGACCCTCTGCTCAACCTGTTAAAGGCCGACCCTCTTTGTTGGGCCTCATCTCTTCTTTGGCCGACACATCCTTGACTCTGCCTATCAAAGGCCGAACCTCTTTGTTGGGCCTCATCTCTTCTTCGGCCGACACATCCTTGACTCTGCCTAAGAGGTCGTACGGTGTTATCTGACAAAATGCGCACATCCAGACTCTTCATTATCGCGCAACTTCAAAACATCGTAACTTCTTCACCGTAGCTCGGATTGAGGTACCGTTTTTTCCAGTATTCTTGTAATTTAGAGATCTTCAAATTTCTAGTTGGCCCCACCTCCGGACTAAGGCTGAAAAATTACAAAAATGCCCTTCAACTCTTCATTTCTTGGTTTCTTTCACTGTTTTGAGTTCTCCTTCGCACTAACTTACATGAAATACCTGTAAAACACATGAGAAATACACAAAACGAGAAATACTTGCCAAAAAAGGTTAGTAGCATAAATACGAGACAAATTCAAGATATTTACACTGCACGGGATCATAAAAATACCGAAATTAAGGGGATAAATGTGAAGAATATGTGCCTAATCAGAGGTCGTACGGTGTTATCTGACACCTCATACGGCTCCCAGCAGTCTTCCGAGGCCTCTTTAGCTTCTAGGTCATCATACCTGTCCTCTGGGCAAGGGTTTCCTTGCCTCCCCAAGCGCAAGCGCCTAGGGTCAGAGACGTCCCTCCTCCGCTGGGGTGCAGGTTTGTCCTTCATGGGCGCCTGGGGTGGTCCCCTAGCGTCAGGATGAGGCTGAACTACCGCCGGAGTTATCATGTCCGGGGAGACTCCAAGTGGCCTCATCATCATGGTTTGGATGAGCTGGGCAAATTTCTCCTTCATGGCTTGTTGTGTTGCAGCTAAAGATTTCAAAGCTGCTGTCACCTCCGCCATTTCGGACTGGGGAGGAGCCTGACTGGAACTAGCCCCTCCACCTCCAGGCGGCGGAAGAGGCGGTGGTAATTCTGGTGCAATGTATTAACAATAAAGAGCTTGAACAGCAAGTGAGGTTAATACCTTAAAGGACCTCTTTCAATGGTGAAACAACTCCACACAAGGGGTGGTTCCTGGTTCACCACCAGAGTCTCCGGTGAGGTAAAGCGGAAAAAGAGGGAGAGATAGACTCTCGATTCCCACAGACGGCGCCAAAATGATGATGTTAAGAATTAGCACCACCAGGTATGGTGTTTCCAAGCTCAATAGAAGTATAACAATGGCATCACAGCTATATAAAGAAGATAATAGAAGGTGGTGAGGAGAAGAGGGTAACACACCGGAATATAAGTGGTTCAGCCAATCTGGCCTACGTCCACTGTGAGTGTGTGAGTAATATCACTGAAAGAAGGCACTAATGGCCATGGATACAACCTCTCAAGCTCTCTCTCTCTACTGTATATTTAGACAGAGTTTTAGCTAGGGTTTTAATAACTGGATCCTTTTGCAAGGTAGGGGATGACCCCTATATATAGTGTCTAGGGAGTGTAATGTACCCCCCATGCATGCAATGAGCATGTGTGTGATATCCTCACCAATGTGGGAATGCCATCTGTCACTGTAACATGTAAGTAATGATGATGAAATATTCTCCCACATGTGGAGAATAATCTTGTTACAACTGATTTGTGCCCAGGTGTCCTTATCCAAATGTCAACAGATGCTCGGCAGTCATGCTGGTGAATGACCTCGGCCTGGGAGAGGCCGAGCTGTAAAGGCTTGATGTCCGTTCAATCCGAGAATTGTCATAAGGAGTCTCGGCCTGATCTCAGCCGAGACATTATGCTAGGTTGGCCCAGCCGAGGTAGGGATAGTCCCATGCTGGTGATTACTAAGGCCTCTTGTGACCTCGTCCCAAGCCGAGGTTGAACCGGTTCCAAGTTGAGGGTCGGCTACCTGTCACCTCGGCCCACCCTTGGCCGAGGTTGCCATACCCAGGGTGCTGTTGATGCCTGTGATGCGCGCAGTGCCCCTTGGCAGTGTAGATGGTAGTGTCGGCCTGAGCCGAGGTAGGTCTGGCCGAGGGATGGTATCGCGGGCCCCTGGCCTTCATAGGGTCGATCAATGTTTCGGCCATCATCTCGACCGATGTTGGTGTCTCTGGGCCGAGGTTACACTTGGGGCATATCACCCATCAACAATGGGTGACCATCAATTCAGTAAATTCAACCTAAAAGCATAAAGCCATTTAATTGTCCAAATTAGTGATATTCATACTCGTTGCAATAAAAGAAATAAAAGAAAACTATGAAAAAAAGAAAACTATGAAAACTGTGAAAAAAAGAAACTGATGCAATTAAAAAACTCGTCGCAGAAAACTGATGCAGAAAAAAACGGATGCAAAAAAAAACTGATGCAAAAAACTGATGCAGAAAACTGATGCAAAAAAAAAACTGATGTAGAAAACTCGTTGATACTTGTTGTTTCATACTCGTTGCAAAAAACGGATGCAGAAAACTGGAAAAAAAATCCATACTCGTTGTTTCATACTCCGTGTTAATAACAAACTATGAAAACTGTGATATTCAAAAAGAAAACTGATGCAATATAAGAAAACTTTGAAAACTGATTCAGTAGTCAAACTGACCTTGTGACTCAGGGGAGTTGTGAGACCGGAGTGGAGGGACATCGCAGGGGAGATCGGAGATCGGAGGGGGATCGCAAGGGAGATGGGATGACACCGGATGGAGATCGGAGGAGATCGGAGGACAGCTGTGGCTGTGGGAGATCGAAGGACAGGAGGGAGCGGCGGGAGATTGAGGGAAGAGGGAGTGGGTTTGGGGAAATAAGGTAAGGAGATACCGTGGTGGGTTTTTAGTTATGAGGGTTGGGTTAGATTTTTAAAGTTTATATAATTATACTTATGCCCTATTTTTTTTTTTAAGTTTTAGTTTATATATAAAATATTATATGGCTAATATTTTACACTTTGTTAGACAGATACGGATATCCGACAAAATGGATATCCGGTAAAACGGATACTCCGTGTCGGATACGGATTATCCGTGTCAGAAAGTACTGCTATCCGTATCCGTATCCGTTTTTTCGGATATTTTTATTGAGTATCCATATTCGTATCCATTTCCGTTTTTTCGGATAAATATCCGCAAATTCGGATTCGAATATCGGATGGATGTGGATTTTCGAATATCCATTTACGGCCTTAAAAGTAACCTTCGGTCCCCAGCCTTCCAAAATAACTTCAGGCCAGTTATGATGTGATTCACCAAATTTTCACATTGGATGAGAAGCACTTGATTAATTTTCTCGTAGTTACGAGTTATAACCCAACATAACCCTTCTATTCTTTTTTTTCAGACATTAACTTCTTCACGATTGTCCACAGCGTTTAACACTTCTGAATGATTCACAACTCCTTGCTCATCTGATACAACCCAAGCAATGTGACATACATTTTTCCGCAAAGTTCTTGGTCAACCATGGCATCTTTGTTCTTCCATAATGACTCGTTGCTGATTCAAATCGTCTTCACTTTTCACCCTCTGCCCTAGCATCTCAATGATCACCATCATCTCGCTGGCATCCATAGAGATCGCGATCATCACCTTGCTCTGTGTTTTCTTCAACAAGGATTCTTACTCGTTCATCTAACATTGTTCACTGGCGCTCATCGCGTCGTGTCTGCATTATGTCCTCGCCTTGTTTTGCTACGGAAACTTCTCCTTGATTGCAAAAACTACTGCAAGTAAAATCGTCCTTCGCAAGCCCATTTTGGATTTGATCTGTTTTCATTGCATCCAGCATCTTCTCAGTTGTAATTGCCTTAATGATCATGAAATCACCTATCCTTCCTTATGCAAACTGCTCGGCCATATATCTTCTGCTAAAAAATCATCATCCTTGTAGTGGTAGCTCCTGCCAGGACTTCCTTTGTGGTGACCTCTTCTTTCTCAGTTGCGATTGCCTTTTCGATCATTGAGACGACAACTGAACAGGCTATAGGAATCTTTCTATAGCTGGTGATCGTTCCTTTTTGAAGGGGCTAGAGGTGATGTTGAGTTGCTATCGCTAGTAGTAATTTCTAGTACATCCTGGTGATAGGCTCAGCGGGGCTGTAACAATGTTTAAAAAGGCGAAAGGCGAGGCGTTTTGATCGAGGCGAGGTCAGGCGAGGCGTAAGCCTCGAGGCGCTTGAGGCATAAGCCTCACCAAAAAGAAAAAGAAAAAAAAAGAGAAAAAAATATAAAAAGTCTAATAAATTCACAAAAAAATAATCCAACATATTAAATGATGCAAAAGGGTCCATAATCATTCAATCCATCAATCGATCAGACTTAAAGTTCACAAAAAAAAAGTTATTACAAATAAAACAACAATTTTATTGAATAAAAACTAAAAAAAAACAGAATAAAAAAAAATTAAAACTAAAACAGCAATTTTTTACAAAACCGTATAAGATTTTTTACAAAGAATTATAAATAAAACAGTTTTTTACAAAATATATTTTTTACAAAGAAAACAACAATTTTTTTGAATAAAAACTAAAAAAAACAGTATTAAAAAAAACTAAAACAGTATAAAAATAACTAAAACTAAAACAACAATTTTTTACAAAACCGTATAAGATTTTTTACAAAAAATTAAAAATAAAATAGTTTTTTACAAAAAAAACAGAAAAAAACAAAGTTTTATAAAAAAAAAAACTAAAAAACAGGTTTCGTATAAAAACTAAAACTAAAATCTAAACAAAAACACTGAATAAAAACTAAACAAAAAAAAAAAAAGGTTTCGTATAATACCGTATAAGACCGAAGGCCTGACTTCAAGAAAAGAAGGAGATCGGAGCAGATTGAAGGTCGGAATAGCGGATTGAAAGCCTGAATAGAAGATCGAAGCAGGTTTCTAACCAGAACGAAGGTCGGACGTATTTTTGTTAACCTAGGGCTTACTGTTTTCAAACTTCGGTTTCGTATAGGATAAGTTTTTAACCCACGTTTTTTTTAAGTATCTTGGCTTTTTTATTTTTTTACGACCAGTAGAAGAGGCGTGCGCCTCACCGCTGGCGGAATGCCTTGAGGCGTTGCGCCTCACACATAAAAGGCGTAAGCCTATATTTTTGGTCATGAGGCTTAAGCCTCGAGGCTGTTTTCCTTCGCCTCGCCTCGAGGCTTACACCTTGGGAGCCTTTTTAAACATTGCTCCCACATCATGGCCAAAATGAAGTGAACAGCAGATGTAAGAATAAAGGTTCCATATTTTCAACCTTTTGTTTGCGCGTGTGTGTGTGAGGAGGAATACACCAAGCACTCACTCTCTTTTAAAATCAACACTTAAATACTTGAACTTTTGAGGGAATGCTCATTTCCTAATCGTATTAGAAGGCTAAAAAAGGGCTTGAAGGAGAATCACACAATGACTCAAAGAAGGATTTGCAAAGAAGACCAAAATCATTTGTCAATTTTTTTGTTTATAAGGACTAGGTTGACACCATCGATTCAAGAAAATAAACAATTTTCTCTAATTATCCATCATTCAAATTTCTTCTAAAGAAAAGATTTCAATAAGACCTATGAGAAAGACACAAAGTATGAAATGGTTCATTCCGAAACCAATAATCTTCCTATAAATGACCAAGGAAAGAAGATATATTTCGATAAATTTAGATGAGCCCTTCATTACACCTTTAAATCCCGTGGTTTGGACCTTAAATTTACCTCTTATAACCAAGAACCAAGGTGAGCCTTTTGTTCAAAAGGAAACCTCCACAATTTACAAACAATAGCACCTGTGAAAAAGATAAGTACACATCTTTACATGACCAAGGAAAGAAGATATAACCTAAGAAATATATTTCTATGAATTTTAAGAAGATTCTGTCATTACACCTGGAAGTCCCATAATTTCGGGAAATCTCCACAGCCATTTACCTATGAGGCCTTGTCATTGCCTTCGATATAATTCCCTAGTTAATTAGATGATTTTAATACCCTAACCATTACCATCTCAAAGGAAATTGTGCATTAATTCTGAAATCTTAACCTCTTAACGAAATTTTGAAGTTGGGCGTGAAATAATTTGATATGCTACTCAAAACCACCTAACCCAATGTTAATCTTCTAGCTAGTCTCTTCAAGACTATCAAGTACTAAGCCCCAAAACTCCAAAGAGAAACGGTTCCCTTCCAAAAGATAAGGCCTATATAATTCAACGGCCGCTCCTCTTAACCATCATATCCACCACTCCACCACATATTAATACTCATAAGCACAGTCTTTGCATATTCACCTCAAGGCCCCATATTCTACAAAAAAACTCTATTTCCCTATTGAAATTCACAGACAAAATTGATATCATCCACAATCGCAAGGTGAGAAATCATAACTTCCTCGTGTCTATTAAACCCCTCACTTCTTGCTCATGTGCCCTCTCCAACAATCTATTCAACACATCTCTAACTACAGTAAACAAAGAAAGGAGATTATATCATGTCCTACATTTCCTCCATGCATTTGCAAAAACCTTTTTGTTCCAACACAAAATCCAAACAACCCCTCTGTCCAAAAGATCACATCACTTTTACAGCCTCACCCTTTGTTTTATTTGATTTATACTACTACATTTCTTCGTTTGCTATTATCACCATTCAATAAATATCTATGTAGCACAGACCCGAACATGCGTGTCGCGTCTGACACGACACGGACACTCCGACACAACAAATCTAAAAAATTACGACACGACACGGCGGGGACACGACATCAAATAAATACTTTTTTAAAATTATGTTTATATATAAAAAAATATGAAATATGACAGTAATACTAATCTCATACTAAGAAGAACATTAAACATATAAGCATTAAGAGTACTAAATCCATTCTGAAAATTAAACATCACAATAATACTAAATCCCATACTAATCACAATCAAAATGCAAAGAAACATATATAAACCATGCATAACATTAGTCTTAAATCCATACTAAACATCAAACTTCAATCCATACTACTAGTAACAACCGAAATGCATAAAATCCATACTAGAAGCAGTGTTATTCGTTCCCTGAACTAGTAGCCCCACTTTCCATTCCTAAAAAATATAATTTGTATAAACAGTTCTCTGTAAACAGAATCTATATAAACAAATAGAGATTAGATAAAATTCATAAAACAGATAATATAAACAGAGATTAAACAAAGACAAACAGAATGTTAAAAACAGAGATTAAACAGATGAGAAAAAGAATAGAAAAAAAAATAGAGTAAAAAAAATAAAAGCTGCTTGGTTTTTAAGTAAGCAGAATTATATAAACAAACAGGGATTAAATAGAATTTATATACACGGATAATATAAACAGAGATTAAACAAAGACAAATAGATAGTATTAAACAGAGATTAAACAGATGAGAAAAAGAAAAGATAAAAAGAAGTGTTAAACAGAAGAAGAAAAATAAAAATAAAAACTGCTCATATTTTTTTTGAGTAACAAACGCACAAGTAATATGCTATTTCTGGTGTGGCAGCAAAAGAAGAAGTAATACGTTTGGTAGCAAAAGCATAAGTAACTGTGTGGTAGCAAAAGCAGAAATGAAAAAATGAAAAAAAAAACTTACCGACAGAGATCAGAGTGAAGAAGACTTCCGCTGGTCAGTTTTGCTTTTTAGTTTGACACGTGGAGTGTCGGACACGTGCCCAAGTCGTATCCAAAGCGTGTTTTGTGTCCTTAGAGTGTCCGACACTCGTACAGGGCCTTCGGGGAAGTGTCCATTCTTTATAGGCAAACATAAAATATTTCATAGCCTTGCAAAGATCCCATGTGACGACTATGGTTTCATCCCATAACTCCCTCAATCTCAAATAAAACAATTATTGACAACTTATACATACTTGTCACCAGAATGATGGACCTAAAGTCTCAATTTCAAAGAACTCAATATTCTGGAATCAAGAAGATATGTTTTATTAGTTCACATATTAACCACTCCATTATTGATATTTTTTATGGGAAACTACTTTAACCATCTCTCTAAACAATCCTGAAGTGTTGCCATAGTGAATTCTCTCTCACAAGGTCATTTTTCAGACTCAACTCTAAACACATTATAGTCACTATCGATATACTACCCAGGAATACACAAATCAAATAACTCCTCAATCTCCACCCAAAAGATCTCCTCTCCCTATAACAATCCGGTTCATAAACTTCCAGTAACCACTCATTATCCCCTATTAAGGCTTAATACATACTTAAGCTAAACTTTCCCAATAAAACATCCAATACCTCTGCTAGTTTAACATTCCACATAGGGCCGGCAAAATGGACCCAAACAGTACCGTCCACCCATTTCTATCCGCAATGGTTGAGAATGGGCACTATTAGAATGTGGGTCACTAAAAACTCACAGGTTATTAGCAGGTTTACGCGGGTTGAGAAATGACCCACTGTCCTTCCTACTCATATAAACTAGGGATCTATAATTAAAAAAATTTAATGAGAAAATGGGTCGGCGGTTAATCTGACCCGAATCCGACCCGCGACAACCATTAACCCGCTGTTAACCCGCCTATATATGACCCTAACCCGTTATTGACCCAACCAAATCCGGCCACACCCGCCCATTTGCCAACCCTAATTCCATGCAATGAAAATACCCCGCATACCAACCACTGATGGTAAACAAACCCATCCTTGAACATATATTCCCAAATGCGACTCATCAACCATCTATGTACCTCTTTTCACTTGTTCTTTTGAAGAAAATTATGACTGGATTCTTTGTCTAATGTGCATCTTTAATAACATGAGGCTATAGACAATGATATATGGATTACTATAGTGGATGCTAAATGCACTAGATCTGAAAGATTGGGTCTACGGGAAAATTTAAAATGTATAGCAAATACTTGTGATGGGCCTTGGTGGTGTGGGAGGTAATTTCAATATGGTGGCTGCTCTTTAAAGAAAGAATTTGTGGTAATAAAGTTAATATTGGTGCTGTGATGGACTTTAATCAGTCTTGCTCTGAATGTAGTTTGTTAGATCTGGGTTGTACTAGTAATAAGTCTACATGGACAGATAATCATTTAAGGGGTAGAGAATTGATAGGTTTTGGGGGGATTCCGACTAGCCTATATCACACACTGTGAGTCATCTTAACAGAATCGAATCTGACCACTCCCCCCTCCTAAATTCAATCAGCACAATTCTAGATGGGATAAAAGTCCATTGTATATTTCAGAATATATGGACTTCTTGTGATAAAGTTGAAGTTGTTGTTCAACAAAGTTTGCTTACTCCTCTTAATGGTAGGTTGTGCACTAAATTGAAGAGAATCAAGATTCTGCTTAAGCAATGGAATAAAGACACTTGTAAAAATTCTTTCCAAAATATATAGGATGCAGAGGACTTGGCTCTTAGTAAGAAGAAACTCTTCCATGATGATACATAATTGCACAGAGAGCAACTATACTTTACTAAACCTACTTTTAACAAAAAACTTAGACAAGAAAAAAAGGAATTGTGGAGACAGATCTAAAACTAAGTGGATCAAAGAGGGGGATAGGAACACGAGGTTTTTACATACTACTCTCTCCATCCCAAATTAAGAGTCCATGTTTTTATTTTGTATAGAAGATACACTCGATTAAAGATCAAGTTTAACTCTTGTTCACCAACATGGAACTTGGTTCATTAATTATGTTCAAAAATGGAAAATGGACCCTTAATTTGGGACTGCCCAAAAAAGAATAATGGACTCTTAATTTGGGATGGAGGGAGTATTACTAATGTAAAAAGAAGAATGTTCATTATTCATAGAATCCAGAATATTATAGGAATTAGGTTGATAGTCCTAGTGACATATCTTAAGCAACTTTAGAGTATTTCCAAAATCAATTGGGAAATATTTCCCAGTGTGGGAAGGGATAAATTCTAAATTACAGACCTAAGTTGATTAATGAAGCTGAGAATGATCTATTAATTGCAATGCCTGGAGATGAGGAGATTACAGAGACTATGCTTAGCATGGATACAACCAGTGCAGTAGGGCCTGATGGCTTCACAAGTCAACTCTACAGGCAATGTTGGGAGATAATTGCAATGATGTTACAGCTGCAATTAAAGCATGTTTTAATAGTTCCCCCATGCCTAGTCTAGATCAGTTACATGCACTTTAATTGCTCTTATCCCTATAGTGAATAATCCCACCTCTTTCAATGATGAAGGCACATAAACGACCCTTCAACTGACATTATTCATACATTAGTGGTCCCCCCTCCCAACACCACAAACCACAGGCCGAATCTCTAGAGGATTCCAGCTGGCTTTGCACGAGCCTATTCTTCACACGTTGCATGGGTAAGGATTGTCAGTATACCATCATCATTGATGGAGAAGCAAGTAACAATCTAATTGCTCAGGAGATGGTTGATAAATTGGTCATCCCCCATAGTGCTCACTTCCAAACCATGTCGTATCATTTGGCTTGGCAATAACGGGTCAATTACTCCAAGCCAGGAGCGTCGTGTTTCTTTATCCAACAGTGCTTACGCGGATGAGGTTCTGTGCAAAATTATTGAGATGAGAGTGTGTCATTTACTCTTCTGTTGTCCTTGGAAGTATGGTAATTCGAGTATGCGAACACTTATATTTTTAAGCATTAAGGGCGGCAGTTTTAGTTACGCCCGACGCGTGAAATCTGCCCGGCTTGGCCCTCTGCTTTCATCATTTTCCATGAGGATTTGACAACTGAAACCTCATATGTCGGTCTCTTTTATGTGCTCATCAGCCCCATCCGTACTCCAGAGACGGATGTTCCCTCGGTGATTCAGGACCTTTTGGAATCATATGTCGACGTCTACACCCCACCAAACGAGCTACCCTCGCTTCACAACATACAACATGCCATTGTGTCGGGAGCTTCCCTCCCCAATTTACCACATTATCGCATGGCCCCCACAGAGCATGAGGAGTTACAACGCCATACTTGTGTCATCGGAGACTTATTCGAGAGAACATGTCTCCGTGTGTCATCCCATCTTTGGTCACCCCGAAAAAAGGACGTGACTTGGCACATGTATGTGGGAAGTTGTGCGATCAACAATATCACCGTTAAGTATCTTTTCCCATTGCCAAGCTCGAGGACTAGACCAGTTCCATGACCCGAGTCTTTTCTAAGTTGGGCTTGAAAAGCGACTATCACCGGATCAGGATGCAACCCGGCGATGAGTGGAAGACCACCTTTAAGATGAAGGATGGGTTAGATGAGTGGACATTGATGCCCTTCGGCTCGTCTAATACTACCTCCACATTTATGATAGTTATGACTCAAATTCTCTGCCTAGTCATAGGCAAATTTGTGGTAGTGTATTTTGACAACATCCTCATCTGCAACCTGCCAGAGGAGGAGCATTTAGATCACGTCGCCCAAATCCTAATCGTTGTTCAGGCTGAGTGCTTCTACCTCGACCTGAAAAAGAACGCATTCACGATCCCTTCGGTTACATTTTTGGGATATGTCGTATCAGGCGAGGGAGTCCACGTGGATACCTCCAAGGTACAGGTAATAGCTGATTACCCTACACCTACCTTTGCATCCTAGGTTACCCTACACCTACCTTTGCATCCTAGGTCCGTAGTTTCCAAGCCCCCGGTTTTTACTGCCTTTTATTGCGGGGTTCATCATGGTTATATCCCCATTATAGACTTAATGTTTGTTTCGTCAAACATAGAGTTTCGGTGGACATCTAAGGCGAACAATGTCTTCCATCCCATCAAAGAGTTAATGAACTTCGCCCCTATTCTTGCACTACTAGATTTCACCCAGCTATTGGAGCTATCTTTCGATGCTTGCAAGACCGGCATATGTGCGATCCTCAACCATAATTGCAAACCGATCGCATTTTTTAGCCAGAAATTAGCAGGGTTGTCGATCAGTCGATAAACGCATGCCTTGGTAGGGGGGGCACAATAGAACTGGGAAAATCGATAAACTGAATCAAACCAGTTGTATTGGGTTGGGTTGGGTTGGTTCGGTTTTTTAGACTATTGGTTCGGTTCCGGTTCCAAAAAATAAAAACCGATATTTTTGGCGCGGTTCTCGGTTCCACTGTAAATCCAACCCAGACCGATCCGCTACCCAAACCAATCAAATATATAAATCTATATGTATATAACACTTGTAATTTATATTTTTGGGATTACTTGAGTTTCTAACTAATGGTATTAAAGATCAAAATTATATTTGACCTTAAAAAAATTATTTTTGAAATACATTAATCATAAGATTTCACTAAGTTTTAAATAAGTATTGGGAACCGAAAACCGATCTGAACCAATCCGGGAACCGTTGGTTCGGTTTGGATCGGTTCTGTACAACTATCGGTTCGGTTCCGGTTCCAAAAATTTAGAACTGACCCAGCTCGGTTCGGTTCTCGAATTAGTATCAAAACCGACCCAAATCGAACCGTGTGTACCCCTATGCCTTGGTCACCTTAAGCAGGTGTTTTGTTTTTAGTGAGGTCCGGGCTCTCTAACGGACGGATATCCAGTTTGGCCCCACCTGCACTGCTTGTCAGCAGAACACGATGTTTCAGGTGACTAGTGGCTTCGAGGCACCACCCTGTATATTCCCTCTTCCTCCCTACGGAAGAAGATTATTGCGGAGATCCTAGTCACTCCACGCTACGTAGTCGATTTATTGCTCTACTATGAGGCGGGATACCAACGCCTACATCAACCGATGCTAAGAATATCAGATGGCTAAGGCCAGCACTCTAATATTGGCCTATACTCGCCACTACCGATCCCGGATTAGCCATGGCAGGATGTTTCCATGGATTTCATTGTCGATCACCCTTTCACTGCACGCGGTGCGCCAGGATATCTGACGCCTCTCATGTGGCCACTTTTTATTTTGAGGAGGTCGTCCATCTTCATGGGATTCCTCACAATATCACCTCATACAAGGAAGTCTGTTTAACAGGTCACTTCTAGAATGCTCTGGGATTTGCCCCGTTGCTCCTTGCAATTGTCCACTGCCTTTCATCCCTAGATAGACGACCAGACGAAGGATGTTAACTGGAGAGTGGGGGACCTTCTTCGATGCAACTGAGGCATTGGGACATAGTCATCAGTCAGATTGAGTTTGCGGTCAATCGCTCTACCGGCCTCCCTCCATTATTGGGTACCTCACCCAACATCCTATTGGATCTGGCCGAGCTCCTGTCTACTGTCCCAATCAGCCCATCAGTAGCTGAGCTTGCCGTCTGATTGACAGCCATACAGTCTAATGTTTCACGCTCGCCTGCAGTTGGTCTACTCCTCTTATAAAGATCACGCAGACGAGAACCGTCATTTCATGGCCTATCAACTGAGGGACCTTGTCATGATTTATCTACACAAAGCACGCATGCAGGGAGCATAAGTTACAACTGCACTTCTTTGGTCCCTTCAAAATCATTCGTAGTTGTGGGGACAACACGTACGAGGTTGACTTACCCACTGCACATTCAATGTTGTGGATCTATCGCCATTTAGGGGTACATATCTTTCCCAGATCCCGTTACCCGCAGTTAAGGGCCATCATGTCTGTTCCATTGTGGACCACATCGAGGGTGCCCTCACATCAAATGACATTTCATCTTCTTCTGACAATTATACATGCTACTTAGTTCGTTGGCATGGTCGTCCCGACGTGGAGGACTCCTAGGGTGACGACACAGATTTCTTTTGCCAATATACAGAATACATGGCGAGTTCTCATGGAAGGGAGAGTGACGCAGGAGCATAGTAGTTGCTGGTTATTTTAGTCAATTGGTTATGTTGTCCTTTTTAGGTCCTTTCTAGTCATTTAGCTTGAGTAATAAGCTAACTCTCCCTTTAAATAGGCTTTAGTCCCCTCTTTTGTACTCACTCCTTACTTTAAGAATGTGAATATAGAGAGAGAATTCCATTTCTTTTCATTATTTTGTTGTTGTTGTTGTGTATCTAGTATTAAATCGCTTAGGTTCATTAAATAACGCATCAAACCCAGTCTCTCCTAATCTCTTTATTATCTCATATGGGTCAATGTGTTATACAACTTTTCTATATTCCTATTGTATCCCCAATTGTTTCTCATCTGAGCTATGTTGACGATGCCATTATGTTCGCAACAGTCTCTGAAGAATCTGGTTAGGTTCATTAAATGCTATGAAGAGACCTCTAAGCATGTGATTAATAAGGAAAAGAATTGCATCTTGGTATCTAGCAGTGCAGCTGACCACAAATTGATAAAATTATTGACACAACAGGTCTTGGATGTCCTTTGTATATGGGAGGGGAGACTCAAAGCCTGTTAGAGGAATTAATTGTCAAGAAAAGAAGGAAGTTAGATGGATGGATGGATGGATGGATGGATGGAAATTAGACTCCTATCTATCCCCTGGAGGAATGATCATTTTGATCAAACATGTTTACAGTCCATACTTATCTATATTTAGCCCCGACAATATGGGTTCTTGAGGATGAAACCGTCCAAAACCCACCCAAAATAATGTTTTTGGGACCCATTAATTGTGTTTGTGGGTCAATATGATTTGAGGGATCCAATAAAACGGTTTGTTGGTGGGTCATTAGCGAGTCAAAATGGTTTTGGAACCTCTCAAAAATAAAACTCAAATTACTAAAGAGTTTAAAGATTTTTTTTACTTAAGTACCTACTTGTATATTTTTTTTCAAAATTATGATACCATATTTATCCGTATATGGTATAATATTTGATTTTTCAAAAAAAAAAAAAAGTGGGTCAACCCAACCCGACCTGGATTTGACCCGACCAAACCCGCCCAAATTATTCTGTCCGAGCCGCCCAAATTTATCCGTATCCATTTTTGACCCGCCCATAACCGCCCATTTGCCACTACTATCCATATTGTTGTTGCTATAAAACCTCTCAAGTAAGTCATTTCCAATATTGAGGCCATCTTTGCTAAGTTCTTGAGGGGAGAGAAAAAAGAGGCAAGGCACAATCACCATTGGTTAAAATGGAACAAGCTTTGTTATCCTCATAAAGAAGGGGGTTTGGGGGCATTGAGAAGTTTGAAGATAAGGTCAGTGCTCTTGGTTGTAAGCTATGGGTGGGGTTTCAGAGAAGGGAATACTCTATAGGCTAAATATCTTACACGAAAGTATTCTAGATTACAGCATCAAGCACTGTACTGTGTTGTACTATGTTGAAACCTTTTGTTAAGACTTCTCGTATATGGAAAAGAATGATCAAAGTCACAAATAATGTTGGGAAAGATTTAGGGTGGTGTACTGGTACTAGGGACATCAAATTCTGATTGGAACCTTAGATAGCTACTGGTAGGCTTGACATAAACAGAAACTGTGATGGATGTGTTAAAAATAATTGGCTTGTGGATAGATAGAACACTTAAAAATTGAAGAGCGTGGTGAATATGGCTGCTCTTAAGCACAATTTGGAGGATGTCCAATTTAATCAAGAAAGTGGAGATAAACTTGTCTTGAAGGCTTCAAATAAGGGTCAATTTTGCACTAAAATTAGTTAGAAACTGTCTAGAAAGATGAAGGCCAGTTCATATCATTTGTAACAAGGCAGGGCTTCAAAATGCTGCTGCTATTATAATAGCGAAATAGAAATTGTCTAGCATCTATTCTCTAGTAGAAAATTTGTAGTTGAACTGCAGGATCACTTTTATAGACTTGGCGGAGTACACTATACAACCGTAATTCTCCACCTTCAATTTAATAAATTGCGGCTCGAGGAAAGCTAAAACAGAGTAAGTTTGAGAAGGGGGGGGGGGGGGAACTATGGTTAGTTATAGGATAGTACAGCTGCTATTTGAGGTTAAAAGCATGTTTGTTCAATTCAAGAAGGCACAGGTTCTCGCAGGTTCTTGCAACAGCTGAAGCACAATTAACTAAGGATCTCAACTCACAGAAACCTCACATTCAAAACATTTAAGTGTTAAGGTCGCAATGATTTAGACCTAAAGTGGGGTTGTGTAAACTCGATTGTGAGGGGGGGGGGGGTCTCATTAGAAATGATAATGGCGAATGATAAATGGTATTCAGTTGGCAAAAAACAGAGAATTTTGTATTTACAAGTGAAGTCATATAGAACTCACCATTCGCAAGGTCAAGATGGAGTTGTGTAACATTTCTCATCAACTATGCTTCTAATCTTCCCCTTATTGATCATGGTACGAAATAATTATTCATAGACAAATGAATTAAAATTATCTCTAATGCAATTGTTTACAATGAATCGTCGATCCAAAATGTCATTATTTTGTCGGATTCATTGTTGTATTAGAAAAAAATCAACTATAGCAATACTTATTTGCAGGTTGAATATGAAAATTGTCTAAGATACCCTCTACACCTAAATGATTATCCTAATAATCAAAATTTTTATTGAGAACATTTTTGTCTCAATGTGTACGCATCGTATACAGATCTTTTTTTTTCCCAATTCAACACTCTACATTTAAATGATTGCCCTATCTGTGGTGTCACAAAATTCACTCAAAGGGGGTGTCAAACCTTCACAATGAGAGTATAAAAATAAATGAGAAAGAGACAAAGATTTACATGGTCGAACCACTAATGTCCTACGTCCACGGGACTGCAATAGTATTTCACTATAATCAATGAAAGAATTT
The DNA here is from genome assembly GCA_949130495.1 of Sambucus nigra. NCBI lineage: Eukaryota > Viridiplantae > Streptophyta > Magnoliopsida > Dipsacales > Adoxaceae > Sambucus > Sambucus nigra. The sequence continues at coordinate 647,370,875 of OX422216.1, forward strand.
ACATGAGTATTTCTGTAGCCTCTGAGCCTCCCCTTTACAATGAAGGGTGTCCCCTTTATATATATAGAGTTAAGGGATTACAATTGGATAAGTTTTATCCTCGTAAAGTTTGAGTTACATTAAAATAGTGTTTTTATTTTATCAAGGAGTCTAATCGTTCTTATCTTGCTGATATGGGTCGCCATATTGATTGGTCCACTTGTCATGTGTCATGCTACTATTGGAGGTGTATATCCCTCCCCCCCCCCCCCCCCCCCCACCCCCCCACCCCCACACACACACACCACACCACACCACACCCAAATAACAATTCATGATTTTATTGGAGAGTAATTTCGTCTCAATGTGTGTGCATTTTGTACCAACCTTGTTTTCTTTTAATTCACAATTATCTTTTTCTCAAATATGAGTAATGTTTTGAATTTCAATTCGCCAAATCGTAACTAAACATGTTTTTATACTGATCATTGAATACATCAAAATTAGTATTTTCTTGGCAAAATTTTGTGATAGTTAAATGCATGGTTCAAAGTATCGACCGAGTTGACTCGGTATCGGCCGAGTCAACTCGAAATCGGAGGGTACCGATCCGATACCGAGAGACGTTTAAAAAAAAACACTTAATCGATCGAGACAACCACGATATTGCCCGAGACAACTGATTTCGAGACGCCTCACCGCGATCTCATCCGAGACAACCGATTCAAACGATATTGTCATATTTTGTTTTATTTTTTTTATAGAACTTTTATCTACCATATTTCTTTGTTGTTGAAAATATATTGTAACATTTACAGAATGGTATTACTTTTTCAAAAGTATTAACATTAATTTTTTAAAACATAAAACTCTTTTTTTAAATGACTCTACTAAAAAAAATATATAAATCTTTTAAAAAGTAATACTCTTTTTTTTTTTAAATGACTCTACTAAAACTCTTTTTTCAAAGAAATGTTATTTTTTTACAAAAAATATTCAAATCTTTTACAAAAAATATATAATGTACATTTTTGTTTGTAAAAAATTTACATTTCTGTACAAATGTTATTTTGTTAAAAAAAATGTACATATTTGTAAAAAATGTACATATTTGTAAAAAAAAAAATTATTGTAAAAAAATATATATTTGTACATATTTGTAAAAAAAAAGGTTTTTGTTAAAAAAAATGTACATTTTTGTGAAAATATCCTTTTGTACGTTTTTGTAAAAATGTAAATTTTTGTAAAAAATGTTCTTTTGTACGTTTTTATAAAAATGTAAAAAAAAATATACATATTTGTTACAAAAATGTACATTTTTGTAAAAATGTAAAAAAATGTACATTGTTACAAAAAAGTACATTTTTGTAACAATGTTCTTTTGTACGTTTTTTGTAAAAATGTAAAAAAATATACATTGTTGTTAAAACAAAATGTGCATTTTCGTTTTTCAATATTATTATTGGTTTACTATGCAATATTGAATCTGACAACTCTGTCGCGCTTCAGTATAACCAATTCTATAATGCAATGCATATTGAATGTTGGGTTTGAATTTACCTCATTGGTCCACATTGTTAATCTTATTTTTTTTTTTAATTTTCTATATTTTTTCCATAATTTTTGGCGCTCTCTAAATAGCGTATATTTGCGTATCATCCGATACCGCGACCGAGTTGAAAATCGGGTGTCTGATACCGGGACCGATACAGAGACTTTGAACCATGGTTAAATGTATCTTTATAATTATCCATTGAATACAACAAAATTAGTGTTTTTCTAAGGGTGGCGCAAAGAGCTCCCCACTATTTGCCCCAAAATACCACAAGACAATTTTAACTCTAAAATACCACACAAATTCATTATTTACACAAGTATACCACCTTAAGGGTACCCATTACTTAAAGTTTAAAATTTTCATTTTTCCCCTTTCCCTCCTCTCTAAACACAAAAACCTCTCAACTTCTAACATCTAAACATCAACAATCAAGCTCTCAACTTCAAAGACAATCAAATCATCAACACCCATTAAATCAGATTGGTTCTCAACATCATTAACATCATTCACAAAAAAATAAAAAAATAGGATTTTGCCATATTTGATAATGTTTAATGCCTTATTAATAATGAACATAAAACCCTCATAATGTTTTAAACACTAATTAAGTTTCAAACGTTCTTATCAATGAAAAGCGAATCATTAAAACCAAGTTAGAATCGTTGGTTTGAGATCCATGAAATCGGAATTTTCATTTGTTACATTTCATTTTCTAGGGCTCAATTCATTACCTCTGTCCGGAGTAAACATAGTAAAATTCGAAGCATTTATAACGAATAAAGAATAATGACTCGGGGTAAACATCTCGAATGTTTTCAAAAAACAACAATGCTTTAGTGAAACGATATCGCCCTTTAAAGAATTTTTTTACAAACCGGACCATTGACATATTTTTATGATATGTACAATTTTAATAGTCTTGTTATGGTTAAAAAATATTAAAATATATTAAGAAGGCCTGAACGCCTTTTTACGTCTAAGGTCCGCCTAGGCTTAAGGCTTGGCCTCCAAGCCTCGGTCACGCCCCGCGTTTTTTAGAGCCACGATTTTTCATTCAACAATAAATCACATTTATGTCTCTTGAAGTCGAGCCACATCACATGGATAGCAGGCTACTGCTGGAGACTTAAATTAAAGAGCCTCGCCCATTGTTATCGGTGATGTGCCTGCCAACTAGACAAAGGGATAACTACAAATTCAAACGTAATTCACTCCCAATAAATAAATCAAATAAACATAAATGGAATAGAAATCTAGTAACATAAGTCTAAACAGAGATTCATTGAGCAAGCCATACAAGAAAGAAACCAGTATATGGACCAGTGACTAGCAAATATAAAAGACTATATATAAGTAGAAAAAGCACTAACATCTCACTATATCAAACACCATTTAAAATTATGATGAGATGCCTAATCTAAGGGTATCGGTTCCACGAATTGTCCTCACAGTTGATCGTGAAAGTACAATATCCAATGGAGTAGACAATGATAAGGAAGACAAGGAAGATGACGTTCACAACGACCACCTTTTTCCAGTCACTCTTGATGTTGTCGAGTAGCCTCGCCTTGCATGACTAGCAGTTGAAGCAGAGGACCCTTGGCTCATTACACCACAAATTGCAGTCGGGGGTTGTTCGAAGTTGAGTCGATCGTTCTAATCCAGTTGGTAGTGCTCACGTAGCCGAAATTACATTCGTCCGCTGGCTTAAAACACCCGGACAGGAAAAAAAAGTTCATATCAATATTTAAAATCCGAATACTAATTTTTATATCAAACTTATTCAATTATAATAGAATGTTAAATATTTAAGCACATCTTGATGAAAATACTAATTATGATATTTAGGGATATTATTCCATTAGAATTTCCTTAGCTACTTAAATTATTATGTAGCTAATAATTCAAGTAGCTAAAGAACTTCTAGTGGAATAATATCTCTAAATATTATAATTAGTATTTTCATCAAGATGTGCTTAAATATTTAAAATTCTATTATAATTGAATAAGTTTGATATCAAAATTAGTATTCTGACTTTAAATATTGATATGAACTTTCTTTTTCCAGTCCGGGTGCTATAAGCCAGCGGACGAATGTAATTTCGACTACGTGAGCTCCACCAACTGGACTAAAATGTCCAACTCAATTTCGAACAACCCCGACTGCAATTTATGGGGTAATGAGTCGAGCATCCTCTGCTTCAACTTCCATCGGTCGTGCAAGGCGAGGATACTCGATAATATCAAGAGTGACTGGAAAAAGGTGGTCATTGTGAATGTCATCTTCCTTGTCTTCCTTATCATTGTCTACTCCATTGGATGTTGTGCTTTCAGGAACAACCGCGAGGACAATTCGTGGAACCGATACCCATAGATTAGGCATCTCATCATCATTTTAAATGGTTCTTGATATATTGAGATATTAGTGCTTCTTCTACTTATCTATGGTCTTTGATATTTGCTAGTCACTGCTTTATATATTGGTTTCATTTGTTGTATAGCTAGCTCAATGGATCTCCATTTATACTTATGTTATTAGATTTCTATTCCATTTGTGTTTATTTGATTTATTTATTGGGAGTGGATTATGTTTGGATTTGTAGTTATCCCTTTGTCTAGTTGGCAGGCACATCACCTATAACAATGGGCGAGACTCTCCAATTTAAGTCTCCAGCAGTAGCTTGCTATCCATGTGATGTGGCTCGACTTCAAGAGACATATATGTGATTTATTGTTAAATGAAAAACCGAGGTTCTAATAAACGTGGGGCATGATCGAGGCATGGAGGCCAAGCCTTAAGCCTTAGAAGCCTAGGCGGGTCTTAGGCGTGAAAAGGCGTTCAGGCCTTCTTAATATATTTTAATATTTTTTAAACATAACAAGACTATTAAAATAGTAAAATTGTACATATCATAAAAATATGTCAATGGTCCGGTTTGTAAAAAAATTCTTTAAAGAGTGATATCATTTCACTAAAGCAATGTTGTTTTTAGAAAAAATTACCGCAAACATAATATTTGTATTTGAGCTATTTTCATTAGTTTTAGGGTTGTCACACCCATTGTTAACACCTCCATTAGTTGTTACAACTTCAATATGGCAACTTCAATGGCTGAAAACCCTAACTAGTATGTTATTTCAATAATTAATATGGTAATTTGTTGTTGAAGATTATATAGGGTTCGAACGAGAAGTTTATATAGGGTTTTGAGTGAGAGAATGGTTGAGAGAAAGTTGAGAAAATGCTTTGAGAGAATGGTTGAGGGAAAATTAAAAAAATATGCATACCATGTGGTGGCACTCAACAAAAAAATATAAAAAATCTCGTAGTATTATTTAGTAATAAATGGGATTCTCTTAGCGCCACACGTTTTTAATAAGCGTAAATAAACCAATGTATCTATAACCTTATATAAGTTGAATTTTGAGCATTAAATATATCAAAATTAATATTTTCATAAAAAGTTTGACTAAACCAACATGACTCGACTCAACCCGTAGTGAGGTCATAAAAAAATCACTTGTTTAGACACGAACCCGATAACACCAGATCACGATAAAAAAATGACACCAACATAACTAATAAGTTGCATATTAAGCAATGGATACACCAAAATTAGTATTTTCATAAAAGGTTTGAATAAACCAACATGACTCGACACGACCATTGCCTGATGTAAAAAATGCCACATCTTTAGGCACGAACCCTATAACACCCGATCACGATAAAAAAATATAATACCAACACGACCCGTTCATGTGATAGCTAAATAGGGGTGTCTTTGGAACCTCAATTTCATCCAACGGAGTATTATTGGGTTCGTGTCTAAACAAGTAACATTTACATAGAATTAACTAGCGTGAAGGCCACGAGATGCGTGGCCGAATTTATCTAAATCGTATTATTTTGTTGTTCTAGCCTGTTTCACTATGAATTACAAATTTCACTATCAAAGTACATATATTTGGTTTGCAAATTATTTGACATCGTAGATATGCGTTCAAATGCGAATTGTTGAAATATTAGATGACTTGTGAATAATCAATAAACAATAAATATTCTACATTAACCGAAGTTGAAAAAAAACTGAAATATAAACTAAAATAAAATCACGAGATTACCTCACCAAAGATATATTTGAGAAAGGCGGTGAGATGGATCGGAGCTCTGACGCAGAAATAAGACGGTTCTTTAAAGACACCTTCATTGAAATTGCACCTAACCCAAGCTTTGAACCATAGTGGTAAAGGAGGATTCGTGTATTCTATACATCTGTTATTGTAACAATAACTTATTCGAATATTGCACGAGTTTTTTGGATGTTATTCAACAATTAAAATAAGAACATAATATGAAATAAGTGAAGATGAGGAAGATGATTATTACTCCTTACGCATGAAACTCTGAACTTCAATTTCCCAATCTGCATAAATACTAAATCTATATAAATACTAAATAACTTATATATTTTTTTAAGAATTAAAAGAATGTATTAGGAAAACAACTATAGGATGATGGAGATTATACCAACTGTGAGTTAGGGATTTTTGAACTATGATACTAAATCATTGTAAATGGTTATCTTTGAGAAGAAGAGACATTGTAAAAGGCTCACGTAATGGATTCCGTATCAGATATATATTAATAGAGAGGAGGTATTCTCAGATCGATAATTGTTTTTGCCTCAATCAATGTTGGTCAATTTAATCGTTAATCAAACTAATAAATTTTCATTTGTTCAATCGTGGAGTAGTTATGGAATTGGATCAGCTCAAATGATGAGTATTCATAAAATTTCTCCAGTGATCAGAGTCGATTCATAATTGGTGCGATTATTCCTCAATTTCTTCCACTGAATTCGCAAGAAATATTTGAATTTATACCTTATATGTCTCTGACGAAAGAACCTCAACCATGAATTGATGCATCAGTAGGTTTGACAACGTATTTTCCTTCGCTATCGAGTTGCGTTAACGATGAAGGTTCAAAAGAGATGGAAGCGGCGTTGTTTAATTCACTGGAAGGAACCAAGTTTTGCTGGTTAAGCATAAGGATTGTATTTCAATACATAAGAAAATATTTTATAATTGATATATAGAAGGAGATAGATCAAAGGACTTTTGAGATTAAGGAGAGGGAGAGAAAATGAATGACGGTGAAGGTTATTGGAAGGTGTGTGGTCTGTAGAGGTGAATGAAAGGGTGCCATCTGGATATATATTATAGACACATTAGATATCTCACCGGGCGGATCATTTAGACTTCCATTTTCTATTAAATTCTTTATCCTTTTAACTCCCCCATCGTTTTGAATTCCAAGAAGAGACGCAAAAGCAAAATCAAATATATAAAGAAAAAAAGGGAGTTAAATGTAAGTTATAATATTCAATATTTATTAATGACATATATCAGTTTTATACGATTTGGAATTACAATTTTTGTATAGTTATAATAATAATAATAATAATAATAATAATAATAATAATAATAATAATAATAATAATAATAATAATAATAATAATAATAATAATAATAATAATAATAATGGGTTACCTTTTCTGATCGTCGTGATGGCAACAAAAGAAAAAAGGATGAAACGGCAAGAAGTTGAGTTGTTTGAGTATGGGATAAATGTTTTCTTGCACCTTTTGCATACTTATGCCTTTACTTGTTCTTCATTCAATTTTTCTCTTTCATCTTCTGCCTTTTCCATTTTTTCCTTCGTGTTATGAATATTTACTTTTCTTTTTGCCCTAAAAAATATTTAGGAACATTTACACTTTGGGCCCACTAGTTCTACATATTTTGTCATCGGGACACGCTAAATTTTGTATTTACGCATTAGAGTCCGTTTTCACCGTTAGCAATGGCGATTTGTTTCAAAAACCCGTCACTAAAGGTGAAAACTGATCCCAATGAGTAAATATGAAAACTAGTGTATCTCATGAGAAAATATGAAGAACTAGTGGATCTCAAAGTGTAAATGTCCCTAACAATTAAGGGTTTGTTTAATTTCTAAAGTGGTCAAATGACCTAGATGGTAAATTTTGATATGACAAAAATTTTCGTAACTTTTTAAAAGATTTTTTTAATGGTATTAATTTTTTAGATGATAAAAGTGAAATGTTTGATTGAATTAATGGCAAAAGTGACAAATGTAAATAAATTGATATATAAAAAATAGTTTTTAACCCCAAAAAAAGTTCTTAAACATAAAATAGTTATTAAGAAAATAGTTTCTAAAAAAACAATTTATAACTAAAAAAATTCTTTAACAATAAAAACAGTTTATAACGAGGAAAAAAATAGTTTTTTTCAAGAAAAACACCTTGTATCAAAAAACAACATTTTTTCAAAGTAGTTTGAAAAAAAAAAAGTTTTGACAAATGTGGGTGCAAAACCATGGAGATCTAATTTTTGGTAGTCCAAGCAAGCCCAACACGCTACCCAAGCGAAATTCAACATTACATGGATAAAAGGGCTACTCTCTTTCTTCATTCCAATGGCCACTGTAGTTTCGTTTGCTCCAGCAAGGACTTCCAACTCAACCACAAAAATAATATTGAGATTTCAAAAAAGAAAGCCAAAATTATTTAGAGAATGAGATTCACACTCACCAATCTCGAAAAAACCAGTTATTGGAGAGCGAGGATAGTTTTTGTACAACTCAATTAGTTTTTATTAATATAAATAAGACCCTTACTCCGGAGCAATGGATCATATAATTATGAACCTCCGACGAATTAATAAAAATTAAGAAATCCTCCATGGATGTAGACAGGTATCGAACCACGTAAATACGGTGTGTTGTGGCCAATTTTTTACTGCCTTATTTCCCTTGCTCTTTAGAATTACTAATCATGATTTATTGCACTCACAATTGGCATCATTTGTAAGAACGATTCTATTTTTTGAAAAGCACCTTAGAACTAAAGAGTGATCAGAATGTCTCATCACCCACACATTGTACCCCTTGCTGGTGCCCTACGAACGGATTTGTCCCTACCTATAGTCAAATTGAGGTTCATCAAAACAGAAATCTCATATTTCGCCTAGAGGAGCCGCTTTCTGAGCAAAGCAATTAGTAGTATAGATCAACATAAATCTCACAACTGGTCGACGCTTATGACAAATGACTCCAATAAGAAGAGGCAACTCGACTCCAAATGGAAGAGAATGCACGTCTCCAGCGACGACTGGAAAATATGAAGAAAGAACTCCGTGAGGGAAATCAAAAGCGTCGTGGTCAAATGCCCAATCCTCAAGCGAGCAAAACTTGCAGCCGAAGAAGGAGTACTAACGACGAGAAGGATCATTCAGATCACGGTAGTTTTCTGGCAAGACGAAACCAGGATGACTTATGTCACAGGAAAGATATTTGAAGCTTTATCCGAAGAGAGATGGATTATCACCCAGCTCATCATGGGGAAAGATCCACAAAAGAGCTGGTAAGAAGGTCCCTCATTACACAGATGAGTCCACCTTTTCACGGGAAATTGAGGAGGAGAAGCCTCCAAGGAAGTTCACAACCCCAAGGTTTAAGATATACAATGGAAATACCGACCCCGTAGATCGGCCTCTCGGTTTGCAAGAATGACTTATTTTACTTCTAAAGGCCATCGGGCGCTCTCGATCCCCGTTTGACCCCGATCAACTCTCCAGACCAAGTGAAGCTAATGAAATATCAAAGGGTTCTGAATTCTCTTTCCAACGGTCCATGCCGTGTGCGAATCAGCCTCACGAATACCACGAAGGACCCATTTTCCTATGAAAACCCCCAGTCCAGAGACCATCGGGAGCTTCCCAGCCCCATTTGACTCTAGTTAACTTTCGAACCCAAGAGTGGCTCATGGATTCTTGAAGGGCTCTGAATTTCCTTTCCAACGATCCCATATATGTGCAATTCAAACTTATGTTTTATATTTATGCCTATTTTTCTGAAAAAGTTTGTTTCGGACTGCCCATAGGCACCCCAGACCCTATGCCTATCAACAAGGTGTACTTTCCTTGATTGGCAAGGCTAACACTGTGCCAATAAGCATGCCAGGGGCCAAAACGAACGACACCCCCTTTCCAACCTTAAAAGGCACTATATAAAGGGCTCATAACCTCACCCCTAAAGAGAGGTCATTTTCAGTAATCAACAAATATTCTCTCAAAATCAGAGCTTCTCTTTACAGTAAAATCTATTTTCCACATTCCCCCACCTCACTTTCTTACCACACTTAGTCACCCACCTCACCCTATCATATGAACTTCATACCACTAAAAAAATATCCTATATATAATCTAAAGTCAGTAACAAAGATCTACAAGGAGGTCCATCTCTCACCCTTTTTCTACTTTATTCATTTAAGTATTATTATTCACTTTATTCTCATTTTGTGATACCTTCTAGTTTTGTTTCATTATCTCACATCAAATAATCTTTATTTTTTACTATTAGTATTACACGTAACTTGTTTTCATAAATCCCAAAAAAGACAAAAATGGGGTTTATTCATAAATTCCAGAAGTAAGACTTCCTTATTTTCTCACACTTGAACACATTTTCCATCAAAAGCACACACAGAGGAGTCGTACATTTCGATTTATGGGTTAAACCCCACCCCTATGCTATTTTTGAACTACGTGAACTTTAGGCTACGTAGGCGTCTTGGGCCAATCCCTAGATTCGAGTCCTCCTTTTTCATTTTATGTCTTCGATATTATATTATATATATTTTGTGAGTCTTGAACACCTACATATTTGTGTCTCGTCTGATATGCACATTAGCTTTTCCGTAGCTATTCGTGATTCAGTGAACACTTATATCATATGTTTATTATTATTTTTACACTCCTACGGATGAGTCCTCTCCGTCCATTCCATGACGTGAGTTGGATAATTCCATTCTTCCATTAATTATATTATACACATGCACACACACATATCACGGAGAAAAAGTAGAAGAACAACATAGCCCATGAGAGACCAAAAAGGCGAAATGAGTGCCTAACACCTTCCTATTTCGTAAGTTAGTCCCTTAATTTTTGAATCACTTGGTTTCATATGCATCAGTATGACCTTGACGTCATTCTCTCGAGGCGACGACATTCTTTATCCTGTTTTGAGCAAAATAGGATGGTGACTCTATCCCTTTGTGTTATCCCCATTTGACGATGACCAATTTTATATCTGAGGCAGGTCGCGAAGACGTCGACACGAGTGGTGGAAAGAGGATCTCCATATCCTCTAATCACCCACATGAACATAGCAAAAGAGGGGGGACAGAGAGTGGTGGACCCTTTTCCACCTTCTCCCCTCTTCCTGACTTCAGGTTCGGGCCCACACCGAAGGAATCAAACCTGGATGGGCACAACGATATCATAAATGGATATGATAACGAATTGATCAAGGAAATTCCTAAAAATTCGATGCATAAGATCCATAAAGGATGCGGGGGCATTGGTTAATCCAAAAGCGATTAGAGTAAATTTGAAATGTCCATAAAGCGTTTGAAAAATATTCTTTGGAATGTCTTCTTCTCTTACTCATAATTTATGGTAACCATATCATAAGTCTATCTTAAAAAAGACTCTCGAACCTCTAAGTTGATCGAATAAATCTCCAATTCTGGGTAGAGGATATTTATTCTTAATTGTCTGTGAATTCAACTTACGCTAATCTATGCATAATCTAAAGCTTCCATCATTCTTTCTCATAAATAACACAGGTGATCCCCAAGGACATAAACTGAGGCGAATAAAATCTTTTTTGAGTAGATCATATAATTGGGTACGAAGTTCGTGAAGTTCTAAAGGATATATTCTATACGGAGGTATTGAAATAGGAGAAGTGTTTGGGTAAAGATTGATGGTAAATTTGATTTCTCCGGAAGGGTCTATACCTGGAAATTCTTCTGGGAAAATATCCTCAAATTGTTCCAAAATTCTAAGAATTAAGGAAGAAGAGAAATTTGGATTTGGGATGTTAAAGGTTTGAAATGACCGATTCCTTGGAACATAAATGAATGATTCACTTGGTCTAAAAAATATATTCTCTTTGAATGGAAATTGATATAATCATGATGTCTTGATAATATATCCATTTTGATAATGATATCGAATATGCGTATATCTGTGATTATTAGGTTCACAACCTAGCTTAATTTTACAATTATCATATCCTTGGGTAGGTGTATTAATTTCACATGTAGGTAATTCTATTTTAAAGGGAGTATTTAAAGATATAGGCACAATTTGTAAAACTTTAGCTAGTTTAAGGCTAACGAATGAATGAGTTAAACCAAAACAAATAAATACGAAGGGGGAAATTATGAAAGAGTATTATATCTTCTATCATTTCGTAGTAATTTTGCATATGCAGTATGGACAATTATTTCCATGATTGGGACTGGTTGAAGTTTCCTGACGGTGTTAGGCCAACGATGGTTTTGGAAAGGAAGGGTTTCTCAAATTCTCGAGGGATTATCTGGTTGATGTCGAATTACAGGGGATTCAATTTAGGGCACTAGGGAGGATATTTCCTACTTCCGGGCATTCGTGACAACTAATTAAGGGGTAGGTGGTACTATGGCGAATTTTGGGAGTAAACTTGCCCACTCAGATTAGGATAAGGTTGGGGTCGAGGTCAAGTTAAAGTTATAACAATGTGATTATTCCTATTAATAGGGTGAGGCAAATGCACATATCCTCCTGATGGGGAATTTTGTTTGACAATTGAAGCGACTTCGATGAGTTGAGAAAAGTCACATATTTACAAAGGGGTAACAAAAATTTTGATCCTTGGGTGTAATCCTCTTTCAAACTGTTTACACTTCTATATCTCATCTTTATAACGGTATATTTAGTAAACTTGTCTTCATACTGAACCAAAAATATATTGGTTTGTTGTAACCTCAAGAAATCCACGGTCAATCGATCTCTTTCGATCTCAAAAAAGTACTTTTTGAAGAAGATCTCTTTAATTTTTTCCTAGGTCAGAGTGGCTACATTGCGATTTCGGGCCAAGGTTACTCGAAGATTTGCAATGATTCCTACCCCATTGAATATTTTAGTAATCTGACGCATCCACTTTTCAGTTTCACTAGCACCTGGTTTTCCAAAAAATGGAGGGGGTCGTTGTCTAAAAAATTTCTTGACAGCATTCATTCGACGTGTTTCATCTAAAATTTCTTCTGGAACTAAGTGTGGGACTTGCTGTTGTTGAGCTAGAGATGTCAATACTTGAAGGCATTTCATGATTCCGTTAGTGTGGATCTTCTCAGTTTGAGTTCCGGTAGAAGGAGTTCAAGTGCTAACAATCCTAGAGCATAATATAATAGTTGCATGACAAAATGTGTAAGAACAAATCTAAAAAGGCATATAGAAACAACTTTAGGTATATTATTCAGGAGAGTTAAAGTAGTGTTTTACAATACAACCTACATATTCTAGCTTCACATAAATTCTCAAGTCAGTCATCCTCCTAATTAGTAATCTGGACACAATATGTACAACTGCTTTATTCATTATTTTACAATTATGAGGGGATGGTTTTTGAATTTTCCTAATTTGGGGCTATTATATCAATATCGGACGGATCAGTGTCAGGAGCAACATCAAAATCAGGTTCGGAGGGATCATCGCCGGTAGAGTCACTGGAAGATTCTGAGGAAATATTGATAAGTTCTCCATTTGAAGTAACTTCGGGGTGAAGTGTAGGAGGTGATTAAGTATCGGCCCAGGAAAGATTGATGGATTCCTCTAATATAATTGGGTCGTTCACATAGTCACGCATCTTTCACATTACTTGAGCTTCCCCAGAAACACGATTAGTCGACACTAGTTGTTTCACGACATTATTAGAATTAATCCAGCCCTCATCTACCACTACACCAAAACTGCCAGATTATCAAGGTCAATGACCATGACAAGTATGGGGTGACAAATTTTGTTGTTACGAACTTATCACGGTCAAAGACCGTTACAAGTTTATTATAATTGACACGGTCCTATCACGATCTTTAACCTTAACAAGGATTGTCACAATCAAAGATCGTGAAAAAAAAATTATCACGGTCATTAACCGTGACAATTCTGGGAAGAATTAAGAAATTTCTACAGCCCAGCAGTATATTTGTACCTGTTATAGAGAAAATGTACCTGTTCAAACAACATATATCCAAATAAAATATAAAGAATGCACCAAATCATTGCATATATAATTCTATATCCAAATAATATAGAAATACAATCCATATCCAAACATAAATGTTACAAATCAAAACAATACAAATATAATCCAAGTGTCCAAATAAATTAGATACAAATAATGTCAATGCATAGAGTCAGCCGTAGGTCAGAGGAGGAAGGAAGGCCAAATGATATACGCATTAAAACGCCCCTCAATATGCATCACACTGCATTGTCTGTGCAACCACAATACGAAGTTCTCCTTTTTGGGCAACACATGCGTGATGAGCACCTTGGCCTCAATGTCTTGTAAGAAACGTCCATGAACCGGCATAACTGGGAGGGTTCTAACGTAATTTAACCCCTCACTATCGGACGGCCATCATATATGTCGACTAATAGCATGCTCGATCAACCGATTGTTGACATAGGTCTCTCGATGGGAGTCAAGATGGGAACTGAATCATATAGCTACGAGTCCGCGCGTATCGACAATGAAGCACGAACGTCTACGTCCACGTCCTCGTCCTTGTTCACCTCCACCATCTTCTCCTTCCCCTTACCCTTGCCCAACTTACGCTTCATGATGGCATACATATCTAAGACCGTCACCTCCAACCTTAATAGCTTCATGTCATGCATGTCCACCTGACAAGCCACCCCGATATTTCTCATCTCCATCCCGATGATCCTAGACTTCCTCACTCACGAGCTCACCCCCTATTCCTTCCTTTGCGATCATCACTGAGCACTTAGCTGAGTGTGTCCGTAGCCAAAGATGCCTTGTCGGCATCAGACTGCGACTCATGCAATTCCTTAAGATTTATTAGAAACGACAAAAGCACACGATTAGTTAATTAAGTAAATAAAAAATTATAACGCAATTAATAAAAATTAAACACTTATAACTTACAGTTGTGTCTGCGACGCTCAGGAACACCTCCTTGTCCTTGCTCTTATTTCTCTGGATTACCACATAGGCATCGACCCTATGTGGCCTACCCCCATGGCCACTCCCCGTCTCCTGAAATAAAATAATGTAAGATTAGTAAGTAACACAAAACAAAATAATGTAGAATAACATAAAATTATAATTACAGAAAAATAAAAAACTTAACATCCTGTCCTCCACCTCGGCATAATACGCTCGCCCGGAGTAGTGCACGTTCGACTTTTTTGCCCGGGTTTCCCTCCTCGATTGGCGAGATGCCAATTGTCTCTCCTCAATCTCATTACCGATAAAATTTTGCCAGTGTGCCAATACGATCGGATCCTTCGTCGGGAAGGTATCATGCAGTCTGAAAATGGAGTCTCAGGTATTTTCAAAATATCGAGCCTACAAATTCTTCTTCCATGTCTTATTTTGTTTCCTCAATTGCTCCAACATGGAATCGCGGAGTTGTGGGGACAGGTTGAATTGTTGTTGTCAATCAATTATAAAATAAAAAAAGTAAGTAATAGTTGCTAATAAATATACATTGAAATTGAAATATAAATATAAATACATTACCTGTAGTGCCGCACAAATAGCCAACTTGAGCTCATTTGGCGCCTCCCTCCAACTAGTGTACCCCGGGCCAATAATCGTCTTCACCAACTCGAGGGATCTAGCCAATAATCCCATCTTGTTCTAAATGGTTGATCCCAATTTGCCCCATTTTAGGAGCCTAGGGGCCAAGGAGCTGTGACACCCCGCCTAATAAAATACCGGGTGATCAATCCTATACCAAATTAAAATACGTGTCTCATATGGTTCATTCTCATCCATCACTGTCGAAAACCAATTTAATTACTAATAACCTATTAGGTTGTCATCAATTTTTTTAATCTTTTTAACCAAACCAACCACAATAGTTTATATACACAAAAATTGAAATGAAATGAAATAATCGAACACTCGGTAACATAATACAACCAAATCGAATGTCGCACCAAAAAGGCAGTAAAAGAATAAATGAATACAATTGGGCTATCGGCCCAAGTGTTACTACAATTCTTCCTATCTAGATCACAGGAATAGAAACGTCTAAAAATAAACTTGCATGCATCCACAGCTACTAGAGCGAACGTCTGACTCGAGAGAATCATCATCCAAGCGTCCTTGTGTATGGACACCTAATATATATACATATATAGTAAGAGAGGGGAAAATAGAGAAACCGGTCAGAGCTCGAGTTTTGAACATTTTTTAGCAAGTGTTTAAATGCCATATTTTAAAATATGCACTTTCTCATATTTAAATTGGTATCGCACTCTCATGAGATACACCTCCACTAATAGTGCACACCTATCGCATACCTTTTAAACAACCTAGTTAAGCTACCCTTCCTAATTAATCTGTTTCACCCATCTACTAAAATCCTCATAAACCCGAGTACTAAGAGCTAAAATTCTCCCCATTCCTAACATTGCGCTACGTTTCGTGCGTGAGGTGTCTCGCGAAGCGAAATCCAATTAAGGAACCCCACGATACACTACTATTTGATAATGTTGATCGTCGAGATCCATTAAGACCTCAACACATCACGCGTATTATAAAAACTCGTATATATATATATATATAGTTCTCACTAGAATCTATGATTCATATTCATATAAATTCGGATATAAATCTATCGAAAGGAGAATCTCTTATTTATTCTTTTCACCTTACACAAGTTTACTTTATATGTGTTGATGTAAAAAACTAGATTATATCTAATTAATTAATCACAGATAATTAATCAATCACATATTAATAAGGCAAAGGATTTTTAAAGTGGTTCAGCCTTATGAGAATGGCCTACGTCCACTATTTTATAATCATGACTGTCTGCCTGGAATTCTCGATAATAGATTTACCAAGAGATCCCAAGTCCCTTTCTTATGAGGAGGTTACAATGTATTTATAGCGTTGAGGTTGTACGTATGAAAGGATAATGCGTTGTTATCTAGTAGACATATACATCTGTACGATAATAATATGCATTTAATGCATAGTTGTTTTTTTATTCTCTTGATTTGGATGCTCTGCCCGCTAAGTAGCTCGGACATCTTAAGCTGCTCGGTACTCTTAAGTTGCTCGGTATGCTTAAGTTGCTCGGTATGCTTAAGTTGCTCGAAGCCCTGAGTAGCTCGGTGACAGTATGTTGTTCGTTTGAAGTGTTTGTATTTGCCACATAGGTTGACACGTGTCTTCAAGTGATTGGTCCATGTCAGCAGACTAAATTTGGTATCAACAGAAGGCCCCAATGTTTCAGAGTTGAGGTTGAAGGAGAGTGTGGAATATTTTGCTTCAAAATTGCTTGGATTACTGGTCTTCATGAATAATAGGAAGGTTTTCCTTGTATATAGTTCCTTTTTGAGCGCATAATATCAAGCTTGTAAGGACACAAATTTCCAATTGAGTCCATATATAGTTTTGGCTCAATTCCGGACAAAAACACTTATTCGTAGGATTGTATTTAATTGTAATATTCTCAAGCCTATGAAGAGTTTATTGAAGACGTAGCGGCAAAGAGTATAAAGCTTCATAATCATGCCGGTTTCGTGCCTCGTTTATACGTCATCAACTATAGTTCAATGCTCCCAAGGTATGAATGAAATCATATATATATAGGAGCTTGGAGCTTGTTTATTGGGTGTTAGGTTTAATTAACACTGTGTTTTATTTTCAGAGAGAATTAATTAAAACTTTAAAACAAGTTTATAAAGTTTTATGGGCTAAAATAGAATTTTCCAAACTTTTTGGAAATTTGTACGATATGTCATTCGAACGAGAATGTCGTTCGAACTAGATGTCGTTCGAACGAGATTGCCAACGACTTCCCATTAAGGCATACTGGAACTTTGTTCGAAATGTCGTTCGAACGAGATTGTCGTTCTAACTAGATTTCCAACGAGTTTCTAACGAGTTCATACTGGAACTTCGTTAGAAGACTCGTTCGAACGAGAGTTCGTTCGAATGAAATGTCGTTCGAACGAAAGGTCGTTCGAACGAGATGCTAGGCGAGAACAACTTCTGGTCGTTTTAAGCAGTTTTTCTCCCACTTCCCCACTTGTTTCTTAACCAACTTTTCTCAGACTTTATTATGTGCGGGAATGACTTTTGATTGAGAATCTTTTTCATATCCTACTAACTCCAAGAGAGTGTTTTTAGAGTAAAATCAAAGAGGGAAAAAGATCATGTTTTTAGTGTGTTTTTATCAAAGAGAAAAATATAAACGACTCTAGTTTACACCCAAATTAGTTTCTTACAAGTTCTCATATTCATATATCTTGCTTGGAGTTTGGCACCGGGTTCATCTCTTCCGTTTAAAGAGAAGTTTTGGGTTTTCTTCTACATCCCATAAAGAAAGAATAAGAGGTTGTTGCGACATTACCCACTTGGAGAAAGGCTCCTTACTCGGGTGACGGTGACCATATAAAGTCCGATCGGTGGATTTCGAGACCGCGGTGGAGCTCCAAGGTTATCCGCTAGGAAGAGGTATCTACAAGAAGAAGCGTCGGGGCTTGAGAGGGATCGAGTCGCGTGTTGTAAGCTTTTCTGTATTGTATTTGTAAATTTCGTATCTAGTGGATTTGAGGCTAGGGTCGTCCGAGGTTGTTTCCCGTCTTGGGTTTTTCCTCGTACATCCGGCGTAGTGGATTGATTGTTTATTTTATCTTTTGCAAAATCACCTAGAACACATGCTTAAGGTAAAAAGATAAAAATTGGTTTAATTTAATCTCTACGTGTTTAATTTGGGCAATGTGTAGTTAACTTGGTTGAAGTGAAATTGATTTTAATGCGTTAATTTAATTTCACTCGGTTTAATTTTAATTTTTTTAAGAAAATTAAAATTTGGTAATTCGTTTGATTGTGAACCATCTTACGCTTCCGCATCAATTTCATAAAAAGGAAAAATTATTTCTTAAAGAAATTAAAAAGGGGGCCCTCCGGGCGACTACAAAGCTTCATAAATATTTTGAATTTTTCGCGATCACTTCGATATTTGTGCCCTTTTCTTCTTTTAGCCGTCGGAAACGTAAACGTCTTTCCTTGTAATCATTATTTTTCTCTATTCCCGAGGTAAAGTATTTAAGTGCGACAGAAATCCTATCGTCTTTCACTTTTCAAATTTGTATCTCTGAACTCTTCATTTTCACTCTATCTTGTGCCTTCGTTCTTTCCATCGTTCATTGTCAATTGATCTTTCTTTTTTCTATAAGATTTTCTTCTCTCTTCTTTATTTACTTTATTCGCGATGGTTTATCTTGTTGAATCGTTGGATAAATTTTGGTCTGAGTTTTTATTCCCTTCATGGGTCATTTTGGAAGAAATTTCTTGTCCTTCTGATTGATTTTCTTTGGCTGAGGGACATTGGTTCCCAAGTCTTTTTGCAGCCGAATGTTGCTTTTCTTTCCCGCCAAATCCCCTGTGTTTGGAGTTTTGCCAATATTTTGATATTGTACCTGCAAGAGTAGCTCTAAACATATGAAGGATAGTTAATGGCATACATAGGTTGAATTAACTTCATGGAACTCGTTTGGGGATTCCAGAAATTATGTATTGCTATAGATGGGTTACTAGTGATACTACTTTCTATTTAAAGACTAGGTTTTCAAATAGAGCTTTAGTTGTCGATCTTTCCGATGCCAATAGGGACTATTTTGATCATGGAGTTGTGATGAAAAATTGGCAACACCCTCCATTAAATGGAAATGATGTGTACCAACGTCCCAGGTGTCCACCTTATGGCAATGAGATAGGTTGTTTTTATTATTGAAATCTTATTTTCTTTGTATTCGATGAAATGCATCAGTGACATTTGATTTTGTTTGTTATAGTTGAAAGTAAAAGGAAACCTCCAAAAGAAGCCGATGTTAATATAAAGCATTTAAAACTTATCTGGGGCTTACATCAATCTGCTGTTGGGGAGCACATTAGATTTGTTTCTTATTTGTTGCGATACAGAAGCTACACTTCATCTTTTATTGCTCGTCCTCATCCTGTGGTAGTTGATCTTGATCAAGTACCAACCTTTGACACTAGTGTGGAAGGTTCTTCTTCTGACTTGAGTGTTCCTATTGCTGATCTGATGAAGAAGAGGAAAGCTCCTCCATTTTTTGATAAATCTGCCTTTGCCACCGAAGAGGTAAAGAAAAACAAACAAGATGTCCCAGCTGAGGGGACGAGGAATATAGATATGCCCCCTTCTACTGCTGCTGGTAAGGACCCCCCCCCCCCCCCCTATGCCTACAAAAGAGACAGTTGTCATCTCACCTTCGAGTGAAATTGTTGTCATCTCTCCAATAGAGACAAAATCTTTAATTAAAAGTGCTCCTGCTCCTCTGATGAGATTGAAAAGAAGTTCTTCTGAGACCCTATCTCTCAACCTTCAAATGTTGAAGGTAGTGTTCCAGCTCTTGTTGCTCCGAGCTCTGCTATGGGCTTGATAAGATCTTGGACTGTTCCAGAATCCCAGGTGTTGAAGACCCCTTTTCTCGTGAGGGACTTACTACACTGGTTGCTTAACATGTTACTTAAGTAGGTATCATTAGCGTGACTCCTTTATTTTCTAGTACTATATTCATATATTGACTCAAAATTCTTCCTTTTTTTAGATTGTGACTTGCTTCAATAGTATTTTGAAGAAGGATGAAGCCATCAGGGCTTCCAGATCCTCGAGTGGAGTAGAAAAAGCTTTTGCTAGACTAACCCAGTCTTTAAGGGAATCTCGTCAGAAGTACGAGGAAGATAAAGATGTTTGGGAGAAGCAATTGAAGTCTGTTAAAGCAAATCGAGATCAGGCTGTGACTGCCTCCAAAGAGTTGGAGAAGAAATTGACGGAGGATAAACATAGTAACAAGGATCTTGAGGTCAAGCTTAAATCTTCTAAGGAAAATATTGCTAAGCTTTAAGATATTGAGCAACATAAGGCAGAGGTAGAAGAAAAGATAAAGTCTGCTGAAGAGCTCCTTAGGGAAAGGACCTCCTCGGAGAGAGCAAAAAGGAAAGCTGCAGTTAAAAAATCCTTTAGTGCTGGTTGGGACAAGGGTTGGAACAAGGGTCTGGATGTCATGTCTTCTCAAATGGAGTATGCCAGTGTCAAATATTTTAGGGATGGATGGGTAGCAGCCTTAAAGAAATTGAAGGTTGCTGAAAGTTCTGAGTTGTTCCAGGAGCGTACTCGTGGCCCTCCTCCCTCTCCTAGAGAAGAAGAAGAAGATGAAGCTGCTTCAGATGAATCTTCTATGATGATAGGAGAGTTGGTCCCTATTGTTTCTATTGTTCAACCTTCCGGGCAAGTCCAATAGGCTAGCTCTTCTGCCAAGCAGCTGCTATTGCTCTCCGAGCAACCAACGCCTTCATTCAAACCATCCGAAGAAGTCGTAGGAAATAATAAGAAGGTGTAAAGTTGTTCGGGTCTTTTGTTTTGCTATTTTCTTGAATGTAACCTCGGACTATGTTTTCCTTTATCATGATAAATAAAATTTGAACTTCTGTTGTTTGTCTTGAATTTCTCTCTTGCTCTGTTCGCATCATTGTTGATTTTATTTTTCATTTTTCCTTTTCTAGTTTGTGGCCAGGATGGAACTTGTATCAATTCATGATACAGAGTTGATGAAGAAATTTAATGACTATTTCAAAGCTGGTCATGCTTACTTTATCGAGGCTCAAATGATTGACATCCTTGGATCAGATGCTTCTGAACGAGTAATTGATGCTTATCAGTACCTAAAGTGCTTACTCGATCGTGCTGTTACCAACAATGTGGCCTATTATGAAATGGTTGAAGATCTTCAAGGAACTATCGAGGAACTCCAATAGCAGTATAAATAATATACTACACTTTTGCATCAAGGCTATGAGAAAAAGTACCAATAATTGAGTGTTGATAAGGGATATGATAAGTTCATTTTTGCTCATGAGAAAAAGGAGAGTGTTCTAAATCTTGAAATTGAAGATCATAGACATATCGCCAAGTTGTTGGAGCAGGAGAACATCGCTTTGCAGGAGGAAATAAAACAACTCAAATCTGCTGCCTCTTCCTCGGGAGCTTTGGTCCCCATTAATGATGAAGGTTTTTCCTTTTGGAGGTAGAAAATGCTAACTTACGAGATGAGTTAGAAACTTTGAAACGAGCTAAACCCTCCACATCTACTCGTGGTAGAGCAATATCTTCTTCTCATGGACGAGAAAGAGCTGGTCGGATTACCATTGAAGAAATGAGAACTCAATCGGCCATAGAGAATCAAGCTGTTCAGTTGATGGTGAAGAACCAAGCCTTGGCAAAAATATCTAAGAAGATTCAGAGTTTCAACGACCAACTCTTTAATCAGAGTTCTGCTCTGGAAAGTAAAGAAATTCTTGTCAAAAAGCTCCATGAGAAACTTGAGAGGTTAACTTATCAATTTCATAAGTAGCCCAGGGAATTTTGGATGGCTGGGTATAATGAAGTTCTGTATCATCTTGATGCTCACTTGCAGCAGTCGAACAACGAAGGGTATAAGCAGGGATGGTTGAATGCCTTATGTGTCCTGAAATTGGATAAAGGTCATTTCTTATGGGATTATTATGAACCTAGAGTTCTTAATTTGCATGTGCCTCCCTTTAAACTTGACCTTAGTTGGATTCCAGCCCGTTTTATTCCTCGAATTTTGATATTAAAGTATCTCAGTGATTACAGCCTTCATTCAGATTTTGAGATATCTCATCCAGAGCACTTGCTTGATCGACCATCCATAATGAATGTCAGAATGCTGTGAGATATAAACTTTATAAATTCCCCTTATGCCTTAGATGATCGTCCAACTCGGGTAGAACCTGTTTCAAAAGCAGAGGGAAAGAAACCCATAAAATCGGATATATTTATGTAATGAATCAATCTTCATATCATATGTAATCTACTTGGTTTTAATGAAGAAAACGTTTGCCTTTTTCCATTTCATTTTCTTTGAAATAATTTATAGAATGTCCTTGTTTGTTGGGCCTATGCAATGGAATGATTTCCAATGAAATAATTTCTTTGAAATAATTTATGAATATATATATATATATATATATATATATATATATATATATATATATATACTTATCCCATTTGTTGTTTGATGATAGTGACTTGTCACTCTTTGGGCCTAAGCAATGGAATGATTTCCATCCCATATTCCTGCTTAGTTGTAGTAATCTCGTATGGATTAACTTATTGCCTAGACAGTGGATGCCCCAGGAGGTCATCCAGCTTCTTGCCTAGTTTGGTACCAACCAACCGGAGTTGGTGGTTATTGATTTACCGACCAACCGGAGTTGGTGGTTATTAATTTACTGACCAATCGGAGTTGGTGGTATTGAGTTATCGACCAATCGGAGTTGGTGGTAATTGAAATGCCGACGAACTGGAGTTGGTGGTATTGAGTTCCCGACCAATCGGAGTTAGTGGTAATGAGTTCCCGACCAACCGGAGTTGGTGGTAATGAGTTCCAGACCAACCGGAGTTGGTGGTATTGAATTACCGACCAACCGGAGTTGGTGGTAATTGAATTTTAGGGTTGTGTAGTGTGTAGCACTAATATTTTGAAAAAAATTCAACAAAGAAGGAAATATGGGTGAAACATCACTTTATTCATATTGAAGAAACTGTATTACATAGGAATTTCAATTACTGATAGTACTTGCGCAGGTGTTCTGCATTCCATGCATTCTTAAATTATTCTCCTTCCAAAGTTTCAATTATGTATGTCCCAGGTCGAACAACTTCAGTTACTTTATTAGGTCCATGCCAGTTGGCTTCCAGTTTGTTATGCTTTTGGATCACTTTCTTCAGCACATATCCCCTTCTTTTAAATCACACTTCGTCACTCTTTTGTTGTAGAGCAAAGTTGTTCGTTGTTGATGTGATGCATTCCTGATTGCTGCTTCTTCCCTAACTTCTTCGAGCATATCTAGGTCTAATCGTCTCATCAAGTCACTGACAGAAGAATTGAAATTAAGCACCCTATGCGTGGGTAGACCCAATTTAGCAGGTATGACAACCTCACTTCCAAATGTCAACATGTATGGAGACTCTCCCGTAGTTGTTCGTGGTGTAGTGCGATAAGCCCACAACACAGAGTGTAGCTCGTTAATCCAATTTCCCTTTGCATTATTCAGCCATTTTTTCAAACCATTCAGTAGTGTTCTGTTTTTCACCTCAGTTTGCCCATTTCTCTGGGGATGACCTGGTGCGGAGTGGATCTTCAGTACATTGGATTGATGACAATATGCAACAAATTCTTCGTTATCAAATTGGGTTCCATGATCAGTGATGAATGCGTATGGAAGACCATATCTGCAAATGATACTTTTCCAAATAAACTGATAGACTTTTTCATATGTCATATCAATGAGAGGTTCAGCTTCCACCCATTTGGTAAAATAATCCATAGCAACCACGAGGTATTTTAATCTTCCCCTGGTCGTTGGAAGTGGTCCGACCAAGTCTATCCCCCACATGATGAATGGCCAAGGGGACGTAATGGGTGTTAACAATGCTTGGGTAGTTCTTCGGATGGAAGGGAAACGTTGGCATTTATCGTACTTCTTGGCATAAGCTGCGCAATCATCTCTCATTGTTGGCCAGTAATACCCTTATGTTGTTATCCTCTACAAAAGCGTCCGACCTGCTACATGGGCTCCACAGGACCCTTCGTGAACCTCTTCGATCAAGTCTTTAACTTCGGATGGATGGACACATCTTTGTAGTCCTGCAATAACTCCTCTTCTATGCAAAATGCCACTAGTCAATATATAACGAGCATCTTTAAACTTCAGTTTCTTGGCTGCGAGTTTATCAATCGACAAAGCCCCCTCTTCAATATAGGCCCTGATGGGGTCCATCCAAGATGGTCCCAAGTCGAGGGCACAAAGTTCATCTTCAAATCTTCTTCTATGCTCCGACCAATCAGGATTTCTATTGGGATTGTTCTTTGTAGCTCGGTGCATGTGGCTGATGCTAGCCGAGCTAGGGTGTCAGCTCTTACATTCTCCAATCTCGATATTCTGATCAACTGAACTGCAATGAAATTCGATACAACCTGCATTGCTTTTGCGTGATACTTGACCATTAATTCTCCCTTTGCTGCATATACTTCGAGAATTTGATTTACGATTAATTGTGAATCACTGAATACAACGACCTGCTCTGCCTTCATAGTTTTGCCCAGATTTAGATCCACGATCATAGCTTCATATTCAGCCTCATTATTGGAAGCCTTAAATTGAAAACGTAGAGCATACTCCACATCAATTTCATCAGGACTTTTTAAAATAATTCCTGCTCCACTGCCTGTAGCGCACGAAAAGCCATCCAGATACAAATTCCATACAGGTACTTCATTCTCAAACCCTTGGTCAGATAGAGCTCCTCGGTGGAATATTTGGTGCTTCCTTTTGTCTTCCTCTGACACTTCTAATTGCTCATTGATTATTTTCTCTTGATTATTTACAGATGGAAGTTGGTCGGATGTTAAATTCAACGATCCCATATCATCCATGGGTTGGTCTGTATTAATCTCCCACTCTTCAAAAGTATCAGAATGGGTGAACTCTACGATAAAATCTGCTACTGCCTACCCCTTAAGTGACGACCTAGGCTCATAAACTATGTCATATTCACCAAGTTCTACTGTCCAATACATCAATCTTCCTAGTTTCTCCGATTTATGTAGATCTTGTCTTAATGGCATATTAGTATACACAACTATAGTATGAGCTTGGAAGTAGGTCTCATCCTTCTGCTTGCTTCGATCAATGCTAGTTCCAACTTCTCCAACCTTGGATATCTAATTTATGCTCCTCGGAAGGCCTTACTGGTGTAATAAACTGGTTTTTGTACTCCGTCCTCCTCTCTTATCAATGTTGAGCTAACTTCATTCTCTAAAACTGCTAGATACAAGTACAATCTTTCTCCCATCACTGGTCTATATAACAATGGAGGTGTCCCCAGATATTTCATCAACTCTTGAAAGGCCTCTTCTCATTCATCATTCCACTCAAAAGTTTTTCGAAGTGTTTTAAAGAATGGGAGGCATCTGTCTGTTGCTCATGACACAAATATGTTAAGTGCTATAACTCACCCTGTGAGACTTTTCACTTCCTTCTTCGTAGTTGGAGATCGTAGCTCCAATAGAGCCTTGATTTTTTCAGGGTTCACCTCGATACCTCGTTGATTAACAATATATCCGAGAAATATACCTTCTCGCACCCCGAATATGTATTTGGTGGTATTTAACTTCATTTGATATTTCTCTAGTTGATCAAAGGTTTGACCTAGGTCAACTAGATGATCAGCAGCTCACTTACTCTTCGTAAGCATATCGTCAACATAAACCTCCATGTTATAACTGATTTGCTCTGCAAACACCTTGTTCATCAGCCTCTGATATGTTGCACCTGCATTTTTGAGTCCAAAAGGCATAACATTATAGCAATAAGTTCCCCTTGGGGTGATAAAAGAGGTACTTTCCCAATCTTCAGGTTTCATCTTAATCTGGTTGTAACCAGAATAAGCATCCATGAAACTCAACAACTCGTGCCCCGAGGTAGCATCCACCAATTGATCGATTCGGGGCAAAGGAAAATGATCCTTTGGGCATGCTTTATTAAGATCAGTAAAGTCTACACACATCCTCCACTTTTTATTCTTCTTCTTTACCATCACCACATTTGCTAGCCAATCAGGATATTTGACATCCTCAATAAAAAAGGCTTTCTGTAGTTTCTCTACTTCTTCCTGTATAGCTTGATTCGTTTCAGGGCTAAACACCCTTCTTTGTTGCTTCACTGGCTTGACCTCCTTGTTCATGTTGAGCTCGTGGCACAGGAAACTCGGGTCTATCCCTGTCATGTCTTCATGACTCCATGCAAAAGTTTATTTTCTGCACCTTAAAAATTCTATCAGTTCCTATTTTAATGATACATCCAATAACGCACCAATTTGGGTTGTTCGTCCTAGATGTTCATCGTCCAGAATGATACTTTTGATGGCTTCCATAACTTGGCCCCTTACGAGCTGAGACTCATCTCTAGGGTCTAATGTTTTAATCGATGCATCTTCTATTTCATCCACTTGATAAGTAGTAGTTTTCTTCCTGGATTCTTCGCGTTCCTCCTACTCGGTAGATGAATAGTAGCATTCCCGAGCTACTTTCTGGTCGCCTTTCACAACTCCTACTCTAAAATTATTTGGGAATTTTAAACATTGATGTACAGTATATGGTACTGCTTCGAACTTCTTCAGGCCTACCCTTCCCATGATGATGTCATAAGCTGATTGGACATTTTTATCCATTATGAAAAAGCATACTCTTTCTGTTCGACAAGCAGGCCGTGTACCAATAAGCATATCCAGCTTGATCGTCCTAAGTGGAAAAACCTTTTCGCCAGTAAAACCAAGGAGGGGCCTATGATATGGCTCCAACTGGGCTAGCTTCAGATTCAAACTATCAAAACATGGGTAGAACATGATATCTACCGAGCTACCATTATCCACCAGTACTCGTGCAATCACCACCTCTTTCATTCTCATCTTGATTACCAATGGGTCATCATGAGGATATAGTACACCTACCAGGTCGCTCTTAGAGAAATCGATGACCATTTTATCCCTATTCACCTTCCTCGGTCGATCATCTTGAGCCAGGTTTATGCGATGTATGTAAGAGCAAGCTTGAGCCTCATTGAGGTAAGATTTTCTCTCTGCAGTAAGATCTACGCCTCCTACATCTCCACCTGTAATGACATTACATTCAAATGACCCAAATTTATTAAGAGTACCTCATGTTCTGGTTGTCTTGGTCTTTTTGGGAGATCGGGGTCATCTTGGTCATCT
Organism: Sambucus nigra; assembly: GCA_949130495.1. Classification (NCBI taxonomy): domain Eukaryota; kingdom Viridiplantae; phylum Streptophyta; class Magnoliopsida; order Dipsacales; family Adoxaceae; genus Sambucus; species Sambucus nigra. The sequence goes on from OX422216.1 coordinate 647,398,421, forward strand.
TCTGGATCTTCTTCGTGACTTCTCTTCTTGTCTTCTTTTGCTCGACAAGGAGATTTAGATCTTTGCCTTCCTCTGTTGCTGTCTTTTCTACCATATTTAGTTAGTTTTCCTCATCTGATGAGTGCTTCAATTTCATTCTAAAGAGCTATGCAACGTTTGGTCGTGTGGCCATGATCTTTGTGGAACTTGCAATATATTGACTTGTCCTTTTTTTTCAGGATCTGCCTTCATTTTCTCTGGCCAGTTTAACTCCTTGCTGTTCCTGATATCTTCCAGAATTTGATTTATATCTACCTTCAAAGGAGTATAATTTCCAAATTTCCTCATCTGCTCCAGTGCTTGCTTTCCTTTCGACTGCCTGTTACTACCATTGTTCTTCTGATCCCTCTTTTCGCTTTTACCATCTTCAACTTTGGTCTCCTTAGTGTCTGTATTCTTCTTCGCAGCCATGGATTCCTCGGCGTTCATGATTTTGGCAGCTTTTTCCATCAGTTCTGCTATGGTCCTAGGGGGATCTTTGGCCAAAGTGTAGTACAACTTATCTGGCAACAGTCCACTCATCAGAGTAATAATTATTATTTTCTCCTCGTAATCAATTACTTTAAGTTTCTCGTTATTAAAACGAGTAATATAGTCCCTGGTGCTTTCACCTGCCTTCTATCTAACACTCAATAAGTGTGCTACTCGTTTGACTGATTTCGCTCCAAAATAGAAGTTCCTTATAAAGAGCTTTGCCAGTTGAAGGAAAGTCGCAATCTTCCCCGAGGAAGGTTATTGTACCATATCTGGGCTGACCCGATGAGAGTTCCTGAAAACACCCTACATCTCATCTCATCTGGAACCGCATAGATATCGGCAGTAGCTTGGTATTTTTCAATATGAAGGACAAGGTCAGTTTTTCCCTCATACTTAGGCATCACCATATGCGCTTTGAATTTTGATGGTGTGGGAAAATCCATAATTGCATGTACAAATGGTCCCTTGGACAAAAGTTCTTTGTAGAGGATTCTTGGCCTTAACCATTTCCCTTAATCTGTCCTCCAACCTTTGAATAGAGCCTTTCCATGCATCATTTCCCACCTCGGGCCTATTTATTCGAGCAACTGATTGCGCTGAGTTTTCCTCTTGGGATCTTTCATTACGAGCTATCGGTCGTGATTGAGCAGAGCCTTCCCTTAGGTCGGATGGTCGTTGAGAGTTCCTCGACGCAATCGTAGAAGTACTTCTATTCCTCCTAGGGCCCAATCGATCAAAATGGGAGACCCTACTCAACCTTTCTAGAGCGCCAGTCCTCTCTGGCGTTAGAGTAATGTTCCGTTGAGAATCTGTAGCTCGTACTGATGAGGTCCGGCAAGGCTGATACGAAGGATCACTAGATCTCTCAGTACGATATGAGTCAATACGTCTAGATTGAGAAACCTCCAGAAATAACGTTCGTCTAGTTTTTGAATATGGCAATGGGTATTTCTCTGAACACTTTGTTGTCCTGATTGGGCCGTCACTCCCCCTTGAACAGTTTGTATAAGTTGACGCATAGTTTCTTGCATGGCCATTTGCCCTTGGGATAAATTAGCCATTATGCCAGCCAGATCTTGAAAATTTGGGGGAGTAGAAGGGTTTGGAGGTACCCCAGTATTTTGATTACTGGATTTCGGATTTTCAGCCATAGATGATGAATTGTTTTGATGAAAAACGCTAAGTACAGTCGTTTCCCACAGACAGTGCCAATCTGTTGATGTAAAAAACTAGATTATATCTAATTAATTAATCACAGATTAATAAGACAAAGGATTTTTAAAGTGGTTCAGCCTTATAAGAATGGCCTACATCCACTGTTTTATATTCCTGACTGTTTTCCTAGAATTCTCGATAATAGGTTTACCAAGAGATCCCAAGTCCCCCTCTTATGAGGAGGTTACAATGTATTTATAGCCTTGAGGCAGTACATATGAAAGGATAATGCGTTGTTATCCAGTAGACATATACATCTGTACGATAATAATGTGCATTTAATGCGTAATTGTCTTTTGATTCTCTTGATTTGGATGCTCTGCGCGCTAAGTAGCTCGGACTGCTTAAGTTTTTCGGATCGCTTAAGCTGCTCGGTACTCTTAAGTTTCTCAGTATGCTTAAGTTGTTCGGGATGCTTAAGTTGCTCGGAGCCCTGAGTACCTCGGTGACAGTATGTTGTTCGTTGGAAGTGTTTATATTTGCCATGTAAGTTGACACATGTCTTCAAGTGATTGGTCCACGTCAGCAGACTAAAGTTGGTATCAACAATATGAAATCTCATCTTCATATACAAGCAATATACTATACGCAACAAGTATAATTATACCTATTACAATAATAAGTATAATAACCATCCCACCAAGCTATAACTTGAGGATGCAGTCATATAGTGCCTATTTGCATCCGAGTTTACTCAATCAACCACGATACCAAGCCAGACTCACTCATGGGCATGGTAAAAAAATACACAACGGTGGAGGAGGTCATATTCCCTTCTGAAAGTGGAATAATGCTATCACACTCATATGCGGGATGATGTGACCTGGGGATATACTCTCCATGCTCCTCAAGCCGGGGGATTCACCCACATTATGCAACCTCCTGAGATTGCACTAGAGAAAATATATAATCTTCTTGTCCATCCCTATGCCCGGGGAAGCTTATAGAACCAGCCTCTAAAGTAAAAATATACCAATCACACACATATATATTTATTTCCAGTACCATATCATATATATACTTTAACAACTCCCGTATATATAATATATATCACTTCTCAATATTTTATGGCTATAATTTTCGAACTCTGATAGCGATAACCAATAACCCGAATGTTCCCATTTGTAATAGTATATAAGTATTCGCACACTTACAATACTAAACTTTTAAGTATTTTCTTACATAATATATAACTCGCACCTTAATCACTTTATGTATTTTCTTACATAATATATAATCGCGCAATTCTCTTGAGCTCGTATCCTAAATTCCATCCTAATCGTATTATAGGATTTACTCAATTAAAATTGACCCCTATTTATTCTACCCACATAAATATATCTACAAATGTGTAAGGACACAAATTTCCAATTGAGTCCATATATAGTTTTGGCTCAATTCCGGACAAAAACATTTTTTCATAGGATTTTATTTAATTGTAATATTCAAGACCTATGAAGTATATGTTGAAGACGTAGAGGCAAAGAATTTAAAGCTTCATCAAAATGCCGGTTTATGTGCCTCGTTTCTACGTTATCAACTAAGGTTCCATGCTCCCAAGGTATGAATGTAATTATATTTATATAGGAACTTGGAACTTTGTTTATTTGGGTGATTAGGTTTAATCAAACCTTGTTTATTTCAGAAATTATTTCAAAAGGACTTTATATTAATATATATATAAATGTTTCTGGGCCAATATAGAATTTAACAAAATTTCTGAAACTCGTTCGAAGTTTCGTTCGAACGAGATTTTTCGTTCGAACCAAACTTCGTTCAAACGAGACTGCCTTTCTAACCAAACTGGTCAGTCGTTAGATAAGTCGTTCGAACGACTTTCTCGTTCTAACGAGATATCTAACGAGGTTCTAACGAGCCCAGGCTGGTCGCTCGTTAGAAGCCTCGTTCGAGCGACAGTCAAAGTCGTTCGAACGAGAATGCCAGGCGGGAACAGTTTTGAGCAGTTTTTTGGCAGTTTTCTCCCATGATCCCCACTTGTTTTTTAACCAACTTTTTCATACATTATTATGTGCGGGAAACACATTTTCCAAGATAACTTTTCCATTCCATATCCAACTCTTAGAGAGAGTTTGAGAGCAAATTTAATTAGGGAAAATGTTCATGTTTTGAGTGTTAATTTTTAATGGAAAATTCATACACACTCTAGTTTACACCCATTGTTGTTTATTCCAAGTTCTATATATACATATCCTTACTTGGAGTTTTTGGCACCGGTTTTCTCTACCGAATTCAAGAGACGTTTCGGGTTTGCTTCTACACCCCATCACAAAGAAGACCTTTGTTGAGATTCTACCCGTTTGGAGAAAGGCTCCATGTTCGGGTGACGGTGACCGTTTAAAGTCCTATCGGTGTATTCCGAGACCACGGTGGAGCTCCGGTGGTTATCCTCTAATTGGAGGTTGATACAAGAAGGAGCATCACGGCTTGAGAGGGTTCGAGTTTAGGAAGTAAGTCTTTTGTCTTGTATTTTGTAATACCGTTTTTAGTGGATTTGAGGCTAGGGCCGTCCCGAGGTTTTTTCCCGTTAGTGGGGTTTTCCTCGTTTATCGCGGTGTAGTGTGACAATGTTTATTTTATCTTGCACAAAGTTTAGAACGCATGTTTAGGATAATTTCAAGATAAAATTGAGTTTAATTCTCACACTCATTTAATTTGGGACTTAAATTAAATATTGGGTAAAATTGGTTTATTCAAGTCACTTGCTTAATTTGGTTTCGCCTAACTTTGGATATAATTGTTAATCATGATTTAGGCAAATTTCTAGGACTTGAATTATGTTGTTTTAATTAGTTTTGAGAAATTAAAAGTTGTTGTCATTTTTGAAAGTTAAAACCATCTCAACGCTTCCGCATTTATTTAGAAGGAAATTATATTTTATTTGAGATAATTAATCACCGGGGATCCAACTGCGCTTTCAATATGCTTGCCGAATACTTCCCGTGAATGTTATTCATACATTCATTAAATCCATATCTCGAATTGTACACCAAATTAACCCGAGGTTCCCTCTTTTGATCCAAGGTTTGCTCAACCTCAATACCATTATCTAGGAGTCCTAATATCACTTCTAAAATCCCCTAAAATAATCTCCAGACAATTTTATCCATAATTCTCCCAATATCAGGTTTGATTTCTTGCTAACGATTTCGATCTCGGACAGCCTTCCATAGAAAAATCATTATAAATTAAAAAACAATAAAAAAAAATACGCGGTGAGCGCCCACGCTACCATATCGAAAAGATATAGAAATTTCATTTTTTGACCAAGATCCGAATCGATTCTCTTCCTGTACAAATCTATTCGGAAAGGACGATGAGTTACTCTTCATCATTTTCTCCAACTCCAAATCAAACCAACACCCAATCGATCCAATATTTATGGTTTTTTAATTCATCAACCAATAATATAATCATCTACACATCTTTTTTTAACTAGCGCAACATTAATTTCATGCGATTCATCAAACCACTCAAGAATCTAACCCTAACTCCATTAAATTCATTTCTCACAAAAAATACGCCATTTTCATCCATTCAAGCTTAGATTTCTTATGGGGCAATTACTACATCAATTTCTACAAGTTCATTTCACAAAAACCCACTTTTATTCAATAATCCCAACCCAAAATCATAATTTTCATTACCATCTATGATATAAGATACACACAAATGAATAAAGAAAGTAAACACTTGCCTCGTGGATAAAATTCGACGACCTCGAGTCGAATCTCGAGGAGTTTGGATCGGAATCCACTTTTCTCTCTTCCTTTCTCTTCTTTCTTCTTTCTTCTCTCTCTTTTTCTTCTCCTTCTCTCTCTCTCTCTCTCTCTCTCTCTCTCTCTCTCTCTCTTATGCCTTTATAAGAGAGAATAAGGGTTTATCCCTTATAAACTCAAAAATGATTCGTTTACTCAATTGCGAGTCCCTACTAGTCCAAAAATCCCCAGAACTCAAACACTACCCCCGGGTACTCTATTCTGACTATCTCGGCCATTTCGAAACCAATCGTACACTTGGAATCTCCATTCGAGTTACTCAACTAAAATTCACTATTTAAACCCAACACATCTCAATACGCATTTTCTACAACATAAAATAATTCCCATCGCTTTACCCAGTTGTGACATGATATAAAACATTCTGACTCATTTATTCAATCCTCTAAGTAAATGTAACACGCGTCGGTAAGAATCTAACACTTATTAATCCAGAATTCACTATGCACTGAAATTCCTCAAATCACCAAATTACACCCATTTATCTAATTTAAATATCCATAAAAGTGCGGGGTATTACATTATCCCCCCCCCCCCCTCACAACGTAATTTCGTCCTCGAAATTCGGATACAACCGGTACTACCAACCTAGGATCGTTAATCACACTACATCCTAGTGCACAAAAGTCGAAAGGTACTAACCCAAATAGTACCCTACCATATATTCATTCATGGTAACCACCTATCTCAAGGCTTACAGTCCAACGCACTAGCTTAACAACAAGCTTAACGAAACCTCTATATGCTAACACACTACCTCGGTCGTAAGGTTGACTCTAACAACGACGCATCGCACCTAGTGCTTCTATAACTGAATATAAAGAAAACGAGCCTATAATCGTCGCTCTAACTTATTTATCCCCTCGTAGATTCGCTACTAGGTGTCCACTCATCTACATCAGGACATCTAATTTCCCTTAGGAAGGAAATTACACTAACGCTTGACTAATCCCGTCAGTCTCATCGCTTAGTTTGGGCGTGCTAATTCATATTGAACCTATACAATTGGATTATCGCGTGCCTCCTATGACATTCCATCCAATAAACTCGAATCTCATTTATAACTGCCTCAAAGCATATTCTTCAGCTGTATATAATACGCCTCTTCTAATTCTAGCAGTATATAAAACCAACTTTCCAATGGGCCTATCAGCACCACTACTGCAAGCATCATAGACGTAACACTCTCTCTAAAAATGGGCCTCACTTTCGAGGCCTGGTGCTAACACCTGGGTATTCTCAATAATCTTCTCAAGATTCAATTCTTCCTATACCTGGAAATCAATAATTCTCAAGGTTAACCCACCAATCTTCTTGTGGTGAACTCACTACAATCTTCCTAAAACCGCGCCACATGCCTCACTGGACTTACTTCATGGTAGTCCTAATATCAATGTGTTTCCTGCACACGTAAAATGAGCATTATCCTAACAATTTCCCTAGTGCCCAAGACCTCTCTCAAATTCCAACATTTGCTCGGTTTCATACATGGGACGTCTCGCAAAGCGAAATCCAAATAAGGAACCCTCCCGTTACACTACTCCCTCGAATCGTCGGTCATCGAGATATAAAGGCCCAAGACACACCATCGGGATGTTTTAAATCCCACCTCGCTAACCTACTAACGTACGTCTACCACTATGTCCTTCCATCTTAGCGAGATGGAAAGTCTAACTAATCGGGGTGCCTACTCCCTACGAAAGTGTTACGAACATCATACCCAAAACATATTTCCTTTTAATTTGCCTTCTATTCAAGTCCTGGGTATAAGTCTCAACCCTATTTTCTTTACCTTGTCTCACCCACCAACTTGCGGTAAGAGAAACATTTCCAGTACTTTTCCACAACACATCTACTTTTTATTAGCCTTTAATCATCACATGACCCTCGGCTAATATATCATCATAACCAATATCCTTACGTCCTATAACATCTCTCCACTCCTGACGTCGTTAAGGTTCGTGCGTGGAGTGTCTCGCAAGCAAAATTGAAACAAGGAACCCCTGCGATACACTACTGCTTAACTTTGTCGATCGTGGAGGTCCGTTATCTTCAACTATGCAATTGGGATAATCCCATACCATCTATCAACAAAATGTGGCCTGAACTCCTACTTCTTTTAAGGAGCCATACCACAAGCACTTGTACTAACACTAAGTCCTTTACGCGAACAACAATGAGCTTAAACTCACTACTTAACAATAAATCATGCATACCTTAAATCATACTTATAAGGTCGCCACACACTAAAATCGAGAAAATGAAACATCTACTCATCGAGGTTCCATCTAAACATATAATAACGGCGAGCTCAACCTGTATCCAGGTGAGATATCGCAACAACAACCCATTCCATCCTAGAACCGCAGATACGATAGTCTTGCCATCATTAGCTTTCTATCTCTCATATAATACAATCACATTACTCCTATAATAGTACCATACTCGTATAACACATACAAAATGAGCAGTGCAAACTAAATATAAGCTTAAAATGCCAACACCCATTTTTCATAGCGAATGAAGAAAATAGAGCCTCGCTACCGCGGATAAACATATAGACATACACTATATAATTTTACCGATACTACCAGTAAACTCGAATCACAAACGAATCTAGGGCTAATAAAATATTGTGATCAATCTTGCCACAAAGAATATACCTCCTCCATCCGAGGTGAAACTCATAAGAAAATTCTTTCCAATTACCCAGGATACTCCAAATGGTTCCCGTACATAATACACTTGACTTAATAGAACCAAAACTACTTTAATCAATGCCCCATCTCGACACCATATTTTTGTCCTTTAACTCCTATCAGGCAAGATCAAAACGTATGGTTCTATGCACCACATGACAAACATTCTCCATCTCAGGCCACCCTAACCATGTTAAGATTATTAGTATCTTAGACTCTATAGCCTTGATCCTAGCAATCACCCTCGTAGTTCCCTTAGCTCCTCCGACTAAAAGGAAACATGCTACCGGCCTCAACTACCTTATTTCAATGAATCCCTGGGCAAATGTCCACCCGTGGGGTTCCATGAACATAAATTATCCATAAGTGTTTGCAATACTTACTAGTGAGCCTGTCATTCCTCTGAAGGACTCTTTCTCATTGTACCTACCTTAATTGGGTACAAAGTTCACTTATCCATATAACTCTTTATTCACTGTCGGCCTCTGATCGATCCTCATATGAATAATTCAGAAACTGCGTTCTCTTCATTCCTGGTAAACCAAAGGATTTTCAGTTAAAATCATCCGTAAGATCCATCTATGAGAAAAACATCATGCTCCCCAAAAATGGTGACTACCGTTCCCACCATTTCAACCTTGCTCCATGAGTGAGAAATTTTCCCCAAATTTTCACATCTGGGTATTTCTATACCCTTCTCTAAGCTAAATCTTCTGAGCCTTAGACTTCCACTGAATAAATCTACACTGCCTCCGCATGACTTAACTTCAACGTATGGTCCATATCAAAGATCCTTTTAAACTTTTTCCCAATTTACTTCACTGGGTAATTCAAATTAGCACCACTCTCTATGCTATAGAGTACGTAAATAAATATAACTACTATATTCTAGTAGTCATTACAGCAATTCATAAAAATGCTACAAAGGGAGTGACCTCGACTGCGACCCTCCTCCCCGACTTCAACTTATAGCTCCAAATAAGCCCCACCACCTGCTGCCCTTGAAATGGCCTTCTGTCGCCGCCCTTCATCGATCAGCAAACGAATCTCGAATGAGCATGCAAAAGATTTACTATAATCTTATATAACGACAGGAGAACGAAATCTCATAAGATGAATCAACAATCCTAATCATAAGGCTCTATATCAATTCGAAAGAAATGCTGAAAGCATAATACGTCTGCACAGATTCCTAAAGACACTCGAACCTGATGCTCCGATACCATCTGTGACACCCCGACTAATAAAATACTGGGTGATCAATCATATACCAAATTAAAAGAGGAGTCTCACATGGTTCATTCTCAGCATCACTTTCGAAAAACAATTTAATTACTAATAACCTATTAGGCTGGCGTCAATTTTTTTTAACTAATCTTTTTAACCAAACCAACCACAACAGTTTATATACACAAAAACTAAAATGAAATGAAATAACCGAACACTCAGTAACATAAAATAACCAAATCGAATGTCGCACCAAAAAGGCGGTAAAAGAATAAATGAATACAATTAGGCTATCGGCCCTAGTGTTACTACAATGCTTCCTATCTAGATCATAAGAATAGAAACGTCTAAAAATAAACTTGCATGCATCCACAGCTGCTGCAATGAACGTCTGACTCGAAATAATCATCATCCAGGCATCCCTGTGTCTGGACACCTAATATATATACATATATAGCAAGAGAGGGGAAAATAGAGAAACGGGTCAGAGCCCGAGTTTTGAAAATATTTTAGCAAGTGCTTAAATGCCATATTTTAAAATATGCAATATCTCATATTTAAATTGGTATCGCACTCTCATCAGATACACCTCACCCCTCTACTAATAGTGCACACCTATCGCATCCCTTTTAAACAACCTAGTTAAGCCATCCTGACTAACTAATCTCTTTCACCCATCTACTAAAATCCTAAAAAACCGAGTACTCAGAGCTAAACTTCTCCCCATTTCTAAAATTGCACTATGTTTCGTGCGTGTGGTGTCTCGGGAAGCAAAATACAAATAAAGAACCCCCCGATACACTACTACCTGACAATGTTGATCGTCGAGATCCATTAGGCCCTCAGAACATCACGCATATTATAAAAACTTGTGTGTGTGTGTGTGTGTGTGTGTGTGTGTATATATATATATATATATATATAGTTCTCACTAGAACTTATGATTCATATTCATAAAAATCCAAATATAAATCTACTAAAAAGAGAATCTCTTATTCATTCTTTTCACCTTACACAAGTTTACTTTATATGATATCTCATCTTCATATACAAGCAATATACAATACGCAACAAGTATAATTAAACCTATTACAATCATAAGTATAATAACCATTCCACCGAGCTATAACTCCAAGATGCAGTCTCATAGTGCCTATCTGCATCCGGGTTTACTCAATTAACCACGATACTAAGCCAGACTCACTTATGGGAATGGTAAAAAAATACACAACGGTGAAGGCGGTCATATTTCCTCTTAAAAGTGTAATAATGCTATGGCACTCATATGCGGGGCGATATGACCTGGGGATACACTACCCCTGCTCCTCAAGCCAGGGGATTCACCCATATCGCCCAACCTCCCGGGATCTCATTAGAGAAAATATATAATTTGGGTGTCCATCCCTATGGTCGGGGAAGCCTGTGGAACCAACCTTTAAAGTACAAATATACCAATGACACACATATATATTTATTTTCGTACCATATCATACATATACTTTAACAACTCCCGTATATATGATATATATCACTTCTCAATATTTTATGGTTATAATTACCGAACTCTGATAGCGATAGCCAATAACCCGAATGTTCCCATTCGTAATTGTATATAAGTATTCACACACTTACAATACTAAGCTTAAAAGTATTTTCTTACTTAATATATAACTCGCATCTTAATCACTTTTAAGGATTTCTATATAATCCCGAATATACCAATTCGTAATAATCAAATAAGTATACTATCAACATATCTTAATTCCATAGGTATCGCATCACCTATAATAATAGTCGTCAATAGACGTACCGGATAATCGCGCAATTATCTCGAGCCCGTATCCTAAATTCCATCCTAATCGCATTATAGGATTTACTCAATTACAATCGTCCCCTGTATATTCTATCCACATAAATATATCTACGTACGCTTGCCGAATACTTTCCGTGAATGTTATTTATACATTCATTAAATGCATATCCCGAATTGTACACCAAATTAACCCGAGGTTCCCTCTTTCGATCCAAGGTTTACTCACCCTCAATATCGTTATCTAGGATTCCTAATATCACTTATAGAATCCCCTAAAATAATCTCCAAACAATTTTAGCCTTAATTTTCCCAATATCAGGCTTGATTTCTAGCTAACCATTTCGATCTCGAATAGCCTTCTGTAGAAAAATCATTATAAATTCAAACAAAATCAGAAAAATATGCGGTCGGTGCCTAAGCGACCGTATCGAAAAGATCTAAAATTTTCATTTTTGACCAAGATTCGAATCAATTCTATTCCTGGACGAATCGATTCGAAAAGGACGATGAGTTACTATTCATCATCTTCTCCAACTCCAAATCAAACCAACACCCAATCAATCCAAGATTTATGGTTTTTCACTTCACCATCCAAAAATATAATCATCTACACATCTTTTTTTTAGCCAACACAACATTAATTTCTTGGTACTCATAAAAAAACTCAGGAATCTAACCCTAACTCCATTAAATTCATTTATGATCAAAACTACACCATTTTCATCCATCCAAGCTTAGATTTGTTATGGGGCAATTACTACATCAATTTCTACGAGTTCATTTCACAAAAACCAATTTTTATTCAAGAATACCAACCCAAAATCATAATTTTCATTACCAATTATGATATGAGATACACACAAATGAATAAATCAAGTAAGAACTTGCCTCGTGGATAAAATCCGATGACCTCGAGTCGAATCCTACGGAGTTTGGCTCGGAATCCCCTTTTCTCTCTTCCTTTCCCTTATTTCCTCTTTTCTCTCGTTTTGTTTTCTCTCTCTCTCTCTCTCTCTCTCTCTCTCTCTCTCTCTCTTATGACTTTATAAGAGAGAATAAGGGTTTATCCCTAATAAACCTAAAAATGACTCATTTACTTAATTGCGAGTCCCTACTAGTTAAAAAATCCCCAAAACTCAAATACTACCCACGGGTACTCTATTCTGACTATCTTAGCCATTTCGAAACCAACCGTACACTCGAAATCTTCATCTGAGTTACTTAAGTAAAATTCACTATTTAAACCTAACACATCTCAATACGCATTTTCAACAACGTAAAATAATTCTCGTCGCTTTACCGAGTTGCGACATGATATAAAAACATTCTGACTCATTTACTCAGTCCTCTAAGTAAATGTAACACGCATCAGTAAGCATATAACGCTTATTAATCCAGAATTCACTGCTGATTAAAATTCCTTAAATGACCAAATTACACCCATTTATGTAAATTAAATAACCATAAAAGTGTGGGGTATTACAGGAGCCCTCTTCGCCTCCGCTGCCGCCAAGCCCTGAAGAAGACATATTTTGTAAAAATTATTGTTATTAGTACAAATTCAAATGAATTATAAGAATACAAAACACTAACCCTATTATAACAAAACACTGGCAACTTTGAATTAATGCACTAAACTGATCAAGTACAAATGAATTAAAAGCATTAAAGTGATGTCTAATGATAATAAAACACTAGAATAATACACCCACTGGACATGGGCTTTGAATTAATGCTTAATAATTAAATTTAAATATTACATGCAGTAAAATGATCAAGTATAAATGAATTAAAAGCATTAAACTGATGTCCGATAATTGGAATACTTATTACAAATCTGAAATTTATTTCAAATTTGGGTTATCATAAAAAATGGATTGATATTCGGTAGGAGCAACTAAGCCATCCACACTACTGTTTAGACGTTTCGGTGCATGTAGGACGATTGACCACGGTTCGTTGTTGATATACTCTGAGTAAAACACTTGTTTGAACTTTTGAAAAGAATAAACAAACGTCTCATCGCTCAGGTGTTCATTGCTCTTCAACTTGGACAAGTCAACCATGATCAAATTGGTGTGATCAACTTTGCAAGCATTTTATCCTCAACTATTATCCAATCACAGTAAAATACAACCTCTTTGAAGGTTACATATTCCAATTCAAATATATTTCAAATTACACCATAGTAAGTCATTTCAGCTTCAACGAGATTTTTATCTTTCGCGCTCGCTCGAAAGAATGTAAGAGCCTCATATAAAATACTCGAGTTCTTGTAAGGACATTTTTTTCCGTTATCAATTTATATGTCGTATAACTTTACACTGTCGCATACGATCAATATCACATTCACATCATGACGGATCCGAATAATCAAGGTTCTACAACAAACAGTCTCTGCAAGGTTAACTTCGGTAAGGTTATGTTTTAGAGTACCCTAATAATTCACTTAGAGTATTGGGATTATTTTTCATAAAATATTTTCTAAGCGTTGGAGCAGAGCTTTAAAAGTTTTTATTATTTTTTTTGAATTCATACTATCTAAAGATTTTGTTATCAGACACCTTTCCGTAGAAAAATCATAACTCATTCATCAAAAATAAAAAAAATACGAAGCTGGATGCCACGCGTTCGTATCGAAATTATCTACAATCATGGCCTCGTTTGATAGGTCATTCAAATGAGATAGGATCTCGTTCTAACGACAATTCAAACGAGAAGAGTTTTTTTCCTGACATGTCACTGCCTTGATTATTAGTATTTATAGGGTGTCAGACTTCCGATTTTGTGTGGAGAAACACTGGTTTTAAATAGAATACGATTTTGAGTGTTTTACTTTATTCTATCACATTAAAAGAGTTCAATCTCTTGTTTTACAATCACAAAATCCCAATATCTTTTTGTGTGAATTGTTTTGGAACCTAAGAACATAACTTTGCTATTGTTCATACTTTGTCAGGAGATCTCTACAACCAGAGGGTTGTATGCTATTGTGGAGGGAGTCTCTATAAGGATTTTTGACTGCGTGTCATAGGGAGTGCTTACGGTTATTCCTGGATTGATCAAACGGTGTCTCCTTGTGGTATAGCTGCACGTGAACCACTGAAGATTTCTAGTCAACACTTTGAATGTTTGATGAAGGCACCATGCGTTACACTTTAGGGAAGTTGTATGTAAGTCAATGGTCTTGTAAATTTTTCAAAGTTCTAGAAATAAAAGGTTTTGCCCCTGTGGGGGATTTTCCTGTTATTTGGTTTCCTTTACATTCTTATTGCTTTATGATTTCATATTACTTAGATGCATGTGTTAGGACTAAATTAAAACTTAAGTCTCATTAAAACTGCTTTGGTTGACACATAATTAAAATTAGTTTTTTTGAGAAGTCGCATTTATTCCGTTGTAGGATTCTCAGTTTTGTACATTTTTACTTTCCTCGTACACCCTTGCACCGAATACGTAACCATTCAATCGATACTTTTTGTATTCTTGTTCCATGAACAAGGTCTAGTGCCTAGACGAGCAAGCCTTGATGTCGCATCAACCGTCTTTAAGAGCTGATAATATAGATAAATTAATTACTTTAATTGTAAAGTTTTATTATAATGTAACATTTAATAATATCCATTTTCATTATAATTACCTTGTGTGACAACCACGACCTAAATTCGTTGTCTGATTGTGCCATTATTCTTCATCTTTTATTGTTCTCACAGGCTTTATATTATCTGTAAAAAGTTTATGTGACGAATGTATTACAAAATTCATCATGTATAAAATAATCTATAATAATGTAAAACTTAAAATAATTTAAACTTACTTTTTTCATTCTTCGACATCTTCACATGTGTTAAATAGATAACGAGCTACTTGTTTGTGTTGTAAACTCATTAATTTCACTCGTTTGCTCATCACATGAACACCCTTATCGATTAACTCATCATTGTCATCAACGCTAGTCGAGTCAGGCATATATTCCCAAGTATAGATTAATGACTTCGCGGTAATGTATTTCTCTACAATTAATCCTGCAATGTATTGTGTATTCTTGACGTAATCTTTGAAAACTTTCATCAATATTTCAAACGGATACATCCACCGATATCTAACTAGACCACAAAGAAGTGCTTCGTCGCATAGGTGTACCAACAAGTGAACACTTATGTCAAAGAATGATGGGGGAAAGTACTTCTCCAATACACAAATCCCTTCGATAACCGCCACTTTTGCGGACACTATGTGTTCTTGATTGACTACCTTCTCACATAAAAGTGAGAAGCAGACACTAATTTGCATAATCGCCCTCCGTAAATCCTTATGCTTAGAGAAACAGTGCTTAAGCAATAGAGGAACCAATTGCATGATCACATGCCAATCGTGGGACTTACACTTACGTAAATCATGGGTAGCATAATTCAGAATCCTTTGCAAGTTGGATGAAAAATTAGATTGGACCTTCAAATTATATATTATGTCTAAAAGCACCTTCCTTTACCGACTCGTCAAAGTAAACGTACCAAGGGGAATTATTGTCCTTCCCCTACTATCTTCTTTCAACCATAGTTGTGGCTTAAGTTTCAACGATTTAAGGTCTTTTCGTGCATTTTATCCATCATTCGAATGACTCCCCCAAGGCATGTTCCCACAATATGTTAAGTGATGTTCTTCTCTATGTTCATCATATCAAATACATGGCGCATGGGGTTATTCGTCCAATAAGGCAAGTCAAATAAAATTGACTATCTAGACCATGCCTTTCTTGTCAAAGTTTCATTCCCAGTTAGGGTCTTTTACGCTTGAAATTCTTAAATTTAGGATTCTTACCTAGCATATTAGGGCCACAATCAGAAGATTTACTTTCGAATTTTGAACTTGAAAGTTTTCTCGGCGGTAGCTTATGTTCAATCCCGCCCAATAAAAAATTGGAACCTTTCTCAATTCTAAAACTATGAGCGGGGGGTGGGGGTAAAAACCTCCTATGGAAATGGTATACATTTTTTGAGCTAGCGGGGAGACGAAGAGATTCAGTCTCCTCTCCACAAATAGGACACCCCAAATAACGATGTACTACATAATCGGATAATGTCCCATAACTTGAAAAATCGTGAATTTCCCACATCAACATAGCTTTCAGCGTAAACTCTTCTTTTCTAAAAGAGTCAAATTCTTGCGCACCCTCTTCCAAAATTTCATTTAATTCTTCTACCAAAGGAGTCTGGTAGACCTTAATGTCATCACTTGGTGCCTTTGACCCAGGTATCAACAAAAACAACATCAAAAATTTAGGTCTCATGCACTGTGAATGAGGGAGGTTGAGTGGGGGCTAGAATCACTGGCCATACACTCTGATTGGTGCTTAAATTTCCAAATGGATTGAAACCTTCTGTTGATATTTCCAAAAGAATGTTATGCTCTTCTCGCAAAAAATTGGGATATTCATGACTCATCCTCCTCCAAGCTGTAGAATCAATAGGATGACGTATGAGATTATCCCATACTTCTATCCTAGCATGCGAGGTCGTTGCCTCCACTACCCATGGTACTGTGAAAAATTGATTTAATCTAGGGCCAAAGGGAAAATATTTAAACATTTTTTGAGGCACTTTTGATCTTGTGTCTTCCTTGCCAGTAGATTGGACATATCTAGGTTCATCGCATACCGGACACCGATCGAGATTTTCATATTCCTTTCGATATAGTATGCAGGCATACACACAAGCATGAATCAATTTATACTTCATTCCCAAACCTTTCAAACTATTATTCATAACAGGATAGCTATTTAAAAGCGTATTCTCCTTTGGTAGCAAGCCCTTCACCCAATTCAGAATTCATGTCACGCTATTGCCAGATAAATCGTATTGAGTCTTCAAACTATGCAAACCAACCATGGCATGTAAATTTTTTTGATCTTTCTCACAGATAGAGTATAACAGTTAGGTCTCCTTAAATATTAAAATTTGGTAGTCATCGTCAAGGTTTATCCTAATATCTTCATGAGCACCTAAACCTTGTACATCGTCAGTGACCTCATTCTCTTCCATGTCATGAACTGCGTATGCGTCATCAACTAAATCCTCTAACATATTATGATCTATGTTGTCCCCTTGTATATCTATCATACTTATTGAAGGTTGTTGCGAAGGTTTCTCGGGGATAAAAGGAACTTTCGATTCCCTTGAAAACTGCAAAATCGATAACTATCTTTCATACCCCATCTTAACAAATGTAGTTCAACTATTTTCCACTCAAACACGTTACCATTCTGACACCTAGCACACAAATACGAAAACTCTTAATCATTATGACATCTCTATACGTATTTCACAAATTCATTAGTAACTCTGTGAAACACGTCCCCTTATTTATTTGTCTCACCCATCCACTCTTTGTATTTAGGATATCCCATCACAACTACTCCAAACAATCACCGATTATATGTAAGAAGCGTATATTCATGGATTAATATAAACAAAAGTGTGAACATTTAGTTCCTATTAGTATAGACAATCACCTATTACTTATTGTATAAAATTTATAGTATGTTACATTTAATTATGTCTTATTATTATTCAATTTTTAAATTTTAAATTCAATTTACAATATTTACTTCATCTCCCATAAAGGGTGAGTGGTCCTATCCCATTCAAGACCTCATATTTCAATAATATACTGAACAACTCATGCACATTGTTCCAATTTAAGGATTTTTGGCATCTTCAATACCGGCTTGGTGGGTAGAGGCTTTCTGGTCCAGCTCCTTGGGATTAGGTAGACCCCTTTTCAATCTCGTGAATTGAGGTTCATTAGTTTTAGTTTCTTCAAAATTGAGGACTGGAGGCCTCTTATCTGTAACCCGAGGCCGCTTGTCGGCACCAGTGCTCTTCTTGGCAGCAGTGGAGGAAGCAACCAACAAATTTGAAAATTTTCTCTTCACTATTTCAAAAGAAGGGGAGGTCGGGACAGTTGTAAGGTCTAGGGATTCAATAAAGGATGAAGTTACCCCTCATGCAAACTCTTTCTCTACTACAAGGTAATCAGTACCAAAGGATGTAGAAACAGGTTCCTCATGTAAAAGAATGGGAATTTGAGGCAATGTGACATTGGGGCAAGCAAAAAAATAGGTGATCGAGCTCTTGTAATCTAGCAGGATAGACGCTGGTCTGGGGTGTTCCTCACCAAACTTTTGTTGGATAGACCACGGGTATTTGAGGTCGTTGATATTGATGTCTCCCTCTTTGGGAAACTTCTTCTTAATTTCCTCTGCACAAGAACAACACAAGAAACTAAGTTGGTATTTCATCAAATAGTTAATATACAGAAAAATTGGAAATGAAATCAAAATGTTTTACAACCTATGCCATGTCTTGACTGGGAGAATTTGGGTCCAATGTATCTCTCCCCATTAGGAAGGGGAGTATACTTCCAGTTCTTTTCAACCACCCCATGGTCCAAGTAGTTCTTATTTGAATCAAGACGATTAACAATGAATTCCCTATTGGCCTGCCTAGTTTTTAAATTGTAAGTGTTGTCACCAGTGGTACCCTACTTATAATAAAACATCAACTCATGAATACCAATTCGACTTGCATAAAATTCATTAAGACTATTTACCCCATTGACTACTCTCCAAGTATTGAGGGCTATCATAGTTGGAACAATGACGAAGTATTGACAGAAATGAAAAAAAAAGTTGGTTTGGGGGAAAGGTTATGCCACACTCAGCTATAAAAAGAGTTGGGATCCAATGTCCCTCTTCTAAAGACAAAACATCAACGGGACCATATACAACCTATATACTCACCCAATTTGTTATTTTCCTAGTTACCCAAAATCCATCCAAAGAATGTACGTCTACAACATACACCACCATGGTTGGAAGAAAAAAATTCAAAAATAGGAGAAGAAGGGAAAGAAAACTTACAAGATTGGGAAGAACGACCAAGAGTTTGAGCAAAAATAAGAGAGAACTTGAGAATCAAAGGAGTAAGGTTTTAGGTAAGGAGAAATGGAGGGAAAAAAATCATCATTTTATAGGTTACCTCGAAATTAGAAATGAAATTATTAAACTAAACAAATTATTGAACTGTTGGCGACTGTACGAATCCCAAAAGGCAAAAAGACCAGCGTACCCTTTAACGGTTTGCTAAAGTTCAAACTATTTACAAAAATAACATTATCAGATATACCAGTGAAAATTTGTACAAGTCCAGGAGATCGGATGTCGACCAACACACACCGAGAAAGATTCTAAAACCAATACTCCACACTTTCGATCAATAGTCAAGCATGGAGCATTAGGGACTTTTGTTTTATTTAAAAATTATTTATCTACGTGGACCAATGAGAAATGGACACCTTTACTCCTATGTGTCTATCCTCATAATACTTACTTTCTTGGTCGGCTCCAAATACACTTGGTCGGCGAACATACCGACCAACCTTAAGAATACGAACCATCACGAATAGTAAAAGTCATTCGGGTGAAAACGTCAACAGCCTTTGTACATGTACTTATGAATATCAATAGTCTTATTTATTGTATACGGATGTAAATGCTTGAATATATAAAGGTATTCCATCTCTTGGATTCTTAACTTCTATAAATATATGGTTTCCTTCAACTCAAGGGGATGATTCGATCAGGCACAAACATACTCATCCCTGAGCTATCATAACCACCAGAAATACTAAAAACAGTGGACATAGGCTTTTCTCATAGCTGAACCACTTTAAAAACCTCTTTGTTGTGTGTTTGTCTTGTTTGATTATCTTTATTTTATATCTGATTATAAATTTGGACCCACTCCATTTTTAGACATTAACACTGCCTTACCTTATACCATTTTGACCAGAAAAATTTAGTAAAAATATTGGGAAAAAATTAGAATTTTTTTATTGGTTATGCGCCCTTACGCGATTAGTCAAGGTTTTTAGTTTAAAAGTTCATCTTCAACCTCTTGACGGTTGACCTAGGGTTTGAAAAAACTTTGACCTTGAATAACTTCTATTTTTCTAAACCATTTGAGATGATTCCAAAACCAATCCAACCTATTTTTTCACAAGGAATCCTAATATATAAGTTTCATAGATTGAGGTTCAGAATTCATCGGGTTTCAAACACTGTGTGTTTTACATAAAATTTGACCAAACATTCATGTCTTTACTGGATATGGCAATGCGTTTTAAGCTTATATCTAAGTTTTTGTTATCCTAAGGAAGAGTTTGAATTTGGTTTCAAAGATTGAGGTACTATGGATATGGAGAATTTTAAATATTTAGTTTCTGCAACCAAAAAACATTTTTGAGAAATTGGGGTTCAAAGTTTATAAGTTTTGAAAAATAGCAACTGCACTTGAGCTCCTGGGTTCAAAATAAACTCATTCCTCACTTTGAAACTTGTTTAGAGTTAAAGAATGAAATTTCATCATTAAAGCTGAAGCATTAATGGTGTTTTTGAACATTCTTCGAACACACACTGTTCTACAGGTAAGAACTTGATGTTTTTTATTGGTATGAACATAATAATAGTGCAAAAAACTATTTGAATTGAAAAAATATAAATTTATACATAAAAAGATAGTCTACCAGTTTGGAGGTAGAACTTCAAACTGGTAGACAGGGTAAAGAGGTGAGTTTTGTTACTAATGATCGCGGGGTTTTTATAATAGAAGTTGGGAGGAGTTTATTAGTGAAAATGGGAGATGATTTCTCATTAAGATTAAGAAGATATGATTGTGGGGAGTTTAAATTCACATGGTTACATGGTGTAGCCATGTGATTTTGTCTTCTTCTACCTAGATAGAGGCTAAATTAGCACGGGAAAAGTGTAAATATCAAGGTTTTGATTTTGGTCATTGGAAAAAAATTATATTTATTTGGTAGTAAATTTGGATTTTTTCCATGTTTGGGGGGTATTTGTGTAAACTTATCAATGTTAGCAAACTGAAGAAACATCAACAACAAATCAGATCATTGAGAAGTTAGAAGGACACCAAGTGGGGTATATTCCTAAACTTAGAATAGGTTGGTTTGTGTGCTTGCATGTTGTATTGTTTGTAACTAATTTTTGTTATTAGTGGATTTTTTACTTTTATGACTTAGAAGCCACCGTGGATGTTTCCTCTGTTGGGAGAGGTTTTACCACGTTAAAAACTCTGTGTTGATTATCTTCATCTACTCATCTCATTATATAACTGTGCTGAATTTTTGAAACTGCCTTAGTTTTAAAAAACTGATTACACAATCTTAATTACTCTCGTACATAAGTTTCTTTGTAAACAAATCTTGTTTATAATTTTTATTTTCAAAAGAAAAGGGTTTCTCCAACAAACATTCAGAGTTGCTTATACAGTTTAAACTTGTGTTAAACGGCATTAGCGACGTTTTTCAATTGGTATCAGAGCCCTGTTAACTTTTATTTCAAAAATATCTTGTGTTTCTGAAATCGTTTTCTGAAAAACCTAACTATGGACGAGAAGAATGAAAGGTTTGGTAATCTGTCCAGACCTCCACTCTTTGATGGAAACAACTTTGCTTACTGGAAAGTAAGAATGGTTGCCTTCATCCAAGGGACTTTAGGAGATGATGTCTGGGACATTATTGAAAATGGATACACTTATCCTACTAAACCAGCCACTGAAGGAAGTGATGAGAGGGTAAAGAAAATCTTAAGTGAATTTACCCAAGAAGAAAAAACTATTTTTCGAAATAAGAATAAACGCAAGAATGCCATTTTTATGTCTATTAATGAGTATGAGTTCAAGAGAATCTCATCTTGTGACACTTCTAAGGAAGCGTGGGACACATTAATCACTGCCCATGAAGGAGACTCAAGAGTTAAAGCTGCTAAAACTCAAATGCTTATCCAGCAGTACAACTCTTTGATCATGTCTGATTCTGAGTCTTTTGATGATTTTTACATGAACTTGACTGATATAGTCACTAAGTTGCATGCTAATGGTATTACTTATGATAGAAATGAAATTGTTTCTAAAATCCTAAGGTCATTACCACAAAAGTTTGACAGTAAGAGGTATGCTATTGAGGAAATGAATGATCAAAACCTTACCCCTGAGTTACTCAGTAGCAAACTTAGGACTGTGGAAATGGAATTAGACTTTAAGAAACAATTGAATCATTCTCAAAGAAAACAACCTAACTCTAACTTGAGTTTTGCCTCTAAGATACCCAAACTTGAGTCTAATTTGACCACCTCTGACTCTGATGAGGAGTGTGATATAGACAAACTAGATAATCAGATTGCCTTGATGTCTAAACAATTTAAGAAAATTGTCAAATCTCGAAACAAACAGGCTACTAAACAAGGCAAGCCTAATTATCCTACTCTGTCTAATCCCAAACCTCATGATAGAGGTATTGACAAACATTCTAAGGACAACAATTCCAGACCCACTAGAGACCTTACAAAGATTGAATGTTTTAGATGTGGGAAACTAGGTCACATTGCTCACGATTAGAGAGTTAATCTGAATAAAACCAACACACACAATAGAGCCAATGTCTGTAAAACTTGGAATGATTCAAATGACTCTGATGAAGAGGAACTTGAGTCATCTAATGTACTTGACCCTTGCATGTCTTTTTATGCTAAGATCATTTACAATGATGATACACATGTGTGTGATAATGATGCTCCTACTTCTGCTTGTGTGAATACTGCTTTGATTGGCCTAGATGCTTTATTGTCTGAAACTGTTGCTAGTTCTAGTTCCGTGTGTGTGAGTCAAAGTGATCTCAATAATGACGATGCAAATGGGTGCGTGAGTACTAAAACTGAATCGTTAGGGGTCACTACACACACCTCACTTAGCGACTCAGACACAGATGACCTCCCAGATATCCATACCTTGTATGCTAAAACTCTTAAAAAAGGCACTAGACTGGAGAAGACTGTTAGAGACCTGACTAAGAAATTAGATGATCTAAGTCTTATAGTGAAGTTGAATGCTGAAGAGTACACTAACCAGTGTCTGTCTCATCAATCTGAAATTGAAACTTTTGATAAAAAATTAAAAGAGTTCACTAAAACTAATGAAATCCTGGAAATGAAATATAAGGGAACATTATTAGAATTGGAGGAAGAAAAAATAAAGACAACTACTGTTTTCAAAAAGTTTTCAAAGTTTGAAAACAATTCAAGTTGTTTTACTGACTTTGTTGTTGACTCCAAGACCAATTCTGATGATAGAACCGGTATTGGATTTTGCCCTAAGAACAAACCACAAACTACTAAACTTGAACCTATTAAGTTTGTGTCTGGGGGCAAAAGACCAATTGAAACATGTCCAGACTTTCATTTGATTAAAAAGGAATTTGATCAAAAGAAACAACAGAAAGACATTGGAGAGTGTAGTAATTCTATGGCTGACACTGCACTTAAGACTAAATACGTCTGTCCTTTGATCAGAAAGGCTGATTCTACCTATAAGACCATCCCTCCTAGGAATAACACTTCTGAACAGAATGCTGTCAAACCTATCTTTAGAAGTTTTCCTAAGGAAATTCATCCCTCAAGCAATCAATATTGCTCATACTGTGACGTTTATGGTCACTCCTTTGAAGGTTGTTATTCTAGGCGTCTAAACACCCCTGTGTACAACACTTATGTCTACAAGAACTTTAACTATTCTAGGCAAAATCGTAACCATTATGTCCTTCCAAGACAACCTGATAAGAACTCTAACTACAGAAATAGAAAGACCAAAACTAAGAGTTCATTTAAGAGAAAGGCTCCCAGAAACTTTCCTAAACCAAAAGCTCAAATTTTTCACAATAATCAGTTTGCTGCTCCAAATGTTTTTCGACAAAAAGCTGTCTCTCGAAAATTTTATCAAATGAGGGCAAACTTGCGCAAAATTAAAACTAGAGCTATTTGGGTTAGAAAAGAGGATCTTTTACCCCAAATGAAGTGTAACATTGTCATCACTGCTTTAAAAGCTGAACACACTTCATTTGGTTGGTATTTAGATTCAGGATGTTCCAAACATATGACAGGAGATGAAACCAAACTTTTAAACAAAACCAGATTTGCTGGTGGGAAAGTTGTTTTTGGTGATGGTGTTTCATCCCAGATCATAAGTAAAGGAACCCTAAAAGAAGAATGAATTCATGTTCTCGAAAATGTTCTATTAGTTAAAGGCCTTAAAGCCAACCTCCTAAGTATATCACAATTTTGTGACTCTGACCATACAGTCACCTTTTCAAAGAACAATTGTAAAATTCTAAATGATAAAGGTGAATGCATTATTACAGGATTTAGAACACCTGACAATTGTTATACTGTCAAGACTAGTTCTGAAACTTGTAACATTGTCAGAATGGATGACAATGAAATCTGGCATAATCGTATGGGTCACTTAAGTTATGATATCCTTGGAATATTGTCTAGTCAAGAGATTGTTAGAGGAATTCCTAAAATTAAACCTATTTCAAGTGTTGTCTGTGGTCATTGCCAGGAAGGAAAAATAGTTAAGACTTCGCATAAAAAGGTTAAAGATATTCTCACCTCTAGACCTTTAGATCTCATCCATATGGACCTTATTGGTCCTTCTAGAACTGTTAGTCTTTGTGGAGATAGTTATATCCTTGTCATGGTTGATGATTTCACACGATTCACTTGGGTTGCCTTCTTAAAACATAAATCTGACACATTTCAGAATTTTTTGAAAATTCTTCTAAGAATTAAAAATGAGAAGGACACACAAGTCAATCGCATTCGTAGTGATAGAGGGGGAGAGTTCATAGACACAGGAATAGTTGAATATTGTGACTACAATGGTTACAAACATGAATTTAGTGCCCCTAAAACTCCTCAGCAGAATGGCATTGTTGAAAGGAAAAACCGAACTCTTCAAGAGATGGCACATGTCATGCTGCATGCCAAATCCCTACCTAAATACTTCTGGGTAGAATCCATTAGAACTGCCTGTCACATCACTAATAGGGTCTATCTTAGGAAAAACTCTAAACAAACCCCTTATGAGTTGTGGTACGGTAAGAAGCCAAATCTGAAATACCTAAGAACCTTCGAAAGCCAGTGTTATGTCTGTAAAGACAGATAACATCTGTCTAAATTTGAGACTCGTGGTGATAAAGCCATCTTCTTAGGATACTCCCCAAACAGTCGTGCTTATCGTATATACAATCTGCGTACTAAGGCTCTTATGGAATCGATAAATGTAATTGTAAGTGACACTATTGTCGAAAATAAGATACCTGAATCACCTATTGTGGTTGAATCTGAAAATGATTTCGAAACTGATTCACCAGAAATAGATGACTCATTACCTATTGAGAGTCCAGAAGTACCTGGCTGGGTATCTAAAGACCATCCCATTGACAACGTGGTCGGTAATCCTAATGAGCCAGTTCGTACTAGATCCCAGTTAAGAAATTTTGCTAATTATGCATGTTTCGTCTCCCTTGTGGAACCGAAAAATGTTAATGAAGCATTGAATGACACACACTGGATTTCTGCTATGCAGGAAGAACTTTTACAATTCATCATTCACGATGTCTGGTATCTTGTACCTCGGCCTCAAAACAAAAATGTTATTGGAATGCGTTGGATTTTTAAGAACAAATCTGATGAAAATTGGGTGATTCTTAGAAACAAATCTAGACTAGTTGCTCAAGGCTACTCTCAAATAGAAGGGATAGATTTCAGCGTGACATTTGCCCCTATCACTCGTCTGGAATCTATTCGACTTCTTTTCGCCATAGCATGTTACTTAAAATTCACACTTTATCAAATGGGCGAAAAATCTGCTTTCCTAAATGGAATCCTGTCTGAAGAAACGTATGTAGAACAACCCAAAGGGTTCATTGACCCTAAATACCCTAATCATGTCTTTCGTCTAAAAAAGGCTCTGTATGGCTTAAAATAAGCTCCTAGAGCTTGGTATGAACGTCTTTCCAACTTTTTGTTGGACAAGGGTTTTAAGAGAGGAGGAAATGACCAGACTCTCTTTGTCAAACATTTTGACAAAAACATTATTATAGCCCAAGTCTATGTAGATGACATCATTTTCGGGTCAACTTCAAACTATGCATAAGGAATTTCAGATGTTCCTTATGGGGGAGGTACAACTTTTCTTAGGATTTCAAGTGAAACAGAATTCTGATGGTCTATTTGTTTCTCAAACTAAGTATGCCTTAGACATTGTTAAGAAATTTGGCTTAGAGAATGCTAAAGTTGCCAAAACACCTATGAGTACTACTATTAAATTAAGCAAAGATGAAAATGGTAAGTCAGTTGATTCCACACTTTACCATAGTATGATTGGTAGCCTACTTTATCTAACTGCCTCACGACCAGACATAATGTATGATGTATTTCTGTGTGCTCGTTACCAGAATAACCCTAAAGAGAGCCATTTATTGTGTGTAAAACGTATAATAAAGTACATAAAAGGCACTCTCAATCTTGGACTTAGGTATACTATGGATACCTGTAGCACCATCATAGGTTATACTGATGCTGATTGGGCCGGTTGTACCAATGATAGTAAAATTACATCAGGTGCCTATTATTATGTCGGCAATAATTTAGTTGGTTGGAGTAGCAAAAAACAGAACTGCACATCATTATCTACGGCTGAGTCCGAATATATAGCAGCAGGAAGTTGTTGTGCTCAATTGTTATGGATCAAACAGATGTTAAGTGATTATTGGATTAAAGAAGATCAATTACAATTGTATTGTGACAATCAAAGCGCCATTAATATATCTAAAAACCCAGTTCAACACTCGCGAACTAAACATATTAAAATAAGGCATCATTTTATACCCCAACTTGTTGAAACTAAGGAATTAGAAATTCATTACCTGCCTACTGATCTGCAACTTGCAGACATGTTCACTAAACCTTTAGGCTATAATAGATTTCTGTATTTGCGAAATTCTATAGGCATGGTATGCGCTGATTAAACTCTCAAGACTTTAAATTTTACCCTTTGTCCATTTGAGACAAAATGGGGGAGAAATTTGAGTTTTATGAGTTCATTTTTTGTTCACATTTCATCTAAACTGCTTGATCTTAGTGTGTATATTTGCAGGAAGCTCTTCTACTGATTGTCTACCATTTCTAGTGTAAAAATTTGTAAATAGTTGAGTTATGTAATTTTTGACTTTCTAGGAAATGGGTAGATAGTATCTTTTCTATAGGACTAGGTTTAATTTTTTTTGTTCCCTACGAGTTTTAAGCTAACTCAAAGGATATTTTGTCTCATATTTCTAAAGGGGGATATTGAAGCACCTTATACCTTTGACTTGCTTAAGTCTATACTATATAAGTGTTCAACTAGTTTGGAAATAGTGACAAAATTGGTAGTCCATCCTAGAAACCAAAAAGCCTCAGAACTTATCTCTCTAATCCTCTTCAATGACCCATGAAGGTATAAAATGAATCACACTACACACAATTAGAAGTTCATACATGTGTTCATATTGCTTAAAATTGAGTGTGTGTTTAATTCCCCTTGAATTGGAGCTTTAATAATTTTTTGGGAATTTTTAAATAATTTTTAAACCCTTTAATCATTTTTAAACATTTTTTTAATAAATGTTTTTATTAATAAAATGGGATAATATAATTTCTGGGGTTAATACTCTATTTTGGAAACTTCTGTTTTCATTAAAATGTTTGGCTGGGTAGGAACTCAAAGCGCTAAAGACTTCAGGGTGATGTTTTGTAATTATTTTGACGCGCGTGTGAGAGCCACTCACAGGCCAACACTAGTCATCCTCCGGGTGAATGTATTTGTGTTTGTTATGTGAGAGGGCTGGATGGATGTTTGATTATCGTTGGATCATTCCTAATCAAGGATCTGCATGTGTTCTTGGTTAATCCCGGTGCTATCCATATGAACCAATCAGAATCATTTTAAACCACCGCTGTTTTATAACCTTTGGATCAAGTCAAACCTTGCAAGACTTGATCACAGCCCTTGATTTCCCTCAAACGTCCACAACCTTCCCTCAGCCCTATATATACCCTCCTCTTCTCAGCCTTAGAAGACTTTTGGGCATTCGTCTCTCTGAGAGAAAAAAATAAGAGAGAAGAGAGAAGTGAGAGAAGAGAGAAAAGAATAGAGAGAAGAGAGAGAAAGGGAAACAGTTAGCCCAAAACCAAACCCTAACCCTTAAACACTTCAACTCAGAAACAAACCTTCGTTTATATATCACCCCAAACACATCCTTTAGTGTTTGAGAGAGAGTAGTTTGTTGTTTATTGAAGCTGTAACCTCATTATCTTTGATCTTGTACATAACTTAAACATTCGTGTGAAGATCTTGTTTCTTTTTCATAGAAACGTTAGATCTATACTCTGCATGTTACATTTTCACTAGATCTGCATATTTTCTACTTGTTTCAAGAAAATCTTTACTGATTTGGTTTTGAAAATCTTTTCTGGTTTCTTCTTACGAAACTTAACTCTGACCTAGTTGGATTCGCACTTGGAGGGTTTTCAATCTCATAAATATTTTCAAAAGAGATTGATTAAGGTCTTGACCGACTTCTGAAGCAAGATCTCCGTGGAGTCTGGGTTATATTTAAAGTTCAAAAAGGGTTCGAGTTCTGTGAGAAAGATATAAACTAAAATCACTGCATATAGTCTTTATATGTAATTTACTAAGACTGTTTGTAAATCTAAGTGTGTGTGAGTTCATGCATGTGAATAGGAGTCACTACACAAACACTTAACACACTACTACACTGAAAGTGTTGTGTTTTAGATCTGAGATCATTGAGTCGACATAAGTAAGCTAAAGCAAAGGAAGTTAGCAAACTGAAGAAACATCAACAACAAGTCAGATCTATGAGAAGTTAGAAGGACACCAAGTGGGGTATATTCCTAAACATAGAATAGGTTGATTTGTGTGCTTGCATGTTGTATTGTTTGTAACTAATTTTTTTTATTAGTGGATTTTTTACTTTTGTGACTTAGAAGTCACCGTGGATGTTTCCTCTGTTGGGAGAGGTTTTACCACGTTAAAAACTGTGTGTTGATTATCTTCATCTACTCATCTCATTCTATAACTGTGCTGAATTTTTGAAACTCCCTTAGTTTTAAAAAATTGATTACACAATCTTAATTACTCCCGTACATAAGTTTCTTTGTAAACAAATCTTGTTTATAATTTTTATTTGCAAAAGAAAAGGGTTTCTCCAACAAACATTCGGAGTTGCTTATACAGTTTAACCTTGTGTTAAACGACATTAGCGACGTTTTTCATAGGGAGTTCTTCAAACTCATGATTAGGTGGAACCGAGATTTCATGCCATGTAATTACATGTGTTGGGTATGAAACATATCTACCTAACTGGGATATATGGAACACATTATGAATATTGGATAATTCTGTGGGTAATTCTAATTGATAGGCCACTAGGCCAATACGTTTAACAATAGTGAAGGGTCTAATACATCTTGGTGCTAGTTCCCTTTCTTCCCGAAATGTAAGATTCCTTTTCGAGGAGAAAATTTCAAAAATACACGATTGGAAATTTGAAATTCTAGTGGCTTCTGGCGATGATCTACATAGCTCTTTTGTTGATCTTGGGCGGTCTTAAGATTTTCTCTGATTTGTTGTATCTTCTCGGTAGTTTCTTGGATTGTTTTAGGGCCAAATTGCTTGCTATTTCCTGACTTGGCCCAACATACTGGTGATCGACATGGTCTTCCATACAAGGCTTCAAACGGGGAGGCTTTGACACTTGACTGGTAACTGTTGTTATGGGAAAACTCAATTAGCGATAAGTGTTCACTCCAATGGCTGGGCACTTCTAAAACACAAGCTCGCAGCATACGTTCCAAGGTTTAAATCGTGCGCTCAGACTATCCATATGTCTGGGGATGAAATGCGATAATCAAATGAAGTTTAGTACCCATTGCAGCTTGAAGTGCTTGCCAAAATCTTCCTACAAAACGAGAATCTCTATGTGATACTATGGATTGAGGGATTCCATGTAATCTGACAATTTCTTGAATGTCAAACGAAAATTGAATTAACCCTTTAATTAATATTTAATTTCTCTTATTTAATTATTATTTAATTATAATTATTATTAATGTATATTTTAGTTTCATATAATGTATTGATTTTGATGATTTTAAACAAATATTTATTGAGTGTTATGAGTTTTTTTCTTAATTTACAATATATATAGATCTATTACTATATTTTTTCATGAAAAGGTAAAGCCAAAAGAAAAATGGGCAGGTTGTTAATTTGTAAGTTTTTTTATACTCCATATATATTACATGCTCATTCCTTTTAAAAAATATATATATAATATACTCTCTCTCTCTCTCTCCCTCTCTCTCTCTCTCTTTATATATATATATATATATATATATATATATATATATATATATATATATGTAAGGCATCTCTAGTTCTTATTAAATTATATCATATAAAACTCTTATACAAATTCAAACTCCCTTTAAAACGCCTTGGGCCCCGCATTGGTATATTTCATTTCACATATATATATGTTTAACTGTTTTGCCTTAAACACAGATTTTTTTTATCTTACAAACCTTGATATATATATAGGGAGAGGTTCTCTAGTGGACCAAAAGAATGAAATTTTGAATGGGCCTTAACAAAAAAAACACATAATAACACATTAATTTTAATTTCTATAGTGTAATTGGTCTGCACCAGCGGCACCCGAGACCCCACCTTCACCCCGTTACCCCAAACACCCCCCACCCCCACCCCAACCACCACCATCATCATAGTAGCCCTTATGGCAGTAGGGCTGTGTAATACCCCGTACTTTTGACTATAATTATTTTTGGGATTAATTAATTAAATGCGTATTAATTGGAAATTAATCCGGGTTATAAATACTAATGTGATGCGAGTTGGTATTTGATTATGTGCATATATGATTATATATGAATTCGGAATTATGAAAGTTGTCGTGAGATTTATATACAACATTTTATAAATTTTATTGAGACGCGTGGGACCGCCGCGTCACGGTATAATATTTTGATAATAAAAAGTAAATTTAAAATCTATAATCCGTATGGTCGTTTTGAGTGCGCCAACGCGTCCGGAAGGGTCGAGATAGTCAGAAAACACTAGCCGGGGGTATAGTTTGGGTCCCGGGGTATTTTTAGGCCATACCGGCAACTTAAAGGGTATTTTGGTAATTTTACATTTTGAGGAATTAAAAGTGACGAAAATTAGAGATGTAAATCTGATGTGGATTAAACCCACTAACCATCCCATATTAAACCATTAAGCTACAGAGGTTATCTTTAGGTTTACAACTCTCCCCAAAACAAAACCTAGCCACCTTATGCCACCATTGGAGAAGGAGCTTGGAGAGAGGAAATTCTGCAGAAAAACATCATCAAACCTACACCAAAGTAAGAAATCAAAGGCAAGTGACTTTATTCCATTTAATTTCAGAGAATGTCTTTTCCATGTTAGAAATTGGAGAATATCAATTGTTCTTGAAAGATAATGAAAACCCATGTAGTTTAGATCATAGAACTTGAGAAATTTGAGAAGGATTGCATGTAGAATGATAGGTAGATGTTTTTACTGATGATATACATGATTGAAAAGAAATTAAAACGGATTTTGTTGGGTTAATTCATGATTCAAAATGTTAGGGTTCATGTTCTTGAGATAATTGGGGAAAAGTGTAGAAATTCATATGTTAATTGATGTTGAAGAGATTTAATCCTTGAAAACATGCTAGGAGTTGACTTAAATATGTTTAGGATCACTTAGAGACCATAAAACGTTGTTGGGATGAACTTTGGATGAGATTAGAAGTGTTAAAATGGTTAAAAACGAGGAAGGGAAAAATCTGGGACGAATCTGGCATCTCGTTAGAAGCCCCTACCCAGGTCGTTCGAACGAACTCGTTCGAACGAGCTTCTAACGAGTTGACCAGTCACTGCTAACGAGAATGGATTTCGTTCGATATCTCGTTCGAACGAGATATCGTTAGAAGGTACAGTTCGTTCGAACAAACTGGGACCTCGTTCGAACAGCCTCGTTCGAACGAGACTTCTAACGAGTTGGCAGAGGAATCTCGTTCGAACAGTCCTGTTCGAACGAGACTTCTAACGAGTTGACAGTTTGGTCCTTTTTGGACTGTTTTGATATTTGGAGTTCCGTAAACTTATTCGAGGATATAGATATCATTCCGTAGATGTAGTAATGATAGAATTGGGACATTTGGGCATTTATGAGAAGGAATTTACATACGAGGGTTGTATTACATGGACGGTTTGGGTTGAGACGTGAGTGTCTACTACGACGTGAGAAATTATGGCGCGTATGATTACAAACCGGAATAGTACAAATTGTGATAATTATAGTTAGTACGAGAGTGAAATATGTACTACGATTAAAATACGATATTACTAAGACGTGTGTTTATTTAGTATTGGTATATGAATTGTATGTATGACATACGTACCATACTTTCTATCACGGGAGGTTGCGTTCGCTTAGGACCCTCTAATCCTTGTGTGCCTACGGGGGGGATATAGACTGGTACCTCGATGAACATAGGTCAGAGAAAGACTTATTGGGATGTTAATAAGTCCGCTGATCGTGGGAGCGTAGGTATGTGCGTGACCCATGTGATGTGACTGTGTTCACCTCCACTATTTGTGATTTGTGTTATCTGAACTATTCTTGAGAGATTCGGAATATGTGATCCTTATGTACGTGATGTACCGGGATGGATAGCAGAGTATGTGTGCACTGTAGCTTAGTTCTCGGGGTGCTTGTATTGTATATTTATGATGTGAATAATATACACTTAATAAATGAGAACCTTCATGTTAATGATGTGAATATAATTACGGTATTGTTTCGAGAAATATAACGAGTTAACTGGTAGTTATATATATTGCATATTGAACATATGAGTTACGTTAAACCCTACTTAATTACGAGCGTTATTATGTTAAGAGAACCGAGTAATAAGGGTAGGTCCTATGATAGTCTAGCTAGATACGTTGTCACTTAGCTAGTAGAGTGTATCACTCTAGATGGGTACTTACGTTAGGAGTGCACAGTTAGACGAGAGGTGAGAATATCATGTGAGTGCACGTCCTAACATGTACTTTGCATTTAATGTTTTAAATGTTGTTAAAGCACTTGCAGGTTTTTAAAATATAACTCCACATTCGGGCTCTGACCCGTTTGCTTTTCAAATCTTTTTCTTGTAAAACCATTTTAGGTGCCCAGCCACAAGGACACCAAGCATAGGATACCCATTCAGGTGACGAGATGTAGCTACTTGTGGAAGCTATAGGGACTTTGCTTATAGACGCTTCCATCTTTTGGATTCTAGAGTCACTATCTATCAGTTGTAGGGAAAGTTGCCCATTTTCTATTAGACATCTTTTACATTTCAGTTTTCAGACTTTAGCATGTATTATTTCAGTATTCGGTTATTTATTTCAGTTATGGGATTGTAGTGAGGAGTTTTCCTCGAGACTTTATTTACACTATGTGATGATTATTCGTTTTACTTCAGTATGGTGAATGGTGCTATTTATTTCTTCATTACACTTGTTGCATGTTAATCGGACTTTAATTAAAATTTGGCACTTACTTTTTTAAATACTAGGTGGTTAGTAATAATAAAATGTTTTCGACAGTGATGCTATTAACTGACCCAACTTGGCATTTTGAATTAATTTAATAAAGGAGTAGCTACCCGGTATTTAATTAGTCGGGGTGTCACAGGCTGCCATGGGGGTAAGGGTGGGGATGGGGGGTGGGGGGGGGGGGAGGGGATCGATCGACACGTGTGTTTGGTGCCGCTGGCGCGGACCAATTACACTATAGGAATTAAAATTAATGTGTTATTAAGTATTTTTTATTAAGGTCCACTAAAAAGTCCATTCTTTTGGTCCACTAGAGAATCTCTCCCTATATATATATATATATATATATATATATTCAAGAGAGCAACCTAAGTTGACATTCAGCTCTTCACATTTGAAATAACAACAAAGTTTATATTTTGCTATTATTGAAGAGAGAGAACAAAGAACTCAAGAAATTATATTTTGCTAAAATGTTCAAAGGCACGTATTAACAAATACTAGCGCAACAAGAAAGATTTTTGAAGAAAATATTCTACTTCAACTTGAGATACAAGAGCCAACATTAATATCAGATTCATGTCTTCTCATTATGAAATAAACGCAGATTGAAATTGTATTTTAAAGAGTTTCATTATTCAACCTTGTACAACAAACTTAGAATTATTTTGATGCTTTGTTGAAGCTTCCAATTCTAACGATACACGGTCCTACCCGCAAGTGTATCGCGGTTTAGCAGTACTTAGTCCTACCTGCAAGTGGATCGCGATTGTATACATTGATTTGATTCTACCCACAAGTGGATCACGGTAGTGAAGCGTAAGGAGATGGACACTCTAGGTGCGTGGATGTAGGTTGAAATTTATGTCGAACCAAGTTAAAGATCGGTGTCATTTACTTTCTACGCTTTATTTGCTTATTTGGTTTTGGCTGCTTGCTTTTGTATTTTCAGCAATCTTGTAAATGAATTAATTCTCAAATTTGGTAAAATATTTTTAAAGTTAAAATAATTATTTTTGAAGTAAATAATTAGTTCCAGAATATTAATTAATATTAAATACAAAAATTGATTATATATTTATTGGTGTTATAATCTGTAAATTTAACTTGTTAATTAAATGGTGTTATATATTTGTCATTCTCTATTTTAATATTAATCATAAATTTGATTAAGTTTATTAAAATTACATATTTCTTGAAATTTTAATTTGGCGCTAAAAACTTATAAAATCCCAATTCACCCCATCTTCGATATTTTCTGGGCAACAATCGATATCAGAGCAAGGGCTCTAATTTAATTCTTATATAACAATTTTAAGAGTTAAAAGATCATGGCAAAATTTTCATTTACTTCCCTAGGTGAAGGTCAATTTGTGTATAAACCTCAGTTGTTTTTTGAAAATGATTAAAATTATTGGAAAAATAGAGTGAAATATTTTATTCCTTCTTATGATTATGAAATTTGGAGATTAATTATAAATGAGTCACACATTTCTAAAATGAAAATAAATTAAGTGATTTAACTATTAAGAAAATTCAATTGAATGCTAAAGATGTGAATATTTTACATTGTTCATTAAATATTAATGTGTATAATAAAATTTGTTGTTGTGAATATGCAAAAAATATTTGGGACATATTACAAGTTATCTATGATATGGGTACATATGAGTATAAAGAATCTAAATGAGAATGCATCTCTTGATGAATATTCAAGCCAGGACGATGATAGTACATACTTTTTTTTAATGGCTATGGAAGATGGGGTACACTCTAACCTTGAATCCTCTAGTGATTGTGATGATGATAATGATGAATTTTAATATGCTTTTAATGAATTATGTGATAGTTTTAATGAACTTATAAATAAATACGTTAAAATTTAAAAGTCTCATTCATTAGTTTCAACAAAATATGATTTGTACTCAAAAGAAATTAATGAATAGAAATTAGAAAATCATTCTCTAAGAAAAGAAGTTGAAATTTTGAAAATAGAAAATACTAGTATCATAGCTCTTGTAAAACTTGAATTTGAAAATCCAAAATTGAAAAAGAAACTTGATGCATTATTTCCTATCTTGTTAATTTTTTTAAATGATAGAAATAATTTAGACAAGTTATTAGGAGACCAAAATGGACTTTTGACAAAGCTGGAATTGGCCATGATAACTAGAATGAGAAAAATAATTATTCAAAGTTAATATAAAATAATGCGTCGTCGAGTAACTTCAAACCCCTATGCACATATTGTGGTAGACACATACATTTTTCAAATTTCTGTCCAAACAAATTTAAAATGGGAAAATTGGCTTGGGTTTCTAAATGAACTATGATATATATTAACCCACATGGACCCAACACACTTTGGGTACCAAAAGAAAAAATCTTCAAAGTTGTATTTTCAAGGCATATGAATTGGTATCTGAAGCAAAATTGAAATTTTAATTATCATTGCTTGATGTCGAAAATGCCACACTTGGAAAAAACTTCATGGAAATATCATTGGTATTGGTAAGGTGGTAAAGACCACCTTTATTGAATTTCAAATATACTATATTTATTGATGATTTGAAATATGATATTTATTCCATTATGTTTTAAAGCCCTAATATTATGCTTAGATAATTTTGATTAAAGTATATTAAGGATGATAATTTGATGTTAATGATTAAGTCTTCACATGTTACTTTGTATATTTATTACTTTGGTGATTTTATGAAGTAAGACATACGGTTGATTTTGATGATAAAGCCTTGAGATTAAAATTCATATATTTTTATCCTTTATGTTGGATTTAGATGTATATATGTTTTTGATAACATGAAATTGATTCTTGATATTCTTAAATATTGATTGAAAATGAAAATATTATTTATGAATATTCTAGTATGTAATCAATTAATTATATATGTTAATATTGAGATATGCATTCATTGATAACATGAACTTATTGATTTTTATGATTTAGCTCTATGGCATTGCATATGATTAGCTCGATTATTTGAATTTTAATGACATTCATGAAGAATCTTATTTTTGAAAGAAAGTAACATTTGTGATATTTGTGCTTACGATTATTAAAATTAAAATCACTTGTGAATATATTAAGATTTATTGAAAATGATTTCATGGAAGAAAATATTGCAAGTATTTTATCTCATGAAAAAGATGCACTTTATTTGTCGTATGCATATATGCCTCCATTAGTATCCCCTAGTAGGAGATAAATGCTTATTGAAATTGATTTTTAGAAAAATGCATTATCATGAAATTTGATGCATTATTATGGATACTGCAATATGTTTGATAATTTTGAGAATTTTAAGCTCTTATCTAGAAAATGGTAAAAGCCTGAAGAAAATGTAAATTTTTTATCACTATATATACCACTATATTTTAACTCATGTTGTCTACTTCATTCAAATTATTTGAAAATATTGAGTTGTGAAACATTGACCATTATGTGCTTCAAATTATTGATTTTATCATTTTGGTGACTTGTGCGTTATTTGATTATATTCATGTCCATGCGAAGATTCAAATACATGTTATGAAAAAATTTGTGATGAATTTCAAAATATATTTTTATATCTCTTATGATTTATGGATGAATCCCTTGCACAAATTATTTTGTTATAGGGAGAGCTTTGCTTATTACCCCTGACATTTGGACGTTATAAAAAATATTTTTGATAGTGTCATAAGGGGGATAAATATGTGTGATTCACTAATTGTGCTAAATTTATTCATTTTTTTGGATCAATGTGAATCATTACTTGTCATCATAAAAAAGGAGGAGAATGTTAAACGAAAATGTAATTGTGACTCCAACTTGATCACTAACTAGATCAACAGGTAATATAAAGATCTTAGTATGATAGCTTATATGAACAAGGCGAGAGGCCTCCTCCAACGACTCAAGTCGGCCTTGATTGAGTAGCTTCCAAATAATGACAACAGCCATGCAAAATCTCTTTCAACTCTGGTTTTCGCCATATAATCGACTTGAAAAGAACAATATAAGTGGAGTATATAGACTGACCAAGAGTTGAATATGCCAAGAAGGTTTTAGGCATCCTCCAGGTGCAATTGAATCCATCCTTGATGAATCCCATCATCTCCTACTTAAAAATTGATGAGCTACTCGCCGATGTCAAGTAAGCACGCTTAAAAATCAAGTCAGTGAGGTTCTGCCTCAACTCCAATGGAAAGCTATACCGATAATCATTCATCGGCCAATTAATAATGTGCGTCCACTCAGACTAGGTGGAAGGAGTTTTGAGTGAGATGCACTAAGGCATTTGTAGAGAATGTACATGTGAAAGATCACTTTCCTATAGGGTTATCTCTAAGGGATACTACTGGCCATTCATGCAGATGGACTCTAGAAGGTTTACCAAAACCCAAATGTTAAATGTTCTCACCAATGATCAATAAGACTATGGGAGATTTGAACCCCCTAACAAGTCCATGGCCTTTCATCCAATGTGGCATGGACATAGTGGGGTCGCTACCTATCACACTAGAGAATTGAAGGCACCATATAACGGTGATCGACTACATTAAAAAATGGGTTGAGGCTGAACCACTCACCCACATCATAGAGCTAAATGCCAGAAGGTTCATTTGGAGGAACCTCATCACCAGGTTTGGCAAACAAAGAGCACTAGTCACCAAAAATGGAACACAGTATGACAATGATTCTTTTCCTCAAATTCTGTGCGGAGTACAGAATCAGGATCCACTATGTATTTGTAGTCTTCCCCCAGTGCAATGATCAAGGAGATATAACCAACAAGACCCTCCTGTCAGGAATCAAGCGTCTATTAGAGAATTCCAAAGGGTGATGTATTCAAGAGCTCCCACATGTTCTCTGGGTATAGATAACAACCCCTAGGAAACCAATAGGTAAGACTCCTACCCCCTAGTCTATGATATAGAGGCATTCATCCTTTTAGATATCAGATTTCCAACACTCAGGTCAAAGGCATTTGAGGAAAACAATAATGATGATCGAATAGCCCAGGATTTAGATATGGTTGAGGAACGAAGGGAGCAAGCTCTGATACACTTGGTTATTTATCAACAAAAACTGGCGAGATAATATGATATGAAGATCAAGGTCAGATAATTCTAGGTCAGTGATTTCTTCCTTAGAAAGCTACTACTCGCTACAAAGAAGCCATCAGATAGAAAGCAGGCATCCCACTGGCAGGGACCTTACCTCTCATAGCTTGGAAATGAGGTAGGAGGGTCATATAATTTGGAAGAGTTAGATGGGAAGGTAGTTTAATTGTCATGGAATGCCAAGCACCTTTGAAAGTTTTATCATTAGGTAGAGAGTTAAAAATTTCCCATTTTTCTTAATGTATCCAAAATAAAATGATATGCGAGTGATTGTCGAAACTATTCCAATTCATGATTAAGTTTATCAATCTTTAGAATCCCACTTTTATAATGGCACACTCTGAGGCAGATCGGTCAAAACCCATAAGGATTGGTATGATCTAGAGTAGATAGGCCTAAAAGAGGTAGAATAGCCGCATAAGAATTACATGGTCCAACTCAAACGTGATATTGTTCTTCAACTTAAGGCATTAAAACCTACTTATATAATCGTACGATCTGAGGCAAATAGGTCAAAACCCACTCAAGGAATGGTGTGATCTAGAGTAGATCGTGTAACACCTCGTGTTTAATTAATTTGGAGAAAAGTAAAATCTTGGGGTTACTGGCCTTTAAGAATTTAACTTGGTTTTATTAGTAAATTTTTCAATCAGAAATTAATTCATGTCTTTTATAAAAATGTTATAAGGATTTTTATCATTTAACTGGGAGGTGCATTTTTAAGAATATTTATCAGATTAAAAAAAAGTCGGATTTTAAAATATTGCATTTTTGGATGTGGGGTCGTTCAAGCGACAGTGTATGTCATTCGAACGATGTAGCATCTCGTTCGAACGACAGCGTACGTCATTTGAATGACAGAGGCAACGGATGAATTTGAGTCCTAATTGTTTCCGACTCTTATATACCAAACTGATACGGGGTTGGGACTTCGATAATCACTTTTCTCTCAAACTTTCTCTAGTAAGGTTCTCAAAACATATTTCTCTCATCTTCAACCGCTAGCCCCAACTTTTATCATGTTTTGAAGATTCAATTGGTGTTTTCTCAAGAGGAGTTCAACCTTCTATTCAGATTTTGATCAAATTAATCACATGCATGAATACTTTATTCTTTTCCTTTAGTATTATGCGTTTTAAGTGTTGCCCAAACACTTAATCATGTGTTTTTGATTAAAATCGACTAGTAACCTAATTAGATAAAGTGGACATTAAATCTCAGGGCTATTTTTATGAAATCTTTTAATATAAATAATATTCATAACCCGTGGGTACGTAGGATTCATGAGTGGATTTTGAGTTTTGTTGGTGTAGGTTGCATGTAGAAAAAACTTGGTTTTGAATTAGATGAATTAGGGGGCGTATAACTCACGTAATTTGTGTATAGATGATGAAATTGGAATTTTGATGTATTAATGATGAAATCTTGGTGTATTTAATTTAAAATAATTAAATGAGATTAATTGGGTGTTTATGACGTTGTATAAATTAAATTAAGATTTGATTAAATTGGACTCGTAGGCGTAGTTTTATACGTTGATTGATTATGCTTGTTTATGTGAATTGTTGGTATTATTAAACATCCATTGTGACGATGAGTTGTTGGGTATTTTTGCTCTGCTTATATTTTAGTATGCTTTCTAGGTATGGGACTAGTGGATAGGCCTTTTAATGATTTACGCCTTCTAGGTATGGGACTAGTGAGGGTAGATTATTATGACTTTATTATGTTGAGGGTGGGGTTATTTTGTTACTTTATCGTAGTTATGCTAACCTAGGCATGAGACTAGGTCGAGTTTTATGTCAGAAATTCATCC
This sequence comes from Sambucus nigra, assembly GCA_949130495.1. Classification (NCBI taxonomy): domain Eukaryota; kingdom Viridiplantae; phylum Streptophyta; class Magnoliopsida; order Dipsacales; family Adoxaceae; genus Sambucus; species Sambucus nigra. The sequence continues at coordinate 647,439,252 of OX422216.1, forward strand.
TATACATAGGGTAGGATGTATTGATTACTTGGGGACACTTAGGTATGGGACTAAGGGGTATTTTGAGGATCTCACGTCGATTAAAAGGGTGGGGTAAGTTTATAAATGGTGAAATTGAGAAAATTGTGATTTAATTCCTAAGATAAAAACAAGTATTAAAATTGGTGGCGACATAATGTGTCAGGGACCGACTGTTTAACCGGGTCATCTTGGGCGATTTATGTCGTGTCGTGTGTTGGAACCTTTTTATATTGCGGGAGAATCGACAGTTTCAACAGATTTCGACTGGCTATTGACAAGGGAAGTGTGACACTTTGGTGGAAATTACCACCAGGGGCGGGAGGACCACCATAATAAAAAGTGAGAACAATAATGAAATTGGGTTAATTTACTTAATTTAACATCGTGGGACTTGGGAATTTAAAATCATATTGGTGTGGCTTTTTAAATGTGGATCTCTTTGGGTAGTTAGTGATTTATATTAATCACGTTTAATTATCTCGTTTATTAAAATATTCTATTATGATATTTATTCCGTATAATGCTACTGTCTGGATTCGAGGATCCTATTTGAGGGGAGTAGTGTGTATCATGCTCGGGGCTCAGACCTCATGCGTTGATTAACTTTTTCTGCATAGGATTTTCGGAGTTATCATTTTGGAGGTGCGGCTAGATTTTATTCGTTTTATTGCTTTGTGTACTTAGACTTTCCTTTTCAGTCGTATTTAAGTATGAGATTTTACTTGGGTATTTATTGGGTCATTCGGTTCCAAAGTCGTTAGAAGTTTTCAGTTGGTTTATTCACATATCTTTATTATTCAGATTTTTCTAAATCATTATTGGATATTGGATTTATCCAGAGTTTCAGCATATGATGGATCTTTATCGTTCATTTATTATTATCAGTTGGGATTGATTCAATTATATATCTTATGGATTGATTTATTTATGTCTCATATCTGTCTCATGCTAAGAATGGTATTTATTTAGTTCAGGCACGACATAGTTCGGCGGCGGTGGCTGGCCACCCCGTTTATCGGAATACACGGGGTGTGACAGATTGGACTAGAAGAGGAAGGAAATCCACATAAGAATTATGTGGTACAATTCAAACGTTATACTGGTCGCCTATTTATTGCATTAAAACCCCACTTTAATAGTGGTACGATTTGAGGTAGATTGGTCAAAACCCATAAGGAGCGGTATGAACTAAGAAAGACTAGTTAAAAACCAATGTGAAAAACTGCATCGTATAACTAAGGCAATAATTGGTTGGTTGTGCTGGGCACCAAAGACTTGCTTAAAAAATATAACGACCTAAAATAGATCGGTCCATATAAGGGCAATAGCCAATTTAGAAATATTATGATCTAAGGCAGATTGACCTTTTACAACTTTAAAACTAGCTTGAATCAAGCACCTTCGGTTGACCTTTATAGACATTGTGCCTTAACCATGTAACAAAGATCGACCAGGTTCAGTCATAAATGAACTATTTATTTCTCTTTTAACAAGGAAAAGACCTCCTTTTCTCTACCCCATTGATTAAGTTATTTTTGTATACCCATCTTTCAATACATTTGTTATACGAGAGTCCATTCGTCTTCCCATTAATTAAGTTATTTTTTCATACTCATTTTTCAGTGGCCACGGATCTGGTAGAGAAAGACTCCATATTTTCCTTTCTCCAAAGTGAGTTATAGGAGGCCCAACAATTGTTATTTTATTTCTCTTTCATATTCTCTAAAATTTATTCTCTGGCTTTTCAATTCTCTTTCTTATTCACAAGTCTTTTCATCCGGTATTACCTTCTCTTTCCCAGGACTTTTGTTTTCATTAATTGCACATGCCTTTTGAGATTCCAATGAAATGTCTTTCCATATATTCTCTTTTCAATATATATGCACACATAATACAACTATCATTTTGCATCATTTGTAACGATGTATTTCATGAGAGTTCCGGTAGTTTTTGTTCACTTTCTCCTCAGAATTCAAGTATTTGCTCTTGAATTTTTTTGGCTCATTCATTTAGATAAGTTTCAAGTGCATGTTATTTTTAAGGGCTGTTGTTGCATATATTCTATGTTATAATGTTATCACATAATAATCTCTTTATATTGAAGTTGTAATTGTTCCTATTTTCGTGGAGATAATCAATGTTATGATGAAAATGTTCTTTGTTATTTTTTTTCATATTTCATGTCTTTTGTATATCTATAGAGGCATTTTTATGGCTGCTATTTTTACTTTATTACTGTTCACAAACTTTTTTATGTTTGGTTAATATTTAAGTAGTCGTTTTCCCCACGCAAGAAAATTGTTGTGACCCAACTATACTTAGTTGGAATTCATTGGGAAAAAGATATATAATATATATTTATTTTTGCAGTTATGAAGTTGGATATGATTTTATTGGCTTTATAACAGTTGAGTAAATTTTACCATTATGAGAATTCACAAAAAACTATCATCCATCCCTTTAAATTGGTTGAACGAGAGATATTTTTGCATTAGAATTTTCTTATGTATGCTAGATTTTATACACACACACACACTCAGAATTATTCACTGTGAGCTCCTCAAATGAGAATTTCCCGCGTAGAACATTTTTTTTTTAATAGTAAAATTTGTGGTGTTAAAACATTTCAAGGAATCCCACAAAAAATATTTTCAATTTATCATTTTATCCTATATTTGAGGTTCATATTCCTTTTTAATTTTCATTTTATCATTTATTTTTTCTCATTTTTATTTTTAATGTGCAATTCAACTACGATTGAGATGAATTTATTTTTACTTATAGGATTTAGAGTATATTTCAACTAATATATACTTTTTTACATTAACTTTTTGTAACATCAAATTATATTGTAGTTGTTTGGTTCCTTCAAATATTTCATGTCTCAATTCAAAGGTACAATCATTTTATTTTCTTATATATATATATATATATATATATATATATTCGGCCACGCGGCGCATGGATTTCATGCTAGTCTATATATCTATATATAACTATATAAAAATTATAGACCCAAATCATATGAGGGCGACACGTGACATTAATAAAAGCCTTACTTATTAATAGCATTTAATGTAAAAAAAAAATTCTAATCGTTGCCTTATTAACCCAACTCAAAAAACTCTTCACATTTCCCAATAACCACTTTGGTTTTCTCAATCTCCAATAAAAAAACGTTGTCTCATTTCCTATACTTGAGAATTCTCCTTTTCACATCCCCCATAACTCTGTTTTGGAACTATTCTTTTTAACATAAAAGAGGAGAGTTATGACCTCTCTCTCTCCATCACTCATTTTATCTCTTTGGAATTCTCATTTTGCGTTTTTAGTTTTTCGATTTATATTATATACGAATCAAAGGAGTTATATTCATCATTTTTGAAGTAGCCTTGTCTTTACAGCAGGGGAAGATCTTATCAAGTACAACAGGGAATAACTATTTGTAGCGGGAATTGAAAATGAAGAAATGTCATCTATATTCTTTGTATTGTATTTTTTTTATGTTTCTTCGTTGTATTGTAATTTTTTTTTTAAATGTTTAGGATAGTGAATTTCGGTAACTCCAGCCAGTGGGTGGCGTTCTTGGTGAGGGAAGAGGAAGAGTCAAATGGGTTGGGTCAAAATACATCATTTGTAAGTGAAAAAAAAATATTGGGTTATCATTCTTTTACTTCATTTATGTTTGTGTGTTACTCTAATTTTTTTGCCATATTTTATTTTGGCTCTCCCCGTGTGGCTTCGAGGTATTAAAGAAAATAGAAAAATAAATTGGTATCATGTATTGTATATTATTGAATATTTTAGGTTTGTTTTTTATGTTTTCCCCTGCTTTATATTAATATGGTCATTCTATTTCTATTTTGGCATATCTTAGTTTTGTTAAAAGGGCATATATATAATTATATAAAAACTATTACCCCAAAGCTTAGTTTGATTATAATCTAATAATCTTCTATTTTTTCTTACCCTTTTAGTTTATGGCAGCAAGTAGTGATGAAATTAGAGTTACACAATGACAAAGCCAATCAAAAACTATGAAAATAGTCTCTGGGCTTGCAGGTATAATTCTAAACATTTAGCACCCAACATTTTTTTCCTAGAGATCTCAGATCTTGCAATTAGAAAATATCAAGTTAATGAGATGTTTTTCTTTTGTTAAATTTCAGGGGTTGTTTCAATTAAGATGGACATAAAATTCATCAAATTAACAGTGATAGGAGATATCGATGTGGGTTTAATCTTTTTAATTAAACATATTATTACTTGAACCTAAAATTGAAAAATAACATAGCTTGAGCATAATACTTATTATAACATTCATTTTTAGTTGAAAATTAATTTTGGCATAATATAAATCAAATATATGTTAACATAATATTTATTACAATATCATAATTTTGTAAATATCCAGAGGGGTCTAGAAAATTAATTTCGGTGGAAGTGAAATGGGACCAAAATTGAGGAGGCAAAATCTAATTAACTCATTTTTTAATATAAAATCCCTAAACATATATTCAAAATTTATTAAAATAAAAATTAAGGTATATCTATTAGTACTCCAATTTAGTTGTTTAACCCTCTAAAATTATTTTTGTGAACGGCTTAGTAATTCTAAATGTAGTACTTTTTGTTGAAAGATAACACAAAAACACCAATATACGAAGAGCATGAATTTATCTTAAAGAATGGCATGTTATCATCAATAATGAATAGGATAAGAAACATACTATCAAAATATTGTTGACTCAAAACTTACCCATATATAAATAATGGGAGGGAAAAATAAATAGACACAAATATATACATATATCTATATAGAATACATTGGATGAAATAGGTTACAATAACAAAATAATATAGTTTAGATAAATTCAGTCATGCATCGCGTGACATACATGCTAGTATATAAATATGAATTTGGTGTCTCCTCTATGAGGATTAACGCGTGTAATGCTATTTCTCCATGAGTATTAATATGAACTACTACTGTTCCATGAGTTTTAATTCCATTTGGACGATTCAACTGCTTAATCTTCTCTTAAAGTTTTAATACCATTTGGACGATTTAGCTCAATATTCTATTAATCTCCCACCCCCTTCGCCTCCACACCTATCCACCTTTCTCTTAATCAGCCTTATATGTGGATAAGATTCCAAAAATTCCACTTTCTCTTGCGTACTTCGATGAGTTGAAATCTGGCACTCGACGAAAAAAGAAGTGGCAAATACTAAGGCTATCTAAGTAAATTTTTGTACATGTATCTTTAACCGACACATAGTTGATTCTCATCCAAGTGAACGTAGTCATGAACAAGAGAAATGGAAGTGACAATGTTACTTGAATTTGTAAGAGTTGAATGGTGAAGGAAGTATATAGGAATGAGGATCTGTAGTTGGGCCCGAAACATGGCTTCAGGTAACTTTAACCGCACTTGATAAGAAGGATTATGCAAGCTGTGGATGTATAATGATTATATAATACACGAAGTTTCAAATCTCCAAACGAGACATGTCGGATTTTCTACCAGACATTCACATAGAGATAGTTGAATCGGACTTGGAAGGAATAAAGACCCGGGTGAGGAAAGATCGAGGTGGTTAGGAGGTAATTTCCCCCCTGTTTCTTCGTTAAGTTGTTTATCCCTTTTCCCCCATTTTGTCCGCTTGTAATGAGTGCTCACATTTTCCTTAATTTTATGGTTAATCATAGGGTGCACACGTTCGAATTAATCACTTTCACATTTTTGGCATGCGACGCTCATGGAAACATTCTGTCAGGTCTAGCATAAAAAATTTAAATTCCATTAGAAGCGACACATAGCGAGGTTATGGCCGCGAGAACGACTATTGAGTTTGTTATAAACCGTTGATACTCTTTAGTTTGTTTTAAGGGGGAATGAAATCGAATGATTCACGCTATAATTGCAGCGGAAGAGGACCTTTAGGCTATGGGGGGAATCATTTATGAAGTCCAATCATTATGCTCAGGAATATCGAAGTTTATTTCTTCAGATGTTAAACGGGAGGGGAATGCCCCGACCCACAATCTAGCTAATCATGCGAAGTACATATCTGATGTCTATATGTGGTATAAAAATGTCAAAGATGTACCTTTGATATTAGGTTGACAAAAAGATTTGTTTTTTTTTTCAATAAAAAATAAAATAAACGTCGGGTATATCATATTATAATTTTAGATGTTTTTGGTAACTTGGACAAATTGTGTTACATCTTTTGGATGATTGTTTAATGGGATATTTATGTACTCAACAAGATAATTTCCTATTATATTCCCCTACACAATGTACAAATTTTCTGACAACATAAATGAAAAACAATCCTTATAACGAGCTCGCGCATCGCGCGGGGTTTAAAACGTAGTTCTAATACTCTAAAATGCAAGCCTACACTTAATTCTAACACTCATTTAGGCTGTCCACACAGGCTGCATTTTTTAATATTAGCATTTTATATTTATCGGTTCCCCTTCTCTCACATCTTCTCAAATACCCTTAATTAACATATCCATCCATTCTCATTCCCTCCTTATCTATTCTATTTATTCCATCCATCCTTCATTTTCTATCCCCGCAAGGTTGTTATCTTTTGGCATACCACATTTATATTAAGGACTTTTATGTTTGAACCAAAAACATTCATAGAATTATCTATGGTCTTCGATTGCACTAGTTTCAATTTTCGGTGATGTAAAATAGTAAATAATATTTTTTTCTAGATCAAAACCAGGGGATATGTTATAGTAGGTATGAAAAATAGTTTCTTGAATTTGGTATGAGTAGTTCCTTTTTCATTAGGTACAATACATTTACTTTTATCATACATATTATTCACTTGGTACATTTTGAGTTAGCAATGAACAAGTAAAAAATATTATGTCTCATTACTACGGCTTTGGGATATTACTATTATCGATTTTCAAGAGAGAGTATTAGTAGCATCATTGTGTATATCATTATTTTATCTTCTTATGTGTATTTTATATTTTTTTTGGGTGATTTATCGATTAGAGTACCTTTAGTTTTATTTGTTAACATTGTAATTGTAACAACCCTCGCTTATGAGAACCTATTTTACATTTACTTACTATGTGAGGTAATTAAAAATAAAATGTTGGAATATGGAGTAAGTATTAATTTAATGAAGAAAAGTTAATATTTACTAACTTCTTGTATATTTACTGTATGAGTATGTAAACATCCTCATGTTGAGTTTTATAGTGTCATAAAATTTAAAATGACCCTATGGTTCAAAATGGAACCGAAACTTAAAATGAATTATAAAATATCCAGATGAAAGTTTGGAGGTTGTAGTTGGGTCCAAAACGTGCGAGATAGTCAAAATATGTGCCATATTGTATTTTGAGGTTTTGGGCACTTTTGACTGGTTTTAACATATATGAGTAGTTGCAAATCATTTAATGTGGTATTTACCACTTAAGTTGTAAATTATAGACTAAAGGCACGATTTATGTCTTGATTAAGTCTCCTATTTTCCCCTAATTATATTCCTAAACCTAAAGAGAAAAGAGAGGAAGAGAAAGAGTAGAGAAAGGAGAAGAGATTGAAGATTGAGGAGGGATTCTTGCTACTACACAAGGAAAATCTACATTTGCTAGATTGAGGCAAGTTTTCTACTTGCTATATGTGGTTGAAGATAAATGATTAGTTGTGATAATGGTGTATTAATCATGGGTTAACTAGTTTCGGTTTTTTTGTGTATTTGTGGGTCTTGAATCATGAAAGAATGATTTGGATGATTATTGATGGTTATGGTAGTAGTTAGTAGTATTTATGATGTATTGGTGGAAATAAATGAGTTGGTTTGAATGGATTTGAGTTGGGGATAAATTTGGAGTCCAAGACTCCATAGCCAAATTTGGAAAAATTCGCAGGACCGAATCGATTCGGCCTGGCCGAATCGATTCGCCCAGGGACAGTTTCCACGTCTAGGTGAACCGAATCAATTCGGCCTAGTCCGAATCGATTTGGAATTTATGAAGAAACCCAATTTCCCTGACCAAATCGATTCGGATGGTCCGAATCGTTTCGATAATTATGCGGAATCCCATATATTCTGGCCGAATCGATTCGGAAATCCTGCATTTTTAATTTTGTTTTCTTTTTCATTTTCAAACCCTTTTCTCTAGTCTTAGGACTTAGTAACCTTCTTGTATGAAGTCAAATTAGAATCCTAGAGGTCTAGGTGAGTTAGTTTGCTACCCTAGATTAGAATTGGGATATTTGGGAATTATTTCGAGGGTGCGTGAAGTGATGTTCAGGCATTACTTTCCTTTTATAACTAGTAGGAGTCTAAGGGATTACTAAGATGTGTATGGATACTTTAGAAGTTAATTTGAGGTATGATGGTTTATTTTAAATCCCAAAAGGAGACTTGGGAAAATAACTTGGGAGTTTGAATATTCTTCGAGGCTATTATAATGATGTGAGTCATGTATAGGTCCAGATAACCTTAATGCATTTGTTAAAATGTAAATGGATAAAGTAAATGATAATTTACTAAATCATGTTATAATGATAACTAAAATGGTTGGAACACGCCATGTCAAAATACCATCTTAAGGGAAGTCCATGCGTAAGGTGAAGCCCCCTGACTAATGAATGCAGGGTGGACATAGTCCTAGGCCATATGAGCGCTTGTTTTATATTTTCTGCGATGGGTAGGTAATTCCGGGTGTGGTTATGACTACCCCGCAGGCATATGGCCGCTTCTCGACATTTCGATAGGATCCCAGGTTGTCTTGATGATAGGCCCTGGAAGATGATGGATATTTAGGGGCACACACAGTGGGAAAACCCGGACGGGCGGTCCTAGAATCATTATATATGTATACTTATAACTATTATAACCTCAAGTTGGACTTGATGGATATTAATGCCATAAATAGCTAAACGAAATGCCATAAAGATCATATTACATGCCACAAAGAGCATACAATTGAGATACGTGCCACAAAGAGCACATGAATAAATTTGTACTCCAGATAAGGAATGGAAAGATAAAATGAAAAGGTGAATAATGATAAAGATTCTAGATTAATGATGATTATATATATCTTCTTGCATAATTGAATTTTACTTTATAATCATTCAACTGTCTTAGTTTATTATATGATTTTACCATGTTAGAATATCATTTTTACCCTCCATGATTAACTGTTCATAATTTTCATACTATTCATTTTTCTGGTGACCACATAAATCCGGGCCCTGACCCGTTTTTCTTTCTTGTTGTGCATATATATATTATCCGCTCAGGTGCTCCACCGCAAGGTCGCCCGTAATGACCTCCCCATTTAGGTGCCTTTTGAGGAGCCGTGACATTTTGCGGATATCACGGGATATTTTGTGTAGACGCATTCATTGTTGTTTTCTAGTTATGTTCGGGTCTTTATTTGGGCGTGTGGCCCAAACTGTTGTAATTGTATAATGGATGTAATATGTAACTAATGAAACTTGTGGTTCATTGTATGAAATTTTGTTGACCGATATCTCATTCGGTCCTTTTATTGTATAATTGTTGTTGTTGATATACATATACTTTTGGGGTTTCCACCTTCTTTTCTGTTATGGGTTGTTGACAATGCTTTCTTTAAATTACAAAACAAAATTTTTGACAACCCGTTTTCTAAAATATCATGTGGTTATCCCGTATACTCTTTATGTTGTTACGATTATGAGAATGATTCCATCCATGATTCCTGTATTATTGGAGTATCGGGATGGCCACCCCTTATTTCGGATACCGGGTTGTCACAGATAGTATCAGAGCATCAAGTTCTAGAGTCTTTAGGATCTATGCGGACTTGTCACGTTCTACCGTAGAGTTCTGTGATATAAAGCCTAATTTTAGGATTACCTTGTTGCTTATGTTACGATCTTCTGTAAGATAGATTGTTTTATGTAGTATCCTAACTCTATTATCTCTCCATCCCAGATGCCACCTAAGAGAGGACGTCCCACTCGACGTAATAGAGTTGTGGAAGAGGAGGTTGGTCCTCCACCGCTGCCGCCGGGGAGTATAAATGCTGCTGATGTGGCAAACATAGTGGCCCAAGAAGTCAATGCAGCGATGACTGCAGTGGTACATAAAATGCCACAAGCTTAACCACGGGGGCAAGAGGCACAAGCTCCTACGGTACCTTCTCCGTGGGAAAGAGTTAGAGAGTCTTTTCTAAAGGGCCATCCCTCGGAATTCGATGGAGGCTCGGATGTTATAAGGGCAAATCAGTGGAAGAAAGACATGCAATGCCATCTTCGAATGCTAGAATGTAGTGAGGAGAAAAATAAAATCATGGTTACTTTCAAGCTTGTCGAATCGGCATTACATTGGTGGGAATCGATGACTACACCAGAGCAAAGGGATACGATGTCAATCACTGATTTTTGGGCCTTGTTTGATCGAAAGTACTTCCCTTCTACAGTTCAAAGGGAGATGCAAAGGAAGCTCCAGGATGTAGTACAGGGAGAGAGATCTGTTGCAGAGTATGAAGAGGAGTTCACCCGATTAGCAAGTTTTGTACCGGAGGAAGTGACTCCAGAAGAGAAGAGAATCTCCAAGTTTGTGGGAGGTTTACATTGGCGGATAAAACAACATTTGTTAGGAAATTCGTCTTTACAAACCTTAGGGGATGTTATGAACACGACATTACTACATTGCCAAGAGCATAGATTGTTTGTGCAAAATAGCAAGAAGGCTACTGTGATGGGACAAGTGGGAAGATCGGGAGGTACTGGGATTGGGGGAGGAGCATCTCCTTCATCCCAATCTTCGGGGAGTAAGCAAAGAGAGTGGGACCCCCAGCAAGGGGGTGTGACTAAATGCCAACGCTTTGGTGGATTTAATACGGGGGGTAATAACAGCAGGCTGGGTCAAGGTGGATCGTCACAACAACAAGCAGGTAAAGGTGGTAATGGAGGTAGAGGCCAGCAGGTCCGAGGTTCGGGGAAGTTACAAAATAATCAGGGACGGAGCCAGGAGAATATGGCGAATAAATGTTTTCAGTGCGGAGAGCTGGGCCATTATAAGAGGTCGTGTCATCAGTTGATTGGAGGGCATCTTCCTAAGGCTCCACATCAACCATATGTTCAGTTTCCGCCACAGGCACCTAATCCGGTTGTTCCTCCACAGCAGGGGTAACTGCAGTATGGACGGGTCTATCACATTCAGGAGGTTATGCTCCCTCCAGCCCCTCCAGCACCGCCAGCAATTGAGGGTAAGTTTCTCATCCAAGGGCATATGGGTCGGTATTATTTGATACGCGTACGACACACTCTTTCATTTCTAGGAGTTTTGCTCAGACCACAGATTTGATAAAGTCTGCTGAGAGTAGTTTCACTAGCGTTGAATCCTCTATGGGTGATGGTTCATTGATTTTCTTTCTTTGTAAAAACATAGGCATTAATCTTGGTAATTTGTGTTTTGAGGTTGATTTGCTCGTCCTTGACATGGTCGGGTATGATGTGATTTTGGGCATGGATTGGTTAGTGAAATATCATGCGATAGTAAATTGTTACGGGAAAAGTATAGTCTTCACCGTTCAGGGACAAGAGATGTTCTTGGTAGTTATGCCTAGTTTGGAAGGAGGTACGAGTACCTATTTATATTATATTGTGGAGGATACTTCTAGGGATGTAGTTGTTCCCCTGGATTCTCTTCCGATTCTTAGAGATTTTGATGATGTTTTCCGAGAAATACCGGGATTACCTCCAAGTCGGGAGATTGAGTTTGTAATTGATTTAGCGTTGGTAACTCGACCTATTGCGAAAGCTCCATATCGCATGGCTCCTGTGGAAATGAGGGAGTTGAGAGATCAAATCCAGCAGTTGTTGGAGCAGGGATTTATTAGGCGCAGTACGTCGCCATGGGGTGCTCCGGTGTTGTTTGTAAAGAAAAAAGACGGTTCGCTCCGGTTATTTGTGGACTATAGAGAGTTGAATAAAGTCACCATCCGGAATAAATACCCATTTCCTCACATTGATGATCTATTTGACCAACTTAGGGGAGCGTCATACTTCTCTAAGATCGATTTGAGGACATGGTATCATCAGTTGTGGATACGGGAGCAGGATGTATCCAAGACCGCATTTCTGACTCGATATGGATCCTATGAATTCTTGATTATGCCCTTTGGACTAACCAATTCCCCCGCTGTATTTATGGATCTCATGAATAGGGTGTTTCGGGATTTCCTTGATCAATTTGTTATTGTATTCATCGATGACATCTTAGTCTATTCTCAGACCGAATCTAACCATGCTACTCACTTACGGTTGGTCCTACAAAGATTAAGGGATCACCAATTGTATGCAAAGTTCGAGAAGTGTGGCTTTTGGTTGAAGGAAGTTCAGTTTTTGGGTCATGTGGTGTCATCCCAAGGTATATCTGTGGATCCAATCAAGGTGGTTGCGGTGAGGGAGTGGGGTCAGCCAACGACACCTACCGAAATTCGTAGTTTTCTGGGTTTGGTTGATTATTACCGTCGATTTATCAAGGGTTTCTCTAAAATCGCGAGCCCTTTGATAAATTTGACCCAGAAATGGGTGATATTTGTTTGGGATAACTCTTACCAGGTTGCTTTTGATGAGCTCAAAGATAGATTGACTTCGTCTCCAGTTCTCGCTTTGCCAAAGCCGGGGTTGGAATATCTAGTCTTCACTGATGCGTCTCTTCAAGGATTAGGAGGTGTGCTTCAACAAGAGATATGGGTTACTGCTTATGCTTCCCGCAAGCTAAAGCCTCATGAAAGGAACAATCCGTTGCATGACTTAGAACTCGCCGCGATTGTTTTTGCCTTGAAGATTTGTAGGCATTATCTCCTAGGGGAGAAATTCAGTCTTTTTACGGACCATAAATCGCTGCAATATTTATTTTCACAGAAAGATTTGAATATGATTCAGCGCAGATGGTTGGAGTTCGTGAAAGATTATCAATTTGATATCCATTATCATCCGGGAAAAGCGAACGTAGTGGTGGATGCCTTGAGTAGGAGGCCCGAGGGAGAGTTAGCTGAAGTGTGGAAGGCTAAGTGGAAAGAGCTCAGTCAGGAGCATGCGATACTGAGAGCGTTCATGTCAGTGATGGCCATTACTCCTACCATTGTGGCAAGGGTTGTAGAAGCCCAAGGAAGGGATAAGGTTTGTCAGGACCATATACACCGATTACTGTCCGAGGGAGCGGAATCCTACTCGATAAGTTCTGAGGGTGGATTACGCTTCCATGGAAGACTTATTGTTCCAAAAGAGGGGGATTTGAGACGGGCGGTGATGGCAGAATCTCACGGGTCAAAATTTACGGTACATCTTGGTGGGGACAAGATGTATCAAGACATGCACTACCAGTATTGGTGTCCCGGCATGAAGAGAGATATTTCTGAATTTATATCCCAATGCACTACTTGTCAATTGGTTAAGATCGATCATCAGCGACCGACCGGTTTGTTGCAACGGTTGGAGATTTCGGTGTGGAAATGGGAGAGCATATCGATGGACTTTATTACGGGCTTACCAAGGACACAGAGGGGTTATGATTCGATTTGGGTGATTATCAACCGTTTGACTAAGTCGGCACATTTCTTACCCGTGCGTACGGATTTTGATATCGCTCGCTATGCCCAATTGTTCATCGAGGAGGTCATTAGACTTCATGGGGTACCTTTAAATATCGTTTCTGACCGAGATAAGATCTTTGTCTCCCACTTTTGGCAAAGTTTCCAAGAGGCCATGGGAACCGAATTGAAGTTAAGCACTTCTTACCCTCCTCAAACAGATGGTCAGACTGAAAGAGCAAACCAAATGTTGGAGGATATGCTCCGTATGTGCATGCTTGATTTCAAGGGTGGTTGGGAACAATATCTCCCGTTGGTTGAGTTTGCTTATAACAACTCATACCAATTTACTATTGGAATGGATCCCTATGAAGCTATCTATGGCCGTTCATGTAGATCGCCCGCTTGTTGGTTGGAAGTGGGTGATTAGAAATTGTTTGGACCTGAAATGATCCAAGATACTTCTTCTAAAATTGAAATTATTCAGAATCGCATTCAGATGGCCCAAGATCGCCAAAAGAGCCATGACGATGCGGGTAGAAGGCACATGGAGTTAGAGATTGAGGACCAAGTCTTGGTGCGAGTGTCACCAATGAAGGGCATTAAGCGTTTCGGGAAGAAAGGAAAGCTTGCGCCGCGTTTTGTTGGACCTTTTCCAGTTATTCTGAAAGTCGGTCCAGTGGCGTATCAACTTGCCTTACCAGAATCCTTGCAACAAATTCACGATGTATTCCTTGTTTCCTCTTTGAAGAAGTATAAGAGATGCGAAGGTGCTCTTTGGCATATCCCTTTCGAGGACATTGACTTACAACTCGACATTTCATATGAAGAACAACCGGTTGCTATTCTTGAGTATGGGGAGCGTAAGTTGAGGTCTCGTGTGGTGACCCTGGTGAGAGTCCAATGGAGTCATCACAATGCTAAAGAATCGACGTGGGAACGTGAGGACGACATGCGGGTGAAGTATCCGCATCTCTTCTTACAAGGTACGCTTGAATTTTGGGGGCAAAATTCCCTCATAAGGGGGGGAGTATGTAATAACCCTCGCTTATGAGAACCTATTTTACATTTACTTACTATGTGAGGTAATTAAAAATAAAATGTTGGAATATGGAGTAAGTATTAATTTAATGAAGAAAAGTTAATATTTACTAACTTGTTGTATATTTACTGTATGAGTATGTAAACATCCTCATGTTGAGTTTTATAGTGTCATAAAATTTAAAATGACCCTATGGTTCAAAATGGAACCGGAACTTAAAATGAATTATAAGATATCCAGATGATAATTTAGAGGCTGTAGTTGGGTCCGAAACATGCGAGATAGTCAAAATATGCGCCATATTGTATTTTGAGGTTTTGGGCACTTTTGACTGGTTTAAACATATATGTGTAGTTGCGAATCATTTAATGTGTTATTTACCACTTAAGTTGTAAATTATAGACTAAAGGCATGATTTATGTCTTGATTAAGTCTCCTATTTTCCCCTAATTATATTCCTAAACCTAGAGAGAAAAGAGAGGAAGCGAAAAGAGTAGAGAAAGGAGAAGAGATTGAAGATTGAGGAGGGATTCTTGCTACTACACAAGGAAAATCTGCATTTGCTAGATTGAGGCAAGTTTTCTACTTGCTATATGTGGTTTAAGATAAATGATTAGTTGTGATAATGGTGTATTAATCATGGGTTAACTAGTTTAGGTTTTTTTGTGTATTTGTGGGTCTTGAATCATGAAAGAATGATTTCGATGATTATTGATGGTTATGGTAGTAGTTAGTAGTATTTATGATGTATTGGTGGAAATAAATGAGTTGGTTTTAATGGATTTGAGTTGGGGATAAATTTGGAGTCCAAGACTCCATAGCCAAAATTGGCAAAATTCGCAGGACCGAATCGATTCGGCCCGACCGAATCGATTCGCCCAGGGATAGTTTCCAGGTCTAGGTAAACCGAATCGATTCGGCCTAGTCCAAATTGATTCGGCCTAGTCCGAATCGATTAGGCATTTATGCAGAAACCCAATTTCCCTGACCAAATCGATTCGGATGGTCCGAATCGATTCGATAATTATGCAGAATCCCATATTTTCTGGCCGAATCGATCCGAAAATCTTGAATTTTTAATTTTGTTTTCTTTTTCATTTTTAAACCCTTTTCTCTAGTCTTAGGACTTAGGAACCTTCTTGTATGAAGTCAACTTAGAGTCCTAGAGGTCTAGGTGAGTTAGTTTGCTACCCTAGATTAGAATGATATTTGGGAATTATTTTAAGGGTGCGTAAAGTGATGTTCAGGCATTACTTTCCTTTTATAACTAGTAGGAGTCTAAGGGATTACTGAGATGTGTATGGAGGCTTTAGAAGTTAATTTGAGGTATGATGGTTTATTTTAAAGCCCAAAAGGAGACTTGGGAAAATAACTTGGGAGTTTGAATATTCTTCGAGGTTATTATAATGATGTGAGGCATGTATAGTTTCTGATAACCTTAATGCATTTGTTAAAATGTAAATGGATAAAGTAAATGATAATTTACTAAATCATGTTATGATAATAAATAAAATGGTTGGAACACACCTTCTCTAAATACCATCTTAAGGAAAGTCTGTGCGTAAGGTGAAGCCCCCTGACTAATCAATGCAGGGTGGATATACTCCTAGGCCATATGAGCGCTTGTTTTATATTTTCTGCGATGGGTAGGTAATTCCGGGTGTGGTTATGACTACCCCGTAGGCATATGGCCACTTCCCGACGTTTCGATAGGATCCCAGGTTGTCTTGATGATAGGCCCTGGAAGATGATGGATATTTAGGGGCGCACACAGTGGCAAAACCCGAACGGGCGGTCCTAGAATCGTTATATATGTATACTTATAACTATTCTAACATCAAGTTGGACTTGATGGATATTAATTCCATAAATAGCTAAACGAAATGCCATAAAGAGCATAGTACCTGCCACAAAGAGCATACAATTGAGATACGTGCCACAAAGAGCACATGAATAAATTTGTACTCCAGATAAGGAATGGAAAGATAAAATGAAAAGGTGAATAATGATAAAGATTCTAGATTAATGATGATTATATATATCTTCTTGCATAATTGAATTTTACTTTATAATCATTTAACTGTCTTAGTTTATTATATGATGTTACCATGTTAGAATATCATTTTTACCCTCCATGATTAACTGTTCATAATTTTCGTACTATTCATTTATCTGGTGACCACATAAAACCGGGCCCTGGCTCGTTTTTCTTTCTTGTTGTGCATATATATATTATCTGCTCAGGTGCTCCACCGCAAGGTCGCCCGTAATGACCTCTCCATTTCAGTGTCTTTTGAGGAGCCGTGACATTTTGCGGATATCACGGGATATTTTTTGTAGACGCATTCATTGTTGTTTTCTAGTTATGTTCGGGTCTTTATTCGGGCGTGTGGCCCAAACTGTTGTAATTGTATAATGGATGTAATATGTAACTAATGAAACTTGTGGTTCATTGTATGAAATTTTGTTGACCGATATTTCATTCAGTCCTTTTATTGTATAACTGTTGTTGTTTATATACATATACTTTTGGGGTTTTCACCTTCTTTTCTGTTATGGGTTGTTGACAATGCTTTCTTTAAATTACAAAACAAAATTTTTGACAACCCATTTTTTGAAATATCGTGTGGTTATCCCGTATACTCTTTATGTTGTTACAATGCTGAGAATGATTCCATCCATGATTCCTGTATTATTGGAGTATCGTGCTGGCCACCCCTTATTTCGGATACCGGGTTGTCACAGTAATGTTTTTTAAGGGATAATTGTTCATGTTTTTCCTCTATCTTTGTTTGTTTTAGCAAAATTGGCAGCATTAGGTCGAGTTTGTTTTATTGTCTAAATCTAAAATCTGAATATGAAGTTTGATGTCTGAATCTGAAGTCTGAAGTCTAAATTTGAAAAAATTATTTGCTTCTTATCTGAAAGAAACTTCTGAATGTATACTGTTTGTTTGCATATTTATGTCTGAAATCTGAATAAAGATTAATCGGACCATTTTACCCTTATACTTTTTTCTATTTGTTTTTTAGTTTTTTTATAAAAAGCTATTTTTAAGAAAGGAAAAAACCGTTTTCTTGAAAAAAAAATAAGATTTCAACAAACTTTTAACTATTTAAAAAAAGTGATTAACAGGTTTACTCAATTTTTATTTTTAGGAAAGGGTAAAATTTTTTTTAATTAATGTAATATAATTTTTTTTAATATAATATAATTTTTTAGGAAAGGGTAGCTGAGCATATGTCAACATATCTCATATCCTGGCTTATGTCATAGAGTCTTCATTCACTGATACGAAAATAAAATACACAGTTCCTTTCATATCTTGGCTTTTTAGTTCATAGAAGTCTTATACACATAGAGGATACTTCATGCATTGTTTACACATAAAAGGCATTTTAAGAGTAGAAGGAAGTGTTTAAAAAAAGGAAGAAGAAATAATAGGAGTATTATTGGAAATATATTTCAGTTAAGATATTAGTTTTCAGATTCAAACGCTTCATAACATCTGAATCAATAAGAGGGCAATGTTATCGTTGCTATCTTAACCCCCCCCCCCCCCCCCCCCCAAAAAAAAAAAAACGTATTTTTGTTGCCTCTAAAATCTGAATGGATTAAATTCAGACTCCAGAGGTGCAAACAAGCGGGCCCTTAGTCTTTGAAACTATATATGACACGTAATTTTTCATGTCTACTTTCCAACCTAAATCTAAATATGTTGTTTTTTGACAAAAACTCACCACCATGAAAAAAAAGTGAAAATATGTCAGCTTGACCATCAGCTTAGTAATCAACTTTGAACTTAACCATAACTTATTTGATATTCTCTTTGGTATCAAAGAAGTCAACTAGAATGAATGTGAAGAAGATTTAAATAACAATGCCAAAAATAAGGTTGTCAAACGAACCGGAAGAAATGTTTATAATTAAAGCCAACTCCAGCACCTTCAAATGATCCTGCTGTGGCCTCGAAGTTATTTATCGACATAAAGATGGATAGAGTACATTCTCTTATGGGAGGGAAACGTTGTTATGAAAAGATCAGGAAAGGCATGGACTGAAATTGATTGATTGCGGACGCACATAACACCATACAATGAAGATAAAGTTTAGGTTTTTGTTAATCATTTCAGTTAAGTTCTTATATTTAGTTTGCATAAGTCTTATTAAGTCCTAGTCTTTAGTGCAGTTCCTTGATTTTTTCTAGTTGCACTTATCACGTTTGTTAGTTGTAAATGTGAGCAAATATTTCTCATTTTGTTAAGATTGTAGAAGGCTATTTATAAGCCTAGAATGTTGAATAATAAGTAAGTCATTCCCAGAATTGTTGAGTACTTTTTCATTTTGTATTTTCGATTCTTAACATTTTCGTATCAGATCCCCCACTGGTCCTGAGAAAAAAAATCAAAGCATCAGTCTTTGAGGTTCTTGCAGCAGCAAAAAAGATGACAACCGAAGGAAATTTTGTGCAACCAGCCATTCCTTGCTTCGATGGCCACTATAACCCCTAGAGCATGTTGATGGAAAATTTCATGCGATCTAAAGAGTATTTGGGGCTGGTAGAGACTCGCTATGTTGAGCCAGAGAGTGGAGCGACGCAGACAGAAGCACAATAATAGAGGCTAGAGGATTTGAAGGTGAAAGACCTAAAAGTGAAAAATTATCTCTTTCATGACATAGATAAGACGATATTGGAGACCATTCTCATGAAGGATACCTCCAAAAAAATCTGGGATTGTATGAAAAATAAATTTGAAGGGAGTAATAGGATTAAGAAGTCACATCTATGAGGCCCTTTTTTAATGCGAAAGTGTTTTAAGATAACAAAACAATTTATCTTTTTAAAAAACCCTTTTTCCAATTTATAAACCAGACCAAGTTGTGAACCAATTTTAACTTAACCAAATTTTATCTTGACTAATCCTAAACATCCATTTAGTGATTAAAGAAAGTAAAATAAAGTAAAGAATACTCACAACGTCGGATGTACGAGAAAACCACAAATGGGAGAAAATCTGAGACGGCCCAAGCCAGAAAACCAGTATGATATGGTTTGACAAAGTACAAAGACAAACTTACTCAACGACTCGATCCCCATAAGTCCTGACGCATTTTTGAATCTTCAACCACTCCTCCACAGTGTCCACTTATAAAGTTACCTTCTTCCACGATGTTCGTCCACAACACACATGTCTATGTATGTCTCGGTGTCCACTGATATGCCTTTGTGTCATCTACGATGTTGAACACGAACTCCTTCGCTTCTTCACCTTAAAACCCAACAAAACACTTTGTTAGTAAAAGATCACAATAACATATATGAATGAAAGCTCAAATCTTTGAAACTCTAAGGATGTTTTTGGACTTAGAAAATCTTAGAAAACATGTGCAAAATTCGTACTGCTCGTAAACTGTTTTTGCAAAAAGCACACTAACGAAATTATGAAGGAAACATGCCTTATATAATTTTCTTAAGGCAACGACTTGTTCATGCGACTTTGACATGTTGTTCGAATGATATGTGCATGTCGTTCGAAAGACAAAGCCATCTCGCTCGAATGACGTGTCAGGTCGTTTGAGCGGCGCGCTGAATTACAGTTTGATTTAAGCCCAAATATGAAAATAGAGTTTACCTTAAATCCAAATTTAATTCATCCTCGTCAGAATAAAACGAAGTGTAAACCATTTCAAACACTTTTAAAACATTTGAAAAACATTTATCTAATAAAATAACATCCTTATGATTATAAAAATATATTCTGAGTCCCTTTAACATTACGCGTTCATACCTGTGCGATCTTGGAATGCAAATTGATTGAAGACATAAACTGCACCATAAACCGACATGATAACTATTTGAAGCTTTGCCGCAATGTTTTCAATAAACTTCAATGCATCATAGACTGTGCGGGATCATGACATTAAAAAATCTACCTATGATACAATACACATTTTTGTTCCAGGAATAAGTCAAAACTACAAATGAACTCAATTGAAAATTTTGTCCTTACGAATCCCCCCCTTTTATTATTCTGGGAGAAAACTAAACCAGTGAAATGCCTAAGTCGGGATGTCTAGCCATATGACAACTAAATCCCATCCCATAAATCCAAAATAAAAAATTACAGGAAACAGACTAGTATATATCGGACCAACAAGCATGAATTGTCTGAATGTGATGTAGATTTGAAATCTCGAATTGCTGAAGAATGCCTACACACAAGAAATAGACAATACCCAGAGAAGTATGGAGGGACAAATGATATAAACAATTATGATACCAAATCAAATGATAAAAAAATCATAATGATACCAATTTGAACAATTTTTAAAATCCATAATCATTTGTTAAACATGTCAGCAAAAATATCCTGATACCAATTTGTAAACCAATAAACAAAAATGATACCAATATATAACAATGCATACGTGCTCAATAGTTAAAACTCCCCCTACATAACATGCATCTCTCCCCCTTTTTGTCTCGAATAGACAACCCGATGAAAAGATAAAGATATCTAACATGAGATAATCAATGAAGTATATCTAGATAACAAAAAACAACCAGCTAATAATGATAATCAATCAAATTAGTAGTTAGGAAACAATAATCACACAAAAGAATCACCAATCTAAGCATGTGTGAGTAAACAAATAAAATGTAGAAAAATGTGAACAATATGAATCTGCATATAAACAAAGTGTCTAGAAGCAACCCAGCAGTTTCAAAATATGACAATGCAGCAGGGTACTGAAACAAAAAGGATTGCGAAATCCATACGTCGCTTAAACGAGTAATCCATGTCGTTTGAACAACATAGGCACCTCGCGAGAAGAGCTTTGCGCGAGAAGAGCTTTGCGCGACAACAAGACCTCACTCAAACGAGAAACCAAATTTTCACAATTTTCCCTAAACATCAAACAGTTTCGGCCAGTGAAAAAATTTCCAGAAAAACTAATTGGAAGGGGTCCAAAACAGCAAAACAGTACCAAAATAGTAGCTAAACTAAGAAAAGCAAATAAAAACAATGTGAGTTACATGCTAGCATAATATCAATGTGCTCAAACATTGACATGGAATGAATGGCTATGAAGTACAACAAATGAATTAGAATTCCAACACATCAAACCGATCACGAAGCTCTAATTAATAGCTATAAATCATCAAACTTTATTTAGAGCTGGCAATTTTTGACCCGATAACCCGTTTATGGTAATATCCCGAAATGACCCGAACATGACCCGATTAGCTTGTATAGATTTAAGAGTACCCAAAACTTATACTAGAATAAAAATCAACGCGACCCGAAAATGACACGACTAACCCGAATTGCCACCCCTAACTTTATTTTATCCATATGACAATTAAGAATTGAGCTTAGTGAACTAAACATACTACATGCACACAAATCCAAAATTTTGACGATTCTACAAACAGTAGTATCATGATACAATGTTTCAACGCTAGGATTCGTGGTGCAAACCCGTTTATATTTTCTCCAACCAAACTTCCTCATATATATATATATATATATATATATATATATATATATATATATATATATATATATATAAAATATTTTTTAAGTTCTTTTGATGCTTCTACCAATCTCAACTTAGAGAAAATCCTATTTTGCTAATTAATTCTTTATTTCCTTGATTTTTGGGGGGCTCTTTTAAACGGTGGCTTTCACAATGAGTCAATTTTACACTCTCGCTGCCCTTTCCCTTGAACACTCATCATATTTTCAATTTCAATCCTCGCGGTAAATGGTTCTTACATGCACACTTCCTCCTTAAGTTTACTTATGCATAGATGACAAGATTGAGATAAGAACGTCTCACCAAACTCAAATATGCAATAAAAGCCAAATATTCATATAGACTCGTGCATGTGTGCAAAGATGACATATATACAAAGTCGAATCAAAATTCTTATCAACTTCAAAACAACCCCGTAATATAATGGTTAAGATCATTCTAAACATCAATAATTATGACTAAATGTACTGGACACATGGATATTAAACGAAGGGGGTCCAAGCACACCAATATGCCACATTAAACACGTAAACTCAACCTAGAAAATAAACCAAAAATATTTTTGGCCCTTTCAACTTTTTTGACTCAAATAAGAACAAAATCTCTTTGTAGTTTTAAAAAATATATATATAATCGAAAATCTTTTTGTATTTTTCAATAAGACTCAAACAAATGAAAAATATTATACAAAATGATACATTAGTCATAATACTAGCAATGAATATATTATGAAGCAAAATAGCATACGACAAAAAAAATCATGCAATCAACTATCCATAAGAAATGGCATGTGACGCATCATGTGCAAGCATGTGAGAATCAACCAACCTAGAAGTTAACATCTACAAAATGGATTTCCTAATCCAAACGGGTGTATACCTAACAAAACGGGTTTTGGGAAGCGATGGGTTACTACGTTTAAACTTCCTAAGGTCTTTTCTAAGATTATAGCAAAAACACTTAAGGTGACCTTTCCTACCACAATGCGAACATATGAAAACTCTATGAGGAACGGGACCTTTAGGTTTGCCTTTTCTAACACCCTCGGATATGGTTGATGCTCTAAAACAAATTATGGTTTTGACTTTAGCATTCGAAACACTAGAACAAAATGAGCATCTCCCTTCACTATTCACACTACTCGAGTCATTTAAATTATTTTGCAACTTCAAAATCTTGGACTCAAGCAAAGAATTAGACTCCCCAAATTTTCGGGACTTCGTCTTTAGATTTTTAATTACCCCTAAAACGTTATCTCGCTCCCTCAATGTGATCAAACTTATCCCTAAGAGTTTTCTCATGTAACACAAAATCATTTATCAAAGTAGTTTCATCAACGGCACAAACCCTAAAATTTTTCAAGTCCTCTAACTCTCTTTATAAAATAAGGAATCTATTCTCCCTTTCTTCCTTCGACAAAATAACATATTCAAAGTTCTCATACAAAGCCGCAAATGTCTCACGAATTACATCTCTTTAAGTTTTAAATATTTGCAAATATTCCATCATATTTTTAAAACGAGAATTTTCTTCTTCAAGAATTTCAATACATTTGGCAAACTTCAAGTTCAAAAGATTTAATTTGTTAAAACTTTGATAATCCATCGAGAAAGAAACAAATCGGGGGTAAAAATCAAAAGTCACCAAACAAACACAAACTAAGGATATACATAATAAAATAGTGTTTTTATCTATGATACCAATTTGTAAGGCCCCTTTTTAATGCGAAAGTGTTTTAAGATGACAAAACAATTTCTCTTTTTGAAAAACCTTTTTTTCCAATTTTATCAACCACAACAAGTTGTGAACCAATTTTAACTTAACCAAATTTTATTTTGATTAATCTTAAACATCCATCTAGTGATTAAAGAAAATAAAATAAAGTAAAGAATACTCACAAAGTCAGATGTACGAGAAAACCATAAATGGGAAAAAACCTCGGACGACCCAAGCCAGACAATCACTATAATATGGTTTTACAAAGTACATAGACAAACTTACTCAAAGCCTCGATCCCCATGGGTCTTGATGCATCTTCGAATCTTTAACCACTCCTCCATAATGCCCACGTAGAAAGTTACCTTCTTCCATGATGCTCATCCACAACACACGTGTCCACGTATGTCTTTGTGTCCACCTATATGGCTTTGTGTCGTTTATGATGTTGAACACGCACTCCTTCGCTTCTTCATCACAAAACCCAATGACACACTTTGTCCAATATGGTTGAACAACTCCAATGGTGCAGGAAAATCTCACAATAGCACATGTGAATGAAAGCTCAGATATTTGAAACTCTAAGGATGTTATTGGACTTAGAAAACCTTAGAAAACATGTACAAAACTCGTACTGCTCGTAAACTATTTTTACAGAAAGAACACTCATGAAATTATGAAGGAAACACGCCTTATAAAAATTTCTGAAGGCGGCAGTTGCTCGTTCAAGCGACTTTAACATGTCGTTCGAACAAGATGTGCATGTCATTCGAATGACAATGCCATCTCGCTCGAACGATGTGTCAGGTGGTTTGAGAAACACGATGAATCATAGTTTATTTAAACCCAAATATGAAAATAGAGTTTAACTTAAATCCAACTCTAATTCATCCTCATCAGAATAAAATGAAGTGTAAACATTTCAAACATTTTAAAAACATTTATTTAATAAAATAACATCCTTATCTTTATAAAAATATATTCCGAGCCCCATTAACATTACGCGTTCATACTTATGTGATCTCGAAATGCAAATTGATTAAAGACATAACTTACACCATAAAACGACATGATAAATCTTTGAAGCTTTACCACAACGTCTTCAATAAACTTCAATGCATCATAGACTGTGAGCGACCATGATAATAAAAAATCTACCTATAACACAATACAAAGTTTTGTTCCAAGAATAAGTCAAAACTACTAATGGACTCAATTGGAAATTTTGTGGTTACAAAATCTACAAGATCTCTACAGAGAGTTTGAAACCCTAGAGATGAATATTGAGGAAGGAGTCTCCGAGTAATTTTCAAGAGTGTCGTTAGTGGCCAACAAGATGAGAACACATGGAGAGCAGATGCAATACATTATAGTGGTGGAGAAGATTCCTAGATCGTTGAGTGAGAAGTTTAATTATGTTGTTTGCTCTATCGAGAAGTCCAAAGACATCGATCAAATATCCACTGATTAACTGCAAAGTTCTCTGATTGTTCATGAGCAAAAATTCCAAAGACATACATGAGAAGAATAAGCACTCAAGATAACCTCTGAAGATAGGTTTGGTGCAAGAGGACGAGGTCAAGGTGCATATAGAAGCAGAGGAAGAGGGAGAAGCTAACAACCCAACAAAAATGGAATTCTATAATTGCCACAAGCTTGGACACTTCCAATCTGAGTCTCTAAGATGGGATAAGGAAAACAATTGCATTGAGTTAGGAGAAGAAGAAGAGATGTTACTCATATCATATGTGGAGATGAACGATACTCGAAGGGAGAATATCTGGTTCCTTAATTATTGATATAGCAACGACAAGTGTGGTGACAAGAGCTTGTTATGTGATATAAAGGAATACTTTAGCCATAAGGTAAAGCTGGGAAATAATGCAAGGATGGTTGTATTAGGAAAAGGCAACGTGAGATTGAAAGTAAGTGGCTTTATATATATTATTAGTGAAGTATTTTTTGTACCTGAACTAAAGAACAATATTCTGAGCATCACTCAACTACAAGAAAAAGGGTTGGCGATTCTCATTCAACATGGAAAGCCTAAGATTCATCATCCAGAGAAAGGGCTCACAATACATATCAAGATGATAGCAAATCGGATGTTTGTGGTGCTAGAAAATTCATTGCCTCAAAAGCCAACTTGTCTTTACACATCCACCCAGGACTTGGCACACTTATGGCACTGGCGTTATGGACATTTCTGCAATAAAGGGTTGAGGAATCTTTAGCTCAAGAAGATGGGGCGTGGGATACCTCGATTTAAGTCTCCATCGATAATGTGTATTAACTGTATGTCTGGGAAGTAACACGGGGATCCAATCCTAAAGAAGAGCAATTGGAGGGCCACAAAGAAGCTCCAGCTTATTCATGTAAATCTTTGTGGTCCAATCTCTCCCGTCTCTAATAGTAAGAAGTGGTACGTTATATGCTTTATTGATCACTTTACTAGAATAGCATGGACTTATTTTTTACTAGAGAAATCTGAAGCATTAAGCATGTTCAAACGTTTTGCATGTTGTGTTGAGAAAGAAGTAGGAAGATATATAAAATGTTTGAGAACAGATCGAGGAGGAGAGTTCACATCAGCTGAATTCAATGAGTTTTTCATAGAGCATGGCATTAAGAGGCAATTTACTGCAGCGTATACTCCACAACATAATGGAGAAGCTGAAATGAAAAATCGAACAGTAATGAACATGGTTCAATGCAGGCTCTCTAAAAAGAGGATCCCTAAGACTTTCTGGTCAGAGGTGATAAATTGAACAATTCATGTTCTGAATCGGAGTCATACATTCGTTATGAATAATCAAACACATGAGGAAGTTTGGAGTGATAACAAACCCTCAGTTGAGAATTTTAGGGTTTTTGAACGCATGGCACATGTGCATGTTCCTGATCCGAGAAGGACAAAGATGGATGCAATGAGCTTCTCCTGTGTGTTATTGGGAGTAAGTTAAGAGCCTAAAGCATATAGACTCTATGATCCAATTACAAAGAAAATTGTAATTAGTAAGGATATAGTGTTTGAGGAAGACAAGTTTTGGAGCTAGGATAAGAGATATGAAGAATATATAATGGAAGATATGGATTAGGATGATGAAGAAGATAATAGGGCAGTGACTGTATAGAATGATGAAGCAGAAAGTGGGGAAAAAGAAGCCCTCAATGAAAAATAAATTGATAGTTCACAAAATAGTACGGGTGGAGGAGAATCATCCAATTCTGATGATGAGGGAGGAAATAGAGAGCACCCATTATGGATGAGAGATTATGTAAGTGGGGAAGGGCTTTCAATGGAAGAAGATATAAATGTCAGTTTGTCTTTATTTGCTTCAACAGATCCAGTGCATTTTGAAGAGGCAGTTAATCATGGCAACTAGAAGATAGCAATGGACATGGAGATAACATCTATAGAGAGGAACAACACATGGGAACTCATTGATCTAATGACAGGTGCAAAGAAGATTGTAGTGAAGTGGGTCTATAAGACCAAACTCAAGGAGAATGGAGAAGTGGAAAAGTTCAAGGCCCGTTTGGTGGCAAAGGGGTATGTTCAATAAAAAGGGATATACTACACATAAGTTTTTGCACCAGTTTCAAGAATGGATACAGTGAGAATGATTGTGGTTTTAACAGCTCAGAAAGGATGGACTCTCTATCAACTTGATGCTAAATCTACCTTCCTACATGGGGAACTCAATGAAGAAGTGTTTGTGGAGCATCTTAAGGGTTATGAGCTGAAGAAAAGTCCTCAAAAAGTATACAACTTGAAGAAATCCATCTATCGACTGAAATAAGCTCCACGAGCTTGGTTCAGTCATATTGAAGCTCATTTCATAAATGAAGGGTTTGAGACGTGTTATAGTGAACATACTTTGTTCATTAAAATAAATAAGGAAGGTTAGATTCTCATTGTCAGCTTATATGTAGATGATTTAATATTTACTAGCAATGATGAATTGATGTTTACTCAGTTTAAGATATCTCTGTTGAGGGAGTTTGATATGACTTATTTGGGGAAAATGAGGTTTTTTATTGGCCTAAAAGTATTGTAAAGGTCGGATGTGATTTATATTTTCCAGAGAAAGTATGCTATGGAGGTGTTGAAGAGGTTTATGATGGATAATATCAACTCGGTTAATAATCTAATTGTTCCAGGTTGTAAACTTTTAAAGATAAAAATGGGGATCGTGTTGATGAGACTCTATTTAAATAGATAGCGGGATGCCTCATGTACATAACAGCTACGAGGTTGAATTTAATATTTGTAGTAAGCTTGATTAGCGGGTACATGGATAAACAAACTAAATTTCACTTGGTGGAAGCTAAGAGGATATTAAGATACTTGAAAGGAACCACAAGACTTGGATTTTTTTTAAAGAAGGCAGGGTGTGAAAGTCTGGTTGGTTATGTAGATAGTGACTATGCAAGAAATCTAAAAGACAGGAAAAGCACATCAGCACATATCTTCATGTTGGGATATGGAGTTATTGCCTGATCCTCAAGAAAATAACCTATAGTCACACTCTCAACCACTAAAACAGAGTTCGTGGTAGCAATTGCTTGTTCTAGGCAAGCTGTTTGGATGAAGAGGATACTTGAGAAACTGAGTCTGGAGGAAAGTAAGTGTTCTACAATTCTTTGTGATAATAGTTGAATAATTAAACTATAAAAAAACTGTGTTACATGGTCGAAGCAAGTACATTGATGTGCGTTTCCATTTTCTTTGTGATCTCATACGACAAGGAGCAGTTGAGTTAGTTTACTCTGGAACACAAGATCAGCTGACAGATGTGATGAGAAATCTCCTCATACTGGATGAATTTCAGAAGTTTTGAAGTTAGTTAGGAGTTTTCCAAGTTCCTGAATAAAATTAGTTGTAGGTGAGAACTAGTTTAAGGGAGGGAATGAAAAGAAAATTTAGGTATCTGTTAATCATTTCAGTTAAGTTTTTGTATTCGGTTTGAATAAGTCATAGTAAGTCCTAGTCTTTTAGGGTAGTTCCTTGAATTTTTCTAGTTGCACTTATCAAGTTTGTTAGTTGTAAACGTTATCTAATTCTTCTCATTCTATTAAGATTATATAAGGCTATTTATAAGCCTAGATTGTTCAATAAGAAGTAAGTCATTCCCAAAATTATTGACTACTTTTTCATTTTGTATCTTTGATTCTTAACAGTCTCATCTGATATGCCAAATGAAGCATTTACTCAAGACACTAATACTATATCTAGAAGAGTCAAGAAAGAAAAGCCAACATGATCCCATAAGATAATTCTTGGAAACTTCATATTCTTTAAGTAGCAATTATAGATAAAGGTTCCAAGCATAAGGCCTAACTAGTCAACAACAGAGGTTGTGCCCAAAATGGATGCTTCCAAGAAAAATTATCTTATGGGCTCATGTTGGTTTTTTTTTATGTGCAAGTCATTTAATGCATAAACTCTCACAGATACCCGTCGAAGCCATTGACATCTGATATTTATTGGAGATCACTAATAAATGATGACCTCTAAAATCTCAATATGTCGGTTATCATCGCATTAGCTAGAACATTTTCCACTGCAGAACCCAAATTTTGCAATGATATAATATTCATGAGAGCTACACATTGGAATTCTGTACGAATGCATTTAGGACCAAAATGAGATATGGTGTGTGAGAGAGAGAAGAATCGCGATCACCAAGTGTGAAATTCTTTTTCTTCCTCTAATTGGGATAAAATAAGATAATAGTCCACATTATGTATTTATGCTATATGGGACAAATTCTACCTAGGAAACAACCTAGGAGGTTGAGAGTGACAACTTGAGAATGTCTTTCAGCTGGTATGAAATGGTTGTCCATATAAATGATCTAAAGCCCTCAGTGATGTAAATCAAATAGACAATCAAGACAAATAAGGCACCAATAGTGATTCATAACTAATTTAGGAACTTTATCGCTATATGATACGAGGCATGTAAGGACATTTTTCTCATGTCCATATACATGTTAGAGTATGTCGTATACCATTACACTCATCGTCAGAAGTTCAAGTGCATATACACATTAAGACAAATTTGAATGTCAAGAAATCTTCAACAAAGCCTTGACGAGATTAACTTTAGTAAAGTTTGTGTTTATGTTCCTTTATATTTCATTTTAGTATTGGGAATTTTTCTAAAGTGATTTTTAGTAAACCGAGGCATGTATTTATCAAAAATCTTTTTTGGAAAAATTTCATAACCGGTCCAGACCTATTAAAAGAAAAACAGGTTGGTACCCGATCCAGACCCCTCCGCAGATTTTGTCCACCGCCTCAATTCTTTTATTTTTTCTATAAAAAACAATTTATGTGGTGTATTTTTTTAAGACTTTGAGAGACATTTTTAAGAGATAAAATACATCAAGTCTTCATATTTTTCAGCCCCAAAACTCATGTTTTATTCACATACAAAATCCCAATTACTTTTGTGAATCTTTTTGGAACCCTAGAATAAAACTTTGTTATTGTTCATCCTTTGTGGGGAGATCTATACAACCGAGAGCTGCGTGCTATGTGTTTGTGTGGTATAGCTGTGTGTGAACCACTGATGATTTATAGCCGATGTTTCAAAGGTTTAACGAAGACACCGTGAGTTACACTTGTGGGCTATTATCAGGTTGTATGTAAGCCAATGGTCTTGTAAATTTGTCAAAGTTTAGAAATAAAAGGTTTTGCCCTTCGAAATTTTTTTCTAAAACATTGTGTCACATGCTTACTTGATTTGTTTTGACACGTAGTTGCATATTTTAGGGATGGATTAAAATTGGTTTAAAATTAGGGATTTTGTGAAAACCACTAGGCAATTAATATTTTGAATTCTCAAATTTGTATGAGAGCGGGTTACGCAAATTTATAGCGTTTGATCTTGTTTTCCTGCATTTTGGTGGTTATTTGGTTTCCTCTCCTGAGTTTTTTTTCTCGATGGATTCTCATATTTTTGATGGTGTTAGTCAGGATGCGTTTGAAAAAGTTCACAACTGTGCTGAAAAGTTAAAGCTTTTGAATTTGAAACTTTGCAAAAGAATTAAAATTTTGAAAAAACAAATTCTCTTTTTAAAAATAAGTTTGAATATTTTTAAACGTTTCAAACTCAAAGAGATATTTGTCGTGGGCACTTTGGTAATTTGTGCAATGATTTTGATTCTTTGAAAATTGCAAAAAATGAGAGTGATGATAAAGTACCAATTTTAGAAAAGGAATTAGAGGATTTAAAAATTTCTAGGGTTCCTATTTGTGCTGTTGAGGATAAAAAATTAATCAATGATATTATGGCACATGAAAAGACTCTTAGGGGTAAATTTATTTTAATTCAGGCGGAGCGAGATAACCTTCTAGGTTTGATTGATAATTTGAAGGAGTCCCTAAAATTGGAAGAGTCTAATTTTTTGCTTGAATTGAAAATTTTGAAGTTGAAAAATAATTTAAATGATTCAAGTAGTTGTGAGAGTAATGGTAATGGATCATATTGTTCTAATGCTTATGTTACTAAAGCCAAGACCATTATTTATTTTAAAGAGTCAACCATTCCCAAAGATGTTAGAAAAGGTCAAACCGTATGTGTCGTTCCACCCGTTTACACATGCTCACATTGTGGTAGGAAAGGTCACCTTAGGCGCTTTTATTTCATCTTCGAAAAGGTCCTAGAGAGTTGAAGTCTAGTGGTCGCTTGGTTCCAAAAAACCACACGCGTCATGTCACATCTTTTTGGGATAGGAAATCAATTTTGGATACGCTAGATTTTAGTCGTGTTGATTCTCACATGCCTGCACATGATTCGTCACTTGCTATTTCATATCGTTGATTGCTTGCATGGTTTTTGTCATACTCTAGTTATGGATATATATATATATATATATATATATATATTTGCTAGTGTATTGACATGCACTTTTTTTATTATATTTTTGTTTTTGAAAAATTTTGAAAAATACAAAAAGATTTTATTTTGATAATTTTTTTTGAAAAATCTAAAAAGAGTTTTGTATTTAGTTTTACACCTTATATGGATGGACACTTAGGATGACCATGTCATAACATCATTCCATATTCATGTGACTCTTTGATAGTGATTTGATACAATATGTCATGTCATCCATGTGATTTGCAATGTTTGGAGTCATTGAGATCTAATTTGTTGTTACTTCCTACATGTTTGACTCATTATGTCCTTTATTGCACATGTGCACGAATTTTTTTGATTATTATGCTTGTCTTATCACAAGTTGGTTGGATGTTTTCGCTTCAATCATGTCTTTATAATGAAGTAAGCACGATAAAACTTGACAGGAAAGTAGTGCATGTAAAAACCGTTGAGTGAGTTTGTGTGCTTTATTTGAAAATGGGGAAGGGATGCGAAATGTTCACATTTGGCCTTTGCAAATAGTAAGCCACCGATTAAATCGGATCTAAAAAATTGAGGTATTAAAAATTATTCGGGGTCCAAAGAGGTTTAAAAGAGCCTGGAAAATTTAAAGGCAATAAAAAGAAATTTATGCCAAGAAGGGGGCCAATAGGATTCCTCTAAGGAGAGAATTTAGTTTCTTTACCTCAAGAGAAAAAAAAAGTAAAAGGTTTATTATTTTTGAGGGAGTTTGGACGGAATAAAATGGGCTTGCACGTCCTTGAAAGTCATGAAAAAACGTTACATAGTTTTGGACATTATTGGGGTGGAAATCATTTAGATTTTGATTTGTTGATTTTATTAATATGATATCATTTAAATTCAACCATTTTACACCTAAGGATATTTTTTTATGTTCATTCATTAGGGGTACACGTATTCATCGTGCACATATGATTGATTGAGTTGATTTACCTATCGAATGTGTTCACACCCATTCATTCTGTTTTCATGATTTGGTTATCTTAGTATAAATCTATGGTGTGATTTTTTTTGTAAATTTGTTTTGTGTGAAAAAATTTAAAAATTAAAAAATTATTTTTTGGATATCTTTGTGTTACTCCCGTGCATGCGTAGTTTTGATACATGTTTGTTATGCATTTTTGTCGTGAAACTCCATGTTTCATTTGTCTCTTCTTATCTGTCTATTTGAGGACATACTAAAAAGGGGGACAACGAATTATGATTTTTGGGGGGATTTTTTGCATTATGGGGGAGATTTGAGTTTTGTATTGATTGGTCTATGATTATATCTCATTTCAAACTCAATGCATCATAAAGGTACTTTGCTTTATCTCATGTGTGTAAGTACAAAGTTGATGATCATTTTGCACACCCTGATGAGAAAAGCTTTGAGATTTGATGTTGAAGATTTTAAAGAAAAGTTTGAAGATTTATTATTTTACCTTTTCACTTATGGGTTCATGGGAGGGTAGATTTGTATAGGTCATTTTGTTTTGATAATTCAGATGTTTTTAGTTTGTACCGACATAGACATAGGGGGAGATTTGTAAGGATATTTTTCTCATGTCCATACACATGTTAGAGTATGTCGTATACCGTTATAGTCATCGTTAGAAGTTCAAGTGCATATACACATCAAGACGAATCCGAATGTCAAGAAATCTTAAACAAAGCCTCGACGAGATTAACTTTGGGAAAGTTTGTGTTTATGTTCATTTATATTCATTTTAGTATTGGGAATTTTTCTAAAATTATTTTTAGTAAACTGAGGCATGTTTTTATCAAAGATCTTTTGTGGATAAATATCATAACCGGTTCGGACCTATTAAAAGAAAAATGGGTTGGTACCCATTTCGGACCCCTTCGCAGATTTTGTCCACCGCCTCAAATCTTTTATTTTCTTCTATAAAAAGCTATTTTGGCGGTTTATTTTCTTAAGACTTTGAGAGACATTTTTGAGAGACAAAATACATCAAGTCTTCATATTTTTTATCCCCAAAACTCATGTTTGATTCACACCAGAAATCCCAATTACTTTTGTGAATCTTTTTAGAACCCTAGAACAAATTTTTTTTATTGTTCATCCTTTGTGGGGAGGTCTATACAAACGAGAGTTGTATGCTATTATGGAGGGAGTCTCTGCAAAGTTTTAAGACTGCGTGTCCATGTGGTATAGCTGTGTGTGAACCACTGCTGATTTCTAGCCGATGCTTTAAAGGTTTGATGAAGACACCATGTGTTACACTTGTGGGTTATTATCAGGTTGTATGTAAGTCAATGGTCTTGTAAACTTTTCAAAGTTCTAGAAATAAAAGGTTTTGACCTTCGGGGATTTTTCCCGAATTATGGTGTCGCATGCTTGCTTGATTTATTTTGACACGTAGTTGTATATTTTAGGGATGAACTAAAATTGGTTTAAATTTAGGGATTTTGTGAAACCCACAGAGGTAATTAATATTTTGCATTCTCAAGTCCCACCACTAATATTCGTGCCTTGAACAAATTTCATTTTATTTCTCTCTATGATCTTTGATAATGCTCGATTTTGTATCAAAATGTTAACACACCTTAAAACTCAAATGGGACTCTTACGATGGGAAACATGTAGTAAAATATTGCATTTTTGAATATTAATTATTTTGACCCAAGATGTCAAAAATTAAATAATTTGGGTTAGTATATAAACTCTTGGGAACTTTCCTCTTACAAACCGATCCGCGGTGAAAAGTTATGCTCAAAGGTTAACTTTGCACATAGAGTTTTGTAAATCTCAATTGTCCATTGCAAAAACAATAGACTGAAATTAATCCACATTATTTAATTGAATTCAAAATATAGCCACAATTTGAAATTATTTTTCGAAACTTGAGTTTATGCAAGCAGCTGAGATATTACTCAATCATGTGGATTGATTATTTTAACCGTTTCATTTAGATTCATTATATAACTTTACACTAGTCAAATATCCCCAAACCACACGTTCAAAAATTAAGTAGATGTGGACTAGTATATAAGTTTTATGGAACTTTTTTCCTGGAAAGAAGACTGAAGTTCTACCCACGATTACGTATCCTTAATGCCTTACTCATATAATAAGTGATGTACTCACATCGTACTCGCACATGCTCTCAACCTCATTATATTATAACTATATTTTGTGTCCTTAATTGTGTAATCCTTCTACATTAAGGGACGCACTCAGATATCACTTCGCACTTGCACTGTGAGTCTATGACAAACCATGGGGCAAGCTATGAGATATTTTGGCCCCAATGCAAACATTTATAATGGCGCCCCGTATTTTTTCTTTAAGCGTATGGACAAAATTGTGTTGTTGTTGAGAAAAGAGTCATTTTATTAAAACTCTTTTGTGTTGGATTTGTAAAAATGGCCATATATAAATTATTGGGTTATTTACTGACGTAAATAACGTCAAATAGGAATTAAGATGAAGATATCTCACATCTCAACTCTCTTTCAGTAAAATCTAAAATAGGTATAATAACTCAAATGAGGCTACAAGGTGAGTATTTATATGGGAGTGTAGCTTAGGATCTAAGCAAAAGATCTAATTACAAGTATGCCCCTAAGAGCCTTCACTACTCCCTCTTCTAAATACTAAACCAAAAGAAAATACAATGACCTAACAAAATAAAAGAAAATAACATAAAATGACAAAAATAAAATAAAAATACTATAAACCCCTAAAAATGATGAAAATGCCCTTGAGCTTCTTGATAGCCCGGCCAAATCTAGAAGGTTTCATCCAGAGGGAAGTAGGCAGAAGGGGTTTTCGATGGATGGAGGAGGATTCTGACCAGATCAGGGTGGTACAGGTGCCAATGGGGTTTTTTCTTTCTAGGGCTTTGGCCAGGTATGTTCAGGTTTGGGTTCTAGGATTTCTGGGGCTGCGGGGTAGGGTTGGTGGTCAGAGGCAGGGCGACGGAGTAAGGGTTGGGGAGAAGGGCAGGTCGACGCCACTTTCTGGGTCTAGGGGTGGTTTGGTGGGTTGCCACCCTTGCTGCAACCTCTAGTCACCGTGGGAGTGGTGGTTGGCTGGTTAGAAAGTGGTGGGATAATTTTTTTGGTGGTAGAGGGGTGGAAGCATGGAAAGAGACATTTAGGTGGCTTGGGATAGGTTAGGGTTCTAGGTGGTGTAAGGGAGGCGAGCCTTAAGATCATCGAATTGAGCCAAGAGGTGGTTCAAGACCACCCTCGAGTCGATCCTAACAAGCTTCCACTGGAGAGAGTATCTACTCTTAAAACCCATTTTTCGTTATCTATGATTTTTTGTGTTTTCTAACTGCAACAACAACAAAAAAAATAGGTGGAGCCAACTTCGATCTAATACCAATTGATGTAAATAACGTCAAATGGGAATTAAGATGAAGATATCTTACATCTCAAAATCTTAGGCTCTAAGCTAAAGATCTCGAGGCTCACCTCCCTTCCACCACAACCCAAAACCCTAACCCTAACCCTAGCCACTAAAATATCTCTACCCATGTTCCCACCCCTCTCCCACCCAAAAAAATTATCCAACCACTTTTTAACCCGCCAACCACCATTCCCACGATGAGCAAAGGTGTCGCAAGGGTGCCAACCCACCAGGCAACCCCCAGAACGAGAATGCGGCATCGACTAGCCTTTCTGCTCTACCCTTACTCTATTTCCCTGCCTCCGATCGCCAACCCTACCCTTCCGACCCCAGAAATTCCATAACCCAAACACGAAGGCACCCGACTAAATACCTAGCAAAGAAAATCCCGTCGGCACCTGTTCCACATTCGTGCCAACTCGATCTGGCAAGAATCCTCGTCAAGCTACACGAACCCCTTTGTCCCACTCCCCTCTGGCCAAAACCTTTCAGATCAGGTCGGACCCAGCCCCAACCACCCGAATTTGGTCGTAACCCTCCAATAAGCTCAAAAACTAGGGTTTGGCAGCACAAAAGTGGTTTTTGACCCGGGTGGAAGTTCTTTTCGATAGTTGACATGAGAAGACAAAGGAAGATGTAAAGATTGAAGCAAAACAAAATTGAAGGACAAAACCTTCCTCAATTTTTCAGAAAAATAATTTTGGCCCCAAAAGTTTTTTTTGGGACATTTTGGAAACTTTTCACACGAATCTCCAATTTTGAAAGCTGGAGGACGAGCTTGATCTTAAGCAGGGGAGACTGATGTGATTAAAGAAGCCCGGGGGCCTTTCCATCATTTTTAGGGATTTATAGTATTTTTATTTTCTTTTTGTCATTTTATATTATTTTCTTTTATTTAGTTATGTCATTGTATTTTCTTTTGGTTTAGTATTTAAAAGAGGGAGTTGTGAAGGCTCTTAGGAGCATAAAATGATGTTCATCTTCGCATTTGTTTGAGCATTGATAACAAGGATTTCCTTTTTTATAGGGTTTTAAAAGTTCGTGAAATATAATTTATGACATATATATTTACTGTTTCAGTTGTTTCTAATGATTCTCTCTGAAACTTCCCTCCATAGAGGCCCAATGTCTAATCTTCACCGGAACACTTATTATAGGTACCATTTATCAACTCCATTATCCATATCGCTCATTTTCCTTCACCAACCAACTACAATCATATTTTCCTTTTAATTTTTTCTTTTCATTAATTTCTACTTTTTTTGGACTTTTTGTTTATTTCATTGGATTTATTTTCTTATTCCGTTCATCCCTCCATGTTCACTATGAAGCGTCGTATGAATTTATTGATACATGAAATTATGAATTTTTCTAATTGCTTAACCAAATTTGGAATTTATTAATCAATCAAAACTCTATTTTGTAAAATTTTGATTTGTCAGGCTTGAAATTTGCATGCCATTAATCGATACGTCAATTAATTTGCTCCTGTTTATATCACAATTATAATTATGATTGAAAATTTTTAGGGGGAAACTTTTGATTATTACGTAAAGATGTCATCTTTGATTGCATATCCTATTGCTAGCCTAGCTACTTTGTTACTAGGTATGTGGCCGATGTGTGTCGAGATGTACAACCATTTACTAAAATATGAAAAATATTATCCTATTGTTTGTAGATTTTATGTCAAATAAGAAGAAGCATATCATGTGGGCGGGTTCAGTTGTCAATTTTTTTAAATATTATTATATGGATGGTTGTTTGTTTCAATATTTAATAGTTTCCTATCAATGAGAATATAGACTATAAGAGTGTGTGTGTGTGTGTGTGTGTGGCATTTATAGTATGGAAATTTTCATATAAGATGTTATAGTTTGATATTGCATGCATGTTTATGAAACGATGTATTTGGGTCTCAGTTGAATATCTTTTAATGATTATTTATGAAAAATAAAAAACTTTTGATATTTAGTATAATTATTAATTGGAATATGGTACAATTGTGTTTGTTATTTTAGTTCTTTTTAATAATTCCTTCATTCTTATTTTTTGTAGTTGTTATGTTATTTTGTCATTCTAGACTTAGTTAAAGAAAGGGTTTCATGTTTTTCTTACTTAGTTGAATATCTTTTAATGATTATTTATGAAAAGTAAAAAACTTTTGATATTTAGTATAATTGTTAATTGGAATATGGTACAATTGTGTTTGCTATTTTAGTTCTTTTTAACAATTCCTTCATTCTTATTTTTTTTAGTTGTTATGTTATTTTGTCATTCTAGACTTAGTTAAATAAAGGGTTTCATGTTTTTCTTACTTTTAACATGTTTCTTCCTTTATTTAATGTCTTCGGTTGTACAATTTATTGGTTGTTCAAAAGCTCTGTTTCAGAAGCTCAATATTTATGAAGGCTTGTGATACCTATGAGTATTTTTCAGGACTTCTAAATATTTGATCATGACATGTTTCAATGTATGTCTACAAAGGATATTTTATAACTGGTGCTATATGGAAAAATGCATTTCAATTTTTTTTCCGCAATAGCTTGGAAACTTCTTACATGACTTCTGAAACGTGATATGTAATTTCTATATTTTTTATTTGTTTTTCTATGTATACACGAATTTTATTTTTAAAACAATTTATTGCAGTACGCATATTTCTTAGTTTCTTAATGTTGAGGGTTCTACTATCTATTTAGTTATGTAAACAAAATCTAGCAACTGAATTAATACTCTAAAACTAATAAATTTGAGAAATAGAAAATGATTAAAAACAATTCATTGTGTTATCGACACGAGCATGAGTGTGCCACAACCACAACCACAATGGACAAAATTTATAATCGTGCCATAGGCACGGGTACATCCTAGTGTGTGTGTGTGTGTGTGTGTGTGTGTGTGTATATATATATATGTCAGTGAGAGAGAAAGAGAGGAAAAGTACCGATCAGAAGGAGAAGTTGTCGGAAGGATAATGTGGTACCATCTGACTTTGATCGCTGGTGAAGGAAAACCAGAGATGTAATCGGATGTGAGAGATAGGATCAAAAGGTGTAGCCATCATAGGAAAGGTGAGAGAGAGACGAAGAGAAGAGAAGATAAGAGAAGAGATGTTGTTAGGTAGGGTTTGTGAGAGTGCGTGTGGGAATGGA
This sequence comes from Sambucus nigra, assembly GCA_949130495.1. Classification (NCBI taxonomy): domain Eukaryota; kingdom Viridiplantae; phylum Streptophyta; class Magnoliopsida; order Dipsacales; family Adoxaceae; genus Sambucus; species Sambucus nigra. The sequence continues at coordinate 647,478,591 of OX422216.1, forward strand.
AAGAGTAAGTGGGTTGTTGGTCCTTTAGTTTTTTAGTGGGGTTTGGGTTTTTATTTATATATTATTAATATATAAATATAATTATTTTACGGATACAAATATCTGCCAAAATGGATATCCGTCAATAGGGATGGTCCGTCTCGGATATTGATTATTCATCACAGAGACCAACATTATCCGAATCCGTTTTTTTCGATATTTAAAATTTTTGTATAAATCCTCTCTTTCAAATACTAATTTGTATAAATATCCACTAAATTCGCATACATTTACAGGAAGGAATCGAATTTTTGAATATCCATTTTCACCCATATGCGCGAGTCTCTTTTTTTTTTAGCATTTATCTCCATTTTTTCTGAATTTTTTTCCACTCTTAGTGAGACACTACAATTGCCGCGAAACACTTTTTTCGTATGTTGCCTTCAAAACAAATTAACTTTTGTGGGGACTAAAAATACATTTGAACGTTTTGAGTGTTAAAAAATTTAGACATGCTATGGAAATGATATGAAAATGAACTTATTTTTTTTTATATAATGGAGAAGGAGACGAGAAAAAGAAAGAACGTAAATAAACATCAGATTAAGAGTACTCATTTTCTATAAGTAGGACTACCAAGTTTTTTTTGGGTATCATACACGTGGTTTCCGGGACAGCGCGTCCAAGCATTATTTTGACAGTGTCGGGAATCGAACTCGAGACCAAACTCAATCCACTCCCAAGACTCTTCCAGTGGCAGCCTTATACCATGGGCCCAAGAGGCTTGATTTACTGCCAAATAGAAATTAAAATTGACTCAGAATCTCAAACTGACAAGTAGCCATGAATTTAAACTCAAAACCTCATACTGCAACTCCATTAGAATATTAAAAGAAACAAAAGGAAAAGAACTGGCGAATGGAACCTAATCTTACGCTCGGAGCATTTTAATATCTCACCATCCAACTTTGCTCGCTACCAACACCATCATTGCATCTTCAGCTGCTAATCTCTCAATACGATATTAATTTGTTGGAATGTTAACTAGAGTCCATCTGTAATCAAGGAGATGAATCAATCTAAAAATGAAGTGGACTGATTGAAACTAAATTAACATTTTAATTTTTTGTGCATACCAATGTATAGTATAATTTTAAATTACTACTCAACCTTTCTTATTTATATAAATAGTTTGTGTATATAGATAGAGTGGGAGAGGATATTCTTTCACTATCCTATTCTAAAAAACAAATTATTAGATTAGATTTTCTTATAGTAAATTACTGGTTTCGGCTTTAAATTATTTGAATTGTTCAAAAATTGTTCATAAACTTTATTTAGTCAAGGACATTGGTAATTCTGTTTGTTTAGTTTGATTGACAATAAATAAAGTTTATGCCATTTTGGAACAATCCGAATAGTTTATGGGACAAATGAATAATTTACTTATTTTCTTAATTTTTGAATATGCATAGTCTAGCTTTTCTACATTTCACCTCGAGTCTACTACCACATTTTTTGGGGGGTTGTTATGGAACAGTGTGTAAATGTGTGAACATCATAATCATCATTATCGTTGTCATCTTTATCATTGTAACATAATAATAATAATAATAATAATAATAATAATAATAATAATAATAATAATAATAATAATAATAATAATAATAATAATAATAATAATAATAATTGTTGATATCAAATTTAATCTGCTGACTTGGGCCAATCATATGAAGACACGTAGCTATCTACATGGCAACAACAAGCACTTCCGAGATGACTACACGCTCCGAAGAACCATGTTACTCCGAGGAACTCTTACGCTCCGAGGAACAGACCTCTCCGAGGAACTCATACGCTCCGAGGAACAGACCTCTCCGAGGAACTCTTGAATACTAGGAAGCTTAGGCTGTCCGAGCAACTCAGGCGGTCCGAGCTGCATCTCGAACAAAGCATTAATAGCTGGATAAACAACAGTTCAACTGATTCATTAAATGCTTATAATTCAGACGCACATGCAAAGAGGGTATTAAATGTACTTCCCTTTCATATTACAGCCTCAGGGCTATAAATACATTGTACACCCTCATTGTAAGGGGATCCAGATCAGAATTTCTTGTAATCGAGAATTCCCAAACACTCAGCAATAAAACAACAGTGGACGTAGGCCATTCTTATAAGGATGAACCACTTTAAAATCTTCTGTCTCATTTTATTTATCTGTGATTAAATTATTAGAGTGATCTAAATTTTTACATCAACAGATTGGCGTCGTCTGTGGGAACGTGTTACAAGCATTGTTCTCCATCAAAAGCTAAGTTTTATTTTTTCTACGTATAATCAATTATACATACATCTTTTGATTCAATCATGATTTTTATGTTTATATACATAAATTAATTGTCCAATTATTATCTGCAAAATATTGCATATCATGATTTTAAAATCATAACTGTTAGATTAATTCTTATTTAGAAATCTGAAAAATAATGGATTTCATAAATCATAACTTTTTGCTTGATTCTCAAGTTTCAATTTTATATCATGGAATAAATATTTTAAATGATTAAATATACCAATATATACGATGATGATAAGATTTGATAATTTTCTTTGTTGATTTTGAAATAATTTGTGAAAGATCTTTGATGACTATTCAAATTCCCATTATATTTTTGTTCAAATCATGATTCTCATATGTTTATATCCATAAAATTAGAGATCAAATCAATTATATATTGTGCATACATCTTTTAATTCAATCATGATTTTATATTCACAAATTGTTGAATCTAATTTTACAAATCTGCATAAATGTACATTTCATAATCACAAAGTTTGAGAAATTTGTGTACATATTATATTATTTCTTCCTTAAGGAGATAAAATAATTTCTCTATATTCATAAATCTATTTTATATGAGTATATACAAATTTGATTCATTTGGAAATCTTTTAATATAGTCATAATTTTTATATGCACTAACTGTGTGATCGATTTCAATTTGGGGATCTGGTGAATTTTAGACTCATAAATATTATACAAATCCTTGCATCTATGGATCCACTTGAAGATTTTCTGAACAAATGTGTTAGGATAGGGATAAGCATTAAGAACGATTATGTATTTTCCATTCCGATATTAACATGAATTGAATCAGGCCCATTTTCTCTCTATTCAAGAAAACAATGCTCTCTGCACAAATAATCATATTATGTGATTGTGTAGATACGATCAATTTTATCGATATATGAATAATAAATTATATGTTGTACATACATACATACATCTTTTGCTTCAGTCATGCTTTTTATGATTATAAACATAAATTAGTTGTCAAATTTTTCATTTATCAAATCTACAAAATATTGCAAATCACGATTTTATTAAATTAGTGGATCGATTTTTATTTCAAATATGAATAAAATGCAAATATTCTGTAAGTCTCTCTGTTTATTGAAATTTTTTTGGCAAAACTCGGCAAAGCTCAGACTACTCAACAAAAATATTCCTAAAAATGCCAACCTCTTTGGCTAGGAAACGAAATATTCCTAAAAATGCCAACCTGTTTGGCTAGGAAACGAAATATTCCAAACTGTATCAAGTGTAGTTGGTCGGGGATAAAAACCCACTAACTGTAGTTAGTCGACGAGGAGAAATATTCCAAACTGTATGAAGTGTAGTTGGTCGGGGACGAAAACCCACTAACTATAGTTGGTCGACGAGGAGAAATATTCCAAACTGTACCAAGTATGGTTGGTCGGGAATAAAAACCCAGTAACTGTAGTTGGTAGATGAGGAGAAATATTCCAAATTGTACCAAGTATGGTTGGTCGGGGATAAAAACCCACTAACTGTAGTTGGTCGACGAGGAGAAATTTTCCAAACTGTACCAAGTATGGTTGGTCGGGGATAAAAACCCACTAACTGTAGTTAGTCGACAAGGAGAATTTATCGAACTTGGTTGGTCGGACACATTTTATGAAAAAGACAAAAAATTACCAAGTATGGTTAGTCGGGGATAAATCTCACTAACCGTAGTTGGTCGACAAGAAGAATTTAACAACCTTGGTTGGTTGGAAACATTTTAAACATTTTTACACTCGTGACTTTATTATTAAGTGATCGATCAACATTTTTGATACTTGTAACTTTTTTACTAAGTTGGTCGACAAACAAAACATCATTTTTTATCAAATGGTTACCACAAATTCAAACTAGTCGACAATAAGTTGATCGGCAAACAACACAATATTGTTATCTTTTTAATAGATACATATGCACAGATGTAAAGTATTTTACAAGACAATAGCAATTAAGATTGCAAACAAAAATGAAAGTCTTTCATTAAAATCAAAAACAGAATACATCAGGAATGAAATACAAATTCATTACATCAATATTCCCATTCTATTGGTTCTTCCCCTCTGCTTTTGAAACAGCTTCCTCGCCAGCAGGTGGATCATTTAAAGCAAGAGGAGAATTTATGAAGTTAAGATCTTTGAGCATCCTGATATTCATCACGGATGGTCGATCTAGGAGGTGCTCGATAAAGTATTTGTTCATTTGGAGGCTTTTATTACAGATATATTTGTTCATTTAGTGGCACATTCTTATAACATCATGCAGTCGAGCACCAAATTCAACTTCACAAACTCACATGGAGGCGCATTCAGAAGTTCATGAGGCATATTCAGGAGTTATTATGCACATACTATTGAAGTTCAGAAGTCAAATTTAGCATCTACAGCACTGAGATCTTTACTACTACTGTCCCGGCTAACATTGAAGAAGAAGTTGTATGAAAATGTTTCGAAGTCCACCACTAGCTTGGTACTAATCAGATTGAAGAGTTGGGTTCAAAAGCTAGTATGATACTCAACAAAGTATTCAGAGGATCATAAATTAGAAGAATCAAGCACGTGAAGTTAGCACTCAGTTGGTCAGCACCCGAGGAGAGTTGGTCGGCCCCCGAGGAGAGTTAGTCGGCACCCGAGGAGAGTTGGTCGGCATACCAACCAGGAAGACAAGGGATAACTATGCATTTAATGTGCATTAATGAAGATGACTATGCATTTAATGAGCATTAATGTACATTTATACTGTAGATGACAACACATAGCATACCAAGCAATTAAACAATTAGATTCGTTGAATGTAGACATAATGTATAAATGTCTACATACAATGAATCTCTTTATCTCCCATCACTATAAATACATGTATTCCCTTAGCCAAAAGAGAGGAGATCCGACAAGGATGAGAGACACCATACACGAGATCCACACCTTTTTCTCTCTCTACACCACATTGTGCTATTGTAAACCCCTGGGAATAAAATAACAGTGGACGTAGGCTTTTCCTTATAGCCGAACCACTTTAAAAATCTTTGTCTCTCATGTGCTTGATTGGATTGCTTTTATCTATTTATCTGTGATCATAAAAATGGGATTCGGTCCAGTTTTTTGCATCAACAACAACAACAACAACAACAACAATAATAATAATAATAATAATAATAATAATAATAATAATAATAATAATAATAATAATAATAATAATAATAATAATAATAATAATAATAATAATAATAATAATAATAATAATAATAATAATAATAATAATAACATGATTGTGCCATATACATAATTTGATTAGCTTTTATGGTTGGGGCATACTGACTGTCATTCGCGTGGTGCTATTTAAGTGATAATAAAATTTTAAAAATATAATTAAAATATAACTTTTAAAGTTAAATAAAAGGTAGAGATTTTAATCAAAGTTATATAACTTTCAAAACGAAATCTGATATGTGTAATAACAAGAGATAATAGTGAAACTAGTTTAAAATCTCCCATTTTACTATCAGGTTTCATGTACTCTCTTGCCTGGAATTAACCACTTATGCACACCTCATTCTACCAAGAGATAATGCCAAAACAAAAGTTCAAAACCTTGTGCAAGATTTTAAAATAAAGAAGGAATTAGTGAGTATTATATCTTACGAATGAATAGTTTGTTTGGAACTTCTATTTTGCAGAGAAATAAAAGGAAAAAGGAAAATTGTATTTATTTTTCTTCGTTTGGGAGTTTACACAGTAGATAAATATTTTTGTGTCGTTTGGGAGTTTAAAAGGAGATAAAAGAAAGATTTATAAAAATTATCTTTCTTACTCTGCAAAACTTTCTTTTTGAATCGGACGGAAATATAGAGAAAGACGAGTTTTTTTTTCTAATGAATGTACCTTCTTTCCCTTAAAAAAATTATTTTCCTCTCAACTCCAAAGGGACAAGAAGAAAAGTCTTTTTTTCTCTCCTAAATTCCTATATCTTCTCCTCCTTTTTTCCACTCTTATTAATTTCCCTTTTTTTCTTTTTCTCTCCTAATAAAACTTTACTTTCTTTTCTTTTTCGGTTAATTAAAATTAAACCCCCTAAACTTTGACCCTACTTGCACTTTTCCCCCATTCTTTCCATTTGTTCAATTAACCCCCCAAACTTGAAAAATAACGACAATTAACCCACTACCGTCTAAACCCGTTAACATTTGGCGTTAAACGACACGTGGCAACCCTTTTTTACTTTTTCAAAAGAGTATTTTGGACATTTTACCCCCTTTTTAAAAACCTACAATCTTTTATTTCTTTCTCCCCCTCTCTTTCTCTCTCTCTAACGAACATATAAACACACACACACACTTCCTCTCTCTCTTAACTCTCTTATTCTTCTTCATCTTCTTCTCCTTCCTCTCTCCCTCTCTCCCCCTCTCTTTCTCACTCACACACTCACACTCACACACGCACACACACACACACGAGCAAATCTGGGGTGTGGTGTGGTGGTGGGGGTAATCGCTGGTGGGGGGTGGTAGGGGGAGGGTTGGGGGGTGACAGATCAATTTTTGTTTCTTCTGGGAGGCAGGGAGTGGGGTGGAGGGGGGTGGTAGATCTATTTCTCTTTCTCTCTCTGTACATATATATATATGAGGAGGGCTCACCTATATCATGATGTATACATCACACCATACATCACACTTAGTTCTAGGTCCTAAGAAACCATTTCTCTAAAAACAATTCCCTTAAAATTAACCTTCTAATTAGCCGATATTCCGAAAAGTAGGTCAAAATACAATTTGTAGGTATTTTTAAAAAATTCACAAAAAACTATTGGCGGAGACCCTTATAAATAAGGTATTTTGAGGAGTTTTTTGTGGCTTTTTTAAAAATAGCTACAAAACATATTTTGACCTAATTTTTTGAACATGAGTTTATTGGAAGGTTAATTTCAAGAGAAAAATAAAAAAAATTGAAAAAAAAAGTTTTTTAGAGCCTAAAACTAGGTGTGATGTATGGATGATATACATACATACATATATATATATATATATATATATATATATATATATATATATATATATATATATGTCAGAATAATTTTATGGAAATAATTTATTATTTGTGGGAAATGATTTTTGTGGGTACCTCGATTTGTCACTTGGGCCCAGACGAATAGCCCAATAGAGCACGGTCCAAAGTCTGGAGGCCTCACGCCTCAACTAAATTCAGTTACAACTTAGTCAATTCCTAAAATCTCGTAAGGAGATATCCTAGGGATGATGGACTGACGTAGGGGAGTCCAACACCCCCATTGCTCAAGAATGAATATGTATATAACAAACCCTCCGCCCGGGGAAAACGACATGTTATATTTTTTTCTGTAAAACACTCCCCGAAGTAAAGAGAAATAATATTGAAAGCACCACCGTGGACGTAGGCATTCTTGCTGAACCACGTAAATTTTGTGTTGTGTGATTGTCATTACTTATTTGCTTTATTTGTTCTCGTGATTGCCTTTTCTTGTTATTTTATGCTGAACTTATTTGGCACCATAATTGGCGTCGTCTGTGGGAAACGTTTGTCTTCCTTTAAGAAATCCCTCACGAATAAAGAATTTGGAATGTCTGGTCATAGTAGCAAAGCCCCTCAAGAAAAAGATATTCAAGAGAAGCCTGCCCCTCGCAAGATCAGATCTGAAGTTCGACATTCCGATCCTGGGGCTCGCTCAGAATGACAAGTCTCAGAAGAAAGTCAAGGACCAACCAGGTCCACATAGACCTCCAGGATGATCGATGCCTATGAGGCTATGCTCCAAGAGCAAGGGGAGGCCACTCGTAAGCAGGAAGTTGAGAATGCTCACCTCAAAAGAAGATTGCAGGAGATGGAGAAATAAATCCATCGTAGCACCGAGCAATGTCATTATCGCACTCCTAGCCCCCAGGCGATCAAGTCTCACAGCCTAGAAAGGAACCCCAGTCGTGGATCTAAGAGATTCGAGGAACACAGGTCAGATGATGACTCGCTCGAGCAACAGTAACCAGCTCATCGTCATAGGAGTCCAGCTCAAAAAAATGATGACATATGAAATTTGGTCCGGAGAGAAATGGACCAGCACCCATCACATCGGGGGTCCTGATCGACCAGAGAGCTAGCGAGGCCAGCTCTCAGGACCCAGATGAAATCCCCTTTCTCGAGGGAGATAAAAGAAGAAGAAGCCCCCAAGAAGTTTGCAATTCCTAAATTCAAGATCTACGATGGAAAGACTAACCCTATCAACCTTGTTAGGTAGTACAGGCAGGCCATGACTCTCTGGAACCACAGAGACGCACTAATGTGCCGGATCTTTCCTTGGAGCTTGCACGATGTGGCCCAGAAGTGGTTCGAGAGACTCCCTCATAGATCAGTAGCTTTGAGTCACTGGCAGAGATCTTCAAGGCTCACTTCATTACCAACAGATCCCATCCAAAAAGGATGGATGCCTTATTGATAATGAAGAAAATACCCCAAGAGAGCCTCCGGGACTATGCAAAAAGGTACTGAGAGTTGTTCAACGAGGTCGAGGACTGCTCAGAGAAGGTAGATGTAGCATCTTTTAATATTGGCATACCCAGATCTTGCCTCTTCCACCAATCCCTCACTGAGAAGGAGGCCACAACTATTGATGACCTAATGGCTCGCATTGAGAAGTACGCCAAAGTTGAGGATGTGACCCGCCTCAGTGCAGGAGAGAATGGTCAAGATAAAATCGCTGCCATAGGCAATCACAAGGATAAGAACCGGAAGAAAGAGAGCAAGAATGGGGGCAATGGTGGCTCCAAGAGCCGGAATAAGAATGATGATTCAAAATCATTTCAGGTAGTAAACACTGTCATCGAAGAACCAATTTACACGATCCTAGTGAAGATCAAGGACGAGTCATTCGTCAAGTGGCCTAGAAAGATAGGAGGAGATCCCTCAAAGAGAAATAACGTGTTGAGATGAACTTTTCATAAGGAAGGAGGGCACAAAACTGAGCACTGTAAAGATCTCAAGTCTCACCTTGAAGAATTAGCCCATACTGGGCACCTGAACGAGTTTGTGGATAAGAAGGAAGCGAAGGTCGCTGCCAACGGATACACAAGGCCCGATAATGTGCTCAAGGACGATGTTAGCCATGAGTTTGTAGTGATTCATGGGGCATCTGATCTCAAGCACATTCAAGGAAATTTATCCCAGATGGAAGTAAAAAAGCTTACGGCAGTAATGAAAGATTTTCAAATCGATCTAGCAAAAATGCAGTCAATAAAGCGTCGACAAGAAGATGATGTCGACTACAGTAAACGCATCATATTCAATAGATGAAGGCTTAGTGGGAGTAAGAACCCCACATCAAGATGCCTTAATCATTACACTTGGGATAGCAAACTATGACGTCGATAAGTTGCTCATCGACCAAGGAAGCTCATTCGAAGTAATGTATCTCGACCTGTTCAAGAAATTAAATTTAAGCATTGCCGACTTGAAGGAAGCCACTGTCTCTCTAGTTGGCTTCACTGGGAAAATAACTATCCCTTTCGAAAGATCATATTTCCAGTGAAGGAAGGAAGTGTCTCCAAGATGATCGAGTTTCTAGTAGTCTATATTGACTCGCCCTACCAAGATATCCTCGGTAGAGGATGGATACATACGATAAAGGTCGTTCCATCGACCTACCATCAGAAACTTAAATACATGACTGAGTGAGGAGTGATGGAGATCACGGAGATCAAGCGATGGCAAGAAGGTGCTTCATAGCAGCCATCCACCCAAAACCAAAGAAGAAGGTCGAGAAGGCCAAAGAGAAGGTTGAGGAACAAGAAGGTTTGATACCTTCAAAATAGCATCTCAAGTATGGAAGACCCGGAGTGGAGGAGACCAGGCTACTCCCCTCTGAGTGGGTCGTTGAAAACCTAAAAGAGGTCGCAATCAGTGGTAGCAAAAAAGACAGGATGTTCTTGATTGGGTCCTCTCTCACAGATCGAGAGAAGAAAGAATTGACGGTACTATTGAGGAACAATTTGGATGTTTTTATGTGGGAACCTTACGAGATTCCTAGAATTGAACCCAGTGTGGTTTGTCATCGGTTGCACATCGACCCAACTTTCATGCCTATCGGGTAGGAGGCACGGCAAACTGCGCTCGAGAAGGCCAAGGCTGTAGAGAAATAAATAGAGAAGTTGTTGGATGTGGGATCCATATGAGAAGTTCAATTACCTAAATGGTTGTCCAACCCAGTAGTGGTTCCAAAGAGCAATGGGAAATGCATATTTTGTATTGACTTCACTGACCTTAACAGGGCGTACCCTAAGGATAGCTTCCCTCTCTCCAAGATTGACCAGTTGGTGGATGCCACATCAACTCATGAAAGAATGAGTTTCCTGGACGCATACTCGGGGTACCACCAGATTCCTCTATACGCACTAGGCCAAGATAAGACAACGTTCATCACCACCGTCGGATTATATTGTCACATTCTTATGCCCTTTGGGCTCAAAAATGCAAGAGTAACCTACCAACGTCTAGTCACCAAGATTTTTAAAGACCAAATAGGAGATACCATGGAAGTCTACATCGACGATTTGCTCATCAAGAGCAGGCACAAAGAAGACCACCTCTTAGACCTATCAAGGACCTTCGAAATCCTCAGGAAATATCGAATGAAGCTCAATGTGAGCAAGTGTTCCTTCGATGTCAAGTTAGGAAAATTTCTCGGGTACTTGGTTAGCAAGAGAAGCATTAAAGCCAACCCGGACCAGATTAATGCAATCAATAATGTGCAACCTCCTCGCATGATAAGATAATCTCACGAGCATGATCGTCGCCTTGAATCGGTTCATCTCAAAGTCATTCGAAAAGTGTGAGCCATTCTTCTATCTATTAAAGAAAAGAAAAATAGTGGAGGGGAACCAAGATTGCTCGAAAGAATTAGAGGAGCTCAAATCTTATCTCAGCACACCACCCTTGCTCATAATACTTCAACAAAATAATTCCTTATACCTATATCTTACAGTTTCCAGCCACGCTATCAGTTATGCATTGGTATGCGAAAGAACGGGAATCCAACACCCAGTGTACTACGCTAGTAAGACCCTCTTGGTTGCCGAGCAGTGATACCTACCATTGGAAAAAAACACCTTTGCACTAGATGTAGCCTCGATAAAATTAAATCACTACTTCGAAGCTCACTCTATCATTGTCCTTACGTCACACCCCCTTAAAGCAGTCCTACGGAAAGAGGATCTGTTCGGCAGATTATCAAAGTGGTCGATTGAGCTCGGGCGATTTGACATCCAGTTTCAACCAAGGAATGCAATAAAGGGGAAAGTCCTTACCGACTTCATCGAGGAATTTACAGGATAACATCCTTGCGACCAGCTTTAATTTGTGGTTTAAAGGGAAGACCACTCGGCACAAGGTGTTTAGTGACTGTTTGTTGATGGAGCCTCCAACTCCAAGGGGCAGGAGTACGTATTATGCTCGTTACCCCAGAAGATACAATCCTCGAGCAAGGAACTAGGCTTGGATTTAAATCCACCAACAACGAGGTAGAATATGAAGCATTAATAACAGGCCTGTAGAAGGCACATGCATTGGGGGGAAAATAACTCCACGTGTAAGCCGAATCGTAACTGGTCTCCAATCAGATAAGTGGAGACTTCAACGCGAGGGATGAGAGAATGATAGCCTACCTCGCCTTAGCAAAGAAATTGATGTCTAAGTTCAAGGAAGTCAGTATGGAGCAGTTTCCCAGAGGATAAAACAGTCATGTTGATGCCCTAGCAGCCTTGAGTTCAGCAATCAATTCTGACTTAAAGAGAACAATTACTATCGACTTCCTCGCCCAGCCGAGCATCAACCAGAGCGACGATCTGCCAGGTATAGGCCATAATCTCCAGATTGAACTAGCACCCAGTTGGATGGACCCCTGAGGGACTATTTAAAAGATAGTTCCCTACCAGACGATAAGACGGTCGCTCATCAGATAAGAATAAAAAATGCCCTCTTTCACTTAATTCCCGAGGGCAAGATGTACAAAAGATCTTCAACTGGCCCTTACCTCTAATGTGCTCACCCGAAGGACGTCGAGCAAGTTCTGCACGACATTCATTAAGGAATCTGTGGGAGACATATTGGGGGCATATCCTAGCTTTCCCGAGCAATGAAGGAAGGCTACTGGTGGCCATACATGAAGAGAAATTATGGGGTATATGCTCGCAAGTGTGAGAAATATCAACTACGTGCTCCTATGGTCCACCAACCTGCCAGCGACCTAAAATCACTTACTAGCCCCTGACCTTTCGCCCAATGGGGAATGGACATCGTGGGCCCTCTTCCTACCACTACCAGTAATCGTAAGTATCTATTGGTTGCGATAAACTACTTCACCCAATTTATTGAGGTAGAGTCACTGGCGAACATCAAGGATGCAGATATGATGAGATTCATATGGAAGAACACAATTACTCGCTTTGGGAACCCCAGGACCATCATCATTGTCAATGGAACATAGTTAGAGAGCGGCCTCTTCCAAATTTTCTGTAATGACCACGATATCAGGAACCATTTCAGCTCGGTAGCATACCCTCAGAGAAACGGTCAAGCTGAAGCTTCCATCAAAACAGTGATTGATGGACTGAAGAAGCGATTAGACCGAGCTAAAGGGGCATGGGTGAACGAGTTACCACATATTCTATGGGCTTACCACACTACCCCACGACGAGCAACTGAAGAAACGCTATTCGCACTAACATATGGAATGGAGGCGATCATCCTTTTAGAATTTGGCCTCCCCTTCATGAGGTCTACCCTGGTCGACCAAGGCCAGAATAATATAGAATTACTCACTAAACTTGACCTAGCTGACGAGCATAGAGAACTAGATCTAATGAAACTAGTAGGATATCAACAAAAGCTAGCAAAGCACTATAACAATAAGGTGAATACACTTTCTTTGGATCCTTATGTGTTGAGTTTGAGAGATTACACTTCAGGCTCTCTTCTCTTTGATTTTAGTTGTTGCACTACATTCCATATTACAGGGGGCATTTTTTTAGGTTTAAGAAACTTTAGTTTCATTAGCATATCATTAAATTAGTCAAAAACCTTTAGGACTTGAGCCACAAGTGAGTCAAGTACACCTTTAACCATTAGAAGAAATTTTGGAACCTTTATTGGCCCCAAATTACCCATGTGTTTGTGAAATTTGGCCTCCATAAAGTTAGGCCTGATGTACTGATTATTCCTTAGTATCTTAGCATTCCCTTGTGGTTGAAAACTACTAAAGAATGGTCTTACTTTCTACAAGGTTTGCTTTGAACCTCTTAATCTTGGAATATTGGGGCCTTCGCTGGATTACTATGAATACAGTTGGTGTCCTTCTCCGCTGATCTTTTTTCTTTGAAGTCACCAATGAGCACATCTCAGCATAATACTCTCCATATCTGATGTATAGGTGATTCATCGCCTTTTGATCAAGATCTTCAATGGTTTCAGGCTTCAAAGCCTTAGATTTAGCCGTAGTTTTCACTTTGAACTCCACATGCACTTGATCAACTCCAGGTCGTACATTATCTACCCTGATTGTGCTTTCCTCTTTTGTAAGGAATTTGATCTTCCCCCACCTGATCAACTCTTGCACCATGTCACGAAACATAGAGCATACATTACTTGAGTGAGAAAATAATAAATTCCACTTACAATACATTTTCCTTTAGTTTCATGTGGCTTTTTAGCATCATCAGATGGTTTTAACATTCTGGCCTTTAAGAGAAGTCTCATCAACCTTAGTAATGTCGAAAGAGTATTTTTTTAATCATTCTTTTTTACTTTTATGCAAAGGATTCTACTGAAGTATCCTTTCAAACTAATGGTTCACATATTATAGTTTCAGTTCCTATAATTTCAGTAGCATTAATTTCAAAATAAGATCTTTATAATATTTTTTGAAGGAAAAAGTATTTCTCTTATGAATCTGGATACTTTGGCAATTAAATCTACCAAATCTATAAATTTTGTGGCATTAAAATTCTTTCAAAGTCTTAACACTAAACCATTTTGAGCCAATTTTACAAATTCAAACTCCTGAAAGAATATTTTACACTTATTTCTAACCTTTTTAAATCTATTTATGAATGTAGTAGCCTTTTCATCAGGCTTTTAGGTTAGTCTAGCCAAATCAACCATGAAAACCTCTGATTCAGTTTGGAATAATTTAGCATGAAACATATAGAGTCTGGTGTCAAATTTATAAGCCATGTAAAGGATACATTTGTATGGGAACTGGAAAATAAATGTAGTCTTAAGTAATCTTTTATTCCAGTATCATCACATTGACTAGAAAACCTATCAATGTGTTCCACTTTGTACTAACTTCCATTCGTTGAGAAGAGAGTAAAGGTTGGAAATTTTAAGTCCTTGGGAAGTTTAATCCTATCTACACATTTTGGATAGGTCTTGATGTAAGCTGGGGTCTATACCCTTAGGATAATGATCCACATATTTTATATATCATGTCTATAATGTCTTTCCTTCCTACCCCCCCCCCCCCCCCCCCCCGGCAGTTGCTTATTTTGTAGGGAAGTTGCTTATTTCTTGGTAAACTATGCTTCTAAAAATTCCACCACCTTTAATGTACCAACTCCTTTGGTAAACTAAGTAACTGCCCTTCCTACCTCTAGGAGAGACATTCTACATATTAGGTTATTTTTACCCATTTCTTCGTAGGTATTGAATGGTCCTACTATTTCCATTGGGTTGCTTACATATAAATCAGTAGTGTTAACATATCCTCCTATCCTGAGGTTATTTCTAAAATTAGTTTCACCATTATTTGGCCGATAATAGATATGATGGTAGGGATTTATCTGAGTAGTTATAATTGATCCAAATTATGGTGTATAGGTCTAATTACTAGTTGCCATCCCATTAGGTAAGGCAAATCTACTGGTCACCGTGGTGATCATATTATCGATATTTTGTACCATATTCCCAAAGTGATCAAAAACTGGATTTAGTTGGTTATCAATTGGTCTTAAATGTTTGTGTGCCTACTAATTGCTGGTGTACTTTGAATATTGTTGGCTATGGGAGCTATTGTAATATTCAACTCTTAACTACGAGTCATTGGTCCAAACACTTGAGTTGTTTCAACCAATAGTTGTTATGAAATGGCAATGGGCTCACTACTGGATCCAATTTCACCAAAAGTTTTAGTTATATCTTAGCTTCGATGTGTCATAGCCATTTGTAACCTTCACACAGCACTGGTGTCCCACAGAGTATGCCAGAAATATTTTTGGGTTATTTTCACTGGGTTGATAGTTAATTAGAATTGCGATCGTGCCAGGAAAGATTTGTGGTCTTGCTAAATAAAAATTAACCTACTCATAATTTATCAGGAAATTATTTTGTGTTTGATTCTTCAATTAAGAGGACTTGTGTTTCCCTCGGGGAAGACTTTGAAGTGAGTTTTAAGTTGTAGTAATAACTAGGACAAAAATAGTAAATTGCATGAATTTAAATAAATATAAATCTTTGTAAACAAATAAAAAGAAAATGTGATGAAACTACAGACTTGCAAGAAAGTAAATTATGAGTAAAGTAATGATTTATAAT
This sequence comes from Sambucus nigra, assembly GCA_949130495.1. Lineage (NCBI taxonomy): Eukaryota > Viridiplantae > Streptophyta > Magnoliopsida > Dipsacales > Adoxaceae > Sambucus > Sambucus nigra. Next base: position 647,494,539 of record OX422216.1, read on the forward strand.
AAATTAAACAACAACAAATGTAAATGCAGGGACCAAAATTATGGTAACACGTGACCTTCACGTGTTCGACACTAGACTCCAAGCTTCTTGCGCATCAAGTTAATGAAGTGTCCAAGTCATGGAAGACTCATGTGTACTTATCAATTTGAATAGTTCAAATTGATAAGGGATAGGTTCAAACTTCTAGGGATAGTTTCTAATAGAGCTTAGGATTCTCCTAAGATTCTCTATCGATTAAAAACTCGCCCCTCATTGATAGGGGTATGTGATATTGTATAGTCGAGCAGTACTAGAACTCTATCGACTTGAGTTAATAAAAACGAAAACCCCAAACCCATGGATGTAGGCATGTTTCCAAACCATTTATATCTCGTGTTGTGTGTTTTTTATCTTTCTCCTTGAAAATATCTCTTAATTTATCTTGTGCGCATTGGATACAAACACTAAAAATTACCACCTACAATTGGCGTTGTCTGTGGGAAATGATCTGAGTTCTTTGACACTAGCTAAATTCTTAGGATGTCTCACTCACCCAAACAAGATCATATGAATTTAAATGACTAGGGGGTTCATCAAAAACACAGTTATGGATACCCAAAGGATATCCCCTTGACCATGGAGATCACAGTGATCCGATGGGTCACCAAATAACCCCTCCCTCTTATAGGGTTAAATCTGAGATTAGTGAGTATTACCAATCATCAAATGCTCATTATAAAGCTCCAGAGGATAGAAAAATGAACATCGATGATATTGAATTATCCAACCAGATCTTAAGTCCCATTGACAACTATGAGAAGCACCTTCGAGATTAAAGGGCTACCAATAGGAGCAGAACGTCGCACTCCAGTGGTTCTTGTAGAAGCTAGAGAAGGAGTCCCATAAGGAGAAGTGCAAGCATGGTTGCTTCTCACGAACTCCTATCCCTAAGGCAAGCGAATATTGCAATCCAGGAAGGGTTACTCAGTAATAGAAAGAATTTCTCCTCGTCGAAGGTTTACTAAACGGAGACCAAATCCCTAGGGTCGACGAGGAGACAGAGAGATTTATGACTTTATTTAAAGGAAGGCAGAGTGACACCCCAACCCATCAAGGGCTTGTACTACCACGAATCTCACCAGAATTGCACTCGTTTGCCAAATGAAATCACCTTTTATCCGATTTATAGAAGAGTTTAAGACTTACAAGAAGTTCTCTCCCTCAAGATTCAAGATCTACGATGGGAAAACTAATCCCATCAATTACGTTAGTAAATATCATCCGGATATGACACCGTGGAACACTAATGAGGATTAATGTGCTGAATATTCTCCTTCAGTCTTGAGGACACTACCCACAAGTAGTTCAAAAAGTTATCACATCGATTGATAACCTCTTACAAGCAACTGATCGAGTCCTTCATGGACATATTCATTACAAGTAGAACCCATCCGAAGTGTATGGATTTATTTTTTAAGATGAATAAAAAGTACAGGGAAACACTTTGCAAGTACTCCATTAGGTACTGAGAGGTGTACAACAAGTTAGAGGAGTGCACCGAGCAAATTACGATGGAATCCTTCAAAATTAATCTGTCGAGCATTTCCATATTATACCAATCCCTCGCATATTGAGAGGCCTTCATGATCGATGACCTCAGGGTAATGATTTAAAAATATGCTAAGGTTAAAGATATTGTGACCAAAGTTTGTCAGGACGGAGAGTGATAAAAGCATCTTAAGAATGGGGTTAAGGAGGGGCGAACAACAAAGTAAGGAGATAGCAAAATGGGAAGGTAAAAGGGGATGAGAATAAGTATCCCGAAAAATCATTAATGCTATTTTACACGGTATACTTTGAAATACTTTATAAGAGATCAAAGGTTGGCAATATTTCAAATGGACCGAGAAGATGTTCAATGACTCGAAGAAGAGGAACCAGGCACTGAAATGTGCATACCATAAAGATTACGGTCATAAAACCAAAAACTACAAGACAGTCAATCCCAACCTCGAGGAACTAGTTCAGGCTGGGAACTTAAATAACTTCTTAAAGAAGAAAAAAGGCACAGTGCAGCCTATACATAACCAGACGCTAGGCATCATCTTGGATGATGATATGGGACACGAACTTGCGATAATCTATGGGGGGCCAAGATCGAATAATGTCTTGGATGAATGTTTGGGTCATGAATTCGCAGTGATTCATGGTACCTCAGACCCAAACCAAATCAAGGGGAACACCCTTAGTATGGAGGTTAAGAATATCACAACATTCATGGAAGCCTTTCAAATCAACCGGCCAAATCCATTGTAGGCAAAATCTGACGACCTGAATATATTGATTATGTGAAGCACATCATTGTCACTGACTATGATTTGGTCGCAGTAAGGAATCCTCATTATGACCACTACACCAAAACAGGTCATTTGTAATGGGAAAAAACCGTTACAAAAAATATTTGTAACGGATTAAATCCATTAGCAAATTTGCGTTATTTATTTTACTAATAAAATTTGTAACGGATAAAATCCATTACAATCATAACATTTGTATCGAACGAAAATCGTTACAATATATTTTGTAACGGATTCAACATTGGTACACATACTATATATCAGTAATGGATTTATTAATATTATAACAGTATTTATCCGTTACAAATATAGAATTTGTAACGGATGCAAACCGTTACAAAATACATTGTATAGGATTGAGAGTATCATATATTTACAACGGATGTTTTGATTTCTAATGGTTAAAGTCCATTAACAATATTTGTATATTTTTAAAAATATATCAATTTCTCATGAAATAAATAGATATAAATACACTAGTTAAAACTCGTGCTCAACGAATGACAATGCACTGCACTTAACCAATACCCACAAATTTCACTCGAAAAATAAACACGTGTGACAAAATGTATGAAACTATATTTCGATGACAAAAAATATTTCAGTGACATTAAACCGATCTAAAACTATATTTTATTCATAACCATTAAAATTCCAAAAACAAAATGTTGTACAAGATAAACCATCTAGATTATAACCATAATAGTACTCAAAATGAAGTCTAACAACTTTAAAGTTCTAAACATAATAGTCTCCCCAAAGTAATCTTCGTGATATTTATTGTAAAAGTAGAATTCATTCTCCCAGAAGTAATCTTCATATTTCCTAATAAGAACCTGTTGAACAAACTCAATCTTAGTATTAGAAAAAGATGCTTGATTAAATCATATTTTTCCTTCTCAAACCAATGGTTGCTCAAGCTAAAAAAAATACTTTCTTCAGAGTTTAAGCAATGGTGATAGAGTAGGTATAAAGAAGCTTCACAAACTGTTAAGACAAACAAATCAAATGGAGAGAGATTGTACCTAAGCACCAAGTGAAAGAGTGAGAGCTAAAAACACAAAATGAAGAATGATGTTTATTATGATATAAACTGCAGATCATAAAATAGTGAAAATTAAACTGCAGACTATAAAATTGGCTTTAGAAGATGAGGATGTTTAGTAGTAGGAATGTGAAATGGATGTTTAGCAGTGAAGAGTGAATTAACATGTGATTATGGTCGATTAAGCCGAAGCTAAAGTTAGATTATGGACCAAATGTATGCATCACCTTCCTCATAGCTTCAATTGCAACTAGTGTGATAGGTCAAAATGCCATTAATACAAGTACATATCCAGAAAGAGCAGACCATATGTATTTGTACCCTTTATAAGAAGGTGTATCCAAGGAGCTCACACTACCATTTTCCTTGCCATTTCTATGGCCAAGCCGAGAACTAATGCCAGAAGCATAGATGGAATAGCCTGGCAAAACGAATAGAAACATAAATGTTTAGTAGTTTTTGTCATAGTTTTATTGCTAAAGCATAACTCAGATAAAATGTGAGAACAAAACAAATATTGCTGCCTGGCATACCCAAATCAATCATTCGAATTTATTTTTTTTATTAGATTTGTTAATCATGTTTGATTGTCATGCTTAACAAATAATGAAGAACAATTTGCAAGATATCAATAAACATAATGAATTCTATAAGTTGTTGTTCATGAATTATAAAGCAATAATAAAGTGTATCCGAGCAATTCAACAAACCTACCCCTGCGACTAAATCTATAGTGAAAATTGAAGCCAAATTTCCACTAGACTAATATAAATCCAACATAAAAGGCTTAAGAAGCTCCTTAAGCACATCACAACCACCATTGATTCATCTTCATTACCTCCCGATGCAGACAGAGACCCTTAGCCTGCCTAGAAGAATGGTTTGTCAAAATCCTAACTCAAGAACTTGAAAAATTCAACGATTTCTATGTTGAAAAAGAGGAAGAGTTCGTCATCCGATTCTAGGAGTTGAAGGAAAGAATTGAACAAATGAAAGGGAAGAGTTTCACGACGGAAAGTGAATTTAATGATCAGATGATGGATATTCGTAAAGACTTTGTCACCATTTATGGGGGGATAGTGCTTCTTAAAATTTACAGCTCCTTAAATTTTGCAAGCCTTACCAAAATATTAAATAAATATGATAAAAGAATGGGGGGATTATTGCATCTACCGTTCACACAACTTGCCCTTCACCAATCGCTTTTTATAACAGAACCTCTCACCAGGCTAGTTCACGAGTGAGAGGAAAATCTTGAGCTCCTCTTTCCATTGGAGGCTGAAGTTGTTGAATCTATTATTGCCTCTGTATGAGAACATGTACACCCAACACCAGCTGAAATGGAAAATATACCCTCAGATGCATCCTCATCATTTGGAGAGGAAAAAACTGATGATTTATACAGGATGACACTCGCCACAATTAAAACTAGACAAGGACTTAAGAGGGTGAGTTCCACCGATAACCCCTGTCATTTCTATCAATATTTGGGAACCAAAATAATGACAACACAGGTGCTGTAACAGCAAAAAACTCGGGTTCTGACGCTTCAGATTCTGATCCCACGCAGAAGAAGAAGTCAAACCAAGACGATGGTATATAAGATAAATAAGAGAGTCAGTGTTTCAGGATGTAATATTGTTTCTTTGGAAATATTCTCGTAATGAGCTAAATATGAAGAATTTTAAGCTTTCGTGTGGCAGTTCGTATGATAATGTGTAATAAGATGGCGGCAAGACATAAAAGTTACACCTGTTTGACACTAACTCAACAGTGTCCGAATGTGAAGATTCTGCAAATGTTTGGAGGATTGACAAAGTAACAATAATTTAATTTATTATCTGGTATTTGCGTACTTTTTTTCCTGACTTAGATAAATGAGAAATTTTTACTTATGATGCTAACTGCTAAGAGACATTTGGTACTCCAAAAAAAATATGAATCTAACTTACCAGTAAACTAATTTGAATCTAAGGCAACCCTTAATCCTGGATCAAAATTTTAACTTTAACATTAAATCAAATTTCAGCTTTAACTTTAAATCAAAAAAAGTGAAAACCAATATGGATGTGTAGACATGAAAGAACAAGAAAGAGGGAGAAACCATTAGGTTCCCATTTCTGTTGCTCAACAAAAGGTCTCCACAAAGAAGCGACAGTGTACGGTTCCTGTCATAAGTCTTTGGGATTGGGTATGTTCAGTCCCCGAGTGATACGAGAACATAACTAAATAATGAATACTAAGTAGATGCCAAATTACTTCTACTGGTATATTAACTAACTTTGTTTAAACTAACTAAACATCCAAAGCTTACCTCGTCAACTTTAGCCAATAGCCTTGCATTTATATATTACTTTCATGGATACTGGAAAGTCATAAACAAAATCAGGGGTGAAAAACAAATTAGGTTGTTTGTTTCTTCGGCATATGGTTCTTACAAAAATAGGAACCACTTTGAACTAGAATAGAATCATTCCATGAGTATTAGTAGAAAATGATTCCGAAAAGTAGTGCACCCTAGTAGGCAACTTTTGAAAGGAACACCCCAACATAGCATTTCTAAACTCAGGTAAAGAATGAGATAGATATATAACAGTTAATATACAAAATTCCTAATAATAGTAATTGAATATTAGTATGATACTACATAAGGGAGAAAATATAATAAAAAAATTAATAAATGAAGCAAAAAGTTTAAATGTTTTTCTTAGAGAATATAAAGAAATATTGAAATACTACTGTTAAATTTACTTTCATGTTCGTTTTAAAGGTGTCATAAGAGTTTCTATTTAATAATGCATTTCACAATTTTGTATAAATTAAATCTTTAAGAAATGAGAAATAAAATAAAGTAAGATCTACATGATACGATCATTTGATAATGACGAAAATACATAAACAATTACCTCAAATACAACATGACCTATAAACTATTCGATCCAGCAGAACTATTGAGATACCAGAACAACCTGAACAAAACGTTGTCACATTTGGGAAATAATGTAAAATTCATGTGAAAGAGTGTTCTAATACCTTAAAGGTGTGGCTATTACCACTCTTTAGTTTGCTTATTCACACCTAATTTTGTCAACTAAAAATTAAATAACAGCCATGCATACTCAAGAATCTCTCCCTTCTCATTATACATATTCGATCTCGAGCCTTTATAGGTTTGTATAATTCACGACATCTAGATAAAACTGAGATAGTTGGGTTCGAATAAATTAGATAAAATTGAGATAACTAGTGATATTATATGCATAAAAAGTTCCTTTTTATACTAGATATGTTATAAGAAAATAGCTATGGGCTGATAATATCGCTTAGATAATAGGTGACAAGTGTTATCAATAGATTGTAAAGATAATCTTAGCAGGGAATTATACTCGGCAAAGTCTCAAGAAATTATTTTGTACATTTCATTGGGTAACCTTTAAACAATTTTATGCATATTATTTGTTGTTTGATAATATACAAAAAATTTATCCAAAAAGAACAATGTTTGAAATCATCTAAGCACAATGAGTCCACCAAATTATACAAAGAAGACGTAAAACAAAATAAAAGAATTCTTCAAACCCTCACGTGTAATGATAATAATCCTTAATCCCGTCTTCCTTATCACTAATAAATAGTTTTATCACTAATACATTCAAAACCATACTCAATACATTCATAAGCATACTGTAAACTTTTTGGACGAGATGATCTCATTATGTTATGACACAGTTCCAATGTTTCATATTTTATTTTAGAAGTTATACATCTTGGCAAAAGCATTAAACATTCACTGAATTTCATACAAATCACTACATTTTATATGTTCTATTTAATGTTTTTTTAGCTATTTGGGTCTATTTGTTATGGTATTATATGGTTGCGGTCCAACGTTTAACATATTATGATGTCGAGGTTTAAAAGAGTTTTCGTACTTTTTAAGATCTTTATGAATTTTTATTGTGTACCTGCATAAAGACTTTTTTTTACTGAGATCTATTTGAAGGGGCAAGGAAAAGGGCACCACGACGGGGGCATTAGCACCTAGACTGTCACGAAAGCTGAAGAAGGTGTTGGAGAGTCGGAGTGAGAGTCCTGATTTGGTGGCTTCGCTCAACACCCTTTCCACTTTCTATACCTAAAAAAACCCCTCTCGCTCATCGAAATCTCCTTTCAACTATCGACAAGAGAGATCTATCCATCAACCACCACTTCCTTCTCGCCTCTCACATTGCCAAACAGGACTTGGATCTCTTTGAAGAGGAGGTTAATGTGCTTGCATATTGCTGCCACAAAGTGCAAAGTTTTTGAGCAGTTGTAGTGCTACCACTGGAGATATTATCAATACCACTGAGAGGCTCAAACAGGAAATTGAAATCACTACACAGAGGCAAGATATCGCATCATGCTTCCTTCATGATTATCAACTTTCCAGTGAAGAGACAAATGCACTGCGAGAAGAAGAGTTGAATGAGAACTTTTTTAATGCACTTAGTCATGTCCAAAAGAACCATGCCAATTGCAAAGTCCTGCTTTAGACGCATCACCAGCATGCAAGTTTGAAGCTTATGGATATGATGGTTGTGTACCAAGAAGGAGCCTATGAGTGCCTCTGCAGGTGGGTTCAAACAAAGTGTAGGAGATTGGGTGACACTGATAATTTTGAAATTTGCTACACCATATCAGATCTGCTAGACTGCTAGGGAGAGACAACTATTTGTAATACACTTTTGGCACTCAAGGATGATGCTCAGAAGACTTTCTTTTTTATATTAAAAACTCGCGGGGATAAGATTTTACGGTATCCTCCCCTAGTTACTGTTGATCTTTACCCACCACCAACTGTGAGGGAAAGAGTCTCTGTATTTCTTAAAAAAATTGGGATCCATGACAGCATGATGGTTCTTGCATCGGGGAAAATTCTCGTCTTTGATCTAGTAATATATGCTCTACTAGATCTTATTATTCATATGCGGGAGCAAGAAAATGAGGCATTTTAGTAATTCAAAACTTCTACGACCCTCCATTTTTACTTTATTTTATTATTACTATTTTTTAGTGGCAATACTATAAACTCAAGTTCAAACTATAAAGTTGATAGTCTCTCCATTATGATAGTAGAAAAAGATTTATATATTATTCTGCTGTGATCGATGGGCTTGCTGTTGCTTTGAACTAATTCAAAAGTAACATTGGCTGTGGAAAAAAATACTTTTTTTTACCTTCAATCTCGTTAGACAAATGGCAGTCTTGAGTTTGACATGTGAATAGTCTCGAATAAGAGCTTGATCAAAATTATATTGAAAATTGGCTTGTGACCACCCCATTCACATGGTGAGTGTCCACTGATTAATAAGTTTAAAGATAACTCTTTTAAAAAGGATCAAGGTAGGAAATACCAAAAAGGCACGTTATGCATAAAAACTACATTCACCTTAATGAAAACATATTTTAAATCATTATAAGAATAATAACAATAGTAGTAGTTTTGAGTATGTAAGAATATCATTCACCTTTTTTCTCGTTGTCTATTGTTATTAGGAGAGTCTAGATATGGAGTGGAAACCGAAGTTCTTACTATGCAGGATTTTAGGACTTAGGTGGCATTAGTAACCCCGTAGATCATATAAAGAGGTAGGGACGAAATGATATATTGAGGCAGATATCCTGAAATGATATATATAAGCCTTTAGCCCGACATCGGTCACTCAGTGGCTGGGATGGCCATTTCCAGGAGCACATCGCATCTATTCCATGCCTAGTCCACGTGATGCCTGACAACTTATACATGAGCCAATAAAATATGAAAGTTAACCCCCAAACAAGTGCAATATCATAATATATGAAAGTCAATAAAATAAAAGGATGTTCTTGCATACCTGCCTTGGGATTTGTTCCTTTATGGAACCAATGAAGAATGGTATCTTCAGCAAGCACATCTTTTACATATAAAGACCTTTACGGAACCAATGACCTCTCCCCTCCTCCTTTATCCTGGCTTGGGACCAGCAATGCAAAGATAAAACATTGCATTGGCAGAGTTAAAAAGGTTTTAACTAACATTGCAAGTGATATTAATCAGAAGAACAGGCATATATAAAATTCAATAATTGTTATCCAAATCATTAACCCAAAAGTAACTTTTACCTAACATAGCAATTGAGATTAATGAGAAAAACATGCATACATAAAATTTTGACATAAACAGATGCAACATACTGGTAATAGTGGAGTTAGGAGTATGAGTGGAATTGAGAGTGGGAGTTGGAGTGGTGATAAGATTAATCAAATTCTGAGATAAAGTGATAGGACGATTATCTGAAGTGGAACCAGACTTTCTCTGTGGAGTCACCCCTACAGGGGATATCTCATTTCCATTTTCCTATTTTGACATAAACATATGCAACATACTAGTAACCTTTTTTAACTCTGAGTGAACATTAGAGATCTCATTCTTCGTCGAGGCGACTTCTTAATTTCCTTTCAAATATTGTACAAATTTTTCCTTCGCCACCACATGTGAATTAATAATTTCTTAGAGACATAGGACCTCACTCCATGCATTCATCCTTTAACATCCTTTTCAAAAACTTGTGTTAACACATCGTTGTCATAATTCTCAAAAGTATCGCTACTACCTTCTCCAATCATACTTATGGCTTTTCTTATCTCTTTCGCAGCCTTCATTTACTCCTATATTATTATAAATAAATTTGTTAATCATTAAATAAAAGTTCAACTAAAACTTAAAAGATTCAACAATAAAAATGTTTATACTCACATAGAAACTTTTGGCACTCTCCAACACACTTTTATCACTGCATATATATCGTGACAACCAATTGTCTACCCTAACCCGCTCCATTTAATAAACGGAGCGAGGCAGGGCGGGTTGGTTTTTTATTTAAATTAACTCCTAACCCGTACCATTTAGTAAATGGGGCAGATCGGAGCTCGTACGGGTTAGGTTAATTTTAAAATTAGTAAAATTAAAATTATTACAGTATAGTCTTCGAGGTCTATAATGGTTCATGTTTCAATATGTGAGACAATCCCCCAATTGTGAATCCATGTTTTCACATAGCTCTTTTACAAAATTAAGATACAAATAAAGGTTTTTTTTAGTGTATGTGTGTGTGTATATTGTTCAATTGTAATTAACATACATATAAAGGGTAATTATGTAGGCATAAGTTAAACGGGTCGGTGAAGTTTTATTTTACTTGACTCCTAACCTGCCCCATTTAATAAATGTATTTTTTTTTAAATCCATAACCGCTCCTAGTTCATTAATCGGGTTTTAAAACCCGCCCCATTAGGAGTGGGGCGGGGCAGGTCTCCTATGGGTCGGGTTAAATTACCATCCCCAACTATAGACCCGACACATCTTCAACAATGACTTTGATTTTCTCCATTGGGGTTTTATCCATTGAGGATGAAGGTTGTGCAGAACCTGTACCTGATGACAATTTCCTAAATTTAAAAACAAAACATTAGCTCGATGGTAATATTATAGTAAAACTAGTTGGAAATCCGCGCATCAAAGTACGATATACATCTGGGAAACTGTAAACATATAAAAGATGATAAGCCAAAATAGGTACCCGATTAATCTACCAAAAGCATAACTAAAACACACAAAGTAATGAACTTTAAAACATTACACACATAAAATGTAATAGCTATAAGATAGTAGATTTTTAAAACCTTAATTCAACCATTGATATTGAATTAAACATATCTTCATCGTAATTGTGCCTCCATATTTTCTACATAGAAACACTACTTCAAATACTAACTTAGATTCAAGTATCTTGTTTTAAAACAATTCAGAACAAAGTGTTTTCTTACTTTAAATGAAGTGTCATTTGCGGACTGGCTTGCTAAAGAAGGAAGAATGCAAGAAGATCGTTTTGTTGAAATAAAAGAAGCCCCAAACCAGCTCCTTTGTCTCATTGATGAATACGCAACGGGAATAACCATGAAAAGAACACGCTGATTGTTCATCGCTTTTGTTGTTTCTTTATTTCCTTTCTACCAAAAATAAGAACATGAGTTGGTAAAATATTTTTTTTTTCTTTTCCCGATTGCTTTTCTAAGAGTCATAAAATATACATGTAAAAACCGATATGACTCAATTACTATATTTCCTTGAGAATCAAAAATAAGACTTTGCTAAAATCGACAGATCACAACGTCATTGTATGAGATTTACCTTCGAGATGGGTCAAAATAGAGGAGTCAATTTCTTCAAAATACTTGGGGTATTAGTTCATATAATCTACTATCTTGGGTCCTCCTTGTTTCTTTCAAAACAATCAATAATGATATGATGTGAATATAACCGTGTCACCATGAATTTATATATGGGGTATCTATGGATTAAGCCTACAAACCCAACTACGTAAATATAAGCTTCATCGGGTTGTATTTATACTGAGCAAATATAAACATCTGAGCAATAGAGAACTGATCGGCCTCAAACTAAAAGGCAAAGAGACTCTGTCGTTGATACACATATCTCTATAGTTGATAATCACAAATGAATGGTCTGTGTTTTATGCTAAATAGATATACATGGATTTATATTTGAATCCATGGATATGAAATTGAATTGTTTAATTCCTCAAGATATGCTTCAAAGCAGGTTATGTTTAAACTTGCTAAGTCCTCAAATTTTCTTGTCTTAGAACATGGTGGTCTAAGGTGATTATTTTTTTATTAATAACTTCTTTTTTTCATTTGTTTCCTATTTTTGAAAGTACAAAATTCAGTTCTTACAAACACAGCTAAAAGAGTAGAAAATAAAACCAGAGATGCAAATTTTAGAGAAAATGGAGTCTAGACATTTTAATAAGCGACACATTTGGTACTTATTTACTTCATCCGTCCCACTTTTTTTTGAAGCCCTGAACCTCCACACGAATGAGCCCTTTGGACTCCCTCGTGTTTCCTAAACAGGGGGTGCAAGTGCCAGAGCCATCCTAACACACACACCAATTTAAATCTGGAACCCGAGGGGGAATCGAACCCAGACACCTTATGGCATACCCGCACGGCTCTGAGCCTACCCTTACCCTCAGGGCGGGTATCCGTGTGGAGGGATCGAAATCATGACCTATGGTCTAGAGCAAAACCCTCCTTACCACTGGACCAAGCCAGGGTGGATCATCCGTCCCACTTTAATATCACCTATTTAAAATTTAACAAAAATTTTAATATAAGAATTATATTAAAAGCTTAAGTGCCTTAGTATGGTTTTCATTTCTATGTGACATTCAAAGTGATTGTCTGCAAAAGAGCCTAGAAAAACACAACCTTAAGATGAAATATGGAACAACATAAATTACTTCAGCATTTCATCGGATACTGCAAATGATATGCTCACAAAGAAAGGCCTTGTAGGAAGTTAATAGACATACCAACTCAAATCACACCTAAGAATTAGTGGGGATAACTCACCTACCATTTGAGAACCCAGTGACTAATGAACCAGTTGAAACCATATTTCTACCATATTTTTATTACCCGATACACCATGGTTTCACATTTATATATGAGAAATTAAACTGATTCACCATGAATGGTAAACAAAAACCGACTTACCTCACGCCGATTGATCTCAACCAACCCACCTGCGTACAAATCAATCCACTATTGCAATCAATTAAGCATAAATGGGTATAAACTGAGTCACCGCAAATTTCAGTGGGTATGAACAACCACCATGAGAGCTTTAGATCTGATAAATCTCTGTAAAATTCGACGGAGCATATAAAAAATGAAAATAAAAGGGATAAATATTGCTAAAAAAACGTTCGTAGAATGTTCTTACCAAAACAAAAAAAAAATGGATCGATTACATTTTCTAGTCCCATTATTTGTAACATTTGAATCATTACGATAAGAGAAGCAAGGGAAAATTACCTGATTGAATGGTGAGAGACGAGAGAAACCGAGCGGTGTAGCAAAGAGAGGGAGAGAGTTGGAGAGTGGGATATCCCACTTTTTTTTCTTTTATAAATGAATTTTGCATATAATTCTATTATATTTGTAATGGTTTTTTTCTATTAGCAATGGATTTTGTCCATTACAAATGTGTAACGGATAAAATCCGTTATAAATAGGGGGGAAATCCATTACAATTTTCCTCTCTTAGAGTTGTTAACTAGGATGTGGACAAGATGTTATTGGAACAAGAGAGCTCCTCAAATGTCATGTACCTAAAGATGTTCAGTCAGTTAAACTTGTGTATAGAAGACTTGTAAGAAAACACTGTTCCCATCGTCAGATTTGTAGGAAGGATGACATTTCCCCTGGGAAAGGTAGGTCTCCCGGTCCGAGAAGGAGGAATATCTAAGCTCATTAAGTTCCCCGTAGTGTATATAGACTCCGTATATAATGTTATGCTCAGCAGAGGGTGGTTTCACTCCATGATGGCTATACCGTCCACTTACCACGAGAATAAAATGCATCACCGATAAAGGAGCCATGGAGATATGAGGTAACCAAGCCTTGGCCAAAAAATGTCTCATGGCTACTATTCTACCTAAGATAAAGAAGAAGAAGAAGAATAAGAAGAAGAAGAAGAAGAAGAAGAAGAAGAAGAAGAAGAAGAAGAAGAAGAAGAAGTAAAATCATAGATATAGAGGAAGGCTCCATACCCTTCAAATATCAATAAAAGTATGGACGACCTTATATTGAGAAAACCAAAGTTGCCTCTGTCAATCGTGTTATGGAACCCCTTCAAGAGATAGCATTTGATGACAATCATCCTGGAAAAAAGTTACTGATCGGTAGTTCACTCTAGGAAGAAGATAATAAAGAGTTGGATATTTTCCTCAAAATAACCAAGACATATTTTACTAGAGGCTCTACGACATGCCAGGAATAGATTCATAAATGTTGTGTCACAAGCTCCACGTGGATCCACTACATCCACCAATGACTCAAAAGGCACGACGAATAATGCTTCAGAAGGCCAAAGCTATTGAGGTGGAAATGGGGAAAATTCTGGAAGCACAATCCATAAAGGAATTTAATTCCCAAGTGATAATCAAACCCATTAGTTGTAAAGAATTGTAACGAGAAGTAGACCGCGTCAATGAAGAAGGGCCTACTGGTTTGTTTGTTAGGCTTAATTGCAAACCGCGATCGACCGACACTTCGTTTTCAGCCCAAGATTTTGGAGATTTTTATTCCTTATGCTCCTTGAGTTTAAAGCTTAGGGGCTTTCTAAATTAGGGTGTTAAAGAGGATTATGATCTAAAGGATTTGAGGAGTTGTGAATTGACTTTGGGTTACTTAAGAGGTTGACTCGAGATATGGAATTATCAAAAGTTTAGGAAGAGAGAGAGAGACTACTTTGGGATTTAGTACCGTGAGTGTGCAAACACTTGAATGTTATTACAAGGGAAAACATTTGGGGTTATTGGCCATCGTTATGTGAGATTGGAAATTATGGCTATATATATATATATATATATTATATGAGGAACGATGTAGATTATATATACGATGTGATTACAATATATATATTATATAATATGAATATGTATATATCTCTGTGTGATACGATGTGATTACAATATATATATTATATAATATGAATATGTATATATCTCTGTGTGTGTGTGTGTGTATGGTATATATATATATATATATATATATATATATATATATATATATATATTTAAGTGAAGCATACCCCCTCTATGCTCTCATGGGAAGTTACGCGATGTGGGTGAGGCCCTTGGCTTGAGGAGCAGGGAGCGTTTAGTCCCCAGGTCATAGCGTCCATTTTCATTTTGTGTGATTTTTATTAGGAGTGAGACATGGTGGGTATGTTTCGTCACATTTTAGGGGAGGAACTATGACGCTTCCCATACGTTGTGATTTGTCTTTTATCAAGGCGGTTTGAGATTCCGACCGTTGGTACCCAGGATGGTATGTGAGTGATTCCCTGGTAGATGATAGCATTGAGACTGCATCATCGGGTTATAGCTCGTTGGGATGGTTATTATACTTGTGTGTATAGTATTTTACTTGTTTATGAGAGCAAGATAATATATATCTCTAACTAGAGTAAAGATATAGATGAATAAGAATTTATTCTCATTCCGGGAGATTTTATTCGGACTTAAATTGTGATATGTATAATAAAATGAGTATGTTATGTATATGTGTTCATATGGGTGTGTATATATATATATGTGTTGTGTATTGAGGGTCTAAAGGATCTCGACGATCGACATTGCTAAGTAGTAGTGTATTGGGGGGGTTCCTTGTTTGGATTTCGCTTCGCGATACACCCCACGCACGAATGTGGCATAGTGTTGAGACTGGGGAGAAGTTTATCCCTTAGTACTCGGGTTGATTAGGATTTTTTAGGGTTTTGGTAAAACGAATTAGTTAGGCAGGGTGGCTTAACTAGGTTATATAGGAGATATGCGTTAGGTGTGCACGATTAGAAGAGAGGCGACGGGTATCTCATGAGAGTACGATAACAATTTAAATATGAGGTAAAACATATTTTAAAAATATTGCATTTATGCACTTGAAAAATATTTTCACAACTCGGGCTCTAACCCGTTTGTCTATTTTCCTCTCTTTTGCTATACATATATACATAGGTGTACAGACACAGGGACGCCTGGATGATGATTCCTTCGAGTCAGACGTGTACTGCGGCAGTTGTGGATGCATGTAGGTTTACTGCAGACGCTTCTATCCTTATCATCTATATAGGAGGTATTGTAGAACATTCGGGCCAAAAGCCCAATTGTATTTATTTATTCTTTCATTGCCTTTTAGTGCGGCATTCGATTTGGTTGTATTATATTAAACCGAGTGTTCGATTATTTTTATTTCATCTCAGTTTCATTTATATATAAACTGTGTGAATGTTTTAATTGAATAATTTGTTTAAAAAGATTAGTTAAATGAAATTTTGATGCCAGCCTAATAGGTTATTAGTAATTAATTTTGTTTTCGACAGGGATGCTAAGAATGAACCACATGAGACTCCAATTTTAATTTTGTACAGGTTTGATCGCACGGTATTTTATTAGGCGGGGTTTCACAGATGGTATCAGAGCATTAGGTTCTAGTGTCCTTAGGAATCTGTGCGGACGTACTACATTTTTTAGCGTTTCTCTCGATTTGATATAGAGCCTTAAGATTAGGATCGTTGATTACTCTTGTGAGTTTTTATTCTCCTGCTATTACAAAAGACTATAGTATATCTGTTGCGTGCTCGTTCGAGACTCGAGTATTAATCGATGAAGGAGACCACAAGATGGCCGTGATGAGGGAAGCAGGAGGCAGGGATTAATTGGATCTATAAGTTGAAATTGAAGACCAGGACGATTATCAAGGATGGTTGCAATGACTACTAAATTATAGCAGTTGTGAGTATCCAAGTGCCGCTGTAGTAAAGAGTGGTGCTAAAGTTGAAGTACCTAGTGAAGTAAATTGGGAAAAAGGTCTTTGACAAAGACCATATGTTGAAGTTAAGTCATGCGTAGTGAGTTTAGTATTACTCAGTGGAAGTAGAGGGCTCAGAAGCTTTGGCTTAGAGCTGGGTATGGAAATACCCATATGTGAAAATTTGAGGAAAATTTTTCACTCGTAGGAGCTATGTTAAAATGGTGAGAATGATGGTCACCATATAAGGGGAGCAGGATGTTTTTCTCATAGAGGGATCTTATGGATGGATATAACCATTGGTTCCTTTGGTTTATTATGAATGAAGAGAGTGTATTTTGAAATATTCACATAAGGATCGGTCTCTGATTGATAGTGAATAAAGAGTGATATGGAGAAGTGAACCTTGTACCGAAGTAAGGTAGGTACAATGAAGAGAGAGTCCTTCAGAAGAATGATATGCTTGCTAGAAAAGTGTTGTTAACACTTATGGAGAATTTTTGTTCTTGAAACCCCATTGGTGGACATCCACCCGAGGAATTCATTGAAATAGGGTTGTTGAGGACAGTAGTGGAGTTTCCTTTTGACGAAGAAGTCAAGGGGACTATGAAGGTAATTTTTAGCATCGAGACTATGGAGCCTGAGATACTGATAATCTCGACATGGTCAGGGTGGTCAGAGATGGGGAAAGTTGCAATGTCGAATATAGAACCACATAGTCAGTCCTTGCCCAGTAGGACTTAAAGGACAAAAGTATGGTGCTTAGGTGGAGCATTGATTAAAGTAGTTTTTGGCTCAGTTAGGACAAATGTACCTTGTCCGAGAACCATTTGGAGTATCTAGGGTAATTGGCAAGAATGTTGTTACGAGTTTTTCTTTGAAGGAAGAAGGTATATTTTTGCGTGACTAGATAGAATTGTGGTACTTCATTAACGATAGTTTCATGTGTGTAATTTGAGCTCTGTGGCGGCATCGATAACATTATATAGTGTACGTTTATATGTTTTTCCGCGGTAGCAGGGTTCTATTTTGAATTTATATCTTGTTTGTATAACTCGTTTTATGTGTTATACGAGTATAGTACTATTATAAGAATAATGTTATTGTATTATCGGAGCGATAGCAGGCTAAGGATGATAAGACTACCGAATCCGTGGTTCCAGAGTGGAATGGGTTGTTGTTGCAATATCTCACCCGGATACAAGTTGAGTTCGCCTTTATTATTATGGGTAGATGGAACTTCGGTGAGCAGAGGTTTCATTATCATGCTTTGAGTGCGTGGTGACCTTATAGATATGATTTAAGGTATGCTATATTTATTGTTAAGCTGTGGGTTTAAGCTCATTGTTGTTTGCGCTAAGGACTTAGTGTTAGTATACGCGCTATGCGGTATGGCTCCTAGAAGTTCATAGGAGTTCAGACCACATTTTTGGACGATAGGTGGGATGAGATTATCCATGTAGCATATTTGAAACTAGCGGACCTCCACGACCGACAAAGTTAAGTAGTAGTGTATAGGAGGGGTTCCTTGTTTGGATTTTGCTTGCGAGATGCTCCACGCACGAACCCTAACGACATCGAGAGTGGAGAGATGTTATAGAATGCAAGGATGTTGGTTTTAACGATAAGTCACCTGGTGTAGAGAAAACACTATGGACTGATAGCCGTTTGATGACTGTATGCTTATAGAGTCATAAGTGCTATGGAGAAACACTGAATTAGTTCTCTCACCGTAAGTATGTGGGTGAGGTAAGGTAAAGGAAATTGATTTGAGGCTTATAGCCAGGCCTTGATGAAAAGGCACATTTTGGAGATAAAATGTTTTGAGGTATGATGTTTGTAATCTATTGGGAGAGAGTAGGAACCTCTCTTAGTTAGGCTTTCCATTTCGCTAAGATGGAAGAATAGAGTAATAGAGGTACGTTAGTAGGTTATCAAGGTAGGACTTAGAACGTCCTGATAGTGTTCCTTAGACCGTTATATCTTGAGGACCGACGATGTGAGGAAGTAGTGTAATGGGATGGTTCCTTATCTAGATTTCACTTTGCGAGATGTCCCACGCATGAAACCGAGCAAATGTCGAAAGTTGAGAGAGGGCTTGGGCACTAGGGATATAGTTAGCATAGTTCTTATTTTACGTGGGTAGGAAAACGCATTGGTCTTAGGATCATTAGGAAGTAAGTTTAGCTGAATTAGTAGCGCTGAGGTAAGGAGTTAGTTATGAGTTAACCACAAGTTATAGGACGCATGGGATCTTGAGAAAGTGGTTGAGGATACACAGGTGTGAGCGCCAGGCCGAGAAAGTGAGGCCCATCTTTAGAGAAAGTATTATGTATATGATGTTTAAAATGGTTGTGAGGCAATTATACGTGAGATTGAAGTTTGTGAATGGAACGTAGTAAGAGTTACACGATAATCCAAGTGTATAGTTGCAATTAGAGGAAGAACGCCTAAAACTAAGCGATGAGACTGATGGGAATAATCAAGCATTAATGTAGTTTCCTTTTGAAGGAAATTCAAAATCCTTAGGTGAGAAAAAGAACTTTTAGAGTAAAGTAGTAAGCATAGGCCCGTTTCCTTTAGATGCGATTATAGAAGCACTAGGTGCGACGCGATGTTAGAGTTAACCTTACGACCGAGGTAGCAGTGTAGCATATGTAGATATAGATAATCTAGTAGTATAGTATAAACCTTGTTAGAGGTGATTACTGAAGGAATGTATGGTTGAGAACCATTTGGGTTAGTACCATTCCACTTTGAGGCATTAGAATGTGGAGTGATTCACGATCCTAGGTTAGTGATAGTAGTATTGATGGCATTTTAATTTCAAGGGCGAAATTCTGTTATAAGGGGGGAGAATGTAATACCCCACACTTTTATGGGTAATTAAATTTAATAATTAAGTGAAATTTGGGAATTTAAGAAATTATCATAAATAGTAACTTTTGAGGTTTTCAAGGATTAAATGATTTTCGATGTATGTTATATTTACTTTTGGGATTAAGTGAATGAGTCAGAGTATTTTATTATTTATCGCAGCTGGGTAAATCGACAAAGGATAATATTTTAATTGCAAAACCACATTAAGTTGTGTTGTGTTAAATTAGTGACTTGCGGTTAAGTGACTCGGATGGAAATTTAGATTGCACGGTTGGTCTCGGAATGATCAAGATAGTCATAATAGAGTATCCGGGGGTAGTAATTGATTTTTGGGAATTTTGGACCCATAGGGACTCGTAATTGACTAAACGAGTCATTTTTGGGTTAATAAGGGACAAGCCCTCATTTTCTCCCTTATAAGACACGGGAGAAGAAAGAAAAAAGAAAGAAAGAAGAAAGAAAGAAAGAAAGAAAGAAGAAAGAAAGAAGAAAGAGATAAAGAAAGGAAGAGGAGAAAAAGAAGAGAGAAATCAGAGATTTCGGCCAAACTCCGTCGAATTCGACTCGAGGTTGTCGGATTTCATCCTCCAGGCAAGTGTGTACTTGCTTTATTTCATTTAGTGTATATATCTCATATTATAGTGGGTAAACTATATGATTTTGTATTATAATCCTATAAATAAATTTGAAAAAAATTGAGTATGAGTTTACATATTGATGTAATGTAAACTCTTAATGATTTATAGTGTTGAATCCATGTAAATGGGGTGAAAAAATGGATTGAAATGGGGGAAATGTCAAAACTAGGGCATTAAGGGTTTTTGGGTATAAATCTAAGAAAATTAGTTTAATCCCCCAATTAATTGATGTGTTAGTTCTAAAACATATATTAGATGTTTATGGAGTTGTTGGATGAGATTAGAAACAACAAAAATGGAGGTTTGGGATTTTTGGATAAGAAGGTGAATAGTGACCATCGTCACTTCCGAATCGATTCGGCTAGGAATCGAATCGATTAGACTTTTTGATACGGTCGCGTGGATGCCAACCCCGTATTTTTCTGATTTTTTTTGGATTTATAATGATTTTTCTACGGAAGGTTGTTCGAGATCAAAATCATTAGTCAGAAATCCAACATGACCTTGGGAGAAAAATAAAATGTATTAATGTGTCAGTTAGAATTCATCGTGTAGATGTTTGTGATGATATTGGTGTAGATTAAAAACCATGAAAATGGAATTTGGGTTGTTGGATGGAAAATTTGGAGAACTGATTTTCGAGGATCTGGTATGACTGGTCGACCGTGCCCCTATGGCCGGTCGACCGCGTCAATGAAGAAGGACCAATTGGCTTGTTTATTAGGCATAATTGCGAATCATGGTCGATCGGGGGTCCAGAGCCGATCGATCGGCACTCTGTTTTTTAGCCCAAGATTTTGGAGATTTTTATTCCTTTCCCTCCTTGAGTTTAAAGCTTAGGGGCTTTCTAAATTAGGGTATTATAGAGGATTATGATCTAAAGGATTTGAGGATTTGTGAATTGACTTTGGGTCATTTAGGAGGTTGACTCGGGATATGGACTTATCAAAAGTTTAGGAAGAGAGAGATAGAGACTACTTTGGGATTTAGTATCGTTAGTGTGCAAATACTTGAATGTTATTATGAGTGAAAACATTTGGGGTTATTGGCTATCGATATGTGAGATTGACAATTATGGTCATATATATATATATATATATATATATATGTATATATATATATATATATTTCTGTGTGTGTGTGTGTGTATGGTATATATATATTATATATTTAAGTGAAGTATACCCCCTATATGCTATCATGGTAAGTTGCGCGACATGGGTGAGGCACCAGGATTAAGGAGGAGGGAGCGTACCCAGGTCATAGCGTCCATTTTTATATTGTATGATTTTTATTAGGGGTGAGATGTGGTAGGTATGTTTCGCTTAACTTTCGAGGAGGAACTATGACCACTTCCCATACGTTGTGATTTGGCTTTTACCAAGGTGGTGTCTGATTCCGACAGTTGGTACCCAGGATGGTATGTGAGTGATTCCCTGGTAGATGATAGCATTAAGACTGCATCCTCGAGTTATAGCTCGTTGGGATGGTTATTATACTTCTGTGCATAGTATTTTACTTGTGTATGAGGCCAAGATAATATATATCTCTAACTAGAGTAAAGACATAAATTAATAAAAATTTATTCTCATTCCGGGAGATTTTATCCGGACATAAATTGTGATATGTATAATAAAATGAGTATGTTATGTATATGTATTTATATGGGTATATATATATATATATATATGTTGTAAACTGAGGGTCTAAAGGATCTCGACGATCGACACTGCCAACTAGTAATG
Organism: Sambucus nigra; assembly: GCA_949130495.1. Lineage (NCBI taxonomy): Eukaryota > Viridiplantae > Streptophyta > Magnoliopsida > Dipsacales > Adoxaceae > Sambucus > Sambucus nigra. Next base: position 647,516,605 of record OX422216.1, read on the forward strand.
TATTTGGGGGTTCCTTGTTTGGATTTTGCTTCGCGAGACACCACACGCACGAACGTGGCACAGTATTGAAACTAGGAAGAAGTTTAGCCCTTAGTACTCGGGTTAATTAGGATTTTTTAGGGTTTTGGTAAAACGGATTAGTTAGGCATGGTGGCTTAACTAGGTTATATAAGAGATATGTGTTAGGTGTGCAAGATTAGAAGAGAGGCGAGGGGTATCTCATGAAAGTGCGACACCAATTTAAATATGAGGTAAAACATATTTTAAAAATATTTCATTTGTGCACATGCAAAATATTTTCACAACCCGGGCTCTGGCCCGTTTATCTATTTTCCTCTTTTTTGCTATACATATATACATAGGTGTCCAGACACGGGGACGCCTGGATGATGATTCCTTCGAGTCAGACGTGTGTTGCGGCAGTTGTGGATGCATGCAGGTTTACTGTAGATGCTTCTATCCTTATCATCTAGATAGGATGTATTGTAGACCACTCGGTCCAAAAGTCCAATTGTATTTATTTATTCTTTCACCGCCTTTTAGTGCGGCATTTGATTTGGTTGTATTATGTTAAATCAAGTGTTCGGTTATTTTTATTTCATCTCAGTTTCAATTATATATAAATTGTGTGGACGTTTTCATTGAATAATTTGTTGAAAAAGATTAGTTAAATAAAATTTTGACGTCGGCCTAATAGGTTATTAGTAATTAATTTGGGCCGTGACCCACAGTGGTTAGGGATTTGGGTCGTGACCACTTCCAGAGCATCGATAATTTAGTGTGGTAAGAAATATGGTCACGCCAATTATTGAGTTGATCATGGCCCAAGTCCGAAACCAGCTGGTCGGGGACTTGGGTCGTGACCCACTAGGCGTGACCATTCGCAGGATTTGGTGTAGGGGTAATTAATTTGGTTTTCGACAGGGATGCTAAGAATGAACCATATGAGACTCCTATTTTAATTTCGTATAGGAGTGATCACCCAGTATTTTATTAGGAGGGGTGTCACAAACAACTCCTGAAAGATCTCCGGTTAGTTATTCAAAGCTTTGTAATAAATGACAATAGTGAGTGAGTAAGAGCTTTGATTTGCAATAACTTCTCCCTGGTATCTTCTCTCTCTTGCCAATGAATCTCTAGAAAAGAACCCTTCTCTTAGAGGTGGACGTGGCCAATAAATAGTCCCCACACCACTCCCAAGATGCCTTAATCCCTTACAACTGTACCACGTACCTCCATGTTTTACATCATAAACATTAAAAACCTAATGGATTAGTTATCTCTACGTCATAAACATTAAATACCAAGACATGCCTTTTGCCTAACTATTGTGCATTTGAGGACTGTCACCACAGAGGTGGCTCACCAAATCGTCTGACACAGTGGTTTACTCAACTATGGATTAAATAGTTTTTAGCTAGCTGGTGACATCACCTAAAGTAGATATGACATTATGTAGAGGGTTGTTTGGTTCTAAAATCAACATACGATGGAACTCTAGGCTGCTCCACACAATCTTACACGGTGAAAGGTCTCTCGGTATTTTACCAGGTGTATATAAGATGGTCAAGCAAGCCCTAACGCAACTTTACTTCTCAATCCTCCAAACCAAGTCCCTCTAAAGTTCCCAAGGCGGGGTCACTCGATAGAGAATGAAAGCTCTCCCAGGCCCTGTCAGGCCTAGTCTCTCGCGAGTACTGTTTGACCTCACACTAAATAGCACTACAATCGTTAAATCATTACAATATGTGTTAAATCATAACATAATTAAATACAATAAAGAAAATAAAGTATGATCTCTCTCGGCCAATCTCTTCGCTGGAAGACGTCCCTGAGCTGCCTCGCTACATTTATGCTGCTTTAATATCTTAAGTATGTTATATGAGTTGGGGAATCTTATCTATAATTCAGAGGTTATCTTCAAGCCCCCTACACAACTGGATTAATTACTAGATTAACTGTGCGACCGATATAACTCATAAAATGAACTTCCAACTCCAGCAGGCGGAACATCCAATGCATGAGGAGTAACAGTCGCATACATATCTCTGATCCTTGACGCTCACTAGGACTTACCCTATTGACCACGTGTTGAGGTCAATAGATTTCATAATCTATATCAAGGACATAGTCGTCGATGTACTTCCTTATAACAATTGTGTTTTCATTATGTTTTCCAGAATTGCTAAATTATGTTCCCCATGCCTAACGCTTTATCATTGTGTGCAGATTTCCCCCAGTTTGAATCCACCATCCTCACTTGTGGTTCCCTATGTTATGTCGGACACCGTTGGGTAATCTACTTGTCTAGGGGTATCTTTAGCCCCTACAAGTATGATGTCTCCGTAGGAGATCTAATAGTTCCTTCAAATTCTCCCTCAATCTTGGCCCTGGCTCCTTTCTCTAGATTAGGTGCCTCGTCAAATGTCAAGGTTCCTCTAGCTGAGGTGGTGTTATTTTAACATGGTTCAACCTCTTGTTAAAAAATAATCTCAAATTCCACCTACAACGGTGACTTAACAATGAAAACACACTTGTTAAGGTTTTTCTTAAAACTCCACCTATAACGGTGACTTAACAATGAAAACACACTTATTAACATTTTTCATCAAACTCCATCACTAACGGTGACTTAACAATGAAAACCACTTGTTAATATTTTTTTGTCAAACTCCGCCAGTAACGGTGACTTAATAATGAAAACCACATGTTAGGATTTTTTGTCAAACTCCACCGGTAATTGTGACTTAACAATGAAAACCACTTGTTAAGATTTTTCGTCAAACTCCACCAGTAACGATCACTTAACAATGAAAATCACTTGTTAGGATTTTTTGTCAAACTCCAGCAGCAATGGTGACTTAATAATGAAAACTATTTGTTAAGATTTTTGTTAGAACTCCTATCCCATTATCTTTTTTAGGTTGTAAGAGAGATCGTTCCTGTTGAAGATCAAACCCAACAAATCCCTTCTCCTGTCGCTTCGCCCCATCGAGAACTAGCTTTCCCGAATGAGTTAAGCAGCAATGACCAAGGTTCAATGACAAATCTTTAGGCTGATAGTGAATCCGACCGCGAATTGCCACTTCCTGATTGTGGCCCCTCATGCCTTTTGCTTGCAGATCCTTTGATAATCCCCTCATGCCTTTGATGGAGGTTGGTGATCTCAGTGTCAAGGCTGCCGAAGAGGATTTACTTAAGGAGATGCAGGCACGTGAGGCCCTGGTTGTTCAACGGGATCAAGCTCATGTTAAACTTGAGGGTTCCATCACTACACAATAAAAAATCCTTACAGTTACTTCAATTCTACCTGGGGATTTCTTTTCTTCCCTAGATCTATAGTTCCCTTTGGGCTAACACCCCTCTTGTATTTTCTTCATATATAATCCTTGAGCGTTAACCCTTAATTTGTTTTTGTAATCATTACAAGTCGTATTAATGAAAAAGATATAACTTTTGTCACCATATGTTGTTTCATTGCAATATCTTTGTTTATCGCAAAGTTCAAACTTTTATAATTTATGAACGAAGTCTTTATTTTCATCTCATTACAAAAGAAATAACTCATATAATAAATTGCACCATAACAAAAACAAACAATTTCTAACTGAAGTTACTAGCCTATACATGATAAACTTTCCACCATTTGTTACAAATCTTGAAAGATTTATCCTCTTCTATTTTAGAAATTAGGCAGTAACTTGAATTGTGGGCCTCCTTTATAGTGAAAGGTCCCTCCCGATTCGTAGCGAATTTAGGCAATGGGATCCCCCGAATGTGCTTCATCGCAGCCTTCAAGACTAAACCCCCTTCCATAAATTTTCTGGGCCTCACCAAGTTATCATATGCTCTTGAGAGGTGCTTCGTGTACATTTGGAAATATTGCATCGCATTATCTATGTTCTCATCTAGGGCTTCCAACTGGACATAACTACTCTTAGGGAGCATGCTACTTTGTAAGCCATATTGGGTAGAAGGGACTTCCAGTTCTACTAACAGAATTTCTTCGGCCCCAAACATAAGTTAGAATGTCATATACCATGTAGGCTTCCTCCTGGTCGTTCGATAGGCTCACAAGACATCTGTGAGCTTATCATCCCACGATCCTGGGAAGTCTTCCAACATTTTGTCTAAAATATTAACTAAATTCTTGTTAGTTTCTTCGTCTTGACTGTCTCCCTTAAGATATGCCACCATTGAGGTATGATAGATGATGGAGTATCTGTCTATAAGCATCGTTACTTCTTTGTTAACAAATGAGGTCCTATTATCAGTAAGGATAACCTTTGGAATCACAAACCTGTAAATAATGTACTCCCTTATAAAGTAATCCACCAGACCTATAGTTTCTCTCTTGAGTGGTATCGCCTCAGCCCACTTTATAAACATTATATCGCCACGAGTATCGTGATCTTCCCCCTCGAAGATGAGTGTATCACCCTTACTAGGTCAAACGCCCAAGTGTGGAATGGGTAAGGAGTGGCCAAAGAATGTAAGTCCACCGAAGGGGCTTGGATCATGTCTCCATGCAGCTGGCATGCCTTACATTTTCACATAAACTCAGCAAAATCCTTCTCCATAGTTGGCCAATAGTAACCCAAGATCATTAGTTGGTCATATAACTTTACTCCTCCAATGTGGGCCGGATCGTGAGCTTATTTCAAAACTTTTGTTGCCTCTTCCTTCGTGATACATCTCAATGATCTATTGAAGTACCCTCTTCGATAGAGCTAACCCTCCTGGACGTAAAACCACGGATCCCTTCGCTTGAGTTCCAATACATCTATCTTGTTCGAAGGAATAACTTCGTCTTTGATAAAGTCGATGTAGGTCTACCTCCAGTCTTCTTAATTTTTAATGAAGTGGCATTCAGCTACCTGAAAGAAGAGTTAGCATTTATCACACCTTCATTGCAACTCCCTTGCATCATGCTGCATTGTTGGACAGAAGTATCCCTCCCTCTGAATTCTTATGTATATATGAATACTCGTTGTTTCGTAGTGTTCATCATGTGTCTTCTTTAATATTTGTTATACTTTTTCTGCATCGACACATCTTGACAACCATCCTCCCACGTTCCTAAAGTAAAGGTTTCCATGATTGGCAAAGTATTGTGCTAGTTCCTTCAGTTCCATCTTGCCTTCCCTAGATTCCAACTACCTCCTAATCTCTCCCCTCTAATCCAAATCACCTTCCATGGGTAGGATTGATTGCACAATTGATGGGGTTATTCTCTATTAGATCACCACAGTAGTTGTATCAGTTTTTATAGTTAATTTTTGAGTAATTGTGGCATAGGCATCAGCATATTTATTCATCATTATGGGATGCCTTCTTATCTTGACTTGATGGAACCGATTGATCAGGCGTTGGATGATCGTTCTATAAGGCACTAGATCGAGGTGCTTCCGTGCATATTACCCATTCACTTGTTGGACTACCAAGTTTGAATATCCTTTGATGCATAATGAATGGATCCCCCTTTGAAGGCACTCTAATAACCCTAGTACCAACGCTTCATATTCTGCTTCGTTATTAGAGCAAGGAAATCCAATTTATAGGAAAGGCAAAATTACTCCTTCCTTTTAGAGAATATAACCCTTGCCCTACCTTTATTTTCCAGCAAAGAACCATCGAATTGTTGTCATACAAAAAATTCACCTACAAGTCGTTTCCTGGAATGCTTTCTCGGGGTGGCTCAAATACCTCGGATAGTAAAATTGCTAATAAATCTGCGTACACTTGGCTCTTAATCGTGCGAGGGACCACACATTTTAAGTCATACTCTAAAAGAATAAGGAACCACCTAGCTGATCTTTTAATCAAAATAGTTATTTCCAATAAAAACTTAATTGGGTCACATCATGTCACGATGTGAATTGTGAAAGATAGCATATAATGTCTGAGTTTTTATGCTACAAAAACTAAGGATAGACAATTTCTTTCTAAACTACTATACCTTACCTTTGGTCCATGTATGATCCTTCTCGAGTAGTAAACTGAACTTTCTTGACCATCGGCTTCCTGCATTAAGAGTGCTTCGACAGACCTGGTGGTAGATGTGAGGTAGAGTTGCAACGGTATCCCTGCTCTTGGAGAAATCATCGTTTGTGGATAAGTGAGCAGCTTCTTTAACCTGGTTAAAGACTCCTAGTGAGCTTCCTCCCTTCTGAATTTCGTGCCCTTTCACAGCAGCTCCATCAACGGGTGAGTTATTTCGACGAGTTTTGGTACAAATCTCCTAAGGTATGAGACTTTACCGAGGAAACTCTTGAGTTCCTTCTTCATTCTTGTAGATGGAATTTCTAGGATTTCTCGTTGCTTGTCCTGGTATATTTGTACTCCCTGTATATCCACCACGAAACCCAGGAACTTCCCACTTGTGACCCTGAAATCTCACTTTAATGGGTTCATCTTCGGTTTGTATTTTCCACAGCGAATGAACACCTTTCTCAAGTCATCTAAATGAGACTCTTAATTCTTCGACTTGATGACCAAATCATCCACATAAAATTCCAAAAACTTATGAAAGAAGTCATGGAAAATGGCCATCATCGTCTTCCGATACGCTGCCCCAACATTCTTTAACCCGAAGGGATCACTTTGTGCATGAAGTTATCCAATGGGGTCCTGAATGTCGTCTTCTCGATATCTACTAGATCCATATTGATCTGGTTGTATCCCACATACCCATCTATAAAGCTATACATATCATAACCCACCATTGCATAAATCAATATATCAATGGAGGGCACAAGGAACTCATCTTTTGGGTAAGCTCTATTCAAATCTCTGAAGTCCACACAGATCCTTATCTTGTTCTTGTCCTTTTTTCTACTAGGATGATGTTTGACAGCCAAAGTGTATATTTTATCGGTTCGATGAACCCTGCCATTAGAAATCAGTCAACCTCCTCTTTGATCTTCAAATCCATCTCTATTTTTTAAGTTCTTATTGCTTACTTCATCGGTATAGCTAAAGGAATAAAGTTGAGATTGTGGAAACTCACTTCTTCATCTAGGCCCTCCATCTCAATGTACTTCCATGAAAAAAAGTCCCTATATTCCCGAATCAGCTCAACCAAAACCTTTCTTTTCTCCTTTCTTAGATCCTTCGAAATAAAGATGAGTCGTGGGTCTTCTCCTTTTTCGGCTAAGTCTAACTGCTTTAGTTCTTACACTTGTGGCTTCGACCGATCTGTTATATACTATGGATGTTCTCCCACTTTTTCTACAAACTCCTGTATGTCAGAGTTGTCAATGACCATAGATTGTCCCTATTGGTCTATCAAGAAACATTCATACACTAGGTTAGCCTCTTCACCGTCTTCTAGATTAGCTCCTTCGACTGCCTGCTCACACCCTCGGAATAGGTAAATCACTCTTCCATCCTCCATGATTTTCTTCTTTCATTGCCTGCTTTCCGTAACAACTGCCTTCCTCTTCTTTTCCCTCAAAACTTCTGACAGTCTGCTTCCCGAAAGCCTGCTCAGCACACTCTATCGTTGAGCCTCATGCTCCATCGAATCCATCCTAGGCCCCATTCTATCCCTAAACTACTTTAAGAGGTTCTATTTCTTGGGATTGGCAAGGTGAGCTTCCTCGATAATTTCCTTTCCTTGCCCCTTCACCGTTTTGGCTATTCACGCATCTCATTCATTCTCTGATGGGGGTAACCCTCTCTCCTTCCATCTTCGTATTAACACCCCGAAATTTTCCTCCAGCTCCGTGTAGAAAGCTGAATCAACCAAATGAGCTTCTTCGATGGAGAAAGGCTTCTTCATTGCACGTATTATGATTTCAGTCCCCTTCACATTTGCCTTGGGACATTGGTGATATGTCTAAGGAACTAAACCATGGTAGTGCATCCCCACCCTACCTATCAAAAGGTGGTACGAAGTAGCACTCTCAATCACGTTGAATTTTATGTGCGAAGTAAGGTTCCCCATCACAATCTCCACGTTCACATATCTAATTGATTTGGACGATTTATTATCATAGCCAGAAATTACCAAAGGCATTAGTATCAATCTTTCTTCTAGAATGTTGGCTATCTAGTATGAACTGATAGGCATGATGTTTATCGATGCTCCCCCGTCCATCAAGGCCCTTGCAAAACTCACACCATTAACACTAGTCATTACGTACAGGGGCTTGTTATGTGGGAATCTCAGAGCCCTATCAGCGCCGCTAAAGGTTACTTCAGACAAAAACTTCCTCACCAACCTAGCTATGGGCCCCTTCCACCTCAGCAATGGAACTGCGTTCTTTTGTGCAATATATAGAATCGATTGCTCTAATCGACACTCCTTTGGCATCCCCACTTAGTCAAAGAATCGTAAGAACTTAGGTGACTGCGAAATGACTTGGTACTCCAACCTTTGATCTATCTCTTCTCCTTCTAAGTTGTACATATCTTCCACATCCCTTACATTAGCTTCACCATAAGCTCTCACCACGTTGGCCATCGCCCTAGTACAGTCCTCCAATGCATCCTCAAAATTTTCTCATTGGATATCCAGTCCTCTTGCTTCCCACTCAACCACCTCATTATAAGTAACTTCAAAGTTCACTCCCTGTGCTGGCAAGGGATTGGCATTAAAATTCTCCTATAGGATCTGCAAAGTCCCCGTCTCCGTATGCTTGCTGATTATTTTCCTTAGTGTGAAGCAGGTTTCTGTTGGGTGACCTACCTTTTGATGGATCTAGCAGTATTTGGGATCAGCTCTCGTTGCGGTATCTGATTCCACGGTGGGGATGCCCTTGGTTTCATGCATCGTTCCCCCTTAGACCATAGCATTGTAACAACTGATAGTCTCTTCGATAGTGCAAGGTGGTGGTGGTGGGTCCTCTCTGTCCCTAATGAACTTCCTTTTGTTGTCCTTCTTTGGCTGTTTGGATCCTTTTCCTCCATCGGCATACGTAACCCATGGGGGTTAGCCCTGTGATGAGACGGGTTGTATCGACTGCCTAAACATCACAGGAATCACGACGTGATTTGGCCGAACAACTAGTGATATATTCCTTGACGCTTTTAGAAAAGACGCAAAAGTTCCTTTGCACATTTCGTTGATGAAATGGCAGCTGTGCTCTGGGAGCAAACCTTCAGCACAAAGCTGCAGCAGTTTGGACTCTTTGGCCTCTTCTCTTACATCGAGGGATCTCTCCATTAACCTTCGAAGGTATGCTACCACATCCTCCCCCGGCCGCTACTTCTCCCTTCCTAGCTGGGTCAATGTGAACTCATCTTCTGCCATGAACATCACGTGGATTTCCTCCCACATTGAGACACTTTTAGGTGCCAATTGGGAGTACTAGGTGTAAGCCTTATCGGTTAGAGATTCAAAAAACTCCCTCAACCTAAGCTTCTTGTTGTTGTAGTGAGCCGCCAGATATTCGATGAAGCATTTGATATGTTCCTTCGAGCTCCCTCCATTTTCCTGTATATTTGTTAAAGATGGGAGGAATTTAGTCCTTTGGGTAAAGCTTATCATTGTATTCCTAGGGATAAGGAGTACGAAAATAGTCATACACCAGTACTGCCTCGATGGCTGATTATGAGGAAGTTTGTATCAGTTTCAACATCTCTTTCTGCATTTCTTTACTCATTTCTGTAACACCCCGCATAATTAAATACCGGGTGATCAGTCCTTTATTAAATTAAAATCATAGTGAACGGTGTGGTTCATTATTAGCATCACTGTCGACAACAATTTTCCATTTTAATCACCCTATTAATAATTAAGCTAAGTTTCAAAACATTTTAAAATAATATTTCATTTATTAGATTCCATAATAAAACCCTTTAAATCATAACAATTTATGACTAAGGCGAGTAGGGTGTTCACGGGTCGGTTCGGGTCGGTTTTGGACCCTAATTCAAACCGAACCGATCGGTTCGGTTTTGGAAAAGGTCAGACCGAAACCGAACTGACTATGAAAAAACCCGTCGGTTTTGGTTCACGGCGATTTCGGTTCGGTTCAGTTTCGGGTCGGTTTTCGACGGTTTCATGTTTGGGCCGGGTTTTTTAAGGGCGGTTCGGTTTGGGTCAGTTTTTAAAGGTGGGTAATGGTTTTTGGATATAAAAATATAAGTTATTTAGGTTTTTTGTAATATATATATTGGTTTCGGGTCGGTTCGGTTTGAGTTGGTTTTTCCCACTTATAAACCTTCAACTGAACCGACATAGTCGGTTTTTTATATCCGTAAACCGTAGGCCGAACCGGGCTAAAAAAAACCGGCGATTTCGGTTCGGTTCGGGCCGGTTTGGTTCGGTTTTCAGGTCGGGCAGGTTTTTTGAACACCCCTAAACGCGAGAGATAAATAAAATAATCCATTTAAATGAAATGCGAACTAGAAATCTAAACCCAAATAAATATCCACAAATGTAATCCACACGACAGAAGAATAAATCCCAAATAAGCACTGATTACTGGGAACATAAATAAATACAAAATATCTAATCGGTCTAAATTTAAATAGGAAATGGGCGACATATGCCCTATCTAAGAAGAGACTAGATCAGAAGCTTAATTAAAGGATAAATCATCTTCTGCAAAGATCTACAACTCCCACATAAGCTGCAGCACATCCAATCCAAAGAGTCTATGCGTGACGCCTCTGTGGTTGGGCACCTGTAATATATAAATATATATATATACAAGAGAAGAAAGAAAATGAGAGGAAATGGGTCAGAGCCCGAGTGTAAAAATATCTTTTTAAAACGGTTTAACAAGTATTTAAAATACTTACTAGTTGATATGACATACATGTTAGTACGAAACACCCTCTTGAGAATTCACACCTCCCATCTAGTGTGCACACCAATCGTACTACTAAAATATCATAAGTCTAACCCAAATTCTCCTCCCATAAGTTATAGTACGCGAGACTGTATGATTAAAATTTATTTAAGTTAACATCTTCTTAAGAATTATTTAAGCCAATTATGTGTATCTCAGTACTCATGTGAAATCTCATGCACATACTACAATTTGGAACACATATTCAATGTTTATCGACTTACACGCACAAAAGAAGAATTTCAGGTATATGTATATATCTCACACCATATATATATATATATATATATATATATATATATATATATATATATATATATATACAATACATCCCCCCATATGAAATCTATGGTGCTGGCATACTCTACTATCCAGTCCCTGTACCTCTCGTACAATAAGGGAAATACTAGTTCGGATTCACTCTCGAACCCTATTAACATAAACACACATATTGGAGGAGAATCCTAGTTCCCAGTCCTAAAAGGTCAGGACATACCCCTCACGCCTCTTACGACCATCTGACTATCATTCTCAGATAGCCTGTATCAAGGATACTATATTCTACGGTACGAGTTAATATCCCCCATAAAGGCTCAATCGAGATAAGATTTAGCGGCACGGAAACCCCCATGATATCAAGTACCTCGGTATGATTATACACAGATATATATAAATACACACACAAACACACACACGCACACACATATATATATACCTTCACATATATTAACTTGGTTTGCCCACGACTAATAATAAATATCGTAACCAAGCTTGGCCCATATCACCCAAGTCCTACGTATAATTAACTGGTCCAATTTATTCTCAATTATCGCCCTTTTATAACTTCTTCTCGTCCCTATAAGTGTTTCCTTTTACTGGATGTAAATTCAGTAGGCGTACCCTCACCATCATATTGGTCTAAGTCTCTCGAGTCTCCCGATATCACACTTAACATCTTCATGATTTCTATTAAATTTTATACCCTATTATCCCACGGATATCTCATGTATAAATTACATATATCGGAACTCACATAGACCCTACTGGTCCTCCCCATAAATCCGTTATTATCTATAAATGATATCCAAGGTTTGTACGCCCTTTGCTCGAATCAATTCAAAAGGAAAAAATTATTCAATTTCTAGGAGGGTTCGATCGATCGATGAAGAGGGGTCGATCGATCGATCCATCGATCGATCGACATTCTTGAGTCGATCGATCGATCGAACAGTTATTGCCCAGATTCTGCAACTATAACCTACCGTTTTCCTCTACAAACTTCACCCAAAACACCATTAACGAATCCCAAACTCCTAAACAATAATAAGGAATGTTACATCAACCTTCATGGACAATTCATAACATAAATTTCCTCTGAATTCATCAGTAATCATTCTCAACTGAATCAAAACTCAAAATATAGTCCTTAACCCCAGTTTTCTTTAACTTCTTCGAGAATTTCATTTAATGACAGATGTTTATTTCTACTAGGTATAATTCCATTTTCAGCAATTCAATTTCAGTAAGTGATTATCCTAACATATTATATATTCTACAAGATTCAACAATCCATCCCAAATATCAAAATTATTTCATGAAACTTAAATATTATTTACTACACTATCATGGATGTGATATCAACCAAATTTGTAGCAAAAAAGATACTTGCCTCAGAGATGAAAGTTTGATTCTCAGGTGTTGATGGGTATGGTTGCGTCCCTCGTTTCCTGATCTACGCGATGGTGGTGAAATTCGGCAAAGGTGGTGTGAGTTGGTGGTTCTCCTCCTTGGAAGGTTTCTCTCTTCTCTCTAACTTAGCCTCTTTGCAATTCTATCACTCCTAACCCTCGAGGACTCCAATTCCCATCATTTTTAACCCTATAATTTTCGTACATAATTAAGCCTAAAAATGGCTACTTACTAAAACGCCCCCTCGGGTTGTCAGTTGGCATAAAAAGTTTCGGGACCCAAAATAAACCCTCGGTTACCCTTTTCTGACTATCTCGATCCTTCCGAACACGTTCGCTCACTCGAAATGACCATACATGCGACTTATAATTCATTTACTCTATATTGCATTAATTTAGTCTCGACATGACACAAGTACATCCCGACTTTAAATTTTGTAATTGTCGTGTTATTCACTCGCGACAATTTTTAATAAATCAATTCTATATATTACCTTACTCATTAAGTAATTTCCATCAGATAATTACTAACTCTCGTCACGCTAGTAAATATTTATTTTAATTTCTAGATTAATATTAATTTAATTATATCCCAATTTAATTTAATAAAAATCCCATAATAAATAAATATAAGCCATAAAATTACGGGGTATTGCAATTTCCTGTAAGGCGGATGTTATTATTTTCTCGGTCGTTGGAGTAATAGGTTGAGGAACCACCGGTGGAATACCCATTGCACCTGGCGTACCCATCACAGGTGGAATGACCTTCACGCCTGGGATACCCACCGTTAGAACAGGAGTGGGTATTGTGTTCGTAGGATCAGTCCCCATTAGAGCTGAGCTAAATGGGTCTATCAGAGCCGCCATTGGTGTTACGAAGGAACTGGGGTCAAATCCACCCAAACTGTTGTGGTAAAAGAGTTTGTAGAAACTAGAGGAACTTACCCATGAGAAGAGCCATATCTGCCTATCCCATCCCAGCACTAGTGGAAGCTTACATCACCCCTGGGATGCCAGTTGTCGTTTGAACTGGGGACACCTCGACCCGAGAAACCCTATCTTTGGCAGCCTCCAGCTCCCACGCAGCTTGTTCTTCATTACACTGAATGGCATCAAAATCTATGATAAGGTTAACATTATCTTGCGCCATACTTTTAGGAGAATACCTCCCCAGCAGAGTCACCAAATTTAAAAGGGTAGTCCCCTTGTAGCCTGGGAGTGTGAAAATACTAGTTGCGGTGTAACACTTATAAGTATAGTGATAAATGATAACCCAGAAACTCCTTTAATGAACACAAGTAAACACACAATATTATATTTGATTAACACTCAGATTGGACTCACAACACACTCGTGTGTAACTCAAAAAATGATAAACGAAACTCAGAATTAACTCAGTCAGAGGGAGGGAGGAGTAAGCACCCAAGATACACCTTGGCAGACAGCCAAACACGCCAACAACTCCTGTAAGATATCCAGTTAGCTATTCAAATATTTGAAATAAATGACAATGATGAGTGAGTAAGAGATATGATTTGCAATAACTTCTCCATGGTATCTTCTATCTCTCGCCGATAAATATCTAGAAAAGAACCCCTCTCTCAGAGGTGGTTGAGGTCAATAAATAGGCCCCACACCACTCCCTATATTCCTTAGCGCCTTACAGATGTAATCAGACATACCCCCATGCTTTACGTCACAAATATTTAAAACCTCATGGATTAGTCAACTTTATGTCATAAATATTAAATTACAAGACATGCCTTTTGCCTAACCACTGTGCGTCAGATGACTGTCAGCACATATGTGGCTCACCAAATTGTCTGACAACCCCAATACCACAATGGTTTACTCAAGTATAGATTGGACAGTGTTTAGCTTGTTGGGACCATCACCTAAAGTAGATGTAGGACAAGACCTAAGCTGCCTTACTTATCAATCCTCCAAACCGAGTCCCTCTGAAGTTCCCACGATGAGGTCACTCGATAGAGAATGAAAGCTCTCCTAGGCCCTGTCAGGCCTAGTCTCTCACGAGTACCATTTGACATCACACTAAATAGCACTAAAATTGTTACATCATTACAATCTATGTTAAATCACAACATAACTAAATAAAAAAAAAGAAAATAAAGGATGAGCTCTCTCGGCCAGTCTCTTCACTAGAAGATGTCCCTGGACTGCCACGCTGAGTTGGCTCGCTACATTTATGCTAATTTAATCTCTTAAGTCTGTTATATGAGCTGGGAAGGCTTATCTATAATTCAGAGATTATCTTCAAGCCCCTTACACAACCAGATTAATTACTAGATTAACTGTGCGACCGGTATAACTAATACAATGAACTTACAACTCCAGAAAGCGTAACTTCCAATGCATGAGGAGTAACAGTCGCAAACATATCTCTGATCCTTGACGCTCCCTAGGACTTACCCTATTGACCAAGTGTTGAGGTCGGTAGGTTTTATAATCTCTATCGAGGACATAGTCATCGATGTACTTCCTTATATAGTTAGATGAAATGGGATTCGTTGGGATCCATGAAAAATCAAGTTATAAGGAGGGTCTTACTGATCAAGGAAACATGGTTCATGCCAATACCAAACTCAGAATCATGTATAACCTTTTACATTATGAGAGTATTAAGCCAATTGTGTATATAGCGAATATTTCCAGCATCACTCAGAGCAGAATTTATATTAACAAAGGCCTCGTCATAAACATCCATCCATACCTAGAGAGGTTTTTTATTGAATTGGAATATAAGATGGTTAATTTTCTCAATCAAAATTTTTATGGTTGATACTTTTTTTAGCATAGCCTTATTAGCGCTCTCTAGCTCGTTTATTAAACAACATTCCTTCTGCCTTTGGGGGAGGATTGACCCTTAGTAGTTATAACTTTTATCATTTAAATCTTTTAGAGTTTTTCTAGCTATCTTAGTTGGGCATTATCTTCTTCCAAAAAGGAAGCGCCCTCTCCAGCCTAGTCACTGGATATGGGCTTATTGAGTCTTTCAAGCTCAACCCTTAGATCGTTGTTCTCCTTCTCAAGGATAGTGGCAAACTCTCTAGTGCCCACCAGATCGTCATTCAAAATGAAATTTCTTCTTGAATGAGAAGATTCAATAGCGGCGAGTCTCTCATCAAATACTCTCTCTACTCAGGTCGGAAACGAAGATCCAATTACGCCTCTTATTATCTTCTAGAACTAGTATATAAAATAGGGCCTTAGCGGGAATACACTAATCATAAACTATAATAGATGAAAATATATAAATATTAGTTACGATAATTTAAAGCAAACATTAGAGAGAGAGAGAGAGAGAGAGAGAGAGAGAGAGAGACCAGGTTTATATGGTTCAGCCTAAAGTGGTGCCTATGTCCACAAGTGTCGTGTTGATTATATTGATTTTAATGGAAAAAATCCATGGTTGAACTGTGATTACAGGTCTTATGATCACTCTAGAAATACGCAGAATAACAGTATAGAAAAAAATCTCGTCCCCCTTAAAATGAGGGATAGTGTGCTATATATAGGCTGTTAAAGTAGAGAAAGAGTATAGGGACAGGTGTCATGCCTTTATAGGATAGGCAGTTACACATCTTACACGCAAGTAGGGATGATAATAATGAGTTTATTATGCATACATAGAGGAGGAATATTTACATATCTCCCATATGCATGCTTTATATGGCTATTGTTGACGTCATTATATAACATGGTACATGCTTATTTTGACGGTGTTATTTAATAATGTTAACTGTTATGAGCTAGTTGAGTTAAGTTGACTGTTTATGATGCTAGGGATGACTACAATTGCACTGGTCTACCAGATGAGTAACTAAGTCGACCTCCTTTAAGGATAAATTAGTCAAGTTATCGCCCTCTGATTGGTTCCTGGGTTATGTCACATTCATGGTGTTATAAAATCCCACAACACTTTGGTCAGGATTGAGCAATATAGCTAATTCTTTAAGGTATTACATCTTATGAGTATGCGCTGAGAAGATTGAATGAGTGAAGTGTTATCCCGTGGGAAAGTCGACTTCGCTAATTTTCTCATCTTAGAATCTTCTCGACAGATGCCGAGATGAAAGACTAGTAATTATTTTGCTTGGAATTGAACTTGTCATGCATCAAACATTGAGGATGATGTCTGGTTGAGTTAAGACGTGCATGCCTGGGGCATTGTATGTCATTATGCGTTATGTCTGTCCACTTTTCTAGTCATGATATTATGCGTTGTATTAATAGAGGTAATTATTACTACCCAAAAAGTATAAAAGCCAAATTTTGAATCATGTTAAACTTTCCAAATTCATTTTCACACATATGTTTTCTTTTAGAAAGAGAAACGCCTTCCTCTTACTAACTTCTTCTTCTTCGATGAAACTCCTTCTGTCTTCTGCTATTTCTACTTGATTCCTTATTTGGAATCCTATTTTGGCGAGTTTTTTCAATTTTCTCCATACGTAGATAGAGATTGAATGTTATTTTTATTTTCTTTAGCTCCTTTAGGTTTTTAGGTATGTTATTTCCCCTTTAGCTTTCTGAATTGAGTTTTTCTACAATTTCTTCCCTTTTGGGTTGCGATTTCTTATTATTAGTAGTAGCTGTTGGTTAATTTAACTTTGAGTCATGGTTTAGTTGTCTTAGGTTTCCATTAAGTTTGTTAGTCTAGGGTTTCCCAAGTTTAAGGCTTTTTAGGCATTATAGAGTTTCGTCTTGCCCAAATCTCTTGTTTCTGAGTCAAATAGCCCTCATAACTGTGTAAACCCCAAACTCCATCTTTCCTATATGAGTGGATTCTTATGTTCAAAGGTGGTCACTTTATTTAACATAGTTTGAGTCATCTTGTCCAGGCATCATTGCTAGGATCTTCACAAAATCTCTCCAGGTTGTTCAACCTAAGGATGAGCCTATTCATCCTAGGTATACTCCCTTTATAGCCTCTTCTACTAGTTATCCACGCCTCCCTACGGATGTGTAATCTCACTGTCCTGAGTTTTTGGGACTAAAAATAAGTTACCAGGTTGAACACCAACATGGTGGTGTTATTTTGTGAATATGGTCTCTGATAGTTCCATTATTGACTTAGAAGCTTTGGCTGAAAGAGTCATGTCTGATAGACTCATTACATCCCCTTGTCTTATTGATGTATCCTTTGGTGAGGAGAGTACTTCTAGTATTGACTCCAATGACCTCTCCAACACCGGTTCTAGGAGGCATGCCTGCAATGCTTGAGGATGAGTTGAATGCTCGAAGGGTAAAGTGCATCATTCCTATTAACATTGTGACTAGGATGCCTAATTGTGACATAAGAGTTTATGATCATCTAAATGCATATGAGGTTTTCTCCCCTTGTGGTAACTTTAACTTGGACTTAGTCTTCCCTTACACCCAGTTATTAGGTCCATCTTGAAGGGTAATAGTGGTGCTCCTACCCAACGCCCCCCAAGGCATATAGAAAAATTATTGGGTCGATGATGTTTTGGAAGGACCGAATTGATTTTCATCTTTCTATATACATATTTAGGTTCTTCCATGGCTTAAAGGATAATGCCAAAGCTTCAGGTATTACTTCGCACCCAGGAAGTCCCATTTGAGGATGGTTAATGTTGTCCAGTCTAGTAACCATAGTTGGAAAAATCAATTTCCATTTATTAAGGGTGAATGGGAATTCAGAGCCCATGAGAAGGAGAGGTTTATAATCTTCCCTACGAATGGGTAGGGATGAATAAAATTGGTAAACGTTTGTTTTCATTTTCTTTCTGATTTCCCTTTGACTTGTATTGTGTGATACCTTTGTTTAACTTTTTCAGTGAAGAAAGATCAGGTGCTTCCTCATATATGGCTAAACTAAGTTGAGATTTTTTATGTGCCCAATCCCCTAAAGTTTGAAGACCTTTTATTTGTGGCCAATTTCATGCGCTTCGAGCATCACACTCCCACTGGTGATGTTCCTCTGTAAAGACATTAGTTCCCCTGGTAGTAGAAGGACCTGTTAAAGTTGATCAGGCGGTCGAGGCTGACTAGGGTGATAATGCCAAAGTTCAAGCAGGTGATAATATTTTATTATATCTAATTAATTTTTACTTATGTGTTGTGATACGATTAACTATTTAATTTTGTGAACCTTCCAGTTCTATTACCTCAGGCTTTATTGTTGAACCTTACAATGGGATGGAACCTCTAGCGGTTGATCGTGATGCTATAGACATCACTTTCCATAAAATGATGGAGGTATAGTAGAAGAAGAAGGTTTATGCTGAGACCAAGTCCAAGAAGATAGTTGATATCCAAGAGAGGGTTGATGTTGAGGATAAGAAATAAGTTGAGATAAATGCTCATAGGAAAGATGAAGTGGAAGTATCTACTCAGGAAAAATCAAAGGTTAAGGCACTAATGTTTTCTGGTCCTTTTGTTGCACGTGACATGAATCACCTTGTAACTTTAACAACTCAAAGAGACCCTAAGGTTCTATGGGTGGCTAAGTCTAAACCAATTAGTTATGTCATTGATATTGTTCAAATCAAGGGACAACCTTCTCATCGACTCATTCGTGGTCAGGGATCAGCCTCCAGTTATGGCGAGCTTATATACTTCAAGTTTGAACCTAATAATCCATCAAAGCTAAGGATCTGAAATATAATCCAAACTCCATTTTCCACCACACAAATGCTACTGATTTTCTTAGTTATTACGAGTATATTAAGCATTTTGAGTTTTTTAGGGGTTATGACCCTGATGCCTTTTTAAAGTTGGTGCAGCTTAATCTTTTAGTGGAAAGCCTGTTAAAAAAATTCCGTCTATTTATGTTTATACTTTGTTACCTACTGATCTTTTTTTACTTTTCTATTAGGGTTCAATAGATGCCACTATTTTGAGAGATAAACGTTGTGACCAATCATATCACTTATGAAGAGAACAAGATCACTATTACTGCACTCACTAAGGAAAACACCTAGTTGAAGGATCTAATGAGATGCAAAAATCTTGTTGCAAGCTTCAGGAGAAGGAAGATCGGGTGGTCTCAAAAATGATATCTCTCAGCTAGATGAAAGAGGATATCTAAAAGCTAAAGGACCAGGCTGGCACTGATACCATCAAGTTCCAAAGTCTTGAGGAGGTCTTTAAAAAGGCCAATAATGAGATAATTGTGTCTAAGAAGGGGTTTTACACAACCAATCGAGAGTTGGTTAGGCTGAACCAAAGGCTTGTTAAAACAAATGAAACTCTAGTTAAGGTTGAGGAAACTGGGGTGGAAAAGTTCAAATGGTTCGTTGACTGCAAGGATCCATTGATTAGGCATAAATTCTTCCCATTTATCCCCTTAATTTAGAGGCTTTTATTGCTCCGCAAAGTGTAATTCGAGTGGATTCATATCATATCATTTCTATTGAAAAGTTTCTAATGAGTACGTTGAGTTTCGTGTATTTTCTATCTATTTTGTAGGTATTCAGTGTTTAGGAAGGACCGACATCCCAATCTGAGTTCCGTACCAAATGCTTCAAGGATATACAAGGAGAAAAGTTCCTGAAATGATGGAACTGAACCTAAAGGAGGGAAAACGAATCGATCACATCCTGGGAAAGCTCCTATAAAGCACTACAAAGATGGAGCTGAACCGAAGTGGAAGGAAAATGAACCAAACCTATACCTAGAAAAATTTCTATAAAGTAATGACAAGATGGAACCGAACTGAAGAAGTGGAAAAATGAACCAATCCTATGCTCAAAGAACTTTCTGTAAAGGCTGTCAAAGATGGAACCGAACCGAACCCCTTAATAGGATCGGTTCTGCTTTCGAAAATTCGAACTTATCCACTTGTAAAATTAGACTCCTTCATGGATTAAACTCTTAGTATTCGTAACTTATAAATTTTAAAATCCTCCTAGACATAAGAGGAGGCTTCTGATTCGTTAGGGAAGTTTTGGTAATCAGTTTTAGAAAAGAAGAACAATAAGAAACCCTAGCTTGCTAGTAGTTTTGTAATTCAAATAATACCATTTTGATTCTTGTTTTAATTATTACAGTAGTTACTTTTCTAATAGCAATTTCATCACTCTTCATTGTCGCTCAGTAGTAAAAATGTTTTCTTTCATTCCAAACGCATTTTCTTCCAATTTTCATATGTCTGGATAAGTTTTCAAGGGTTGTGATGCATGAACCCCACCCGATGTAATTCACGCTAGTGAAAATAGATTTCGGAATTAAAACTTAGATGAATTGTATCGTAATTCATATGATACTACTTTATTTCAGCATTTTCTTACATACTGTGCGGGCTACGATCCCTCATATGTATAAAACTTAGGAGAGATAAATACCGAATTTTAATTCAACCTTTGCTTACGTACTGTGCGGGCTACGATCACTCATATGTGTAATACTTAGAAGCATTAAAAAGTTGGATTCATTTAAAACTTTAATTCTGAATCTAGTATCTTACGAGGTGAATTACTAGGGTGTGGGATATTGTAAGTCGGCTTATTTTTCTCCATTCATCGTTAAAATTTTAGTCAAGTTTTTGAAAATTCTGCAGTAGGATAATTGCATTCATAATTTCATTAGTTAATCATTTTCAAAATTGCATATAGTTGTAGTTGATTCACCAGTCAAATCACCTTTTCCTTTTTCTTTAGAGTCAAAGTTAGGGTTCCTTTGTCTGTCCAACATCGTTACGACTCAGTTTGTCCTATTTCCTTGAGGATCGATACTCGACTTATCGGATTATTACTTGAGCGACGGGCTTGCACTTGATCCTAGAGATAACGCACTTCTGAGACACATTCTTAGTCGCGTCAAGTTTTTGGCGCCGTTGCTGGGGAATTAGGTAGACTTAGGATTAGATCCAGTCAATCTAACACTTTGACCAAAAATTTCCAAAAATCCAAAAACATAAAAAAAAAAAAAAAGTAAAAGCGTAAAAAGAATTCTTCACCGTCTCTCATAATCCTGTTCATGCAAAATCTCGAACTCACTCTAACTCCCCAAAATACTCCAACCATCATTAATGAAAACCCGATAGTTGAGTATAACCCTGATAGCCCTCACACTCCAAACGTTCCACAATTCTGGGTCGCACTCCCACGCCTCCACACTCTATTGCAAGTTACACTCCGACATCTCTCTTAGGACACACCACAGAGCACGCTCCGAGTATACCAAGTGAGGATACAAAGTCATCAATTGAGAGAGCCATGTCACAACACGGTAGTGCAGCCGTAGGTGAGGAAGAGGTCTCGTACCGCCCTTTGAAAGAAATCATATATCCCGAGCACATTGTCACTCCGGGATGCATTCTACTCTCGTATAATGCAGTGAAATTTTGCTTTAAGAATGGGATGATCTAGATGCTTCCCCACTACCATGAAATGGAATCTGAAAAGCCATATCTCCACATCCGGGAATTTGAGGATGTGTACGAGACCCTCAGTGATCAAACTTGCACACAAGATGTGATCCGCCTCAAACTCTTCCCATTCTCACTAAAGGAGAAGGCTAAAACCTGGCTATGGTCTTTATCTCCAAACTCGATTGCATCCTGGAATGAGTTGCAATGTAAATTGCTTAAGAAATTATTTCCTAAACATCGAATGAACTCCATCAAGGCTCAAATTCAAACCTTTTGACAATTAGAAAATGAGTCGTTCGATCGATGTTACGATTATTTTAATGAGTAAATTACTTTGTGCCCTCATCATGGACTTGATAAACTATAAATCATTTCCTTCTTCCATAATGGGCTGAATAAAAATTCCAAACAACTCATTGAAACCATGTGTGATGGTCCCTTTGTCGACCTAGACACCAACGATGTTGAGCTTCACCTGAGGTATGTCGCCGAGACTACCCAAGCATGGGATACATTTAACCCTAGCGCTCATAATCTAACTCTCCAAATGACCATCACTCCATCGGTGCCTGGCCTATTTCACGTAGAAAAGAATACTATGACGGACAGTCGACTCGATATACTTGAGAAAGGAATGCGAGAATTACTTGAGATATGTGCGAGAGGACCAACTGGCACCATCCCGAACCCCATTGAGAAGGTGTGTGCTATTTGTGAAGCGGGACATTCAACAGAGGAATGCCCGACGATACCCACCTACAAAGTTATGCTTCAAGAACAAGTGAGTGGTATAGGAGGATTTAAGGGTAATTTCGGTGCACTGTACGGGAATTCTTACAACCCTTCATGGAAAAACCATCCTGGTTTTAGCTATGGGAAACCAAATGATGCGATGAATCCTAATTCACATGTCGCCCCTCCTCCACCATCGCACTTTCAACAAGCACCACACATGCAAGAACATGTGCAGGCACCACCACCTTAGGGGCCATATATCACTCCACCGCGAAGAAATCTTGAGGATACAATAAACTAATTCATCACTACCTAGAATGCAACCACTTCTAGAATTAAGCGCATGATCAACGACATAAATGAAAATATTTCAAAGTTGCAATCATCATTGAGTATCCAAGAGAAGGGCAAGTTTCCTGCCCAGGGCCAAAGACCTCCCCAAGGTTAAACTAGTGTTAGCTCCACCCTTACAGAAGATCAGGAGCAACGTCAAGCTATGACCACTCTTCGTAGTGGAAGAGTCGTTGATTTATCACCTCCTCCACACAACGCACCCAAAGGCAAGGAGATTTCGTCCGGTACAAAAGAGGCCGAAGATGTCCCCTTAAAAGAGAGTGATAAAGAAAACACTAGTGAGCCCGAGGTAGTAGTGAAACCACCCTCTGCGGCACCATTTACTCAAAGATTAGTTCCCGCCCATAACAGGACCATAAGTGAGGAAGTGCTAGAAGTACTTAAGAACTTAAAGTTGAACTTACCTTTCCTCGATGTAATAAGGCAAATTCCATCCTATGCTAATGTCATAAAAGACTTATTGACAGTTAAAAGGAGGATGAAGGTAAAAAAGAACGTGTTTCTAGTACAAAATGTGAGTTCTATACTTCTTAATGATCTCCCCCCTAAGTATAAAGATCACAGTGCCCCCACCATTTACTGCACCATTGGAGAAAACAAATTCGAAAAGGCTTTACTCGATTTGGGAGAAAGTGCCAACATTCTCCCTTATTCGATTTATAGGAAACTTGATCTGGGTGATCTTAAGCCCACAAGGATCACTCTCCAGTTAGCGGATCGAACCGTGAAGATACCAAGGGGTATAGTTGAGGACGTGATAGTCCAAGTGGAGACTTTCTACTTCCCGGTAGATTTTGTCATTTGGGACACAGATACCTCCTTCGCCTCGAAAAATCATGTTCTCGTCATCCTGGGACACCCATTCTTAGCCATAGCTAACGCAGTGATCAATACTAGAAATGGGTAGATGCAAATCACTTTTGGGAATATGACTTTGGAAACAAACATCTTCAACAGATCCCAACAAGCAGGGGAATAAGATGATCTTCACGTGGTGAGTTTAATTGAGGAGGTCGTAGATGAATACTTTGAGGAAAATTACTATAGAGACGCCTTAGAAGTTTGCCTAGCTTCTACTCATGAGAGTGATGGCGCCTATACCGAGTTTGAGAGGGATATACAGGAGTTGAGAGGCTTACTCGATGAGAGAGTGTCGGATGAGGATACGAGAGATGTTAATTGTATTTCTCGATTTGAAGAGTTAACTCCAAGGGAATCACGCATGGTGCCCTCTAGCGATACATTCCCGACTCTCGAGTTGAAGAAACTGCCCTCCAATGTCAAATATGCTTTCCTAGGTGAAAGTGAGACATTTCCTGTTATTGTCTCCTCTAGCTTAGATGAAGAGCAAGAGGGTAACTTGTTAAAGACTTCGAGGAAGCACCAAGATGCTTTTGGTTGGTGTATAGATGATTTAAAGGGGATAAGCCCCCTAATTTGCACCCATAAGATTCATCTCGAAGAGGATGTTCATCCCTCGAGAGAAATGCAATGACGACTAAATCCCATAATGAAAGATGTGGTGAGGACTGAAATTATGAAGATGTTGGATGCCGAGAATATATACCCAATCTCAAATAGCAAGTGGGTGAGCCCCATTCAAGTCATCCCGAAGAAGTTAGGCATGACTGGGATTAAAAATGCCAAGGGAGATCTAGTTCCACAACGTACCACCACTAGATGGTGCATTTGCATTGATTACCGAAAACTCAATGCGGGAACTAGAAAAGACCATTTCCCCTTACCATTTATCGATCAAATGCTTG
Organism: Sambucus nigra; assembly: GCA_949130495.1. Classification (NCBI taxonomy): domain Eukaryota; kingdom Viridiplantae; phylum Streptophyta; class Magnoliopsida; order Dipsacales; family Adoxaceae; genus Sambucus; species Sambucus nigra. The sequence goes on from OX422216.1 coordinate 647,541,310, forward strand.
AAAGAGTAGCGGGCCACCCTTATTATTGCTTCCTAGATGGTTATTTCGGATATAACCAAATTGAAGTCGATGTACTTGATCAAGAGAAAACAATATTCACTTGCCCCTTTGGAACGTTTGCGTACAAACGCATGCTATTTGGCTTGTGTAATGCACCGGTGACCTTTCAAAGGTGCATGTTGAGCTTATTCAGTGACATGGTTGAGAGACGACTAGAGGTGTTTATGGACGACTTTAGTGTTTTTGGCACCTCCTTCGACCTATGTTTAGCCAATCTTGATAAAGTACTAGCCCGATGTGTGGAAAAGAACTTAGTGTTGAATTGGGAAAAATGCCATTTTATGGTAACTGAGGGTATATTTATTGGCCACATCATGTCATCCAAAGGGATCGAGGTTGATCGAGCAAAAATAGATGTCATATCTGACTTATCCCCACCTAAATCGCTGAAAGACGTGTGCTCCTTCTTGGGCCACGCGGGGTTTTATAGACGGTTCATTAAGGACTTTAGCGCCATCGCTAGACCCTTAAGAAATCTCCTTATATAGGACACCTCATTTGAGTGAACGGAAGCATGCCAAAGCATTTTTGAAAAACTAAAAAACATGCTTGTGTCTTCTCCCATTATGTAATCTCCGGATTGGTCCTTACCATTCGAGCTTATGTGTGATGCTAGCGACTATGCGATAGGGGTTGTTTTGGGCCAAAGAAAAGACAATAAGGCTCATGTCATCTATTACGTTAGCAGAACCCTTATCGGACCACAACTCAATTACTCCACCACAGAGAAGGGGTTGCTAGTGGTAGTATTCACTCTTGATAAATTTCGGTCCTATCTCATCGATTCTCCCATCACTTGCTTCATCGACCACGCGACGTTAAAATATCTACTTGCGAAGAAGGATGCAAAGCCACGCCTCAGAAGGTGGATTCTACTCCTACAAGAGTTTAATCTCTCCATTAAAGACAAAAAATGAGTAGAAAACATCGTTATCGATCACTTATCATGGCTTTCGTCCGACGTACCTAGTGATCCTAAACCCATAGATGAATATTTTCTAGATGAGCAACTTTTTGCCACCTCTTTTTTGCCCTGGTTTGCGGATATAGTGAACTATCTTGTCACGGGAGCCGTCCCTCCCGATTGGACACTACAAGATAAGAAGAGGTTAATCACTTAGTCGTGCATGTTTTTCTATGATGATCCATTTCTTTTTAAATATTGCGCCAATCAGATCATCGGACGATGCATATCGGATGACAAAATTCCAAAGGTCATCCAATTCTGTCATTCAGAAGCATGTGGAGGCCACTTTTCTGTAAAAAAGACAGCCGCTAAAATTGTTCAATGCAGTTTGTATTGGCCCACAATATTTCAGATGTGAGCAATTATTGCAAATCTTTCGATAGACGTCAAACGATGGGAGCGATTACCCAAAAAGACATAATGCCATTAACCCCGATACTCATTATTGAGATCTTTGACTGCTGGGGTATTGACTTCATGGGCCCTTTTCCCCGATATTTTGGTTTCCTATACATCCTTGTCGCGATAGACTACGTTTCTAAATGGGTAGAAGCTATAGCTACCAAGACTAATGATAATAAAGTGCTGATAAAATTCCTACAGGAATACATACTTTCTCGCTTCGATGCTTCGAACGCGATAATTAGTGATAATGGCACGCACTTTTGCAACAGGCCATTCGAGAAGCTTATAAGAAAGTATGGCGTCATTCACAAGGTTGGAACGACATGTCACCCACAAACGTGAAATCAAGAACATACTAGAGAAGACCATCAATCCCGATCGAAAAGATTGGTCCCTTCGATTGAACGATTCTCTATGGGCCTACCGTACCGCATACACGAACCCACTCGGAATGTCCCCATTCCGATTTGTGTATGCAAGCCTTGCCATCTTTCCGTTGAGTAGGATTACAAAGAATATTGGGCCATTAAGAGATTAAATTATGATATGGACTGATATGCCCCAAGTGTCACCTCGGCTCAGAGGCATCAACCTCGGCCGAGGACATAGCCGATGTTGGAAGAGCCATGGATCGGTGACCAGCAGCCCCGACCATAGAAAGTATGGCCCTGGACGACAACACTACAAACCTCATCAAGGGGAGGTTGCATGTATCATAAGGGTCAGCAGCTCTTCAGCTCACCTGGGAATGACAACCTCGGCCAGGGGTAGGATGAGGTTACGAGGATACATACCTCAATCAAGGACAAACCCATCAATGGATCAGCCGATGTTCCAGGCACAGTGCAGCTTAACCTCGGCTCGGGCCGACCTTAATACTTACCTCGACTTCACTTAAGACGGGACCATAATGACTCATCTCATATTGGACAGACAACTGGACCTTACCAGTCTCGGCCTCATCCAGGCCGAGGTCATGACTAAGCATCGAGGCCGAGCTCTTATTGGCATATGTGTGGACAAGGACACGTGGACTCAATTCAGTTATAAAAAATCATTCTCCTCACGTGGGGGGAATATTTCATCATCATTCTCTACCTGTAACAGCGACAGATGTCTTCATCAGATTGGCTAGATCAACACACACATGCTCATTGCATGCAAAGGGGGTACATTACACCCTCCAGGTACTATATATAGAGGTCATCCTCTACCTTGCAAAAGATCCCAAAATGAGCAACCCTAGCTGAAACTCTGTCTAAACACACAGTAGAGAGAGAAATCTTGAGAGAGTGTAACTATGGCCATTAGAGCCCCCATGCAGTGATACATATCATACACTTGCACAGTGGATGTAGGCCTAATTGGCTGAACCACTTATATTCTGGTGTGAATCCTCTTCTCCTCACTTCCTTGTACTATCTGTGTATGTGCCCTTATCTGCTATTTTTAATATTGAATTGAGCTCACAAACACCTTGAAGGGTGGTGTTGTTTACAGCATCATCATTTTGGCGCCATCTGTGGGAATGAGAAGCTGTCTCTTCCCCTTTATTCGCTCAACCTCACTGGAGACTCTAGTGGTGAACCAGGCCTCCCCCTTGTGCGAAGCTGTTTCACCATTGAAAGAGGTTCTGTAAGGTATTAAACTCATCTGCTAGTCAAACTCTTTAGTGTTAACATATGGCACCAGAATTGCCACCGCCTCTTCCATCACCTGGTGGGGGAGGGCCCAATTCCAGCCAGGCACCGCCTCAGTCCGAAATGGTGAAGGTGGCCGCAGCTTTGAGGTCTTTGGTTGCAACATATCAAGCTATGCAGGAGCAGTTGCACAGCTCAGACAAACTATGATGAGGCCACCTGAAGTTTCATCGGAAATGATCACTCCGATGGAGGTCCATCCTCATCCTGACACCAGGGGACCACCCCAGGCACCAATGAAGGACCAACCTGCACCCCAGCGGATGAGGTACATTGCTGACCCTAGGCGCTTACGCCTGGGGAGGCAAAGAAACCCTTCCCCTGAGGATAGGTATGACGATCTAGAGGCGGAAGAGGTCCCGGAGGATCATTGGGAGCCGTATGAGGTTTCGAATAATACGATACATCCTCTTCAGCAGAGCCGAGGTTGTGTCGACCAAAGAGGTGAAGAGGCCCAACAAAGAAGATCAGCTTTTGATCGATTGAGAAGAGGGTCAGCCTTTTAGAGGTTGGGCCCAGTGAATGACCTAAGACAGAGGTTATCAAGGTCGAGAAGCGCAACCGGCTGGCAAAGAGGAGATAGACAAGGTCGGCCTAATCAAGGCTGACCCCGTGAAGGAAGGTTCAGATACCCGGAAGAGGTCAACAACCGACGTTGTGCTGCGGCAGGGGAACCCTCATTCCATCCCTTGGAGGTGGCTGGGGACAACCTCGGCTAGGCCGATGGTGGGAGACCATGGAATGACTCTATCCAACATCTTGAGGAGAAGATAGGAGACCTCATCAAAAGTAGGGATCCATTGCAAAGGGGTTACTCAGAAGGCTCTCTATTCGTGGCTAAGATAGTGAGCTTCCCGACCCCTACTAAGTTCAAACCACCCATTGTGTCTCCCAAGTATGATGGTATCACCAACCCTGTACATTACATTGAGATGTATCAGTCGAAGGAGGACATCTACTCGATACCTGAGGAGATAAAGTGTAGGGCCTTCTCTGGGACTTTCACAGGAGCAGCACATAGCTGGTTTACTTCTCTTCCAAAGAATTCAATTGAGAACTTCAAGGGCTTGGCCGAACGGTTCATTCACAACTTCTGCTTTGGGGCAAGACCTCAAAAGAAGACCACTCTTCTACTATATGTCAAGCAAGGCAAGGATGAGAGCCTAAGGGACTACATTTCCAGGTTTAACAAAGAGAAACTTGAGGTTGAAGACTACGAAGAAAATATAGCAATGACCGCCCTCATAGGAGGCCTTCAGAAAGGAAAGTTGTTGTGGAAACTTGCAGAAGACCCGGCCAGGTCTATGGCCTAGCTACTGGCAACTGCAGAAAAAGTCATTAATGCCGAAGGGTCAATGGCCGCCAAGTATGAGGATGAAAACCACAGTAGTGGCAGGAAGTCCCAAAGAAAGAAAGATGAGAAGAAGAGGTCAGTCGACGACAAGTTCGCTCACTATACTCCTCTAACTGTGAGCTGTGAGCATATCCTCAACGACATTAAGAATGACACGACTCTAAGATGGACAGAGAAACTTAAGGCCCCTCCACATAAGAGGAACAAAAACTTATGGTGTGAGTTCCACCAGGACCATGGCCACATTACAGACAGATGCTTCGCTTTGAAGGATGAGATTGAAAAGATGTTAAAATCCGGAAAGTTGAGGAAGTATGTTGATGGCAAAGCTCCTAAGGGGGGAAGAGATGACCCTAAGAAAAGGAGAAACGGCAGATGCCATGATGATGCCCCAGCTAGAAGAGGTAATGAATCGGAAGATGACGATGGAGACGATCCGGACCTTCCGCCGAAGATGACAACACCCCGGTGAAGAGGGTTGGTATGATCTCCTTTGGTGTTGACACCATATGTGGAGGACTTGCGGGAGGTGGCTCTGTAGTGGCTGACAGGAAAGCTCATGTGGCAGAGGCAAAGTCAGTGGGCAAACTTGAAGTTGTAAATGTAACATCTTCTGATACAGCACAGAAGAGAAAGAAGGTGGACATAGACACTCTTATAGTTGGGTTCTCCAGGCTCGACTTCAAAGTTATCTTAGCAGCGCATGATGACCCTTTGGTAATAACAAAAAGGGTGCATGGATGCGAGGTGCAGAGGATCCTCGTGGACGGGGGGAGTTCAGCAAATGTGATGTTTTGGCCTTGCTTCAAGAGCATAGGTCTTAGCAGAGCTAGGCTGGTAACCTATCATCATCCTTTAATGGGCTTCAGCGGTGAAAAGGTCCACCCATTGGGAATGTATGAGATGGACGTACGGATGGGTGACGAATGGCCTAAGAGGTTGACCCGGAAGATAAATTTTTTGTAATGGATGAAAACGTCTTCTCGGACTATAACCTCACCATAGGAAGAGTAGCCCTTAAGGAGTTTGAAGATGTGCCGTCGACGGTCCACCAGATGCTAAAATTCCCGACCCCCTATGGGGTAGGGGAAGTGCAAGGTGACCAAACCATAGCACGAGAATGTTACTTCAAATCGGCCGAAGAGAGAGAGGTGCATAAGAGGGCAACCACCAATTATAGCATTGATACATTGGACCTAAGAGATGAAACAAAGTTGAAGAAGGGAGAAGTCGTGGAAGAGGTAGAATCCATCGTCCTCAATGAGGACGAACCGAAAAAAACCATCCAGGTCGGCAAAGCCCTGAAGACAGAAATCAAGGAAGAGCTGATAAACTTACTCAGGAAGAGGCAGAGTGTCTTCGCCTGGAGTCACGCAGACATGCCCCGTATCAACCCTCAGGTTATGAGTCACAAGCTCAACGTGACCAAAGAGGCCAAGCCTAGAAAACAAAGAAGAAGAGTTTACTCCAGAGAGAAGTACGATGTCATCCGGGAAGAGGTCAAAAATTTAAAGAGTCTGAGTTTATAAGAGAAGTCATATACCCGGAGTGGTTGTCAAATGCAGTCATCATGCCCAAAGCCAATGGGAAGTGGAGAATGTGCGTTGATTTCACTGACCTGAACAGGTCTTGCCCAAAAGACAGCTATCCCTTACATCAGATAGATCAGATGGTAGATGCTACTGCAGGGCATGAGCTCATGAGCTTCATGGACGCGTATTCAGGCTATAATCAGATCTTCATGGATGCAGAAGACTCAGAGAAGACAACCTTCATTACCGACAAAGGGACGTACTGCTACAAGGTGATGCCCTTCGGTCTAAAAAATGCAGGGGCGACGTACCAACGTCTTTTGAATAAGATATTTGAAGACCAAATAGCCAAGAAGATGGAAGTATATGTAGACAATATGCTGACGAAGAGCTTAAAGGCCTGCACTCATGTGGCAGACCTTGAAAAGACCTTTGATACTATGGACTTATACATAATGAAAGTCAACCCAGCGAAGTGTGTATTCGGGGTAGGAGATGGGAAGTTTCTTGGATTTATCGTCAATCAAAGAGGAATCGAAGACAACCCATAGAAAATCAAGGCTTTGCTTGATATGAAGACACCGAGGAGTATTAAGGACGTCCAAAGACTCACGGGGAGAGTGGCCGCACTCAAAAAGTTTGTTTCTAGAGCAACGGATAAGTGTCTTCCATTCTTTAAAGTGCTTAGAAAGGCCTTTCAGTGGAACAAAGAATGAAAAAAAGCTTTAAACCAGCTCAAGTATTACCTTGGGTCTCCCTTGTTGTTATCTTGGCCCATAGTAGGAGAAAAATTATATGTGTATCTAGTAGTCTCTGAATTGGCCATCAGTGCAGCCATAATACGGGAAGACGTTGGAATCCAAAGGCCTATATATTTCAACAGTAAAGCCCTTCAAGTCTCTGAACAAAATTACCCTCGTATGGAAAAGTTAGCATACACCCTGATACATGCTTCGAGGAAGATGAAGCCCTACTTCCAAGCCCATTCCATGGTTGTCCTCACCGACTCCCCACTAAGACAGGTCCTACACAAACCTGAGAAATCTGGAAGGTTGATGACTTGGGCCATTGAGTTGGGGGAGTATAACCTTACCTACCAACCAAGGACAGCCATCAAGGGGCAGGCCCTCGTAGACTTTGTTGCTAAGTTCACATGGGAAAAGGCCGAGGCAGAGAATGACCTAGAAGGTCCTAAAGGGTCAAACAGCAGTGTCTTCTGAGAGAAGGATGAGACGATACCAAACGTCTTTCGAGAGTGGGAAGAGGTGGCACCGAACGCCTTTCGAGGCCAGGAAGAGGTCGAACCCAAAAAGATCAGGGGTAGAGTAGCGAAGAACGAGGAGGATCGGTACCTCTTCAAGCAAGGAATCATGTCATAGGGGGCCTTCTCATCAGATACATACATTTGGAATTTTCTTTGTTGATGGTTCCTCCTGTGATAGTGGAAGCGGTGCAGGGCTGATACTTTCAGCTCCAGATGGTGCCAACATTGAATAGGCTTTGAGATTCAACTTCCAGGCATCTAATAATGAGTCAGAGTATGAGTCCATGATAACAGGTCTCTCATTGGTAAAAACTCTGGGAGTATGACGACTCCTACTTCATAGCGACTCAAGGTTAGTTGTCAATCAAGTATTTGGAGTCTATGAAGCCATAGATGAAATGATGGCTAAGTATCTTAAGAGGGTAAGAACGATGCTAGAATATTAACAGCCACGGAGATGCATTGGCAAGGTTGGCCTCAGCGACGAAGACAGGCGTCAGAAGGACAGTTCTGGTCCAGGTCTTAGGAAAAGAGACCATTGAGGAAGAAGAGGTATGCAACCATTATCTCAATTTAAACCTAGGAGAGTCATGGATGGACCCCCTCGTCAAATATATCAAAGAGGGGGAGCTACCAGAATCCAAGATAGAGAGGAAGAGGTTAAGATATAGGGCTGCCAAGTTCTCCATAGTTGGAGACGTCCTATATAAGAAGGGATTTCTATTACCTCTCCTCAGATGTGTGCATCCAACCGAAGTTCCCCGGGTCTTACAGGAAGTTCATGAGGGTTATTGCTCCAGTCACATAGGAGGAAGACCCTTGGCTAAGAGAATCATTACGCAGGGATACTGGTGGCCAACCTTGGACAAAGATGCTGTAGCTCACGTGAAGAGGTGTGATAAATGTCAGAGATTCTCCACTATTCCTCATTAACCTCATCAACCTATGACGTCAATTACCTCTCCATGGCCATTTGCAGTATGGGGAATTGACTTAGTAGGACCCCTACCAAGAGCTGCCAATAGTTATTGATTCCTGATAGTAGCCATTGACTACTTCTCAAAGTGGGTGGAGGCAGAGCTGATGATAACGATCATATAATAGAAGACCTTCCAATATATTTAGAGGAACATCATATGCAGACATGTCCTACCAAACACTCTCATCTCAGATAATGGAACCCAGTTCAAGAACTCCTCTTTAGAAAAATATTGCGTAAGAGTTGGGATAAAGCAGTTCTTCTCATCTACTAGCCGACCTCAGGCAAATGATCAGACCGAGGTCACGAACAGAATAATCCTCGACAGAATCAAGAAGAGGTTAGAAGAAGCAAAGGGAATATGGACCTAAAAAGTCTACGCTGTATTATGGGCCTACAGGACCACGACAAGGACACCAACAGTAGAAACCCCGTTCATGCTTGCACATGGCTCAGAGGCCATCATACCAACAGAGGTGGGACTCCCTACTCACAGGGTTCAGACCATTGACCCTGATAAAAATAGGGAAGAGAGGAGACTAAACCTAGATCTGATTGAAGAGAGAAGAGAAGATGCAGAAATCAGACAAGCAGCTTACCAGGAGAGAGCAGCAAATTTCTACAATTAGAGGGTGAAGTCAAGACCCCATTTTATGGGAGACTTGGTACTAAAGAAGACCGTACAGAAAACAAACAAACTCCACCCAAACTGGCATGGCCCCTATAAAGTGACAAAAGAGGTTGTACCCGGGACCTACAGGCTACAAAACCTAGAAGGGGAACCTTTTGCCAATCCCTGGAATGTTGATCATATGAAGAAGTATTACATATGATGTTGCAGAAAGTTGTGAAAATGTACCATCTTATGAAAATATTATTAATAAAAGATCAGTTTCCATATCGATTCTTTCTTCATTGTGCTCTAATGGTAGAAATTATGAGGATAACATCTTAGGTGATGACCTCAGACCCTTATAACATCATTAAGTGGTGACAAGGTCTGAGGTCAGACACCATAATTGAATGACCTCAGACCCTTAACATCATTAATTTGGTGAGATTAATTATGAGGATAACATCTTAGGTGTTGACCTCAGACCCTTATAACATCATTAAGTGGTGACAAGGTCTGAGGTCAGACACCATAATTGGATGACCTCGGAACCTTAACATCATTAATTTGGTGAGATTAATTATGAGGATAACATCTTAGGTGATGACCTCAGACCCTTATAACATCATTAAGTGGTGACAAGGTCTGAGGTCAGACACCATAATTGGATGACCTCAGACCTTTAACATCATTAATTTGGTGAGATTAATTATGAGCATAACATCTTAGGTGATGACCTCAGACCTTATAACCACCATGGTGACAAGGTCTGAGGTAAGGCTATTAATTTAGTTTAAGCATACACCATTGCAACAATACTTCAAAGCTAAAACATCACATGGCAAAGAAGCATTCAACAAACAAAGCAAATGAAGTAAAAACCATCCTCAGAGGTTGTCATTCCAATTATAAAAATTCAAAAGATACAAGTTTTATATGTTCCTCAGAGGCTACATCCAATCAGGGGTTACAAAAAGTATTAGAAAGCTTCACAATTTAGACTAAGGGTTGGAAGGGAGAGTGATGGTGTCCTCAGCCTGATCTTGTTGGATGACGTTGGTCACCTCGGCAATGTCTTCTTTGTGGTCATCTCCTTCAACCTCCGTATAGTCCAGTGTGGCAGTCTTTGCAGGCACAGTAACCTCCTCTTCAACCTCCTGAAGGGCTTGGGTAAGTTGAGGGTTAGCAAAGTCGAGACCTATAAAATCAGAGGCCCTTAAACTTCCAGCCTCCTACTCCTTGACAGCCGCCCATTTGATAGTAGCTTTAATACCTCTTTCAAGGTACTCAAAGCCGAAGCTCATGAATTCATCTGAGGTCTTATAATCATCCAATATCCCCTCAAAGGCATCGTCAAGAGCTGCCTTCACCGCAGAGTCGACCTTCTAGTGGAGGACATCATCCTTAGCCTTCAGAGCCAAAGCATGATCCTTTTTATGTTTGGAGATCTCTTTCTCCAGCCCCTTCACCTTTTTCTCAGACTCATTAAACTCAGACTTCAGGCGGTCTATTTCGACATTCAGAGTGCTTTGCACCTTCTCGGCCTCTTGACCCTTCTGGATGAGGGGTAACTTCCTCAGAGTCCAGTTGGAGAGATGATGCATGGTGACCAGGCCCTGTAAATTATGTGATCGCGTATATGAGTTGAAAGTCAAATCAAAGGTTACACTTGAAAACTATAAAGAAATCTAAAGTCATACCTGAATGGACCTGTGGAGACCAAATTCAACTAGAAGAGGCGTATCCATTGACCGAAAGAAACGTTTGTCAGCCTCGATCATGGCAGAGCCGATGGCATCCAGCGCCTGCAGATTATGACCTATGATGCTGTCGTTGATTTTTAGTTTCTCTATATGAGCAGCCAACGCATTGATAGAGGATATTGGGATGGCAGAGTCCTCATCTTTTTTCTTCTGCCTCTGATCCTCAGGGGCATGTTCGGTAGAACTTCTCTTCTTAGTGGCCTAAGCCTTCGAGGTTGAGGGAGCTGGAGGAGGAGCATTCAGACCAGCCTTCTTGGCAAGCTTTGTCAAACTCGATGCTGCCATTGCCCAAAGCTCATCTGATATATCCTTCGGACGCTCTGCAAATTGAAAGGTCTGAGTTAGTGATTCAGGCACGCATAAACTCAGAGGTATAACTTGAATAAAAAACTTACCAAGCTCTATAAGAGGACTACCCCCAAACCAGTCTCAGAGAGGTAGTGGGGGGTCATAAGGTGTTCAAACTTAACGACCAGACCGTGCATCCCCTGATCCTGAAGGTTTTTGACCTTCTGAAGATTTTACAGGCTTAGACCAGGGTCGGCCTTGGTAGACATTGTAACCTTGCCCCACCTTATGCGCATTCGCGGCTCTAGTGAGGAAGCGGGGGCACATGGGCCAAATTCCCATATCCCTGAAGCGAAGAAATAGCGAGGCTTTCAGTTATGGTTAGAAGTTTGAGTTATTTGGATCATCTTCTTCTCGGGCTTCCGAACTACAAAATGATAGTAGCTCGAATGGTTTTTGGCAGAAGAAGGAACATAACAACCTACGAAGACCTGGACTGGAAGGTCTGAATGGTGAATAGCCCTCCATAAGATGATGGCCCCAATTATTACCCTCCAGGCATTGGGTGACAACTGGGAAGGGGCCAAGTTGATGTAGGCTAATATGGACCAAATGATGGTATGGATGGGCAAATGGAACCCTAACTTGAACATCTGCTCGTACAAGCAGATCTCACCATCTCGGCTGTGATAAGCCCTCTCTTCCCTCAGAGGTCTCCTGAGCTTTATGGAGGGACTGATGGAGTACAAGTATCTGAAGCAAAGAAGGTCTACCTTAGTAACTGAACTCTCAATCTTGGCGGGTTCAGAGATGTCGACATCACTCTCGATGTCATCATCGGCATCATTGTCTAATTCAACATCGGCTTGAGCAGACGTTGGGGGATTACTTGGGAACCTCTGAGCGAACTCAGCCCCGGTGACGGCCGACAGTGGAATGGCATCAAGTATTGGTGGAATTTCCATGCTCGGTTCAACAATCTCAATCTCTGAGGAAGAGGACGATAGATAACTAGAAAAATTGCCTCTAATGTAGATTTTGTCGTTGTTGCAACTTCTCAATCAATCAAAATTTCCCTTGAACCTACAAAATTATAACAAAACTAGTGTAGAGGGAAGTAAGGGAGTCAATCCATATCTAAGGGTGAAACACAAAATTGGAGAGGACATATATATAGATTCATTTGCATTTTATTATATATTTTTTTTATTTTTACTTTTTCTATTTTTTTATGAATTTTTCAAGGGAATATTTTAACTAACTAACTATACTAATTTTTATAACTACTAATTAAGAAGTAAAAGCTAATTTAAGAAAGGTGAGATAAACAAAATTGTCCTAATAAGTAAACTAACAAAATTGGACTCGTGAGGGCTTCAAAATTTCATCCCATAAATGGGAGATTAGCCCTCAATAATCATCATCCAAAAATATGAGATACATAATTGAAATCATGTGAGGATTAAACTAAAAGTAAAAGAGAGGAATAGATCAAACCAATTTGAGCCTTGAATTGAAATGGAATCTTCATTTGCATCAACAATCTCTCAATTACACATTAAAAATCACTCAATCATAATCCCTCACTCATGTATTTATTGAATCTAAACTAAAAATTACAAACTAAAAATTAAAAGGATAGTGGATGAATTCATAATGGACAATTAAATAATAAAAGAGATTTGCTAAAAATGCAAATCCTAAAATTATAAAATTGTACATTAGAATTCACCCAAAGAAATAAATTCTAGATCATTAATTTATATTGAGATAATTGCTAAAAATGCAAAATCTCAACATAAATGAATGGGTTAGAATTTATCTCCCATAAGGGATAAATTTCACTACATCAATCTATTATGAAATAATTGCTAAAAATGCAAAAATCCATAATAGATGGGTGGGGTGAATTTTATCCTAGAGATAATTTTCAACACACACCTCTATATTGAGGTATTTGCTAAAAATGCAAATACTCAACATAGAGGGGTGGGGAGAATTTTATCACACCAAACTTATTACTAATTTGAGATCTTTTTCAAATGGCCTTGAGGTCTTCTTTTATATGCAATTGGAGCAAATGGGCATAATTGGAAATTGGCTAGAGGTGCATGTGTTTTGGGTGAGGTCACATGTGCATGGGGGTGTGAGGTGAGGGAATATTTGGAAAAATCTGATTTGGGTTAAATGTGCACATGAGGGTAGTTTGGGTAAATGGGGATTAAGTTAGTTTTATTTGGCACATGTGGGTTTTAAGTCTTTGGTTTGGTTTTGTTGGGTTTTGAGAGCAGGTCATAAGTCGTGGCTTTTGAGATGTGGAAATGGGTCTTGACAAATGGGTTGAGGAGAAGGGAAATGGGTAATTGGCACATGGGGCTAATGGCATGTGTGGGAATTAGTTGGTTTGGGATTGTTTTGTGCAGGTGAGGTAATCGTGGAAGAGAAAATGGGAAGTGGGTCTTGGGTTGTGTAAGGTTTGGTCAAGGTTGAAATGGAAATGAAATTTGGGTTTGGATTTGGTCTTGGTTAAAGGAGTTGGGTTATGGAAGAATTTCGGCCATGGTTAGGGGCGGTTATTGGCAGAGGTGGCGGAGTAGAGGGAGAGGTGGTTAGGTTCGAGGGCGGCCGGAAGGGCAGGTAGCAGAGAGAGAGAGAGAGACCGGAGTGGGGGGCTGCGCCGGAGTGAGCTGGACGTGGCGGAGGTTGGACAGGCAGGGGAAAGGTGGTCGAAAGCCGCCGGGTATGGGGGTAAGGTCTGGCCGAGTAGGAGCACAGGTCGGCGATGGGGTGTCGGGGTGAGCTGTCGCCGGCAGAGGGAATGCGCCGCCGGCGGGTTGACGCGATGGCAGCGCCGGAGGTTGGGGATAGGACAGGAGGGGGGGCGGGTATGGTGTAGGGGGGGAGATTGGGGAGAGAGAGATGGAAGAGGGTGGTGAGAGAGAATGGAGGTGGTGGGTATTGTAGCTATGGAGTTTAGAGAGGAAGAGAGAGAGAGAGGTTTTAGTTGGGAGGTAGAAGATGATGAGTGTGGGGTTAAGGTGTAGGTGAGGTGTATGGTAAGGGATGAGGGTGAGGGGCTTAGTTAGGTGTAGGTGAGGGTGTTGGGTATTAAGGTAGGATAGAAGGGGTTATGGGTGATGTGTGTATTTAATTTAAACCCTAATAAAATAAAACTAAAAAATAAAACTAAAATCTAAGTAATAAAATAAAACTTATAAAAACTAAAAATCTAAAAATTAATTTCCTATACTAAAACTTAAAATCAAGACTCAATAAAAATAAAACTAAAAAGAAATAACAATGTAAATCTATTAAACTTAAAAACTAAAGTCCTAAAAATAGAAAAACTAATAAACTAAAAAAATAAATGAAATCCTAAAAATTAAAATCTTAATAAAATAAATTAAAACTAGAAACTAATAAAAATCAAAATAAAATAAAATAAAATTATATTAATAAAAATAAAATAGAAAATAAAATATAAAAATTCTAAAATAAATCCTAAAAATACAAAAGACTCAAACTAAAAATCTAAAAAATAATAAAATGACACAAATAAAACACACACAGGCTTGGGGTAAGTTTGGGCTAAGTTTAGGGTAGGCTAGGGTACGGGAGAGGTAATTGGGGTACAAGATAAGGGTATTTAGCTCCATTAAAATGCACAATTGCTTTGAAATACGCGTTTGAACACCGCAACGTACATTAAACCTGCATATTAAACATTTAAGCGCATAAGACCCATATTGTCGAGAAATAGCAACTAAAATACAACTATTCGGGATATAAAATGTACAGTTTTGGGTGCTTATCACACCACCCCCAAACAGAGCGTTGCTAGTCCTCGAGCAATAAGATAGAGAGAAAGAGAAAGATAAGTAACCAAAAGTGTACCACTTTCGCGGGCACTTACGATTGCACTTTGCATGTGCAACAAGCCTTTAAACCTATAGGTTGCCCTACAGGACGAGTTGTGTCTCGTGAGGGTTTGCAGGGAATATACCCACAAAATTCTTATTTTGCAAAAATTTATTGAAGGGCAGTCAATCTCTTATTAGACATAGAATAATCGCACAATCCATCACATGAGAAATATTTTGAGAAATACAAGCTAGAATTTGTAAAAGTTTAAGCTAAGTAAATACTCAAGGCACATCCTTCCTATAACTCAACGTGTGTAGTGTGAATCAGTCAAAACGGGTCGAGTATCATAAGAGTAATTCCTAGATTGCCTTGTCTGAATCAACGCTTCAACTTCAAATCTCACTAGATATAACTCTCTCAAACGAACTCTCGAGATATGGGTAGTGTATCGCTCTTGTGTGTGAGGAGGTGAGTAAATGTAAGCAAGTTCAAGCGTCTCACACACGCATAAGAAAGAACGAACATATAGAAATAAAATTGATCTCATGAAAGAATGCTAATCACTATAGTGAGAACGTCGAGTTATTCACCACGTTGACTTTCATTTGCCCGAACATCTAGGGGAACATGGATGTATATGGGTGAGGGGGAAAATGAAATAGGAAGGATATGATGATGTGGGATGTTTGGGATGAGGTAGGTAGGATAGGATGTGATGATGATATGATGGATGGATGGTGGATATTTGAGAAGAGTGTATCACTCATAGACGAACAAATGTCTTTATTTCCTGACTGCAACTTTCTCTTTTTCTTCTTTTCCAAATACACATCAATGTATGAGATAAATCTGCTAAAAATACAAATAACCTCAACATAGATTTGTATTTAATTTTTCTCTATCTGAATCGGCTTTGGGAGAGATATTCGCTAAAAATGCAAACACTCTCTATGATAGATCATCTCCCTTTTTTTTACTTTCTTTTTTGTTTTCTTTTTTTTTTATATTTTTTTTTTCTTTTCCAAATACGCATCAATGTATGAGATAAATCTGCTAAAAATACAAATAACCCCAACATAGATTTGTATCAAATTTTTCTCCATCTGAATCGGCTTTGGGAGAGATATTCGCTAAAAATGCAAACACTCTCTATGACGGATCTTCTCCTTTTACTTTCAACACTATTCTCTGTGGATATGAAAATGGGCGGTATGGTATATGGTGATGATATGGAAAATGGCAGGTGTATGAATGTATGATAAATGAAATTTGGTTGGTGTATGAGTGAAGGTATGGTGAAAATCTAGTGATCGGGACAAATTTTAAGACACGCGTTTCTTACAACTCGAAAGTGATGTCGTTCTCGGTGATCAAGACAAAATTTTATGAAAGATAATGAGATCATGAAACAATTTAAAGTGCGGACCCAAACGAAGTTGAATCAACTTGTGACTCGGAGATTGCGTAAAACACTCAAAAAGGGTGAAAGGCACAAATCTCACGGGCTAAAGTCTCTACTAGTGATCCTTAAGGTTCCCTTTAGAATTGTAGTACTCCTCAACTCTAAACGTAATGATGTGATAAGTGCGCAAATTTTGTTGAGTCTAGAAATTCATGGTGCAAAATGCCTTGTTACGTATTACATAAGCTATTTATAAAAGATATTCTCTACCTTGATTTCTAGATTTTAAAAGATGAATGATTGAAAATTCACATCAATGATTGAGATGAAAGAAACTGCACGAAAATTTTAAAAATCAGGTTTAAAATTCAAAATTTTTCAAAAGAGGTACGATTTTGATAAAATTCCCCACCCCCAAACAAAAAGGAACATCGTCCTCGATGTTAAGTAAAATGATTATTAAAATTGAGAGCATAAGTTAGGAAAGAGATTACCAGAATGAACCGCTAATGAAGTGGACATGTGAATGCAAGAGTAAACCTGAGTAAAAAGGGATAGAAAAAAAAATGGTGTACAAGTCTATAACAGGGAAAGCGTAGGGTGATGTGAAACACCACCCCCAAACAGGATGAGACTAGTACAAGAAATGCGGGCTGCCTCCCGGTAGCGCTAAGTTTAATGTCTTCAGCCAGACCGAACCATTCTCACCCTAAGGATAAGAACAATGAATGTGCGGGGTGGCAGAAAAATTGGAGTGATGAGAATCACCCCCAAACAAGACTGAAGCGTCAGTCTTGCTGGATAATTTGGCAAAGGTGAGGGTGAAGAAACACCGATCACGGCCTTATTTTTTATTTTCAAGATTTGCTCTTTTTTTTTTTCAAAAGAAAATAAAATATTTTTGGAGTTTTCTAAAAAGGAAAGAAAGAAAATATATTTTTTTTTTCTAAAAATAAAGAAAGAAAATGTTATTTTTTTTTTATTTTTTATTATAAAAATGAAAGAAAATATTTTTGGATTTTTGGAATAATAAAGAAAGAAAAATATTTTTTTGATTTTGATTTTTTTTTATATAAAAATGAAAGAAAATATTTTTGGATTTTTTTATTTTTGGAAGAAAAGGTGAGGAAAAAATATGGACTCTTTGAATTTGCACAAACTAACAAAAACCCAACTACCGAAAAATGGAATTGGACACACACAAGTCAAGAAAAATTCCTAACTAGCACATAGCCAATTTTTATCTTTAAATTTAGTGAGAGGGTAGTCAAATTTTAATTAAGTCCACGGGCGATAAAAATCATGAAATTTCTATGAGTGATCGCCTTTGCAAAAATTTCTCCTATTGGCCCACCTAGTTGATTGATTTTAAATTTAGTGATGGCTAGGGTAGCACACAATGATAAGCGAGTGAGTCGGGTGATGAAATCCCTTCTCGTGAGTGACCGGGTGTAGGTCTTAATTAATTAATTCATCACACCATTCGAAAATAAATGCGAGAATAAAATCAAATAAGAGCACACACAATAAATGAACTCGCTTACAGGAGAGGCACGAGTGTTTGAGAAATGTACCTCCCACGGTTTTTACGCCGTGGGGTGCCGAAAATTTTGAGTCGACCGGGGGGAGAATACGCCAATCTCAGTCGTCCCTGGGAGTCCTACCGACCCAAGGTAGAGAGGCTTCTAAATCCTCGCCTTTGGACGCCCTCTCTCTACCTTGTCCGGTTTCCCTATCACCCTTGGCTTCGATTATTACAAATTTAAATGAAAATTTAATGGTGTCTCTAAGCACCGCAATACAAGCCAAGATAATCAGAAAGTCCTAATGCAAACCTTCTAATAAAATGCAAAAATGGTACTAAAATGAAAAAAAAGTACAATACAAGTGAATTACAAAATGGAATCCGCTCCGAGCTTCACAATCCCAAGAATGGCAACGGCGCCATTTGATAACTAGAAAAATTGCCTCTAATGTAGATTTTGTCGTTGTTGCAACTTCTCTATCAATCAAAATTTCCCTTGAACGTACAAAATTATAACAAAACTAGTGTAGAGGTAAGTAAGCGAGTCAATCCATATCTAAGGGTGAAACACAAAATTGGAGAGGACATATATATAGATTCATTTGCATTTTATTATATATTTTTTTTATTTTTACTTTTTCTATTTTTTTATGAAATTTTCAAGGGAATATTTTAACTAACTAACTATACTAATTTTTATAACTACTAATTAAGAAGTAAAAGCTAATTTAAGAAAGGTGAGATAAACAAAATTGTCCTAATAAGTAAACTAACAAAATTGGACTCATGAGGGCTTCAAAATTTCATCCCATAAATGGGAGATTAGCCCTCAATAATCATCATCCAAAAATATGAGATACATAATTGAAATCATGTGAGGATTAAACTTAAAGTAAAAGAGAGGAATAGATCAAACCAATTTGAGCCTTGAATTGAAATGGAATCTTCATTTGCATCAACAATCTCTCAATTACACATTAAAAATCACTCAATCATAATCCCTCACTCATGTATTTATTGAATCTAAACTAAAAATTACAAACTAAAAATTAAAAGGATTGTGGATGAATTCATAATGGACAATTAAATAATAAAAGAGATTTGCTAAAAATGCAAATCCTAAAATTATAAAATTGTACATTAGAATTCACCCAAAGAAATAAATTCTAGATCATTAATTTATATTGAGATAATTGCTAAAAATGCAAAATCTCAACATAAATGAATGGGTTAGAATTTATCTCCCATAAGGGATAAATTTCACTACATCAATCTATTATGAAATAATTGCTAAAAATGCAAAAATCCATAATAGATGGGTGGGGTGAATTTTATCCTAGAGATAATTTTCAACACGCACCTCTATATTGAGGTATTTGCTAAAAATGCAAATACTCAACATAGAGGGGTGGGGAGAATTTTATCACACCAAACTTAAAACTAATTTGAGATCTTTTTGAAATGGCCTTGAGGTCTTCTTTTATATGCAATTGGAGCAAATGGGCATAATTGGAAATTGGCTAGAGGTGCATGTGTTTTGGGTGAGGTCACATGTGCATGGGGGTGTGAGGTGAGGGAATATTTGGAAAAATCTGATTTGGGTTAAATTTGCACATGAGGGTAGTTTGGGTAAATGGGGATTAAGTCAGTTTTATTTGGCACATGTGGGTTTTAAGTCTTTGGTTTGGTTTTGTTGGGTTTTGAGAGCAGGGCATAAGTCATGGCTTTTGAGATGTGGAAATGGGTCTTGACAAATGGGTTGAGGAGAAGGGAAATGGGTAATTGGCACATGGGGCTAATGGCATGTGTGGGAATTAGTTGGTTTGGGATTATTTTGTGCAGGTGAGGTAATCGTGGAAGAGAAAATGGGAAGTGGGTCTTGGGTTGTGTAAGGTTTGGTCAAGGTTAAAATGGAAATGAAATTTGGGTTTGGATTTGGTCTTGGTTAAAGGAGTTGGGTTATGGAAGAATTTCGGCCATGGTTAGGGGCGGTTATTGGCAGAGGTGACGGAGTAGAGGGAGAGGTGGTTAGGTTGGAGGGCGGCCGGAAGGGCAGGTAGCAGAGAGAGAGAGAGAGACCGGAGTGGGGGGCTGCGCCGGAGTGAGCTGGCCGTGGCGGAGGTTGGACAGGCAGGGGAAAGATGGTCGAAAGCCGCCGGGTATGGGGGTAAGGTCTGGCCGAGTAGGAGCACAGGTCGGCGATGGGGTGTCAGGGTGAGCAGTCGCCGGCAGAGGGAATGCGCCGCCGGCGGGTTGACGCGATGGCAGCGCCGGAGGTTGGGGATAGGACAGGAGGGGGGGCGGGTATGGTGTAGGGGGGGAGATTGGGGAGAGAGAGATGGAAGAGGGTGGTGAGAGAGAATGGAGGTGGTGGGTATTGTAGCTATGGAGTTTAGAGAGGAAGAGAGAAAGAGAGGTTTTAGTTGGGAGGTTGAAAATGATGAGTGTGGGGTTAAGGTGTAGGTGAGGTGTATGGTAAGGGGTGAGGGTGAGGGGCTTAGTTAGGTGTAGGTGAGGGCGTTGGGTATTAAGGTAGGATAGAAGGGGTTATGGGTGATGTGTGTATTTAATTTAAACCCTAATAAAATAAAACTAAAAAATAAAACTAAAATCTAAGTAATAAAATAAAACTTATAAAAACTAAAAATCTAAAAATTAATATCCTATACTAAAAATTAAAATCAAGACTCAATAAAAATAAAACTAAAAAGAAATAACAATGTAAATCTATTAAACTTAAAAACTAAAGTCCTAAAAATAGAAAATCTAATAAACTAAAAAAATAAATGAAATCCCAAAAATTAAAATCTTAATAAAATAAATTAAAACTAGAAACTAATAAAAATCAAAATAAAATAAAATAAAATTATATTAATAAAAATAAAATAGAAAATAAAATCTAAAAATTCTAAAATAAATCCTAAAAATAGAAAAGACTCAAACTAAAAATCTAAAAACTAATAAAATGACACAAATAAAACACACACAGGCTTGGGGTAAGTTTGGGCTAAGTTTAGGGTAGGCTAGGGTACGGGAGAGGTAATTGGGGTACAAGATAAGGGTATTTAGCTCCGTTAAAATGCACAATTGCTTTGAAATACGCGTTTGAACACCGCAACGTACATTAAACCTGCATATTAAACATTTAAGCGCATAAGACCCATATTGTCGAGAAATAGCAACTAAAATACAACTATTCGGGGTATAAAATGTACAGTTTTGGGTGCTTATCAAGCACCTAGAAACGACATCCCATATTTGCTTGTAATTAGGCCCAGGTCTTAAGAAAGAATTATCGAAATTCTTGCGAAAGAGAAATAATGTGTTTGCCTGGAGCCATGAGTACATGCTTGGGATAGATCCAGAGTTTCTTTGCCATGAATTCAACATAATGAAATATGCCAAGCCCCTAAAATGAAAACGCAGTGCGTTCAGTCAGGGTAAGAACATGGCAATACAGGTTATGGCTAGGCATAAGAACGACATCTGGCCAGTGTGTGTTGAATTCATAGAACTCAAAAAGACATGTACTAAGGATAACTTTCCTTTGCTCAGGATTGACCAACTAACTTATGCTACAGCCAAGCATGAATTTCTTAGCTTTATAGACACCTATTCGGGGTACAATCAGGTAAAATTAAAACTAAAAAACTAGGAGAAACCCTTATTTATCACTAGCTGAGGTAATTACTATTACAACATTATGCTATTTGGGATAAAAACACTAGAACAATATATCAGAGGCTGGTAAATAAAGTTTTAGAGGATCAGATTGGTAAAACCATGGAAGTCTACGTTGATGATATGTTAACCAAGAGAAAGAAATCATCCAACTGTATCGATGATCTTGGATGAACTTTTGATCATCTAAAAAAACACAAAATGAAGCTCAACCTCGCAAAATATGTCTTTCGGGTCAATGAGGTAAAGTTATTGGTCTTCATAGTCAACTATATCGGCATAGAGGCTAACCTGAATAAGATACAAGCACTGATTAATATGCAATCTCCCGTAAGCAAAAAGAACAATATAAAGATTGAAAAGAAATGTAGTATCACTGAACAAGTTTATGCAAGTGCCACTAATAAATGTCTTCCATTCTTCATGGTGATGCAAAATGCCTTCAAGTGGAAGATGAGCATGAAGCAGAGTTCTTAGAATTGAAGAAGTACCAGGGGTTTGAGCTATTATTGTCAAGGCTAGTGCTCAGCAAAAAAATCTATTTTTATTTGGCAATATCAGAGTCAACCATCAGTTCAGCATTGATCCTACAAGAAACGAGAGTGGAAAGGTCTGTCTACACCACCACCAAGGCATACCATGGAGAAAAAAATTAGTACCTTATACTGTATAAGTCAGGCTTGGCGTTGATTGAAGCTTAGTGTAGAATGAAGCCATACTTTCAACTACATAATATTATCATTTATACGAAACGTCCTCAACGAAAAGCTTTTCATAAACTTGAGAAATCAGACAAACTGATGACCTGGGCAGTAGAACTAAGAGAGTATGACATACAATACGAACACATAACTGCAATTAAAGGTTAAGCACTGGCCAATTTTATAGAGTTTACATACGAATAGATGACTACCGAGTAGACATCCATATAAGAGAGCTCAACAACAGGAACAACAAAGAAGACTTCTGCGAAAGAGAGCTCAGTTGTGAAGATATTCGATTAGATTTATCTGAAAGAGAGCTTAGCAATAAAGACAATCGAGTAGACATCTCAGAAAGAGAGCTCAATAAATACTACCGACCATAATATTGACAGACTAGAGTCATCGACTCGGTATGAAGAAAGGGATATTTATCTGGATCAAATGAAGAAGTTGTTCAAGAATTGATTTTTATTTAAAGCCCACTTTGAAGAATATCCTCCTTTTTGGTAGTTATGTGTGGATGGCTGACGCGACTAAGAATGTGTCTCAGAAGATCGTTCTCTCTAGGCTTAAGTGCAAACCTATCGCTCAAGTAATAATCTGATAAGTTAGGTATCGATCCTCATAGAAATAGGATGAACGGAGTTGTAACGATGTTGGACAGACAAAGGAAACCTAACTTTGATGCTAAAGAAAATGGAAAAGGTGATTTGAATGGGGAAGCAACTACAACTATATGCAATTTTGAAAATGAATAACTAATGAAATTATGAATGCAATTATCCTACTGCAGAATTTTCGAACAACTAGACTAAAATTTTAACTACGAACGGAGAAAAATAAGTCGGGTTACAATCCCCCACACCATATTAATTCACCTCGTAAAATACTAGATTCAGAATTAAACCTTTAAATGAATCCGACTTTTTAATGATCCTAAGTATTACATATATGAGGGATCGTAGCCCGCACAGTACGTAAGCAAAGGTTGAATTAAAATTCGGTCTTTATCTCTCCTAAGTATTACACATATGAGGGATCGTAGCCCGCACTATATCTAAGCTAAGGCTGAAATAAGGAAGTATCGTATTAACTATGATACAATTCATCTAAGTTTTAATTCCGACATCTATTTCCACTATCGTGAATTACATCGGGTGGGGTTCATGTACCCCAACCCTTGAAAACTTATCCAGACATATGAAAACTGGAAGAAATACGTTTGGAATGAAAGAAAACATTTTTACTACTGAACGAAGATGAAGAGTGATGAAATTGCTTTTAGAAAAGTAACTATTGTAATAATTAAAACAAGAATCAGAATGGTATTACTTGAATTGCAAAACTATAGGCAAGATAGGGTTTCTTATTGTTCTTCTTCTCTAAAACTGATTACCAAAACTTCCCTAAAGAATCAGAAGCCTCCTCTTATGTCTAGGAGGAGTTCACAATTTATAAGCTACGAATACTAAGAGTTTGAACCATGAAGGAGTTTAGTTTTACAAGTGGATAAGTTCAAATTTCCAAAAACAGAACCGATCCTATTAAGGGGTTCGACTCGATTCCATCTTTGACAGCCTTTATAGAAAGTTCTTCGAGCATAGGATCGGTTCGTTTTTCCTCTTCTTCGGTTCGGTTCCATCTTGTCATTACTTTACAGAAAGCTTTCCAGGTATAGTTTCGGTTCATTTTTCTTCCACTTCGGTTCGGTTCCATCTTTGTAGTGCTTTACAGGAGCTTTCCCAGGATGGGATCGGTTCGTTTTCCCTCCCTTAGGTTCGATTCCATCTTTTCAGGAACTTTCCTCCTTGTATATCCTTGAAGCTTTTGGTACGAAACTCGGATTTGGATGTTGGTCCTTCCTAAACACTGAATACCTGCAAAATAGATGGAAAATACTCAAAACTCGGCGTACTTATTAGAAACTTGTCAATAGGAATTATATGATATTAATCCACTCGAATTACACTTTGCGGAGCGATAAAAGCCTCTAAATTAAGGGGATAAATGGGAAGAATTTATGCCTAATCAAACCCCCTAACTTAGAACTTTGATCGTCCTGATCAATGTAAAAAGAATCAAAACATGGTTTAACTCAAAAATGGGATAGAATACCTCTTTCACGGGCGAGTGATTGCATTTAGCATATGCAACAAGCCTTTAAACCCCTAGGTTACCCTAGTAGGACGAGTGGTATCTCGTGAGGGTTTGTAGAGAATATACCCACAAAATTCGACTCAAAAGAAACTCAAAATGCACAAAAATTGTATAATTCAAACTTTTCGAGAAAATAATCATCATCATTTCATGTTAAAAGTCTCAAATCATAGTGCGTGTGTGCGAAACCAAAAATTTAACCGCTAATTTCCACCGATTGTCTATTACGTTACTTATCCGAAAATTCATTTTGATTTCAAAATCTCATGGAATACTCTCACAAACAAATCAATCGGTATGTGGCTATTCTCTCGGTATGTGTGATTTATAAGAGTAAATGTATTGGAACCAAGTTCACGCACACAAATAGAAAGATGGAAATTTTATGGTAATCGGATCTCATCATCGGATTACGGTTATAAGAAAACGGGAACATTGCCTCTAATTCATATTTTTTTATCTCTTTTATTATCTTTTTGTGTATTTGCTCTCCACGCGGTAACCAATTTCGCATAAAGGACTCAGTTAGGACTTTTTTTTGGTTAAAGGTGTATTGGGTAATATGGGAAAGGATGGGAACTTCGGAATTGGAAAAAATATTCTTATGATGTCTGGTAGTGCTTTTCCGGGCTTTTGCTCATTTTTTTCTTCTTTTTATATTTTCTTTCTATTTTCCACGCTTTTCTTTTTCTTGCTATTTTTGTTGAGCATTCTTCTATTTTTTTTCTTGACCCTTTTTGTTTCACTTTTCGGATTTAATTTCTGGGATTATCACTGTTCTTAATTCCGGGCCAATTGGGGTTTTTCGGGTTGCCAAACGAAAGGGAGAAATTTCTTCGGCTCAATTTGGGTTACAATAGAGATAAAAAAAATTTGCTACCTTTTATGGCCAATATTTTTAGGTGATAAACGAGGGCCTACTTCATTGTCCAAAACACTAATTGCATTACCATACGCGTTTCGAGATGAATTAAGTTTAGAGATCTATTTTTGGCACATTTTCAAGGCAATATCACACACATTTTCCATAACCGATCAAAGTGAAAGGATTGAGATCCTCGACAACTTATTGGACGCTGAAAAGAACTTTTGATTTAACAATTAACTCGGATTGATTTAAAAAGTTCACAAAAATGAAAGGCTCGAATCTCACCGGGGTTGTTAATCTCCACATTTATTCGTTAAGTCACCTATGTTCGCTCAATTTCCATCTTTGGTCAATTTCGCCTTTCTGTATTATGTTTTTACAATTTGAGACTTTAAACTGAATTTTAGTGATATTTTCAAAAAATTTGAATTCCAATTTTTATTTATTTTGATTTTTTTGGAGGGTTTTCAAGATTTTATGATTTTTTTTAATTTCTAGGCATTTTAGAAAATTTGTGAAGTTTTAGAAAGACGCACTTGTGACCCCCCCTAACTTAGACTTTTACATTGTCCTCAAGCAAAAAGGACTAAAATCTAACTCAAAGAGAATTAAAAGTGCGAGAAAATACAACAAACAAATGAAACATAAATGCAAATTTTTTATAGAAACTTAACAACTGTTTACAAAAGGTAGGGTAGAACACACAACCAACAATGTTTAAACAACCAACATAACACACAAACAATAAGAGCTTCATTGGGGAGGAAAATTTGAGGGACCGAGTGCACTGGGATCATAGGGATCATAAAAGAAAGTTGGGGGCCATCCACCGAAGTTGAGCTCGTATAGATGGGCATTGTAGTCGGTGCATCATGCTCGTGTCCCTGCGGTAGGCGTCTTGATCCCTTTGATAGGCCTCTTGGTCACGATTGTATTGGGTGATGAACCCGTCAAAATAGGATTCCATCGTTGCAAGGCGCCTATCAAAATCCGCACCCGGGGGCTCAAAGTTCGAGTCATCATCCTTGGCATATTCTTCTTCTTTAGCCCCGACCATCTCGACATCCTCAGCTGCGGGATCTTCAACATGGATCTCTTCCTCGGCCTTTAAATTAACCACCTCCCGGGTTGCTCGAAGGATAGCCCTATGTTAGGCACTCTGAGTGCGTGACACCTTCCCAATGGGTTTCGAGAGGCGTGGGAAAGCGTGAGGTGGCTGGATACCAACATCGGCAAGGAGGGAGGTTATGAGGCGTGCATAAGGGAGGGGCACCGGACCTTTTTTGCTCCTAGGCCGCATAAAGAATATCAGCGTAAAGCATGCGAGCCAGATTGAGGGTGAAGTTTGGGTCGAAAAGGTGGTACACGAGGGTTTCTTGGCGAGGGCGCATCGCCGAGTGCACACTATATGGAAGGTGATGCGCGCCTTATCGTTTAAGCGTCCCATGGGAAAGGTACCCCTTTCCGAAATATCGTTGGGATCGAGACGATCGATGTATTTCTATTTGGGAATGGTGGGGGCATTGGTTGGGTAGTCATAGATTTCCGGGTGGGGGATGACCTTGGTAGCAAGTTTGCAAGCGAGAATGGCCAAGGAAAACAGGGTGGGGCGACCGTCGACAAAGGCTTGGCACTCGAACTCGCCCGTGCGGACGAGAGATCCATAGAAAGATCGGACTTCATCCGCCCACACTACATTGTGGGGTTCTTAAGGTATTGCACCCACCCCCTCCTGTTGAAAAGTTTGGTGACGGAGCGGGGCAACTCGTCCCAATTGATGACGCGCTCAATGTGCAATTCGCAGGGCAGGTCAAAATTTGTTTCGCACCATACGTGCTCCATGTGGGAGAAGTATTCCCCATTGCCGTTGGCTAGAATCTCGGTGGACATATATTTCGGGGGAAGAGATGGATTTGCCATGGAAAGATTGGGGAATATTGGGAATGAGAGAGTTAGGGTTGTTGAGAAGGAGGATAAAGAGGAGGTGGGAGGGAAATGATAAGGTAGAGGTGGGTTTTATAGGTGGTGTGGAAGGATGGGGGGAAGGAATTTGGAGGGAAAAGGAGAAGGGATGTTTGGAGGGAAAAGGGGGGAGGGATGGTCACCTCGGGAAGAACAAAAATCGCAGAATCCGGACAGATCCGATTCAGTGGCGATTTGGTTCGGTTTTTTTATTTTTTTTTATTTTGCGATATATCAAAACCGAATCGATCCGGTTAGGGGATTCGCTTCGGTTCCATCTCTGGCAGAACCTTCTTTCTAGACTACTGCACTCAAATCCCACACCCTCGAATTTCTGGACACTTTCTCACATATACTCCCGCTTGTATTTCTGGATCCCCTCATGAAGTGCGTGTTGGTGCACGTGATCCTAACCCTGACCTTACGTCACCTACCTACGGACTCAAGCTAATATACCGACACTCAACTACTATACACA
The DNA here is from genome assembly GCA_949130495.1 of Sambucus nigra. Lineage (NCBI taxonomy): Eukaryota > Viridiplantae > Streptophyta > Magnoliopsida > Dipsacales > Adoxaceae > Sambucus > Sambucus nigra. The sequence goes on from OX422216.1 coordinate 647,568,876, forward strand.
AGATTTCACCCCATATGCGTCGGGGGTGAGACGACCTCTCAACTCAAGCTCATTTGACCCCGTAAACGGGGTCTGACAACGAGATGGTGTCGATCTCTTCTATGCATACCTCAACATATAGATTTAGGCGCTGTACATTGACTTTGAACGCATTCCCCCCTTTTAGATCTTCCAACTCTATTACTCCGTGGGGGAATATGCTTCTCACAAGGAATGAACTAGTCCATTGGGACCGTAATTTACCCGAAAATAGATAAATCCGGGAGTTATAGAGGAGTACCTTTTATCTCGATTGAAAATCTTTTCATCGGATAATCTTATCATGTGCTAGTTTCATCCGAGCTTTTGAAATCTTGGCATTCTCATATGCATCATTGTGTATCTCCTCTAACTCATTCAGTTGAAGCTTCCGAGCTTCACTGGATTTACCCATGATGATGCTAGAAACAGCACCACCCTTAAAGGTGTTTGAGAGCTCAATTCAATGTTAACAATGGCAGCATAAGGGTACATACACATTTAGTAGAAGGAGGTGAGGAGAAGAGGATTCACACCGGAATATAAGTGGTTCATCCAATTAGGCCTACATCCACTGTGCAAGTGTATGATATGTATCACTGTATGGGGGCTCTAATGGCCATAGTTACAATCTCAAGATTTCTCTCTCTACTGTGTGTTTAGACAAAGTTTCAGTTAGGGTTACTCATTTTGGGATCTTTTGCAAGATAGAGTATGACCTCTATATATAGTACCTGGGGGGTGTAATGTACCCCCTATGCATGCAATGAGCATATGTGTGTTGATCTAGCCAATCTGATGAAGACATCTGTCACTGTTACAGGTAGAGAATGATGATGAAATATTCCCCCCACGTGAGGAGAATGATTTGTTATAACTGAATTGAGTCAACGTGTCCTTGTCCACACATATGCCAATAAGAGCTCGGCCTCAATGCTTAGTCATGACCTCGTCCTGGATGAGGCCGAGACTGGTAAGGTCCAGTTGTCCGTCCAATCTGAGATGAGTCATTATGGTCCCGGCTTAAGTGAAGCCGAGGCAAGTATTGAGGTCGGCCCGGGCCGAGGTTAAGCTGGACTGTGCCTGGAATATCAGCTGATCCATTGATGGGTTTGTCCTTGATATAGGTATGTATCCTCGTAACCTCGGCCTACCACTGGCCAAGGTTATCATTCCCAGGTGAGCTAAAGAGCTGCTGACCCTTATGATACATGCAACCTCCTCTTGATGAGGTTTGTAATGGTGTCGGCCCGGGCCGACCCTTCTATGGCCGAGGCTGCTGGTCACCGATCCAAGGCTCTTCCAACATCGTCCATGTCCTCGGCCGAGGTTGATGCCTCTGAGCCGTGGTGATACTTGGGGCATATCAATCACCCACCAGCCCTTAGTTACATGTGAGATCAGGTGACTATGGGATCACTACACCTCTGAGGTCTTTCTTCTATGTGCCAATGTTCATTTGATACTTGTCCTTTGCTGAAGTGTGGCTTGCCTGGCAAGAATGTGTTGTCAGCCGTCCTTTGGGGATCCCAAGGCAATGATGGGCCTTGGGAAATGTGCCTCCATATTTAAGGGTTCAAACCCTATTTTCCCTCCTTCTTCCTCATTTCTCTTTCCTGGCATGATTTGTTTCAGTAGCATTTTCTCTCTCTAGAAAAGCTTTGGTTCGAAGACTTCGATGGTGATTCCTCGCGTCTTCTTCCTTTTTCCTTACCATTTCATCCTCAGGTATCCTCTTCCATTCCTTTTCCTTTATTTTCCCTGTTTTCCCTTTACTTTTGCATTTTTTGGTGGGTTTTGGGGATTTTTGGCGAGTCCCCATATTTTCAGGCGAATTGTTCTTGCACTAGGTTTGACAGTTTGATCTTTAAATTCCTTTATTCCATTAGCCAGTCTTGTTTGTAATGTAGGACAGTTGCAAGTGTAGGGTCGGCCTCTGATGCTCAGACCCCTTTACCATTTCTAGAGGAGTTCCCTTCTCTGAGGGAGAAGACTTTAGAGAAAATTAGGAAAATAGAAAGAGTGCAGGAGGAAGCTCGTAGGTCAGAGGAATTCCCCCTCATACCTATCTTTCCACCACCACTGAAGGTAGTATACCCTGAACACACAGAACCCACTAACCAAGCCGAGGTACCTGCTGGACCATTACCGATGTCTGAGTCTGAGTCTTGCACATTAGACCCTATGTCTGTGGATTCTTTCCAAGAGGCCATGGACTTCACAAATCAATAAGATCAAGTCTCTGATCAAACCGAGGTATCCAGTCGGGCCTCGTCCCATAAAAGTTCAAGCACATCGTTGATAAGCACCAAAAAGTGTCTAATTTATGCCCCAAATAGATACATTTTAGTCGCCCGTTTTAATTAAAATTGGCCTTATGTGCGTATTTTATCATTTTGCAGGTCAATACGCAGTTGCGGTACAAATAATGCTAAATCAGTGCAATTGCGACGCAGAAGCGGTCAAAAGCTTGCATCGAATAAATTCAAAGAGATCGCGAAGTCTAAGTCCCTATTTGAGCTTGCCCGATGTGTTCTGATGCCCTGAAACAGTCCCGTAACCCAAACCTAAACCTACACCGAGCCCAGACCATTCCCCGAGCCCCGTGTGTGTTGAGTTTGTACCGTTATTATTTTTCTAGAATTTTATTTTTAGTCATTTTATTTTTAGGATTTATTTTAGATTTATTTAGATTTTTTTTAGGATTTATTTTCTATTTTTCTATTTCCTTATTTTTAATTTTGATTTTTATTAGTTTTTAATTTTTATTTTATTTTAGTTTTATTTTATTAGGATTATATTTTTTTTAGGTTTAATAGAGTTTTATTTTATTTGAGTTTGAGATGTTAGTTTTTTTTATTTTATTTAATTTTTATTTTTATTTTTATTTTTTATTTTTTTTAGTAGGTGTCATTTTTTAGGGGTGTAAATTAAACACACACTAACACTATCCCACACCCCATTACCCTACACCAAACACACCCAAACAAACCCCTACACTATTCATCTTCTTCCCACTCTCACTCCCTCTCATAACCCCATAACCAAACAAACCCCTACACTATTCATCTTCTTCCCACTCTCACTCCCTCTCATAACCCCATAACCAAACAAACCCAACAAAAAAAAAAAAAAAAAACACCACCAATTCAAACCATCCTCCAACCCTCACCCTCTCTCTCCCGTCCAGAGCTCCCTCTCACCGGACCCACCTTCGTCGGAAACCCGAACCGCGGGCCAGCCCAACCCGACCCCCTAGCTCCTCCAAACCCGTGCCGCCCGGACCTGCCATACCCTGCCAAACCAAAACCCAACCGAAACCCACCAACCCGCCTCAAGCGGGTCAGCCAAACCGCGACCCAAATCGAGTTCAACCCGATCCAAATTCAGTCTGATCCAGCTCCAATCCGCTGCCATAACCACAAAACTCGGAGCCCCTTTTGCTGCCATCTACTCTCATCCATATTTCCCCAAAAATCGGAGCTAGCCACTTCCAAATAAACTCACGTGCATATCTTGACTCAAGCCAAATGAATCCCATAAAAATCTCTTCAAATCAAACACATCGGGGGTATGATTTTAAAAAGAGAAGGAAGCTTAGAAGAAGAGACTCTCAACAGCAAAGAAAAAAAAGAGAACGTAGAGAGAGAGAAAAACACTGTATATTATGTACAGTTTGGGTTGATAAAAAAATTCCAAAAAAAAATTAGTTTAGTGTTAGAATAATTTTGAGGTTTGTTTTTTATTGTTTTTGGTGTAATCAAGTGCTGGATTAGTGTGAAGATTGAGACGCATTTTATGGACGCGATTCGACAAGGAGACTTGCGTATTGTATTCTATTTCCCTATTCATTTATGTCATCTTTTGATATGTTATTGAATGTTGTTTATGCACACATGAGAATGTTTGGCTAAACACCCCGTTCAAGGGGTGGGGTGCACTGCGAATGATGTTACTTTAATTAGTTGATTCATTAATTTTATATTTCTAGGTAAATTAATCTTTAATAGTCACCAATTAATTTATGTAACGAGAGTTAGTAAATTAATTGAACAAATTAATATTTGAATTTAGGAATCGAACTAGAAATAGGTTTTTCCTATATTTGAACATTAATTCGGTGTTGAAATTTAAGGGTTGAAATTATTTTCGTTAAATTGATCCTAGCGGGTAATTTTCTGAAAATAATGTAGTCCTAATTTTTCATCGTGTGACAATTTTAAATTAATTTTCTAAAAAATATATTATTAAATTTATAATTTTAACGAGAGTTTGATTATCGATTTAATATTATCTCGAAATATTTCAAAATTAATAAATTGAGAAATTAAAATAATTGAAAATGCAGTGTAATCCCATCTCTTGACCTTCTCACAATATTTCACACTCGGTTGCACATTTTTATTCATTCTTTAGTCCTTTTATAATTTTTAGCATTTGTTAGTAAATTTTTCCCTTGAAATTTGTTTAAAAAAAAAAATTATTTTCATAAAAAAACAAATTGGAATTGCACGTTTTCACATTAATTGTTTCACCTTGAAAGTTGGATTGATACCCGTACTTACCGCAATACGAGTTATTTTTAGACAAGTTTTGTAGGTACTCAAGGGAATTTTGAGAGTAGCTTTTGCACGACAACGATACATACGCAAAAAGCAATCTATCAAATGGCGCCGTTGCCGCTTTCTTGACGTGGAGACATGATTGAAGACTTGTAATTTTATTTATCTTTTTTTTTCTAGTGTAGTTCTTCCTCCTCCTTCCTCCTTAGACTGGTTGTATAGGATTTTTAAAGCTTGGTATTTATTTTGGTGCATTTTGACACCATTTTTGTTTGTAATAATTATTCATATAAAAAAAAGCGAAAAGGGAAACCGGACAAGGTAGAGAGAGAGCGTCCAAGGCGAGGATTTTTGAAGCCTCTCTACTTTGGGTCGGTAGGACTCCCGGGGACGACTGAGATAGGCGAGATCTCCCCCCGGTCGACTCAACTCGGTCTTCACCCCGCGTGTGTAACAAACGTGGGAGGTATACTTTTTTATCCCTCGCGAATCTCCTGCAAGCGAGTTCATTTTTTGTGTGATTAATTGCTCCTATGTGCTTTTAATTTCTGCATCGCACTTAAATTGAATGCTTTGATGAATTAATTTACCTAAGACCTAGACCGGTCATTGAAACGAGAAGGGATTTCATCACCCGACTCACTCGCTTATCCATTGTGTGCTACCCTGGCTGTCATTAAATTTAAAATCAATCAACTAGCTAGCCCCGTAGGAACACATTATTGCAACAGGCGATCACAAAGATAAATTCCGTGCATTTTGTCGCCCGCGGACTTAATTAAAATTTGACTACCCATTTCACTAATTTTGAAGATAATAATTGGCTACGTGCTCGTTAGGATTTTTCTTGACTCGTGTGTGTCCAATTCGATTCTTTCGGTAGTCGGTTTTAGTTAGTTCGCCCATATCAAGAGTTCATTTTTTCCCTTTTTCGAAAAAAAAATCCCAAAAATATTTTCCTTTCTTTTTAAAAATATTTTCAAAAATCCCAAAAAGATTTTTTTTTATTATTTAAAATACCAAAAAGATTTTCCTTTTCTTATTTTCAAACATCACAAAAAGATTTTCTTTTCTTTTGAAAAATATTTAAAAACAAAACAATATTCCTCTTGTCATGGCCGAAGAACGTCCTTTACGGGAATACTTTGGCCATTTCCCATTCTCTCGAAGTTTGTTTGATGATAAGCCCGAATCGAACCTTCATTCATTAATTGATGGCTTTCACTCTCAAACGCCCACTATTGATACTCATGTGTCGTCCACGCCCACATCTCCTATTCCACCGCCTTCGGTGCCGAGTGTCAACCCATCCCATGCTTCATTGTGCACATACTGTTTTCTTAGCGATCACTTGTCCCATGAGTGTCCATTTATATTCTCTCCATCTGAATCCACCATGGAACATGTGCGTCCCTATGACACTGTTTTGGAGCCACCCTCGCCGTATTGTCACGCCATATCTAATGTCAAGGGATATGAGTACCCGAGCTATTCATGGAGGCCTGATAATCCTTCCATGCAATATGAATCCCAACGCCATGTTGTGGATCCTTACAGTTTCCAACAGTCGTCCTCACCACCTCGTGCACCTCTTATCTATTAGTCCCTTTCATATGCTCCTCATGCTGATCACACTTTTGTCCCTCACGGAGATGCTTCTCCCGTGAATGCTACACTTAACCCTGCTCCACACACTTCATATGAGTATTCTCCACATCTTAGTGTTTCTAGCGAGTTATGTCCACCTCACCCACCACTGCCACCCGCCACCACTTCAACACCACCTTGCACATCCGCTCTCGAGATCCTCTTACACAAGTTTGCGCACACTTTTCAATCTCAAACTGAATCACTTCAAAGGCTTGAACAACGATTATATGATTTTGAGTGTGCGAACGAGGCGGATTCCACCCTAAGTCGACCCTTTATTCCACCTACGTGGGATGAGGATGTGTCGTCTTGTGCTACGAATTTTGAGTGTGACCAACTCTATCATCCATAGAATCTCGACATTAAGACCACCTAGTGGTCCGAGCCCCAAGTTGACAATTATGTTGACATATCCACTGTTTGTGAGACTGACCCCACACCACCTTATCCTTTCAAACCCACCATTGAGTTTCACCTTTCCCCTTCCAACGAATCCATACTTATGCCCGAGTCTACACCTTTTGGCCCTTTTATGTGTGTTCCCGAGGAACCCATTATTTCTAGGTTAGCTCCGGCTACGAGTGCTCACCATTTTCTTGAGATAGAATCCGAGATAGTTCCTACCTATATGGATATGGATCCTATTCCACAATGCTTGGCTCACCTTGAGCCCATTATTTTTAATGATTCCTCTATCTTAGATCTAAGTGCCTCGTCTTACCCACCCACCACATTCACTGACGATATTTTTGTGGAGACGATGACCACTCCATCTCTAGCTACCACACTTCCTCCTCCGAGTGCTATTGAGGATCACTCCGCGCCTCATAAGAAGTGTGTATCTCCTACTCGTGAGTTAGATCATCTTCCCCCACCATTTTTTCCGCCCGATCCACCCACTGTCCCTACCATCACACCACTTGATTTGGACCTTGCTATTATGCGTTCCCTTTTCACATCTAAGCATTTAGGTCCTCACCTCTCCCCATCCTCCACCCTAGTGCTCCATGATTACATTTGTGCACTTTTCATTTACCCCACCATCCATGTGAGTATTCTTGATACTCTCCACTTCCGTGACACCGAGCTTATTATTTTATGCACACCACTACCTTGTGGTGTTAATTTTTTCCATCTACCGCTCCATGGTGTGTCACGGTGCGACTATTATCATCGTCCATTTATAGAATGGTCGTGCACTTTCTCTGAGACCCTCCCCATTGCCAAACCATTTTGCCTCCCCCGCCAAATTGAGCACCATTCTTATAGGGTCCTTGTTGCCCTCACATTTACGCTCAATAAGGCCCGTGATCGGTGCATGTTCACCCTCACCCTTGCCCATCTTTGTCTTACCCTCCTACCAACCCGCCCATGGTCCACCGATGCTTTGCATCGAGTGATGCACTTTGCCATACAAGTGCATTGACCTCTTCTTTTGCCTTCATCCACCAAGACTGATGCTTCAGTCTTGTTTGAGGGTGATTCTCATCACCCAATTTTTCTGCCGCCCCGCACTTTCACAGTTTCTATCCTTAGGGTGCGATTGGTTCGGTCCGGCTGAAGACGTTAAACTTAGCGCTACCGGGAGGCAGCCCGTCGTTCATTGTTTTTGAGTATGAGTCTTACCCTATTTGGGGGTGGTGTTTTACACCACCCAATGATTTTCACATGCTTTATAGACTTGTATGTTTTTTTGTATCACATCTGTTCTTCAGGTTTCATCTATGCTCTAGAGTGCGGTACATTTCACTAGTGGTTCATTATGGTACTATCTTTCCTCCCTTGTTCTTTTCATTTTTATATATGGTTTTAAACATCGAGGACGATGTTCTCTTTTGTTTGGGGGTGGGAAATTTATCAAAATCGTACCTCTTTTGAAAATTTTCAGAAACAAGTGATTTTAAACTTTTTGTGCAGTTAAAAATAAATTTTTATGATATGATTTGCCTATCAGTCCTCTTTTAGAAATCTCGGAATATCTGTGTTTGACCCAAAAATTACGCTTTTAAACCTTAAATTAATTAATACCTCTTAAAAGTGTACTTGCACTATGAATTCTTAGACTCAGCAATTTGCACTATCACATTTACAATCAAAAGTTGAAGAGTAACTATATTCTCAAGAAAGCCTTAAAAGATCACTAGTGGAGACTTAAACCCGTGAGATTTGAGCTTTTCACCTTTTTGAGGGATTTTACGTATCTCAGAGTCACAAGTTGACTCAACTTTCATTGGGTACTACATTTAGTCGTTGCATGATCTCATCATTTTTTCAAATTTGGCATAATCACTGAGAATGAGATTACTTTCGAGTTGTAAGAAACATGTGTCTTGTAGTTTGTCCTGAGTACTAAACTGATTTTCCATACGCTTACCATTTTTACCCTTCACTCCACCTATTATCATTCCATGATTTCCTTATCCATATGTCCCAAATACCATCCATCATTGCCATCGTTTTTGAGAAAAAGAGTGTTGAAATTTCCCGTGTAAATTGTCTTCAATTGTGCTATGAAAAGAAAAACGTATCGCAATAAAAAAAAAAGAAAGAAAAAAAAAGAAGAAAAAGAAAGCATGCGATCATAAATTCAAATAATGAAGATAATAGTTTTTCAAAGTGTGTCACACTCCTCTCAAAACACCACCCCATCATTCATCTTCTGCATTTTTTCTCATACCTTTCATAAACCCCATTTTTCACCCTTGGTAAAGTGTTCGTGCAAACGAAAAGATTATATGGTGAATAATTCGACATTCTCGACATAGTGATTAGCATTCGTTCATGAGATCAAATTTCTTTCATGTATCCGTCATTTCTTATAAAGTGTGTGAGACGTTTGAACTTGTTTACATTTACTCACATCCTCACACACTAGAGAGATACACTTACCCAATTCTCAGAGAGTTCGATTCAGAGAGATATATCCAGTGAGAATTGAAGTCAAAGCTTTGATTCTATAAAGGCAATCTACGAATTACTCTAATGATACTTAAGATTGTTTCACACTACACACGCTGAGTTTTAGGAAGGATTACAATTTTGGTATTAAGTAATTTCATATCTTATTTTGATGATTTAATACGGTGTTCCTTGATATCCTTTTAAAGTTGGGTTGTATAGCTTTTCATCATCTACTCAGATATTGCATTTAAATAAGTTTTTGAATTTTGTGGGTATATTCACTGCAAACCCTCACGAGACACCACTCGTCCTATAGGGCAATCTATAGGTTTAACGGCTTGTTGCACATGCTAAGTGCAATCGACAGTGCCTGCGAAAGTGGCACACTTTTGGTTACTTATCTCTGTTTTCTCTCTAATTTTGCTCGAGGACTAACAATGTTCTGTTTGGGGGTGGTGTGATAAGCACCCAAAAGTGTCTAATTTATGCCCCGAATAGATACATTTTAGTCGCTCGTTTTAATTAAAATTGGCCTTATGTGCGTATTTTATCATTTTGCAGGTCAATACGCAGTTGCGGTACAAATAATGCTAAATCAGTGCAATTGCGACGCAGAAGCGGTCAAAAGCTTGCATCGAAGAAATTCAAAGAGACCGCGAAGTCTAAGTCCCTATTTGAGCTTGCCCGATGTGTTCTGATGCCCTGAAACAGTCCCGTAACCCAAACCTAAACCTACACCGAGCCCAGACCATTCCCCGAGCCTCGTGTGTGTTGAGTTTGTACCGTTATTATTTTTCTAGAATTTTAATTTTAGTCATTTTATTTTTAGGATTTATTTTAGATTTATTTAGATTTTTTTTAGGATTTATTTTCTATTTTTCTATTTCCTTATTTTTAATTTTGATTTTTATTAGTTTTTAATTTTTATTTTATTTTAGTTTTATTTTATTAGGATTATATTTTTTTTAGGTTTAATAGAGTTTTATTTTATTTGAGTTTGAGATGTTAGTTTTTTTTATTTTATTTAATTTTTATTTTTATTTTTTTTTTTTTTTTTTTTTAGTAGGTGTCATTTTTTAGGGGTGCAAATTAAACACACACTAACACTATCCCACACCCCATTACCCTACACCAAACACACCCAAACAAACCCCTACACTATTCATCTTCTTCCCACTCTCACTCCCTCTCATAACCCCATAACCAAACAAACCCCTACACTATTCATCTTCTTCCCACTCTCACTCCCTCTCATAACCCCATAACCAAACAAACCCAACAAAAAAAAAAAAAAAACCACCACCAATTCAAACCATCCTCCAACCCTCACCCTCTCTCTCCCATCCAGAGCTCCCTCTCACCGGACCCACCTTCGTCGGAAACCCGAACCGCGGGCCAGCCCAACCCGACCCCCTAGCTCCTCCAAACCCGTGCCGCCCGGACCTGCCATACCCTGCCAAACCAAAACCCAACCGAAACCCACCAACTCGCCTCAAGCGGGTCAGCCAAACCGCGACCCAAATCGGGTTCAACCCGATCCAAATTCAGTCCGATCCAGCTCCAATCCGCTGCCATAACCACAAAACTCGGAGCCCCTTTTGCTGCCATCTACTCTCATCCATATTTCGCCAAAAATCGGAGCTAGCCACTTCCAAATAAACTCACGTGCATATCTTGACTCAAGCCAAATGAATCCCATAAAAATCTCTTCAAATCAAACACATCGGGGGTATGACTTTAAAAAGAGAAGGAAGCTTAGAAGAAGAGACTCTCAACAGCAAAGAAAAAAAAGAGAACGTAGAGAGAGAGAAAAAACACTGTAAATTATGTACAGTTTGGGTTGATAAAAAAATTCCAAAAAAAAATTAGTTTAGTGTTAGAATAATTTTTAGGTTTGTTTTTTATTGTTTTTGGTGTAATCAAGTGCTGGATTAGTGTGAAGATTGAGACGCATTTTATGGACGCGATTCGACAAGGAGACTTGCGTATTGTATTCTATTTCCCTATTCATTTATGTCATCTTTTGATATGTTATTGAATGTTGTTTATGCACACATGAGAATGTTTGGCTAAACACTCCGTTCAAGGGGTGGGGTGCACTGCGAATGATGTTACTTTAATTAGTTGATTCATTAATTTTATATTTCTAGGTAAATTAATCTTTAATAGTCACCAATTAATTTATGTAACGAGAGTTAGTAAATTAATTGAACAAATTAATATTTGAATTTAGGAATCGAACTAGAAATAGGTTTTTCCTATATTTGAACATTAATTCGGTGTTGAAATTTAAGGGTTGAAATTATTTTCGTTAAATTGATCCTAGCGGGTAATTTTCTGAAAATAATGTAGTCCTAATTTTTCATCGTGTGACAATTTTAAATTAATTTTCTAAAAAATATATTAATAAATTTATAATTTTAACGAGAGTTTGATTATCGATTTAATATTATCTCGAAATATTTCAAAATTAATAAATTGAGAAATTAAAATAATTGAAAATGCAGTGTAATCCCATCTCTTGACCTTCTCACAATATTTCACACTCGGTTGCACATTTTTATTCATTCTTTAGTCCTTTTATAATTTTTAGCATTTGTTAGTAAATTTTTCCCTTGAAATTTGTTTTAAAAAAAAAATTATTTTCATAAAAAAACAAATTGGAATTGCACGTTTTCACATTAATTGTTTCACCTTGAAAGTTGGATTGATACCCGTACTTACCGCAATACGAGTTATTTTTAGACAAGTTTTGTAGGTACTCAAGGGAATTTTGAGAGTAGCTTTTGCACGACAACGATACATACGCAGAAAGCAATCTATCAGTGCTCATCATCCAATATCATGGGCTCTTTATTCTCAACTATTTGGCATTTGACTAACTTATCTTTATCCCGAGGGTCCCATATCTCGATTTGATAAGTAGTGGTTAATTTCTTTTTCTCTTCCTACTCTACCGATGTGTAGTAGCACTCCCGGGCCTCTACTTGATTTCCTTTCACAATGCCAGCCCCATAGTTTATAGGAATTTCAAATGCTGGTGAATAGTCCACGGAATAACTTCAATCCGACCTTTTAAATATAATATTGTATTCTGAGTGGACATTTTTGTCCTAGATAAAAAAAATGACTCATCTTTGTCTGGTAAGTTGGCTAGGTGTCGACCACAACCTCCATCTTAATTTTTCCTAAGGGGAACACTTTATCCCTTGAAAATCGGATTAGAGGCCTGTGGTATGCCTCTAACTTTCTATCTATCAACCTCATATTCTTAAAATAGGACATCAGTCGAACTGGCATTGTCAACCAGGATCTTGGCCATTTTACTCTCACGCACCATCATTGTGATTACCAGAGGGTCGTCATACGAGTAAAGAACACTAACAAGTCATCTTTAGAAAAATAAACAATAAGATGATATTTGTTTACCTTTCGGGGGCATGTTTCTGCAGCATTAATTAAGTTGATATATCAAATATGAGTGAAAACCTTCACCTCAATTATGTAGGATTTTCTTTATGCTTGTTCATCTCCGCCACAAGTGTCCGCTCCCATGATGAAGTTACACCCAAAATATATCATATTAATTTCATGCACAAGCTTCTTGGGCAGGTCTAGATCATCCTCCGAATTGATGTAACTTCTTTTTTCTTCACATCTGCCTTCTTACAAGGGGACTATGATCATTATATAGACTTTTGGTTGTCCTACCTATCCAATCATCCGCCTTTATTAACATACAACATTAATTTGCCTCATCTAATGAGGTTCTCAATCTCGCTCTTTAAGGCGAGGAAATTATTAGCGTTATGGACATGATCCTTATGGAACTCACATTACTTACTTTTATCCCTCCTATTAGGATGATCGTTTAATTTTCCCAGCCATTTAAGTTCGTTACTCCCTCGAATCTTAATGAGGATGTGGTCTACTCATACAATCAGTGGGGTATATTCATCAAACTTCTTCAGCTTATCAGCATTTGTATTTTCCTTTGATTTTTTCTTTTTTCTGAGATCCTATTGGTGTTGAACATAGAATAGATCAGATCCTTTGTTGCCTAGCTCCTTCAGCATTCATTGTCTAACCAACATTGGCCAAAAGCTAAGACACTGTTCTTGACAGTTCCTTAGATAACACCCAATATAACTTTTTGGGCATCAAACCACTCATGAGTGTTGTGACTGATATCTTCTCATAATAATCTATTATGTCCATCTTCTCAGTGTTAAAATGGGTGATGAACTCTCAAGTCGTTTTATCCATCTTCTAATGATTGCTTAACATATGAGCCACCTCATTACCTTACTTTCTTCTGAATCAGAAGTTGCTAACGAAAAGATCGGCTAGCTATTGAAAGTTTGTAATCTACCCTCGATAGGTTATTATACCATATGTGAGTAGACCCAGTGATAATAATGTAGAATTCGCTATAATGAATCTCATTGGGAATGGAATATATATCAATAATGGATTGGTACTGCTCCACATACAACATGCGGTCAAATTTACCATCATATTTTGGAATGATGATAGGTGGTTTGAACATCGCGGTCATTGGATAACCCACGATCTACGAGGTAAATGGTGACCCTTAGATAAAATCCATCAGCAATGGGTTCCTGATCTTTATGATCTCACCTAGGTGATCTTCTAAGCATTGAATGGACCACTTATAGGGTTATTCTTACTTTTAGGCTTTCATTGTGATTAACTTCCTTGCTTGGCTACGACTTTCATTTAAGATCTCTTCGTGAGAAGTGTTCTTAGCTTGCGCTGACCTTCGCACATTTATCTTAGATCTGGCTGAGCAATCTATCCTACTCATCTTAAACCTCCTAGTCTCTTCCCCATGCTCTCTTAGCTCTCTCAGCTCCCCGTGTTGGTGTGCCTTTATCGCTCGGGCCTAAATAACCAAACGTAAAGCTTCTATTTAGCCTTTCCAAAACACTTGGTCTTTCCATGGAATAAGCTTGTTCATCATCATAACCGATCATTCTTATGGTGGAAGTTTCCCCTAGGTGGAAGAACCTGTCATCTCGTGACCAAGAATACTTGGACCTGCTACATTCATCTCGTGAGGCCAAGTTCAACCTCTTGGGATTGTCTAATGCTCTGTCGTGGTGAACATGTCTCCTATATTTGTAAGGAGGAAGAGGTGGCATATAACACCTCCTGTCAGGGCTCTAACCTCTACTAGGGTAACTATGTCTATTCCGGGCCTATTATATCGAACTAAAATTTTCTCCATCAACTATTTCATGCTTTCATTCATCGCCTCCTGAATTTATCTAGGCTCACCAGGATTCCTTGAAGGTTGCCCAAACCAACAAGTGTTGAAGGACAAATTATTTCTGTCGCACAACTGATTTCTGGGTTGTCACTCAAGCTTCACAGAATTCATAAAAAATAGAGTAATGCAAATGCTAAAATAGATTATACAAAAATGATGACAGAAATCGTAGGAATAAAGCCAAAAAAAAGTAATTCCAGGTGGGAATTCAAGGAATTATATGGAATTGAAAGGAAATTATGGATTAATAGACCCTAACCCAATGAAACATAGATGAATTGGGTTAAGGTTCACTATATCTTCGAGTTATAGGAATCAATAATGATGGAAAGAAACAAATGGCTTATCGAGTTCCCACAAACGGTGCCAATCGTTATCATCTAAAACTATGATATAGAATATGGCCTTAGTAAGAATACACTAATCATAGCCTATAACAAATAAAGAGATATAAATCATAGTTACGTTAGTCTATATAAAATATTAAAGAGAGATGAGGGAAAGATATGGAAATCGGGTTAACGTGGTTCGGCTCAAAATGGTGCCTATGTCCTTAAGTATAATGTTGATTGTATTAATTCTAATGGTCAAAAGCCATGGATGAAGAATGATTACAAGCTCCCATGCTCAGTCTAGAAATAGGCAGCATAACAGTATGGAAAACTATCTTGATACCCTTACAATGGGGGATAACGTGCTATATAAAGGTTGTTAGAGGAGAGAGAGTGTGTGTAGAGAGATAGGCATCGTGCCTTTATAGAAATATATATTTTGGTGCCGCTTGTGGGAATAAGGTATTTCTATCTTGTTCCTTATTATTTAGGTTTTCATATGCCTTATTTCATCTACAGGGACCCCTTGGGTGACGATCCCTTGGATGAGATTTTGGTTATCAATCCCTTACATTTATTTACAACCCAGTGAGGGAATTATTATTTTTCAGATCTGTTTATCGGTCTTCCTCTTACAACCATAGATTTGTTCTCAATACCCCGGTGATGTTACCCTATCTAAATAGTATTGAAAACACAAAAGGTGGTGACATCCTAAAGGTGGGTAACTAGGGAAGAGTTTTATTTACTTATTTCTGTCTTTTACACTTATGATCTAGGGCTTATTACCATGTTGATGTTATTTTTGTGCCTAACGGTTATTTTGCCCTTAGTAAATTCCTTTTAGGCATATCCTATGTATATTCTATGAACTGATCTCAGGTTTTGGGCCTATTCTTAGGATCACACCATCCACTACTACATGAGGGATGAGACCAAGTAGTTTTATTACTAGAATGTCACAATATTCCTGAGATAGTGCTTTTTTAAAGCTTCTACAGTTCCTTCTATGGCTGACTCAGTTGTGGGAAATTCCCTTTGATATGATGGCGACCATACTTGCATATGTGCCTCAGGCAGTGGCCACGGCAAAATAACATTGCAGATAGCAAAAGACTGTATACCTATTACTATGCTTAGTTTTTCCTGAATTACTTGTCTTCTTGTCATTGTCTGGTTGATCCTCATAATATATATTTCTAAAATACTAACACGGTAGAATCCATAGAAGGAACCACAAAGACAAGCACAAAGGAAAGTGAAGAAGTTGCTGAGTTTCTTAGCTATATTGATCACCTATATGACTGTCAATCCATACTCCAAGACCAGGTTAACTTCCTAACGCAAATAGTTCTGACATTGGAGGCCACGGCCTTCACCACAACACAGGCCACAGCAGCAGAAGCTGCAACCTTCACATCCATGAAAACAGTTGCAGTGGTAGAAGCATCAATGGTTGTAGTTAAAGTTCAAAAGAGGAAGATAGACCAATAAAAACCAGAAAAAGGATATAAGACCTACACCCCGATGATCTACTAATTTGAAGACATTTTGGATCTCATCAGAGAAGACAAATTGCTCCGTTGGCCAGAGAAGCTGATGTCCCCTCCTCATAAGAGGTACCAAGTAAACTGGTGCAGTTTCCATATATACCATGACCATAACACAAATAATTTCCACACCCTGAAGAACAAGATCGAAAGGCTCGTTAGGGAAGGAGCGCTTCAGCGGTTCCTGAAGGATGCTTACGGGGTGCAGCCGGTACCTGGGAGTCCGCTTACCAGATTCCAGGCTTACTTTCTACTTGTTCCCACTTTCCTCTTATTGAACTTTATCTCTGAAGCTATTTGTAGCTATATCTCCCAGACTTTTGTATTTTGTTGTTAAAGTCAAAAGATCTCTCTCTCACTCTCTCTCTCTCTCTCTCTCTCTCTCTCTCTCTATATATATATATATATATATATATATATATATATATATATATATATATATATATATGAATGGCAATTCTTAGTCATGTATAACTTTTTGCTTCCCTACCTAAATATCTAATGAAAGACCTTCCTCTTAAATAGATTTCAATAAAACGTGATGACCAGTTATCCCGAAGATTATTTATTTATTTCGAAAGGGAGAGTCTATTAGGGAGACGGTCTTGATTGGCAGTTAACACCACCCGCGATGTGAAGGCTTAGGAGGCTATAATCGTAATGCCCATTCTTAGCTTTGGGATGCTTCAATTATCATCGGGGGATCACAATGCCTGTTCTTAGCTTTAGGATGCTTCAATTGGCCACGGGGGTTCAAAATGTTAGTTTGGGGATGCTTCAATTAGCTAGGGGGCTCATAATACCCAGCCAGGGATAGTGTGATATATATCCAATTATAGTCACGGGTGGCTTGATAGTGAACCCAGCCTGGGGAAGCCTGATAATGACCCATTCAAGCAGAGTCAGCCAATGACTTAATCGTTTGCAGTAAGGTAAGTGATTCCCCATTAACCACCATCTTAAGTGAAACAAGGCCATAATTATCCGCGGTAAGGGAGTCATTTCCTAATATTCACCATTGTTACAGAAGTGCCTAATCCTAATCCTTTTGGTAACAGCCTCAGGGGCCATAACCATTTAAAAGAAAATGATAAATGCGGCCTACTAAAGATTGCAAGCCCTCACAAAGTTCTACAAAGTGGCCGCAGACTTATTACAATGATAGATCAATGGTGCAAAAGACGACCGCAACTAGTTTTACATTGAACTATTAATTCAATATAGTTGCAGCCAACGTCTAAGGTTCAAAATTATAGCCAGTTCCAAGGGATAAAGAGAAGTTGTGACATTCAAGTTCTATTACAAAGAAATGCACTCGACAAAATAGATTATGGCTGCAGTCGGGTCAAGGTTTATAAAAAAATGCTTGCATTCATCGAAGACTTAGAGCTGCAGACGCTTGGGCCAAAATAAATTTAAAAAAAATGTCCCAAGGAGATTCTTGCAAAGAAGTGTGCATTCAAACATCCAAGTATTCTAGTGTGTAGTCCAAATGAAAGACGACGTAGCCTTACAAATGTGGCTGCAGCCAGTTTAAGGTTTTATATATAGCATTCAATAAATTCCGCAGCATGATTAAGAAAAGTTATGCAAACGTATGAAGGAAAGCATAGAAGTTAATCTATAGTCCAAATGGTCGCATCCCATGTACAATTACAGAAATATTCAGGTGAAAATATAGCTTCTGCAGCTTTAAGAAAATGGCCGCAACCATGTATAAGTTCAAAAATTACAGTACTGATAACTATGGTCGCAACCTTATAAAAATATAGCCTTGGCTAAAGTACAAAAAATGAAAATAGCTAACTTACTGCATCATCAACTTTATCTTTATCATCCCTGCCGGCTTCGATATCTATCCCCTTTTCTTCATCATCTGCACCCTGCTCCATCTGCTGCCTAGGTTTTTCCTCCACAATCGCCCTAATCTATGCCACATAACTTTCTCTTTAGCTTCAGGGAAGTTTTTCACCACCTTGTGCTTAAATTCCTGGAGGCCACGGAGGTAGGCCTTATTATTGGCTAAAAAGAAATTCTTGGAGGCCTTAAAATCTTTCACAACATCCACCACAGCTTGCTTCAAGGCTGCAGTGTGTTTTTAATCTTCATGTTTGATGGCTTTGGCATGGTTAGGGCTGTGTTTTTTTTTCCGAACTTTCTGATTTTTTCAATTTCCGATCAGATTTTTTCTGAATTTGGAATGAAATTTTAGTTTGTCGATTTTCGATTTTCCGATTTTTTCGATCCGATTTTTCCGAAACTATGTCGATCCGATTTTTCCTAATTATTTTCCATTGTTCTGAATTATTTTTTATTTTTTCAAAATTATTTTCTGATTTTCGATTTTTCCAATTTCTTTTTCATTTTTTAGAAAGTTTCCCATACCCCACATCGGTTGGGAGAGGGAGAGGGCTCCAAAATATTCTTTATAAAAGAAGAGTATCCTCCTAACTTCTACACAAATGAAACAATGGGTCAAATCCTCATGTATTTACATGTTGGGTTAAGTCATTTTCTTTGTATCTTTAAAATGAGAATTTCGAGTAATCAAAAATCCACAATTTATTTTTTGAGAATTTCCAAATTTTCTGGATTTTTAATATATTTTGTGAATTTCCGATTTTTGCCGATTTTCTGAATTCATAATTTGTTTTAATTTTCGAAAAAAATCGGATCGAAAATTGGAAAAGTTATTTTATTTTAGAAAAAATCTGAATTTTTTTTAAGAGGCATTTTTCGATCCGATCCGGCCGAAACACAACCCTAGGCATGGTCCCTATCTTTTTGTTGGAGTGCAGAGGTACTGCTCCGCTTCAAGTGATCATATTTTCGCTGGAGGAGGTTAAATTTATTCTCAAAAGAGGTGGCTTGCCTGGCAACCTCTGCAACCTTAGCCTCAGCAATATTAATGGATTTTGTGGCCGCGATGAAATTTTGTTCAACCTCATCTTTTGCCTTGGTAGCAGCCTCCAAATTCATATTGGCCAGTTGAAGTGCTGGGCAAATGATTATTTTCCTGCCTCAAAAGAGGTGGACTCAACAGTCTACAAATTAGTCTTATAAACCAACTTCGTAGCCCAATACAACTTGAATAAGCCTTCATATTTAACCCTCTATGACATAACAACGTCTGCAGTCAAAATTTTTTAAGGGTTCGTTAGTATAAAGAACTAACTAAACATAACGGAAAATGGTGAAGTGATTACCCGCAGCAGACTGTGGATGGCATATTCCTCCAAGTCTTCACGGTCTTCTTCTACAAGGAGATCCAGGTTAATAATGTCCGAAACTTTTCTCATTCTGCTAACCGCCCTAGCAATTGTATCCCATGAAGAATTGGGGTCAGGTTGCCTTAGTTGAGGTCCCAGATGACCATCAGGTCCCACTCTTACCCTTCTATGGGGATTTGGTAAGTTGGCATTAATTGCCACAATTTTTCGCGGCGCGGGAGGAAGAAATCAATAAATGGAAACATGTAGGGGCCTGTGCCCACCTTGAAAGTTCCCGAGGTACATTATTCCTGCTGTGGTAAGCCAATCAGCTATGTTATCATCAACTTGACTATCCCCTGACGCAACAAGGTAATCAGGGGCTACAGACTTCTCTACAGGAGGGATCACTCCAGTCTCAGCCACAGCAGATCACTGAGAAGGCTCAACACTAGGTTAATCCACAACGGCCTCCTTTTGTGCCTTCTTCCTCTTTTGCCGTTTTTTCTATGGGCTTGGTTGAGGGTTGTGGAATCCTCGTCCATTTCCAATAATTGGGCTGCCAGAAGATCACATTCAATATCCTCACTTGAAATTATGAACATTTGTTAAAGATGTGAGGAGGCCACAAAAAGAATATTAAAAGAGTGAAATGTTAACCTCTGCAGTCATCTTCTTGGGGAGCTCCTTAGACGCAAAGTATCCTTGTTTAAGAATGGATGTAGAAGGACCACATCAGAAAACTTCTTCTCTGTATCATGTAAGTGGACCGCATCCTCAACCCTCTTCTCTTAAAATTTCAAGTTGTCAATATCCACAACATAAGAAAATACAAAGTGTTAGTATGAACAGAAAGATTAAAACCATAAGGCTTAGTGTGGGCCACAGGAAATACATACATTTTTTCGAAGGACTCCACACTTTCGCGACATTTTGATTGATTTTTCCCTTTCACTTTCTTCTGGGAAGATTGAAGCACACTATATCGTTGACTCACTTCAGTCTACATTATATATGTGCTTGTCTAGTTTGGAAATAGTGATAAAATTGAGTCATATCCTAGTTTGACCGAAAAGCCTTCAAACTCTTCATTTTGAATACCTCAAATTGTTCCTAAAGGTAGAACACCAACACCTCACCTAGGATTTCATTCATGTGTTGAATTATTCATAATATGGATGTGTGTGACTTAAATCCCATTAAAATAATTTTTCCATAATTTTTGGGATATTCTAAATAATTTCTAAGATTTTTTAAATAATTTTTAGAAATTTAAAATTGGTTTTCACAAATGTTGTGGGCTGTTTTGTAATTAATAAAAGCTGTTAAAATTGGGCTTGGATAGAAACCGAAAGCACTAGAAAATATTGTGAGTAAAATTTGTATTTTTGTAAAACCAAAGACACCTGTTTCTTAAGTCATCACGGCCTTACATATGTTGCACTTATAATGGTTGAATTTGTGTTTCTTTACACTCACATTCCTGAGAGTGATTGAGAACCCTTCGATCATTTTAATCTATGGCTTGCATGCGTTCTTACGTGATCCTTGTGTTAACATTTAAACCAATCAGAGCCTTTATACTCACGGTGCGCTAGTAGCCATTAGATTTCCTTCGATTAAATCATGTTCGTTCATTTGTGTGAGACGTTCAAGATCCTTCTCTTCCTTGTATGAAAGGAGACTTCGTCCTTTCAATTATAACTTTTGGTTCACCTCATTTCTGAAAGAAAAAAAAAGATAAGAGATAAGAGAGAGAGAGAGAGAGAGAGAGAAGAATAAGAGAGAGAAAATACAAACCTTAACCTAACTCCGGCCAGATCTCACCTGAAAATAGTTCTGAGTTGAGTTAGTTATATATTTGAGAAGATCCATCCTCTCCTCTCTTGTTCTTAATCTCTTATCCAACCAATCACATTTTTAGAATCTTATTTAGAGCACATCACCACTTACACTTTCACACTCCAACACTAAAGAGTGTTGGTAGAGAGATTCTAAACATTTGAGTCGACGTAAAGCTAAAAGAAATGCAGATGCATAGCTGAGAGATCATTAACAATATCAGAGCCTTAGGAGAAGTCAGAAAACGCCAGAGGAGTTGGTATAAATTCTGAACTTAGTTTAGGCTTAATTGTGTGTCTTGATTGTTATATAGTTTGTAACCTGTTACTCAATTTTAGTGGATTTTTACTTTTGGGGTGTAGACACCTCCGTGGATGTTTCCCCAATTGGGTGGGGTTTTATCACATTTAAAATTGTACTTGTATACTTCCTCTTCCTCTCATCCCTTTCTTGAGGTTGTATTGTGTTGATTTGATTTCTTTATAAGTTTTGGTTTTCAAAACTGGTAAGCATATACCTTAAATAACTCGATCATACTGTTTTACACATCTTGTGTTAAGAAATTTGTTTTAAGAAACGAGTTTCTTCATCAAACTATTCAGAACCATTTAGATAGTTTAATCTTGTATTAAACGATTTAAGTGGTACTTTTTCACAGATTTCCTAACTCTCCCTAGACATAAAGAAATACTTACCCCTCCAATTGTTCACACTGGTAGGCCTATCGGTGTACAAATACATATCACCACTTCGCAGCGTGAAATGGTAATACCACGGGAATTCCTTAGAGTTTTTCTCTGAACTATAAAATTCGAAGTAACTATGCGGACATGATATCTTTACTAAAATGCTTCAGCCAAATCACCAAACCAGCAAATATGGACCTCGAATAGTTGGGATCCAAATGGGCTGGGGCTAGGTTCATAACGCTCAATATCCTTCTGAAAGGCATAGGAATTAGTAGCCATATCACCAGAAGGACGGCATGAAGGGTAAAGCAAACCCCGTTGGGAGCCACGAAACACGACCTTTGTTCCGCGGAAGGAAGTGTGCAGGTAGTTCCTTCAGGGAACTTAAAATCCACTACAACGTCAGCAATCCAGTCTTCATTCATAATGCACTTATGATTGAGCATGGCGACGGTCTTTTTAGAGGACTGGTCGCGACCATAAACTTCAGCAGGAGGATCCCTAGCTTCAGGTGGGGCAGCCGTTGTCCCAGCAGTCGTCGTAACCATTACTCGACAGGAGGATTGTTGCTGGAGTTTGTATCCACCTCCATAATGTTCGCAGCCTCACTAGTATTCCTACAGTTTAAGGAATCTGCAAAGTCAGAGTCGATGGTGATGCAGTTGGGACAGTCTTTAAATAGACAAGTCCCAATAGCCTTTAAAGGCTTTACTGGTGGGATTTCAGGAGGAGGGATGACAAAATGAGACTTATAAAAGTCAAAAAAGGAAATTTGAAGGGTTCCAACTCATAGGGTTGCAGCAAGACCTGAAAAGCAAAAGGACTCCGTCGTTCGGTGCCGCAGCCACCATGGTCAGAGAAACCTCTTAAAGGCCGCGACAGATACAAGTAGAAGTGTAGAAAAACTAAAGTCAACTGTAGTCGATTGATTTTAAAGACTGAAACTAATTTATTTACATAGAAGTTAATGCCATAGCTGTCTAACGCTAAAAACTACAAGTACAAACTCTAAAGACTGCAAACAGTTATTCTAAAATATGAATACACCCTAGGATAGTTATGATCAAAGGATGAAAAAAAGCCACAGCAAAGTAGCACAAGTTATGATACCAGCATTGAAAAATTACATAAACAAGTAATTCGATGAAAAATATGTTCTCAAAGATTGAAAAACCCAGGGATCTAGGGTTTTGGCCAAGAACATGTTCTTGGCAAAAAAACAAAATTCGAAATAGGGTCAAGGTGTGGATCAAACCCAGAAAATCCAAATTTTTAACCTACAATCCAATTCAAACATCTAAAGTTACCCAGATGCCCAACATATGTCAACATGCTTATAAAACCTACAAAAGACCTAAATATCTACCCAAATATCCACAAATGGTACTAGACAGAGGTTAACGATTACAACAAGGATTTTCGTAAGGCTACAGGTCCTACCAAACAGTTCAACATCATCAAATCCTAATTTCTATAACAATTTTAGAAATTAAATCCTATTCAAGTTGGAATCCAAGTAAAAATTTAGCCACACAAATTCAAAATATGGTGTATAGAAGATACAGTCAGATAATTGATCTTGGAAACTGGATTAACATGGCAAACTACAGCGCTTGAAAGAATAATCCGAAGGATTACCTGGAAATTGATGAAAAATGAGGAACCAATAGTTTTTTAGCTTTAACTCCACCTCAAACCACCTTAGGCCACCACTATACACTCGCTGGAAAACTCAAGATATTATTTACAGAGCTTCGCTCACGATGTGATATCAAGGTTTGGAAAAGGTAATGAAGGCCAAGGTCGGATCACATTTATATAAAGGGGCACGGGGAGGTGAAGCGCCACCTTACAGTTATCATGGCACCCTATGAATATAATTACCACAAGACATTGAATTCAGTCGCAGCCCGAACTCACCAATTTTTAGCGTTACGATTTAGGGGCTTATTGATATGGCCAATATTCTCCCTACTACCATGGAGTCATTAACAAGAGGCTGGTGCCTGGGCTAAAAAAGGTCGCATCACATATAGTTATTGGGCCTCATACCAAGCCAGCCTTGGTCATCATTAGTCATTGCCTAGGCTCAGACAGGTCATGGAACCTCCTTCAACATTAGTTGTTGTTGGACTCAGACTGGCCGCAACACCTCCTTCAACATTAGTCGCTGCTTGGGCCTAGACAGGTCGCGACCCCCATTTAGGTTAGCTAGTTCCTGGATTTAAACATGCCACAACCCCTACTCATACATGACGATTGACAGTTGTCCAGCTTCTAGAAGGGTTCCTTATTCTCCAAACTTATCCATATGTCACGTGTCCTAAACACGTGACACTACCTTTGTTTCTGCTATAAATAGAGGTGCTCACTTCATAACAAGGGGATCAAAAAGAGAATTACCTGACAAAGCCCTGCCAAAATTTGTACACTACTTCCCTCTACAGAGCTACACCCACCTGGGGGCTTACCAGGCTGCAGCAACAACACTAACTGCCTTGTAGTTCACATTCGTTCTACCCTGATTCACTATCCTCATGTATTCTCTTCTCATTTCTTACTTGTATGCCTCTTTAGGTCCAATCATATTGTATTGTACAACGCATATAATGATAGTATGTAAACAAAGTGGATGTAGGCTCATTTTTATAGCCAAACCACTTTATATTCTGTGTTCTTTTCCTTATTGCTTGCTTTATTTTTATTCTACACTTGATATGATGCTTGGGAATGACCTGTGTCTGATTTCTCGTATCATCAATATGGAAAAATATCTCGACCTCCCTTACAATGGGGGATAACGTGTTATATATAGGTTCTTAGAGGAGAGAGAGTGTGTGTAATGGGACAGACGTCATTCCTTTATAGGATAGGCAATTACACCTTTTACATGCAAGTAGGGAGGATAATCACGAGTTTATTAAGCTCATATGGAGGAGGAATATTTGTATATCTTTCACATGTATGCATGATGTGACTACTATTGATGTTATTCTGTTATATTGTACATGATTGTTCTAATGATGTTAAGTAATAGTGCTAACAGTTGTTAGATAGATAAGTTAAGTCGACCTCCTATAACGTTAAGGACGAGAACAATTACACTGGCTGACCAGATAAGTAACTGAGCCGACTTCCTTTAAGGGATAAATGAGTTCAGTTTTTACCTTCTAATTGGTTTCTTGGTCACACCATATTCATGGTACAATACCTCTTTTGCTTTAGGAGACACATAAAGACCTAAGTGCTGGTCAAGGTCATCATCTTCATCATGACCAGCAACAAATAATCTTTCATGTCTTTTTTGAAAGTCTTTCTGAGCAACGACTAGCGCCACAGGTCTTACGTTAAATGGCATGAACAAGTGGTTGGGTACATAAGTTTGTCAAACTAAAGAAAAGACAGTGAAAATTAGACAAAACGACGATAAACGAATCAAACCATGGATTTTATTAGAAAGTATTACAAATTGGGCACGACCCTACATAATTTGAAATAAAAAATAAATACAGCATTCCCTAATCCAATACCTAAAGGACTATCTTGCCGACCTTCTCCTTCTCAAAAGCCTGCTCAGTAGCTATTTGATTCTGATCGGTAACCTTCTCCATCTCAGTGTCGTGCTTCGCTATGATCTAATTTAGATCGGTAATCTTCTCCTTCTCTCTAATCGTCCCATTATAATCATCCTCAACCTCTTCATAAAATTGAGGGGGAGAACCTCGATGGTGCTCACGAAAGAGGTTCGACCCCTCACTTGTGCCAAACTTAATAAGAGTATCATTCTACCCGTTCTTAGAAGATACCTTTTTACAATAAGCAATATTCATTTCGGCATTAGCAAAGGATTTATCCCAACCACGAGTAAAGGGATCATCCTTGATCTTCACCACACTAGCCAAGGCCTCCTCGGCTTTGGACTTAGTTTCAATTACTTGTGTTTTGGCGAGGTCATTTTCAACCTTACCATCATTGGTATCTTTTTTTACCTATTAAACAGGAGCCACCGGCACAACAGAATCGTTAATCTTCTTCTGAAGGTTGGTATTCTCGCCCTCTAAGCCCTATGAAGCATTAAGCTTTTGAGCAAGCTTTAGATTTTTTCCCAACACCTCAAAATCCACCTCTACATCAGCAAAATATTTCTTCAATGCATTATTACTCTCCAATAATTTATTAAAAACAACCATAAACCGCCAAGCAAGAAGAAAGTAAAAGGGAGAGAAAAAAGAAGAAAGATGTGAAGACGATCAGTTTACAAGAGAAAGGTCATGATTGGCATGCTCCAGTAACCCAAAATGGGATAAGGCATAGGCCTTTGCAGAAAAACTCTAGATTAAATAAGTCTCGAGCCAGGTGGGGCGAGTAACAATAAATTGGGCAACACCCTTGCCCTTATCGGTAGTATTTTTCCCCACAACGTCCAATTGAGGAGGGGGGAAGGTAATTCTTATTTTACCTTTTTGAAAGAGGCTCATGGTCCTTGGCAGGGAAATCCTCAATGTCCATGGGGTTAATGGAACCCTTGATTTTACATTTATTGGTCGTCGATAGAGAAAAATCTCTTTATTTACTCGACGAATGAGCATGTAGGGACTTGGTACCATTGTTTACAGTGATCAAGCTCATAACTTTAATTTTATCCATTGAAAGGTGGGAAATAGTATAATGAACCAACTCAATGTGAAACGGTTTAAAGAAAAATTATTTGCCTTCCTTGGCTGATTCGTTTGATCCCTCCCCTTCAGAGTCCTGGGAGGTGGAAGCTTTTGGGTAGTTTAAATTAATAGGGATGACCAGTGTCCGTTCTATTGGACTTGAAAGAAAATAAGTGGTATAACTCCTATAGACGAGCAGGAATGTCTCTGACCTTGGGTACTCAACAGATGCAACTCAATTGAATGGACCAAATCATTAGAAGACCAACAAAGTTAACGTCGCTTTCGTGAGAATCTTCTTCTTGCTCTTTGCTTTAAAAAAAAGAGAAAAGAACAAAAAAATATCCTCAACCAAGAGAATATCATAAAGCTAAGAAATAAGATTTCTAACCTATTCCT
The DNA here is from genome assembly GCA_949130495.1 of Sambucus nigra. NCBI lineage: Eukaryota > Viridiplantae > Streptophyta > Magnoliopsida > Dipsacales > Adoxaceae > Sambucus > Sambucus nigra. The sequence goes on from OX422216.1 coordinate 647,595,979, forward strand.
TTCCATCCTTGAGGGCCACTTGGACCTTAATATGCCATACCCTCACGAAGGGGATACTCTTGTCAATTCTTCATAATCAGCCGATTATCCCAATAATATTTATTATAATCAAGGAGGTTCAAAACTAGGTCTCAGTTACCCACGCTCATCTTCATGTAGTTATTCTTAGTTGTCATCACCCAATGGTAACGATATATAATTTCAGTAATGCCAAGATGGATATCGTATAGATAGTTAATATGATTCGACCCATTAATGATCCTCTATGTATCTGGAGAAACTTGGGCTAGGATCGTGTCGAAGTGTTAGCAGAACTCCAAAAATAAGCGATTTGGGGGAAAAGTGACCCGATACTCAGCAACAAAAATTTAAGGCAGCCAATGGCCTTCAGAAAAGGCGCAAAGGTCACAAGGACCCTCAACTAACCCTACTGATACCCAACGGGGGATTTGATGATCAAGTTTGAATTTTTCTACGGTGTTTTTGTCAATAACATAAACCATGGTTAAAAATTATAGTTGAATGAAATAATAAAAAAAGTGAAGAAAATTGAAATAGAGAAAGAGTTTCGAAAAGTTCTCACATGCAGAAAAATGATAATGAAAATCCCTCATTTGAAAGATTGTAGATTTTTTTCAATGAACTGGAAAGTGAGGAAAATAGTGGGAACCGTTTTTTCATAGTGAGATAATCCCTTATGGTTCCCCCAAAACACTCGCGTGTGTGACAGTTATCGAAGCGACAGTTTACCGTCAAGGAAAAAGGTTACATTTACCAGTATGTCTCTGGGGCAGTCAACGACCTACAAATCCTCCAAGTTTAAGGATATTTATAAAGCATTCCTTCAATTAACCAATAAAAACTTAAGAATGAATACTTATCAGAGTCAATAACCGATCTAGATATAATAAAGCCCAACGAACTCAAAGTGACCCTTAGCTTTGGGGGCACTTGTGGGGACTAGAATTAAGGTAGGACATAACCTCTATGTATTAGGCACAATCCTTCAAGCTTCTTATACACCAAAATAATGAAGAGTCCAAGTCATGAAAGACTCCAAAATATCTATCCCTTGGAATAATTCAAACTGATAAGGGATATGTTCAAACTTCTAAGGATAGATATTAGGGCTCTCCTAAGCTTCTCTATAAATATAAACTCGCCCCTCATTAAGATGGGAATGTGTTATTGTATCATCGAGAAGTATTGAAACTCTGTCGACCAATTCTCTAAGTCAATAAAATAGCAAACCTCAAACCCCATAGACGTAGGTACGTTGCCAAACCACGCATATCTTGTGTTATGTGTTTTTGTTCTTTTTCCTTGAAAACTTCTCTTAATTTAACTTATGCGCATTGGATACAAATACTACAGGAAATGGCCACCTATAGTAAAGGCAAGAAACTTTAAATTAAATTTGAAAGAAAATATTACAACTATTGCCCATGCAAGGTAACTGCTAGGATAATTGTAGGGTGCTTACTCACCCATTTGAGGTTTCCCACTTTGGTGCAGTGATGCCCCAATTTAAATTGGAGTAAATTCCAACTTTGAATAACACGTCCCAACTTGTGCAAAGTGTCACACATGCATGTTGTTCATTACTTGTATTTTATAATATTCCTCAACTATTTTTGCCAATTTGAATATTATGTGGCAACACCTCATTAGTTTGGGTTAATATGGTGCAAATAACCTCTACTTTTGAACTTAAATTTATTTATGAACCTTTTCCATGAGTTCTAATAATATTTTTTCCTTTGCAATGGTTTTTTAGCCCTTTATGAAGGAAATGGACAGGATAATTTAGTTCTAGTGGTTGGCCCCAACCCCCTTTAAAGTTCTTGTCACGACCAAGCATCTTTTCAACAGTGGGTTGGGGCATGAGATTAAGCCATTGACATTTGGAAATGAACCTAAGGCCCTAAAAATCATGGTTAAGTATATATTAGGCCTTTCACTTTAGTGCCCCGGAAGATAAATCCACGGTGAAAGATTTTTCTTACATCCCTGAGGCCTTAGAAGGTGAGGATGATCGACCCCTGCACAAGGCTAAGATCCCTCCAAGGATTGAAGAGGTACTTCCATCCATCAAAGAGGCTATCTTACTATAATATGATTATGCACCCGATGAGTTATTTTTTCCTTTTTCATTTTTATATAATTTTTGGTTCTCTGGAAGCTAAATCTGAAGTATTATTGATCCAATAGATGAACGGGAGGAATGAAGGATAGTTATGAAGTTTTCCAAAGAAAATTCTATTGAGGTCGTGGTTATAAAGAAGAAACAGTAAAAAATCACTAAACATTTAAAGTCCAATATATCATTGGATCTTCGAAATCCCAGTGTCATGCTGGAGGAGGAGGCAAACCTAAGGTCTGCCCAAGTGAGGGCTCAGTTCTGGAGCCTCTAACCAAAACCATTCCCCTACTGCAAGCATTATCGGGGGCATGTGGAACCTCTTGGTCATCCCAGAGGCATTATTCTATGGAAGTTCCCCCTCATGAGGATAGGGGTTTGAGAATTGTAGTCAAGGTACCTGGTCGATCCAAGTGTCCAGCTACAATGAGGGGGGAAATTTTTTTCCACTGGGGTGGAGAGGTATTCAAGACTTCCACTCCATGGTCAAAATAAATTATGCAAATATGTTGGCCACCCCGAGGTCTAGGGATCCTATGCCAATTCCCTTGAGTTGATCCATTTCATCGCCAAGTTATTTTTGCATTTTCATTGCCTTTTCATTAACATTTTTTCTCCTTGTACCGTGTTCTCATATTTTTCTTCTCTTGCAGGTCCAACGATTAGAGGAGGCTCTTATGGAGGACGCCATTGATGGTAATAAATGACGATTTTTTTTTGTTGAGATGGAGGACAAATGGGACCTTGTCCAGTTGAAATTAAATTAGATAATCACCCCAAAAAAAAGGCTAAAGATGGCTTCTCTAGATAAGGGAAGTAAGAGAGGGGGTGAGACTATCCAGTCAGGCAAGGTTGCAGGGAATGGTGCTAGTGGAGCATCATATCAGTAAAGGAGTAGGCATCAGAGGAAAGATTCTCGACAGGGGGATTCAGTCAAGAGAACAATGTGACAGTAGTCGATTCAGGCAGGGCTAATAGGGTCCTCAGCAGTAGCAGCATATTCCTTAGGGATGTCAGGGCTAAGGGAACAATATGAGAGGCCAGTTGGTCCGGGGCCACCAGGGCTAGCGTCAGGGACAACCTCGAAAGGGCTAGAGGAAGAGAGACTTTTCGGTTTGTTGCTTTATTTGTGGATATACGGGTCACTAGAGGAGAGAATGCGCATAGCAGGGTAGAGTACCATAGCAGGATACCCAGGAAGGGCAACAGGCACAGTTACCCCCGCAGCACCAGCACCACTAGCCCCACAGCAGCAAGGGCAGTTACAGTATGGACGTGTCTAGCATCCAAGATGCAATCTTACCGTAGGCATCACAGGTGCCACCAGTAGTAAATGGTACATTTCCTATTCATGAGCACAAGGGTAGGAATTTATTTAATACAGGGGCGTCTTGTATGAACAATCGATTTATTAGAGATAGCCGATAGTCTCCTTATGTGTGTAGAGTCACCTTTAGGCAGTGGGTCACTTATACACTCGATCTCTAGTGGTGTAGATATTAACATTGGGCGACTATGTTTAGCTGCTGACCTTATAGTGTTAGATATGGAGGATTATGATGTCATTTTGGGCATGGACTGGTTAGTAGGGTACGGGGTGATAGTGGACTATTTCGGAGGACCGTTGTATTTTCTATTATGGGATAAGATATGTTTCTTATGGAAATGCCTTTTCCCGAGGCAGGGTCGAGCACACACGTGTACTATATTGAGGAGGAGACCTCACATGAGATGGTTGTCTCTTTCGATTCGATTCTAGTGGTGAGGGAGTTCAAGGATGCGTTATAGGAGATACCCAAATTACCACCCAGTCGAGAGATTGATTTTGTCGTATGAGGTCGATTACCCGAGCGCCTTATCACATGGCTCCTTTGGAGATGTAGTAGTTGAGGGAGCAGATTCAGTAGCTTCTGGGATAAGGTTTCATTTGATTGAGTACATCATTGTGGGGAGCGCTGATGTTATTCATCAAAAAGAAGGATGGGTCACTTCGTCTGTGTATCGATTACAGGGAGCTGAACAAGGTCACAATTCAGAATAAATATCCATTGGCTCGAATCGATGACCTTTTTAACCACTTGAGAGGAGCAACGTAGTTCTATAAGATAGATTTGAGATTGGGGTATCATCAGTTACGCATTAGAGAGGAGGAAGATACTAAGACTACTTTCCTAACACGACATGGATCATACGAGTTGAAGGTGATTCTGTTTGGGCTAAACAATATGCCACCAGTGTTTATGGATCTTATGAACTGAGTTTTCAGAGTGTTCCTTGACCAATTTGTGATCATATTCATAGACGATGTTCTAGTTTACTCTCATTTAGAGGATGAGTACATAGAGCATCTGCATATGGTTTTGCAGACGTTATGGAACCATCAGTTGTATGATAAATTGGAGAAGTGTGGATTTTAGCTACGAGAGGTACAGTTTCTGGGTCACATTAATGTTAATTTGAGTAAGGTATCAGTGGTGAGAGTGTGGGGATAGCCTACGACACCAACTGAGGTTCACAGTTTCTTAGGGTTGGTTGGATACTATCATCACTTTATTAAGGGCTTCTCAAAGATTGTAGGCCCATTGAAGAAACTAACTCATGAGGGGGTGCCGTTTATTTGGGATGAACATCGTCAGTTAGCTTTCGATGAGCTAAAGGACAAATTAACTTCAGCACCTATGCTCGCATTGCCTAGGGGAAGAATGGAATACTAGGTTTTATATATGTATCATTACAGGTACGTTGGGGTGTATTATATTAAGAGGAAAGGGCTATAACTTATGCATATCTCAAGCTTAAGCCCCACGAGAAGAATTATCCCACACGTGACCTTGAGTTGGTCGCAATTGTGCTTGCCTTGAGGATTTGGAGGCATTATCTCCTAGGGGAGAAGTTCAGCTTATTTACTGATCATAAATCATTTCAGTATCTATTCACGTAGAAGGATTTGAATATGAGGCAGAGGAGATAGTTAGAGTTCATGAAGGATTACAAGTTTGATATTCAGTATCATTATAGTAAGGCTAATGTGGTGGCAGACACATTGAGCCGATGGCCTACTGGGGAGGTAACAGAGGTTTGGAAGGCAAAGTTGAGGGAGTTTCAGTATGACGACAAGGTCTCCAGAGCTTGTATGTTCTTATTGGCTATCACTCTCAAAATTGTTATGAGGGTGGTGAAAGCACAGACCAGGGATTAGTTTTACCAGGACAGCATATGTCAGTTGTTAGTAGAGGGGGCGGAGTCCTATTTGATCAGTTTTAAGGGAGTCTTACGATTTAATGGGAGATTCGATATTCCAGAGGATGAGTATTTGAGACACACGTGATGATAGAGTCTCATTGGTCGAGGTTTGTGGTATATCACAATGGAGATAAGATGTACTAGTATATGCGTAGGCAGTACTGGTGGTCGAGGATAAAGAAGGACATAGCGGAGTTTGTCTCAAAGTGTGTTACCTACTAGCTAGTGAAGGTAAACCATCAAAAGCCGACAGGGATATTGCAGCCACTAGAGGTCCCGATGTGGACGTGGGAGAGTATCTTATGGATTTCATTATCGGGTTATCGATATTGCAGAGAGCTCATGACTCCATTTGGGTGATAGTGGATTGTTTGACTAAGGTGGCCCATTTTCTACCAGTTCGTAAGGATTTTGAGATCCATCAGTATGACAAGTTTTTCATCGCAGAGATAGTGAGGCTGCACGGGGTTCTGATTAATATTATGTCAGATCAGGACAAGATTTTCATGTCTTACTTTTGGGAGAGTATTTAGAGGCTATGGGCACATATTTGAATTTGAGTACTACGTATCATCATTAAACGAATGGCCAAATAGAGCTAGTTAATCAAATGTTGGAGGATATACTGAGGATGTATATACTCGACTTCAGGAGAGGATGAGAGCAGTACCTTCAATTGGTGGAGTTTGCTTAAATTAACTCCTATTAGTTCACCATCGGCATGACACCATTTGGGGAACTGTAGGGGAGGCCTTGTCATTCGCCCACTTGCTAGTTAGAGGTGGGGGAGGACAAATTATAAAGGACAGAGATGATTCAGGATATAACTTTTAAGATTGAGCTGGTTCGAGGGCGCATCTGTATAGCTCAGGACATGCTGAAGAGTTACGATGATGCAGACACGAAGCACATAGAGATAGATATTAGTGATCAAGATTTGGTACGGGTGTCTTCATAGGAAGTTATGAGTTTCGAAAAGAAAAGTATGTTAGCGTCGAGGTATGTGGGACCTTTTTTTATTATTGAGAGGGTGGGACAAGTTACGCACAGGTTAGGCTTACTAGAGCACTTACAGAGAATTCATGATGTGTTCTACGTGTCATCATTGAAGAGGTACCAGAGGAGAGAGAGGGATTATTGGCACGTTCCATTGGATAAGATAGACTTGCAGCCAGATATCTCCTACGAGAAGCGACCAGTTACTATACATAATCGTAGTATGCGTAAGCTGTGGTCTAAGGTGGTGCCCTTGGTTTGAGTTTAGTGGGGGCACCATAATGTAGACGTGTCGATGTGGGATTGAGAGGATGATATGAGCGAGCAGTATCCAGAGTTATTTACCGTAGGTACGTTCGAATTTTGGGGACAAAATTCCTTTGTAAGGGGGAAAGTATGTAACACCCCGTATCTTTGAGCTTTTATAATTTAATTAATTCGGCTATTTTAATTACAAGTGTGAAATAATTTAATTAAATAAAATATTTTGTATTAAATATTTATCAGGAGAAATTGTGAATAATATTTACAAAATAAATCTACTAAGTGTGTAGTAAATAACAAGTGATAATTGTCATACGTCGTAGTGAATAATATCGATGGGACTATGTTATATCTCAAACGAGAGTCATGTATGGGCTATGTTAAGGTTGAGATAGGAAATTTATGTGGAGTGACTCGGATGATGATTTCGAGATCACGGTTGTTTCCGAATGGGCCAAAATAGGCAAAATAGAGTACCTAGGTGTATTAATTGGGTTCGGGGCCTTTTTTATACCAACTCTTCACTACATGAGGGTGTTTTGATCAGTTGGGAGTTTAGGGTCGGCAAAACTCCAAATTTTATAGATATATATCAGCCTCTTGGGTGTTAGAGGTTAGGGTTATAATGCATGGGAGAGAAGAGAGGACATAAGAGAGGGGAGGAGAAGGGTTCTCAATCCAACTTACACCATTTTTCACCACTATCATTTCCGTAATCAAGATCGGAGAAAGGGGAAGATGCATCCATCATCTAATAACAAAAATCAAGGCACTCAAATCTAAGGTAAGTGTTTAAACTTGCAATTTGTGAGTACTTATATTACGCATGATAGTGTAAGGTTTATATTGCATTAAAACATGATTTGGGGATATATATTGGGATTTGATTCATACTTCATTAGGATATAATCTTTTAAATTAGCCTCCTGTTAATATAAAATGAAATCTGAGATTTGGGTTTAAAACGAATGATGTAAATTCGGGTTTTATGATGAATAAACCAAAAAAGAATTGCATTAGGGTTGGTATTAAATATGGAAGATTTAATCTTATTATTGTTGGACTCTTTAAAGATTTGATGCCAAGTTTACATTAAAATACATCCATGTACATGTATTTGTTGATTGATTACTTCGTATCGGAGTTTGGAAAGATCTCATGAAGGTATAATGGATTAAAAATGTAGAAATCATGTTTTAAGAGAAAGAGATATGCCCAGGATCGATCGATCGATTGAAGGATATCAATCAATCGATGGATCGATCCATCCATCCAATTTTTTGATTGATCGATAGTTACAAAAAAGGGGCCCTTTGTTTACTTACATAGTATTCTTTACCAATAATTATGCCGGACTTTGGTAATGGTTTATTAACTATATGAGGACTTGTAGAATACCAGTAAACCTATAGTTAAAGCTCATCTTAGTCTTAATGAGGGTAAAATGAGATTTGGAACCACGAAATGAAATGATTATGTTAAGTATCGAGAATTGAAAATAGGGTTACGGGAAGCATAGATGATAATCCAAAATTGATACCAGTAGGTTAGTGATGTATTAACTACTGAAATTTCTTAAGGGGTAACTAGTACCCTTCGGGTAGAGAGTGATACTCGGGAAAATAAGAAAATAATACGAGGTATAAATCATTAGTACGCTGGGTAATTGGGGCATTCTAGAAACATACTGGTTATATTTATAGGTTGTGTGTATACCTATTATGTTTATTTTATGTGTGTAAGCATATCTATGCTACCTTCTATCACAGAAGGTTACATGCAATGGGAAATCTCACCTTGGCGATGCTAGTGAGGTCTGAATGTGTGCCCAAGAACATAGGACTTAGGGTTGAGCATTATTTTAATGTATGATAGTGTGACCGGTCATTTGGGTGCGTTAAATATGTGCATTGCCCAAAGGCTTAGGATTATGTCCGCCTCCATTACGTGCTGATTTAATTTACGATTCGAGGAAGACCCCGAACCGGTAGTCCTTGATGTGGTATGTGAGGTACATGGACTCGATAGGAGAGTGTGCATTCATCGCGATTCTCATTCCAGGGATGTTGTAGTTGTATATATAGATAGCGTGATATATATACATACTCGTGTGATTTGTTCTACTCTTGTATGGTAATATAAGATATATATAGTGTACATCTAAAAAAAACTTAAGTAAGATAAACTTAATTAATAGTTCAATATAATATTTGACAAATATTGATTATGATTTTAAAGTAGCATATCGTATGGGTGGTACGAAGTGATATAAGCATATTAATGGTTAAATGGATGCTTATTCGGACTAGTTAGGCTGGGTAGTATAACTAGGCGGGTTAAGTAGGAGACGTTTGGTGTGCATTATAGTTAAGAAGTGAGGAACTCAAGAAAGTGCGTGCGAAACTAACATGCGCACAATAATTTCTCTTATTGCATTTTAAATACTTCATAAATATTTTTCAAAGGTTTTGGGCTCTGACCCGTATTAAATATATTTTCAAAACCTTTAGGTGTCCAACCACAGGGATGCCAAACATGATGATTCATTACAGAGATGTGTAGCTGCAACGCTTGTGGAGGCATGCAGGACTTAAGTAGACGCTTCAGTTATTTCATTCCTAGTCTAGGATTCGTATTTAGTTATTTTAGTTGGGCATATTTCCTGTTCAGTTTAGACTTTTAGTTGGATTTATTCTTTTTAGTTTTAGACTCCATATTTAGATTTATTTAATTTTAGTTAGATTTATGATTTTGATGTTAGATTTTGAGTTGATGGTTTATTTGACAATTATCTATTTATTTTATCCTACGTTATTCAAGACTTCTGTTATGGTTAATGGTTTATATTATCTTTATTTCCACATATGACTGTGTGTTAATGAAAGATAAAATTTGGCATTGACTTATTTTAACTTAGGTGGTTAGTAATTTAAAAAGTTTTTCGACAATTATGCTAAGAATGAACTAAATGAGATTCCTGTTTATATTAGTAAAGGACTGATCACTCGTGATTAAAATAGGTGAGGTTTATAATCCAATGTCAGCCACTGGACCTGATGGCTTTGAAATAATATTCTTCAAAACATGTTAGATAATTACTGGTAATGATATATGTAAATCAATCATTAGTTTCTTTGAGAATGGATGAATTCTTCTTAGATTGAATTCAAATTATATTGTTCGTATTCCTAAAGTGAATTAAGAAAATTCTCTAAGTGATTTTAGACCGATTGCCTTTGCAAACTTTGTCTTCAAAATCATCACAAATATTGTTTTTACTAGAATGAAGCCTATTATAGGATCTCTCCTTAGTGATAACCAAGCTGGATTTATTTATGGCAGGAGCATTACCCACTCTAGATCTTTAGCCTCTAAAAGTTTTAATCTTTTGAACTACAAAACTTATAGTGGCAACATAGGCATAAAGTTTGACATTTTAAAGATTTTGACATAATTAGTTGAAGTTCATTATTATGACATTCAGTGCATTTTGGATTTTATGATAAATTTATGAAGTTTATTAATGCTATCCTCAAATCATCTAAACTATCTATCATTGTCAATGGATCTCCAATTGGATACTTTAGTTATACTAGAGGGGTCAAATAAGGAGACCCATTTTACCCTTTCATCTTTCGTATTATTGAAGTTGTGCTAAGTAGGCTTCTTATCTTGAAAGTACAAGAAGGAAAAATCAACCATATTTCATCCCTAAGAGGGTTTAAGGCTCCTACTCATCTTGTTTATTAAGATGACATTATGTTGTATTGCAGAGGTGATGACATTTCTTTGATTTTTATATTGTTAGTTCTGGGTAGAAAGTTAATAAAGTTAAAGGCTAAGTTTACATTGGTAAGGGCGCTATTAGTCGTAAGGATTATATCATTCAAATTCTTAGGATCAAAGAGGGTTTTAAATATTTAATATACTTGGGGGTTCCTATATTCAAAGGCAAGCTAACAAGAAAAGACCTGTAAATCATAGTTGATAGAACCGAGGCCAAACATAAAGGGTGACAAGGAAAAATTCTCTCAAGATGTGGAAGAATGGAGTTGTTAAGGTCCGTCATCCAGTCTATTTGTATATACAACTTCAAAGTATACAAATATGCTTTTATACTTCTCAATAGAGTCCATTAGTGGATCAGTAAATTTTTATGGGCTGGATCTACATCATGTCATAAATTATTTTGTGTTGATTTAAAAAAACAGACTAATATGCCTTATGATTAAGGAGGTCTCAATTCGAGGAACCTCATTTCTTTGAAAAAAGTTAGTACTCTTAAGCATGATTGGTATGTTTACACAATGAAGTCAGTTTGCTCTCAGTTTATGGATGTTAGATTTAAAACAATGAGAAATGAAGGCTGCTATAAAATAAGTTCCATATGGCCTAGATATAATTAAGCCATTAACATAATCAAACTAAATGTTATGTGGCTTATTAACAACGGTACCAAGTCAATTTCTTTCATGATAACTAGCTTGGTGATCCTTTAAGTCAAGATGAATTTTGTAATAATATCAAAGTTGTTAAGTTCATTGATAATTGAAAATGGTGGCTTAACTCCCTAATTTTTAATCCATGTATTCTTCTACAACGAATAAAATCAAAGTTATCCATCTTTTAGCTGATGACATACACGATTGCCTTATTTTACCTCACTATAAGTCTGGTATGATATCATTAAAATATGATTATGATCTTGTTTGAATAAAAAGGCCTAATTATGAAGGTTCAAAACTTTTGTGGAAAAATCATATTCCCCTTAGAGTCTCTATGGCTGCTTGGAAATTCTTTCATGAAAGATTAGTTGTTCAGGATCATTTACAATATAAACTTTTGTGGACAAATCATATTCCCCTTAGAGTCTCTATGGTTGCTTGGAAATTCTTTTATGAAAGATTAGTTGTTCATGATCATTTGCAATCTAAAGGCATTTAACTTATCTCTAGGTGCATTCGTTGTAAAATGAATTTCTCATTAATACTTTCATTGAATGTAAATATTCCATGACCATTTGGAATTGGACTTCTCATACTTTTAGTCATCAAGTTTGGTATATTTCTCCAATCCTCATTTGTAATAAAAAATTAACATAGGGTTTAGCTCCCTAATTAAAGATATCTAGCTTGCAATTATAATTGGGGCTCTTGATTTTATTTGGAGATTTAAAAATCAGGCCATGTTCAAGAACATACATCCCTCTCATAACAACACTATTCATCAACTCAAATTATGGATTGGTTATATTAAATTTCTGGCAAAAGGCTTTATAAATAACAATGTTGAAGATTTGAAGATTCTTCAAAGTTTAAACATCGAAGGTAAAGCCAAGAAATCTCATAAATTTATTGAGGTGAGATGGCACCCTCCTATTTAAGGATGGAATAAGGTGCATTCATATGGACTTTTTTTAGAACAACGAGGCTATTGTTGGTGGGTTTTTTAGAAACTGTAGGGGTTTGTGAGAGGAACTTTCTGTTGTAAAGTTAATGATAATTTAACTTTTGATGTTGAACTCATTGCTGCAATACTGGGGATTGAATTTGCTTGGAAATATATGTGGACAAAGCTGTGGTTGGAAAATGGTTCAAACTCTATTTGGTATTACTTTATGAGAAATCCTGTAATCCTTCTTGGTATCTTCATTCTCGATGGTTCATTAGAATGTTTTATATTTCTCAAATGGATTTTTGTATGTTCACACATTTATAGAGAGGTACATTCAGTGGCTGGTAAGTTATCAAACACGGGTCTTCTTCACAATAATGTTAAGTGGTGGTTGAATGTTCCTCTTGATATTGTTTCTTTAGTTGTCAAAGATCTTTCAACAAACCCTCACTATAGGTTCTCTTAATCTAATGTGTTTAAATTTGAGTTTTATTTATTGTTTTTAAGGTTGTGTTAGTGGTATATACAACAAACATTGATTATAAGCCCATTAGTCTGTTATAAAACTATTGTGGGATAAGTTCTTTTACTTTCTTTTACATGGAGGTAATGTTTCTATGGCCCATTCCTTTATGTGAGACACGTGGAAGGCTTTTTTCCATTTTTTCACTAATAAACTTGCGGGGGTACTATCCCTCTTCCATAAAAATATTTTTTTTCGTTCAACCAACATTTAATTCAAAGATATAATTTAACATTCATCATTTTAATTTCGTATTCATCTAACATTTAATTCAACATTCATGTTATCATTCAACTTTACATTCCAGACCCCTTTACAATTTTCAGCCATGGATTACAAGTTAAGTACTAACAACCTCCCAAAAATACAATCAAAATTTCAACATCATTCAGTCATAAGTACACACATAAACGTCTTTCATCTCTAATCGATATCAATTGGCATATCCCATGTAACCACATTAATCGGGCATATGGAGTTCCAAAGGCTAATCAAGTCATTCATGAGTAATCTCTATCCTTCAGCTTGAAGGATACGATGGTCATTCCAAATACGGTGATATCGATAAGATTGGTCAATTTTTCTTAAGTTACACATGTACATAGTGCACGTTAGCGATGTTTAGCATTTTTATAATCTTTCTTTCATCTTGTAATAGAGGGCTATGAAAAGGGATGGATGTGAGTCACAACGATTTGCTTAGTGCCACAATAACATAGTTTTATGCTTGCGTGACCAAGTACGCTATCTCAGGCACCACAAACCAACCCTTCACACCCCATGGTGATTTTTCATGTTGCAAGGCCCTCAAAATTTCGAAGTACATCCTAATGCCTACCCAAAACAAAATAAACCAAAAGTCCTCATGGTTAGTTAGTTCCCGAATAAGGTCTATTAAGATGAATCTCTAGTGATCAACCATTGACCCACCCCAACCAAGTCTAAGTGCTATAACCCTATACCCACAATTATCGTGACTTCTGTTACGTTCTCCATAAAAGGATAAAAAGTAAAGCATATATCTCAATTTGCATTTGACAACATATCCCATACCTAATTTCTTTTTCATTAAAAGGGGGTGGGGGTGTAGCCTCGCAACCAAGTGATTGAGTAACTTGATGGTCTCCCAGTAAAATGGATAATGCTGGGTTGATGTTGCATGCATTTTCTCATCTGACGTCATTTTACAACATGGTATACCCTTAGGATTAATTGGCTTTGGCTCAAACAAACCTCTACCGATTGGACTAGAAAGATCACTAAGCTTAAAGAGAAGTACCCTACGTTCATCCATTGTCGATTCTGAACATCTTTTTTTGAAAGTAATCATCTCCGGCTCGTAGTCAACCTCGTTGTATTTAGGTTAATTCGACTCAATGTTAAGCTTTTTCTAGTGCATATCTACCTCACTTAGAGGGATATGTCTTTCTCCTCGGGTATCGTATGTCGTAATCTCATGAGCCCATGATAAGCCAAATACCAAACACAATACATGACCACACACGTTCTCATTAACACCCACAATGCCAGTTAGATCTATCTCCTTAACAAGTGAGTCAAGTACATAATGTGAAACCTGCCCCTACAAATGATTAAATTGTGGAATGTTGTGCTTATGATGACTGCGACTATGAGATATCTCAAAATCAACCTCTATTTTGATCACTTGAGAAGTCAAAAGTACGTGAACTTCCTTTCAGAACTCAACAAATGAGCAATTATATGACCCAAGCATCCTTTTAAGTTGAGTACGAGAACCTCTCGCTCTATTGGTAGTGCAATTTCCAAGGTGCTTAATCTCGTTCATCCACAATAGACTGAATTCTTTGTGAACTGGTAACAAAGTCTTTTTAATGTAGTCAACCACGTTGGGGATTTCTTTGTGGTTGAATTTGAATTAGGCCTACGCATCAAGAAAATTGGATCACTGTCTCATTCTCAACTACAAAAGATCACTCATGCCTGATGGGCTTTCTAATCACCCATCGCCATTCCAAGCTTCTCACAATTCATTTCCACATTGTTATTAATGTGGAATAGGTAAATCATCGTTCTAACTCGAGGGAAAACTCTGCGAATGACAGTGATGCACCTTTATTGATGGTCGGTGATCATTACTTGAGGCATGTTTGTAGGATTACAAAGCATCCTCAAACATGATCCCATTCAAATCATTACTTATTTTTCTAAGACAAGAAAAAAATGTAATGCAAAATGTCCTGTCCATTGATGAGACTCCAACTATCTCAAATAGTAGCATGTTGAATCGGTTGGTCTTGTACGTGCAACCCATCAAAAAAAGTATGGTAAAACACTTCACAAGCATAATGGACTTGGGGTGAGCAAAAAAGAAACCCTTTAACTCATCACTATTTGGGTTGCTATTTGTCTAATAGGCATAGTGGTTATCCCAAATGAGCTTGAGGAGTTGTTAAATCATGACCCCATTGCATATCCTCATAGTTTAGCGAGGTCTTAACATTGTAAATTGTGTCCATGGTTGACCAGTTATTCCCGTATCTCTCATTTATAGTCTTTAAAACTTATCTCAACTTAACTCCATTTTCAATTAAATCTTTAGCAGGTACATATTCACCACGGCTTAATCTCCTATTATATGGATGTTCGACTACTGTCTTGGAAACCTTGTGGTTGTAGATAGCACTAACCATTTTGACCTTCCACTTTTCGTCCTTTAGTGGACATCCTTGATTGAAAATGGGCAATCACACTTTCTTATTGATGAGTCTCTATCATCCTTGGGCCTTTGTGATTTTGGTGGTTCAGTCCCTTTCTAATAATCCGATCGGTAGACTCCCCCCTTTCGCAACCCATAATCAACCTCCCCTTCCTCCCATGCTATGGATTCTCTGACTTTGATGTAACAATTACCACCATCATTTTTCGATTGCGCTTTGGGCCCAATGCATAAAAGAAATTAAATTAGGAAATATCTATATACATAAATCGAAAGGTCTTCATAAACGTAAAATAATAAAATTTCATTTGTGTTGAACTTTATCGAGTGATCAACCACCGTTGGTACTACCTCGTTCACAGCGATAATTTCATTGAATGCATGGTCATCAGGTATATTCACGTCTGGTGTGCCATTAGCAACCACCTTTATCGGGTGTCGAAAAAGACTTCCCCGTGTCATTAGTACGATCACCAAATCAAATTTCATCGATTACATCCCAAATCATGTCATCTTAGATAGGTTGGGCTAGTATTACATAACAAATATCAAATTTTATAATTAAAAAAGGAAAACTTTATTCCATTTGACATCATTTTACCGAGATAATAGGAATACTTCGGTAAGGTTTTGTCGACTCGGTGGTATTCTGTCATGTTGACATTATTCATAGCAGGATCCTATATAAATTTGGGGCTTTTAGGGAAAAGTCCAACCCAACCCAAAACTGTGTAAAAATAGGACAACCCACACAATTTTATATAAAAAAACTCATCAAATCTTTTCATTATATACCATCTGACAACTCATAAAAAAAACTCATCAAATCTTAAAAAGTCTATAACTTCAAATCTACAAATTCAAAATTCACAAAATCTATATATTTGAAATCTACTTATCGAAATCTAACAAACAACACCCATATTCGATATTTTTTTATTAACAAATCAAAATGAATAAATTACTATTTCACCAAAAGAATAAAACTATGTAGACCCACAAAAAACCCAAAACCCATTCCCAATGCATTAAAATCTTATACCTTATTGTTGTGGGTCCCGCCAGGGCATAGAAATGGGTCCCGCACATTGCGTAAAAAGTTTGTACCCATTTTTGTCCTATTAGGTTGGTACACTTTGTTCTTTTTTTGTGGGTATGTGTAGTTTTACTCTTCACCAAAAACTCAATTTTTTTTCTATGAAAACTCCATTTTTTCCTGCGAAAAAACTCATTATCCATATTTGACCATGATTCCGTTGGTGCGGACCAGAAAAAGAAAAGAAATCTACGAAGCTAGAGAGAGAGAAATAAGGAAAGAGAAACACTCCAACGAAAATTCCTATGATCTCCAACAAGGATTTCGACGGTCTTTGGTGCGAACATCGACATAATATTGAAGCAAGGATTCCGGTGGGTAGGGTAGGGGGAGGGTGTGGGGTTATGAGTTTATTTTTTGAAAGAGAGTAAGTGTGTTTTAAAGGGGTACGAGTAAGAGTATAAATATATTTTTTCCCTAAAACAAATAACAATTTACGTGTTTTGTAAACTTCTATTTCTAAAGGAACCACATAAATAAATAATATTATACAATAACTATTGGGGCATATACCAAATAGTCCCTCGTACATTTTTTTAATACATATTTAATCCAAGTCTTTTTATTTTTCTCCAAAAATTCCTTCACTATGCCGCTCGAGCGGACCTTTAAAAACAAGAGAATATAAGTTAAATCGGTGTTTGAGGGACTTTTAAGTACAAAATAAAAGGATTGGACTAAATGTGTATTAAAAAAATATTTGAGGAACTTTTTGGTATTTGATCCATGACTATATATATAAATATAAAAATCAGTATGGTCCTATAAATTCAAATATAAAGTAAAATATGACCTTACCGAATTCTTTATATAACTTTTGACCTCTACAAAACATACATTTTTGGGAAACTCTAAATTCTATTCGTGTTCATTTTATTTGATAACATTTCCTTGTTTCCATTTGCTTTGCTCTCAAACTATTCCCTCTAAACCCTAACTATTGATTATACAAGTTTAGTTGAATGCATATCACATTATTATTGCGATAAATGGCTGAAAAATTGGTTACGAGAAGAGAGTTATTGGACCGATGGAGAGGCATTGAAGAAGAAGAAGAAGAAGACGATGTCGACCAAGATGTTTCCACTGATCAATTCAAACGTCATCGTTTTTTCCTCCTCAAAGAAGACTGGATTGTTCTTACCAAATTTGTAGTCCATTTCATGTTTAAATTATTTGTTATATTTGTCATATTATGCTATAATACAACTTTTTTTAATTGTTAAGCCCTAACACTCATGTTCGAAATATTAATGTTACGTTATAACATATTTTTGTCATATTATATCACAATACAAGTTATATTAACTAAATACAAGTACAAGAAATGAAAAGAAAATCTATTTGGTGAAGTTTCATTGTTACATTAATTATTAATATAACAATTTTTTGACCTACTAAATAGATTTTCATTAATGACCGACATCACCTCTATTAATACAAAAAAATAGTTTTAGAAGGGAGGGACCGTATCGTAAATAGTTTTAGAAGTTAGGGACCACAATCTACACACTTGCTATATATATACATGTATATCCATTAATACAAAAAATAAATAATCTCTTAATCTATATGAAAAAAGGATATGGACCTTAGTGCCCTAATTCGCTAGGGTACCTGCCGATTGCACACTCAAATCATGACTTCATAGATTCGGGGAAAGTCATTGATTAATCCTCGAATTGTAGAAATTGAATTCGCGAATTGAATCAAATTCGTACATACCAAACTTTGAACTAACAAAAGCTACTTATTACAAGGACGATTACAATCAGTACTTCAACTACGATTTTTACTAACAAAAGCTACTGCAACCAAAAGTTATATCTTAACTTAGCTGTAAAAATCATGGGGCTAGTTTCCCATATTTAAAGAGATGTAGTGGGGTGGTTTTGTTATGTCATAGCGATGTGGAATTGGGAAGAACAAACTTTGCATATATCAACCATTAATATGCCTTTAGTCAAGCTCTCTCTCATGTGGGATTGAACCTTTTTTTTTATACAATCTGTAGATTTCAATGTAAAATTGAATCATGTCACCCCATATTTATATATTTATAAAATTACATATAAAGAATTTATATATTAAAATTATACCCATCACACCAAAATCTTTTACTCATTGTTCACATAAATTAATTTTCTCTATTAAAATTTATATCCATAATATATATATATATATATATATATATATATATATATATATATATATATATATATATATATATATATATATATATAGAGAGAGAGAGAGAGAGAGATGCATTGGTGGCGCTCTCAAATGTCAATAATTTAAAAATGGACGCATTGGTGCACTCGAATTCGCACCCGCTCACGCACCCGCTTTAGGGCACTAAGATATGGACTTGTTTGGTCAGAGGGAGTATTTTTGTAATATAATAATGTATTACAAGGAAGGTCCGTATCCTAATAGTTTTAAAAGGGAGGGAACACAACCTACACCCTTGCTATATATATCCGTTAATAAGAAAATACCAGCAACCTCTTAATCTATACGAAAAAAGGATATTGACTCGTTGTTTGGGATGGATGGAGTATTTTGTAATATTTATAGGGAGGGATTGTATCCTAAATAATTTTATAAGGGAGGGTCCACAACCTACACCCTTGCTATATATACATATATATGTACACACACTAGGGTGTACCCGTGCCGATGATACGGTGATAAATTTGCTCTCATGATATTTTTTCTTTCAAAAAACTTTGCAATACAACGTATGGTATTATTCATCTCACACATATGTAATACGACATATGAACATTAATGTCACTTTAAGAAAGACTTTAAATTTCACACCTTACTTAAGCTACTTAGAGCATCCGTAGTGGTGATTCTACCTTCCAAGACGATATGTTGTTTTGCAAACTCGTATGGCTGCAGTGGTGGGATAAAGTTGACAAATTATGTAGATGAATTTGTAGTGGTTCTCTAAACTTGCTGAACAGATACTAAATTTGCAAATACTTCCTACGAACTTCATTTGTTCATAGGAATTTCTATGAACTTCAGAAGTTCGTAGGAGCTCCTATCAAATATATATAATTAATTTTTATTATAAATTTGGGTTGTGAAGAACTTTAGTCGTCCGTAACATTTCCTACGAACTAATGTTGTTCGTAAGAAATATTTTTGATATTTCCTATGAACAACATTAGTTCATAGGAAGTGTTTTACAAATTATTTCATCTCCACCATTGTGGCCTTTGCCGCTGATGAAAGGTAACTTCCACTTTTGGTTTTGCAACTTTACCGTTCTTGTTGTGGATGCTCTTAGTTACCCAAACTACCAAAGTATTAAAATCGAGAAAGAAAACAATAATTATTTTAATAATTTGTACACTTTATAAAACTAAACCAATGTCAATTGTTTACAAAGATAAATCAAGCAAAGAATGATAAATCATAAAATAATTGCATTGACACTACAGTTTCCAAATGAATACCCCCACAAACCAACTTGACTTTCATGTCCTCTGCTAATCCTACACCAAAATGAAATGTTAGTGTCATAAAAAACATTGTGCACGGTTGTAAAAATGTTCTAGATATTTCATGTTTTCTAATGGGAATAGAGAACGTGTTATCTATGAATGAAGTATTTATTAAAAGAAATTTATATTACTGACGTAGACCACACGTCAAAACGCTCCCAAAATTATCTAAACACCACTTTAGAGAGACAAATACTATTTTTTTAAATCAAAATTCAAGTCTACCTCAAATGATGCTTACAAGTGGGTATTTAAAGGGGAGGAGTAGCTTAGGCTCCAAGCTAACGCCCTAATTACAAAAATACCATTACTATTCCTTACTTATAAATACAATAACCAAATAAAGGAAAATACAACAATAAAATGAAAGAAAATACAAAAGAAAAGAAATGAGTAATAAAGACCAAAAAAGGACCCATTTCCATCACTCCCCCCCCCCCCCCCCCTTAAAACCAAGCTCTCCCTCGAGTGTTAAAAACAATTGGGGACTCATGAGGAAATTCCAAAAAAATGCCCCCCCAAAAAAAACTTGTGGGGGCCCAAAATAATTTTTGAAAGTTGAGGAGTGCACAACCCATAATTTTCTTCTTTATTTATTATTTTTCTTCTTCTCTTTTTCTTCACCCAATCAAGCTCTTGAAAATTTCACCCAGGTCAAAAACCATGATTTTGGAGCGGTTAGAAGGGTCTGAGGCGGGGTAGGGCAGCCCAGGGGGTTGTCGAGTAGACCTATGGCAAAATCCTAGGCTTTCGAGGGCGTTTTGGGATTGAGAGGGTGGGTCAGAGGGAGGGGGAATCCTAGTTCGGGCAGTAGTGGCTTGGGTTTGGTGGGTTAAGGACTAGAGTTTGTGGCGATGGTGGTTTGGATGGCGAAGGGTGTGTGTGTGGGGTCAGGGCAGAGGTGGCGGGGCCTGGGATTTGGGTGGGGGTTGTCTCCCAAGGCAGGGAATCGTCGACAAGGGATCTAGGGTCTAAGGGTGCAGGTTTTAGGGTTCGAGGAGCAGAAGCAGGGGTGGGGGAAAGGGGACGAGGTAGGGGTGGAGCTGCTTGGGGGTTTAAAGGGTTAGGGTTTTGGTAGTTGGAGCAGATTAGTTGGATGAGGGTATCAAATTTTTGGTTGAGTTCTTGGGTTACGGCGAGGGTATGTTTTCGTTTTTAGATCATGTGCCTCCATTCTTGAATCTCTTCATTGTGTTGCTTGGATTATCTTGGAGCCAGTGTGAGTAGCGTACAATTTTGATAAAAAAAATACACCGATACACCAACATCAATGTGGAGCGTCACTAGCTCTGATACCAATTTGACGTACGCCACCCATCAAAACGCTCCAAAAATTATCTAAACACCACTTTAGAGAGAGAAACACTCTTTTCTAATTCAAGATTCAAGTTTACCTCAAATGAGGCTTATAAGTGGGTATTTAAAGGAGAGGACTATCTTAGGCACCAAGCTAAGGCCCTAATTACAAAAATACCATTACTACTCGTTATTTCTAAATACAATAACCAAATAATGGAAAATACAGCAATAAAATGAAAGAATATACAAAATAAAATGAGTAATAAAGTCCGAAAGAAGACCCATTTCCATCAATTACATATATTGAAAATAACTTAGCACTCCTGTAGGCTCATCTTGCATACAAATTTTGGGGGTCCCAGGTCCTGTATCCACTAAGAACATTTCTTCCCTTAAGCGTAAAACTTCAGATTTTAAGGCGTTTCCACTACATAAGAAAAAACTTGAATTGGATCTTGGAAATACTCGACTCAAATAGGTTATGCAATGGTTGAGCGAACGGAAGGTTTTTGCGAAGATAACTGGGGCAGGATTGATTTAGTGTTCAGTCTTAGCAACGAAGTAGATGAATTCTTGATCATTGTACTTTAAGGAAAATCACAGTTCACAGGGATTGAAGTCTGCGGACTATCAAGGGCAAGACCAAACAAATCACTATCGTCTAAAAAGGTGTCATCTTGAGCGATATATTCACTTTGATTCCCTATTATACTGACAATCATGTCATAACCTGAAAGAAACGTGGGAGAAAGGTTGTCAATTATCGATCACTGATAAATTGCCCATATTTAAAACACATTTGCACAATTATTTGTTGGCGAATATAAAAACTTCAATGTGCGCTAACCCTAGTATATATCCGGACTTGATTTGTTTCAATTCTTGTGCTTCAAAACCCAACAAAACATCCACTTTCGTAAAAGAAAATAACGTCAACAATGACTTTCTTCACTCACTCTTTGAAAATCTGAAAATGAGGAAGACAAATGTCAACACCTATAAAAGGGGGGAAATTCATTATAAAATCATACCATTTTAATTCTATCAAAGCATACAATGAACGACATTGAAAAAGAACCTTAACATACCATTTTTCTTCTTAACTTCAAACCTCATCAACCAAGATGATCACATTCATTGATTAATCTAGTATAAAACCAAACTAAAAAAAATGGAAAGTAGAGTAGGATACATTATTATCAACAACCAAACTAAAAAAATGATTACATAAAATAGAGTTTTTCGAGGACAACTAATGAGATTGACAAACTAAAATGCCTTGTGCAAAAAACCTAAAGAGTAAGTGTAAAAATTGTAACTTTTGTATTAAGTGCGATACATTGAGTTAAAAGAAAATGCAAATTTTATATTATTTTTTTCTTACATAATCATTAAGATAAAACATAGAATCTATAAATCATAAAGTAAAAAGTAAAAATACACTATTTACACTATGAACAAAAATATTGTGCAAGGGAAAAAAGATTTAGGAACTCTCTCAAACTCTCTTTATATCCGAATAACAACATAATAATGTCAAATCACAACAATTTGGATTGAACTTATTCAAACCCCCATAAATTCGAAACCCCCATGTTTTAAACCAAAAGATACCCATATATACAACCACATATTCTGAAAGAAAAAAAAAGACTCTAACTTTTTAGATATCCCTTGTATTAGGGATCCATTTTGCGTTAAGAGCCAAGAAAAGGACATTTTTATCCGAAGTGGTACCTCGGAATCAAAAGAGGGCATTGGTTGATGCGATTATACCTAACTTGCAGATGAGAGTGCTGCAGCAGGTTAAAAGTCTTGTGCACAATTACTTGAACTTTTTGTCAAAACTTTTGTGTTGGCATCGTAATAAGCAATGTTTTTTCTCCTTCAAATATTTAAATACCAAAAAGACATAAATCAAATGCATAGGTATTCAACCAAAACACCACAACTAATAATAAACCTCTTGATGTTTGACGGAAAGCTCACATTGTGAGTGAGGACGGAAAGCTATTGATGTTTGACGAAGTGTCAGCTGTTAATCGCCATTTAGAGCTTAAAACTTGTAATATTGTAGAAGGTTGGTGAACTTTATGGTGGTGAAGATGGGTTTTCATCAGATGTTAGCTCGATATGGAAACTTGAAGCATGTAAAAAAATAAAAATAAAAACTTACACATCAGGCGTAACTAAAAATCTTCATTCCCACTTAAACATACAAATTCAACCAAAAAACAAAAAGCCATTTAGAGCTGAAGGCATGAAATATTGGAACAGGTCGGTGAACTTCATGGCGGTGAAAATAGGTTCTCGTTTGAGATCATCTTGGTATGGAAACTTGCAGCATGTAAAAAACTTACACATCAGTCGTAACTAAAAATCCTCATTCACACTTAAACATAAAAATTCAACCAAAAAACACAAAAAAATTACGTATGAAAAAAAACTAGTCATTTAGGTAGGTATTGTTGTCACGACTCTCTGTCAAAATATAATGGGGCGGCCGTCGGAGATGGAGATGTAGATGGATCCGGGCAGAGATGGATATGTATACCTCCCAATCTTCTTTGCCCAAACCCTTACCCCCAAATCCACCATCACCTCCTTCACCTACTGCTCTGATAGAGACGGATTAAGAAGCGATGGGGTGACCGTTGCTCACTTTGTTTTCTGTGAAGAGGGCTTATTAAATAAAAAAAATCACCAAATGGTCAGATCCGATTTTAATCAATAATAAATAAAATTTAACAAAAAAAAAAGAACCCGAAACCTCCTTACCTAACTCACGTTCAAAATAAGGAGTTTCCAGCTTGGTTATGGAAGATGATAAAATCAAACGGGGACACACAAATATAGAGAAAAGATGAGAGAGAGAGAGAGAGAGAGAGAGAGAGAGAGAGAGAGAGAGAGAGAGAGAGAATCTTCTCCTAATATTTTCTCTGTTCGGCCTATTGGGAAAGTGGTGTAGTTTTCTCACTTCTACAGTTATGATCCGCTTCTGGAGAAGAGAGTAGATAAAGGTATTGTTGAGTTTGTTGTCAGGGGTAGAGTGATAAATGGGTTTTCAGAGCACGTGGCTCGAGGTATGATATCTCAAACTTTCAATCTCAACACATGACTAGCTTGAAACCGTTAGATTTAAACTCATTCCATTTAGTCCCAACTATTAGTTGACAAAGACCAAACTCATCAAATTTAATCTCAAACGTTAGTTAGAAGATACCAAATAAGACCTCCTCCTTTATTTTTTATATATATATATATATATATATATATAGAGAGAGAGAGAGAGAGAGAGAGAGACAAGCTCCTGTGCACACTAAGTTTGCACAGTGCTGGTGCACACTAATTTTTTTAAAGCATTAAAAAAAAATTTGAGTTGATTTTTTATTTGATATTTAAACATTTCAACGGACCCATGTAAAAATAATCAACTCAAAAAAACTTTTCTTGCTATTTTTAGAAAATCGGTCAAACTTTCGCAGCTTTTAAAGTGCTTAAAAGCAATGAAAGTTTGACCGATTTTTTAAAAATAGCAAAAAAAAAATTCAGCTAATGCTTTTAACATGGGTCCGTTGAAATGTGTAAATATCACAAAAAAAAAATCAACTCAAAAGTATTTTTTTTACTATTTTTAAAAAAAGATGTGCAAACTTAGTGTGCACATGAGCCTCTCTCTCTCTCTCTCTCTCTCTCTCTCTATATATATATATATATATATATATATATATATATATATATATATAACGTTGATGCAACATGATGAAGATTTGACAAGCAATGCAGATTCATACTTAAGAGGAAAAAACAAACGATCTCTTAATCTATACGAAAAAAGGGTATGGACTCGTTGTTTGGGACGGAGGGAGAATTTTGTAATCTAACAATGTATTATGAGGAGGGGCCGTATGCTAAATAATTTTAGAAGGGAGGGACCACAACCTACGCCCTTGTTATACATGTATATCCATTAATAATGTTGATGCACCATAGTGAAGATTTGACAAGCAATGTGTTTTTTCTTTCAATTCTAAATCCTGAACTATTATTGCTATAGGGCAGAAGCATAAATTACTAACTACACAAAAACAATACAATGTTTAGAGGCCAATAGTCCGAGAAATATCTCTAATTCATCTCTCAAAATGTGAAGTGTAAACAAAAGGAGGCCAATGGCCTTATTTATAGGAAATACTTAGGTTGCATTTGTTTTTTCATTTGAATTCTGAATCTGAAATCTGAATCTGAATTTTTTTTTTGTTTTTATATCAGAATACCTCTTACTGAATGTATATTGAAGGTAACTCTACCTCTTAATCATTCAAGGACGAATATAGCCGTTAACCTCTTGATTATTAAAAAACACTATTTGGTACCTCTTAAGTTTGAATGGTTTAGATTCAAACTTAAGAGGTAAAATCGAACAACACCTTAGATTGCTAGTCAAGCTAAGCCTAAAAAGGTAAAAATACTAAAGAGGATACTTTAAAGACTTTAAGAGATAATGCCACTCTATAACCTAAAATAAAATAAATAGAAAATGCAAATAAATCTGGGACCCGTACACATCAATAAATATACATGTATATCCATTTTTCTCCTTTCCTATTGAATATTGAAAAAAATGTTTTTTTTCCATTGACTCTAAACTGAGTTTTCTATATTACAACACGAGATGAATTATGCAAACATGTCGAACTGCATTGTTCAAAGAAGCATAAAATTTTATGTCTTCTTTCCCCTTATACTATAATGTATTGTATAAGAACGATGAGACTTATCTTATTCTTGAATTGCGCAAGTAAAAGATTTTATTCTTCCGTCCCAAATCGATAGCCATGCTTTCCAATTTAGTCCGTCCTGAATTAATAGTCATGTTTGTAGAAATAGAATATAATATTAGGCGATATTACCCATAAGAGGGCAATGATCAGAGTGCATATCATTCTAAGGCATTCATAATTTTTAAGTGGATAAATTTGGAAAGTTAAAAACTTTTCTTAAAATGTTTCACTTACAAACGACAACTACTAATCTGGGACTTAGGGAGTAATACATGATGACGTACGAGAGGTCCCAAGGGCATATTTGTATTATGTGGAATATAACATTTTTTTAACTTCGATATCTATTTTAACATTCCCTTTGGAATATTAACTTAGCCTATTTGCAACCATTGTAATCACTATACCTATTAGAATTAGTGAATGCGAGGGACCTTATTTTTTGAAGTTATGTTGTTGTTGTAAATATTTCCCGTTGTGTTTACAGCTCATAATTATAGCTACTCCTTAAGTATTAGTCAGCACCAATATGTTTAAAAGTGAACTTAGTCTTAAAAGGGAACTTGTTCAAAAGTAAAGTGGCGTAGATCAATGTGGAGAGTGCGTAGGTGGAAAACTTGGAAAAGTAAAGTGTGAATTGAATCTTGGATGTTAACATACTTGGGACTACCATTAGGTGGTGGAAACCCAAATGCATTGAGCTTTTGGAGTCCAAGTTACGATAAAATCATTAAAAGGTTAAATGGGTCGAAAAAGGGATGTTTGTCTCGAGGGCTTTAATTTTTTCGTTCCTACGTTGCATCCCGACATATTTTTAAATATCTGGTGAAAATTGCAAAACTAATAAAAAAAGAATGAGAGATTTCTTTTGGTGAAAATTGGGGAAATGGAAGACATGATCATCAAATCGTTTGGAATGTTGTGACCAGGAAAAAAGATAAAGTAGGCTTGGGAAGGTAAATGGTTGCGGAGGTTCTCTAAAAAGAGAGTCCCTTTAGTGCACTATCATTAGGCAAAAATATGGGATGAGTGAAAAAGGGTGGGATTCCATAAGGGGTATAATGATGAACTTATATACGCCTTATAAATTTATTTCGCAGTCCTTATTTCCACATTTATGAAGTTCACACTTGGGCAAGCATGATCGACTTTGGAAGCAGAACATGAACCGATTTTTTCTTTTTCAGGTTCTTATTTAGCGTAACGAAATCAAGGTTTATGAAAAAGTTATCTAAGTTTATATGGTGTCCTATCATTGCGTAGTCTCAGTCATGTAATCTTCCTCTAAATAAAAAAAATGTTCCATTGCTTCATTAGCATCAATGGACTCCAATACGGATGCCTCTTGCATTTCAAAGAAATTCTAATGACTTGGAAATTACAGAGTTTATATCGGTATCCAGAATTATTGACATTTCATGGAGGAGGAGAGTAGAAGGAAGTGGAGTTCAGATGGTAAAGGTTCTCTTGTAAATATGATTTACATAGTCTTTGTGATGACTCAATTTTTTTGAACCTTCTAAATTGATCTGGTGGCCTAAGGAAGGTTAACCTTCTTAATTTTGTTGAACCTTATAAATTGATCTAGGATCCCTTCAAAGATTAAGGTTTTTACTTGGCTAGTGGCCTAAGGAAGGTTAACACTTGTAATATGCTTTAAAGGAGTGTATACTTCCTGTATACGGGTTAGCTCCCTTAGCAATTGGTTTTTAATGAATTCATTTATTTATAAAAAAAAAAGGACAATTAGTTTTGGAGATATTTGTTATTTTCCTAGTTGAATCTTTGAGTATTATTTCATTACAAAAGATATTACAATTGTAATGAATTTTGTACATTTGGTATAATAATGTTTGAGTACTTAACTTTAAAATAGTGAACAAATTTTGTATCATATTCTTCTCGTTGCATATAAAGTTGTTGAAAATATAATATTTTTTAGTTTATTTTAAGCTGCAACATATGAAAAAATTAAATATTAATTTAATGGTTTTAAGATAAGACGCTGAATTTATAATAAATACTTTTTTTTAATTACCTATATATTTATTTATTGCGATCTATCGTACAGATTGTATGATAATATATCTAGACTAGTTGGAAACCCGCGGGATGCGCGGGTTATACGTTATCGTCGAAAAAAAAATCGAGGAATTAAAAACACATTGTTGATGAAAAAAACTAGATTTAACCTAATTCTTTAATCATAGATAAAAATAAACAAGACAAAGATTTTTAAAGTAAATCCTTGAAAGAATGGCCTACATCACCTGTTTGTGTTATTGCTGACTATTTGGAATTCTCGATAATAGATGTTTTACCAAGAAATTCCCAGTCCCCTCTAATAAGGAGGTTGCAATGTATTTATAGCCTTGAGGTGGTACAAATGAAAGAATAATACACAGCTGTCCAATAGGCATATGCGTCTGTGTGATAATAATGAGCATTTAATGCGCAGTCATCCTCTTGATTATCCGGATATGAATGCTCTGTACGAGATGCAGCTCGGACCGCCTAAGCTGCTCAGACCGCCTAAGTAGCTCGGTGTACATGAGTTGCTCGGTACAGTAGAGTTCCTCGGAGAACACTTGTTGCTCGGAGCATTCTGAGTTGGTCGGGGAGGTTGAGTTCCTCGGAGTCAATGTGTTGTTCAAAAAATGTTTGTGAGTGCCATGTATATTGACACGTGTCTCCACATAATTGGTCCACGTCAGCAGAATAAATTTGGTATCAACAGAAGCCCCTAATGTTTCGTAGTTTGATGTTGAAGAAAAGTATAGAACATTACGTTGCCTAAACTTTATGGATTTTAGACAAACGTTCGTTGTTTATAACCCCTTTTTGAGTGCATAGTATCAGGCTTTTTAAAGTATTATGAATTTCAATAATCGCTTCATGTTTCGTGCCTTTTTATTCTTTTTAGCCGCCGAATACGCAATCGTCCATCCTGGTAATCATTGATTTTCTCCATTCTCGAGGTAAAGTATTTAAACGCTTTAGAAAATTCGATCATCTTTTCCTTTTTCAAATTTGCATCTTTAGAACTTCTTCACTTCTTCTCTGTCTTGTGCGTTCGTTTCTTCCATTGTTCGTTGTCACCTGATTCATCTTTTTCCTGTAAGATCTTTTTCCTTCTCTTTTATTTCTTTTGTTCATCATGGTTTACCTTGTTGAGTCTCTTGATAAATTTCGTTCTAATTTTTCTATTCCTTCCTGGGTCATATTGGAAGAGCTTTCTAAACCTTCTGACTATTTTTGTTTGGCTGAGGGACATTGGTTCCCTAGTCTCTTTGTAGCTGAATGTGGCTTTTCTTTTCCTCCAAATCCCTTATGTTTGGAGTTCTGTTAGTTTTTTGATGTTATTCCTGCAAAAATAGCACCAAACACTTGGAGAATAGTTAATTGAGTTCATAGGTTAAATCAAATTCATGGAACACGCTTATGAATTCCAAAAATTATGTTTTGTTATAGATGGGTCATCAACGATAGTACTTTTTACTTAAAAACTAGGTTTTTAAATAGGGCTTTAGTTTTCAATCTCCCAGATGCCAACAGGGATTACTTCGAGCATGGGGTTGTTATGAAAAATTGGCAACATGCTCCATTAAATGGAAATGATGTGTATCAGTGTCCTAGATTCCCTCCCTATGGCAATGGGATGGGTTGTTTTTATTTTATTTTATTTTTGAGATTGTGTTTTCTTTGTGTTTGATAAAATGTGCCATTGACATTTTAATTTTTGTTTATTTGCAGTTGATAGCAAAAGAAAATCCCCCGAAGAGACGGATGTCGATTTGAAGCACTTGAAACTTATCTGGAGTTTGCACCAAACCGTTGTTGATGAACATATCAGATCAGCCTCATATTTGTTGCAGTAAAAAAGCTACACTTCGTATTTTACTGTTCGTCCAGTGGTGGGTGACATCGACCCATTACCAGCTTCTGAGAGTTGTTTCCCTGAATCACATCTTCCCCTCAGTATCAGAATGAAGAGACGAAAAGCTCCCTCATATTTTGACAAATCATATTCTGCCTCTATAGAGGCAAAGAGAAGTAAGAAAGATGTCCCAGAGGAAGGGACAAGAAAAATCGATGCACCCCCTCCAGTAGCTGTTAAAAAGGTTGTCGAGAAGCCCCCAGTGGCTCCGAGCAAGGTAGTTGCTATCTCTCCTCCTAGCGAGGTTATAGTTATATCACCGACCAAGACATCATCCTTGGTTGAGAATATTCCCGCTCCTACGAGGATGTTGAAGAAAAGTTCCTCGAACAAATTGGCTGAATCTATCTCTCAGCCTCTAACTGCGGGAAGTGGTGTTCCCACTTTGGTTGATCCAAGCTCTGCCATGAGCTCGGTGAAGTCTTGGATTATCCACGAGCTCCAAGGTATTGAAGACAGTCTTTCTCAGGATAAGTTTACCACCTTGGCAGCTCAACATATTGCCTCAGTAAGTATTACTAATCTAAACTTTCATTTTTCAATGTTATGTCCCTGTACTGACTTATAATTATTTTCTTTTTCCAGCTGGTAACCTTTTTTAACACTATTCTGAAGAAGGATGAGGCCATCAAGGCCTCGAGCTCCTCGGGAGGTGTAGAGGAAGATTTTGTGGGTCTGACACAGTCCTTAAAGAATTCTCGTCAGAAATATGACGAAGACAAGGTTTCCTGGGAGAACCAACTAAAATCCATCGGGCAAGAGAGAGAGAAAGCTGTGGAGGCCTCTCAAGAGTTGGAGAGGAAAATGAAAAAATTTGAGAAGAAGAATATTGAGCTTGAGGAAAAGCTCAAAAATACTGGAGAGCTTGAGACTAAGCTCAAAACTGCTGAAGAGGAACTTGGATGACTCCATGAAGCTGATCGTTAGAGGCAGGAGCTAGAAAGAAAAATGAAGGTTGTCGAGGAACTTCATACTGAGAGGATTTCCTCAGAGAAGGCCAAGAGAAAACTAGTTGTTCAGAAGTCCTTCAGCGCTGGCTAGGACAAGGGTTGGAACAATACAAGGAATCTTCTTCCCTTTTGCATCAAGGGTATGAGAAAAATTATCAACAATTAAATGCTGACAAAGGATACTATAAGTTAGTCGCTGCTTATGATATTAAGGAGAGGACTTTGAAGACCGAGGTTGAAGAGCATCGGTAGATCGCGAAACTACCGGAGAAGGAAAATAATAACTTGCGAGGAGAGATATTCCAACTGAAATCTGCAGCATCTACCTCGGGAGCCTTGGTCCCTGAAAATGACGAAGGTTTCTCATTTCTGGAGGTTGAAAATGCCAATTTGAAAGAGGAATTGGAAACTTTAAAGAGAATTGGACCCTCTACATCTGCTCGCGGACGAGCAAGAGCTTCTCGGGAACGAGAAAGAGCTGCTCGGATTACTATTAAAGAGGTAAGAACTCAAGCAGCTTTGGAGAATCAAGCATTCCAATCGGTGGCGAAGAATCAAGCATTAGCTAAGATGTCCAAAAAGATTTTGAACCTCGACGACCAACTCTCTGCATAAAGCTCTGCCTTGGAGAATAAAGAACTTTTAATGAAAAACCTCCATGAGCAACTAGAGCGGTTGACCTATCAGTTTCAAAAACATCCCAGAGAGTTTTGGATGGCTGGATATAATGAATCCCTTTATCACCTCGATGATCGGATCCAGAATTCAAATGACGCAGGTTATAAGCAAGGATGGCTGAATGCGCTGGGGGTGTTAAAGTTGGAGCAGGGCCATTATTTGTGGGACTATTATAATTCTGGGTTGCTTGATTTGCCAGTGCCTCCATTTAAGCTTGACATCAGTTGGATTCCTGCTCGGGAAATTCCTCAGTGTCTGATCTCAAAGTATCTTGGCGACTATAGTCTTCATTCTAATTTTGAGATATCTCGCTCGGAGCACTTACTTGATCGGCCATCAGTAATGAACGTCAGGATGCTCAAAGATCTGAACTTCATAAATTCTCCTTATGCCTTAGATGATCCTCCTGCTGGAGTAGAGCCTGTTTCAAAGGCAGAAGGGAAAAATCCAGTAGAATAGGATTTTTGATGTAATATATAATTTGTCCTCTATGTAATATGTTCTGATTTTAATGAAGGAACTTTTAGTTTTCTCTACAATCTTGATTGTCATTATTTTATAAAATATCTATTTTATTCTCTCATGAATGTGTATGTACATCTTGTGAGGAAACAAAAAATGTCCTGTGTTATTTTAAATTGCCGACCAACTGGAGTTGGTGAAAATTTATTGTTGACCGTTCTGAGTTTGTAATAGTTATATGACGATCAACTGGAGTTGGTGATATATTGTTTCCCGACCAACTTAGAGTTGGTGGTAATTTGATATGCCATAAGTAAAGAAATTCTATTTTATTTTTTGATTATAGTGACTAATCACTTTTTAATTATAAGCCACGAAATGACTTCCATCCCATGATATTTCTTAAACAATTATTTCCGACCAACCGGAGTTGGTGGATTTTTATTCCCGATCAACCGTAGTTGGTGGATTTTATTTTATCGACCAACCGTAGTTGGTGGACCGACCAATCGTAGTTGGGGGGTTTTATTTTACCGACCAACCGTAGTTGGTGGATCGACCAACCGTAGTTGGGAGGGTTTATTTTATCGACCAACCGTAGTTGGGAGGGTTTATTTTACCGACCAACAATAGTTGGTGGACTGACCAACCGTAGTTGGGAGGGTTTATTTTACCGACCAACCGTAGTTGGTGGACCGACCAACCGTAGTTGGGAGGGTTTGTTTTACCGACCAACCGTAGTTGGTGGACCGACCAACCATAGTTGGGAGGGTTTGTTTTACCGACCAACCGTAGTTGGTGGACCGATCAACCGTAGTTGGGAGGGTTTGTTTTACCGACCAACCGTAGTTGATGGACCGACCAACCGTAGTTGGGAGGGTTTGTTTTAACGACCAATCGTAATTAGTAGGATTTTTGTTCTGAACTTGATGCATAGTGTGTAGCACTAATACTCCGAAAAATTTCATCAAAAGGAGAGAATTGGGTAAAACATCCAAAGCTTTATTCATATCGAAGAAAACTGCATTACATAAGGATTGAGCTACTAATAATATTTGCGCAGATGCTCTACGTTCCATGCATTCTTAAACTCCTCTCCTTCTAAGGTTTCAATCCTATATGTCCCTGGTTGAACAACTTCTGTTACTCTGTAGGGTCCATGCCAGTTAGCTTCCAGTTTGTTGCGTCTTTGAATTACTTTCTTTAGCACATAGTCCCCTTCTTTCAAGTCACATTTCTTTACTCTCTTGTTGTAGAACAGAGTTATTTGTTGCTGGTATGCAACATTCCTGATTGCTGCTTCTTCTTAACTTCCTCGAGCATATCCAAGTCTAATCTTCTCATCAAGTCACTGATAGGAGAATTAAAATTCATCACTCTGTGTGTGGGGAGGCCCATCTCGGCAGGTATAACAGCTTCACTTCCAAATGCCAGCATGTATGGAGATTCTCATGGTGTAGTACGATAAGGCCACAGTACAGAATGTAGCTCGTTAATCCAGTTTGCCTTCGCATCATCTAGTCATTTTTCAAACCATTCAGTAGCGTTCTGTTCGTCACCTCAGTTTGTCCATTGCTCTGGGGATGGCCTGGTGTGGAGTGGGTTTTCAATATGTTTGACTGATGAAAATATGCAGCGAACTCCTCATTATTAAATTGAGTTCCATGGTCTGTGATGAATGCATGAGGAAGACCATATCTATAAATGATGTTCTTCCATATAAATTGATACACCTTGTCATATGTCATATCAATAAGGGGTTCAACTTCTACCCATTTAGTAAAATAATCCACAGCGACTACGAGGTACTTGAACCTTCCTTTGGTCGTTGAGAGTGGTCCGACCAAGTCTATTCCCCACATAGAAAATGGCCAAGGGTAACTAATGGGTGTTAGCAATGCTTGGGGAGCTCTTCGGATCAAGGAGAAGCGTTGACATTTGTCACATTTTTTGGCATAGGCTATACAATCAGCCCTCATCGTTGGCCAATAATATCCCTGGGTCATTATTCTTTGCAAAAGGGTCCGACCTGCTACATGAGCTCCACAAGACCCTTCATGGACCTCTTCAATCAAATCTTTCACTTCGGAGGGATGCACACATCTTTGCATACCTGCTATAATTCCTCGTCTATATAAAATGCCGTTAGTTATTACATAACAAGCAGCTTTAAACTTCAATTTTTTGGCCGCGAGCTTATCAGTTGGTAAAACTCCTTCTTCAATATATGACCTAATGGGATCCATCCAAGATGGTCCTAAATCAAGGGTAATAAAGTTCATCATCAGATCTTCGTCGATGCTCCTTCTAGTCAAAATCTCTATTGGAATTGTTCTTCATAGCTCGGTGCGTGTGGCTGAGGCTAACCGAGCTAAAGCATCTGCTCTTGCATTCTCCAATCTTGGCATTCTAATTAACTGGACAACATTAAAGCTCGATATAATCTCCATTGCTTTTGCATAATACTTGATCATCAATTCTCCCTTTGTTTCATACACTCCCAGCATTTGATTTACGATCAACTGTGAGTCACTGAATACAATAACCTGCTGTGTCCCCATGGTTTTTGCTAAGCTAAGACCTGCAATCATAGCTTCATATTTAGCCTCATTATTAGAAGCCTTGAATTGAAAGCGCAGAGCATACTCCACATTGATTTCATCCGGGCTGTTTAAAACAATCCCTGCCCCATAGCCTGTACTGCAAGATGAGCCATCCGCATACAGATTCCATATAGGTACTTCATCCTCAAATTTTTTATCGAATAGAGTTCCTTGGTGGAATATCTGTTGCTTCTTTATATCCTCCCCTAGCACTTCCTGCTGCTCGTCAACCATCTCCTCTTGATCGTCAACCGACTTAAGTTGATCGGGGTTTAAATTTGATGATCCTGTAACATCCACAAGCTGGTCGGTATTCAACTTTTGCTCCTCGGAGGTGTCAGGATAAGTGAATTTTGCGATAAAATCTTCTACTTCTTTCCCTTTAAGCGACGATCTAGACTCATAAACTATGTCATATTCACCAAGTTCTACTGCCCAGTACATCAATCTCCCTGATTTCTCCGATTTATAAAGAGCTTGCCTCAATGGCATATCGGTATACACAATTATGGTATGATCCTGGAAGTATGGCCTCATTCTTCTACTCACTTCGATCAACGCTAGTGCTAACTTTTCCGATCTTGGATATCTGATCTTTGCTCCTCGGAAGGCCTTGCTAGTGTAATAAATTGGTTTCTTCACTCCATCCTCCATTCTTATCAATGCCGAGCTAATCGCATTCTCCGAAATTGCTAGATATAAGTACAATCTTTCTCCCATCACTGACCTGGACAACAGTGGAGGTGCTCCCAGGTATTTCTTCAACCCTTGAAAGGCCTTTTCGCATTCATCATTCCACTCGAAAGCCTTTCGGAGTGTTTTGAAGAATGGTAGGCATCGGTCAGTTGCTCGTGATACGAATCTATTAAGTGCTGCAACTCGCCCTGTGAGACTTTGCACTTCCTTCTTCGTTGTTGGAGATCGTAGCCCCAATAGAGCCTTGATCTTTTTTGGATTTGATTCAATAGCTCGTTGGTTGACAATATACCCGAGGAACATGCCTTTTCGTACTCCGAATATGCACTTGGTAGGGTTCAACTTCATTTGATATTTATCTAATTGATCAAAGGTTTGACCTAGATCAATTAGATGGTCAGCAGCTTTCTTTCTCTTTGTCAGCATATCATCAACATAAACCTCCATATTGTGACTGATTTGCTTTGCAAACACCTTATTCATCAGTCGCTGATATGTGGCACCTGCATTTTTCAAACCAAAAGGCATAACATTATAACAGTAAGCTCCCCTAGGGGTAATAAAAGAGGTACTCTCCCTGTCTTCGGGTTTCATTTTAATATGGTTATAACCAGAATAAGCATCCATAAAGCTCAACAGCTCGTGTCCCGAGGTAGCATCAACTAATTGATCAATTCGGGGCAAAGGAAAATGATCCTTTGGGCATGCCTTGTTGAGGTCGGTGAAGTCTACACACATCCTCCACTTGTTGTTCTTCTTCTTCACCATCACCACATTAGCTAACCAGCCTGGATATTTGACATCTTCAATAAAGCAAGATTTTTAGAGCTTCTCGACCTCCTCTTGTATAGCTTGGTTCTTCTCAGGGCTGAACACTCTTCTTAACTACTTCACATGTTTGATTTCCTTGTTCACATTAAGTTCGTGACACAAGAAATTTGGGTCTATTCCTGGCATATCTTGTTGGGTCCATGCGAAAGTTTATTTTCTGCTTTTTAGGAAGACTATCAATTCTTGTTTTAGTGGGTTGTCCAACGATGAACCGATTTGAGTTGTTCGTTCCGGGTGTTCGTCGTCCAGAATGACATTTTTAGTAGTTTCCACCACCTGACCTTTTACAAGCTGCGACTCGTCTCTAGGATCTAACGTTTCAATTTCTGCACCTTTATCCACTTGATAGGTGGTAGTCTTTTTCCTAGATTCTTCCAGTTCTTCTTGCTCGGTAGATGAATAGTAGCATTCCCGAGATACTTTTTGGTCACCCTTCACAATTCCTACTCCAAAGTTGGTTGGAAATTTTAGGCATTGATGTATAGTAGATGGTACTGCTTCGAACTTCTTCAATCCTACCCTTCCCATGATGATATTATAACCTGATTGAACATTTTTATCCATCACAAAAAAGTGCACTCTTTCTGTTCGACAAGCAGGCCATGTATCAATGAACATATCCAATTTGATGGTCCCAAGTGGGAAAACTTTCTCACCAGCAAAATCGAGGAGGGGCCTGTGATAAGGCTCCAGCTGAGACAACTTTAAATTTAACCTGTCAAAGCATGAGTAGAACATGATATCCGTCGAGCTACCATTATCCACCAGTATTCTTGAGATCATTAATTCCTTCATTCTCATTTTGATCACCAACGGATCATCATGAGGATATAGCACACCTGCGAGGTCATTCTTGGAGAAATCGATGACCAGCTTTTCTTTGTTTACCTTCCTCGGGCGATCATCCTCAGCTAGATTTATTCGTTGAATGTATGAACAAGCTTGAGACTTATTAAGGTAAGCTTTCCTCTCTGCAGTAAGGTCTCCACCCCCTGCATCTCCACCTGTAATAACATTACAATCAAATGATCCAAAACGAATTGAAAATACCTCACGTTCTCGCTGTCTTGGTCTTTTGGGAAGGTCGGGGTCATCTTTTGGATCATCTTTATGATCTCTTATCTTGTCTTATTTTTCTCGATGAGGAGATCTAGACTTTTGTCTTGCTCGGTAGTTGCTCTTTACTTCCTTTCTATAATCAACATACTTGGCCAGCTTTCCTCGTCTGATGAGTGCTTCAATTTCATTCTGAAGAGCTATGCAATTTTTGGTCGTGTGACCATGGTCATTGTAGAACTAGCAATATTTGGCCTTATTCCTCTTGTCAGGATCTGTCTTCATTTTCTCTGGCCAATTTAGCTCCTCAATGTTCTTGACTTCTTACAAAACATGGTTTATATCTACTGTCAAAGGAGTATAATTCCCAAACTTCTTCAACATTTCCCATGATGGCTTTGATTTTGACTGCTTATTACCACCATTGTTCTTCTGCTCCTTCTTCTCAACCTTTTCGGCCTCGACTTTGGTCTCCTTGGTGTCCATGCTCTTTTCCGTAGCCATAGCTTCCTCGGCATTCATGATTTTGGCTGCTTTTGCCATTAGTTCTGACATGGTACTTGGCGGATCTTTGGCCAAAGTGTAGTACAATTTATTTGGCAATAGTCCACTCATCAAAGCAGTAATTGCTGTCTTTTCCTCATAGTCAATAACTTCGAGCTTCTCATTATTGAAACGAGTTATGTAATCTCTGGTGCTCTCATCTGCTTTTTGTCTAACACCTAACAAGTGTGCTACTCGTTTAACTGGTTTTTCCCCAAAACAAAAGTTTCCAATAAAGAGCTCGGCCAGTTGAAAGAAAGTTGAAATCTTCCCACGAGGAAGATTATTGTACCATATTTGAGAAGATCCGGTAAGAGTTCCCAAAAATGCACTGCATCTCATCTCATCTGGCACAACGTAGATATCGGCAGCGGCTTGGTATTGTTATATATGAAGGAAAGGGTCAGTTTTTCCATTATATTTAGGAATCACAATAGGTGCTTTGAATTTTGATGGTGTGGGAAAATCCACAATTGCCTGGATAAAAGGTGTCCCTTGGACAAAAGTTCTTTATTGAGGATTCCTCGCCTTAGCCATTTCCCCTAGTCTATCCTCCAACCTTTGGATAGAACCTTTTCATGCATCATTTCCCTCCTCGGTCCTGTTGGTTCGAGCAACTGATCGTGTTGAATCTGCCTCCTGGGATCTTTCGTTGTGAATAGTTGGTCGCGATTGGGCAGAACCCTCCCTTAGATCGGATGGCCGTCGAATGTTTCTTGACACAGTCTTAGGAGGACTTTTATTCCTCCTAGGGCCCAAACGATCAAAAGGAGAGGCCCTACTTAATCTCTCCAATGCACTAGTCCTTTCCGGAGAGAGAGTGATGTTTTGTTGAGTGTCTGTAGCTCGTACTGAGGAAGTACGCCCAGGCTGATAACAAGGATCATGAAATCTCTCAGTGCAATATGAGTCGGTGTGTCTGGACCGAGATTCCTTTGAGAGTAATGTTCGCCTAGAAGGTAATCGGGTATTTCTTTGAACACTTCATTGTTCTGAATAGGTAGATACCCCACCCTGGACAGTTTGTATGAGTTGTCGCATAGTTTCTTGCATGGTCGTCTGACCCTGGGCCAAATTAGCCATTATTCCGGCCAGATCTTAAACATTTGGGGGAACAGATGGATTTAGGGGGTTTCCAGCGTTTCGATTACTGGATTCTGGATTATTAGCCATTGGAGATGAATTATTTTGGTGAAAAACGATAGTTTCAGTCGTTTCCCACAGACGGCGCCAATCTGTTGATGTAAAAAACTAGATATAACCTAATTCTTTAATCACAGATAAAACTAAACAAGACAAAAGATTTTTAAAGTGGTTCAGCCTTGAAAGAATGGCCTACATTCACTGTTTGTGTTATTGCTGACTGTTTGGAATTCTCGATAATAGATGTTTTACCAAGAAATTCCCAGTCCCCTCGAATGAGGAGGTTACAATGTATTTATAGCCCTGAGGCGGTACAAATGAAAGAATAATACACAGTTGTCCAATAGGCGTATGCGTCTATGTGATAATAATGAGCATTTAATGCGCAGTCATCCTCTTGATTATCCGGATATGAATGCTCTGTACGAGATGCAGCTCGGACAGCCTAAGCTGCTCGGACCACCTAAGTAACTCGGTCTACATGAGTTGCTCGATATAGTAGAGTTCCTCGGAGAACACTTGTTGCTCGGAGCGTTCTGAGTTGGTCGGGGAGGTTGAGTTCCTCGGAGTCAATGTGTTGTTCAAAAAATGTTTGTGAGTGCCATGTAGATTGACACGTGTCTCCACATAATTGGTCCACGTCAGCAGAATAAATTTGGTATCAACACACATAAAAGATGGTAAATGAAAATAGGAAATCGATTAGCACCCCCATTTCACATCTAAAATTCAATAGTTATTAAAAAGTGTAAAATTAGAAAAAAAATCATATAGTGACAATGGATAGAAATATATGATAGGTGCATAACACTGTCTTAAATGGTTATAAATAAAAATATATAGTTTTACGCTTCGTAAAGATGAAGAAATATAATTGCTAATGAGAAATAAAAAATGTTTAAATAAAATCAATATGTCATAGCCACTAAAATTAAACTAAAACAAATATGTAACATAACAACAAACAACAAAGAATAGGTAAAACAATTGGTACTAAAATATTTGTGTAGATCAACCTTCCTGCTCATTTCTAATGTCATAACAATCAAATATGAAAAGGCACGAAACTGCGAGAGAGAAAAAAAAAAGAGAAAAAATGAGGAGAAATAGAAAGGTCGGACACATGAAGGGGCGTAAGAAGATAAAAAGGGCTGGAGAAAATATAAATGTAAGAGAGAGACGTAAAGTGAGTGAAAGTCGTAATATAAGAAAAGCCCTTCCTTTACCTTTTCATATCTGCAACAATTATCATCTTCTTCTCTTCACGAAACCCTCCAAATTCCAAAACAAAATGAATATGGATGCTGAGGGTCCGTTTGTTAAACAACTCAAACTCTTTGAAGTTGAATCAGATCATATGGCTGCCGAGGGTTACTATCTCTTAGAAACTCGCTCTTCCCAAAGAAAGACGGCCATTGCCATTATAACAGAAGTAAGATATATGTGTGTACTGTGTGTGTATGTATAGATGAAAAGAACATTCCATTCTTTAGATTCTGATGATATATACTAATGGTTTTTGAACTTGAATGAACAATATTCAGACAAAAACGAAGATACATTAACACCATTTCTTGCCATAACATACTTTGATCGTTTCATTTCAAGACAACCTATACGGGTAAAACAAGAACAATGACCAAAACGTAAGTTCCATTTGGTTCTTGGTTTTTTATTTTAAATTCTTGACGTGGCAGGATGATGCACAATTCTTGAAAAAAGTGGCTATCTGCTGTCTTGTGCTTGCGTCCAAACTCAAAACGGAATTGCCTGAGTTTCTGGTAAAGCTGCTATACATTTTTTTTTAATTTTCATTTTGTGTTGTTTTCGTTCTTTCCTCATTCTTTTGGTTAGAGTTGGTAATGGTTAATGAACCCTTTAACTAAATAGGCACTAATGGATATGCTAAAAGACGTTTATTTAATTATGTATAGGTACATCAGGAGGCTATTGATGATATGACACCTGATGAACTACTGGAAATGCAGTTTCAGATTCTGTCAACTCTGAATTGGCGAATGAGTTCGGTCACCGTTTTTAGCTTCCTTGATTTCTTCGTTTCTTTGTTGAACGACCTTGACACACATTCTAAAGTAAATCTCAGACATCGGCTGGTTGTGAACTGTGTTTGGAGCATGCACAAGAGTAAGTAGTCTTGAAATAGATTCATTTTGAATAAATTATGTATAATTTAAAAAATTATATAAAAAAAGTGATAATTCAAGATTAATCCTATTTATTGAATAAAAAATGCATAAAATGTCATCAACTTTTTTTAATGCATCACCCATGTCCCCACCCCACCCCAATCGGAGATTCACCAAAAAAACACACGAGAAAATCTCGTCGGAAGCCTCTCCGGATAGTTTCTCTCTCTTTTTGTCCGTTTCTTTATTTTTTCTGGTTCACGTCAGCGGCACCATCGCCCGAGCTGTAGAAGAAGAATTTTCATCGAAAAAAATGATTTTTTTTCCCGAAAAAATTGAGGTTTTACGGCAATAGTAAATTTATCTATTTTGATGTTTTTGACAAAAAATATCGAAAATGGATGTTGTTTGATAGATCTTGACTAGTAGATTCCAAATATATAAATTTTGTTAATTTTAGATTTATGGATTTAAAATTATGAACTTTTAAAGCTTTGATTGTTTTATTTTAAAAAAATGAGGTATTAACTTTCAAATATAGTTTCGAGGTATATTTGTCATTTTAATGTGCTTAGGGCAAAATAAGACTTTTAATACCATTGACTTAGTCAAAGGATCTCTTCCCTCGTTGACCAAGTGAATGAAACTTCATGGTAATTATTACTTTTAAAGAAAATATTTCAAATTCTATTTTTATGATTAAACAAAATGATATTAATTATATCTTTATTTTTATTACAGACATCAAATTCACCCGGTTCAGACCATCAATACTTGCTTCCTCGGCTATTGTAACTGACTTCATATCGTCAGGATGATATTCAGAAATCAAAGAAACTATTGCATCCAATCAATTTGTCAACAGGGTAATTATGCAATTTATTAACTATTTATATATATATAGGAGAAGGCTCACCTACATCATGTTCAATACATCATCCATGCATCACACCTAGTTGTAGGACCTAAAAAACATTTTTTTTCAAAATTTTTTATTTTTCTCTTGAAATTAACCTTCCAATAAACCCATGTTCAAAAAATTAGGTCAAATTATATTTTGTAGTTACTTTTTAAAAGTCCACAAAAAACTGCTCGAAATACCTTATTTATAAGGGTCCGCGCCAGCAGTTTTTTGTGGATTTTTTAAAAATAGCTACAATATATATTTTGACCTAATTTTTTGAATATGGGTTGATTGGAAGGTTAATTTCAAGAGACAAATAATTTTTTGGAAAAAAGGTTTCTTTGGGCCAAGAACTAGGTGTGATGTATGGTGTGATCTATACATCATGATGTAGATGAGCCTTCCACTCTCTCTCTCTCTCTCTCTCTCTCTCTCTCTCTCTCTATATATATATATATATATATATATATATATATATATATATAGTCCTACTCTTGTGCGGACTAGTCCGCATTTTAAGAGTGCGGACCGGACATGTGTCACCTGGCGGTGAGCCAAAAAAGAGAGAGAGTGTGCCTATAATTTAGGCGATAATTTCTAGGCACACCGTTAGGTGACACATGTCCGGTCCGCATTCTTAAATTGCGGACCAATTCGCACAAGAACATTATTATATATATATATATATATATATTTATATATATATATATATATATATATATACAACTTCATAATGATTGATGATTTATATTGCATTGGGGTTGGTGATGTGTACTTCATTGATAAGTGCTCAGTTTTTTGAAATGTAATAATAAGCTACAGAATTTCATGGACCAAAATAATGTCCTTTACACTTAAGCTATAGTGATACCTTGGAAAAAAATATTTAATTTATTCATAGTTCATATAGCAACAAAATGTTGTACAGTCCTTATTTCCAGTGTTCTAAAAACGCGCCTAGGCGCGAGGCTTTTTAGATACGCTAAGTTTTGGCCCTAGGCGTGGATTAAGAAGTGGTCAACGATGGTCAATGTTTTTTGGGGTAAGGAGTGATAAAACGTGCATTTTTGGGGGGTAAGGCGTGAAAAAATACGAGTTTATTAGAAGTAAGGCGTGAAAAAAAGAGAGCTTTTTTTATTTTTTTAGTATTTAAAAAAATTGTATTTAAACTTACAAATATTTAAATATATTTTTAAGGTATGTACCATTTTAGTATTTTTAATAACCTTGTCCTAATCAAAAAATATTAAAATATATTAAAAAAGAGCTAATCGCCTTTTCACGTCTTTTTACGCCTAAGGCCCGCCTAGGCTTCTAAGACTTAAGGCTTGGCCTCCACGCCTCGATCACGCCCCGTGTTTCTTAAAACCTTGCTTATTTCTATTTGGGATGATTTGATAGATATTTTTGAAGTGAAATCATTTCTCTGGTTAAAATAAATGCAACTTATGATTGATGATGTGGTTATAGGAACAGCTGCTTGATTGCGTGAAAGAGATTAGAAGGGAGTTGGTTCCACCACAATTTCGGGAATGCCTTAGAGATCGTATTACTCCTTTTGATCAGGCACCAAGTACTAGTGTTTCAAATAATGAATCTAGCAGTGATAAAACCGCAGTTGATAATACGAAGTCAAGGTTAGTGGACATGGAAGGAATAGAGCAAGGAAAGACCTCTGAAGACCACAACACATCCATCATTCCCACTCCTCTTTATGTTAATGTTACAATGGATAAAGAGTAGGAATAGAGAATAAGATATGATCAGAAACAGTATTGAGCACGCTACCATTTCTTTTTGAACAGTAGAGCACGCTACTTACTCTTCCTAAAATTAGGCCCTCTTTTTTTGCATATGTTATAATACCATGACCTATATATATATATATATATGTTCTTGTGACGTTGATATGGTTACTATATGCAGTTATTTAAATGGTTTGGTTTTTATTTTTTTGCTTTATATCTTATAGTATGTATAGGATGAGATGTTCCTGATGTTATGTTACCATTTGTTTTTTGGGCATGTAGTATGTTTTAAGGTGGATGATTTCTAATAGAATAATAGAGGATAATAATTGGATTGAGTAGAAGATATATAACCGTGTATGTTGTTAATATATATATTTATATATATATATATATATAAAAATATATAACTATACCCCGAAGCCTCTTAACTTGACACGTGTGAAATCTATTAAATGCTATCAATGTTTGAGACGCCACAGGATCATATCGTAAGAACCTAAAAGACAACTTTTAAACAGTTGCAACTCAATCTTTTATATGTACACACGGTATCGGTGATTGTTGGCTATGGTGGTCAAGATTATTAGCTTTTTACACATGTCAAATCTATTAAATGCTTTCAGCGTTTGAAACTCCACCGGATCATATCGTAGGAACCTAAAAGACAACTTTTAAATAGTTGCAGCTCACTCTTTTATATGTATACAAGGTATCGGTGATTGTTGGCTATGGTGGTGAAGATTATTAGTTTTTTATTTACT
This sequence comes from Sambucus nigra, assembly GCA_949130495.1. Classification (NCBI taxonomy): domain Eukaryota; kingdom Viridiplantae; phylum Streptophyta; class Magnoliopsida; order Dipsacales; family Adoxaceae; genus Sambucus; species Sambucus nigra. Next base: position 647,640,396 of record OX422216.1, read on the forward strand.
AAAATGTTTCAATGTCTTAAATGGCAGGAGGGGACAAACGAAAAAAAACATTGGAACCTCTGTAATACTTTAAATGTTTCAAAAGAAAAAAAGAAGGAAAAAACCCTTTGGATACGGTTGATTAATCCCCTTCCTCTCTAGAAATTGAAAACCCAATTGATTTCGACCCTTCACTCTCTCTTCGATCCAGACTCCTTATTTCAGACGTTTGGACTCCAATGGATACTGACCACCAGTTAAATATCGATGACTGCGGGTTCGTGTTTCACTATTTGGGTGGTGGGTCAGCCTTCTGATGTAGTGGAACTATCTGGTATGGTGGCTATGTGTTTTATCCAACTTCATTTTATCTTTTCATTTTAATTTCCTTTGTAGGGGTTTTTGCAGAGCCAGTTCAAAATGGGGATTATTGTTTGGGTTTCATTGGTATCGTTTGTTTATTGTATATAAGTTTGAGCTGGCAGTGATTGGGACTGATCTTAGTTTGAATTTCTCTCTCTCACTCTCTAATAATATTATAAAAAATATTATTTTTATGTTGGACAAATACTCTTTTGTTTCAATATTCTCTGAGTTGTTTGTCTATATGTTAAATATAATATTTTTTTCACAATTTTTTTACGAACACCTTGATCTGATTGACATTTATTGTCATGCTTATCTTAAACATCTTGGAGAATTGATACTATAGAATATTGATAGTGATGATAGGAAATTTTAAGAATGCAACGTAGCAGGTGATGCTTTGTCCATCTGGAAATAGGCAACTTTCGATATTTATGTTTTGTATTTATTAGATATGCAATAATTGTTTTATAATCTGTTGCTTTTATACACCATGTCAATCAATGGTTGGGAGCTAATGATACCCCTGGCATTCTTTGTTGAAACTGGGTGAGTAACATTTTCCACACTTGATTTATTTCTTTTATTTGTTCGACATTTATGATAATATCAATTCAAACCTATTTATGGCCATTGTTAATCAAATGAATAACACTAAGTGTCACTATCAATAGCATATTTTAATATTGAAACTACGAATTATAATAATTTGAGTGTAATCTTAAAATCCTACGGACTCCCCCGTTTTTTGGGTTCTAATTCATTATAATGTATGATTCGTATAAATAAAACATATATTGCTTTGATATATATATAATACTTACATATTATATCGATATAGACATATTAATAAATATATAAATGAATATATGTTATATTTAATCCGACCGGGCCTTTATCGGATCGGATTAGACTAGATCCATATCCAAAAATAATTGGATAATCGGGAAAATGGGTAAACAGATTTTAAAATATAATCCAGATCCAAGAAAACGGATTGAGTCCAAGTCCAAACTAGATCCATTGACAACCTTAAATCAAATGAAATAGATTTTTATTACTAACAATACCCAAATGTTTAACAAAGATCTCATATAAAACATATGCAAATATAAAAATATTTCTAATGAAATGTGTGTCCTTGTTTACAACTTTTTATTGATTTTTCTCTCATAAATTAACTATTTCTAACCTAATGGAATGAAAAAATTAGGTATAATTATATTAAACACGTGCTTAATTGCTAGTTAATTTATGTAAATACCAAAAAGCCATAAATCAAATACACAGGTATTCAACCAAAAAGCCACAACCAATAATAAACCTCTTAATGTTTGAAGGAAAGCTCACATTGTGAGTGAGGATGGAAAGCTATTAATGTTTGATGAAGTGTCAGCTATTAATCGCCATTTAGAGCTCAATACTTGAAATATTGGAGAAGGTTGGTGAACTTTATGGCGGTGAAGATGGGTTTTCGTCAGAGGTTAGCTCGGTATGGAAACTTGAAGAATGTAAAAAAATAAAAAATAAACTTACACATAAGGTGTAACTAAAAATCTTCATTCCCACTTAAACATACAAATTCAACCAAAAAAACAAAAAGCCATTTAGAGCTGAAGGCATGAAATATTGGAACAGGTCGGTGAACTTCATGGCGGTGAAAATAGGTTCTCGTCTGAGATCAACTTGGTATGGCCACTTGCAGCATGTAAAAAACTTACACATCAGGCGTAACTAAAAATCTTCATTCCCACTTAAACATAAAAATTCAACCAAAAAACACAAAAAAATTACGTATGAAAAAAAACTAGTCATTTAGGTAGGTATTGTTGTCATGACTCTCTGTCAAAATATAATGGGGCGGCCGTCGGAGATGGAGATGTAGATGGATCCGGGCAGATATGGATATGTATACCTCCCAATATTCTCTGCCCAAACCCTTACCCCCAAATCCACCATCACTTCCTTCACCTACCGCTCTGATAGAGACGGATTCAACAGCGATGGGGCGACCGTTGCTCACTTTGTTTTCTGCGAAGATGGTTTATTAAGTAAAAAAAATCACCAAATGCTCAGATCCGATTTTAATCAACAATAAATAAAAGTGAACAAAAAAAAGAACTCGAAACCTCCTTGCCTAACTCACGTTCAAAATAAGGAGTTTCGAGCTTGGTTATAGAACATGATAAAATCAAACAGGGACACACAATATATATATATATATATATATATATATATATATATATATATAGAGAGAGAGAGAGAGAGAGAGAGAATCTTCTGCTAATAATTTCTCTGTTCGGCCTGTTGGGAAAGTGGTGTAGTTTTTTCACTTCTACAGTTATGATCCGCTTCTGGAGAAGAGAGTAGATAGAGGTATTGTTGAGTTTGTTGTCAGGGGTAGAGTGATAAATGGGTTTTTAGAGCACATGGCTCGAGGTATGATATCTCAAACTTTTAATCTCAACACATGGCAAGTTTGAAACCGTTAGATTCAAACCCATTCCATTTAATCCCAACCATTAGTTAACAAAGACCAAACTCATCAAATTTCATCTCAACCGTTAGTTAGGAGAGACCTATATATATATATATATATATACAGAGAGAGAGAGAGAGAGAATCTTCTGCTAATAATTTCTCTGTTCGGCCTGTTGGGAAAGTGGTGTAGTTTTTTCACTTCTACAGTTATGATCCGCTTCTGGAGAAGAGAGTAGATAGAGGTATTGTTGAGTTTGTTGTCAGGGGTAGAGTGATAAATGGGTTTTTAGAGCACATGGCTCGAGGTATGATATCTCAAACTTTTAATCTCAACACATGGCAAGTTTGAAACCGTTAGATTCAAACCCATTCCATTTAATCCCAACCATTAGTTAACAAAGACCAAACTCATCAAATTTAATCTCAACTGTTAGTTAGGATAGACCAAATAAGCCCTCCTCCTTTATTATATATATATATATAGAGAGAGAGAGAGAGAGAGGCTCCTGTGCACTCTAAGTTTGCACAGTGCTGGCGCACACCAATTTTTTTAAAGCATTAAAAAAATATTTTTGAGTTGATTTTTTTATGTGATATTTAAACATTTCAACGGACCCATGTAAAAATAATCAACTCAAAAAAACTTTTTTTAATGATGTGCAAACTTAGTGTGCACATGAGCCTGGCTCTCTCTCTATATATATATATACTTGTATATCTATTAATAATGTTGATGCAACATGATGAAGATTTGACAAGTAATGCAGATTCAGACTTAAGAGGCAAAAACAAACGATCTCTTAATCTATACGAAAAAAAATAGGGACTCGTTGTTTGGGACAGAGGGAGTATTTTGTAATCTAACAATGTATTGTGAGGAGGGGCCATATGCTAAATAATTTTAGAAGGGAGGAACCATAACATACACACTTGCTATACATATATATACATGTATATCCATTAATAATGTTGATGCACCATAGTGAAGATTTGGCAAGAAATGTGTTTTTTCTTTCAATTGTAAATCCTGAACTATTCTTGCTATAGGGCGGAAGCGTAAATTACTAACTACACAACAACAATACAATGTTTAGAGACCAATAGTCCGAGAAATATCTCTAATTCATCTCTCAAAATGTGAAGTGTAAACAAAACGAGGCCAGTGGCCTTATTTATAGGAAAGACTTAGGTTGCAATTGTTTTTTCATTTGAAGTCTGAATCTGAAATCAGAATTCTGAATTTAAAATATGAATCTGAAAAATTTATATGTTTTTATATCAGAATACCTCTTACTGAATGTATATTGAAGGTAACTCTATATCTTAATCATTCAAGGAGAAATATAGTCGTTAACCTTTTGATTATTAAAAAACACTATTTGGTACCTTTTAATTTTGAATGGTTTAGATTCAAACTTAAGAGGTAAAATCGAACAACACCTTAGATTGCTAGTCAAGCTAAGCCTAAAAAGGTAAAAATACTAAAGAGGATACTTTAAAGACTTTAAGAGATAATGCCACTCTATAACCTAAAATAAAATAAATAGAAAATGCAAATAAATCTGGGACTCGTACACATCAATAAATATACATGTATATCCATTTTTCTCCTTTCCTATTGAATATTGAAAAAGATGTTTTTTTTCCATTGACTCTAAACTGAGTTTTCTATATTACAACACGGGATGAATTATGCAAACATGTCGAACTGCATTGTTCAAAGAAGCATAAAATTTTATGTCTTCTTGCCCCTTATACTATAATGTATTGTATAAGAACGATGAGACTTATCTTATTCTTGAATTGCGCAAGTAAAAGATTTTATTCTTCCGTCACAAATCGATAGCCATGCTTTCCAATTTAGTCCGTCCTGAATTAATAGTCATGTTTGTAGAAATAGAATATAATATTAGGCGATATTACCCATAAGAGGGCAATGATCAGAGTGCATATCATTCTAAGGCATTCATAATTTTTAAGTGGATAAATTTGGAAAGTTAAAAACTTTTCTTAAAATGTTTCACTTACAAACGACAACTACTAATCTGGGACTTAGGGAGTAATACATGATGACGTACGAGAGGTCCCAAGGGCATATTTGTATTATGTGGAATATAACATTTTTTTAACTTCGATATCTATTTTAACATTCCCTTTTGGAATATTAACTTAGCCTATTTGCAACCATTGTAATCACTATACCTATTAGAATTAGTGAATGCGAGGGACCTTATTTTTTGAAGTTATGTTGTTGCTGTGAATATTTCCCGCTATGTTTACAGCTCATAATTATAGCTACTCCTTAAGTATTAGTCAGCACCAATATGTTTAAAAGTGAACTTAGTCTTAAAAGGGAACTTGTTCAAAAGTAAAGTGGCGTAGATCAATGTGGAGAGTGCGTAGGTGGAAAACTTGGAAAAGTAAAGTGTGAATTGAATCTTGGATGTTAACATACTTGGGACTACCATTAGGTGGTGGAAACCCAAATGCATTGAGCTTTTGGAGTCCAAGTTACGATAAAATCATTAAAAGGTTAAATGGGTCGAAAAAGGGATGTTTGTCTCGAGGGCTTTAATTTTTTCGTTCCTACGTTGCATCCCGACATATTTTTAAATATCTGGTGAAAATTGCAAAACTAATAAAAAAAGAATGAGAGATTTCTTTTGGTGAAAATTGGGGAAATGGAAGACATGATCATCAAATCGTTTGGAATGTTGTGACCAGGAAAAAAGATAAAGTAGGATTGGGAAGCTAAATGGTTGCGGAGGTTCTCTAAAAAGAGAGTCCCTTTAGTGAACTATCATTAGGCAAAAATATGGGATGAGTGAAAAAGGGTGGGATTCCATAAGGGGTATAATGATGAACTTATAGACGCCTTATAAATTTATTTCGCAGTCCTTGTTTCCACATTTATGAAGTTCACACTTGGGCAAGGATGATCGACTTTGGAAGCGGAACATGAACCGATTTTTGCTTTTTCAGGTTCTTATTGAGCGTAACGAAATCAAGGTTTATGAAAAAGTTATCTAAGTTTATATGGTGTCCTATCTTTGCGTAGTCTCGGTCATGTATTCTTCCTCTAAATAAAAAAAATGTTCCATTGCTTCATTAGCATCAATGGACTCCAATACGGATGCCTCTTGCATTTCAATGAAATTCGAATGACTTGGAAATTGCAGAGTTTATATCGGTATCCATAATTATTGACACTTCATGGAGGAGGAGAATAGAAGGAAGTGGAGTTCAGATGGTAAAGGTTCTCTTGTAAATCTGATTTTCATAGTCTTTGTGATGACTCAATTTTTTTGAACCTTCTAAATTGATCTGGTGGCCTAAGGAAGGTTAACATTCTAAATTTTGTTGAACCTTCTAAATTGATATAGGATCCCTTTAAAGATTAAGGTTTTTACTTGTCTAGTGGCCTAAGGAAGGTTAACACTTGTAATATGCTTTAAAGGAGTGTATACTTCCTGTATACGGGTTCGCTCCCTTAGCGATTGGTTTTTAATGAATTCATTTATTTATCCAAAAAAAAAAGACAATTAGTTTTGGAGATATTTGTTATTTTCCTAGTTGTATCTTTGAGTATTATTTCATTACAAAAGATATTACATTTGTAATGAATTTTGTACATTTGGTACAATAATGTTTGAGTACTTAGCTTTAAAATAGTGAACAAATTTTGTATCATATTCTTCTTGTTGCATATAATTTTTTTTGAAAATATAATATTTTTTAGTTTACTTTAAGCTGCAACATATGAAAAAAATGAAATATTAATTTAGTGATTTTAAGGTAAGATACTGAATTTATAATAAATACTGTTTTTTTTAATTACCTTTATATTTATTTATTGCGATCTATCATACGTATTGTATGCTAATATATCTTGATTTGATTCATTAGTTGGATGAATAACACTACACTTACCCGGTTTTGTACCCATTTCTCCTACACGCCGTATAAGACAAATGAAAGATGCCCCACCCCAAAACCAAACTTAGACCTAAAAAAGAAAAGAAAAAGGAATTGGTATTACACCTACGTACCTAAGTTGAATTGGGATCATAGCCTACGTAGTTCGATTGTACACGTGTTCAAATGTGATGTGTGTGCAAGTATATGACTTCTCTTTGGAGGGGGAGGCATGGTGTATGGAATATTAGAATGGGAGTGGACCCGAAGATACCTGATATTTGAACATAAGCAAGTCATGTCAAGTTTTAAACATCCGTTGCTTTTGAAAGCTTATGGATGGTTTCATCAAATTGAAGGTAATCATCAGTGTTTGAAGAGCTAGACGCCATTGATAGTGAAATCTAAAAGAAGAAAAAAGTATGCTTTAGGGTTGAGAATGTGCTTAGAGAGAGAAAATAAATAGTTAAAATTGAGAATATGACTACAAGAAAAATGGTCATTTATGTCAGTCAAAAACTGACATAAATGACCATTTATGTCAGTTTTAAAAAATTTCAAAACTGACATATAAAGCCCTGACATAAATGTTCATAAAACTGACATAAATAAGTTCACATTTATCTCAATTTTTAAGAACACACATAAAAACTACGACATTCAACATGTTTTTAATCACTTTTTCATAAAAAACTGACATAAATAAAATCACATTTATGTCAGTTTTAAAAATTTTATGAGAGTTTTTTCAAAACTGACATAAATGTTAATATAAAAAATTTTAAAAAAAATCATTAATCCATCAATAGACAACTATTATTTGATGTTAAATCAACCATTGTAAATAGATAATAACCAAGGTCATAAATATCACTAACTTATATACATCAAGATATTTAGAATCAAATTGATGTTAAGCTACATCATATCCAAAAACTAACTAACGTCTACTTATCTATGTGATAATATCCTAAAAATAGGGATGACACATCACAATATCCAAAAACTAGCATTTCGAATTACATCATAAGAATCACAATCCAAAATAGGACGTTGTCGAACGTAATACTCGATCAAATTTGTTCTCGACGCTATCCAACCCAGAATGAGTAACCCTGCAATCAAATATAATCAACATAGTTTTCATCAAAACACAGTCATCTCAACACATTGTCATTACAACGTAACAAAATACAATTACTCGGAAATAGCTAATATATATAATCCGTAATGAACTCAATGAACTCCATTTGAACTTCATTTAGCTCATTCAACGTGTAGGTCACTTTACTGGACAATCTTCTCATCTAAAAAATTGAAGATAGAATTAAATTTATTATTACGGTATATAATAGTTAATAACTAAACAATATTTTATATAATAGGACAAAAAGAGAACATTGGTAACATACCTTTATTTCAAAAGGTATGGAAGGATCCTCCATGAAGTACTTCATGAACTTCAACACAAAATATCCGCAATAAAGAGTACCATTTCCTTGCATTGGGCACTAGTCAACACAAAACATTACTAGTGAACAAATAATAAAGAGTACAAGTCTAAAATATTTTTTATACAACACAAACAAGTGTAAAAACTATAATAATTTTGGGCAGAATTTCCTCTCTTTATACTATCCACCCTATTCAAAAAATATAAAATACTCCAACAACAAAACTAGTAGTTCATAACAACTCATGGGCTCAATGAGAGTTATTTCATTTAAAATCTATCACGCCAATGTGAAGAGAGAATCGAAATTGAATCTCCTTGTATCAATCCTATTAGAGATCCAATTTCTTATCTAGGCCTGCATTCACAAAAAATCAGATATTTGGCCAACTAAAAACTGTCAAGTGCACCTCATCCATCCAGCTGAAAATCATTGTACTCAAAAACTAAATTTCAAAATTTCAAATTCACATGGCCATGCCAACTACCTCATTCTCTATGATAGCAAAATTGAACATTCGTCTATTCCTTACAAAAAAAACTCTTGGATCTTTGATATTGTGTCATTAAAGACTAATCGATGGGCCTTTTGACAAAACCTTTAATTGAAAAGAGTCGTGGTTCCGGACCAGGGATATATATATATATATATATATATATATATATATATATATATATATATATATATATATATATATACTGCTGGGATAACATGAGTTGACTTAAGTTTTAAGGAAGTGTAAGATTGGTCTAAATACTTTAGCTTTAGGGTTTGTGGTGGTTGTTGAGGATGATTTTGGAGTATTTTCTTAAGAAAATATCAACAACTATTGAATCTGTCATGTAGAATAAGATATATCACTCTGTTGCTTTTATTTCCTTTTTATTTATTAATTTGATTTTAATGCATTGTTAGTATTTTACAAAAGTTCTTTTCTTTTTTAATTTTTTTGACGGTCATGTACAGGCCTTATCTTTATTTCTTTTATGTAATGGAACTTGATTGATCATCACTCAGCCGCCCCAATGTATAATCGAAGAAAAAGTCACCAGTTGATCACATGTTGGTTGAAATTTTTTCATCCCTGGAATTGTAATGTCGTTAACGAATAAAAAATGGCCTGTTTGGGTCGCTAAGGCCAAACTGATAAAAAATAGCCTGCTTGGGTCTCTAAGGCCATTGACATACCTATCACCCCTCCATTAACTTAATGGACAGTTTGGCCTTCTTCATACTCAATCGCGACCCCTGCCACCGCTACAAACCATGATGTCTACTTCATCTCTTAGCTTGAAATGAAGTTGGATATTTAGAAGTGTCGTAGACATTGTCAATTTGTATTTTCTTATTGAGTTGGATATTTTTTTCACCTGTTTAGAATGTTCTTTATGAACTCAATATTTCTATTAACGCTTAATGTTGACCACCTATTCAGAATGTTTATGAACTCACCGGTTCAGAATGTTTCAATTTATGAACATCGTTAATTTATGAACTCACATGTTAGACATTGTCACTTTATGAACACACCTGTTAAGAATGTTTCACCTGTTCAGATGCTATTTGATTTGAATTGGGACTATGAATTTATAGGCCTATGTTGACTTTACAATGCTTAATGTTGGTATCACAGTTGGTTTATGGTGGATATTTTGCTTATGTTGATGTTGTTTATAGTAGGATTAATCCAATTGGAGGTGAATGGAGTTTTTCTGCCTTAAATCTCAGGAGACTCTCATTCAAGAGCATGAAAATCACCACACATGTCTACATATTTCTGGACCTCCTTGATCTCTTTGGATGATAGACAGTTCATCAAGTACCCGCAACCTGCTATTGTCCAAAACTGCTGCTGCTCCCACAAGTACCTACAATAGGTTTAATCATAACCAGTAGCATTAACACCTATTCCAGCACAACAACCTACTTCAGTTCCTCCTCGGGGTTATTACGAAACTTATTATTGAGTTGGCATTCATAATTAATATTTATCTTCCCTAGAATAGGTATTTCTGGTGGTGATCAAACATATATATGTGTATATTCATTTTTATTGAGAAAGGGAATATGCGGAGTTGGATGAAAATAGTTTCATTCGTATGATTCAAGTGCATTTGGATGAAAATTATTTCAGTTGTACAATATGTCAAGATAAGAAGTTGCAGTTTAAGTTGAATTATCGTGTCTATATTTTCAATTGAGAATGAAATTTAAAAAAATTGCGTTTGTCATGTTGTGTCATTTTTATAGGGTTTTTGTTTGTGTTAGATGAAAAAAATAGTAAGTCGTGCGTATTCGCGTGTAAAAAACTTTTGTCGTGTTGTCTCGGTCTGAAATTCGACCAAAAAGAAGAATTGACACCAATTTGTGTTTTTTTAGCTAACACGAACACAATCCAAGTAGAACACAACACGGCACGAATAACACTATTTCTTAATTTTGACCCCTTCCATCTCCTTCCACTGATCACCAGAGCCTCCTAACTGCAACCAACAGGTGGTGAAAACCTTTTAGCCGACTAGAGACCTTATGGATTATAAACGGTTCGGATCTTCTCTCTCGACGAGCACCAATGGAGTTTTTGGTCATTTATGGCCACGCCGACCTGCTTTTTTTGGTCTGCTGCCTTATGAATGTTTAACCACACCGACCTGCTATCTTCTGCCACACCGAATAATACCTCGCCGACAATCACGATTATGCATATACGAGGCAACCAAAAACTAAGGGCCTTACGTTTATGGGTTTGAAGAAAAAGACAAATTGTTTTGTTTTACCTTCTCTATAAAATGTGCATCAACTTTTATGATCATCCATGTTATTTCAATGATAAGCACTTCTATCACGTTTCCTGAAAGTTAACATACCCAACACCCAAATCAGAATTGAAATTGGGGTTTGAGATTAGCGGCGATCATAATATCCATGGGAAGAGGAAAAGCCCAGAAGACCAAGGTCCAACCGAAGATGAAGACAACAATGTAAACCCATGTATATTCACACGGGTTGCCAATGATGATTTGTGAAAATAATTAGAAGATGGTGATGAACAAAACAAAACATTGAATTGGTGGACGGAGAAAAGGAGGGAAATGTATTGTTATCTACAGGAGATGATGAAGAAAAGCGGCCTGATCGTGGTGTTGATCTCCAAAAAGGTAATACTTTGAAGGCAATTTTTGTACTACTCTGTGCATATCACAGGCGGGGGAGTACATACAAAAATAATCCAAAAATAAATATCTTCCCCACCACCCTACCTCACTCTTCACTTATTCCATTTCCATTAATTAATTTATGCTGTATATAGCATATATATATATATATATATATATATATATATATATATATATATATATGGTATGTTGAATCACTTGTGAAGTCGACTTCACTTGACCGTGTCTGCTTCAACTTTACCCTAGACTCGTGTCGTGTAGTGTAGCAAGACTAACAAGGGGTCGAGAGGAAATGGCAGGTTCTTTTTCCCCTACCTAATGTACACAGTGGTTATATTTCAATAGACCGAGGGAAAGAATCCGCTGAAGGGTCATCTAGATCACCCAGGGGCCAACCCGCCACGCTAAGCCGATACGAGTCCCAAAAGAGGAGAGATTGGAACACATTTGGTCAGTATTTGAGGAACCAGAGGTCACCATTTCCACTATCACAGTGTAATAGCAAACATGCGCTTCAGTTTCATAGATACCTTGACCAGTTTCGTAATACTAAAGTTCACCAACAAGTTTGCATCTTTTATCGGCAGTCTAAACCACTCGCACCTCGAACCTGCTCGCTAAGGCAACTGTTTAACAATGAAATTTTTAACGAGAATAAAAAAGAAAATTTAGTTCTAAATAGGTGAAAATGTATTTCACCATATTACTTTTCACCGAGTTAGAACATATATTACTTTGAACCAAACGGGCCCTTAGTGGAAATCTTCTCTCCAAAACATTATCTCTAATTTGGAAAGAGGAGAGAAAAAATTGTGCTAGATATGTCTCTTCTCCTTCAAACTCCCAAATTACCAAACAAATGTCTCTTTCTCTTTATTCGCTCCAAACTCCCAAATATAGCATAACTCTATAGTTACTCTATAGTAACTGAAAGTGAAAGGAAGTTACTAACTCTATTTACAAAATAAACCACTAAATTCATTTGTAAGTCTGTGAGGTTAAGTCGAAAAATAGAGTAGTTGGGTGTCATCTTGATTTGTGGTTTTGGTGAAGGTAGTAGACTGTGCGGACTTCAATCATAAGCAAAATTAGTGCACAACATTGAGGGTACGATATATAACATTCATTGCAATCAAATAGGGGCCCTTTTCTTTGCGGCATTGCATCTCGTCAAAAGTCGGTTTTGTTCACTATGCTCGTCCGTGATAGGTGCAGCAAATATGGCTCTGCAATTTCTGGCACACGAAATACTTGTTACCATGAGTGCTCATTGCTTGTTAGTTCAAACTCAATTGTCACCACAAGGTAATAGGTTTGAACGTTCTGATCTTGTTGGCTATTTCTTCTTTCAATCTTCCAAGTCACATTCCAATTAAGGCATTTTGCGGCCAACCCACCACATAATCGGATAAGCATCCAATTCAAAGTGATAATTTCGGAGGGTCCTTGTTTTGTTAAATATTGGACAATGATTCATCAATATCATCGTATTCCGTTGGGTGAAATTCAGTAAGCAACCCCATCTTAAAAGTATAGCGCTTAATTTCAACTTTTTCGACTTTGTAAGTTCTGTGCAGCCATTGAAGCCACTGGTTAGCTTCTCTTTCGAGGTGGAATGATGATAACGTAACAAGTTTTTCATCCAGTATGTTTTTATACTTGAAATATTATTGATTGGCGCGATTAAACCACTCAGTTGGGTCCAATCCTGGAAAGCGAAGAAAAGTCATCTTACACTTGGTTGGAACGAACAATATTGTAGTTAACATTAGATTTAGAAGACTCTTGAGGCCACTAATTGCACTTGTAAGTCTTGCCATTCTTCATGATATAAAACAAGAAATTCACGGCTTATGTGGATAGCTCAATCCTATCATATTAGATGCTTCTTTTTTAGTATATGTCATTTGGTTCTTGTTCTTTTATATTTCACAAAACATAGCGTGGGTTAAACAGTTGTCTTTCATGATAAACTGAGCTCATCATCCTCAAATATACTTGCCAAAGCCCCTAGCATAACTCCAGTTCAATGGCTTCCTCCTCCTCTACCTTGGGTCAAACATAACACTAATGGTCTTGCCAAAGGGTCAACTGGACCTACTACTATAGGAGGTATTTTATTGTGTCAGGGGTTTCTTTCCACATTTGCTTACATCATCAGATGCATATATACATATTGCATATATGCATCTCCATATATGCAGTATGCACTGCATATATGCATCTGCATATATGCAGTATGCATCTGCATATCTGCATATATGCAGTATGAAATATGCATATATGTAGATGCATATATGCTTCATGGAGACCACTACTAGGAGAACATCGATATAGAGATACAGGTGTTGCGATGTTGAAATATATGTGGAGAATAATTCATTAAGTACCAATTCATTATTGGACATGTTTTGTCTACAGGGTGTTAGGATGTGTTGACTTTGTATAACCATAAGCATGGTGTAACTTAGGTACAATGAAGGGTTGTGTAAAGGAGGAGATAAGTTTATATTTCCTGATTTTCCTAAGTGAACTCTTTCTTAGAAGGAACTTAGGAGAAGAAAAATTATAAGTTTTTTTCTTTCGATTACTTAATGTTAAATATACAAACTTTTATTGTTAGTTTTCTAATAAAAACTCTTTAAATGTTTATTAAATCCACACAAAGTAATATGTCACACGCAAGTCTACCTGCTACTGTTCGAGAGACCAGAGGTATGAGGGACTGATCCGAAACTCTGTGGGGATTGAATATGTAAATTCTTTGATTTTTGATCTATACCAAGCACTTAGAACTAGCCCTATGTAAGTGCATCCAATTGAAACATGGTTGTTAATATCAAACTCTAAATGGTTGTTGATTCGAAACTCTAAACTCTAACTGCCCCATGTAAACTGTGAGAATGCAAGAACTTTTGTGATGCGTTCTTGGTGTTTTACTCTATTCTGAGAATGCGTTAATGGTGAAGATCAGTCACTGCAAAGCTGCACTAATGAAGTTGTAATCGTAGCAATCTCTACCTTCTTGATATTGCACCGGCAATGACCTTACTCACATTTAATGTGCAGCAGCTCCAAGTGCAGCAGCAGCTCTAGGATATTAACTCCTTTTCCTCGAAATCTTTTCTTCGGTACATCTAAAACTATTTGGGAAATAAGAATCAATATATTCGGATTATACGTGCTACAGGTTGGTCAAGTTGTTTAATTTCATATTTTTACTAATATGCTTAGCATAGGCTACACGAGCTAGGTTCACGCTTTCAAGCCAGATCTAGTTTAACAACTACCGATTCTTCTCAAGCTCAGCTCAACTCTAGAATGCTCTACAAAGCGCAATGTACGCACATTTAACGCAGCGCGCTTCAACTTTTCTATAAGTAAGGGGAGGGTCCTTATAAGTAGATGCACAGGAAAAATATTGCTCCTACCTATCATTATAGGTTAAGAGCCGAAGATTCCTGGCGCAACAAAGGGAGATCTTTTGTCAAGGGTCGCAGCGGGCCGGGCTATGATACCGATCAAACCTATACCTATATATATGTGTATATATATATATATCATACACCTGATATATATCATATATATCATATCAGTATTATATATATCGGTATGATATTTATTATATATATCATATATATCAGGTATATATATATCATATAATCATATACCTGATATATATCATATATATCATATCAGTATTATATATATCGGTATGATATATATGATATATATCATATATATCAGGTATAATCATATAATCGGTATTGATATATATATAAGAAGACTTTTAGAGGGCGACTCCCACTGGAGGAGGGGCAGATGCTACTATATCCAATGCAAAAATATATAAAAAATGAGTGCCCCCTTGAGCACCCTTATCATTAGACCCGCAGAGCCTTTTGAAGGTATATATATATAACGTTGATACATGTTATATAACACCTACTATATGATAAATTTACCTTAATACAACTCCACGATGCGTTATGCCTTTTCCCATCGATGTTCAATGTGTTAATCCCACTACATGTAAAGAGAATTCAAAGATGTGTATTAGGTAATGTTCAATAATAATGCACTCATCATGCATGTCAAACAAAATTAAAAATTATATTATACTCACGTAGTGATATACATCTTATCTTTGTCACTGGGTACCGTATTCAATGAATCCAACCAATAAATTGTTCTTGTGGACAAATCAATGACGATCAATACCCAATGGAACCTGTAAAACGAATTTTGTCATAATTATATAGTCCAGAATATAATAAAGATTTGTTTATTCGTGTGGAAAAAATTAATTTAACTACTTACATATCTTCGAGATTGTAAGGAATGAAACAAATCTGACTTATTTTTGCATTCCCCAGCCTTTTTCCAATAAGTCGAGTTAAACCAAATTTTTTTGTACCATTGAAAGACTCGGGATTGAAGAATTGAAACTCTTCTCGGGAGCACTGAAACTTATCATACAAGAACTTGTAAAAGTAAGTAACTAAATTAGTCACTACGCATTTTAAATAACACGATTAAATCAAGTTATACCTCATGTATGCAACAATGCACGTTACATCTAAAGGCTTCAATGCACAAAAGTCTAACAAATCGTTCTTAAAAACATAGCATTGACCCTTATCTTCTCCAAACATCTCTTTCTCCAGTGGAATCGTTATTTGATTCATCTTTATTATAAATAAATTATGGGTGAAGGAAGTTATCAAATCGCAATCAACATTCTTATTTACTATATCACATGTACTTTCACCGAAGATATCCTTCTCTTTCTCATGGCCTGCTTTTTTCCTAACTTCCATTTCATTCTGCATTGAATCATGTGAAATGTCAGAAAGCAATGTCATTCATAGCACAAACACAAACTTATAGATAAACATAAGAACCAATGGTTTACCTCAAATCCCAACACTAACTCTTTGGGCCAAGCAACATATGACCCAATAGCCTCTTTCACAAAATACATTTCACTTGGAACAGGTATCGGGAGGATGGAACTAGAAGAAATAACTTTAGAAATGGAAACCCGAACATTGTTTTCTCCCAATGCTATATTATGAATTTTCTCGTTCGGTCCATTCCTATCGAATACGATCCCCTCGGCAACGATGTTAGTTTTATTGCCAATAGCCAACCTACATTCTCTAACCTAAATTACGAAAAATAATCACATAAAAATTTAGCAATGTGTTAAAATTGAGCAATTTGTTGGCCTCAACCAAGTAAAACTACATAAAATTCAATACCCTACTAATCCAACCAAGTAAAACTACAAAGTTATCACCATCGAGAAATGTGATCCCATTTCCTTTGAAGAAGACACTTATTTCGTACTTTTATCACTAGTTATCGAAGAAGGTTTCTTACTTTTCACAGCAGCTACTAATTGAGGTAGTAACGTTTCACTATGTGTTACACCACTATCTGTGAACTATGCCAAAGAAACACAAAAACAAATTGCAATTACAACAAAAATCACAAAACCTTAATGGTATGCGTTTGTATAATTATCTGTCTCATTATACCATTGAAGAAAGTGATTGTGTTGCAATTTTTCCACCCGAACTTGAACGATTTATATTTTCACTTTCACGCATATATGAAGCAACTTTCTCAGCTCGGGGTGCGGCTATTGCGGCTGCGGCAACCGGTACATTTCTTAACTTCAACTGGGCTTCCATATCGTTTAATCTTTTCTTCGCTTCTCTTAATTCAGATTCTAACTCGGTAATATGTCTCTTGGAACCACGCTTTGGAAGATTGAAGTACCTTGTGGGAACAACTCCGAATCCCAACCCCCGAACACGGCCCGAGTGTTCGAGAGTACCCAATGTCATAGTAAGAACATCATTACTTCCTTCAGTGATTAAACTACCATCTTTAACTTGTCTTTTCAATTCAGCCTACAATGAAGTAGATTCAATCATTCAGAATGTCATCTAAATATTATCAAAATTACAAATCATACACTAAAAAACACCAAATAAAGGAACTCGTGTCATAATTTATAAAAACTAACCATTTTATCCGCCACCTCTTTTAATGAATCATCTCCATATTCACCATTTTTCTTTTCACGGCCTTTCAACCATAAGAAAGCCCTGTCATCTTCATATTCCGAACCCATCTTCTTTTTCTGGTATCAATTGTAAAACAAAAAATCATATTATTAAAGAATAATTCAATGTTCAAGTTCAAACCATCACAAATCTAATGAAAATATTCAAACTAAAACATACCAAATCTTCAGCAAGACCGACGTAACCCTTCTTGGTCATACGATGATTGCATGTGACCTTGAATCGCTTTTCCCTTTGTGCGTCACTTGCAATCTTATAAATCAAAGAAAAAAATTAGAAAAGAATAACAAAAAGTACCACACAAATCTTCTACTATTTTTTCAATTATACCTCAAATCCTTTGGTTAGCCTGCTGCAAACAAATTCAGTCCACACATCTGGACTAATGAATTTCTCGTATTTTGGAGGAGGATGTTTGAGAAGCTCGCGTTGGTGTCTCAATGGTCTAATCCAAAGTCTCGTGAGGTTTGTTTTGAACGCTCTCCAACTGCAACCCATAGAGGATAACACCATCCTCTTGTTGTTCGGATCAATATCAAATTTGATCTGAAAAAGAAAGATGTTGAATACATGTCTTAAAATCAGTGTAACTATGTTAGGTTTTGGATTTCGACACACTCGGATTGCTTGACAAAAAGTACCACACAAATCTTCTACTGTTAATTTAGCTGTAATAGTTTGGAAGTCTGCTATGAGTTGATTACTTAGCTTTGATTGGCCAGTTGGCTAGGTAATTTGGTCTGTTAGCAAACTAATGTTGCATAAAAGGAGATTAAATTAAACCCAATTGTAATCGACAAGAATTGGTATCAGAGCAGTAAGTTAAGATTGCACAAACAACGGAAACTTGATGGCAAGCGATAGAGTCAGGGTTTGCATAAATACACCAAACATAAGATGTAATGGATCACAAATTGGAACGAATACGAACAGAATTTAAGAGTGATCTGAATTCAGCCATGGATACAACAAAAATGCATCAAACAATATTTTCTACATATACTAGCTATATATATATATATATATATATATATATATATATATATATATACCTGTATTGCCTCCCACAAATCATTCTTCAATTTGATTGGCACTTTAGGTCAACTTGGATAAGTTATCGGGACAAAGCACTTCACCATCAAACCCCCATAACTTGATAGTTCTTTTTTTCTAGTACTTATTGGTTGACCAAGATCATTATATAAAATTCTTATCCGTTCCTCACTGCTCTTTATTTTAGTCAATCGCTCTAGCTTCGCCGCACATCTGCCTTTACTACTATATTGTGAAGGTTTCTCCATGAGTTCGAGATCAATGTCTTCCATTTCAAGTTAAAGCAATCGAACTGTTGAAACACAAAAAAGAGCAATAATATAGATTTTAGCAATACAAGTCGTAACTACTCAAATAATACAATTATTGAAATGTACCACAAATTAAAATTCACCATTTTATTCTATGTTAATTAAAATGTACAAGAGCACAATTGCCAAAATATTAAGCCGAAAATAATAATCCATAGTCTTAAGCAAATGTCACATAGCCCATATTCCATACATTCAATTTCCAACAATCAACTGTAGTAGGTTCCACACAAAAAACTAAAAAGTTGGATAACTTCACCAAACAAGCTTACATTTTAATAACCTAAAACTAATAATAAAGAACAACTCAAACATTAAGCATCATACCATCGTCTAACACAATTATGTTGGCGTATCGTCTATCCATGTCCCCTCACAATCTTCACGCATATAAGTTTCGGAAGATTCCTCAACCACGTCGAAGGATTCAATAGTTGGCAAAACTGTAGTGCAAATATCATCCCCGAGACATCCTTCATTGAGATCATCTTCATCATCTTTATCATAGTAATCCCTTTGAGGAGTTGACAATACAATTGAATATTTAGGATTCATTTGGTCCGGAACATAGAAAACTTGTTTCGCTTGAGAAGCTAAGATGAAAGAATTGGATTTATGACCAACTCTATCAAGATCGACGGATGTAAAACCAAGCTCGTCTATGTTAATTCCGTTTTTGTTGTCAACCCAATCACACTTGAATAAAGGAATCTGAATTGAAAAATAGTCAAGTATCCATATCTCCCTTATGACACCGTAGAAAATCATATCGGTACGAACAGGATTGTTGTCCTTTGCACTAGTTATCTGCAACGTCTTAGCAACTAGGCTCACTCCACTATTTTGGGTTACTCGTGCATCATCGCAATCCTTTGTTAGGTAACGAACACCGTTAATGACATATCCGTGAACTTTAATGACGTCTCGACGAGGTCCATGAGCAATCCATTTTAAGTCATCTGAGATATTGTTGTTTGGGAGTTCTTCTTCGAGAGCAACCTATTAATATAAGAATTTTAGTTACTTACAAAACAAAATTCAAACATATTAAAGTAAGGGGATATTTCGTCTTTATTCCCACTTTAGTTTTTAATATTAGACCTCACCGACTATTTAGTTTTACTTTACACTCTACCACTATTTTCCAGTGGTTGGTATTAGACTTCGAAATTGTTTTTCACTAAGATTTGCAACTAATAAATAAAAAAACAGTGGCATTGTTTAAAAGAAAACTAAAAAATGGGTAAAGTCTTATGAAAATTAAAGTGGTGGTTAAGTCAACATGTCCCTAAATCATACCCTTTTACTTAACTAATGGATAAACGTGCGGTTGTGCTCTTCTTCAAGCCACTTCTTATTTTTCCCTTTTCGAGGATGGGTTTCTTTCAAGCACTGTTCATGCTCCCTAACAAGGTATTAATGAGTAATGCAACATTAGTTATTAATATATGAGATAAGTATGTGAGGAACTAAGTTAAATATTAATGGGATGTTTGGAAAGTCATACTCTATATAAGGTTGAACATCATTCGTGTTATGTAACACATGAAGATGTGCCTGCTCCAAGGACATGCGATCAACTTCAACGACATCTTAACCTCCTATCGGTTTATCATCATCCTTCCTCGCCGGAATTCCAATTGAATCTAATTCCGATAAGAACTCAGAACAAAACTCAATAGCTTCTTCTCCTATGTAACATTGAGCAATACAACCTCCTCGGCGATTACGATTTCTCACATAAACCTTTAATACTTTCATGTACCTAACACATTAAAAAGAAAACTAAATCGATACACTTATTTACTTATATTAATACATGATAGTAAAGTAAATTGACCTAACCTTTCAATTGGGTACATCCATCGAAAGAAAACAGGACCGCATAGTTCGACTTCCCTCACAAGATGCACCATTAAATGCACCATAATGTCAAAGAAGGATGGTGGAAAGTATTTTTCCAGAAAACACAATGTGATCACAATTTCATTCTGAATTTCTTTTAGTTTTTGCAAGTCCACTACTTTGGCACAAAGGGCATTGAAGAAAAAACATACTCTCATGATCGCATATCTCACATGTTTTGGCAATACCGATCGAATTGCAATTGGAAGAAGTTGTTGCATTAGAATATGGCAATCATCAGACTTCAAGCCATACAATTTCAAATCTTCCATAGAGACATGGCTTCTAAAATTAGAAGAGTACCCATTCGGGAACTTAAGGTCATGCAAAGTTTGGCAGAACATTTTTTTTCCTCTCTCGATAACGTATAACATGCTGGCGGTAGGTATGTCCTTTTTTCATTAACCTGCGGTGCTAACTCACTTCTTAAGCCCATTTTTTCAAGGTCAAGTCGACACTTCACCCCGTCTTTCGTTTTTCCTAGAATATTAAGCAAGGTTCCAATGATACTATCACAGACATTCTTTTCAATGTGCATGACATCTAAGTTATGTCGAATAGGAAAATCCTTCTAATAAGGAAGTTCAAAAAATATCGATTTCTTCTTCCAAAAATTTTCAACCCTATTGTTACTAGGACCGCCTTTTTCAACCCCATTACCTACCCTCCTCGGTCTCTTCCGCTTTAATGATTTCTTCAAATTAACCGCCCTCACCTTTTTTCCCTTCTTTCCCCATGCAACCTTAAGTCTCACAACTTTTATCAATATTTGTTCACCGCTTAAAGGTTCAGGGGAGGCTTGGAACTCTTGCTCACCGTTAAAAGCCTTTTTCTGGCTTTGAAATGGATGGTTTTGTGGAAGGTATCTCCTATGTCCCATATAAACGCACTTGCCACAGTGTTGTAATCTGATGGAATACGTTTTTTCACTACATATTGGACAAGCATTATAGCCTTGAACAACACTTCCAGATAAATATCCATATGCCGGAAAATCATTAATTGTCCACAACAGTATTGCCCTCAAAGTAAAAGATTCTTGTCGAAAGGTGCTGTAGGCTTTAACTCCTTCATGCCACAATGTATTCAGATCTTCTATTAACGGAGCCAAATAAACATCTATATTATTCCCCGGTTGTTTTGGACCCGATATCAACCTAGTCAACATTGTAAACTTTCTTTTCATACACAATTCTGGTTCAAAGTTATATGTATTCAACATGACCGGCCAACAACTGTACCTACTACTAAGGGAACTATGAGGATTAATTTCGTCCGTTGATAGTGCTAATCGAAGATTTCTTGGTTCTGATACAAAATCGGGCCACTTTTCATCAACTAATTTCCATGTTGGTGAGTCTGCTGGGTGACGCAACAAACCATCAACAATTCTTTCATCTGCATGCCATGTCAGAGACTTAGCGGTCTCTTTAGATTGAAACCACCCTTTGAATCTCGGAATGGGTGAAAAGTACCATAACACTTTCGCAGGGACACCTTGTTTCCCCTCATCCCTTTTTTTTTTTTTCAAATTCTTCTTCTGTTTGAACCTGGATGTTCCACAAGTGGGGCATTCAACAGTTTCTTTATACTCTTTTCTATAGAGTATACAATCATTAGGGCATGCGTGTATCTTTTGAAAGTCCATTCCGAATACCGATAAGCAACGTTTTGCCTCATTACTGGATGAAGGCAATACATTGTTATCCGGAAGCATGTCGGCAATGATTGACAACATATTTGAAAAGCATTTTTCGGACATCCCACTCTTCGCTTTAAGATTGAATAGCTTGACGATAGCGGATAACTTTGTATACTTTTTACATCTTTCATACAATGGCTTCTCCGCATCTCAAAGCAACTTCTGAAAAATTTCTGCATTTCCTGTAAAGTCTTGTTTTATAGCCTCCACCATGTCAATCAACTCTTCAACATCCTCCATGGTATCCATATTAAGATCATCACAGATAGGATCACCCATATTAACATCCGGCAGTGTTTCACGATAATCCTCCTCGCCGTGCCATTTCCATACAGTATAATTCGGATCGATACCCGAACTATACAAATGTTGTCTGATTTCTTTAACACCCATTTTTAATCTATTTTCACATTGATTACAAGGGCATCGTATGAAGTTCTCATCCAAGGAGGCGTTTTGAGCAACCCTAAGAAAATTATCAACACCTTTTATGTATTCTTTTGATAATCTGTCCTTGCTCATCCAAGACCTGTCCATTCTGGCCTGAGTATGTAAACCACCACGAGTGAGATATAAGCAATAAAAAAAATATGTAATTGTTAAAAATAATGCAATATTATACAACATAATATATTCACACCATTAGAAAATATCCTAGAAAGTATAATATCCCTCTAAAACTATCACAAAAAATACCAAAGACACCAACGCCTAATAGTAATAAGACTCAATCAACCATAACTAACCAACTCAAGAACACTAACACACCACCCAAACACTATACAACCAAAACCAATTTTAAACATTGAAGAACTTCAATTCACAAAATTATTATACATATTATACTATAATGTTATATATAATATGTATAAAAACAATTGTTATACATATTATACATGACAGCAACAACCATTAGCGATTATATACCTATAATATAATGAAGTAATTAATGAAAGCACATAGTATAAGCATGGGACAGTATTTATTGCAACACAGAACACATGAGAAAGAACAATGACTTTAAAAACACACTTCTCACTTTTGGGCTATAAAAATTGACAATTTTAAAAAGGAGAAAGAAAGATATGTTTGTAGAAATTCATTACATCTCGTGTGGAGGAGCTGAGATTTTTTTAACTAAGGTCTTGTTAGGTTCTGTATTCAGTTACTAGCTTTCAGAATTTGGAAGTGCTGGAAAACAAAACAATACACTCCTTCCTTTTCAATTTAGGAATATCACATTGCTTCTTAGTACGTCTCATATTTAGAGAAGTATGAACAAAATCAATGTACCAAATTCCAAATTAGTTAGATAGTTTAAATTTTGACCAATGATTACATTAATAATAGTATTCATTAAAAATATTAACTTTCAAATTACCACTCTCGGTTTGAGACAGTGTATTCCGTATCTCGGTTCCTTCTAATTCATGAGAATTTGGACGTTCACATTCAAACATAAGTTGTGAATTGGTAACTTAGAATTCAATGAACAAAGATAAAGATAATTAATCATAAAAAAACTGGGGGGCTCATGTGTTCAAGTAACAAATGGCTCAACTAGAAGAAGGTTCACGATAGCCTTAATTAGCAACTGAGCTACAATTCCATGCTTGAACGTGTGAATGTAATCTTTTTGAGTTTTATTGACCTACCATTCTACCTTATGCGTAATCAAAGGCTTCAAACTTGTGATGCGTAAGGTAAACATATATAAATCTATAGTGACCATCAATGAATATGGTAAAAATCTTAACCAAAATTCAACTACTAAGCACTAAATGAATTGACCCTAGATTTCTAAACATCTAAAAATTATACATTAAGCATAACATTTTGCATTAGGTCAAAAACTAGATATTTTACATTTAACTTAAATATTTTAAGTCAACCGGGACAATTAATGTTTAACCGCTAGGAGCTAAGTATATTTTACATTTAGTCCACCTTATTTTTTTAATTTTGCAAAAACTCCCCTGTTTACTTTTTTTGATAATTATTTCATAAAGTTTAGGATAAGATAAAAAAAAAGTTTGTAACTGTTTTATGCAGGGAGGGATCTTTTGGAACAAAATAAAAAAGTTTGGACTAAATATTAATTATAAAATTGTCGAGGGACTATTCTTCGAATGACCCTACTTTTTTTTTGCAACAAGTTATTTACCAAAATTATTAAACATTGAACATATAAACTGAAAAGCAAATAAAATTACGCTTGAAACTAATGTCACTCAACTATTTCTTTAATGTGTATTTTTTTTAAAATGACAATATATCAACTGAATTTATAATAGACACAATTCTTTAAAGAGTATTGGTGCTAATAGTTGTAATAAATCTAAAAAAATAAAGTCCTGAACAATGCTTGGCACAAACATAACTATTTACTAATGTAAAAATAGTTGGTAAAGCAACGTACCCAAATTCTCTATGTGCAGACTGGGCCGGGGTAGAAAACAGGAGAAGAGGGAAGGCGTCCCAACTGCGAGTCTGATAAAAGAGGCAAAATAAAAAGGAATAGAAATCGATTAGGTTTTCAAAGAAAAATTACAAACTCATATACACAAATCAAGAACAAATGGCATATACACAAATCACACACATACATATCAAGAACAAATCGCATATACACAACACATACACAAATCGAATCCATATATATACACAAATCCTTGAAAATCCATATTAGGGCTTTTTGTACCTCATTGATGCCGGCGCCGGAGGTGATGAGTTGTGAGAGGGTCGGAGGTGAAGTGAGAGGGTTGTACTTGTGAGCCAGAGAAAGAGAGGGATGCAGCAAGCCAGAGAGAGAGAGGGCCGTGCGAGCTGGACGCAGCGAGCCAGAGAGAGAGAGGGTCGTGCGAGCAGAGAGAGAGAGGGACGCAGCAAGCGAGAGAGAGAGGGTGGTCGTGTGAGCGAGAGAGGGAGAGGGAGGGTTTGAGGAAGGGTTTGACGCACGGAGCAGAAGGGCGTCGTGGGTTTGAGGAAGGGTTTGAGGAAGCAAACTTTTGGAGCGGGAATGAAAAAAAATATCCCCGCCTCTTTTTTTTCATTTATCTCAGTTTTTACTCAGAAGGTTGAAATAATTAAAGTATATTTATGTCATCTATATATAAATATGAGATAAATATGAGATAAATAATCAATTTTACTTAAATTGAAATAAAAATTTACTTTAAAAGTCAAATTGACATAAATAAATATTATTTATGTCAATTTACATTTATCTAACATAACGTTCATTTTTAAACTGACATAAAAGATGTTTTTTCTTGTAACGAGAGCCGTTTGAAATGCAAAGAAAGCCCAAGAAAAGGTCGACATGTATCTCTGAGAAGAAAACTGGTGTGTCTGCATCCAAGCCTCAAACATAAAAAAAAAATGCATTGCCATGTGGCGTGTGAACTCAAGACTCAAAACCATGAAGGAAAAAAAAATGCAAAATGATTGTACATGTGGCAAACATAAAAAAAACTAACAATAAAAATTAATTTTTTTTCTAAAATACCACTAATAAAAATATGAATTAATTACCAAAAAATTCCTCAAATATTTTTAATACACATTTAGTGTCAGCATTTTTATTTTATTCCAAAAAATCCCTCAAACACCCATTTAATCAATATTATCTTATTTTAAAGGGCCTTGTCAGCGGTATCTCGCCAACCTCTTTCCCCCCCCCCCCCCCCCACCCCACCCCATTGTCGGAGCTCCTTTTTGGAGTGTTTATGTGATGTGAGATTTTTTGGAACTAAGTAAAAAGGCTTAAACTAAATGTGTATTAAAAAATATTCAAGTGACTATTTGGTATATGCTTCTAAAAATAATCACCACATAAAATAATAATAATAATAATAATAATAATAATAATAATAATAATAATAATAATAATAAATATCACTAATATTAAGGTTTCACGACGTATATCAAAATATACCTTTTAACACAATGTCATGTTCTGTTGCATTTATTTGAGTTATGTTCGTATTAGATAAACAAATGATATTTTGTTGCATCATGTATCGTCTTAATTATGTCATGTTCGTATTAGGTAAACAAAATATGAGTCAGTGTCGCATTTTAATTGGACCGTGTTCGTGTTTAGTAAAATATAATATTTTGTAACGTGTCGTGTCATGTCATGTTTAGTAATTGGTTAAAAAATATCATTTTTTACCTAATACGAACTCAACTCAAATAAAATGCGACATGATATCACATTGTGTTAAAATTAGCACTGTAAACGGATATTCGAAAATCCGTATCCGTCCGATATCCGCATCCGAATTTGCGGATATTTATCCAAAAAGATGGAAACGGATACGAATATGGATACTCTATAAAAATATCCGAGAAAATAATATTGATAATAAAATATATTGATAAAATAATATTGATAATAAAATATATTATCAATATTATTTTATTGGGTATATTATAATATACCCAATAAAATAATAATACATGACATTTTATAATATACCCAATAAAATAATAACTTTAGGGTGTTTTTTGTTTTGAGTGGAGTATGTGTTTGTTTTGTTTTAGAGAATAATAATACATGACGTTTTCTCGGGTATTTTTAATAAATACTATTTTTTAAGGTAAGATACTGAATTTATAATAAATACTATTTTTATTAATTACCTTTATATTTATTTATTGCGATCTAACAGATTGTATGCTAATATATCTTGATTTGATTTTATTCATTAGTTGGATGTTAATACGGATTGTAAATTAGCCCAGCTCATTGGCTCTGCAGCCAGGCAGGCAGTACACAAGCCACTAAGTAAGAAATTAAATCGCCACAAAGCTACTTAAACCCTCTCAAAGCCCTTCCGTTACCTTCATATCTGGCAACAGTTATCATCTTCTTCTCTTCACGAAACCCCCAAATTCCACAAAAAAAAATGAATATGGCTGCCAGGGTCCGTTTGTTAAACAACTCAAACTCTTTGAAGTTGAATCAGATCATATGGTTGCCGAGGGTTACTATCGCTTAGAAGCTCGCTCTTCCCAAAGAAAGACGGCCATTGCCATTATAACAGAAGTAAGATATATGTGTGTACTGTGTGTGTATGTATAGATGAAAAAAACATTCAATTCTTTAGGGTCTGATGATATATACTAATGGTTTTCGAACTTGAATGAACAGTATTCAGAGAAGAAAAACGAAGATACATTGACGCCATTTCTTGCCGTAACATACTTCGATCGTTTCATTTGAAGACAACCTATACCGGTAAAACAAGAACAATGATGCACAATGCTTGAAAAAAGTCGCTATCTGCTGTCTTCTGCTTGCTTCCAAACTCGGAAGGGAATTGCCTGAGTTTCTGGTAAAACTGCTATACATTTTTTTTATTTTTTTTCATTCTTTCCTCATTATTTTGGTTAGAGTTGGTAATGGTTAACACGGCGGGTCTAAGATTGAGAATGCCCTCTGCAAAAATCAATTTAGGACACTTCTAAAAAAATATTGTACAAAAATATTAAATAACTAAAACGGCCTCCTAAAAAATTAAATTTATTTTTTAGGGGTCCATTTTAGTTGGGTGAGATTTTTGGATAGTTGAATCATTCTTTGTACATATTATTTTTGAGTAGTTAAAAAAATGGGTGTAATTAAAAAAATGCGCTCTAAAAAATTAAACTTATTTTAAAAATTGGCATTTTTAATATACATAAAAAAAAATTGAACCTCTATAATATACATATATAGGTGCATACTCTAAAATGGGCCCTGTGTCATTTCCCACTTGGCACATGGTCAGGGCCGGCCATGATGGTTAATGAACCCTTTAAATGAATAGACATTAATGGATATGCTAAAAGACGTTTGTTTAATTACGTATAGGCAAAGCAGGAGGCTGTTGAATGGTTAATGAACCCTTAACTGAATAGACACTAATGGATATGCTAAAGACGTTTGTTTAATTATGTATAGGTAGAGCAGGAGTTTGTTGATGATATGACACATGATGAACTACTGGAAATGCAGTTTCAGATTCTGTCAACTCTGAATTGGCCAATGAGATCGGTCACGATTTTTAGTTTCCTTGATTTCTTCGTTTCTTTGTTGAACGACCTTGACACACATTCTAAAGTAAATCTCAGACATCGGCTGGTCATGAACTGTGTTTGGAGCATGCACAAGAGTAAGTAGTCATGAAATAGATTCGTCTTGAATAAATTATGTATAATTTAAAAAATTATATAAAAAAACGATAATTCAAGATTAATCCTATTTATTGAATAAAAAATGCATAAAATGTCATCGACTTTTTTCAATGCATCACCCTTGTCCCCACCCCACCCCATCGGAGATTCACCGAAAAAAACACACCAAAAAATCTCATCAGAAGCCTCTCCGGACAGTTTCTCTCTCCTTTTTCTGTTTCTTTATTTTTCTAGTTCACATCAGCGGCGCCATCACCCGAGCTGGAGAAGAAAAAATTTCAACGAAAAAAATGGATTTTTTTTCCCAAAAAAATTGAGGTTTTACGGCAATAGTAAATTTATCTATTTCGATGTTTTTTGCAAAAAATATTGAATATCGATGTTGTTTGATAGATCTTGACTCGTAGATTCCAAATATATAAATTTTGTGAATTTCAGATTTATAGATTTAAAATTATGAACTTTTAAAGCTTTGATTGTTTTATTTTAAAAAAATGAGGTAACAACTTTCAAATATAGTTTCGAGGTGTATTTGTCATTTTAATGTGCTTAGGGCAAAATAAGACTTTTAATACCATTGACTTAGTCAAATGATCTCTTCCCTCATTGACCAAGTGAATGAAACTTGATGGTAATTATTACTTTTAAAGAAAATATTTCAAATTGTATTTTTAATGATTAAACAAAATGATATTAATTATATCTTTATTTTTATCACAGACATCAAATTCACCCGGTTCAAACCATCAATACTTGCTGCCTCGGTTGTTGTAACTGACTTCATATCGTCAGGACGATATTCAGAAATCAAAGAGACTATTGCATCCAATCAATTTGTCAACAGGGTAATTACGCAATTTATTAACTGTTTATATGTATATATATGTATATGTATATGTATAGGTAAATGTATAAGTATATATATATGTGTATATATATATATATATATAGGAGAAGGCCCACCTACATCCATGAATCACACCTAGTTGTAGGCCCTAAAATACTTTTTTTTTCAAAATTTTTATTTTTCTCCTGAAATTAACCTTCCAATAAACCCATGTTCAAAAAATTAGGTCAAAATATATTTTGTAGCTATTTTTTCAAAATCCACTAAAAACTGCTCGAAATACCGTATTTATAAGGGTTTGCGCCAATAATTTTTTATGGATTTTTTAAAAATAGCTACAAAATATATTTTGACCTAATTTTTTGAATATGGGTTGATTGGAAAGTTAGTTTCAAGAGAAAAATAAAAATTTTGGAAAAATGGTTTCTTTGGGCCTAGAACTAGGTGTGATGTATGGTGTGATCTATACATCATGATGTAGGTGAGCCTCTCTCTCTCTCTCTCTCTCTCTCTCTCTCTCTCTCTCTCTATATATATATATATATATATATATATATATATATATATATATAGTCCTACTCTTGTGCGGACTAATCCTCATTTTAAGAGTGCGGACCGGACACATGTCATCTGGCGGTGAGCCCAGAAAAGAGAGAGAGTGTGCCTATAATTTAGGCGATAATTTCTAGGCACACCGTTAGGTGATACATGTCCGGTTCGCATTCTTAAAATGCAGACCAGTCCGCACAAGAACATTATTATATATATATATATATAACTTCATAATGATTGATGATTTATATTGCATTGGGGTTGGTGATGTGTACTTCATTGATAAGTGCTCAGTTTTTTTAAATGTAATAATAAGCTACAGAATTTCATGGACAAAAATAATGTCCTTTACACTTAAGCTATAGTGATACCTTGGAAAAAAATATTTAATCTATTCATAGTTCATATAGCAACAAAATTTTGTACAATCCTTATTTCCAGTGTTCTAAAAATGCGCCTAGGCGCGAGGCTTTTTAGATAAGCCAAGTTTTGGCCCTACGCGTGGATTAAGGCGTGATCAACGATGGTCAATGTTTTTTGGGGTAAGGCGTGAAAAAACGTGCGTTTTTTAGGGGTAAGGCGTGAAAAACACGAGTTTATTAGAAGTAAGGCGTGAAAAAGAGAGAGATTTTTTTTTTTAGTATTTAAAAAAAATTGTATTTTAACTTACAAATATTTAAATATATTTTTAAGGTATTTACCATTTTAGTATTTTTAATAACCTAGTCCTAATCAAAAAATCTTGAAATATATTAAAAAAGCGTTAATCGCCTTTTCACGCCTATTACGCCTAAGGCCCGCCTAGGGTTCTAAGGCTTAAGGCTTGGCCTTCATGCCTCGATCACGCCCCGCATTTTTTAGAACCTTGTTTATTTCTGTTTGGGATGATTTGATAGATATTTTTGAAGTGAAATCATTTCTCTCGTTAAAATAAATGCAGCTTATGATTGATAATGTGGTTATAGGAACAACTGCTTGATTGCGTGAAAGAGATTAGAAGGGAGTTAATTCCACCACAATTTCGGGCACGCCTTAGAGATCGTATTACTCCTTTTGATCAGGCACCAAGTACTAGTGTTGCAAATAATGAATCTATCCCCGCAGTTGATAATATAAAGTCAAGGTTAGTGGACATGGAAGGAATAAAGCAAGGAAAGACCTCTGAAGACCACAACACATCCATCACTCCCACTCCTCTTGATGTTAATGTTACAATGGATGAAGCGTAGGAATAGAGAATAAGATATGATTAGAAACAGTATTGAGCACGCTACCATTTCTTTTTGAACAGTAGAGCACGCTACTTACTCTTCCTGAAATTAGGCCCTCTTTTTTTGCATATGTTATAATACCATGACCTAGATATATATGTTCTTGTGACGTTGATATGGTTACTATATGCAGCTATTTAAATGGTTTGGTTTTTATTTTTTTGCTTTATATCTTATAGTATGTATAGGATGAGATGTTCCTGATGTTATGTTACCATTTATTTTTTGGGCAAGTAATATGTTTTAAGGTGGATGATTTCTAATAGAATAATAGAGGATAATAAATGAATTGAGTAGAAGATATATAGCCGTGTATGTTATTAATATATATATATATATATATATATATAACTGTACCCCGAAGCCTCTTAACTTGACACGTGTTAAATCTATTAAATGCTATCAATGTTTGAGACTCCACCGGATCATATCGTAAGAACCTAAAAGACAACTTTTAAACAGTTGCAATTCACTCTTTTATATGTACACACGGTATCGGTGATTGTAGGCTATGGTGGTGAAGATTATTAGTTTTTTACACATGTCAAATCTATTAAATGCTTTCAGCGTTTGAAACTCCACTGGATCATATCGTAGGAACCTAAAAGACAACTTATAAACAGTTGTAACTCACTCTTTTATATGTAGACAAGGTATCGGTGATTGTTGGCTATAGTGGTGAAGATTATTAGTTTTTTATTTACTAAAATGTTCCAATGTCTTAAACGGCAGAAAGGGGGCAAACGAAAAAAACATTTGAACCTCTTTAATACTTCAAATGTTTCAAAAGAAAAAAAAGGAAAAAACCCTTCAGATACGGTTGATTCATCCCCTTCCTCTCTAGAAATTGATAACCCAATTGATTCCGACCCTTCACTCTTTCTTCGATCCAAACTCCTTAATTCAGACGTTTGGACTCCAATGGATACTGACCACCAGTTAAATATCGATGACTGCGGATTCGTGTTTCACTATTAGGGTGGTGGGTCAGCTTGTTGATGTGGCGGAGCTATCTGGTATGGTGGCTATGTGTTTTATCCAACTTCTTTTTATCTTTGGGTTTTAATTTCCTTTGCAGGGGTTTTTGCAGAGCCAGTTGAAAACGGGGATTATTGTTTGGGTTTCATTGGTATCATTTGTTTATTGTATATAAGCTTGAGCTGGCAGTGATTGGGACTAATCTTAGTTTGAATTTCCATCTCTCTCTCTCTAATAATATTATAGAGAATATTATTTTTATGTTGGACAAATATTCCTTTGTTTCAATATTCTCTGAGTTGTTTGTCTATATGTTAAATATAATATTTTTTTCATAATTTTTTTACGAACACGTTGATCTGATTGACATTTATTGTCTTGCTTATCTTAAACATCTTGGAGAATTGATACTATAGAATATTGATAGTGATGATATGAACTTTGAAGAATGCAACATAGCAGGTGATGCTTTGTCCATCTGGTAATAGGCAACTTTTGATATTTATGTTTTGTATTTATCAGAAATTCAGCAATTGTTGTATAATCTATTGCTTTTATACAATATGTCAATCAATGGTCGGGAGCTAATGATACCCCTGGCATTCTTTGTTGAAACTGGGTGAGTAACATTTTTCACACTTGATTTATTTCTTTTATTTGTTCGACATCTATGATAATGTCAATTCAAACCTATTTGTGGCTATTGTTGATCAAATGAATAACACTAAGTGTCACTGTCATTAGCATATTTTAATATTGAAACTACGAATTATAATAATTTGAGTGTAATCTTATAATCCTACGGACTCCCCCATTTTTTTGGGTTCTAATTTATTTTAATGTATGATTCGTATAAATAAAACATATATATATATATATATATATATATATATATAAATAAAAAAAAATGAATATGTCTTATATTTAATCCGACTGGGCCTTTATCAGATCGGATTAGACTAGATCCTTATCCAAAAATAATTGGATAATCGGGTAAATGGGTAGACAGATTTTAAAATATAATCCAGATCCAAGAAAATGGATTGAGTCCAAGTCCAAACCAGATCCATTTACAACCTTAAATCAAATTAAATAGATTTTTATTAATAACGATACCAAAATGTTTAGCAAAGATCTCATATAAAACATATGCAAATATAAAAATATTTCTAATAAAATGTGTGTCCTTGTTTACAACCTTTTCCTAATTTTTCTCTCGTAAATTAACTATTTCTAACCTAATGGAATGAAAAAATTAGTTATAATTATATTAAACACTTGCTTAATTGCTAGTTAATTGCCAGCTAGAAACACCAATCTGTCTCTTTACATATCCAACCCATCCTAGTTAGTAACTTATTAAACCATTTCAACTTGAGAAAATATATAAAGCCTTACACACCCTCCCTCTTAGTGAGACAATGGAAGAGAAGAACACAAAAAATATTGGTTTGACCAATTTTTTAAAAATAGTAAAAAAAGTTTTTTTTTAAAAGTAGCAAAAGTTTGAACGATTTTTTAAAAATAGTAAAAAACGTTTTTTTGAGTTGATTTTTTTTTTACATTGGTCCGTTGAAATGTTTAAATATCACACAAAAAAAATCAACTCAAAAATATTTTTTTTACTATTTTAAAAAAATAATGTCCAAACTTAGTGTGCACATGAGCCTCTCTCTCTCTCTCTCTCTCTCTCTCTCTCTCTCTCTATATATATATATATATATATATATATATATATATATATATGGCCCCGGGCCGGGCCTCATCGGGTTTAAAAATTCATGCCCAAGGCCGCTCGAAAAAAAATTGGGCCTATCAAATTTTGCCAAGCCCGCTTTGCGGGACTATTCACCATACCCAAGCCCTATTTTTTTATTGGACGGGTTGGCAGCTCTTGGGGCTATGGCCACCCCTACTCATATGTGACCAAAATTATGAGGCCTAGTTATCATTACCTCAAAGATACTAAGGGATCACTACACCAAAATAGAAAAATTATAACGGAACTTTTTTTTCTATTTATGTTAAAAAATCTAAATGGTTAAAATCCATTATAAAAAGAAACAGATCCTTAAAATATATTGTTACCCTCTGAAAATCATTAAAAAGAAAAAAATAAGGAAAAGAAAAAAAAGATAAGGAAAGTCGGGAGGACAATTCCAGACCCGCTTTCACCCTATTCTTTCTACCCCCGAGTGACCTCGTAATGTGCCATCTCATAATTGAAGAGACCTTATAAGCTCTTGTTGGTTACTATTCTCATTTGTTTGTTTAGTTACCCTACATGTGAAATTTTAATGTTCAAATTTTTATGTGTGTGTCAATAACGAGTAAAAATGTTGACGATTGTTATATTGTAATTTAAATTGGCAGTTGAAGGTGAAATTATTAGATTTTGTTATTTACTTTTAACTAAATAAAACTGTGGACATGTTAGGGTTTTTAATTTATCTATGCAATTGTGTGTGTGTGTGTGTGTGTGTGTGTGTGTGTGTGTGTGTGTGTGTGTGTGAGAGAGAGAGAGAGAGAGAGAGAGAGAGAGGTGTCGTGAAAACTAATAGTACAATAATTTTAGCCTTTTAGATGTATATTTTTTTGGCAAAACTTGTTGATCGGTGTGTGTGTTGTGTGTGTCTTAGAGAGAGAGAGAGAGAGAGAGAGAGAGAGAGAGATGCATTTTTGGTGTAATAATATTGTTTACTGTACATAAAATATTTCATGTATTTTCATTTATGTGGTTTATTTGTTCAATGAGTGATTCTAGAAAGACACTCAAATTGTACACGAAATAAAAATACAGTGATGCGTCAAACATGTATTGATTATTGCAGCTGGCGCGAACTCACAAACACAAAAACATCATCCAATACCCGTGTGACACATCATCGGGTTTGAGTTTTGTGTACAATTTTGAGGGTCCCTCAAGAATTATTCTTTTTCAATTATTTTCTAGTTGGTATAGAAACCCAATAGGTTGATTTAGGGGTTCACCCCATTAATTCTTTGATATTATTGACTTTGGCCTCCAGATATTATCGAACTTCATAGAAATTATGACTTTCACATATAAATTTACTATAAATTCTCATGAATATCATTATTTCCACATATTGGTATGTTCCCATGGATTTAACATGTTAATCTAATTGTAAATTGATATCTACTAGGCACTTATTTTTTATAGTTTCATTCTTTTAGTTATTCTATGTTTGTTTTCTTATGTACACTGTGTCTACTAGGTACTTCTTCCACAGGATGTCTTTGTATATCAAAATGTTCAACTTTACTATTGTTCATTTTTTTTTCTTTGAGATTAGCTCATATCTTTTTAATTTAGCATTTTAGTATAAGCATGTTTTGGAGAGTATTATCATTTTTTATTTCCCGATTGTTGGTTTGTTAATCATGTATTAAACATGTCATATTTTAAATATGTTCAACATCGTGGATTATGAGTATGAGCTTCAGTATAACGTTTTTGGTGATTTATTAACTTAGATACCAACTGAAATATTTTTTCTCATTTTGACATTCTAAAAAAATCTCGATCGGGAAATCATAAGTTTATCGAGCAATAAGGACTATAATTTTTGTAAAAATGCATCCATATCAAGTTGAAAGTTAATTTTCTCTCTTTATGTTATCATTTTTGTGAATTTTGAAGGTTATGTGACTAAATGATGACCATTTGAGTTATATTCTATCTGCGAGACAGAAAATTGTTATTTATCACAAGATTTATGAATCCATGAATCAAAAATATTATTTTTCTTTTTTTTTTTACGAGGAATTTCATCATTTGGGAAAACCTATGATAACAAAATACTTCCATGTTTGAATATTTGAATTGTGCTTGGTTTCATTTTAGTTATAACTAGTATGTAACCCGCGCTATGCACCCGCCTTAAAATATATTTAATCCATTTTTTATATTTATAAATTAACAAAACAATGATATACTAAATTGAAAAAGGTTTGAAATTATAGTATCAATACATTTAACATCCATTTTTTATCATGAGTTGTTATCCTCTCTTTTATCATTTCTTATATAAATATACATACAGATAAAGGTATATATTATGGTAAACTCAAATATGGAGATCTATTGTGATTGTACAAAAATGAATGCACTTGTTATTTATCCTAAATCAAAAGTTTTTATTGGCTAAACATCATTATCTAGATGTGTATTGAGCCATAATAACATTTAGATAACGAGTACGAACTAATAATGTGTTCACAATATTAATAATTTCTTACTCATAATGCTGTGAAAAAAGGATTGGGCACATTAGAAAATAAGACAACAAAAAAATAGTATAAGGAACATTATTACCGAAAGGAGCTTAAAGCAAACAAATGAATAAAAGTTTGGGAACAACAAAAGGAAAAGTGAGCACAGTAAATAGAAAACAAATGAAAAGTAAGTGTAAATAAATTCTTACCTAAAAGCAAGGTTCTAAAAAACGTGGGGCATAATCGAGGCATGGAGGCAAGCCTTAAGCCTAGGCGGGCCTTAGACGTAAAAAGGCGTGAAAAAGCCTTTAGACCTTCTTATTATATTTTAATATTTTTTAACCATAACAAGGCTATTAAAATACTAAAATTGTACATATCATAAAAATATGTCTGAATATATGCAAATTAAAATACTATTTGATTATTTTGGATGAGATAATGGTCCGGTTAGTAAAAAAATCTTTAAAATGCGATATCGTTTCACTAAAGCATTGTTGTTTTTAGAAAAAAGTGCACCTTAAGAGTTTTACCAAGAATAAGGCGTAAAAAACTTAAGACGGGGTGTTTCTCCCAAGCCTTAAGCCTAGGCGGATTTTTTAACAGTGCCTAAAAGTTCTTGGTCCTCCAAAAATAAGGCACCCAGTTGATACGAAAATGGAGGAGGATGGAGGAAGTCATATTGTAAGATTTTGATTATTTTATAAAGATAGCAAACAAAATAAAGAGTTGTTGATATAGTTTATTGGAAATAAATGGTTTAATTTTTTTATTCATGTATTTCAATACTCGCTTTCACTTTTTTTATAGGTCCATTTTCTTACATCATTGAATCAAAATGATTTAAAGTATCATTTTTTCCAAATCCAAAATAAAATAATTTGAAAATAATAAGTCCTTCTATGCCGACTCATGATTTTGATGTATCGATCGCAACATGCTGACATGGCGTGTCGCGATTGATTAGTGTTGATAGGTCGAACCTAAAATTATAAGACAATAACTAATCGGGACATGTCATGTCAGCGTGTCGCGACCAATGAAACGAAAAGCATGAGTCGGCATAGACCTATTGTAACGTAAAAATACCAAATCAAATAGATAAATAACATCAGAGTACAAATAATTACATAACACATAATATGTATCTACCTATTTGTATATTACACACATATATAATTCGATCTATTCATTTTTATTTGACACCAACACCAAACGATGCACAAAGATAAAAATAATTTCTACCTTGTAACTGCATACTCACACAGAATGCGTGTGTCTAGTAGAAAAAGAATTGAAAGCAAAAGTCTGCATTTATTGGTTTAGTTAACTGGAACCCAAATTCAAATCATACCAATCTATTAATCTATTAAAACCACCACCGCCCCTAAAACCCCATAACATAACCCATCTCAAAACTCGATTTTCATCAACAAAAAAAAATCCCTCATCTTACACACACACACTTCTTCATTTTCTTTCCCCTTTCACACTCACACTCAATGCAGCAAAACGTCATAAGGATGATGGATTGGGTCTTTTATCTTTCAAATCGGGCATAACCCATGACCCATCCGGCATGCTCACCTCATGGAAACCCGGACCCGACTGCTGCTCATGGTCCGGCATACCCGTGTTTTCAATATTACTTAAGGGTATGTTGGGTATGTCTGGGCATGTGTGCGTCAGGGAGAGAAGACGTACATACCCATCTTGTTATTTATGGGAAAAGAAACTCAAAAGTAAGTTATTTACTTGGCAACCTCAACGGACATTTTTTGGAGCAACTGAAAGGAGTGAATGAATTTGAGGTGAATATATATATATACATAATGGACGGACTCACAATAAAATTTGTATCATTAATGTGAATTAATACCTCTAATACTATTGTATTAGAGGTATAATGTAGATTATAATTTTTAATTTATTTGTGAATTGAGTTTTTTGTTGAATTATTTTCATATTTTAGCAAGTTTTTATGAATTAGTATGGATTTGTGAAATTTGAATTTTTTTCATTCTTGCAACCAAACAGTCGTAGTAGGACTATTCTTGAATGGGACGATCTTAAATGGTTTTATTTATTATTTTAGA
This sequence comes from Sambucus nigra, assembly GCA_949130495.1. Classification (NCBI taxonomy): domain Eukaryota; kingdom Viridiplantae; phylum Streptophyta; class Magnoliopsida; order Dipsacales; family Adoxaceae; genus Sambucus; species Sambucus nigra. The sequence goes on from OX422216.1 coordinate 647,679,002, forward strand.
GTCAAATATCCTCTTGACTTTAAAACAAGTCTCGTAATAAGTCATACATTACTTATCTCCTCATCTATAACGGGTTTTTTCCCAAAGTATTACGCAATTGTTTCACTATACTACTTATTGGTTTCTTCTTATATACATAGGTATGCATTGTATGTTATTATCTTTGGGTCTCACGTGCATATCAGTTTGTTCGAGAATGGAGAAAACTTATTTATAGCATCTAATTGATCCTCTCATAATGGAATGTTCAAGGTTGGGGAGGAGTTCATGTCCGGGGGTTTAAATCATAATCCTTCAATTTTGGCATATACAACACATCTTCCAAATAGGTTACCAATTTCACTTGCATAATTTCTTGGTTCTCTTGTTCCTTTTTTCGTATTCAAAATTAATCTAATATTGTATTTATTCATTTCAAAAGTATATAGTCAAAATAATATTTTATATTTTTTACTTGATATTCATCTCCACAACTTCAGTTGACACATAAAAAGTTTTTTTATTAATTTTTTTGAGAAATATAAAGATCAACCCTAGTTTTTTCTAAATTTTGTATTACATCACTACTTTCCTAAAAAGATTGCGATACACCGCCAAAAGAGTCACTAAATCTGACAATTTGTTATAAAATACCCTCATAAGGTGACAATGAGCTTTGACGACACTATTGCTTTTGTATAAAATTTCCAAATAGGGGTGCAATAAAAAGTTGGAAGAAAAGTGGGGGTGAATATCAGAGTTATTTTAAATATTCCTTTCCAACATAATCTTGAGTTACAAGCCCTATCCAACTGCATGTGATTTCCCAATATAGTTCTCTATTTTGACGACTTTGTAGCCATAGTACATAGCCTTTCGTTTATGTCTATCCTTTTTTTAAATCTTATGTTTCAATTAATTGACATTATAAAAATTATTGTCAAGTTCATCAAGCCAAAAAAGAACTGATTCTAAATAATGCCATGTTTTATTGGAAGTGGTATTATTTTAGACAACTCTTCTAAACAAGCTGTCAAGAGGATTTTTACTTTTATCAAATCTTTATTCAATGGTAATGGCAAACGCATATTTAATATTTTTTTATTTTTCATTTCAAACACTATGCACATATATGTACGATTTATGTTTTTAAATTACATGGAACTTTTCATGGGGATTTCCTAGGCTAGCCACATTGAAGTGAGAAAAGTCCATATCAACTTTAAAACGAAACTGAATCTTGATAAACTGAAATTTTTTAACCAAATGCTCAGTATTGTCTATGCACATATATATACGCTTTACATTTAAATTACATGGAACTTTTCATGGAAATTCTTTAGACTGGCCACACTGAAGTGAGAAAAGCTCATTTTAACTTTAAAACGAAAATAAATCTTAATAAACTGAAAAATTTCAACCAAATGCTCATTTTTAGTGTTTGTTAATGTTTTTCTAAATGTTTGTTAATATTTTCTTCTTTGATATTGTACTTATGAATTTTTCTTATTTCTTTCGCATCTACCATGATTCCCATAAAGTTATGTAATTAAAGGATCATATCTTATATACATTTCCTTTGAACGAGATGCGTATTATATTTATCTTTGGAAATAGAAATTAAGGTGTGTTATATGTTCTTGTGAAATTTATTCTAGCAAGACTGTGGATGTGGTGCTTACCATGATGAAGGTTTGGAGGGCGGTTTATATCGAAGTCCAAGCGTGATGCTTGGAGATTAGCGCCATTATGCCTCATGTGGTTGATTTGGAGAGAGCAACAAATGTTTTGAGGATGTCAAGTTGTTGGTGGTTTTGGTTCAAGCTTCAATGCTTGATCAATTATATTACGGTGTACCAATAGTGTTCTTGTATGTAAATTTTTTGGATAGCTTATGGCTTTTGGACTACTAGTGATTTGGTGTCTCCTATGACGGCAATTGCGTACCCATGGGATTCTTTCCCATCTCAATTTTGTTTGGTGCACTACCTCTATACGTGTTCCATCCCCTTGATATGTTTTTAAAGATATTTTTGTATATATATACATATATATATCCTCTTTCAACTCTAACTCAAATGATTACAAAACTTAGAGTGTTCGATGACCTGACATGAATAAGTTGCAAATGTTCTTATCGGAGTCAATGTTTTAGTAGGACAAGATAAATTTGGCAACAAATAAATATATTACATGACAGAAGCTTGGAAAACCTATAGATCTCAACAAATTGACTCCCTAGTAGTGGAAGTCAAATAAAACCATGCTCAATAACACTATAGAAGAGACTTTACAAAATGCTCTGAAAGTGGGTATGAAAAAAAGACCCACTATCTTCTAAAGCCCCAAAAGAAGTTATTGTCCATAAAAAGTGACAACTCCCTGAAGTAACTATAAAGCCTTTGAAGTAAGCAAAGGTACCTAATAACAATGAGATATCTATGTTTTATACATATATAAGAGAAAAGTGCGATCGCCAAATATGATCATTGATGATATAATTATATGTGTTATAGCTACCCAAATATTAAAGGAAAATGATACTATAATTTGTGCACTATAAATGAATGTCGACAAAGAATATATTTTCCAAAAATGAGAAAATGTCATGATGGAATAATTAGAGTCTCTAGATAAACGTGGTGTATTCGGACCTATAGTACAAAACAAATGTGACGTTAACCATAAAGGTTAAAAGTGGGTGTTTATAAGAAAGATGAGTGAGAAACTTGCTAAAAAAATGCATAACTTATGACACAAGATTTCTTGTAGAAATCATTTATTAATTATATACGAACATAGCATCGTGTTACGATCGTAAATACTTTCAGATATCTGACCAGCTAAGTAGTTATGGGACTTAGGCAACAAATCCATATGAAAATCCCATGAAGATTTTATTTGTTTTAAAGCAGAGATAAGGAGTACGTACTTAAATACACTAAGACGCTCATTCTACAACAGACAATCCAGATGAATATTGGTACAACCATCTTAGCAAATACATGTATAAGGAAAGGTATGTAAAGAATCATATATGAAAATATGCCATTATAAAAACATCCTTAAAAGGATGTACTCCTGAAAAGATAAAATGAAATGTAATATACCCAAACAAGGAATTCAAATATCAATGGCCCTGATGTAACTAGTTATTGTCTAGACCTACAAATCCAGCACAATATCCTGTTCAATATAGATTCGTTAGTCAAAAGGATGAAAAGTCCAAAAAATCTTTAGTATATATTAAGCACACCATTTTGGATACCTATGGTCTTCGATCTTTTCATATTATTATATACATTTCATCCTAAATAGGATGAAAAATATAAATTTGTTGGAGAAATATCATATTTACATGTTATTATAGCATTGCTAAATTTTGTTCAGAAGTACCATACATGTACACTATACCAAAACAAGAAAATTCCAAGTGTTTTAAACACTTGAAAATGGCATTTGCAACAGTTCAAAATACTTGCAAACTGGTGCATTGTAAAAAAAATCAAGTATTCAAAACCATTGCAAATGCTAATTGCAATGGTCTATTGCGAACGAATGTTTGTCCTAAATAACCATTATAAAAAAATTGCAACAATTCTGAACACTTACAGATGAAAATTTGGCCAACATTTGCAAAATTGTCATTTTTATGTGCTCGAAACCGTTGCAAAATTTAGTAAGCATTTTATTTTGCAATGGTTCTAAACACTTGCAAATGATAAAATATGTATTTTTTTGTAATGGCTCAAAACACATACAAATATTGATATGTAAAAAAAATTAATTTGTAAGTGTTAAGTACTGTTACATATATTAAAATATCAAGAAAATAAAAATGCTCCACCACACAACACCACCACCACCACATATAAAAAATAATAAAAATGGCAAAAAAAAATAATAATTATATCCATAACACTACAAGTTAACAACTTAATAAAAAGAAGTGTAATTCATTTACTTAATAATTTCAAACTACATTAGGACCCCGAAAAATACTTGATGACATGTTCCACAACGTATGGGGAGGTGAAGAAGGTCAGACACTTTCATAGATTTCACCTATCCCAAAGTTCAAACACTTTCATACTTCATGATGTGTTAAAAATGGGGTATGAGGAGGATGGTGCTTACTTCTACTTCGATTGCGGTGGGACCGGGACAAGGCGGTTGTGTGGGAGTTCATTTTGACTGTGTGTATACATCCCTATACAATAAACCATTTGGATGATATATAAGAAACAAATTAAGAGTGACATATTTTTTGAAAATGAATGCGAAGCAGGCATACGAGAGCATCCTTACAAAATATTAACAAGCTAGTGTGGTTATGTTCCATAGCAATAAAGTCACTATCAAAGATTATTTTATTAACTATTTTCCCACCCCTAGAATTGAACATATGTAATATCAAATATATATATATATATATATATATATATATATTACAAAATGAGAAACAAAATGGCTAAATGTACTGAAATCCAACTTGATACAAAACGTATCAATAAATATGTAATAATATACACGCATAAGGCTGTATTTTTTTTTTGAACTTTCGATTTTTTCAAATTTCGATCCGATTTGGGAATAATTTTTTATTTTTCGATTTTCGATTTTTCGATTTGTGAAATTTCTGAAAAAAATTGGATCGAACATCAGAATTTTTTTCAAATTTCGAATTTTCGATTTTTGCCGATCCAAATTCTCGAAAATTTATTCGATCCGAATTTTCAAAATATATTCTGATTTATTTTTCGATTATATTTGTCGAACATTAGAGTTTAAAAAGAAAATATACTCTATTTTATTTTCTGAATATAAACAATGTGCTCTGCATTAGAGAAAGCCTTATCACTTTCACCTAAAACAAAGAACCTCTCACTTCATACCTCTCTTCTCTCTCTCACTCAATCGGACTCCATACCGCTCTTTTGTCTCTCACTCGGACTCCATACCAGGTACGTATGAAAACCACATCTTCAACCTTATGGATCTGAAGTTCACACCTCTCTTCTCTCTCTCACTCGGTCTGAAGTTTTTTATGGATCTGAAGTTTTTTTCCATCGATTTGAACAGATCTGAACGTGGAAGTTTCCTTAATAGATCTGAACATATACTTTTCATATATTGTTCCATTTTATGAACAGATACCTTGGAAGTTTTAACAGATATGAACATGGAAGTTCGTCTTTGACATGGATGTAAATAAAAATGTTTCGATTTTTCGCAAAAACAGCTGAATTTTCAAATTTTGTCAAAAATTATTTTTTCCCGAATTTTCCAAAAATTTCGAAATAGAAAAAAAAATCAAAGAAAAATTGAATTCGTCTTCAGCACGCCGATGTTTTTGTCGAAAATTACGGAAAGTTTTTCCGAAGTATGCTTTTTCAATCCGATCCGGCCGAAACACAGCCCTATACACCCATGAAGAATGCCCATGTAACAAAAAAGGTTTTACAATACATTCTTTTAGCACGATATCATTGCATGCCTACAAAATTTATAACAGTTTCCTAGCCTAAGCGATAGCATTGTAAAGAAGCACAAGCTCTTTTTTTTCTGTTATGATCATAACTCGTTCTAACCCCAAAGTAATATTATCCCTTAATATTTAATACACTAGCTTCTAGATGTGAACTAAAAATATGTAGATGTTAGTTTTGAGCTGGCACACATGGTTGTGGTTATACAACTATCACGCATGGATGTTCTTGTTAAATTGGAACACACGACCTCCAAACTATTTCCTTCCCCACATCCATTAGAGTAATGCCTTTAGAAACCAATTCACTCCTTAGTCGATCATCTCTATAGAAATCTTGTTTTTTTCCTTATTGATGATCTTTCATCAATCGGATGTAATATGTACATTATGGATATAAGTACTTTAAGAATTACCAATTTTAGTCCACACATAATTATCATCGAATCTTATAAACGTGATACCTTAAGACTTCGTATTAAAAATATAGTGCACAAGAAACCAATGTGAGTCTCCAAAATGAATAAACAAGAATATAACTATTACTTACTAATATCCTGACAGATAACTTTTCTGCTTTGAGTGCTATTATTGAGCTACCATAAATTGCCTTATCAACATTGGTTGCCTCCAAGACCTATAAGAAATAGCACACTGATAAACAAATGGATGAGAGAAGTTACATATTTATTATTTTGCTAAAAAAAATTATTATGATATAACATCGTGATTATTTATTGACCGTTCAATGTTTAAACTTTAGAATCTAAGTATTATTCTTTAGGAGTTTTGTGGATTTCTTTGGTCTGAGTAGATACGTTAGGAGTTTTGTAAGTAAGTTGTCTTGTTAAACTCTCTAAAGTGCTGAAAAAAATATTTTGCCTTGAAAAGCGATTTTTTCTCATATATGTGTGTTTGCATGTGTAGTTAATTTTCTGTGATTGAAAATTTGATTGTACACACACCATATTTAATTAAAGATTAAAATTCTATAAAAATTGAATTGTTTGTTTGGGGCATTTAATTAAATAAGTTAATCCATTAGATCGTGCGCATTCTCAAAATGGCATCAAAGCATTTTGCACTAATCTATCATGTGATACTGATTTTTCAAAGAGTTTTTTTTTTTTGCTGATACTAGTTCTTACAAATTGTTACCAAAGAAGGCTACACAAAAATATTGTGTGATCGTTTTCCACAAAAAAAAATTCTTTCATATTAATTGTTTTTGAAAAATTTGTTGATCTTGAAAAGGACTGATTTTAATGGATAAGTTGTATAATCGAATGCTCATTTTTCAGGTACCAACAATGCATATTGAAAAGTAAGAACGAGGTCAACAATGAAAGCCATTGATGAACACGTTTGGTTAGTTGATGACCGAGGGTGGACTCCACCCACAGTCACGGTAGACAATGTCGTTGGCCCTAAACATGTCTCTCAAGTAACAGAGAATGACTTTAAATGGAGTAATTTTAACTCTCGTGGTTTAAGTACTATTTCTGGAACCATCATTCCTGACGAGTTTCGTCGTATTATAACGTGCACCACGTCTAAAGAAGCTTGGGATACATTCTAGCTCACACACGTGGGAACCAATTTTGTAAAGGCATCCAAGCTACAAAATTTGACTACCCAATTTAAGACCATTACCATGCTAGAGTCGAAGTTTTTTTATGAGTTTTATGCATATATGTTGGACATTGTTAATTCTAGTTTTAATTTGTGTGAGAAAATTCCTGAGACGAGAGTTGTTAAGAAAATTTTGAGTTCGCTCCATGCTTGTTTTATTCCTAAGGTTATCGTGTGAATTCGTTAGGGATCCCAGACACTCTTAGGTTTGAAGAACTTGTAGGAGATCTTCAAACATATGAGGTTTATATGTTCCTTAAAACCATTAAACCTAAGGAAATAGGGATTTCTTGAAAGACTTAAACTAAGAAAAGAAGAAAGAAAAAGTTTGTGAGTTTGAATCTGAGGTTGATTTTAGTTGTGATGACTTGGCCCTTTTGCAAAAAAATTCAAAAAGTTTCTCAAATTTTTCGAAGAAAATTCTTCCAAATAAAAGATTTTTGATAAAAATAAAAATAAAATGAGGGTACGAGCGGGGGAGAGAAAGAGGAAGAGATAAGGTGTTATAAGTGAAAGGGGAAAGGGCACATGGCACATGAGTATCCCACTAGACTTAAGAGAAAGGGCAAAAAAGTTGTGAATAAGGATTATCCTATTGTGAGAGATATTATTCTCAACTTATAAATTTAATTATTATTAATTAAATTATTTTTATACTTTCCTAGTGTTAATGGTAGTATAAAACCTTTAGAATCAAGGATTATCTTCTGAGCTTTATTTATGAAGTAATAAATCAATTAAATTCTAGCAACATTCTATGTTGATTCGGTACCTGAACTAGACACTATACTTAAAAAGACAAGTGTAGTTAAAGTTTAGATTTTTGACTTGAGAGTTGAACCGATATCAACGAGTACAATCTTTACACGAATGCTCGATTTTCCTCAATCCGGGAGCATTTTATCTTAGGGAGAAATGAAGAACAAGATCTCTTGGACATATGTTCGATGTAATATTTTTTTATTAACTAGTTTTTTCCCAACTATTTTTTATAAATTTCTCCAAAGGAGCAGAGATTGCATAAATAAAATTAAAATATTGGGTGAGTGAGACAACCACCATGACATACAAACAAAAGCCTAAGAGACAAAAATAGAATAAAAGATAATGTCCGATAAAATGTCTTTACATACAAGAGATGACAAAAATAAGCCAAAAAGATTTTAAAAGGAACATGATCCTCCTATCTAGGCCATAAATGAGGTGAGAGATTAACCCGTAATCTTAAAAAAAACTATAAAAAATAAAGAACTCAATTGTTTACTCTTTTTTATTTTTGCACGAACTTCTGGAAGGTTAAATTTCCATTAATTATGGAACATTACTATCTCCATATTTTTTAGCTTCTGCCAGCGAATGAGCCATTTAAGCGTCAGCTACAATTGAGTTTCCACATTCATCATGAAATTTTTGAAGATCATGTTCAATAGAAATTTTTGCATCTGTCACTCTAAAATCTCGAGATCCTCAATTTTTTATTGACTTTTACTCAGGTTGATGTTGTTGTTCTCTCTTTAGTGGACTTTTTAGGCTTTGTTAAAATATTAATTGCTAGATATGGAAGAACTATAATATAAATTATCCACGAAATATTTTATATTATGATCATGAGTCTGTGAATTGGTATTGGATCCTTGTCTTTATCACTCAGGTATTCTTCCCATCTAGAACTATTTTCAAAAGGAATTGGTATTAGAGAACCCCCATCCCCGGCCACCATCCGGGCCTTCCTTAGAAAAAATGTTATAAGATATAACTGGACCATACAGTACATCCATGATAGACTCACTCTATGAGTACTAAATACTGATCCCTAATCATACACCAAATGAGTTGTTATAGCAATTGAATACTGTATATGTCATTATTACAATGGTGTGTACAACGTTTATTGCAATGCCATATCATTTAGGAGAGGATTTAGAACATACTAGCATGTAAGCCGCGCGATGCGCTAGCGTATATGTGTAAAACAGAATATATTTGAATTTTCATAGTTAATGTAATTAATAAAATTGAAATGACGGATGATGTAGCATAATAGAAATTTAAATGCGTAAGTAAAAGAGGAAATTCAATATATTGAATTAAGTTGAACACATAATGCATTATTTATTGAAATGATAAAACGTAATTAGTAAATAAAAAATGACAATGTCATTATGATAAAAGAGATTGAAATTGTTCTTGTCTTGAGCATTAAATGAAAAAGACAATGTCATGATGATTCCAAAGAGAGAATGTTCGGCAATCCCTAAGGTTGTAACTCCCTCGATCCTTGAATTGTATTCCTTTACCCCTGCAAATTAACGAAATGTAGGTTTAATAAATGTAGTTTATTTAGAAAGTAATATAATGTAAAAATGGATATAAATTAATGTAATTAAACTTATATAATTATACTTAAAAGATTTGATTCTCTTTGAAGATCTTATGTGGTTGTCATCATCGCTATTTGTCGCAACACTTTCATGAATGGATAGGTTAGCGTCCTGCATTTGCATATTTCTTATTCACAGGAAACTAAAAATTAGAATACTACTTCTTTCGATAACACAGACAAAATGAAAAGAATTATCATAAAAATGGACATGTATAAGTAGCTATTCAACTCAACTGAATATGCATTGACCAGTATTTAAAATAGTCCAAGGAATTCCAACAGTATAAGGAAAAACATGATATGTCAAGTTATTACACAACAGTTTCCCATTCCATGAATTATAATTTCAGTTTTTGAAATGCAAAGCCCTAGTGCTAATCAATTGTAGAGGGGGCATTATGACCAGTTCGTTCTTGAATTGACTTATTCCCGATCCATTTGTAAAAGCAGAAATTCACATCTCCACCCCCAATTGTCCATGGAAACATTTTAATTATGTGCCTTTTCTAGTTTCAAACCTTACCTGGAGCATAATGTACCGAAAACAGCATAAGAAGGACAATGCTGATAAATCTGTTAGGAAGTAGTGAAATGAGATGTAGGTCAGTTTGTCCCTCAAATGTTGTTGAGATGTTATGCAGAGCCTTTTGTAGAGAAGGCGTTGAACAATTAGGTAATAATCTAATAATTAAATGCATTGTAGGGGGTACTGAATAACATTTGTAGAAAATGTGAATGACATATAAGTTAATGGTAAAATTAACACTTCACAAATCCAAAATTTGTAGAAAATCTGAATCCTGGCAAGTCAGACCCTATATTTAGGAAGGGAAGGCTGCATACATTGTCCCAACCCAACGGTGCCCAAAAACTATCAAGTTAATAATTTTGTAGCTAAATTTTTTTTCAGTAAACGATTATATATACGTGCATATAACATACATATATTCATGACATTTTATTTTGAAATTGATATAAAAGGTAGAGGATAAAACTTATCAATAATTTCAATAGGAAGGTCAAATAAACCTTTGTTGATGGAAAAAAATGGTGAGTCAGGCGTCATGAAATGATGATGACAATGAGCGACACCAAATAATGATGTTTTGCTTCTGAGGATGATTTCACTGTGGAAAAAATAAGGAACCAGCTGCTACAAAATCTACTTCAGAAGGCTGTTGAAGGCCCTAATGTGTTAGATGACGGGGAGCAAGGTGTTTTGCAGCTGCTCTTCGTTAGGAATGGGCTATAGCATCCACAATAGTTGGGGCTGTTAAAGACAGGCTCTCTGGGAACATTTTTAACTGAGTGAGGTCAATGCAGTCTATATATCTTATTCAAATTTACAAATACCTTAACGAAATTAACAATTACATTCCCGAAATTCACATATACATTGGGATGGTGTAGGACACTGCGCGTCCCAAATAGTTCCAACCAAATACATTTTTTATTGTATTAGTCCAAAAAAATAGGCTTGATTCAATGGAAATGTCCACAAATAAGTATGCAAGAATGGCATTAACAATACGTTCAGTAGATATTTATGAGTTAAAAATTTAGTGTAAAATGTACATACCCGAGCATTTTTATCTAGAAAGGAAATATTCCAAACAAAGTTTGAGCGATTTTGTTTTGTATGTTTAGTCTGAGTTGAGTCTTTTCCCGCAAAAAATGACTCGGTCCTTAGAGAGCCATGTCAGTAAACTTTGTGTGTCTCTAACACGGAGTAGTCACAAAAAATGACTCGATTCTTAGAGAGTCATGCAAATCAGAACTGCCCATTTTTTCTTCTTTTTTGATTCTTTTTGCATGTTTTTTTTTTATGTGCGCGCAAGAGAGAGAGAGAGAGATTCAACCACCCCTTAGAATCTTGTGGGGTGGCAACTTTGATGTATTCACATCCCTCAATGCATACACAATACATACATAGTTACACAAGGTTGCAAGTTGCAACCAACACATTTGACAAATTCCCTTGGTACTCACCCCACCTCCCCCCCTCTTCTCTCCAAAAAATACATAATCCCGATGATTTGCGGTGAGAAATTAAATAAATATAAGAAAAATCGATAATTTGAACTGATTACACTAGAATGAAAAAATCGAAAGAAAAAATTATAATTGATACAAATTGGGAGAAAGAGGTCATAAACTTAATTTAGTTCTCCACATCTCTCCAATGACCTTCCTCGGTGCTGGATCATCCGGTCCTTTGTCCCGTTGACCCGACGTGAAGTATAACCATCCGTTCCAAAACCCTACCAGCGTGGTTTTCACACAGTAAGGAAGTTTCCCCACTACTGACCATTTCTGACTATGTTGTTGTATCCCTACCACCTGAGTAGCTACATTTTTTGCAAATGTGAATAAGTAATTAGATGCACTAGTATATTTCCTATTTGTTTTACTATTAGTTCATAGTGGGTAACTTTTTCATTTATTTGTACAAAAATCAAATCTTATTAGTTCTCTGAATCACTAGACAAATTATCATAAGTATAAGAACTGCTGTACAACAAAATTTGGCAACAAAATCAGGAAAAAAAAGTTAAATCACTAGCTGCTCAATGTTTTCTGAACACACCAGTGAATATAAACTAATACGATGCATCTGGGTTAAAATTTAAGAATTTATGGCTCCGTTTGTCAAAAATGTTAAGCTGAAAAATGATTCCAGGAAACAGGGCCGGCCCTGGCCATGTGCCAGGTGGGCAGTGGCACAGGACCCATTCTAGAATAAGTACCAGTATGTGTATTTTAGGGGTCCAAAAATATTTTATGAAAAAATATTTTTTTTAAATGAGTTTAGTTTTTTAGGGGCCCATTATTTCAACTATTCAAAAAAAAGAATGATTCAACTTTCCAAAAATATCTCACCCAACTCATTTAAGATTAATATTTTTTTTGGAGCCATTTTTTCAAATACCCACAAAATCTTTTTGGTTCCCTCTCTCTTTCTTTTGCACGCCGGCCCACTCTCTCCCACTCTCCCTCTCTCCTCTCTCCTTACGTCCCTCTCTCTGTCTCAACAGTGCAAGCTTTCTTTTTTCATTTTTGTAGAAGCCTAGTTTGGATTGGATTGGAGGTTGTCCTATCCTAATAGTCTACTCTACCCAAAAGGTGTATGTTGCATTTGCAACTTGTTTTCTTTTGCAGCAAAAGGCAAAGGTAAAGATGGGATACTTTTTTTAATTTATTATTTTTTTGAACATATGCTAATCTTTTTTATTACTATATTTTTTTAATAATCTATTTTTTTTAAATTCATCAATGTCTTACTAATCTGTTTTTTATGTAATTAATTTTTTTTATCAGGTTGTTTCTTTCTACATTAATCAAGTCGATGAAATTGGAGAGGGAATAAAAGGCTCAAACTAGGTGACATTTTTCCATATTTTTTATATTCAATCAATTGAGATATTTCTAGAGCAAAATTATCTATTAGATTCGTTGTTAATTGCGTGTTCTATTTTTATTTATAAATTTATAATTTTTAGAAATGTTACCAAAAAAAACAAGCATCCGGATATCAAAAACGGAAAAAACAAAAAAAGAATAGAAGAGGTGACACAATCTTTTAAGGGAGGGCTTGATAAATTTAGTATTAAAGAGCAACAAAATATAAATTATGTTAATGAAAATACAAGTCAATCAGAAGAATTAGAAAATAGTGCAAATAACAAAAATGAAACAGTGAATAATGTAAGTCCTATGAAAAATGATGAAAATGAATTGTTGGAGGATGAACAACCTAGTAACACGATTGATAATTTTGATCCATGAAATTGGGATAATCTTGATATAAAATCTAGAGACAGTGTGGTAGAAAAGGGTCCACTAAGAGATCTATCTTTGGAAAAAGGCCCTAAAGATAAATTATCTAGATGTTTTTCTTCACTACATTACACCCGTTTTTTAACAAATGGGGATAAGGAGGATAGGACATTGCTCGTGTATCGAAGGATGCGGGTATAGTTTTTTGCTTTTGTTGTAAATTGTTTAAAAAAGGCCACAAAAGAGGTGGTCAATTAGTAAATGAAGGATATAATGATTGGGGGCATCTCAGTTTTAGACTTAAAGAACATGAAACAAGTAATGAACATCTCAATAACATGATTGCTTGGTTTGATTTGCGTACTAGATTGGAGAAAAATGAAACAACTGATAAACATATACAAGACCGTATTAACAAAGAAAGAGAACATTGGAAAGGAATCTTAGAAAGAATAATTTCTCTTGTGCAATATTTATCTAAAAATAATTTGGGATTTCGTGGAACAAATGAGAGCCTTTATTGAAAACGGGAAAATTCATCATCATTATCTTGGCCATAAAATTCAAAATGAGTTGATACTTATGTCACAGTCTTAATTTAACATATTGTGAGATGGAAAATTCCTATGGTAAAGCAAAGGATTTCTTTGAGATTGTACAATCCATTTATAAACTATTTGCTAATTCTACAAAACGTTGGAAGATTTTAAAAGATAATGTTAAAATAAGTGTAAAGTCATTACCAGCTACACATTGGGAAAGTCGCATTGAAGCTATTAAAGCTATTAGATTTCAAGCTCCGGATTTAAGAGAAGCTTTACTAAAAGTTGGAGATACTGATAATGAATTAGACATACGAATTCAAGCCAAATCATTAGAAGAAAATTATATTGGAAAATATGAATTTTTATTATCCATGATTATTTGGTATGAAATATTACATGCAGTTAATTTGGTTAGCAAAAACTTACAATCTAAAGACATGCTTATTGATATTGCAATTGAATAAGTAGGAGGGTTGATTACTTTTTTTTTAAAATATAGAGAAACTGGGTTAATAAATGCGATAAATACTGCTAAAAAAATTGTATTGAAATGAAAATTGATCATATTTTTAGTGTAATGCGTCAAATTCGTAGGAAGAGACGTTTTGATGAGACTGCAAATGAGGAGAATACACAATCACCCAAAGACTCTTTTAGAATTAATTATTTTGTACGTATAGTAGATGAAGCTATTGGGTCATTAGAAAGGAGGTTTGATCAATTCAAAGAATACGAAAAAAAAATGGATTTTTATTTTGTTCTGAGAAGTTAAATTCCATAGATGATACCAAATTGAAAAAATATTGTGATAATCTCGAAACAATTTTAAAACATGAAACTTATTCTGATCTTGATGGGAAAGATTTATTTTGAAGAACTTAAAGTTTTGTGAGATATATTACCAAAAGAAACAAAAACGACAATTGAGATACTAAATTTCTTAAAAAAACTTAATTGTTTTCCAAATTCATTTTTTGCTTATAAAATTCTATTGACCATACCTGTTACAGTCGCATCTACGGAAGGAAGTTTTTCAAAATTAAAATTATTAAAAAATTACTTACGATCAACTATGTAACAAGAAAGGTTAAACGGCTTAGCCTTGTTATCTATTGAACATGAATTGCTTGATAAACTAGATTGTAAAACTTTAATTAGTGATTTTGCAATTCGAAATGCTAGAAGAACAATTTTTCAAAGAGTTTTTAGGTATTTAATACTTTTGTACAATATTTTTTTGGAAGGGCCCTAAATTGAGTATCGCACTGGGTACTACAAATCTCAGGACCGACCCTGCCAGGAAAGTGAAGTCAAGAAAAAGGAAAGTTATTTTCTTATTTCAATAAATAAAAAATAAAAAAATCTATACATATAGTTATAAATTTACAATAAACAAAAGTATTATATATTTCTTACTTCAATCACCAAAAAGTATGATTTATATAATAAACATCCATTTAACTCGAACATTACTAAATATGAATAAAAAATTATAAACATTTAATTGGTAAACATATTAATATATAGTATATTACTATGAATATTTATTCATAAATATTTTATTACTAGTTGTAACAACAGTAATAATAATAATAATAATAATAATAATAATAATAATAGTAAAAGTAAAAATAGTAGTAATAATAATTTACATGGTCGGGTTCCATGAAATTTCCTGTAAAATCCTAGGGCTTTGGTACGATGTGTTTTGTGGGAAAGATTTCCTCCAGAAAAATTTAAGGACCATTTACCCACAACTTTCTTACTAACCAAACACAACAAAACATGCAGGAAACTTCACTTTTCCTTTCCTTTCCATACAAACAAACACAACATATATGCCCTAAATAGCCAATGTAATAAGCGAACAATCGCAATTTGATGGGAATTAGGATTTATTGTTATTTTCCTTTTATTTTTGTCTTTTAATTAGTTTCCAAGCATGTTTGGGACTAATATGTTATTTTAGTGATTAGTTGCCCTTTTTAGTCATTTTGGGTATTAGCTTGATTAGTAAGTTAACTTCTCCTATAAATATGCCCATTGGCCCTCATTTGTACTTAACCTTGAATATTGAGAATTGAGAATAGAAAGAGAAATAAGCCCATTTCATTTCTTTAGTTTAGTTGTTGTTATTGTTGTGTAGTGTAACTGTTTTGTAGATAACTTCTTCTTTTTACGCTTCCGCACCCTAGATTACATCAATGGTATCAGAGCTCGGTTTGTTTCTGGAATAAAAAATGTATATCGAAGATTGGGATTCGGGCTGGGTTCGTCGGAGTGACTCACGACCCCTCTACGAAACCCTAAAATGCAGTTTTGAAAGTCGGAAGATATCGCTGTTACAGCAGCTCCAGGGGTTGATTTCCCATCCGATCATTATGACAAACCCTCGGCAGTAAACCCTAGGCATGTTGAAGCCACCACGAATCTTGCCGAAGTGCAGGAGGTGTTATCGCCAAACACAGATAATAGGTACGGCCTTGTTTTTTATCCCAACAGCAGTAGCCACTCAATCCACCGGCAAAAGGGCAAGGATTCCATCGTTGGACTAACCAAAATTTCTCCCGAGGTATCCGCCATCCAGATCCAGGCGACTCTACCACCGAACGAATCCATTTCAGCCCGACTACAACCGACAACCCAATTCTAAGGAATTAAATCATTATCGACCTCCGATCAACCTAAGAAATCCACCGGAATTTGAAGAACCAACCCCGATCAAATCAAGAACAATCGAAAGTTCAGGAAGATCTTATAACCCTAATCAAGATTCATGACCAACTACTTCCACCCAATCCAAGATCATTTCTAATGTAAACCCTAGCCAAATTCAACAAAAAAAAAAAAAATTAATTCCCAACCCTATTTACCCTAAAACCCCAACCCTAATAGATATTCATATTCAACCCCGACAACCTCCCACCACATCACAAACCCTAATCAAACTTTCCAACCACCCGAACCTCTACAGCACACTAAACCCGTACCAATTTTTTAAAATTACAATTCAGACCCTGAATTTTCTAAAAATTACAAACCCTATGATTTAATCCCTCCCCCACTCGAAGAACACCTTTCTTCCAAATTACCATGGGATGGTACCAAATACGGGCTCGATATGAATGCATGTGCCGATTTTTACAAGGTAAGTTGTGCCGTCATCAAAAAACTCCAAAGTCTTCTACATTCTTGGGCCGTGAAGGATTCATATCTATCTCAAAAGCTTCACACATTCGCGTATAGTGCTTACCCCATCGGAGAGTATGAAATGTATCGTCAACACCTAAATAGGTGTCGAGCCGAGTATCTTGAGATGGAAATGGAGATGGCACGTGAACAATGGGTACGTGCATGAGCGAGACATTTGGTCCTATATTTCGAGTATTTATCCACCGATGCTCCTCCTACTGCATCTGATGTCATTCCCGCGTACACCGATGATACTATCTCTTCGATTATGCTTTAAGAGAATGTCCCTAATGTTGTTGAGACCCCGATAATGCTTGATAGTGACTATGAGTTCCTTCCTTGTGACTTTATTCCCATATTCGAGGAGGATGGGTGGATCACTCGTACTCGATATAGGGATTTGGCTGCATTCGAGATTGTGGACTTCATTCCTATCTTTCGGGTAGAAGATGATGGGTACTTTCTATGTGAGTTTTTTGATTTATTTGTTGACGATGGTTGGGAGGCTCACATTCACTATCGCGCGATGGAAATATTTGATTTGATGGATTTCTTTTCAATTTTTGGTCACAATGATGAGTTTTGTGATGATGGTTTGGTAGTCGTTTCCTTTGAGGAGTATATGTTGCGTAGGGTGATCACGATTGGTGTGGGATTTGTGGACTCATTTGGGGTTACTTATGAGGGGCTCTCCATGACTCATTTACATATTTTGACGCCGAAACCCCCGGTCATGGGCGATCTATCGAGCCCCTTGGAAAATCGGAGATGACAGGGGGCCTCGGTACTGGCTGCAAACCCCAAACCTGTCAGCAAATCCCTTGGTCCCGCACTTCTAAAGAAACCCGAAGCCCTCGGCGACGTTCAAAATTCAGAGCACCACTGACAAAAATCCAAGCCTGAACCCATCAGTGGTCAAGTTCATGAAGATCTTGGAAGAAAATTCGAGTCACTCGGCCAACTCGGCGGAAACTCCCAATTCAGAAATACTGAATACCTCGGCGGTGCAATCAGTGTCCAAAATCTTGAAACCATCGGCCGGAAATCACATCCCGCCTCCCTCAGAGATGCTGAACCACTCGGCAATGTCAGCGCTCCTAAACCTTCAGCGGCAGACCTCCAGACTTACTTAGCCCTGGAGAAAAATCTGAATTCCTCGGAATTCTTATTACTAGCCACTCGAACTTTACCCGAACTGACCCCATCAACCTCCTCAGAAATTTTGAATACCCCAGTGGAACCACCTTACCCGAGCCTTACAACACCCTTACTCGCAGCATTCAAACCCCTGACCCGCGTTCGTTTCTCCATCCACTCCTATATATGTCGCCACCGCACCATACAACTTCTCACCACGACATATCTTTACTCTATATCGATTCCACTTCCTCTTCTGATGCCGGGAGTACTCATCATAGAATTTTTTAGTGGATTCCCCCACCCGACGCCCATCGCCCCATTCCACTACGGGACCGTCAATGCTTCTATTATGGAGAGCGTTGTCCCTTAATTGGCACGTGTCCCCACTATCAGCGCGGTCCCCGGGCACCTCCCATGTCCCCACATGATCATCCTCCTCACCCACCACCTGTACAGATGCCATCAGTCTCAATTGCTTATGTTGCACCTGCACCAGGTGATGTGATGGGCCTGAAAGCTCATCGGGATGGAGACCCACTCTCATTAGCACTCCAGTTACTTTCACGGAGTCTCCATGGGGATATCCACATAGATATTCCTATGTTCAATGGTAGATTATCCCCGGATGATATGACCGATTGGCTCGCTGCTATGGAGACAGTTTTCGATTACAAGCGGGTTTAGGGTCGTTCATGTGTTCTTCTAGCTGCCACCAAATTTCAGGATTTTGCTCGAGTTTGGTGGAATGACCTTTGCTATCGTAGGACGGCTGCCGGACTCTCACATCTAGGACTGGCTCGATCTCAAGACCGCTCTTCAGGCCTCCTTTATATCCCCGACATACGAGTGAGACCTCTTTACGCGCATTCAGTCTCTCCAGTAGGATACGTCTTTGGTAGTAGAGTATACGGAGCAGTTCCAGCTCCTCTGCACTAGAGCTCGCCTGCCCGAAATTGAGGATCAGCGGATCAACCGCTATATTCTGGGACTCCCGCCACATTCCCCGCGACCTTGGATTGAGAGAGATACCGACCTTTTTGAAGGCGGTAGAGTATGCTACCAAGGTCGAGACCTATTATGCAGCCCTGGCAGCTCCTCCAGCATCCCGACCTCCAGCTTCCTTGAGTTTTTCTACCCCTGGAGCTTCAACCTCGACATCTTCTGCCACTACTCCAGTTACCACCACTTCCACTGTGACCCATATAGGCCCTCCCATATTTCGGTGCTTTAATTGCAGCACCGTGGGACACCGAGCTTCAGATTGCCCTTTGCTACGTCGTCGGGCCTTGTAAGTGATGGATCAGTCACCATGGTATCTCGATGAGATCGAGCATCCTCCTGGCCATGCATTTATTACAGTTTTGAAGGGTGACTGTTGGTCTTCCCCTTTGAGTTCGTGGACGAACTCTTTTTGAGGGGAAGAGAGTGATGGGGATCCATTTTATTTTCATTGTATTTTCTATTTTTAGTTCTTTTTAGGCCTTTTCTTTCCTTAATTAGTTTCCAAGCATGTTTAGGACTAATTAGGCATTCTTTTATTTCTTAGTTAGCCCTTTAGTCATTTTAGCTATTACTTGATTAGCAAGTAATATCTTTCATATAAATAGCTTTTGTATTCTCATTTTATATTCATTCTCCATTCTTGAAATATAAGAGCTCTTTTATTTCTCTCTCTAGAAATCATATTGTCTTGATTTTTAGGTCATCATTTGTGGTCTCTTCAAAGATATTTTGTGAGTCGTTATGCGGGACGCTTCAAGGGACGACTTCCCTTTCAAGTAGGGGATCCGCGGATGATGCCCTAACACACTTTCTTCACTCGGGACGAGCTCTCTCAAGTAGGGGAGAATTATGGGAATTAGGGTTTATTGTTATTTTCCCTTTGTTTTTGTCTTTTAATTAGTTTCCAAGCATATTTGAGACTAATATGTCATTTTAGTTATTTGTTGCCTTTTTTAGTCATTTTGGGTATTAGCTTGATCAGCAAGCTAGCTTCTCCTATAAATAGGCCCCTTGATCCTCATTTGTACTTAACCTTGAATATTGAAAATAAAATGAGAAAGAAACCCATTTAATTTCTTTAGTTTAGTTGTTGTCGTGTTGTAGTGTAATTGTTGTGTAGTTAATTGTTGTGTAGATAACTTCTTCTATTTACACTTCCGCACCCTAGATTACAACACAATTCGTTGTTTAAATCAAGACATAGGGATGCGTTTGGTTACAAAGTTGGAAAAAGAAGGAAAAATGAGACGAGTGTATTGGTGAAATAGTATCTTACTTTCCATATTTTCATGAAATCTCTTATTTGAAAACGAGTATGGATCCTACAGAAAAATGGAAAATTAAGAGAACATTTAACCAAACAACACGTCTATTCTTTCACTATTTTCCAATGTTTCATAAAACTAAAGCATTTTTCAATCTTTCTCCAACTTTGTAATCAAACAACCCTAATGACACCCTAATGAAAGGAAGTTGTGTTCAAGAAGGTAGCAGCAAGCTCAATAATAGCAGCCAAATATTGAAAGTAAAAGAATATATACATGTGAGGACGTGCGACAGACCTAAAGTACAAGCTCATTTCCAGTCTATAGAACGCATTGAAGACAAATAAATAAATGAATAAATCCCATACCAGTGTATCTAACTGAAACTGTAAGATTTCGCCAACCAGTGTCATCTTTTTTGTCACAGGGTGCTTATCTGTTGTGCCTCCAACAATAACAATAGACTTGTTCACAACTACCCAAGCAAACTCAGGCTTTGGCATAGGAGGTAAAACCTTCCACTTCATCTCATCATCTAGCATATAAACATCATCGTATACAACCTGTAACATTCAAATTTTATAGTCTGAATCAAATCACAATGAAGTCCACGTATATCTATAATGTTTTTCCATATGCTGCTGCAACAAGAATTTGAAATTTTCTGGTTTAGTACAAAACATAAATATCAAGAACCCTAACTCAACGTAAATTTGACTACTTAACACTCACAATCATTCACATTCTGTTTGACAAAAATCATCTAAAAGGAAGCAAACATAAAGTGTGTAACACAGTATCATCTATCTACATTTCAAAGCAACCTAGTATGACAAGAACGTGGCCTAATCATGACAACCCAGTAAAAATAAAACAGGTCCCAGTTTCAAGAGTGACCACAATTCATAAAGCCTACTAATATTGGAACTACTAATGTTTAATGAAAATAGTCATCAGATTGCCTCATTCCTGCGAGAGCACTTGAAAATAGGTGAACCGGGTTTGGCCATAAAACCACCCTCTTGACCACCAATTACATACAATCGATCATCAACCACGACACAAGCCCTAAATCAAATTAACATTTAGAAGTAAATCCGATTAGATTTATGCGTCAAAACAGAAACATTAAGCAGTAACATTGAATCAAATTATGGTTCTTTCCATTGGTCCCAATGGCAAGACCATGGAGTAGAGAAAAATTATGAGGCTTCATCTACTCCAGAACTGCAACAGTCCAGCATATAAGAGCTTCAACCTCCGCAAAATTAACATTGCTGTTGTAAACGCAAGAAAATATTATAATTTGCTGAACAACTGAGCCAGGTTCCCGAAGAAGCATTAATTGCTTTGTGCTATCACATAAATTATAAAATGGGAACACAAGTATTTAGGCCTTTTACACATTTGCCACCAGTCATAAGTGGTTTTTTTAGTAGTTGGTTTTGTAGTAACAAATATGGGTGATGTGTAATTAAAGAAATGAATTTGCATGAAAATAGTTGCGGTTAAAGGCTTATAGGCAGTTATGGGACTGATTACAATATTGGAAGAAAAAAAACATGGGATCAGTGGCAAATAAAACTATTGTAGTGAGACTAAAAATAGCAATAAGAAACCTATTGAGTACAGAATCAAAAAATTAATTCATCTTCACCAACTAAACATTTCCAACAAATTATATAGTGAAAACCTAAGATTAAAAGGAATATCATTGTAAAAATGTTAGATAAGAAGAATAACAGTAACATAACGAATTCTTATGTCGTCATGAAATTTATTAGAAACAATTACAGAAAGCAAATAATTCCCCTTCAACAACTAAATATTTCTAACAATTAAAATAGTGTTAAACCTAAGATTAAAAAGAATATCATTGTATAAATGTAAGATAAGAACTGGAACGGAGAGAATTCTTATTTCATCATACCAAAGTGTAATTTAAAGATGAACTTAATAAGAAACAATTACAGAAAGTTGAAAATCCGGGGTCTGCTGGGGTGAGCTTCTTGTAATAAGAAGTATTTCTAGATGATGAGCATTCTAGATTGTCACTAGCGAATGCAAAAAAAATTAGATCTAGCTATATTCTAATTCCAAAAGGCAGAATTGAACTATCAAGTGTTTTAAAATCTATTTGCATGCAAAAGTAATTCCACATACAAGAAAGTTCTGAAATTCAAACCAACATGGAGTAATAGAGAGAAATGAAATGGAAGAGGCAAGGAGAGACAATGTGACTCATAGGCCTGAAACTTATCCTTTAATAGGTTCATAGTTCTGAAATCTTTGACTTCCATGTCTCCTCATACATGCAAATTCCATAATGGATAACCAAATTGAGGATAAATTAGGTAATGATTTCCAACATAAAACAAGATTCTAGAACATTCAGGAAGCTGCACCAAATGCTATATTGACAAGTGTATAATCTATATTCCATTGTCAACCACCAATGGTGTAAATCATAGTTGTCATAATCTTACAATTCGCGATTGGATTCATACGATTCGATCCGATTCACATACTAATCGACATGAATCGGGAATGGAATCAGAGGGATTCCAAAAATCGGGATGAATTGGACAATTTGGGGGGCTAAATCATGAAACGCACCGATTCACGATTCAGGTGCGATTTATGTTTCTCGAAGGATGCTGGGTATTTTCAACCGACTTAAAGCTCATGCTCGTTTTTTTGTTCCTTTTAACATAACCCTAAAAAATGTTTTATTATTAAAATATTAAGAAGAAATTAGTACAAACTTAAGTTACCTTTTACGAAAGAGAGAATGGCTGAAACACATACTAGAACGAAACCTAAACTGCGTTCGAAGCTGCGATTTCCTCTATTTCATGTTGCGATCACTGTTCTAAAAAACCCGCCTAGGCTTGAGGCTTGGAAGAAACGCCTCGCCTTATGTTTTTCACGCCTTATTCTTGGTAAAACCCTTAAGGCGCATTTTTTTCTAAAAACAACAATGCTTTAGTGAAATAATATCGCCTTTTAAAGATTTTTTTTACAAACCAGACCATTATCTCATCCAAAATAATCAAATAGTACTTTAATTTGTAAATATTCAGACATATTTTTATGATATGTACAATTTTAGTTTTTTAATAGCCTTGTTATGGTTAAAAAATATTAAAATATATTAAGAAGGCCTAAACGCCTTTTGACGCCTTTTTACGTCAAGGCCCGCCTAGGCTTCTAAGGCTTAAGGCTTGGCCTCCACGCCTCGATCACGCCTCGCGTTTTTTAGAACCTTGCTTTTTTCTTTTCTTCTAACATGTTTGAAGCTAATCGAGAGAGGGAGGTAACTTTGCGTTCAATTGAAGCCAACAAATCTTGTGTAAGGATTTTATAAGTTATATTATATGGTATTATTATTATAATGTATTTTTTTTATAGTATTATGTTTACTCTTTATTTGTGTTATTATCTATGAAGCACGGACACTTCCCCAAAGACCGCATACGAGTGTCGGACACTCAAAGGACCTGGACACGCAAGGGACACGGCTTGGACGCGTGCAGGTGGCGTGTCGGGCTTAAAAGGTAATTAAAAATAGTCGGACACTCAAGGGACACGGCTGAGACACGCAAGGGACACGGCTGAGACACGTAAGGGACATGGCTGACTTAAATATATAATAACTTTAAAAAAAAGGGGGCAGGAAACATAATAAGTTATAAATATAAACGGGGTAAGTTTTTAATTTTAAAAACTTAACTTTCTTTTAACATTAGCAAAGCCACAACTATGTCACACTCTAAAACAAATCTAGGGTTTCTTATCTGTTGTATCTCAACAAACCCAGGACGATTTTATGTCACACTCTAAAACAAATCTAGGGTTTCTTTTCTTTTTCTCACCTGTTTATTTCCAGCTGTTTAATCTTTTTTTTAATCTCTGTTTAATACATTGCATTAGCCATATGCATTTTGATTGTTATTATTAGTATGGAATTTAGTATCATTGTGATAGCGCTTCATTGTGATAGCGCTGTAAACGGATATTCGAAAATCCGCATCCGTTCGATATCCGAATCCGAATTTGCGGATATATATCCGAAAATATGGAAACAGATACGAATATGGATACTCTATAAAAATATTCGAGAAAACGGATATGGATACGGATAGTACTAGTATCCGACACGGATAATCCGTATCCGATGTGGAGTATCCATTTTATCGGATATCCGTATCCGTTAAACATATGTTTAAAATATTACTAATAATATTAGTATTAGTATTACTAGTAAATAAATATTAAAAAAAACCTTAATCGTTTATTCCCCAAAAAAAAATAAACACATACTCCACTCCAAACAAAAACAACCTAAAGTTATTATTTTATTGGGTATATTATAAAATATCATGTATTATTATTTTATTGGGTATATTATCATAGAGTTATACTAAAGTTACAATACACCCTATATCACACAACATACACAGACTAAAGAACATATACTCCACTAAAAAAAAACTAACTAACTAACTTCGTTTCATTTCTCTTTCGTACAAAACAAGAGAAAAGAAACTCTCATGTGGTTGTTCGTTAGTTTTCTTAATTATAAATAAATGTAAGAGAGAAACAGAAAAGAATATAAGAGAGAAACATAATAGAATGTAAGAGAGAAATAGAAAAGTAAAGAGATGGTTTTGATTATGATGAGAACTGAAGTTAACAACATGTATATTATATACAAAATAAAAGTGTATACTTATGAAAATAAAAATATCAGTATGTTTTGAAGACAAAAGGTCCACGAGGTTATCATTTTCAATAAATTTGATTAATCTAAAAGGTGCATATTTATTTGTACTATCATGGAATGCGACTGTTATTTTTTTTGGATGGCTTTAAACTTATATGGTTGTAAAGTATGGATGAGTTTAAGCCATATTATCATTATGGAATGATACTATTATTATGGAATCCATAATTGTTGATATTAGGAGGCAGTAATTTTGTTATATATTTATTTGGATTGGATTGGATATTTTAATTGTTATTTTTTGCGATGGCTAAATAATGTAAACGGATACGGATATTATCCGAATCCGAGGTATCCGAGCGGATACGGATATGGATAGTTTTTTAACTATCCGGGCGGATACGGATACGGATACGAATAGTACATTCAGATAGCGGATACGGATATGGAAAACATGGTATCCGATCCGTATCCGTCCGTTTACCACCCCTACATTGTGATGTTTGATGTTTAGAATGGATTTAATACTCTTACTTCTTATATGTTTAATGTTGTTCTTAGTATTAATGTGATATTTCATATTTTTTATATATAAATATAATTATAAAAATATTTATTTAATACCGTGTCCCCGCCGTGTCGTGTCCTGATTTTTTTAGGTTTGCCGTGTCGGAGTGTCCGTGTCGTGTCGGACACGACACCCGTGTCCGTGCTACATAGGTTATTATAGTGTGTAATATATTGGTGTGTTTAAATTTGGACACTGTAGATGGCGGTGTTGTTAGAATTTGATCATAATTTGGACATGGAAGTTCATTTTAATAGTTATATTTTAATGAAATCATGTCTTACAACTGGTTTTAGGTCATAATATGTTTTATTACATATTCTTAATATGTTCTCTTTGCATTTATATATTATTTCCTACATATTCTACGTTTATACCGATTCTTACGATTCGATTCACGGTTCACGGTTCATGATTCATAAGGTTTTCGATTAACGATTTGACAACTATGGTGTAAATTAGAGCAAGCCACACCCACACTAATGACGTGAATGGGGTCTACCCTATTGAGGTTGTCTACCCAGCAGCTAGAAGAGAGGAAAATATACCTCTTTTTATTTTGTTATATCTTTTAGATTATCCTTTGAATATTAGGTTTAGCAATTAAAATCCTTACTCGGCTAGGCTTATCCCTTCGCCATCTCCAAGGCATTGGGAAAACTAGCATAATGCTATTTTGCACCAGTGCTTTTTACTATTTGAGAGAAAAATTCTCTCAAATTTGCCACTTAAATGTGGCAAACATAGGAGACGTGCGGCACTCCACTTAAGTGTCGCGCTAGTGTGCCAATTTTTTTTTATTTAATTCCATAGCCAATTAAAATTAAGAACAACTAGTCTATATATCCCAATTATACATGGATTTTGCTTGAATCCGAGAATTTACATGAATTTAAATTAATAACACAATTGACTAAATAATAATCCATAGCTTTTAACCATTAGAGAATTTTATAAAATTAGAGCATAAAACCTTTCACACTTTTTTAGGGGAAAAAAACACAACACTATCGAGGATGAGTTGATGTTTCTCCTCCAAATATGTGCATGCACGAGGTCGAAGTTGGAGTAGTTACAATTCACTTTTTTTCTTCCTTTCTTTCCATCACACATTCTTTTCTTAAGCAATTCTTAACTTCGCCTCCACTAAGTAATGCTTAATTTGAGCCTCCTCGGAACGGGATTGATCGAGGGAGTTCATGTGCGCGCTTTGGTTCACCACAAAGTCCAACATACTGGTGAAAGGGTTTACGTCGACCTTCCTATCTTCTTTTGCGGCATTTCTTTCGATTGGCCACTCAACTCTCAGTTAGGTCAATGCGGAAAGGTCATCGTCACCAACGATATGCCAACCATTGAATGCAAGTAACACTCCTCAGTGGGCATAGAGGATAAACTGAGCTCGAAGTGGGTGGATTCACTCCCACCCATGTTGATGAAGTCTTAATCTTCTTGTTTGGATTTAACCATGTTTGGAGCTCGTACCATTTTGAAGCACATCATAAATCAAAATTTCTCCTTCGTCTTCACCTTGTACGTCTGACAGGCGAGGAGAAGCACATCGTGATTGGTGTGACCGTTACTCAATCCCCACACGACTCTCCCGGCAATGACACCATATTCTCACAACCCATTTAATAATGACAAACCGCGTTAGAAGAGAACCCATTCGCCGATTTTTGCCACATAAGGTCTCAGCGTTAAATTTATCGGCAGTCTTTTCCCACGTGCCCAACCTCTTCTGATTCACGCCGTGAATATAAGTATTCACCCACAAAAAACATTTAAGCGCATCCTCGTTCTAGAAGAAAATTTTCTTTCGGTGGCTCCATGCACCCTTTTATGTTTCAATTTTCTGCGTTTGAGTTTCAAGACTTTCTTGATACTAGTCTTGGTAGGTTTATGAGTAGGATTCCATTGGTTTAGGAGACTTTTAAAAAAATTGAAAGTAGCTTGAGTT
This sequence comes from Sambucus nigra, assembly GCA_949130495.1. Lineage (NCBI taxonomy): Eukaryota > Viridiplantae > Streptophyta > Magnoliopsida > Dipsacales > Adoxaceae > Sambucus > Sambucus nigra. The sequence continues at coordinate 647,706,659 of OX422216.1, forward strand.
TGAGATTCAAATGAGTGGTGACAAATGTCAAATTTTAAAAGAACGCGTACAGTGTCGAAAAACTAGGTTAAACTGTCACGAAAAGTTCCCAACTACCTAAACCTCCGAAGCTTGTTCTGTTTTTCGGTTAAGCAAATAGCAAAGGGCAATACCCATGCCTTAAAGATGGTCTTGATCGGTGTCTAGCTTATGTTCTGCAATGAGGCCCTTGGCCACTCAATGTATTCAATGAGAGTTTGGTGATTATTTTCATGTGAACTTTACATCAGGTGGTATCAAAGCTACGCCAATTGTAGCTTGCACAACATGCCGCCAAAGAAGTTCGATTGCGTGCAGGAGGTTGTCATCCACTTGACGAATCAGATCCAAGGTTTGGTAGTGTTTCCCGCTCCACTAATCCCATCCCCTTTAATCACCGACATGGCCTTCCGCCGCAACCCATGGATCTCCATCGTTTCCGTTACCTCCAAGCACCTTTGCCACCAATGAGCAGTTTCGTCGTGAGCCAACAACACACCTCGCCCCATGGCGACCCACCACCAAATCTGCCAATACCCGCAGCCTTTGCCCCTTACATGGCATATGGCCCTGTTCCTTTTATTCCTTTGGCCTACAGCCAACCCTATTACGCATATCTGTCATACCTCCAACCACAAGCCAAACCGAACAATGTCATCCCTATGTTTATCAAATCACTTATTGTCGTCCTACTCCCGACCTTATGCCCCCTCACTCACCAAGTCGTGGGGCACCGACTGAGTGTCGGCCAAACCTCCAGCCCTCTTGTCGCTGATCCTCCACCCCAGGCCTCATTCAAAAACCCACCTTCGGCCTTGAACCACAACACCCTGGCTATGCCCCTAGAGTTTGGTCAAAATTTGGCCTAATCTTAGGGCCTATCCCGGGTTTCGTTCAACGTGTTTACCGAATAAAGCAATATACCATATATTAGAGCGACCTATGTTTAAGGTATCAGTAATACATGACCTACAATCGAGCCCAAACATTATAATGAATATTAGAAAAATAACTAGCAAGGACACAACACAACAAAGGGGGAACCTCCCCGGAATAGTCAGACATGATATTAACGATTGGAAACGACGCCAACTCCATGGAGCAGTTAACTTCATTATTAAAACCAAACTCGGCCTGGGCAACCACAATATAACAACTCTTTGGATTGTCCTCAACTTAACACCAAAATAAATCCCCCAATAGCTGACAAACTCCTAGTGCAACAAAAATGGGCATGGTGTGGAACCCATGTGACCAAACCTCCTTAAAATACGTGAACATATGAGACGCATCAAAAATCCTGCAACACATAAAAGTAATAAACCTTATTTGAGAGCCTATCCACCACTACAAGATGAAGTCATGACCCCTTGGCATTCCAGGTAACCCCACAATGAAATCCATGGAAACACTATCCATGGATTCTCTAGAATACGAAGAGTATACAACCTCACGTTGATGAGCTACCCCTTAGTTGCTGACACACTTAGAAACGCATGATACAAGTGTTAGTCTCCCTCCTCATAGACAACCAAAATTGATGCTCATGCAAGGTAGTTAACGGCCACACCAAAATGCTTTGCTCAACGGATCTTTGAAATAATCTTCTCACAAAGAGAGAAAACAAGAATACAAAGGGCATAGTCCTACAAAAGAAGGTCATCCTCAAGCAAATACTAGCATGATACCCCATAAAGTTGGCAACGCTTCTTCCACCACCACCACTATTGTATGCATTTTTTAACGCATCAACAATATGATTCTCTTTCTCGGGCTTATACAACCAGTGAAAGGTATACTGGCGCCTCATGTTGTGCAGTATACGGCGCACCCACCACTGGGCAAGAGTGACTCATCGACACAATTTAGAGGCTAGAACTAGTGGTGCTGGAGAGGGGGGTTGGATGAATTGCAGGTAGAATGTGTTCGGGTAAGAGCGTTTGGGTCGAAGGTTGTGGTACTACACTTGGGGGAGGATCCAAGGGTTTTGTGGCATGAGGCCGAAGGTGTGGTGCCTAGCAGGGTGGAAAGAGAAGGTTCGGGTCTGTGGTTTCCGCAAGGTTGAGGGACAGGGGTTGAGGGGCAGTAGCATCACTAGTTGCGATGTCCTCTGAATCTGTTACGGTGCAACTAATAGCACTTACTCTCGAGGTTTTGGCATCATCTCCACATAATCCACCTTCGAGCTATTCCATCCAATGTACCACTCAAACGATCTCGCATCCAAATGATGAATTCAACTCAAGAACGAATGCGGCTCTAACACTACTTTTGGTGTACATTAGTGGGAAGCAGTACCCTTGCAAGAACATTTACAAATTACAGAAGAATCAAAGTTTAATATCTATCCTCAAGTCTAAAAATCATTTATAATGCATTAATGAGCAAAAGAAGCCAAGGCCCTCTTTATTCTATGCTAAAGTTATCACCATCCAATAACACCCTCCACTAAAAAAATAAGACAAATACAAAATAATAACACACCCTTTCGTCAACCAGGTGTTTGTCCTGGTCCATGCAGATATGAGAGTCTAAAAACGAAACCCATATATATATATATATATATATATATATATATAGAGAGAGAGAGAGAGAGAGATGATATTCTCATTAAGGAGATCATGTATACCAAATTTGCTTGGAAAATATATATTTTTTATATAGTGAGGCTCTCCAACATACCTATGTATATATATATTTGTAGATGATCTTCTCATTAAGGAGATCATGTATACCAAATTTGATTGGAAAATATATATTTTTTATATAGTGAGGCTCTCCAACATACCTATGAACATACCCATTTTAAAAATAGTAAAAAATATATATTTTCCAATCAAATTTGGTATACATGATCTCCTTAATGAGAAGATCATCTACAAATATATATATATATATATATATATATATATATATATATATATATATATATATATATATATATATATATATATATATATATATATATATACGATTGTCAAAACTCAGAATAATCCTTATCTAGTTATCATCTTTAAACATTCAGAAGGATAAAGTTCCTAGTTAAAGAACAGCTAGTATACCTATGACAGCCACCGCGGGGTATGGGTATTTCAGTCCGCCATTCCTTTTCTAAAGCTTTGCCATCCTTCACTGCAAGACTCCAATGCTCTAACGCTGGTGTATGTCGATTTTCTTTGCTGCCACCCATCACATGGAGTCTATCTCTCTAGAGTTGAGTTGCTGGTGCATATCTGAAATTACAACAATCGGTTAATTTCACTCAAGTAGAACTGGGGAAAAAGTAATTACAGTGAAATCCAGTCGGATGTCCTTTGAAGCTCTACGTGTACTCAATTAGAGCCAGTATACACCCCTAGAGACAAATCTAACAACAGGCATTAGCATGGTGTGCTTCTCCAATATCCTGAGATTACTCAGTTCGCTAGTTCATTAACTTGTCCAAAATAGAACGTCTACAAACAAAATATGTACAGCATGATCCCATTTGCTACCTCTACTAGTGATTTGTCAAAAGTAGAAATTACCTTCAACAATAAAATGATATGTGAAGTTTCAAAGCAAATATTTTATCAGGCAAGGAAGAAGACACTATTTTGGCTTCCTTGTGTTGGTCAGATACTAAATTGTTACTAAATTGTGAAATTGAAATTGAACATTTTCTGACATCTCTAATATCATACATTCCCCTCCCCCACTCCACCCCACCCAACCCACCCTTCTCTTTCTTTTTCTTTTATTTATGAAGAAAGCTCATGTTTTAAGTTGTTCAAACAACTACATAGTTGTAGAAAATTTTGTGAACTACATAAGGTCCAAGCCTTAAGAAATTGTGCAATATGGCAATGCAGCAACATTCTTTCACCAGGTTTATCATATTGAACTGTACAGTTTTATCGAATATTAAAATGCATATCACCAAGAGACAATCTTTATGTGTAAATACAAGGAAAAACGTCGAAAAGTATCATTAATATCTATGTAGTTTCATTTAACCCACCCACCCCCAAAAAAAAGGAAAAAAGAAAAGAAACTCACGCTAAACATAAACCTATATCAAGGCACAAGAAGGTAACAACCTCGTTGCAGCAAGCAGTGCCAGATACAAATTCTTGTACTTCACAACTTTTTAGAGTAAAAATACAATTGAAGGAACAAAACACTGTATGTTTATAATAGAGAGAAAAAAAAACATCAGATATACATACTGTGGAAAATCAAGACAATTAGTTATCATGTCACTTCTTTCACCACGACTTGAGTAAAAACAAAAACAAAACCTTAGTAACTCCATTCACGAAAGTCAATGAGACAAATCCAAAAATGCATCTAGCTAGAATCCTTATTGAAATGGGTAATATTCATTTGTTAAAATAGGTATAGGGAACTTAAATTTAACAGTATGCTCATATAAAAATGTCAAACCGGCGATAAATGATACAAATTCATGCATACTGCATGAAGTAACTTGAACAGATACAAATAAAGACGAGGCAAAAAGCAAATTCAAATAACCATTCATAGCAAGATCATCAAAACAAATAAACAACACAAGTGGGTACTAATATATGATAAACTCATGCTTATTTTGAATATGGCACATACCTAGGGACAGGTAATGGGGGCATGTCCTGCCATTGCTTTGTCTCAGTATCCAACACAAATGTATGTGCTGTAGGCCCTCTACACTGCAGACCATATTGTCCAGTGACTACGTAAATATATCTTCCATCTGTTGCCATTCCTAAATGTGAATGCGCCATTTCTTTTGGCATATCAAATCTTCCTCCCCACGTATTATCCGTAAAATTATAGATATCAACATGAGAATGCACCTACAAAAGTTAACATAAAAAACACAAAACATTGAGGAACATTTATTCATTCTCATATATGTACCTAGGCTGAAGCTAAAAGGATGCAAATATGTATACATTTCCTGACCTATGTAAGGATATAGTATGTTCTAAGAGGGGTGCACATGGTTCTGGTTGGTTCAGTTCCACTACTAACCCAGAACCGGAACCGAAACCGGAACCGGGGTTAATCGGTTCCACATTTTTGGAACCGTAACCAAACTGATTATTTCTATAACCGAATGAATATGGTTCGTGTTGGTGGTGGAAATTCTGTAATTTTTGGAACCGGAACCAAACCGTCGCGGGGAAAAACCAAACCAACCCAATGCACCCAATTTGGTTCAGTTTATCGGTTTTTCTGGATGTGTCACCCTAGTGGCAGGTGAAGTGCAACTGCCAGTCTCAAAATGAAAGGTGGATGCTAAGGGTACTACCAAAATTACTCCCCAGTGCCACTTGTACTCTTATTTCAGCACAATGTATAATCATTTTAAAGCATACTGTGGTGTTGATGAGTAATTATTGTGTGCCTTTAACACCCACCAAATACAAAGGATTGCATCAGGTAGAGGCAAGCAGTATGGGGCTAAATTAGATATCATGCATGCATCTAAGATTTTGATGAGTTATTTTAACAGTTCGAATTATATGGGCAAAACCTGTTTATTTGTCTCTACTGCTGGATTGGCGAAAACCCAACACGTCGCGGAGTAAATTCCAAATTTGGGCAAAACTTGTGTGGCCCAACCTCATATTATACGAATAAGATAAGTTTACGTAGCAGGAATGGGCATGTAATCAAATCTTCTTAACACATAAGAGTTGTACAACCTCATCAAATCTTCACGTATTGCTACGGTTTATTCAGTCACCTTTGTGGACATAGTATTATCATAAGCATGTATATGAGGATAATGGTAGCGGTTCTTCCTATGTTTACTTGATAATGATCAACTGAGAACATCAATTTTATATAAACATTGAAATTTTGCACGAAAACTGCAAGACATGAATATTAAGATAATTTATAACTAGAGACAAACCATAAACAGAAGCATCTAACAAAGATGGCAGGTCTTGAATTCATCTGTTCAGAACACAAGTATCCCGAGTCTGGTCAAGGTTCTCACCAAATCAATCGTTCCGTATCCAGCAAACACAAAGAGAAGATTCTTGATCTGTATCACTGCTCCATCAAGACGTGGCACAGGTGCTGCTTCCATCTTCTCCCATTTTAATTCTGGGCCCGGCAAATCCGCAAAAGATTTTGATAAAAATCTACCATGTACACTACTATCCTTTTCATTTTTATCGTCAAGTCCTTGTCATAATGAAGATTGGGGATTAATTTTATATTTAATAAATATATTCTTAATACAACAAAGTTGAATAAAAATACCAAGACAGCACTATGAGACCAAATGATGCAAAAACGGGGCACTCTATGAGCTGGTTGAATTCATGAGTAACGGGGGAGATATTTTGATATATCGCCGTTTCTAACTTTAGGAGATATTTTAGGTTTTAGAATATTTTTCCTAAAATACCTTTACAAACTAAAAACAAGGTTGTCAAAATATGTGTCAGAGCCGTATCGTTTTCTCAAAAAATGTGTATCGTAAGATACATTTTGATTTTCAATAATTATATAAATATTTTTATATACATTAAAATACGTGCGTGTGGTATCTAAAAATAATATAGAATACAAATCAACACAAACTATATTCAATATTAAGTATTAAATAATGTCTAAAGCATTAACCAATCCAAAATATAATCAATTGTTCATGATATAATAATTCATAACATAATTTCAAAAGCTAGAATTTTCTCATTGTTCTTCTCCAATGACAACCACCACAATAATTATTTAGCAATCTCAGCCTTTTAGTTTTCCCTTCACCAACTTGCGTGCAATGATCATACACTAGATCTTTTTGTCTTAGCATTTTGTATTAACATTATAAAAACAAGGAGTAAGTAATTTAACCCATTAATTGAAATATAATAATATACTCGGTAGTCACTATGGTCTATGTATTACGAAATACAATATTTAATAATTCATACAATAATCATAGCCACTAAGACTAATTATACTTATTATATACTATATTATAATAATATAGTGACTTTGCACAAGACACTAAGCCACACATGAATAAATAAATTTGTTGGTAATAAGAAACAAAGGAAGAAAATAGTAAATGAAAAAAAGAGAGGAGGTTGCGATCAATGGAAAATCAACCCTCACCTAAATCGAAAAAGAAATAGAGAGGAGTATATGATCTGGTTCGTAATTGGAAACCCAAACCCTAGCAAAGTTGTACTGGTTTGTAAGCTCTCCTCCTTTTTTTGAAATACTCGTAACTTTGCTAAACCAAACCCCAAATCCCTTTTACGAACTCCCTCTGCTTATTTTATTTTTTGGGGGAGCAAAACGGCGTTGTTTATCTGAAAAACAAAAAAGTATGTATCGGTGATACGATACGATACGATACGTCTGATCCGTATGCATCGGGTGATACTTATTTATCCCCGATACTTGCAAAAAACAATACATTCACCGATACAACACATTTTACCCCCGATACGATACGTCCGATGCGTATCGTGTATCAGGCAATATTGACTAAAACAACTAAATATACTCGGGGGGGATCCAACCAATTACAACATAGCAGGGAAAAAGGGGGAGCAGGCTCCTCGAAGATGGGAGAAGCTCTTTCCGTCCAAAAACGTGGAAAAAAGCTGCCAATTATAATGTTAGGCCTAAATTCCAATCCTTGGAAGGCGTTCCTATTCCTTTCTGCCTAAATGCACCCAAAAAAAGAGAGAAATCAAATACCACAACCTGGCCAAGAATACATTCCAGACCGTCACTCTTGAAACACCAATATGCCCTAAAAAAGACATTTGCATAATCTGCACGACACTACACAGTGCAATAAGAGATGATCAATGCTTTCATCTGATTTCTTGGACATAAAGCACCAGCTATCCTTTTATGAATGGGTAGATTATCGTCTGTTAGGATAGCACCCCAGCCCACCTCCCACTTGAAGAACAAGATTCTATGCAGAGTAGTGTTTATCCATACAAGTTTCAAGGGAAAGGCAATTCCTGAACCCATTGATCGGAGATGGTAAAAAGACCTCACAAATAATTCTTCTCAGCTTTGTCTTCGATCCAAAAAACTGGATTCTCACTCAAACCTCTCCAATCAACTAAGTGAAGCACCCCAAAAAAAGCTATGATCATATCCATTTCCCAGTCTTGGAAGGCTCTGCCATATGTCGGAGTTCACGAGACCATTTGGGCTTGAACAGAAAGGCTTGAGTTCTTATCTAGATGTTATATGAAGCAGCAGTCAGCATAACAACTCTGATTTGAGAACATAGTATGCAAAGGATGGAAATCATTTTCTGTCGAAGGTAGGCCGAGTGCCAGATTGTATAACATATCTTTCCAAAAATGCATTGCTGGTCATAGTTAGTTATATTCTTCTTGCCTTGGTTCCAAAAGTCACCTACTCCTTTTTGGCATGAATGACCACAGCCCTCTTTCATATCGTAATACTCTGTATGAGGGTATCTCAAAATTAATGCTCAATATACTCAGTGACGCAGCCTTCTGTTATTGATCCCCTTCATTTCAAGCTGGTCCAGATGCATAATAATCATACGAACTCTAGAACCGAGCATTTTGCACTCAAAATCAAACCTATGGATTTTTGTGCAATGCAAATTCATCATTGATCCATCAGATTGCTTGAGGTATCCTGAATAAATGATTAATTTGGTGCAAGCTTCAATATTGTTCCCTAGTATTTTCCATGTTGCAGAAAGGCCAGGGATCGATGTTATGACTATTATATGTTCTTTAAGTACTGCTGGGTCTTACTCCTAATCCAGTCAAGATCATATTGCTCTTTTCATGTGTAGATTCAAGCCTTAAGAAAGACATTTGACCATTTCTTAGAAGGGTTGCATTTCTAAGGTGTAATTGTATTAAATATTTTTATATTTTCATAGAAAGGGTTCAGTTTTGGGCAAGCAGGCGTCTATCCTATGGGGACCACTTGCTCATGAAATATATACCCATTCAAGTTCATTAGGTGATTGTGGTTTTAATATTTCAGAAGGCAATGAAGGCATGAGCCTACTATGACGAGTTCAGAACCCTAGTGGGCCACCTCCCTTAGTTGTGTCCCGACCGCTCAGATTGGTGGGTTGTGGCCTTGCGAATTAGTTGGGTTGAAACCCATATACACTGAGTTAAAGAAAATAAAGATAGCTAATAATTCAATACACGAACTTCATGCTAAGACTATAAAGTGTCATCCAGTGACCTGGTTGCAAAATCATCAGTCATTCAACTACGACTGTTCCATGACGTGGTTGGATTATTGCCAACCGGGAAAGAATTACTACTTGGGACAAAAACTTTATACTTTGTCACAGTATAGCATATGCGTACTAGCTATGTATTTGTAGGCACAACGTATTCAGTTATTCTCTAGATGAGTCAGGAGTTCACTTCGTTGCGAAATTGGTCCCGGTTGGCCAAATGGTAGGCGAACAGCGGATTACTGAAGTTAGGGTTCATCATCATACTACGATAGGGATTTAGCATCATCTAAACATATATCTTTTCAATGTTATTTGGTAGTCATCTTCTAGCCATGGCACTTCATACAATTTGGAAGGGACACAACCCTGATTTTTCAGACTATATACCTAGAAGAAATCAAATTTACAATATCCATAGTAGTTTAACATTTCAAGGAATGCCCAATACTCTCAACCTAGTGGATTGTTACTGAGGATATTTTTTTTCAAAATAATGTATGGGTTTCTTCTTTTATATTTTGATCAGATACATAGATATTTTAAAGCAAATGATTATTGACCACTTATAAGAGAAAAGGCATGCTGGACAACAATTTTCTCAGCATTCCATCAAACGCTCCTGTTTTAGTCAAATTCACCTCAGCAATCTGAAAGCATCATAAATTGTTTCCGTCAATTGTAAGGGCTCAATTCTATGCTTTAATCACCTTTCCTCCAATATTAACAAGGAGAGAAACACCAATATTCCCAAGTGAGGTTGTATGCTTAATCGTCTCCCACTACTACTCCACTCCTTTATCTAAAAAAATATTAAGGGCCTGTTTGGTTTGTAATTATAATTTTTTTCTGTATTTAAATACAATTTCAGATAAAAATTTATGTTTGGCAACCTGTTTTTAAACACTGAATTATAATATTTTTTTGTCATGATCAAGTTTTGAGAAAACAACAAAAGGGTGTTTTATAACTTCTATTTTTCATTTTTCAACTCGGAATAATTCATTCTTAATATTTGAATGATTTTATACCTTAATATATAATATAAATACATAATGCATCAATATGTGTGTAATTCTTATAAACAAAAAATATATGTACATGTACACAAAATTACATATATTTCTATTATTAAATTATATAATATACTAAGATCCATACATTAAATAATATTATCAATAGATACATAATGCTTATATATAGTTTTATACATGTATTATTAATGTATGGTATACATATAGTACATACGTATTAAAAAAGTATGTACTATATGTATACCATATAGTACATTTACGTATGTATGTACTATATAGTACATTTATGTATGTATGTATGTTCACATTTGTGTACTATACATATATATATATATATATATATATATATATATATATATATATATATATATATATATATATATGAATGTACATTTATTTATGTATGTACGTTCACATTTGTGTTATGTATATATGTTTATAGATATATATAGTTAAACTCCCCAACATACCTCATTAAATATACATAAAAATACATGATATTAAATGTACATGTATATAATTTATGATGTATGCATGTATATATGTATATATATATATACATTCATTTATCATGTATGTATGAAGCTTGATGTATGTGTGTGCGTGTGTGTGTGTATATATATATATACACACACACACACACATATATATGTATAATATAAATATACATGTTTGCCAATTTTGTCAATGTTTCAAAAAAATGTATTTATAAACAAGATTACCAAACGCGCACCAATAATTATAAACACAAAAAACTGTATTTAAAAACAGCGTTTAAATCGAGTTTTCTGAATACAAAACCAAACGGGCCCTAAAGTCGGTTCCATCCACAAATTCCAAATAGAGCCATCACAATATATCTTATTAGGCACTCCCTTCTCTCCCTCTTTGCCAATAGAAAACAAACAATCACCATAAAATCATGCCACGAAAGTCGAAAGCCCCTTCCAAAACAAAACTCATTGAAAATTTTCAAAACAAATGTGATATGATGAATGCTTGGGGGTTGTGGGGAGGGGGGGGGGGGGTCTTTTACCCCTCTAGGGATATTCCGCCTTAGGATTATTCCTATCCTTCATTAGAATTTTCGATTATTTTCCATGTTCATGAGTTTGCTTTGGTAGTAGTGTACGATGTAAGCCTTAATCTATAAAAGGCTAATTCTATTTATTTCCACTTGTCTGCTTGTCTTTTCCTTAGCGTTGTCATAGATGACCACTTCCCTATGTTGAAATAATTATGTATTAATGCACCCCATTTGGGAGTATCATACAATGAGAGAGGAAGTTTTTTTCATCTTGTATTCGCTCGTGTGCAATTTGTCTTGCATCATAATTTTATTAAAATCATAAATACTTCGATATGGCACTCAAGACATTTAATCAAGTTATAATGGACCGTTGCATAACCGTGGTGAGATCTATGACCTCGTGCATCCTCTCACAGTCCTACGTGCATGCCCTACCTCCATCACTAACCAATCCTTGCCCCGATCTAGGCTTCTCCTTGCCCCTCGACCACCACGCACCCAACTATGCTCTACTAGAACAAGAACCACATTGGGGCATTGTCGACCCTTTACGTACAAAGCCAAAGCCCTTTTAAGCTGTTGCACAACCCGCAATAGTCCCGCCCATTCGAACTGAAGCCCTTTGGGCTTCCCACTACTGTTTTACACCTTCCCACTACATCGCACCCCAGCAGGGGACTTTGAGACTCGAAACCACCTCCCAAGGAAGTCGCAACTTGTTCATGATCTCGAAGTGTTTTTAGTAGAGGGGAAGACCCCCATAAAGTTCCCTAGGGTTCCCCTCGAACCCCTTGGATCCAAGGTACTATGAACGGACTGAAGCAGGGGGTTTAACCCACGACGACATTATATGCTCGAAAGTGAAAAGTGAAGGACCAAGCGATCTTCATTTAAGACCTAAGTAAACAACCTGTCCTTTCCAAATTAATCATTGCATTTACTTATGTTACAAGAGAGGCATAAAATGGATGAGTACCTCGTTGATGGTGAGCGGGCCTAGAGGTCGACTATAAAGGCTTCGAGACAGTACTGAGGGGGTCAGAGGTCATGTCATTTGGGTCGTGAATCCGTAGGAGTAAGCACCCGATCACCTAGGCCAAGACTTGAGACTACTAGTCAACGACCTACATGCAGATATACTGGTGGAGGTGTCGATGTTCAACGGTTAGATGAACACATATTTTTGTTGACTAGTGGAATTCAATTGAGAAGGTTTACAAGTACGAAAACCTTTGAGGGGTTAAGTGCGCTCAATTGGTAGCGGCTAAGTTCCAAGGATACGTGAAGGTGTGGTGAAATAAAGTCACAAGCAGGAGAGAGGCCGAGGGACGGGAGCCAGTCCAATCTTGGACAGTTATGAGGAAGTTGTTATCGGAAGTATTTCTACCCTCGTCATATTGTCGGGACTTCTTCACCCGACTTCATACTCTACAGAAGGGTTTGTTGCAATTTGTTGACTATACGGAGCAACTTCCATGGAATCCAGCCCCATCTTCTCCGCGACTTGTTGCTCGAAACATTCTAACAATGGTAAAGGCCATCGAGCATGCCTAATGATTAGAGGAGTATCTTTGTTCCTTCCTTGCCCAGTACAATCACTTTCAGTCACTTGATAGAGTTCAGGGGATAGGAAGGGCACACGTGGCCTATCAAATGCTTCAATTGTCCCACCTCTGATTGTCCAAGGAAGAAATGGAGACAGGTGTTAGCAGTGAAAATTATGGAGTATGAAACCGACCCACCCAAGGAAGAGATATGTGAGGCATTGGTAGCTCGTGCGATTCAAATCCCACACTTGGTGAAAATGCACCACCCTTTTGAGGGTATGTACGATCTCTTTTGTACATTACGGGGTGAAGTGACAAGTGCTTTAAGGGCAATTTTGTCTTTTGCACCTCTAGGGGTGTTTTCGTCTTTATGATTGTTCCTATACTTCATAAGTATTTTTTATTATTTCCATATTTATCAGTTTGCTTCATTCTACAAATCTAGTAGTAGTAGTAGTAGTAGTAGAGTATGATACAAGCCCAATCTATAAAGTATAAATCTATATATTTTCATTTCTTTTCCTTTTTTTAGTGTGTTGCTTTAGTTTTAAATTTGTGAATCTTTGAGTTAAAAAAGTAAACATAAATTTATTAGGTAGTTGTAGTTCATCTTTTTCTTTAATTTTTGAGATTTTTTTTACTTTACCCCCAATATAATGTATTTCGAAAACAACCCCTTAGAAGTTCAATAATTATACTTGCCCCCCCCCCCCTCTCCACATACGCATTAGATATGTGTCGATGCATAAGGTTCAAGCGAGATGATTCCCATACGGAGAGTTAAGTATAATTTTTTTATAAGCGAGGTGTTATGTCTAACTACGGCATTAAAAAACCTAATTTTTATCGTCTATGTTGTTTACTATATTTTGCATTAGGGCATTCACGTGTTTTGGATTCGTTTACTAGCCAATTAATGTGCCACTTTATAAAGTAATACCCTAACATTTTGTCCCCTAAATTATTATCAGCCAGTCAATTTAGCCTAGACACGAACCATTGCAGACACCATTCGCTCAAGATTGAGTCAAAATCCCGAGTTAGTGTGGAATTTATTCAAAACATAATGTGTGTTGTCCCTATGTAATATTATGACATTGTTATATAACATCATGAACGTGTCATAGTAACAAATATATGTCAAATGAGGTGAGCGAGCCGAGCTTAAGATTGCTCAAGCTTGATTTCTAAATATAAATGAACGTAAATGTATGTTCAAACTTGGTTCATTTATCTTACAATTTGAGATCGAACGAGCTTCTAAGCAAACGAATACAAACCGAGCTCCAGTAATTTGGTCATTTTACACTAGTTTAGTATGGATATTGGTGATCGAGTCAAATATGAGTCGAGCTGAGCTTAAAATTTTGTTCAAGCTTAGCTTGTGCATTTTATGACTTTGTCTCGAAACTCGAGTAACTTGGTTCATTTTACCGTCCTATAGACTATTGCGCCTCACAACACACAAAAACATAAACAACACTCTAGACAAGTCCTCCATTTTCTCTTTAATTTTATATCGTCTATGTTATTTAGTATGTTTTGTACAGTCAACAACTACTAGACCATAACTTGGACTAAAATCAGCCAGTGTCTCGTAGCAACTCAATTTAGCCCTAGCAGCTACCTGTTATCTTAAACAAAATAAAATGCACAATTCAGCAATCAAATCTAATCTAATCTAAACTATGTAGTAAATACATTCATTTATATATATATATATATATATATATATATATAGAGAGAGAGAGAGAGAGTACCTGGTTTGAATTGTTATGAAAGCTTGGTGCAATTAAGGTATCAGATTGTTGGATAATGGGTCGATTAGATGCAACAGATTTGTAAGAAGATGATGCCCAAAGTAGATCTGCAATTAGGGCAACTCCGAGAAGGCCTACTACGCATACTAATAGAAACTTTGTTGACTTATGCTTTCCCGTACTCTAGTACGCTGTTGAAGTTGGTTTTGAGTTTGATTATTCAAATAATGAACGTACTAGAGTAACTGTATAATGTTCAATTAAATACGACTGTGGTTGTAAATGGTGAATTTGTGCTTATATTGAATAATGTAATGTTTTTTTGTTACAAGTACATTCAATGGAGATCATACTCGTGCTTATATTATTTGTACCGGAAAACATCGTAGGGTAACATTGATGCTTAGTTTTAAAGTTGATTATGGATGAAATACGTGCAAAACCATTTAATAAACCTTACGATGTAATTCAGGAGTTAAACTCAAATAATCGAATACAAATTCCATATCATTATGGCTTGGTTGTGTATTGAAAAGGCAAGGGCAGAGTTAGATAGTTATGCCTGTTATTTATTTGATCAACTTAAGTGGTATGTTAATCTTGTTAGGGAAACAAATCGTGGAAGTTTTGTTGACTTAAATTGGAATTCATCAATAAAGAGGTTCAAAGGTTTTTTTTTTTTTGCACATGCATCAATGGTTTTAAATTTTGTCGCCCAATGATATTTCTCGATGGTACATTTTTTAAAATTAAATACAAAGGAAATTTACTTGAAGCTATAATAAATAATGGAAACTAAGGTATTGTATATTTTAGCGTCTTGGAATTCATATTTCAGATTTCATTCTGATGAAATTTTTCATTGCGCTTTCGCACTACTATTTCACAAATAGTTTTCATAGTGAGTTCTTGCATTACGATTTCGCAGTGCGAAATGATACGTTATGCGAAATTGCAATGTAGAATATAGATGCTTTAAATTTTTGTTTTCGAATTGCATTGAGAAGTTGAAACACAAAAGGTTATATTATAACTTCAAAGAGGAAATATAACTTCAAAATATAGCATTTATAATATAAAAATATGAAATGTGAAGACAAAAATTAATATTATGTTATAATATGTAATTGTTTTAAGTACAAATAGAACAAATATTCTAACAAATGAATCATTTGTTGCTCAAGTCCTCACTAGAGGAATTTATTTTATTCTCCAATGATGAAGCTATTGTATATCTTAATAAGATTTCATGTTCCCTTATTTATTCAGAGTGGTAGTATGTTCATAATATTATTACAACATATAGGAAACATTTGTGGTTCCTATAGACGTATTCAGAGAATAAATAATAAATCAATTATATGTTGAACACACAATAATTTTTTAGTCCAACCATGTAGATTTGCGCAATAATTTTTATAATCCCTTTAGTATTTACTATATCAATGATGTTAGTATCGAATGTGCATCTGATATCTTCGTACAAATAGTAAAAATCTAACTGTTTGCGAACCGTATAATTGAGCAGAAGAAGAAATTCAATATTGTCTCCTTTAACTTGCTTGACAGTTATCGTGAACGACTTCATGTTGCTTATATCATCATAAAAACATCCATTTTTGTATTTAAACATTACTAATGTATACAATTTACACAGTTCATTACTTTAGGTGTTTTATTCATTATAACATGCGATTAGAATGTGTGAAATTGGGGGGGGGGGGGGGGGGATAATTGAATGAATTGAAGTTACACATGGGTGAAAAAAGTGTGATTGACTAATTTCGCAATGTGGATTTTATCATTTCTCACTACGAAATATATGATTTTCACCAAGAAATATATAATTTCGCATTGCAAAATAAAATATTTCTCAATAAGAAATGAATTACATTTTATTTAGTTTGGACTATTTGCAAGTATGTTCGTCCTTGTATTTGTTGTAGTTGTTGCTGAAGATGAGGAAAACTGGACAAGGTACTTAAAATAGCTTCGTTGTGTTGTTGCCAGTGACCAAGAGCTGACTTTCATTTATAATCGAAATTAGGGTTGAAAGAATCTCTAGTTAAAGTTTTCCCAATGAGTCACACATCTCAAGGGGAATTTAAGGATTTTTTTAGTGGCGGTCATGAATACTCTAAAATCCCATGTGAAATAGTTGTAAGTACTCTAAAATCCCATGTGAAATAGTTGTAAGTAGGTTCAAATTTGCAGCTTATGAATATGTAGTGGAGGCATCTGAGAAGAATATGGATGATCCAAGTAAGTATGGTGATGAGAAGATTACAAATTTCTCGATGACTGTGATCCAAAGCACTGGGCACAAATATAGTTCACTGGTAAACAGTACGACGATATGTTTTCAAATATGGCTGAATCTTTTAATTTGTGGATTAGTGATTCTCACCATTTATCAGTTACCATAATGGTTGGACATAAAAGAATGAACATGATGAACATGATATCAAAAAGGCACAAAAAATAAAGAACTTGGCCTGGTGTGTTATGTCCTAACATGGAAAAAATGCTGCAACAAGGTATAAAATAAGGTCGTACTTGGTATGTAGCCTTGTCCACATATGGAATATATGAGTTAGTTTGCCTTCTTATTATGTGGTGGTCAACATTGATGACAAGACTTGATCTTTTGGTATGTGCAAATACATAGATTTTTGTATGTTCATGCTGCCACATCGATGCAAAAATAAAAGTGGCAAAAAATGCTATAAATATGTTGACCAATATTTCTATGACAAAACTTTCAGAAATTCTAATAGAGATGATATTGCTCCAATCACAATTATTAACAAACCAGAGTTCATTTTAAAGGATGTGCTCATCTTAACTTCATTATTTAGTATGTTTTGCACAGTCAACAACTACTAGACCATAACTTGGACTAAAATCAGCCAGTGTCTCGTAGCAACTCAATTTAGCCCTAGCAGCTACCTGTTATCTTAAACAAAATAAAATGCACAATTCAGCAATCAAATCTAATCTAATCTAAACTATGTAGTAAATACATTCATTTATATATATATATATATATATATATATATATATATATATATATATAGAGAGAGAGAGAGAGAGAGAGAGAGAGAGTACCTGGTTTGAATTGTTATGAAAGCTTGGTGCAATTAAGGTATCAGATTGTTGGATAATGGGTCGATTAGATGCAACAGATTTGTAAGAAGATGATGCCCAAAGTAGATCTGCAATTAGGGCAACTCCGAGAAGGCCTACTACGCATACTAATAGAAACTTTGTTGATTTATGCTTTCCCATACTTGATCTTCCCTAAGGCCTCGTTTGATGCGCCGTATAAGAGGTTCGGATAGGATAGGATAACAGTCGGATTGGATAGGATAAGGATGGATCGTATAAGGCGTATTCCAATACTGCGTTTGGAACACTTCCGGATAAGAAGACGGGAAGGGATATAATTATACAATCCTGTGTTTGAAATGCTCCGGATATGATTAATTTATCTCCAGTTTTCCAAGAATACCCTTATTTTGTATTTAAAATTTTTGAAAATACAAAAATATACTGTTATCACTTATTTTAACTCAATAACATATTTTTTAATACCTCCATAATGAAGCAAACTAAAATTTAAAGTGGAGAAGTCTCCTGTTATATTGTTATATTTATAAAGTGGAGAAACATCCGTAGGTAGGTATACATGATGAGGGTTAAGAATCCAAATTGTTTTGGACTCTCTAACTTAATAAGGGCACTTTGGTAACTTTATTTACATGCTTGACACCGGATAATTTTATACCACCTTAGAGGTGGGTTTTTTTTATCCTACTCCTTATGGGATAAGGAGCTCACTTAGGATAACTTATTACATCTCATATCCTATCCCAAACTATACCAAACATTGGATAGAATATTTTAATCCTATCCGGACCTCTTATACGGCGCATCAAACGAGGCCTAAATGTGAAGAAGAAAAAAAACTTTGTTGATTTATGCTTTCCCGTATTTTTGTTGACTAATGGTTAATATTTATGGTCATATACCAAATTGTCTCTCAAATATTTTTTAATACACATTTAGTCCAAACTTTTTTATTTTGGAACAAAATAAAAATATTTGGACTAAATGTGTATTAAAAAATGTTCGAGGGACTTTGTAGAATTTGATCCTAATATATTATGGAATATAATTACTAAATGAATAGTAAGTTATTAATTTTACGTCCTAGCGAGTGATAGTGACGTGACGATATTTTATCTCAACCGGGAGTCGGTATAGACTGTTTAGGGTCGAGATAGGACTTTATCGTAGAGTGAATCGAATGGCGATTTCAAGATGATGGTTGATTCTGAATGGATCGAGATAGTAGAAATAGAGTACCTGGGGTAGTAATTGGGCATCGGGACATTAAGACATAACCGGACCCATACGGGGGTGTTCGGATCATTTGGGTTTGGTCCATTAGCCTAATTGTGGGATTAGCATTATTAAACCTAAATTAGGGAGTTAATGGTAGACATAACTCAAAAAGAAAACCCTAAATTTGTAAAGGAGAAAAGAGGGAGAAAGTGGGAGAGCTTTCGAAAACCAAATCAAAAGGAATTGGGTGTGTTCTTCATCAAATTGCCATCTAACTCAAAGGAATCAGACTCTACGAACCTAATCAGGCAAGTGGTTAACTTTCTTTCCATCTAAATTGCAGTATTGCGATTCATATCATGGTGAGTGTGATTGAAATTTTTTTTCGGGGAAGGCTATCACGTAAACATGGGTTTTTAGGAAAATTATCACTTTGTGTAGAATAAAAGTGTAATTAAGGATATTATATGATTCTGTGATGTTGGAATTTGAATTATAGTAAAACCCAACAGCAAATATTGAGTAATTTGGATTACAGAATCAAAATTTAGAACACGATTAAATGAAAACCCGAAAAAAATTCAAATATGGAAATTAGTGGATTAAAGTGAAAATCGTTGATTATGAATGATGTTGATTGTGATTAGAAACTGTTAGGAACCATATTAATCCCTGGGTACAATTTTGTTGAGGAATTTGTTGAAGCTTTAAAGCTTAAGACTGTAATAATGGCGGAAAAGGAAAATCGTGGGGAATAAGGGAATCGTGGGGAGGAAGCAGAAGGTTGAACCCGGACGGTCGTTCGAACGACCAAAGGCCTCGTTTGAACGACGATGAAAACTTTTGCCAACTTCGTTCTGTAATTGCCTTGTTTTGTTTGGGATTTCTAAGGTGGGAAAAAAATTAAATGGAAGATAAATCTTAGGGTCTTGGGAGATGGGCACTATGGAATATTGAATTTAATATAGGGTATTAAACTTAATAATGGAATTTTGTGAATTAAATTCTAAAAGGTTAAATTTTGGGTCGAGTGAATGAGTCCGGGTATTGTAGTTGAGTGACACTACGTTAATGAATTACTTAATATGTGATTAATTAAATTACGAGTCGGGATATAGACTTGGGTATTTTGGTCTAGTGTTACGGGTGTTAGGCACGGGTTAGCGGGACTTTTATTAAATATATGTATACGGTTAGTGTGATTGTATATATATATATGTGTGTGTGTGTGTGTGTGTGTGTGTGTGTGTGTGTGTGTGATTTATAGATATCGGTGTGAATGATATTTATAGGAATACATACCTCTCTTGTGTTGTCATAGTAGGTTGCACGATGTAGGTGAATCCTCTGGCTCGTGAAAGCGGGAGAGTATAATCCCCATGTCATAGCGTCCATTATTTTATGTTGTAATTCTTTTCGGGATGAGACGTCTTAGGTATGATTCGATCTCACACTCGGAGAACTATGACCGCTTCACTACGCTTATTATTTTTACTCAAGCTCGAGAGTGAGTCCGACTTGGGGTAACCAAGTTAGAGTGAGCATACCTGGGATATGATATCATTTTAGAGAAAGCATCCGGTGAGTTATTACTCGGGAATAGATGGTTATTATACGTGACATGTGTGTGATTGTTGTAGTATACTACTACGTGTATAAAATGAGTACATAATTATATACGGGATTAATACATAATTATGAATGCATTTCTTATATAATTAGTGTGAAAGTTATATGATTTAAAAAGGGGGTTTCCTATATAACTAGTGCGAACGTCATGTAATTTAATATAGCGGAACCGATTAATAAGTTAATGAGTAGATAACTTAATAATCAAAGTAAAAATACTCCGGTTAGAGTAGTGTGATAGAAAGAGGTGTAACAAGGTTAGTTAGGTGGGGCAGTGTAACTAGTGAGGTTAGAAGGCAAGTTTTAGGTGTGCATATTCGATGATGGGTGAGTTATACCTCAAGAGAGTGCGACACTAGCTTAAATATGAAAAGTGTGCATGCATATCTAATTAATTGCAATTTAACTGCTTGCTAAATATTTTCAAAATGTTTTACTTAGGCTCTGACCCGTGTCAAAAAAAATTTCAAAATATTTTAGGTGTCCAGCCAGAGGGACGCCCAGCTTGAGGATTCTATCCAGTGATGCGTAGCTGCAACTCGTGTGAAAGTTGCAGGACTTTGCTATGGACGCCTCATTCATTCATTCCAAGTGTAGGGACTTTATTCAGTATTCATTTGGGCATATCGCCTTACAGACTATTTCAGTATTTTTACGGATTAGACTTTTTGTATCCTATTTATCATTTCAGTTTATTGTTGGATTTTATTGTGAACCGATAATTGATTCGGTCTTCTTTATTTATATTATTTATCTATGCTGGATTCAGTTATCAATATGCGTGGATGGTTTAATTATTATTGATTTTCGCATGTTGTTCATTAATGTAAGATAAAATTTGGCATCGAACTATTTAATTACTAGGTGGTTAGTAACTTAAAAAAATACTTTCGAGAGTGATGTTAAGAATGAGCCATATGAGACCAACGTTTTATTTTGATAAAGGGTGGCCACACGGCATTTTGAAAGGCGAGGTGTCATAGATGGTATCAGATCATCAGGTTTTAATGTCTATAGGATCTGTGCGACTTTTTACGTTTCATCGTAGCTAGCGTTCTTTGATATAGAGCTTTGTTATAAAATTATTGTGTTTCTTTACGTATACGACTTACGTTCTCCTGCTATTAAGTATAGTTGATGCGATTCATATACGAGTTCGATTGGGCTACACCAACCAATTTTGGACGACCAGTGAGGGCCGTTAGAAGGACTACAGGGGGAGAGGCTCAGCAGAAGTCGTGGAATTTTTTAGGAACGGTGACCGCGATAAAATTCACCATGATTATTGTTCAGGCACATAACGTTGGGATAATCACTAGGGCACAGTAGTTTCCCTAAGCACCATCGTAGAAAGCGGTGGTGTAAATTCAGACTCACCCAGTGTAGTCAGTAAAAGGGGGGTCGGAGGAACTCTTCCGAAGATCCATCTGTAAGGATTAGGGGAAGAGTGGGAGTGTGATGGGTCAATGAAATGAGATAATCCAAAGGCAATTATGTAGGGTTGAGTGCAGTGGCACCCAAGATTAAATTTTGAGCGAAATTTTGGCTCATAGGAGCGGTGTTGTAGTGGTAGGAGTCAGTCGCCACAACCTAGTCAGATGCCATGAATAACGATAAATTTGGGGTGTGGGTTGACCACAAATCCTCTCATCAGTTGTTTAGACAGGGAGGCAAATGAGGTTTTAATACTTGTTTTAGAAAGGCCATACAGCCATAGGTCATGAAGGAAAGTTGATGTGTTTAGTGAACTTCGTACCCAACGAGGTGTATACGGATAATAAAAAAGGTTTGTAAGTTCATAATGGACTAATGGGTAAAATATAGAAGAATGGATGGGGAAACCTGGCTAGAATGACTAGTACTGTTGTCGTAAATGTCGTACATTTATAATTTGATATCAACGCTTCCGTGAAAAGGGAGCCAAGGGAGTCAAAGAAGCTAATCGAAGGGCAAGACTAGATTTAATGGTGTTAGTGAGGCACCAAGGGAGGGGATACCCAGTAGAGGACCCATTCAAATGATCTAGATCAATGGAATTCCTACCAGGTGACTGTGGATTCAGTCAGGGCTGGCAAGGCCGACAATGAGTCCCATAAGTCCATAGGAGCCAAAGGGACAATGGGGGTAGCAATCAGGGTTAAGACTATCAGATCCGTGAGAATTACAATTTCGATAGGGTCAGTGGAGCGAGAGAAAGGAGAATGATACAAAGAGATGTCTTATGTGTAAAGAGTAGAATTACATATATGGATCTTATCTGCAGTGAATTAGGGGACATGAACGGGATGCCCAGTAGGGTAAATAATTATAAGAAGTTTTTGGTTGGGTTGGGACGAGGGTGTTATGTACATGAACCATTTGGACCGCCAGTGCTATTGGCAATTGAAAGTATGAGTTTTATCCCAGGATGATTAGGGTTTGTTTTGTGTGACACGAGCGAGTCACATGTAGTTTTTTAGTACTAGATTTGCATGCGAAACGGGATTAGTAGAGGTATCATTAATATTACTATAGTGTGTATATATTTGTCGTTGAGTAGCGGGGATCTCATTAGTTCCATCTGCAGGGGAGCGAGCGTGAACACTAAGAGGATATATTTATATTGTTAATTATGGCACTTTATAATATAAAAATCGATTATGTGTGCCTAATTTGGATGGATTAAAAGCGAAAAATTTAGATGAGGCTCATAATTCCATTTATGTTATGCATCCTGGTAGCACTAAAATGTACAGGGATTTGAAGGAGCATTATTGGTGGAATAATATGAAGAAGGAAATAACTGATTTTTTTGCTAGATGCCTCATATGTCAGCAAGTGAATGTGGAGCATCAGAAACCTGTTAGTCTGCTTCAACCATTACCAATACCGAAATGGAAATGGGATCATGTAACGATGGATTTCGTAGTTGGGCTTCCTCGATCTCAGAAGAGGTCAGATGCGATTTGGGTAGTGGTAGACAAGTTGACCAAGGTAGCTCATTTTCTAGCAGTCAAAACTAGGTATACAGTTGATAGGTATGGTAGATTATATATTAATGAAATTATTCGATTGCATGAAGCACCTGTTTCTATTGTTTCAGATAGGGACCCTACTTTTACATCCAGATTTTGGGATAGTTTGCAGTATGCTATGGGTACTAACTTAAAGTTTAGTACATCTTTTCATCCTCAGATGGATGGGCAGTCTGAAAGAACACTACAAATTTTAGAAAGGAAGATAAAGGGTCAGAATTAATTGAAGTCACCATTAAAAAGGTGAAGATTATTCAAGATAGAATGAAGACAACTCAAAGCAGACAGAAAAGTTATGCGGATAAACGATGAAAAGATTTTGTAAGGACAAAATTTCCTATTGAATCTTAATGTAGTTTTGACTTATTCTCGGAACAAAACACGTTTGAGTTATAAGTAGATTTTTATTGTCTGATCACTACGAGACTATGACTTATAGAAAATCAATTGAAGACGTTGCGGCAAAGCTACAAAGAATTAATCATACCGATGTTTAATTGGTGCAAGTTTGAAGTCTTAAATCAAGTTGAATAATGCATTACGAATTTCTCTAAGGTATGAATGCTAAATGATTATGGAAATCGAAAATTGTTTAAGGATGAATTTTTTAACTAAAATGTTTTTAAAATGTTTAAAAAGTGTTTCATTTGTTTACTCATCAGATAAAGGACGTATTAGTGTTGGATTAGAGTTGGTTTGAATTAAAAATCTTTTATTAAAGTTGGATCAGTTTAGGACTCTAATCAGCCTGTCGTTCAAACAACAAACGATGTCGTTCGAGATTGCACCGACTTCAAAAATATATTAAAGTCAAGTCTCAATCCTTTTCTCGGTGTGTGCAGAGTCAAATATTTCCAGAATACTGTTACGTTTTTTGTACAATAGTGTACAAAGGTTTTCATAATAAAATCATCATCTGTGTTTAAAGATCCAATTTTTCATATTCATATGCGATTGAGATCTTGTGTTTGCATCAAGTGGAACTTGTTTAACCATATTTGCATAACTTGTGATTGCTGGTTTTGCGATGGAGAAGCGGCGGACATCGTGTTTGACATCGTAGATTACACAAGTCATATCGGTGGATACCGAGACACTCTTGGAGGCGCGTGTTGTGGATAAGCATCGTAGAATAAGGTTACTTTCTACGTGGGCACTGTGAAGATTGGTAGAAGATCAGAGGAGTGTCAAGTCTCGTAAGGATCGAGTCGTTGTATAAGACTACCGTCTGACTTTGTAAAACCATTGTCATAGTGATTGTCCGGCCTGGGTCGTACGAGGTTTTTTCTCGATTGGGTTTTTCCTCATATATCGGCATTGTGAGTATTGTTTTACTTTATTTTACTTGCTTTAATCACTACTTGCATGCTTAGGGTAAAACAAGATAAAATTTGGTTAAGTTAATTTATGTCACAACTTGGTTTGATAAAATTGAAAAAGAGTTTTTTTAAAAATAGAAAGTTGGTTTGCATTCATCCATAACTTAATTCCGCTCAAGCAAAAGTTATAATTTGGGGACCTACAAATTGGTATCAGAGCTTGTTGCACTATTTTATTGCGTTGAATCCCTTTTTTCTTTTTGGGTGATTACTTGTTTATTTCTTTTGTTTTTTTTGTTTTCCTTTCGAAAAGTTTTAACGAATTAAATCTGTTGAATTTAAAGTTTGCAAAACGAATTAAATTTTTAGAGGAAGAAAATTCTCGTTTTAAAAATATGATTGAATATTTGCAAACGTTTCAAATCCAAAGACATATGAATCGGGAGAAGTTTGGAGCTTTATATAATAATTTTGAATCTTTAAAAGTTTCCAAAATGGAGAGTGATGATAGAATTCTTGTTTTAGAGAGAGAGTTAGAGAATTTGAAAAATTCAAGTGTTTGTGACATTAATGAAAATAGTTTGATTAATGAAATTAAGGCACACGAGAAGACTCTTAGGGATAAGTTTTCTCATATTGAGGGAAGCGAGATAACCTTCTAGGGGTAATTAAAAATTTAAAGAAGGAGTCCCGAAAGTTTAAGGAGTCAAATCGTTTGCTTGAGTCAAAAGTTTTGAAGTTGAAACATGATTTAATTGACTCGAGTAGTGATGGTAGCGGATTATCTTATTCTAGTTGTTTAAATGTCAAAGCCAAAACCATAGTTTATTTTAGAGCGTCAACTACAACCGAGGGTGTTAGAAAAGGTCAACCTAAAGGTCCCGTTGCTTATTGTATTTTCACATGTTCGTATTGTGGTATGAAAGGTCACCTTAGGAGTTTTTTTTTTTATTTTAGAAACACCTTTGGAAGTTTAAACGTAGTGTCCCGTCGGTTTCCAAAATCCATTTTGTTATGTATACACCGATTTGGGTTAGGAAGTCCATTTTGGAGATGCTAAATGCTTCGTTGGTTGATTCTTACACGCATGCACATGATTCGTCACTTGCTATATCTTGTGGATAGTTTCTTGCATTGTTTGTTTGTCATACACTAGTCTTTGCATCATGATTTATATCTTGCTAGTGTTATGACATGTTTATCATTTTGTTTTATATTTTTCATTTATTACATATTATTTGAAAAATACATAAAGATTTTTATTTTTTAAAAGTTTTGAGAAAAAGACAAAAATATTTTGTTTTATTTGAGTCAAAATATATTTGAAAAAGCCAAAAAGATTTTCGATTTTCTTTTTGTGTTGTGAGTATACATATTTGATGTCGCATATTGGTGTGCTTGGACCCCCGTCCTTTCATTATCCATGTGGCTAGGACATTTGGTCATTATTATCGATGCTTAGAATGATCTTAACCATTATTTTTATGGAGTTGTTTTGAAGTTTATATGCTCTTTTATTTGACTTTGTATATATGCCATGATTGCACACATGCACTTGTGTATATGGATGTTTGACTACTATTGAATATTTAAGTTTGGTGAGACGTTATTATCTCAGTTTTTGCTATCTATACGTAAGTAGACTTCAGGAGATATGTGCATGTAATAACCGTTTACCGTGAGGATTAAATTGAAATATAATGAGTGTTCACGGGAAAGGGTTGTGAGAGTGTAAAATTGACTCGTCGTGAAAGCCACCATTTAAAAGATCTCGAAAAAATCAAAAGGCAATAAAAAGGATCATATGCCAAAAATTGGCCAAATTAGTTTAGTTAATTCAAAAGAAAATATGAAATATTTAAGGGAGTTTAGACAAATTAAAAAATTTAAGCGGCTTTGCACAAAGAATCCTAACGTTGGAAATTTGTGTCATGACGCTATTATTTATAGAATCGTCAAAATTTCGGATTCGTGTGCATAATGTTTGTTTAGTTCATTAAGCTCACACTTTAATTATCACTTATGGTTATAATAAAGTTTGATGATAGATTGATATTGTATAGAGCTTCTTAGTTGTTTCGATGTGTTGGAATTGTGATTCATTTTTTTTAGTTCATGCACATACATTCCATGTTCATGTTTAGGCACATCGATAATATGTTGGCATGTTACTTATATTTGTTTATTTTGATATTTTCTAGTTTAGCTTATGTTTTGCTACTGTTTCGCAGTTTTGAGCCCCTTCTAGTTAGAATTTTTAGAATATTTCTTCACTGGGAAACACTATTTAATTTTCTGGGGAAACTATAAGAGTTTGTTTATGGCGTTCAAACGACATGTCTTCTTTCGAACGATGTCACTTCTCTTTCAAACGACATCCCTGGCTCGTTCGAACGACAACCTGTTTTACCAGTTTTGATTCTGGTTGATTTCTAGTTCAGTACCCTGTTACATATTGATTCATATTTTCGTACTGGGTTTGTGTTTATGCAGTCTACTTTAATCATTGACGTATTTATCTACATTTGTTTGTTTATTACCCCTTCTTAGACTGATATTTTTTGGGTGATTTAATGTTTGTTAGCTACTGATTTGACATGTTTTGATCATTTTTTTGTTGGTTGTTGCATGCTTATCTAGGATAATATGAGTTAATCAAATTGGTATATCATATGCTAGAGTTGTTTATCTTTTCACCGGATTGTCTATTTGAGACAAAAAGGGGGAGAGGTGTCTGTGATGTAGGGGGAGTTTGGTGTCTGGGATTTGATATCCTGATTTATATATTTGCACATATTGGTATCATATTTTGTTCACATAACAAATGACTTGGATTGTTATGTTCACATAAAAAATGATTTGGATTGTTATGTTCACATAACAAATGATTTGGATTTGATCTTTCATATTAATTTATATAATTTGTTCCTCTACTTCACTGGGTATTTGTCTGTTTCATATGTGTATATATGTTTAAAGATATTCGAGATTACAAGTCTACATCACATTCAGGCATTGGAGGCAGTTCCATGCTTGTCAGTCCATTATTGAAGAATCTTATCATGTACTGATGATGTATTTTTTATTTTGAGTCTATGGGATGGGATTTATCCGTCATACGGCTTGATGACCCAGCTTATCCATTTACTGTTGGTTTTGTCCCGAAATAGTCAAAGGGGGAGATTTGTAAGGACCAAATTTCTAATTGAGTCTTATGGTAGTTTTGACTTATTCTTGGAACAAAACATGTTTGAGTCATAGGTAAATTTTTATTGTTCGATCACTACGATACTATGACTTGTCGAAGATTAATTGAAGATGTTGCGGCAAAGCTACAAAGAATTAATCATGTTTATGTTTAATTGATGCAAGTTTGAAGTCTTCAATCAAGTTGAATAATGCATTCCGGATTTCTTTAAGGTATGAATGCTAAATGACAATGGAAATAAAAAATTGTTTAAGGATGAATTTTTTAAATAAAATGTTTTTAAAATGTTTAAAAAGTGTTTCATTTGTTTACACATCAGATAAAGGACGAATTAGTGTTAGATTAGAGTTGGTTTGAATTAAAACTCTTTTATTAAAGTTGGATCAGTTTGGGACTTTAATCATCCTGTCATTCAAACGATAAACGATGCCGTTCAAGATTGCACCGACTTAAAAAATGTATTTAAGTGAGGTTCCAGTCCTTTTCTCGGTGTGTGCAGAGCCAAATATTTCCAGAATACTGTTACGTTTTCTACACAACAGTTTACAAAGGTTTTCATAATAAAATCATCCTTTGTGTTTAAAGATTCGATTTTTCATATTCATATGCGATAGAGATCTTGTGTTTGCATTAAGTGGAACTTGTTTAACGATCTTTGAACAACTTGTGATTGGCGGTTTTGCATTGGAGAAGCGACGGACATCGTGTTCGACATCGTAGATGACACAGGTCTTATCGGTGGATACCGAGACACTCGTGGAGGTGCGTGTTGTGGAAGAGCATCGTAGAAGAAGGTTACTTTCTGTGTGGGCACTGTGAAGATTGGTAGAAGATCAGAGGAGAGTCAAGTCTCGTGGGGATCGAGTCATTGTATAAGACTACCGTCTGACTTTGTAAAACCATTGTCATAGTGATTGTCCGGCCTGGGCCGTCCGAGGTTTTTTCCCGATTGGGTTTTTCCTCGTACATCAGCGTTGTGAGTATTGCTTTACTTTATTTTACTTGCTTTAATCACTAGTTGCATGCTTAAGGTTAAACAAGATAAAATTTGGTTAAGTTAATTTGTGTCACAACTTAATTTGATAAAATTGAAAAAGAGTTTTTTCAAAAAGAGCTAGTCGATTTGCATTCATCATTAACTTAATTCCGTTCAAGAAAAAGTTATAATTTGGGGACCTACAGATTTGGAATTCCAGAAAGTGGATTATGTGTTTCTTCGAATATCTCCTTGGAAGGGAGTTATGAGGTTTGGAAAGAAAGGAAAGTTAAGTCCACGATACGTTGAACGCTATAAAATTCTTGAAAAAGTCGGGGTGGTTGCTTAAAAGTTAGCATTACCACAAGAGTTATCCCGATTACATGATGTTTTCCATGTTTCTATGTTAATAAAGTATATAGCAAATCCTTCACATGTGTTGGTGGAACGACCTATTGAGTTGAAGGAATATTTGAGTTATGTGGAAGAACCACTTGCTATCGTTGATAAGAAGGAACAAATATTGAGATCCAAAGTGATCCCACTTGTGAAAGTTGATAACTTGACTTTGCGTGTATGTCGTTGTTGTTGAAAGCCAAGTTAATAAAAAATCCTCACATACCTACAAAATATAATAAACTCAAGTATAGAGATAAGTAAGGATGCCAATCCACTTTCTAGGGAGTAAAGCAAATGGAACAAATTCACTTTTTATTTTCTTTTTGTTCTTTTTCACTTTTGTAATTTTTTTAGCTTTTTCAATATTAAAATAATAGGGTGAGGTGAGGTTTTAAACTAAACTAAACTAAGATGAAAATAACTAACTAGGAAATGACTAAAATGAAAATTAAAGTCTAAACTAAAAATAAGAGATAAAGTAAGAAAAATGATTGTGAGAACAATCAAGGAGTGGGATTACACCACAAATTTTAATTATTCTAATTAATTAATTTAATTATTTAAATTTTCCCAAATTAATATTACAATTACAAACCAACTCTCGTTGCAAGTGTAATTAGAATAGTAATCTTTTAGAAAGTTAAAATTAATACCCCACAACTCTAGAAAATTAGATCAACACTCCTTTTAATTAATCACCCGATAGGATCAATCAATTATAATTTATGTCAATCTTAGAAATTAAATTTATAGTTGAAATTCAAATGATAATACCCCACTTAAGAGACCCCTATCTCTAGTTCGAATCTAAAATGGGTATTATCACTAGAATTTCGATTTTCTCTCGAAAATCATTTACCCTCTCTCGAGGCGTAAATCTAAGGGCGAGGGATCAAATTTAACATTCAAAGGGAAATTTCAAGTAAGCAAACTAATTAAACTAAAATAATATCAAATAAGGGTTTCACCCCACCCCTTGAAAGGGGATTTATCCTAACATAGTGTAAAATTTGACAAATTAATAATCAAAGCCATAAAGAAATAAAATAGAAGGGTAAGAGGACAAATCTTCAAACAAGTCTCCTTGATTTGCAAAATTGGACTCTAATCCTCCATTGAAATTGAGCAACATCCATTCAAAATGAGCTTCCCACAATATTCAATTACATACAAACACTCATTTGAATCACTCAACAATTAATTTCTCACAAATATCTAAAAAAAATAAAAACAAAATTATTTACAAAAATATTCTACCTAATTTATTATCTTGTCTAACCTATCTCTCTCTCTAGAATTTTCTCTCTACAAGCTTAGATAATCTTCAAATGGCCTTGAGGTCTTCTTTTATATGCAATTGGAGCTAAGGGGTTAAATTGGTAAAATAATGATGTGCACATGAGGGGTGTGAGGTCATGTGGGTGAGGGTGATGAGGATAAAATCTGATTTGTTTTATGGGGTATTTTAGGAAAATGGCTTAAAGTGGTTAGTTGGGGGTAAGATGGGTAAAATGGGGGTAAAGGAATTAAATGGGCACATGGGGCTTTTGTTTGGTTTTGGCTTAACTTTGTTTTGGCAGGTGACGACTTTGACTTTGGAGAAATGGGTATGGGTCTTGGTTGAAGAAGGGTTTGGCTGAAAATGGGTCGGACTAAGGGGTAACTGCAGTCGCGACTGAAAGTCGCCGGAGAGGGGGGTGAGTTGGTCGGAGGTAGTCGATGGAGGCGAAGTCGGAAGAAGGGAGTCAGGCCGGGGTGAAAATTCCGGTGTTGGGTGTCTCCGGCGCAGGTAAGGGTGTGGATTTTCCGGTGGTGGTAGGGTGTGGAGTTCACGAGCAGGTGAGAGAGAGGTTGGGTTCAGATGGTGGGGTAGTAGCTCAGGCGGGTTAGGTGGGTTTTCCCCCGGCGGAGGGGCTGGAATCGAGGGAGAGAGAGATAGAGGGGCCGGAGGTCAGTTAGACCGCGATCGGGAGCAAGTGGTAAAGGGACGGCGGCAGGCGCAGGTCAAGGTGGTCGGAGGTGTGGGGCGCCGCGGTTTTGGTAGGTGGGTTCGTGTCGGCCGGTGAAGGGAGAGAGGGTCGTAGGTCTGGCAGGGGTCAGGAAGTAAGGGGGATGAGGTTGTTGGAGGTTGGTTGGTTAATGGAGTTTAGTTGGTGAGGAGAGAGAAGGGTGGAAAGTTGAAGATGGGTTAGTGGGTGTATTTGGTGTGTGAGGGTGTATGGGATTAAGGGTGAGGGTGAGGGTGTGTGTAGGTGAGGGAGTGTTTAATAAAGGTTGTGTGTGTTTAATTGTACCTAACTAAAATAATAAAAAGACTCAACTAACAAAATAAAAATAAAAAAAATAAAATCTACTAAAACAAAAAGAACTAAATAAATAAATTTTTAACTCGAAAAATAAAAAGATATAAAATTAAAAATTAAAAACCTATTAAACTTAAAAACAAAAGTCCTAAAAAAAATTAAATCTAATAAAACTAAAAAATAAATGAAATCCTAAAAATTAAAATCCTAATAAAATAAAATAAAACTAGAAACTAATAAAAATAAAAATAAAATAAAATTATACTAATAAAAATAAAAATAGAAAATAAATCTAGAAAATATTAAATAAATTTAAAATAAATCCTAAAAATAAAAATAACTCAAACTAAAAATCTAAAAAATAATAAAAATGGACAAATTAGACACACACGGGGTTCGGGGAAAGCTAAGGCTAGGATTAGGGCTCGAGTGAGGTTCTTGGGGTACATGATAAGGGTTAATTAGCTCCAAAAAATGCACAATTGCCTTGAAATACGCGTTTGAACACCGCAACGTGCATTTGACCTACAAGATAAACAATTAAGCACATAAGACCCATATTGCCGAGAATTAGCAATTAAAGCACATCTATTCGGGGTATAAATTGTACAGTTTTGGGTGCTTATCAAAAGTTGTGTGGAGAAAACATTCCATGAAAGAAACTACATGGGAGAGAGAGGATAGCATGAAGATGTGTTATCCGTATTTGCTTAATTCGGACAACCAACATATGTCAATTTCGGGGACGAAATTTCCTAATGGGGGGAGAATTGTGACAACCTGAATATGATTATGATAAATTATGCTTAAATCATGCTTATCTTATATGATATGGGTAATGTGTTATTAATAGATATAATGTTAAGTTATTGTGTTTAGTCTAATCCTACCTTTAGAAAGCATGAAATATCGAATTAGTTACAAATACAAAATTTTGAAGTTTCCATAGGAATATTAAGGTTGGAGACTAGTTTTTACTCTTAAAAAATAACAATTGACTTAAGGTAAAAACTAGATAGTTGTAGATATATGAGTTAGGTTTATAACACAACAAACGGTGTGTTAAACGAAGGTTCGAGCGAGAAGTCATGCTAGAATTACTATGCAGGGGCAAATTTGTCCATTAATTAAATGATATTTCGTCTTATTAGTATAACAAATGGTGGATTTTGATTGGTTAAAGAATGAGGTGAGTTTAGCCGACTTTACACCCTTTATATTACCTCCTCCTTCAGCCAAAACTCATCTAATAAAGAGTTTTTCTTGAGAGGAAGAGAAGTGGGAAGTCGAAGAAGAAGAAAATTGGAGAAAAATCAGTGGGAAATTACGAAAAAGTCCTTAAGGTAATTCTATATGTAAGTCTTGTTATTTTTCTTGTGTCACTGATTGAAATGGTATAAATCATAGATTTTTTATAGAACTTTCATGCCTTGGTTTATGTGTATGAATAGATGCAAGTTTACGCAAAAATTGAACATGAATTTATTCCGTTAGGAACCTTGTGTAGTCAAACTTTTATATCTTTTTTTATACTTATTAGAATTGAGAAATTACAATAGGAGATGAAAATAGACTCATATATGTATAACATATAAGAATATTATATAAAAATACCAAGAAATGAATCTTGGGTGATAGTTGGAAGTTTGGGTATAAAATCTGCCCCAAAAGTGTAAGTACGCATACCATGTGTTTGATGTTTGGCCTCACATAGCATATGAACTCTAACGAATTATGAAACTTTAATTTCATATTGTTCAATATGTTTATTGAGATTGGTTGTAATATCATATAAATTTTTGATGTAGAGAAATTATGAAAATTCATGGAAGTTGACTGAACGATGGATGAGCCTATAGGACATATTTTCTATGTATTGAAGAAATGGGCATAACTTGCTCTAGGAACTTGAAATGATGTTTCGTCTGTATTGGAAACCTAATATGATAATCATTGAATTACCAATATGAAATGAAAGCATGTTTAGTACATGATTTGGATATGTTAACTATCTTGCCATGAATTTAGATGGAACTTCATCTATGATAAGTGATGTGAAGTGAATCATATGATGCTATGAATTAAGTTACGTTTAAGTTATACTTTGGATTGTTGATATTCTTATGATGTTAAGAATATTGTAAGAATGATAGTAAAGGAAGAAGAATTGGTTGAACAAGTGCCAGACAAAGGAAAAGCGAAAGCTTGTTAAATTGCCAAGGTGAGTGTACTTATGATTGCTTCATATATACAGATATATGAATGATATGAATATATCTCGAAGAGAAGACATACTATTGCCAATGGGAACACTTATTATTGCCAATGGTCAGACATATTATTTCCAATGGGCAGACTTCTTATTGCCAATGGGAAGACATATTCTTGCCAATGGGCAAACAGATTATTGCCAATGGGCAGACATACTATTTGTCACACCCCGCGTAATTCTGGCGTCGGACGCCACCAAAACTAAGTCGGGTGAGTTTGATCAATCAACGAAATAAATAATTTAATCAATCCCAAATGATAATAACCAACTATGCACTAAAAGATCCATCACCATGCTAAACTCCAAATAATCAACTAATCTCTAATAGTATAAAACTGAATAAACTCCAACTGAATCCTTAATGAAATATCTAAATAAAACCCAAAAAATCTAACATTCTCATCCAAGGGTTTCAAAGATTAAATCATTTAAAAAAGTTTCATCAAAACAACCCAAAATTTTAGTGTCCACTATCTCTAATTAAGTTGCTAATTAATTTTAATAAAAAACATATGATTAATGGCTTAGGCGGTACTTAAAACGCATAATACTAAAGAAAAGGAATAGATTATTCATGCCTGAGATCAAGATGAAGAAATTCTGACTAGACAGTTGGATTCCGCTCGAAAAATCAGCAAAGAGGCGTTCTTGAACAATCTTAAGAAAACCCGGTTTAAAGCTTCAAAACTTGGATTGAAAATAACTCTCCAATGGAGTTAAGGTTTTGGGGGAGGAAGAAGATGTAAAAGAGGAGATTGATGCTCTTAGGTTTAGAAGAAAGTGTTTTGAAAAGTCCTAAACCTGTCACTTTGTTTATACACCAAAAAGAATTTGAGTCCTAATAAAATACAAACACTTAAAAAATTATTACGGATGATCGGACCGTCAGAATGGCTTAAAATTTCAGGACGTAGTAGCTGGAGATGAAAGGAAGCTGTAAAAAAAAATTCAGTTCGATCGGGTGGTCAAATATTTTTATATGTACTGTTTTCTTGAGAGTTTTATGATTTGAGGACTCTTAGCGGGTTCTATGTTTTGAGGACTCTTCTAAATGGACCAAGACTTATATATACTCATGTTAGGAGTCCTGTAATCTAGATTTTCGAATTCCGAATATAAAAACTAATATATTTAATTATTATAAATAATTAAATCCAATTTTTTTTTCTCTAATTTCCAAAATAAATTTAAAAATTTTCGTTTAAAAAAAAATTGGGTTGTCACATACATCCCCACTAACAAGAAATTTTGCCCTCGAAATTCGACGTAGCCTAACGCTCTAAAATAAAATGCTAATCGATTATATTTTCCAAAAAGCACAACACTAAAGTCCTCAATCAATTCTACACGTTCTCACATCAAGATCACAAATCTCAACCTCGATGCCTATCACGTCTTCAAAAAATATTTAATCTCCAAAGAAAGCATGTCTATCATGCATGCCAGACCCAAAACCCAAATACTCGAGGGTTGTCGTATACCTAAGCTCTGATACCAAAGAGTTATAATTATATACAAACACTAAAAAAAACCTTTCGGACAATCGGATCGTTGGAATTGACTAAAATTTTGGGGCGTTTCATGTGATGATTTTGAGGTACAGGACTTACACAATATGCTTCTAAATTCTCTCGAGAGTATTTTTCGTTTTCTACATCAATTGCACTCATGTTGAATTGTAATATTCATTGGAATCCTGAACAATTATTGGAATATATTATTTGATTCATTGAGATATATTATATTGTTGATCTGAGCATAGTGTCATGAGATTTTAATATGGAATGGGGCATGGGCACCCGCTAATAGTCCAAAAAATGTTATGTGGATTTGAGATGCCTAGGGGGTGGGGTGAGGTGAGGCCTGGTGACCCATTGATGTGTTGTTGAGAAATTAATATTGATATAATGCTTGAGTATTGCAATTGATTTCTATATGTGCATTCATATTGTTGCGATTTATTCATCGTGCTAATTATTTTTGAGCATCTATTCCTGTTATACTGTGTACTTCCCCGTATTTTCTTTTAGTGGCAGGCTAGCGTGGATTGGGACGCTATGGTTAATTTTGAAGAATTATTTTAGAGCATGGTATGGAAGATTTATTCTGATGTATAAATTAGTGGTGTAATTTTAGTTGGAGAATTATAATTTGAGAGAAGCATTTTTGTGGAAATAGAAAATTTTCGGATTCATTATATTTATTTTGTGGAATATATATGTTCTATACTTATTATCGATAGTTTTAGTTTAGTTTTTATCGTAGTAGCACGCCGCGTATCTCTTTTTGGGCATGCGGGGGGTTACACTTTTGCCAATGGGTAGACTTACTATTGTTAATGGGCAACATATTATTGCCAATGGGCATACATACTATTGCCAATGGGCATACATACTATTGCCTCAATGGGCAGAATTACTTGGGTCTTATGATCTGGGATTGTTATTGCCAACGGGCAGGATTGTTGAATTTTCTATCCACAGATTTGATATATAATATTGCTATCTCATTGCAGGGAAAGAGTACCTCACTAAGCTTAATGCTTACAGTTTATAATTTAACATTTTCAGGTTTGTATCCTGCCAGCTAGGATACCATATGATCGAAAATTTTGAGAGTTGCACCGTTAGAAAGAGTTGGGGTTTAAGTATTGGGATTTTGTCATTGTCACACTGAAGATTTTACTACACTCACATTGTATAGATTGAGTTAACATGGGTTGAGTTGATGATTGTAATATTTAATCGTAGATACTCATAGTATTGTATGTCCGCCTAATCATGGCTCTGATGTTGATTATGTTATGGCTCAAATAATAGTATTATGTTCATTATGTACATTACACATGAAAATATTAATAAATGAATTACATTTCAAATGGAACGAATATTATGATTTAACTATAATATAAATGAAATTATTATAATGGAATTGGGTTTGGGGTGTGACAATACTTGTTGGACTTACTGTTGTTGGTCGGCCTCCCTCGCTGGTCTATCTTCTCTGTTAGTTGGGATCCCTTGCTGATCGGGGATTTGTATCATGCTGACTTGGACTTGTGCCACATTGGATGACATGTGCAGGCTTGTAATTGGTCCACGTAAGGTGGTGAGTTTTGGCATCGATAATTATAATCAGAGGTTTTTATAGAGTGGATTTAGTTTTCACAGTTTAGTATTTATGTTCATCATCTCTTATTGATACCTTTATTGTGTTGGTTTTATTTTTCCATAGTTTAGTTTACGGTGATGTCGAGAATGATATAAATTATTTAGATCTCCCCGATATTTCATGTGTGTCCTGATCAATTGGGAGTGGAAAATCACGAGAGGTCACAATTTGAAGAAGGAAATATATGGGAACGTGACCCTGTGTTGGAGATACGAAACCTCTTGTTTGGTAGTTATAAGTTTGAAACTTTAAGTATTTTACTGTACTATCATTGCAGTCATTTAAGATTAGTATACATTATAACATAAAATATACTTGAAACAGGTCGCATCCATACTCATGTTGGCGCGCCCAAATGGGATATATGACTTAACCATAAAGACGAATGATCCAACCGGTACCCTCGACGGCTCCATCTATCGCAAGGTCCTTCTTCCTAATTGCAAGTGGGTGAGTAAAGTTAATGTTGGAAATGTCCTGATTGTTAAAAAGGTTTCTATATTCACATGGAGCATGAATTTTCGATACATCAAAATTACACTACCCAATATCCTCAACATTCTCAAGGAGAATATGAGGGTTGTCCATGCATTTAATTTCTAAAATTGTTCTATATTATGTGTCGTAACTTTAGTAATATAATTTATGTATTAGTTTAAAGTGCTATTTGAACTAAATGAGGTGAGCACTGTTTGGTTGAAATTTTGTAAATCAATTGTAATGGAAAACATAACTTAAAAATAAATATTTAGGAAAAAAATTTGATAATAGAACATGTAAGTTAAAACAACATCAAATTGTAATTTTATTAAATAGTATATAGACTGATTGACGCAAAATACCTCATTTAGAGGACTAAAGCTAGCCAGAAGAAGTATACTGCTTGCACTCACTTTATTGCAAGTCTGGAACGTAGTACATTGATGGATCTAGTGATATACTTGGATGCCTCCATATGTCTATGTGCATCGAGTATGCATTCTTAACACTCCAGGAAGTGTCAAAGCATTTGACAATTGCATTAGGAAACTCATCGACAGAGGGTTTCACTTTTCCCGGCCATTGTAAATCTCGTTTTTCCTTCCTTTAAAAACACAAAGTAATTGGTTTTAGGCATTGTTGGAACACTATATGATTGGAGGAATTGTGTATAAAAGATACGGGTATTCAAAGACGGATTACAATGGGTATTCAATACCTCCAAAATGTGGTCAATAATTAGAGCCAAACATTATTCACTGACTTGACATATTAGGGTTGTCTTTTCCATTGAAGACCCATGAGTTGAGAAGTTATGTATTTTAAAACCTAGGTGTCTTATAGTTCCAGAGTAGGGACAAGTGTGCATCAGTGCAGGCATGACTTTCGTGTCAAGTCATTACAGACTAAGCATGGGAGCCATCAGGTATGCCAGACACTACTCCTTGACGGGGAACAATGTCACCTCGTGAGTTTGTTGTGATACTTAGTAGTGTTGTAGTCCCACTAAATGTAAGGCTAAAAATTCAAGTACTTAGGTTATTTTATTTTGTGTTGAGTATAGTGGGTAAAAATACTTTTCATGGAAAATATGCTTTTTTCAAGGGTATTCAATGGCCCACAGAATGCCTCAGAGTAGGCATGTGGGTGTGTTCAATTCATTTATAGGCTACGCTGCGAGAGTAAATAAATCTCAAACACATCTCCCTCATATGAAAATAGTGTCAATACAATCAATTGGCGTAGGCATGAGTGTCAAGTCTAGTCATTGCAGACTAGGCATGTGAGCCATCAGGCATGTCGAACATTGTTTCCTAATAGGGAAATAGTGTCACCAGATGTTTTTGTTATGATACCTAGTTGTGTTGTAGTACCATTAAATATAAGGCTAAAAATACAAGTATTTATGTTGTTTTATTTTGTGTTTAGTGTAGTGGGTGAAAATAATAATAATAATGGAAAACAAAAAGGAGTGTCATTTTTCAAGGGTAGTTAATGACCCACATAGTGCCTCATAGTAGGCATATGGTTAAGTTCAATTTGTTTACAGATTAAACTGCGAGATGAATAAAATTCCAAATGCGTCTCGCTCACGTGCGAATAGTGTCAATGCAACTTAATTGGCGAAGGCATGAGCGTTGGGTCAAGTCCTTGCAAACTAGGCATGTGACCCTCAGGCATGCCAAACATGGTTCCCTGACAAGGGACGGTGTCACCTAATGAGTTTGTTGCGATACAAATTTGTGTTACAATCCCATTAAATGTAAGGCAAAAAAGTGCAAGTACTTGCGTTATTTAATTTTGTGTTCAGTATAGTGGGTGCAAATAATTACTATGGAAAATAGAAAGGAGTACCAGTTTTTTTGAAGCGTAGTCAATAACCAATATAGTACCTCGAAGTAGGCAAGTGGGTGTGTTCAATTCGATTGCGGACAAGGTTGTGTCCAATTGCATCTCCCTCACAAGAGAATAATGCCAATGCAACTCAGCTGGCACATGCATGAGTGTTGGGTCAAGTCATTGCAGAATAGGCATGCGACCCTCAGGCATGCCAAATACTATTACTTGATAGGGGAATAGTTCTACCCCATGAGTTTGTTATGAAACCTAGTTGTGTTGTAATTCCACTAAATATAAGATACAAAAATACAAGTACTTATGTTATTTAATTATGTGTGTAGCGTAATGGGTGCAAATAATTACAATGGCAAATAAAAAGAAGCAATAATTTGTTCGAAGGGTAGTCAATAACCCACATAGTGCCTCAGAGTAGGCATGTGTTTGTGTTCAATTTGTTTGCATAATACGTTGCGAGAGGATATAAATTCCAAATGCGTCTCCTTCATATGCGAATAGTGTCAATGAAACTCAACAGGCATAGGCATGAGTGTTAGGTCGTGTCATTACATACTAGGCATGTGACACTCAGGCATGCCAAACACTGTTCCCTCACAGGGGAATAGTGTCACCCCATGAGTTTGTTGTGATACCTAGTTGCATTGTAGTCCCATTAAATGTAAGGCAACAAATGCAAGTACTTAGGTTATTTTATTTTGTGTTCAGCGTAATGGATGCAAATAATTACAATGGAAAATTAAAAGGAGCACCAGTTTTTTCAAAGGGTAGTCAATGACCCATATAATGCTTTAGAGTAGACATGTGAATGTGTTTAATTCATTTGTAGACTAGGCTGTGAAAGGAAACACATGCCAAACACTATTCCCTGATAAGGGAATAATGCCACTCCATGAGTTTGTTATGGTACCTAGTTGTGTTGTAGTCCCTCTAAATGTAAGGCAAAAATTGCAAGTGCTCGTGTTATTTAATTTTGTGTGTAGCGTAATGAGTGCAAATAATTACAATTGCAAACAAAAAGGAGAATCAGTTTTTTTGAAGGGCAGTAAATGACCTATATACTGAGTAGGCATGTGGGTGTGTTCAATTCATTTGTATACTAGGTTGAAAGATAAAATAAATTCCAAATGAGTTTCCCTCACATGCGAAAAGTGTCAATCCAACTCAACTGGCACGGGCATGAGTGCTGGGTCAAGTCATTGCAGACTAGACACGTGACACTTAGGCATGCCAAATACTATTACCTCATAGGGGAACAATGTCACCTCATGAATTTATTATGATACCTAGCTGCAATGTAGTCCCGTTAATTGAAGGCAAAAAATGCAAGTACTTACGTTATTTCATTTTGTGCTTATCATAGTGGGTGCAAATAATTACAATGGAAAATAAAAAGGAGCATTAGTTTTTTAAAGGGTAGTCAATGACACATATAGTGCCTCAGAGTAGGAATGTGGATCTGTTCAATTCGTTTACCGACTAGGCTATGAAAGGAAACAAATGCCAAATGTGTCTCCTTCACACGCCGACAATGTCAATGCATCTTAATGCACGTAGGCATGAGTGTTTGGTCAAGTTATTGCAGGCTATGAATGTGACCTTTAGGCATGCCAAACAATGTTCCCTGGATGGGGAACAATGTAACCCCAGGAATTTCTTATGAAAATGTGACACCCCGCTTATTTAAATACCGGGTGATCAATCCTTTATAAAAATAAAACATGAATCTCACCTGGTTCATTCTTATCATCAACGTCGAAACATTTTAAAAATGTACTAACCACATTGTATTCAAAAAGTTGGTGGAAAATTTTATCTTTTTATTAAACAAAAACAATAATTGAAAACAAATATAATAACCAAGACAATCACGCAGTAATAAAAATTCGAACTAATGATAAGATAAATAACTGAATAAACTGGAATATCTACTGAAATAAGCTGAATCCACAAATAAAAAGTCTAATAAACTGAATAAAAAAATAGCTGAAGGGGCAACATGCCCAAATGAAATAACTGAATTGCATCATAATCTAGGAATAAAGCATCTGAAGCATCTAGTCCAAATCTTGCAAGCATCCACAAATTCTTTAGCTACGCATCTCTGGAACAAATATTAATCTCAACATGCCTGTAGTTGGACATCTAAAAGGTTTTGAAAATATTTTGCAAGACAGTTCGAAGCCCAAGAAAACCTTTTGAAAATATTTAGCAAGTATTTATCACAGTTTAAAATGAGTTATTGATTACACATGTTAGTTCAACGTACACCACCTTAAGTTCCTCACCTCTCAATTAATATGCATGCCTAACGTAATCTACCTAGTTATTCTACCCAACTTAACTAGGTCTCATCAACAACTATCTGACCACTAAGAGGTTTAGCTCTCTCGTACCGCCCACAAAATATGCCACATTCTTCTAATCTTTACACTTTGAGTCCTTAGTTAAATTTCTTTTTAACTTACCCCGTACTGCCCAAACAATACGTTATCGTACACTAATAATTAACATTCCTCACATGTTATTATTAAACCATAATTGACATTTTGCATATGTTATTATTAAATCACTTCATTAAGTTTCTCTATTTAGTTCGTCATTAGACATACACTATCTAAGTTTACTACTCTATCCCACTAAGTAGATTATGCAATATCCCGTATTTTTATGCTTTATAAATTTGGGGATTTATTAAATTTAATGTGAGTTAATAATTTTATATAAATCCGAAAATTAATTACTTTATAATTATTAACGTGATGTGAGTTAGTAATTATGGGAAACTTGTTGAATATTACTAATGAGCAGCGTAATATATAATATTGGTTCTATTAAATGTCAAGAGTGAATAAAATGACAACTTTGAAAATTTGAGTCGAGACGCGCCCGTGTCAGATTATACCACGGGTCAATATGCTCAGTTGTTTATTGCTGATATTGTCAGATTACATAGGGTGCC
This sequence comes from Sambucus nigra, assembly GCA_949130495.1. Classification (NCBI taxonomy): domain Eukaryota; kingdom Viridiplantae; phylum Streptophyta; class Magnoliopsida; order Dipsacales; family Adoxaceae; genus Sambucus; species Sambucus nigra. The sequence continues at coordinate 647,749,193 of OX422216.1, forward strand.
CCTGAATACTGTGTCAGATAGAAACAAGATTTTCGTGTCACGTTTTTTGGAAAGCTTTCAGGAGGCTATGGGTACTGAGTTGAGGTTGAGTTTAGCTTATCACCCACAGACAGATGGGAAAATAGAGCGTATTAATCAGATGCTGGAGGATATGCTACGCATGTGTGTCCTTGATTTTGGAGGAGGTTGGGAGCCACATCTTCCACTGGTAGAGTTCGCTTCTAATAACTCTTATTAGTTCACGATTGGCACGGCTCCATTCGAAGCTTTATATGTAAGGCCTTGTCGTTCCCCAACTTGTTGGCTAGAGGTGGGGGATAACAAGTTGCTAGGACCAGAGGTGATTCAGGAAACCTCCGCTAGGATTGAGATGAACAGGAGTCGTATTCGAGTAGCCCAGGACAAACATAAAAGCTATGCCGATGCGAAATGGTTCTTCCGAGAGTTTATTGTGGGAGACCAAGTACTACTGTGTGTATCTCCTATGAAAGGAGTAATGAGGTTCGGGAAGTAAGGGAAATTGGCCCCGAGGTACGTGGGACCATTTCCCATTATCGAGAGGATTGGGCCGGTAGCATACAGATTGGGTCTGCCAGAGCATTTGCATCGCATCCATGATGTACTCCACATCTCGTCGTTGAGATGATACCTTCGGGATGATATGGACCATACTCACATCATGACAGATGAGATAGACTTACAGCCTGACAGCTCTTACGAGGAGAGACCGGTGGCTATCCTAGACCATAGTGAGAGGATATTGAGGTCGAAGGTAGTTCCACTTGTACGGGTCCAGTGGGAGCATCATAATGTGGAGGAATCCACTTGGGAGCGCGAGGCAGATATGCACGAGAGATATCCAGATTTATTCTTACCAGGTATGCCTTATTTTCCTAATTTCGGAACGAAATTCAGTTATTAGGGCGAAGTATGTAATACCCCGTATTTTTATGCTTTATAAATTTGGGGATTTATTAAATTTAATGTGAGTTATTAATTTTATATAAATCCGAAAATTAATTACTTTATAATTATTAACGTGATGTGAGTTAGTAATTATGGGAAACTTGTTGAATATTACTAATGAGCAGAGTAATATATAATATTGTTTCTATTAAATTTCAAGAGTGAATAAAATGACAATTTTAGAAATTTGAGTCGGGACGCGCCCATGTCACGTCGGGACTAAATATTGATTAATAAAAGTGAATAAATTATAAGTCACTCGTATGGTCGTTTTGAGTGCGCCAAAGTGTCCGGAAGGGTTGAGATAGTCAGAAAAGTATACCCGAGGGTTTAGTTTGGGTCTCGGGGCGTTTTTAGGCTTATTTAGCTCCCCGGGAGGGCATTTTGGACATTTTGTAATTTTGGGCAATTAAACCCACGAATTTTCAAGGGTTATATCCGATTTCTAAGGTTTCCTTCTAGGGTTAACACAACCCAAGGCAAGTGACGTCCATAGGAGAGGGAAGGAGAGAGTTTACCAAGGTGTTCTAGGCCGAAAAATCATCCGATTGCACTGCCACCACCACCAACGCGTAGATCGCGCAATGGGGAACCAAACCACACCAAATTCATCCTCAAATCAGAACTAACAAATTTCCAGGCAAGTGTTTATCTTGCTTGTTTTCGTTAATGCATCACTCATGTTAGTTTATGGTTGGTTAGGATGAGTTTCATGGAAGAAAAATTATGTTGGAGATAGGAAATTGCATGTAGTAATGAAATAAATGGAAATCTGGGAATCCCCTTTCATATGTAGAGGCTGAACCACGGATTTATGGTTTTTAGAAGAAGAGATTTTGGAAAAAGATTGATTAGAACAAAGTTAAATAAATTTCTAGGGTTCATAAGGTTTATATGAGTTTTGCCTCTTTTAATCCATGGTTATTGATGAAAATCCACATGCTTTACATAGAAGATGTTTAATTTGGGTTTATAATGATTGTAGTACGAATTTTTGGGAGTTTGGGTATGAAGAATTTGGATTTGGTTGATGTTGGATGATAGAACCTGTAACTGTTAAACTACAGAATTCGCCATACCTGTTTGATCGATCGATCGAACCAGGAGTGTCGATCGATCGACGCATCGATCGATCGAGCTCCTTCCATCGATTGATCGATCCCTTCTAGCAGACTCATGTTTTCCCCCCTTTTAAATAGTTAAATTTAAATTAAATGAGTAAGAATATTTGGACATCCTTATTAAAAGATTTTGGGAGATAAAGAAGACCAGTAGGACTTATTAATAATTATGAGACCTTTAATGTAAGACGAGATTTACATTTTTGGGATGTTTACATATAAGGGACGATAGAATTACGTATTAAAGGGAGAGGCGCATAAGATAGTTACGATGGAAAATAGATGAGTACCTACCGAATTCTACGCTTGGGAGAATAGAGTCCATGAGTGTTACGTAGTAAGTTGGAATAATCCCTCAAATTAAAGTTAGAGACGAACCGTTTTACGTGAAAACTAATAATGTGAAAATAAGGATAAATGTTATAATTATGGGTTATGAGATGAACCTAAATTTGAAATAGAAAAAGTAGTATATTTATATGACTGTGTTTATGCATTAACTATATACGTGTGAAAACATGCCCGCGCTACTTGCTATCCCTGAGGTTACCGCCCTGGGACATTCTTATCTCGATGTGACCTTTACGGGGGATATTGACTTGTACCCAAGAAGATAGGAATCCTAGGTACAGGCTATCGTATCGGTAATCACGGTCCTAAGAGAAGCGAGGGTATGTGCTGACCTCTTGGACTTGGAAACTATGCTTCACCTCAGTATTGTTTGTGTATGTATTAATACAGTTCGAGAGTGATTCCGAACTTGTATTTCCCTTAGTACAAGTGATACGGGGATTGGATAGCAGAGTATGCTCGCACCATAATTTTTATGTGGGGTGCTGTTAGAATATATATATATATATATATATATATATATATTATACGAGTATTTAATATATATATGAAATTCTGAAATTTGGAACTACCTACTGTGTTATGGTAAGTAAGAAATGAATAATGACGTCAAATTGGAAATACTTGTTTTGAAAAGTATAATATGACACTGGAAAGCTTTATTAATAAATAGTGTTAAATTGAGAGTTTTGTTACTAAATGAAATTATCCTCTTAAACAATTATATTGTTCAGGTTTAAATCTTATGAGTAACCTAAGATAAGTTAAACCGTTGGGAAGGTTAGTGCGAAGCCCAAGTTCAATCTTATGAGTAACCTAAAATATTTTGCAAGACTGTTCGAAGCCCAAGAAAACCTTTTGAAAATATTTAGCAAGTATTTATCACAGTTTAAAATGAGTTATTGATTACACATGTTAGTTCAACGTACACCACCTTCGGTTCCTCACCTCTCAACTGATATGCATGCCTAACGTAATCTACTTAGTTATTCTACCCAACTCAACTAGGTCTCATCAATAACTATCTTACCACTAACAGGTTTAGTTCACTCGTACCACCCATACAATATGCCACATTCTTCTAATCTTTACACTGAGTCCTTAGTTAAATATCTTTTTAACTTACCTCGTACCGCCCAAACAATACGTTATCGTACACTAATAATTAACATTCCTCATATGATATTATTAAACCATAATTGACATTTTGCATATGTTATTATTAAATCATTTCATTAAGTTTTTCTATTTAGTTCGTCATTAAACATACACTATCTAAGTTTACTACTCTATCCCACTAAGTAGATTATCTCATATTTAAATAACTTTTGGATATACACTATCTAGCCTCCCTCCATTACACACAGTAGTAGGATATATATATATATATATACACATCCCGGGGCTAAGAACTGCAATGCGAATATCATACTCTTCTATCAAGTCTATTCACATCTCATACTAAATCAAGGACTAACGGGTCAGGATCACCCTCGAACCATAAATCAAATCAACACATTTTGGAGGCGAATATAGTTCTATGCCTTTGTGCCACGCACACATCTAACGTGCCTAAATGACCAATCACACTATCATACACACAAGTAGTTCTCAATCCCTAAGTTCTATGTTCTGAGGCACAAGTCTAAAATTCCCCCAATGGGCTCATCAGGATAAGACTATCCATGACGCGAAACCTCTCGTAATAGCAAGAAATGTATGTATGTTCACATACATAAGAAAGCACATAATAGGCATGCACACAACCCATATATCATATATAGGTATACACCCAACCTATAAATAAAGTCTGTTGCTATACACTTGACCTATATTAAAATCCGTATAGGTGTATGCACCACCTATAAATATCTCCCGTACAGGAATACACTCAACCTATAAATATAATCCATATAAGTATACACTCAACCTATAATATAGTCCGTGTAGGTATTCATTCACCCTATAATATTATCTATATATAAATATATCTCTTGAATACTTAACGTAGAAATCAATAAACGAATATCCCTTCTGATAATCCCTAAATATGCCACCTCGGCTCAGAGACTTCAACCTCGACCAAGGACATGGCCGACGTTGGAATGGCCTTGGATCAGTAACTAGCGACCTCGGCCATAGCAAGGTCGGCCTTGGCCGACACTACTACCAACCTCATCAAGAGATGTATTCATGTTTAATGGGAACAGTTGTTCATTAGGGCACCTAGGGATGGAAACCTCGGCCGGGAGTAGTCCGACGTTACAAGGGGCTATACTTCCATCAGGGCCAACTCCAACAGCGAATCAACCAATATTCCTCACATGTTCCAGCTTAACCTCAGCCCAGGCCGACCTTTTGCCTTCACTTTCCTCACCTCGGCTTCGCATAAGCCGTGATCATTTTGTCCCATCTCAGATTGAATAACAGCTAGACCTTACCAACCTCGGACTCTTCCAGGCCGAGGTTGTGACCAAGCTCAAATGGCCGAACTCTTATTGGCATATGTGTGGATAAGGACACGTGGACACAAATCAGTTATAACAAGTCATTCCCCTCACGTGGGGGGAATATTTCATCACCAGTCTCTACATGTGACAGTGATAGATGTCTTCATCAGATTGGTTAGGTCAACACACACATGATCATTGCATGCATGGGGGGTACACTACCCCCCCCCCCCAAGTACTATATATACTTGTATTCTCCCTCTTAGAGGGGGACCCAAAATTGGCAACCCTATAGCTAAAACTCTGTTCAAAGACACAGTAGAAAGAGAAAGTTTGAGAGATTGTATCCATGGCCATTAGATCCCTCATACAGTGATACACATCATACACTTGCACAGTGGACGTAGGCCAGATTGGCTGAACCACTTATATTCGGGTGTGAATCCTCTTCTCCTCACCTCCTTCTACTATATGTGTAGGTACTCTTATGCTGCCATTGTTAACATTGAATTCAGCTCGCAAACACCTTGAAGGGTGGTGTTATTTCCAGCATCATCATTTTGGCGCCGACTGTGGGAAATCGAGAAGCTATCCCTTCCTCCTCTATTGCTTGGCCTCACCGGAGACTCTGGTGGTGAACCAGGCCTCCCCCCTAGCGCGGAGCTGTTTCACCATCGAAAGAGGTCCTGTATGGTATTAAGCTCATTTACTACACAAGCTCTTTTGTACTAACACATGGCACCGGAACTACCACAACCTTTCCTGCCGTCGGTAGCGGGGGGACCTAGCTCTAGCCAGACACCACCCCAATCAGAAATGGTGGAGGTGGCCGCAGCCTTGAGGTCTTTGGCTGCAACGCAACGAGCAATGCAGGAGAAATTTGCACAGCTCAGCCAGAATATGATGAGGCCACCTGGAGTCTCACCAGAAATGATAACTCCTACAGCGATTCAGCCTCATCCTAATGCCAGGGGAGCACCCCAGGCACCGCGAAAAGACCAGTCTGCACCCCAGCGAAGGAGGGACGTTGCTGACCCTAGGCGCTTGCGCCTGGGGAGGCAAGGAAACCCTTGCCCTGAGGACATGTGTGATGATCTTGAGGTGGAAGATGTCCCAGAAGATTATTGGGAGCCGTATGAGGTTTCGAACAAGACAGTTCGTCCTATCCAACGGAGCTAGGGTTGTGAAGGTAGAAGAGGTGGAGAGGCCCAACAACGAGGATCAGCTTTTGATCGGCTGAGTAGAGGGTCAGCCTTTGAAAGGCTCGACCCCGTAAATGACCTAAGATAAAGGTTATCAAGGTCAAGAAGTGCAGCTGATTCACAAAAGGAAGGGAGACAACGTCGGCCTCATTAGGGATGAGGAAGAGACCAAGAAGAGGTCAACAACAGGCGTTGTGCCGTGGTTGGGGAACCCTCGGTTCATCCCTTGGAGGTGGCTGGGGACAACCTCCGTTAGGCTAACGTTGCAAGGCCATGGAATGACTCCATCCAACGTCTAGAGAATAAGATAGGAGACCTCATCAAAAGTAGGGACCCACTATAAAGGGGTTACTCAGAAGGCTCTTCGTTCATGGCTAAGAGAGTGAGCTTCCCTACCCTAGCCAAGTTCAAGCCACCTACAGTGACTCCTAAGTATGATGGTAGCACCAATCCGGTACATCATATCGAGATGTACCAGTAAGCGGCGGATATTTACTCAATACCAGATGAGATGAAGTGCCTGGCCTTCTCCCAAACCTTGACAGGAGCATTACACATATGGTTTACATCTCTTCCAAAGAATTCGATTGAGAACTTTAAGGGCTTGGCTGAATGATTCATTCAAAACTTCTATTTTGGGGTAAGACCTCAAAAGAAGACCACGCATCTGTTGTATGTCAAGCAGGGCAAGCACGAGAGCCTAAGGGATTACATCGCGAGGTTCAATAAAGAAACACTTGAGGTTGAAGATTACGAAGAGAATGTTGCCATGACCGCCCTCATAGGAGGTCTTTAGAAAGGAAAGTTATTATTGAAACTTGCGAAAGACCCTCCAAAATCCATGGCGAAGCTATTGGCAACTGCAGGGAAGGTCATGAACGCTTAAGAGGCCATGACCGCCAAATATGAGAACAAAGACGGTGGTAATGGCAAAAAGTTCCAGAGAAAGAAGGATGGAAAGAAGAGGTCATCTGAGGATAAGTTTACGCGTTATACCCCTCTTACGGTAAGCTGCGAACACATTTTCAATGAGATCAAGAATGACCGATCCCTGAGATGGCCAGAGAAGCTGAAGGCTCCTCCATATAAGAGGAACCAGAGCTTGTGGTGCGAATTCCACCAAGACCATGGCCATATAACAGAAAAGTGCTTCGCCTTGAAGGATGAGATTGAGAAGATGTTAAAATCTGGAAAGTTGAGGAAGTATGTTAATGGGAAAGCTCCCAAAGGCGGAAGAGATGACCCTAAAAAGAAGAGAAACAACAGATGCCGTGATGATATCCCAGCAAGAAGAGATGGTGAATTAGACGGAGATAATGAAGACGATCCAGACCTCCCGCCAAAAGACGACAATGCCCTAGTGAAGAGGGTTGGTATGATCTCTTTTGGCATTAACACCATATGCGGAGGACTTACAAGAGGTGGTACTGAGGTTGCTGACAGAAAAGTTCATGTGGTCGAGGCCAAATTAGTTACCAAACTTGAAGTGGTAAACCTAACGTCTTCTGATACTTCATAGAATAGAAAGAAGGTAGACATGGACACTCTCATAGTTGGTTTCTACCGATTAGACTTTAAAGGCATCCTAGCCCCACATGATGACCCTTTGGTGATCACGACAAGAGTCCATGGATGTGAATTTAAGAGAATTCTTATAGACGGGGGAAGTTCAGCAGATGTGATATTCTGGCCCTGCTTCAAAAGCTTAGGCCTTAGCATAGCTAGGTTGATACCCTATCATCATCTGTTAATGGGGTTCATCGGTGAAAAGGTACATCCACTGGTCATGTAAGAGATGGACATACGAATGGGTGATGAGTGGCCTAAGAGGTTAACCCAGAAGATCAATTTTTTTGTCATGGATGAAAATGTCTTCTCGGCCTATAACCTCATCATAGGAAGAGTAGCCCTTAAGGAGTTTGAAGTCGTGCAATCAATGGTTCACCAGATGCTAAAATTCTTGACCCCCAATGGGGTAGGGGAAGTGCAGGGTAACCAGACCATAGCACGAGAATGTTACTTCAACTCGATTGAAGAGAGGGAGGCCCATAAGAAGGCTACTACTACTTATAACATCCATACACTTGACCCTAGAGATGAAACAAAGTTGAAGAAAGGAGAGGCTACATAAGAGGTAGAATCCATCGTCCTCAATGAGGACGAACCGGAAAAAAACGTCCAGGTCGGCAAAGACTTGAAGGAAGAAATGAAAGAGGAGTTGATAAACTTCCTGATCCTGAGGAAGAGGCAGAGTGTCTTCGCTTGGAGTCACGCAGACATGCCTAGCATCAACCCCGAGGTCATGTACCATAAACTTAACGTGTCTGAGGATGCAAAGCTAGTCAAGTAAAGACGAAGAGTCTACTCTAGGGAGAAGTACGACGTCATCCGGGAAGAGGTTAGAAAGTTGGAAGGGGCTAAATTCATCAGAGAAGTGGTATATCCGGAATGGCTATCAAACGCAGTCATTATGCCCAAAGCCAATGGAAAGTGGAGAATGTGTGTGTATTTTACTAACCTAAACAAGTCTTGCCCGAAAGATAGTTACCCCTTACCCCGAATCAATCAGATGGTAGATGCAACTGCAGGACATGAGCTTCATAGACGCATATTCAGGCTAAAACCAAATCTTCATGGATGTAGAAGACTCAGAGAAGACAACCTTCATAACTGACAAAGGGACGTATTGCTACAAGGTGATGCCCTTCGGATTGAAAAACGCAGGGGCAACATACCAACGTCTTGTGAATAAGATGTTCGAAGAACAAATAAGCAAGACTATGGAGGTGTATGTGGACGATATGTTGACGAAGAGCTTCAAGGCCTGCACCCATGTGGCAGACCTAGAAAAGACCTTCAATACAATGGACCTGTACAAGATGAAACTCAACTCGACAAAGTGTGTCTTCGGGGTAGGAGCTGGGAAGTTCCTTGGATTCATCGTCAATCAAAGAGGAATAGAGGCGAACCCGGAGAAAATCAAGGCTTTGCTCGACATGAAGACACCTCGAAGTATCCAGGACGTCCAAAGGCTCACTGAAAGAGCGGTTGTGCTTAACAGATTCGTTTCCAGGGCAACCGACAAGTGTCTTCCGTTCTTTAAGGTGCTCAGAAAGGACTTCGAGTGGAATAAAGGGTGTGATGAGGCCTTTGATTAACTCAAGTCATACCTTGGATCTCCCTTACTCGTATCTCGTCCCATAGCAGGAGAGAAATTATACATCTATCTAGCAGTCTCTGAATCAACTATAAGTGCGGCCATTGTACGAGAAGATGATGGGATTTAGAGACCAATATACTTCAACAGTAAGGCCCTTTAGGGGTCTGAGCATAATTACCCTCGCATGGAAAAGTTAGCCTATGCCCTAATACATGCTTTTAGGAAGATAAAGCCCTACTTTCAGGCCCATCCTTGTGGATGGACACCAAAAAGGTTTTGAAAGTATTTTGCAAGACTGTTCGATGCCCAAGAAAACCTTTTGAAAATATTTAGCAAGTATTTATCACAGTTTAAAATGACTTATTGATTACACATGTTAGTTCAACGTATACCACCTTAGGTCTCACGTCTCAATTAATATGCATGCCTAACGTAATCTACCTACTTATTCAACCCAACTCAACTAGGTCTCATCACTAACTATCTTCTCTCGTACCACCCATACAATATGCCACATTCTTCTAATCTTTACACATTGAGTCCTTAGTTAAATATCCTTTAACTTACCCCGTACCGCCCAAACAATACGTTATCGTACACTAATAATTGACATTCCTCATATGATATTATTAAACCATAATTGACATTTTGCATATGTTATTATTAAATCATTTCATTAAGTTTCTCTATTTAGTTCGTCATTAGACATACACTATCTAAGTTTACTACTCTATCCCACTAAGTAGATTATCTCATATTTAAATAACTTTTGGATATACACTATCTAGCCTCCCTACATTACACACAAGTAGGATATATATATATATATATATATATATATATATATATATATATATATATATATATATATATATATATATACACACACATCCCGGGGCTAAGAACTGCAATGTGAATATCATACTCTTCTATCAAGTCTATGCACCTCTCGTACTAAATCAAGGACTATCGGGTCAGGATCACCCTCGAACCATAAATCAAATCAACAAATTTTGGAGGCGAATATAGTTCTATGCCTTTGTGCTACGCACACATCTAACGCGCCTAAATGACCAATCACACTATCATACACACAAGTAGTTCTCAATCCCTAAGTTCTATGTTCTGAGGCACAAGTCTAAAATTTCCCCAATGGGCTCATCAGGATAAGACTATCCATGACGCGAAACCTCTCGTAATAGCAAGAAATGTATGTATGTTCACATACATAAGAAAGCACATAATAGGCATGCACACAACCCATATATCATATATAGGTATACACCCAACCTATAAATAAAGTCTGTAGGTATACACTTAACCTATATTAAAATCCGTATAGGTGTATGCACCACCTATAAATATCTCCCGTATAGGAATACACTCAACCTATAAATATAATCCATATAAGTATACACTCAACCTATAATATAGTCCGTATAGGTATTCATTCACCCTATAATATTATCTATATCTAAGTATATCTCTTGAATACTTAACGTAGAAATCAATAAGCGAATATCCCTTCTGATAATTCCTAAATATGCCACCTCGGCTCAGAGACTTCAACCTCGGCCAAGGACATGGCCGACGTTGGAAAGGCCTTGGATCAGTAACTAACGACCTCGGCCATAGCAAGGTCGGCCGTGGTCGGCACTACTACCAACCTCATCAAGAGATGTGTTAATGTTTAATGGGAACAACTATTCATCAAGGCACCTAGGGATGGCAACCTCGGCCGGGAGTAGGCCGAGGTTACAAGGAGCTATACTTCCATCAGGGCCAACTCCAACAGTGAATCAGCAAATATTCCTCACATGTTCCAGCTTAACCTCGGCCCAGGCTGACCTTTTGCTTTCACTTACCTCACCTCGGCTTCACATAAGCCGATATCATTTTGTCCCATCTCGAATTGAATAAACAGCTAGACCTTACCAACCTCGGACTCTTCCAGGCCGAGGTTGTGACCAAGCTCAAATGGCCGAACTCTTATTAGCATATGTGTGGATAAGGACACGTGGACACAAATCAGTTATAACAAGTCATTCCCCTCACGTGGGGGGAATATTTTATCATCATTCTCTACATGTGACAGTGACAGATGTCTTCATCAGATTGGTTAGGTCAACACACACATGATCATTGCATGCATGGGGGGTACACTACACCCCCCAAGTACTATATATACTTGTATTCTACCTCTTAGAGGGGGACCCAAAATTGGCAACCCTAGCTAAAACTCTGTTCAAAGACACAATAGAAAGAGAAAGTTTGAGAGATTGTATCCATGGCCATTAGAGCCCTCATACAGTGATACACATCATACACTTGCACAGTGGACGTAGGCCAGATTGGCTGAACCACTTATATTCTGGTGTGAATCCTATTCTCCTCACCTCCTTCTACTATATGTGTATGTACTCTTATGCTGCCATCGTTAACATTGAATTGAGCTCGCAAACACCTTGAAGGGTGGTGCTATTTCCATCATCATCACCTTCTACCACATTTTTCCCTAGTATTAATTTTTACTCGAAGGGTCCTAGTTACCCCTTAAGTTATCTCAGTAGTTACAATACTCATACACTACTTATCTAAGTCACAGGTTCACTTGAATTCCCCATAATTCAATCTTATTCTCCCGATTCAACTACATTAAAAATTATGCTCAAATAACCTTAGCCTTAAACATCCTAATTTAAGCCTAAGCCATAACCCTAACATTAGCTTACTGGTAATCAATATATCTCTCATTATATTTTAAAAGTACCCCAAAAGTTCACCTGACCGTTATTCACAAATTCTAGGCATCGATAGGAAAAATTATCAAAATCTGACAAACCGAGTCAATTCTCCCAAGGGCCGAATCAATTCTCCTTACCGAAACCTTTATGTAATCACCCCAAACTCCACTATAATTTGTTCCAACATTATATAAGGGTGTATGGATCAATTCTAATGAATCTTTATCATAAAAAAAATCATTAAATCCTAAAATTATCAAGATTTTTTTAAGGTTCTTCTACCCAAAATCCTAATTCATGTTTTCAGGTTTAACCAATATTCTTCCAAGATTTCTTCCAGAAAATTTACACACATAAATCTGATTTCGTCCTCTACATATGTGGAATCACTTTATATGTATTCTTATCTCAATTTATGAGTTTTAATCACTTTAAATCTCAAGAACACAATTTAAAATCATGAAATTATAATCCTTACACTACATGAGTATTATAACTAAATCAAAACATGTAAGATAAACACTTGCCTCTTTATGATTGATGATCGGAATTCATTTGTTGATGGTGAAATTGAGCTCTCCTCATTTTAATTCTAATTTCGATAACACTTTTGGGATGGATAAATGTGCTACACAACCAAATCCTATTTTCTTCCTTTCAAATGGCCTTTCCTCTCCTCTCCTTTGATTTCCTAACTTCTAATACTAACTCCCCCATCACATATACTGATATAAACATGGTAAATTTGTAGGTCCCTTTTCCCAAAAATATAAAAGACCAAAATACCCCTTCGAGGTGTCGTTTTGGTCTAAAATTGCTTAGGGGCCCAATCCAAACCCCCTGAATACACTTTTCTAACTATTTCGACCCTTTCGAACATAGTGGCTCACTCACAATGACCATTTGGATGACTCATAATTAAATCACATTTCATCTTGTATATTTTAGTCCTGACACGACTGACACGCGCGTCCCGACTAAATTACAGTAACTGTCGTAGTTCTCACTCATGACAATCATAATGCATTATTAATAACTTATTACTCGTTCACTAAGTATTCCTCAATAGAATTTGTAAAAATAAATATCAACCCTTATCACGCTAATTAATATTTATTTTTAATCTGGATTGATTTCCCAATTTTAATCTAATTAATCTCCATATAAAAATCATTTAAAATTACAGGTTGTGTACATATACCTACCTGTGTTATAGTCCCATTAAATGTAAGGCTAAAAATGCAAGTACTCGTGTTATTTTATTATGAGTTCATCATAGTTAGTTGGAATATTTACAATGGAAAACAAAAAGGAATACTTTTATTTATGAATGGCAGTCAATGTCCCACATAGTGTCTTGGAGTAGGCATGTGGATGTGTTTAATTCGTTTGCAGATTAGATCGCGAGAGGAAATAAATGCCTAACACGTCTCTTTCACATGCGAATTGTGTTAATGCAACTTAACTGGCGAAGACATGATTGTCTGGTCAAGTCATTACAAACTCGGAATGTGACCTTTAGGTAGGAGCACCGGTGTTTTTGAAGGGTAGTCAATAACCCACAGAGTGCCTCAACTGGCACAGGCATATGGGTGTGTTCAATTCCTTTGTAGACTAAGCATGTAACCCTTAGGCATCCCAAACAAAATTGACTATAAATTTAAATTTTCGAAAGCTTTTACAATAACAACTCTCTCAATCATCTTTGAAAAAAATGCATTTTCCACTATGGTCAACAACTGAGTACTACTATTTCCTCATGAAATTTACGAATCAGAAATAATTACGGTTACTTGTAATGGAATACATACCATATTTGGGCATTGGATAAATAACACGAAGTTTTGTCCCCATTTTAATCAACTTGCTGACACCGAATAACACTGGAATATGTTAAGCATAAAATGGACCTAAACTAGGCATTAATAAGAACTTGCGACTATGGGTGAAATACTTCAAACTTCACTCTAGTTTAGAGGGACGAAGAGGCCTCGTAAAAATTATGTGAACAAGTCCCGTGGTGTAGGGATATCATGAGAGAGCCATACTACTTGTTCAATGAATTTAGGCATGTTGTATCCCCGTCACACTAGTTAGAACTGGTGGAGACTATGATTTTTAATTTTGGGTTATATTTCGATGATTGCCTTAATGTTATCCCATTATACATATTGTATATAGTTGTCCAGTTATACGTGTTCTGGGAAATGCTTTTGTATGCTTTATTGTATTTCCATTGTTTGCTTAGTGTATTCAAGTTTCCATATTAACTCCAGCAGGTTCCATGTTTTCTGCACATCCATGTTTATCTTACTAAATTCATACTCTTTTATTTGTTTATTGTTTTAATATTCACGTGTGCAGAGTGATAATAAACTCCATAAATAAGATGACATAGTGCAGATCAAATTGTGTGATAGAAATGTAAAATGTATTTGGATGGTCGACATGGTTGCAGGTAGGGCATTCAAAGAGGGTGGTGTGCCCATGAGATTTTAAACATCATCAATATGCCATAACCGTCTGTAATACCTAAAGTAGATATTATTTTAAGACATTCCTTATTAGTTACACATTTTTAACTCTTAACTACTTTATTTTATTGAAAACATTAGCTGAAGAAACAATATTAAATATTATCCCTCATAACCTCATGGCATGTCTATTCATTGACGGGAACAAAATCAATGTTTAGAAAGAGTTTAAGATCCATATTCTCTTTTCAAAAATAAGAAAACATGTTAAAAATAGAACCAACCCTACAAAAAAAGTGTGGAGTTTGGGTCACTCCATCACAGCAACACCTTTAGTAACCTTTATCTTCTTTATTATGTCACTTGCCTCCTCTATGGTAATCCCTTGTTTCAGTACAATAGGTGCCCAACTATCTTTACCTAGAAAAAGAGATGTCGATTAATTGAAAATTTGTTTAAGCACGAGAGTTGTTGAGATTTGGGACTCATACTGTAATTTCTCCCCACGGTCAGTTGATTAACAATACATGATCGGCATATTCAAACAACATTTCGAAAAGGAAATAAAAAAATAACATAAACTTGCATGGTACAACCGACTAGAGATTAGGAGTTTCAGTTCTAGTTATTAGTTCAACATTTATTTGTAATATATGCAACTAACACTCATGCATTTTGAATATATGCTCAAGTAGTTGCAGTTGTGCTAAGTTGAACACCCATACCAAATGTTGGCAAGGCTAAACTAGTTGTGAGGGATCAATTTAAAAATATATATGATGTGGTTAGAAAAAAAAGTTTTAGAGAAATGGGGTAGGGGATAACACATTGTTACCGGTGTTTTATTGATAGTAACGGGGAAAACGATTCTCATCACACCTTCAGGGCTACCACTCCTCACTATAACGCACAATGAAGTTCAAGAGATAATCCCTAATAAAGAGTCTGTAATTGATGGATCAAGGGTTAGGAGGGTGATATTTTGATTTTCTCTTATACACGATGTAACCCAGTTGTGTTTAACATAGTTGGTTTCCCAATTTCCATGATATGACACAATAAGTATGTTTAATGTTATATGGTCATATATTCCCATTACTTAGATCAAAGTTGTGATGTTACTAAAACCTTTTCCATATTCATAGATAAACATGGAGTCGTTACATTATAAAGAGCAAACTAAAAAGGAAAATTGTAAGCAAAATGTTATTTATAAATAAAACATGGAGCGTCTACATTAAAGGGAATAAAAATAGTTGTACGTAAAATACAACATACACAAGTCATAGCTAAGATCATAACGAGCACAAAAACTAGTAAATAAGATCGTAGAACACATGGAATAGGTAACAAGGTTCGTTGCGCATTGCCCGACACCTTGGATGGAAGTTACAAAGCCTTTCCCATTCATCTTCGTCATCAATAACCAACATGAATATTTCCTCATCCCACCCAAACCTTACAATTGTTAAATATTTCTTGTGCAATTCAGAGTGAAGTTTGTGTGTGAACCACCGTGCACGGACCTTATTGTCGTACGTCCTCTTATTGCATTTGGTGGAGTCATCCAACATTACTCCATGCTTGTAAAAGTGGTAGTTAGATTGCAAATATCTGGACTACATAATATATCGGAGCTCGTTATATGATTTTGAAGTTGGAAGTCTTTATTTATAATCCATGGGTGTGAATCCATCTCGGTTTGTAATAGGCAGAGAAAGGGCTTTAATTCAGACATTGGGCCTATTTATATAATTGAATAGTATTATTACCATTTAGTCTGTGAGTAAAAAGTATGTCTACCATATATCTCATTATTAAAGGTAAAAGGGGGGTGGGGGTATTACTTATGATGATGTATGGCCATTAGTTGTGTTTAAAAATCCTCGTGGAGATCTGGTGTTGAAGCTATCTTCCTTTCTGAATGTTTTGTCAGTGTTAAATGAGTACGCTTGCCATATTGTAAACTGGCAGGTAGCAATTATATAAGAAAGAGTTGTGTGGGTAATAATGGATGACCTCGTCACCACTAATTATCCAGCATACGTACGGTGTATTATCGTTGGATGTGTTGTGATGAAATTTTACGATGAATATGGTTGATTCATTTATTGGGCATGCATAATGTTCACCAAGATCGTGTCTGCTGACACACGGACCAATGCTCGCCAAATACCTTAATCCAAAACTTTTTTAGAAGTCACGTATTGAAAAATAATCCCCACGTGGAATGATATTTCATTAGAGTGAAGTATAAAAAAAATAAATGACCACGACATTGGTTCATAAAAGCAAAACCAGTGTGTTCCATGAATAAGAAAGGTTTGTCCACTCTCACAAACACTGACTTTATAATGGATATCTACTCAACATTTGCTCCCATCGTTCAGTTATACATTTAGACCTTGGTGATACTGTTTGGCCTTGAATATAATCTTTTATTTTTTTTGGAACACTTATGATCAAATCGAGTATATTTTTCAGATATATAATTCATTGTTGAATAGTTGTACACCCGTTACCGATGAGGCAACATATTTGTTATATATATATATATATAAGAAGTCAATCTTTAATAATTGCCCCGCCATGTGAAATTTATTCACCAAACAACAGTCTGCAAAGTTACGATAAATGCTATCGTTGAATGAGGTCGATAACAAGTGTCTGACATGTAAACAGTCTTAGTGAGTGGGGCCGGTGCAACGAGTGGCACCTCATAATGAACTGGTTAATGGTGTGGTCGCGGTAAATGCGTGGCTCTGCCAACCCTTTATGGTCTTGCTCACTGTGTGCCACGCATGCCTCTGCCTGAAATAGTTAGTGCCAACTCAAGTACAGGGGGTAACCTCTCGAACACTACTAACATCTCGTGTCACGACTAGGCCTATAGTACACGGACCTTTTATCTATATTAAGGCCATGCGTGTATCAGCATCGTTAAAATATTAATCATGATATACATTATATTGCATGCACATCTAAATACTAATCAAGATAAAATTTGATTAAAAATTGAATATTGTGTGTGCATAACTTAATGTACGGACTATCTATACAAACCTTACATTCTCGATTGGACTAAGAGGTGAGAGTTGATTATTTGGCGAAAAACGTTTGAAATTATTTATTTTGTTTTTATTATAGGTGGCGCCGATGAATATTTTTAGGTGTTTTTATATATAGGTTCCATATGAAAATATTTTTCCTAAATAAGTCCTAGTGACTTTTCAACCATCAAATAGGCCCCATTCCTAATATTTTAGGATTTTTTTTCACAATTTTACCCATTTTGAAACCAACCATCCGTAACTTTTTGGTGGAAGTTACACAAAATAATTGAACTTTTTTTTTCTTCACATTTTTATTCTTTAAATGATCATAACTTTTAATTTACAAATTCATTGATTGCAAAATTACTATTTTTGAGATCTCCTTACCGAGATCTATCAAATAAAATCCATGTAGCCCATAATATTTCAAATAAAAAAATTACGCAGAGATAGTATATGTTAATGCCAAAAGTTATCCACCTACGTGGACCAATCAAAAGTGAACACATGTCCTCCCACATAGCCAAAATCCTAGTCAGCAGATAGTAACTCTGCCAACCAACATAACCAACGAAGTGTCATCATATGAAGGGTCCTACTACACGTGGTTTATACAACCAATCATCATATTCATTATGTAAGGATGTTAATGCTTAAATGTATGAAAGCATTCCATCCATTGACATTCCCTTGACTTTCTGGTCATTATAAATATATTGTATCCCTTTCATCAAGGGAAAGGGAGAATGGATTCTAGGCTTTTCTTATTAACAAAAGTACCTAGCTTTCTGTAGCCTCTGAAAGAAATATAATAATAGTGGGCGTAGTCTTTCTAACATAGTTGAACCACTTTACAAACTCTCTCTCTCTCTTTTAATTTATTATTGTAATTATATATTTTATCTCTGATTATAAAATTAGATAAAGTCTAGTTTTTTACATCAACAGATTGGGTCGTCTATGGGAACGTGTTTCTAATTACTATTGTCACTCTCATATTCCCTTATTCAAGACAAGATGAATGATCCCGGGTCCAGTGCCAGAAATGAAAGAAATTCACTTATTCATCCGCTCCGCCTACAGCGACAGACCTAACTGGAATCCTTGATTGTATTGCTAGAGGTCAAGAAGTCATGCAGGAAACGATGAGGAAATTAACTCAGTCAATACTGGCTCCCTCATTCAGAAGAAAAATGCGTCTCCACCTCCAAAATCCATCAGACAAAGTTATTCTATATCTTCACGAGATACGTCATACCATCTAGGCGCAAGTTCATCACTCGGGTCTACAGAACCCAATGATATCCATTCTTTCTATCCTAAAAGGCCAAGTGTCTTGGAAAGGCTAAGTCGAGCTTCGCTCTTTGACCATATGGAACCTCGAGCACCTAAAAACCCTCCCAGAGCATTATCCACTAACACTAGACAACTAATCAGCTAGTGAGAAGACTCAGTCATATCAAAATCAAGCATCCAGCGATCTGTAAATGCCGAGCAAACTTCTTAGGAAGAGAGATCAGTGTAGTCACTTGGTTGGAATAGTTGAGCTACTTCCCATAGATTTAATGCAGGTAATCCTTCATGGAAAGGATCAATGCAGAGGTTGGAAGATCAGTTGGGTGAAATGGAGAAAGTAAATAATCCTTTACAACGGAGCTTCGTTAGAGGATATCCTTTTATTCAGGCAATTATGGATTTTCCTACTCCATCAAAATTTAAACCTCCTGTGGTTACTCCCAAATATGATGGTAAGACTGATCCAGTTCTCCATGTTGAGCAATATCATGCTACCACTAATATTTATTTAGTTCCTGATGAAATGAGGTGAAGAGCATTTTCAAGTACCATTACGGGTTCAACCCAAATATGGTATAATAACCTCCCAGAGGACAAATTACTAACTTAAATTAGCTTATCGAGCAATTCATTTGTAAGGACATAATTCTCATGTCTGTTATCTTACAGTTTTGTATGTCGTACGCCGCTACATTTGGCACGTCTATACACGATCGCTCACGACGGCCTCTATCCGAATTCCAAGCATTACGCATTCAACAACTCCATTTATGTGTTCCTCATCTGCCACAACGACTTCACGTCCCATAATTTTAGGAACCTAATGCAAGTGGTACGCAAGGGAAGTTAAAAACAGTGAAACAAGGCTTGATAGGGAAGTTCAAAGGCATTTTCGTAATTTCACATCCATAGTTCGGAGGTATGGTCAACTAGAAAGTAAAAGAGCTCGCCACAACAAAGATACTGGAAGAAACGGTACCTCAATCCGAGCTACGGTGAAGGAGTTATGTCCATTTGAAGTTGGAGAAATTTCCAAGAAAAAGACTTGGGAAAAATATGAAGTATTTAAGTCTTTACCAGCGCACTTTTTCGAACCGAGGTCCGAACCGATTCGGAGGGGCGAACCGGTTCGCAGGGGACACCGAACCGGTTTGGGGTACCTATACGCTAGATAGAATTTTAGAGTTTTAAAATTGCGGAACTCTTCATTCTTTTTCCTATAAATACCAACTTCGGGGGAGTTGTTTTGCAAGACTTTGATAGACGAATTTGAGAATCCTAATACCTCAAGTCTTCATATTTTTGAGTCCCAATACTCATGTTTTGATTCACACAATTCTTCCAAACCTTTGTGAATCAGTTTGTAACCCAAGAACACAACTTTTTAGTTTGTTCAAACCTTGTGGAGAAGCCGTCTTTCTTCTTCATTGCTGACCTACTGGAAAGGGATATCCCCAGCCGCCGACTACAGAATCCGACACCTGAGGGTAATTCATAGTCACTTGTATTTTTCATTGTAATCCGATTGTAAATCGTCTTTTACAAATTATAGTGAAAAATAAATGGTTTTGCCCCTTCGGGGGATTTTTCCTCATATGTGTGTGTTTGAATGATCATTCATGTTTCATCATCTTGTTCAAATCACATATAGATGCATGTTTAGGATTTAATTGATTAAAACTGCATTTAATTAACTAATATCTCTATTTGAATGCACGCGCACTCCCTTTCAAATTGGTATCCGAGCCAGTTACACAATTTTACCGTGTAATTTTCCGCAAAATTTTTTTGAGATATCAATTTTCTGAAAAATTAATTTTTGAAAACGAGTGTGTTCATTATGGAGAAATTATATAATAAAATGCCAGTTTTTGACGGGACAAACTATGCATATTGGAAAGCCCGCATGAGATCTGCATTAAAAGCCATTGATGAAGGAGTCTGGATTTTGGTTGAAAGAGGGTGGACTCCTCCCTCTATCACTGTTAATAACGTGACTAGTTTAAAACCTGACACTACATGGACTGAAGAAGAGTTCAAATGGTCTTCTTTTAATTCTAAAGGTTTAAGTGCTATTTCTGGGTCTGTCACTCCTGATGAGTTCAAACGCATAATGACGTGCACCACGTCAAAAGAGGCATGGGATGTTTTACAACTCACCCATGAAGGAACTAATGTTGTGAAAGAGTCTAAATTGCAAAATTTGACAACTCAATTTGAAACAATCACCATGCATGAGACATAATGTTTTGATGATTTTTATGCTAGGCTTTCTGACATTGTTAATACTAGCTTTAATCTTGGTGAACATATTCCTAATGCTAGAGTTGTTAAAAAGATTCTTCGTTCTTTGCCTAAGCGTTTTATCCCTAAAGTCACTGTGCTAAATTCTATGGGTAATTTAAATACGCTAAAATTGGAAGAACTTGTAGGAGATTTGCAAACTTATGTAATTGATATGTTCCCTAAAACTGCTAGATCTAAAGATAAGGGAATTGCACTTAATGCCCAAGAGAGAATGAGTGAGGGGTCGGCTAGAAAGAGAGTAGAGTCATCTAGGAAGAGAGAGATTGACACGTCAGATTCTGATTGTGATTTTGACTTAGATGATTTGGCCCTTTTTGCAAAAAATTTCAAAAGGATTCTCAAAGTTAAGAAAAATGGCAATTTTAAAGAGAAAAAGAAGTTTGAGAAAAATAAGTTTGAAAAGAAAAATGAAAAGGTTTTTAGAGATCCTCCTAAGAAGGAAAGTGAAAGATGCTTTGAGTGCGACGGTAGGGGTCATAGAGCCTTTGAGTGTGCCACTCGTCTGAATAGAGAGAAAGGGAAAGCTGTCCTTAATGCTACTCTTAGCGACGATAGTGAGGTCGAGACGGTGGATTCAGGAGATGAGTCACCGCATTAGTGTAACTTCACCGCATTCATGGCCAGTCATGTGAGCACTCCTAGTTCTCCTCACGACGATGAGGATGATGCTTCACAGGGACACCTCGATAGTGAGATCGATGTGAGTGAGGGGGAGGATGATACAAGTGAAAGCGAGAGTGATATTCAACGCGCCTACGCTGAGTTGTATTCTGAGTCTTTTAAAACTAAAAAGAGAAACAAAGCGTTAGTTCTTAAGATCACCGGCTTAGAGGAAGATTTAAGAAAAGCGAGAGAAAGAGAGTCCTCCACCTGCACCTCACTGAGAGAGAGAATCTGCCTGTGTTAAAAAAGAGAGTTTGCTTAGAGAGAGAGAGAGAGTATTTTTGAGAAAGAGATAGGGGACTTAACTAAACAAGTGGCTAGTCTTACGAGTGAGCTCCATTCCTCCGTGGAGACTCAGAAGAAACTTGAAGCCCTTGTTGCCCAGCTGACTCATGATCTTGAGAAGGCACGAGAAGTCAAGGTACAAATCGAGGACAGATCAGGGAAAATGGGAAAGATGATCCTCGGCCCCGCTTTAGGTTTTGGTGATAGGCAAGGAATTAATTATGATGGTGCCTCCACCTCCCAAATTGACCTGGACCAGTTCCTAAGTTTACTACGAATCCTTATGGCCATCGTCAAAAACCTCGAAAGAAAGTTCAACCAAGAAAAGAAAACCCAGGTCCGCCTTTGACTGTGTTCTTTTGTACTTATTTCAAAAGAAAATGCCACCTCAGGGAGTTCTGCTATAGCATGGGACGGACACGACGTACTACTGCCCCAGCTCTTCATACTGATGAGTTTTCTAGTCTGAGAGAGAGAGTTGAGTTCTTAGCTGCCACTTCTCAGAGTTTGATGGAAGAATTCCGACGGATGTCTTTGCCGTTAGTGAATGCTTCTCACATTCCAGCTAAAACCAACAACAACAAAGGCAAACAAAAGGTTACCACTTCTTGGGTACCGAAGAAAGATAAAAAGGCTTTTGTTGTTCATGTTGCTCTCAAAGCACATAATACCTCACAGTGGTATTTTGACAGTGGGTGCTACAGATATATGACAGGTGATGCTTCACTTTTTACATCACTTGATGATTATCAGGATGGCAGAGTCACCTTTGGAGATGGGAGCAAGTCTAGCATTGTAGGACGAGGTACTGTAGAGTTACCAAGATTTCCTAAGCTAGAAAATGTGTTGTACGTCAAAGGTTTAAAAGTGAACCTTCTTAGCATTAGCCAGCTGTGCGACACTGACTTTGTAGTAAAGTTTGACCGGGATGCGTGTAATGTCTATAATCAAGCCGGTAAACTTTTGATGCAAGGGGTGAGGACCGAGGATAATTGCTATGGGACTGAGCCCAAATCGTCACTTATCTGTAACAGCGCCACGATCACTCCTATGGATTTGTGGCATCAACGTCTAGGTCACGTGAACATTAGAAATTTGTCTCGTTTAGCTAAAAAGGACCTAGTACGTGGCTTACCATCTCTTGGAAAGTCAACTTCGACTATTTGTGGACCCTGTCAGCTGGGAAAACAAATCCGTAGTCCTCATAGGAAGTTGCATTCCATTACCACCTCTCGTGTTCTTGAGTTAATTAACATGGATCTTATGGGTCCAACTCGTTCTGAGAGTTTGGGTGGTAAGAGGTATATCCTCGTGATGGTGGATGATTTCTACAGGTACTCCATTGTAGGTTTTTTGCGAGAGAAATATGATGCTGTAGAGTTTTTAACGACCAAGTGCCGTGTCCTGCAAAATCAACACGAAGTCACTATTAATAGGATACGTAGTGACAACGGCACTGAGTTTAAGGAAGCAAAGGTTGATCTTTATTGTGATAGGCTTAGGATCAAACATAATCTTTCTACTGTGAAGACTCCTCAGCAAAATGGGATTGTTGAGAGAAAGAATAGAACGATCCAGGAAATGGCTAGATCTATGCTTCTTGGTCGTAAAGTTTCTAGGAGATTTTGGGCAGAGGCAGTGTCTACTGCATGCCATACGGTGAATAGGGTTTACCTGCGTCCACACACTCTTAAAACGCCTTATGAATTGTGGACTGGCAAGAAACCCAACCTGGCATATTTTCGTGTTTTTGGGAGTAAATGCTACATCCTACGGGATAGAGAGCAATTAGGAAAGTTTGACTCCCGGAGCGATGAGGGAATATTGCTAGGATATTCATCAAATAGTAGAGCATACCGGGTCTTTAACCTGAAGAGCTCTAAGGTTATGGAATCAATAAACGTCACCGTGCAAGATGACGAACCTTCAACGGCTATTGATCCTAACCTACAGTGTGAGGATGAGGACTTCTCTGAGAGTGACTTACTGTTCCTCAACCACACTCTGTGGACCCTACCACTGTATTAGGGGACAGTCCTGCTTGGGTTCGTAAGAGTCATGACCCTTCTGCCATTGTTGGTGATCCCACTCTAGGGGTCAAGACTCGTGCTCAGCTAGAGAACATTGTTAGCCATCTTTGCTACAGGTCCAAAGTCGAGCCCAAGAGTCATAAAGAATCTCTCAAGGATGAACACTGCATATCTGCTATGCAGGATGAGTTGCTTCAATTTAAAAAGAACAATGTCT
This sequence comes from Sambucus nigra, assembly GCA_949130495.1. Lineage (NCBI taxonomy): Eukaryota > Viridiplantae > Streptophyta > Magnoliopsida > Dipsacales > Adoxaceae > Sambucus > Sambucus nigra. The sequence goes on from OX422216.1 coordinate 647,773,512, forward strand.
GGGAACTTGTCCCCCGACATAGTGAGACAAATGTGATAGGTACCAGATGGATTTTCAAGAATAAAATGGATGAAAATGGTACCATAATCAGAAACAAATCTAGGTTGGTCGCTCAAGGCTACACACAGATAGAGGGTGTAGACTTTGGGGAGACATTTGCTCCTGTTGCGAGGCTTGAGTCCGTTCTCTTACAACTCGCCATCGCATGTCATCTGCGCTTCAAGTTATATCAGATGGATGTCAAGATTGCCTTTCTAAATGGCATTCTAAAGGAGGAGGTTTACGTGGAACAACCAAAAGGGTTTGAAGACCCACTGCACCCAGAGCACGTCTACTATTTGAGAAAAGCCTTGTATGGTTTGAAGCAGGCACCCCGTGCTTGGTACGAGAGGCTTACTTCCTATCTCTTAGCCCGTGGCTTCAAGAGAGGGGGAGTTGATATGACGTTGTTCGTCAGGAGATATGACAGTGCAATTTTGGTTACTCAGGTCTATGTGGATGACATAGTCTTTGGATCCACGTGCTCTCAACATGCTCATCACTTTGAGGAGGAAATGAAAAGTGAGTTTGAGATGAGCATGGTTGGTGAGCTTACGTTCTTCCTTGGTCTCCAGTTTCGTCAGCTAAAGTATGCTAGAGACCTAGTGAAGAAATTTGGTTTAGACTCCGCTAAGCATGCACGTACACCTATGAGTACCACTACCAAACTTAGTAAGGACACTACAGGCAAGGACGTAGAGCAAACCTTGTATCGGAGTATGATAGGTAGTCTTCTCTACTTGACTGCCAGTCGTCCTGACATAGCCTTTAGTGTTGGAGTCTGTGCGCGATATCAGGCGTCCCCGAAAGAGTCACATTTACTTGCTCTAAAATGTATCATTAAATACGTGAGTGGGACTCTCTCATACGGTATTTGGTATTCCTTTGATACCGATGACCGTTTGTCTGGCTATTCAGATGACGATTGGGCCGGGGATGTAGATGGTTATAGGAGCACTTCTGGTGGGTGTTTCTATTTTGGTTCTGCTCTTGTCTCCTGGCTGAGCAAGAAGCAAAATTCCATCTCTTTGTCCACTGCAGAGGCTGAGTACATAGCCGCTGGGAGTTGTTGCAACCAACTCTTATGGATGAAGCAAATACTAGAGTATTATGGGATTTCACAGGACACCATGACCATTTCCTGTGATAACACGAGCGCGATACACATATCCCGTAATCCAGTCCAGCATTCGCGCACAAAGCACATCAGGATACGTGAGCACTTTATACGACAATTAGTTGAGGAGAAAGTCGTATCCCTGAGTTTTATTCCCACCGACCTTCAGTTAGCCGATATTTTCACGAAACCTTTAGATGCCCTTAGATTTGAGAATCTTAGGAAGTCTTTGGGGATTTGCACAGTTGACTGAGGGGTTGGTCTATGTCTAGAATATGATGCTTTTTCATGTTCATATCATATGCTTCCTATTGCTAGCTTGTTTTATATGTATCATTATTCAGTTGTACATATATTTGCTTATTTTTTAAAAAATCAAAAAAGATTTTCGTTTTTATATAAAAATTTGAGAAAAGCACAAAAAAAAATTATTTTGCTAAAATTTTTGAAAAATCCAAAAAGATTTTTGTATTTTTTTGCACCGTTTTATGGATGAACATTTAAGATAGCCAAGTCACAAATTCATTCCATTTATCCATGTGACTATTTGATAGAGATTTGAGACGCTACATTATTTCCTCCATGTGCTTTGCATTGATTGGAGTCCTTGAGATGTAATTAGTGATATTTTCCTACATGTTTGACTCCTATCTCCTTTATTGCACACATGCACGCCTTTATTTGATTATTGCACTTGTCTATCACATGTTGGCTTGAGTGTTTCCATCTCAATTCTGTCTATACAACTTACAATATGAGATAAAACTTGACAAGATTGGAATGCATGTAAAAACCATTTTTATGAGACTGAGTGTTTATTTTAGAACGGGGAGGGGCTGCGAAAGATAATTATTGTGGAGGCAATTATTATGCAACACAAATAAATATGAAAGAGGAGACAACCAAGAAAAAACAAATAAAAGGCCATTTACACAACAACGGGAGTACGTGGTTCAGCAAAGAAGTGCCTACGTCCACGGTGGTTCAGTCAGTGTTATTCCTCTATATTCTGAAAAGTAAGTACAGAGAATACAACTCCCCTTTTACCCCGGACTTGGGGTTTAATTTATACATGTATGTGTTAGAGTAGTGGGGGTGATAGGTTCCTCTTTATTAGCCATCTCCCTTTCATGGGATCGTGTTCCCCCACAACTTCTCTTCATGGCATCGTGGAGTAAATGGATGAGTACCAGAGGTAATGGGCCTGGGTTTTGGGCCGCTGAGGAGGGGCTACTCGTCCAGGCCTTATGGTGATAGAATCGGGGTACCCACAATTGCCCCTAAATTTGTTGGGACGTTCTTATGGGTCTGATGAATTTAAATGATCAGCAATGATGGTTGATTTCTTTGAAAACTGTGAGGTTGCTTTGGCGGCACCCGCTTCGCTATCCGTGCGTTATGATTAGTTTTGAAGGCTTGTTGGAATAAGACACATTTTCTCTTCGTCGTTCCATCTTTTCCAGCAATCTTCTATCTTCTGAGAACTCTTGAGTTTTGTATCTTCTGTTTTCGATCTCCACTCTCGTCGCTTCTTCGCCTTTTGATTTGATCTTCTGTCCTGTAAGTCTTTCGTGCCCTTTTTCTTGAGTTTATAGTTTTTCTTGTATTTTTCCAATGGCGAAGATTGGAGATAGGTCGGTAACTGAGTTTAGAAAATTCTACGGTATTCCTGAGTGGGTAGAGATTGAGTGTTGTGCCTCGCCGCCTAGGAACGTTAGGGACATAGAGGATGTACATTGGATTCACGTCCTGTTGCTCTCCCAGGGGGGTCTTACCTTTCCCCCTAATGGTTTGTTCCAGCACTTTTTTAGTTATTTTGGTATTGTGCCTGTACAATGTTCGCCCAATGTATGGAAAATAGTGAACGGTGTGCACAGGATAAATCAACTGTACGGCACAAGGTTAGGGCTTGCCGAGGTCTGCTTTTGTTATTCTTTTTCTCGTACGAGTTCAGGTGTTTTGTACCTTAAGGCTAGGAGCCCTGATAGGGTGTTGGTAGTAAATTTACCTGATTCCCATAAGGACTACTGGCAATAAGGGTTTCTCGTTAGGAACTGGCAATACTCCCCTCAATTTGAAGGGTCGAGGTCTGAGAGGTTCACTATTCCCTTTTATGGGGAAGAATATATAGGTAGATGTTGTATTATTGTTTCAACCTTTGCGGACTTTGTGATTTCTCTAACTTCTCCTTGCTTTCTCTTTTTCAGCGAAGATAAAGAACTTGGAGCCAGCTCTCAGCGAGGTTCGTATCTCAGAACTGGTGAAAGCTTGGAACATCAGGGAACCTTTGGGTGACGGCGAGCATCCTAGGTTTGCTTCTTTTCTGCTTGAATACAAGAACACAGGCTCCAGCTTCATAGCCCGACCTGTGGAAAGTGTTCCGGACTTTGACTCTTCCGAAGAGATTTCAGCTGAGCCCATCCAATTGTACGAGGAGGAGAGCAGCTCGGAGAGCGAGCCTGCAGGTGTTGTGAGTAACTTGGGTGGAGGCAGTGCTGATAGTAGCAGGTCATCGAGTACTACCAGCAGTCCAGGTGAAGAAATGCCTCCCAGGAAGAATCTAATTCGGGGTGATGATGATGATGATGATGTGCTTCTTGCACATAGGTCCCAAAAATCGAAGACTGTCTCCGGGGCCATAGCTACTGGTTCTCGGCCTCCCTCTCAAGAGCAAGAGAAGAAGAAGAGAGAGGAGGAGCAGGCGAGGGAGAGGGAGAAGAAAAAGGAGGAGGAGAGGAAGAAGGTGGAAGAGAGAAAGAGGAGGGAGAAAGAGAAGGAGGAGGAGAGGAGGAAGATGGAACTGGGGACCAAGACTAGTCAAGACTTGGTCCCAGTATCTGCTTTGCCTGAGGGGGATTCGGTGGCCACCTCTCCTCAACTCGCCCCTACGCTGCTTGAGAGGGCAGTCCTCCCTGCAGATCGCGAGAGGGCGTCAGGGTCTGATCAACTGGCCTTGCAAGCTAGCCAGAGGCTTTCCTTGGTAAGGTTTCTTTTCTACTTCCCAACTTCTTCTAATCTGTTTTGATGGTTTCTTCTTTCTGATCTTTCCCTTGTTTTCTGCAGTTTGTGACTGACTTCACTGTGCTCTATCGCTCTTGCGACGAGCTATTGAGAAGGAACAGCGAGCTGGAGCAGCAGAATTCTACTCTGGTGGCCAGGGGTTCTCAGCTGGAGGCCGATCTGAAGGCTGCTGATGCGGCTCGAGCTTCTTCTGCCTTGGCCCTTGCTAATTCTGCTCGCGAGAGAGATAATGCTGTCAGGGAGCTCGGCGAGCTGAGGAAGTCGTATGAACAGGTCTGCTCTAGCAAGCTGGACCTTGTGGAGAAGAACAGGGTTCTTGCCGAGCAGCTGGAAGCGGAGAAAGCCCAGGCAGCCACTGTTAAAGAAGATTCATACAATTCTGGCTGGGCTGCTGCGTATGAAGACGCCGAGGTTCAGATAGGCTATATCAGCCGTCTGAACTTCAAGAAGGGGTGGAACAAGGCCCTTGTGGCTGCTGGGGTGGATGTTGCGTCCCCGCTTTTTGACGAACATGATCCAGGGCCCAAGCCAGTTGTGGATGAGGAGCCAGCCCCAACTGCTGAAGGGGTCAATCCCGCTTCTCAGGCGACTCTTGCTGATGCTTCTGTGGTCGAGGGGGCAGTGCACACCTCTGCAGAGGGTGATGCCCCTGCTGATGCTGACAAGGACAAGGGTCCGTCCACCGAGGTTGCTAAGTGATAGGGTTTCTTTGTAATTTTTTCCTTTTTTGTTCTGATGTAACCTCGCTCATTATCAATAAAAAGGCTTCGTTTTTGTTTATGTTGATTTCTTTTTGTTCTCTTCCTTTCTTTTTTACTTGTAGTTGGTTGATGCTGATGAATATATCCCTGCCACTTCACATCTGGGTAGGACTCTCGGTCCAAATGCGAGTCCTGCTGTTCGCCAGGCCTTCGCTAGACTCTGCCGATTTGCTAAGTTAAGTAACAAAAAATACAAGGATCAGTCTGAGCTGGTGGCCAAATTGAAGAACAGGCTCCAGGAAATGGAAGAGATCGGAGCTTCAGTGCAAGAAGAAGTTAGCGAGCTGAGATCCAAGCTACTGGAGGACATCGAGATCAATCAAGTCGTGGAGTTTCTTCAGCGGGAGAATGATGACCTGAGGCGGGAGGTCTCGAGGCTTAAGGAGCATTCGCCGAGCACCGCTCCGGCAGTCCTACAAGGTTCTTCCTCATCGCGAGCTGCTCGACCTCCCCTCCCGCGTGCTGGTAGGAGTACACGGGGTAGGAGTAGGGTAGTTGAGGAGCAGCGTGAGAGGGAAATAGAGGAGCTGCGCGGTGATGTTCGGCGAGCTTACGTAACTGCTGCTGGGCTCCAGAGGGACGTCACCCGACTGCGGCATCTATTCAAGAAGGGCCCTCGCCAAGTGTGGAATGATGGCTATGATCAGGGCTGGTTCGATGCTCCCACGAGATTATCAGAGTTCGAGGAGCTTTCCTTCATTAGGGGGTGGTTGAGTGCTCTCAGAGAGCTGCAGGTCCCAAGGAATTCGATATTGTGGTATCGGCATGAGATGTCTCCGTCTACCCTGATGCCCAATCCATTCAGGCGAGATGACCGATGGATTCCTATCGATACTATTCCTCGGCGGCTACTGTAGTTGGACACAAATAAAGTTGTTGAGGAACTCGATCCTGCCCCTGATGACGGGAGGAGAGCTAAGGTTGCTGACTACCTTGCTCGGAGGCTTCCCCCTTCTTGATAATTTGTTTTTTAATAATTGTAAATGCTTTGGGCGAACCTTTGCCGACTAAACATGTACTATTATTGTTTGTAAATATCAAAGATTAATGGAAAGTTTGAGTTTTGGGCGATTTTGCCGACTAAACGTGTTTATCCAATCTCTGTTATATTTTTGCAGCTTCACAATCTTTATCTTGTCATGTGAGTGTCCGCCCAGTCCAGTATTAAGAATACCATTGTGCTCTCTCTTTACCTTTTAGGTCGTGTCGTCACACTCCCTTAGGTCTAAGAGGGGAAATTGGCGAGGACACACCTGTTTTTGGATGTCTTCATCCAGTTAGGATTTTGTTTAACCAAAATAGGTTTGATGCCTAAGAATATTCTGTAGGGCTTCATATATTGCCATGGGCAATGCTAAGAGGTCTGTCGTGCTTCGTGACGATGACCTGAGGAGGGGTGTTCCCCTGCTATGTCAACTATGATACCTGTGATTTGAAAAGGATGTGCAATAAGATATAATTATTACTTTTTTAGAGAGTAATTAACTGAGAGATTCTTATTGGTGAATAGAGAAATAAACTGTCTTTCCCCAAAATGAGTACAATAAAAGATCTAGCAATAGAACACCTAAAAGTAGAATTTCTTGAGATTAGCTGCGTTCCATGCTCATGGTAACTCTCTGCCCTCCATCATTTTCAAATGATAGGCACCTTGGAGATCGTCTCTAATTATCTCATAAGGTCCTTCCCAGTTTGGGCCCAGTTTACCATCTGATGGCTTCACTGTGTTGCCCAGGACCTTTCTTAGGACATAGTCTCCAACTTCGAACTTCCTCGAATTGACCTTTTTGCTGTAGTGCTTCGCGAGCTGTTGCGGATAACTCGCTAGTTTTACTAGGGCAAGTTCCCTGCGCTCGTCGGCCAAGTCCAGTTCAGCGAGCAAAGCCTGATCGTTCTGATTTTGCTCGACAAGGTCGGATCTCATTATAGGCAATCCTGCTTCTAATGGGATGACCGCTTCCATACCATATGCTAGTGAGAATAGCGTCTGACCTATGGCTCGTCTAGGAGTCGTTCTGTATGCCCATAGGACATGTGGTAGCTCGGTAGTGCACGCGCCTTTTGCTCGTTCTAACCGCTTTCTTAATCCAGCGATCACTGTTTTGTTGGAAGCCTCACCTTGTCCGTTGCTCTGAGGATAAGCTACCGAGCTGAAGTGGTGTCTGATCCCGTGTTGGTCGCAGAAGTCCTGAAGGGGGACACTCTCGAACTGTGTTCCATTATCAGTGATGATGGTTCTGGGGATCCCGAATCGAGTGATTATATTTCTCCATATGAACTTCATCATGTCAGCGTCTCGGATGTTCGCCAGTGGTTCTGCCTCGATCCATTTGGTAAAGTAATCAGTTGCGACCAACAGGTATTTGCGATTGCCGGCAGCGGTGGGCAGTGGTCCCACGATGTCCATTCCCCACTGGCGAAAGGCCAGGGGCTGGTCAGGGATTTCAATTCACTGGCAGGCTGGTGGACCATGGGGGCGTGAAGCTGGCATTTTAGGCATTTGCAGACATAAAATGCGGAGCCTCTTTGAATATATGGCCACCAGTAACCTTCCTTCATTGCTCGGAAGGCTAGAGACCTTCCTCCGACGTGACTTCCACAGATTCCTTCGTGGAGCTCGTGAAGCACTGTCTTGACAATACTTGGGTGGACGCATCTAAGGTAGGGGCCGGAGAAAGATCTTTTATACAAGTCGCCTCCCGTGGATAAGTGAAAGCGAGCAGCTTTGATTCTTATCTGGTGGGCAGTCCTCTTATCCTCTGGGAGCGTTCCGTTTTTCAAATAGTCTCTCAAGGGATCCATTCAACTAGGGGCCGGTTCCAATTGGAGTATTTGTTTCGCTTTTGTCAGCTCGCAGTTGGGGTGAATGCTCGGGCAGCTAAGGAAATCGATGGGGATTATCCTTTTAAGGCTGGAATCAACTGCCGAGCTTAGGGCTGCCAAGGCGTCAGCGTGGCTGTTCTGCCCCCTGGGAAACTGTTGGATGTTGATTTCTTCAAAGTTCGTCATCAAGTTTCTTACCAAGGAGAGGTAGGCTGCCATCCTCTCATCCTTAGCGTTGTAGTCTCCACTTATCTGATTGGAAACTAGTTGCGAGTCTCCGAATACCTGTAAATTCTTTGCTCCTAGAGTTTGCGCCCTTTGGAGACCTGCAATTAAGGCTTCGTATTCTGCTTCGTTGTTGGAGGCTGCAAATCCCAGCCTGATTTCTTGCTCGAGGACTGTATTTTCTGGAGTGATGAGAACAATTCCTACTCCTGCCCCCTTTGAGTTGGAGGCTCCATCAACGAATAGCTTCCAGCTTCCCCCTGTAGCCTGGCTGTTTTGTTCTGTTGGCTTAGGCTGGTCGAGAGGTTCTTCGCCCGTGAATTCAGCTATGAAGTCAGCGAGGATTTGACCCTTGATAGCTGTCCTTGGTTGAAATTGGATGTCAAACCGGCCGAGTTCGACTTACCATTTAGACAGTCTGCCTGACAAATCCGCCTTCCTTAGGACAGCCTTGAGTGGGTGTGATGTAAGGACGATGATCGTGTGAGCTTCGAAGTAATGCTTTAGTTTCCTCGAGGACATTACTAGGGCGAATGCGAGCTTTTCCAATGGCAGGTATCGCTGCTCGGCGTCTAGTAAGGTTTTTCTCGCGTAATAGACTGGATGTTGGATCCCTGTGACTTCACACATTAGCGTTGAGCTGATAGTATGGCTGGATACAGAGAGGTAGAGGTACAAAGGGTCCATTTGATGTTGCATGACGAGCAGTGGTGGGGAGCTTAGGTAGCATTTGAGCTCGCCTAATGCTTGCGAGCAATCTGGGGTCCATTCTACTGTTTTGCTGCCTTTCAAGAGTTGGAAGAAGGGCTTGCATCTCTCGAAGGATTTAGAAATGAAACGATTTAGAGCAGCGAGCATTCCAGTGAGCTTCTGTACATCGCGGATTGTGCGAGGAGGTTGCACCCGTTTAATTGCCTCAATATGGTCCGGATTTGCCTCTATGCAATGCTTGCTGACCAAATACCCAAGGAACTTTCCTGACTGGACACCGAAGGAACACTTGCTCGCGTTGAGTTTCATTCAATATTTCCTGAGGATTTCTAAGGTACTTGCCAGGTCAGAAAGGTGGTTTCCTTTTTCCTTGCTTTTGACGAGCATGTCGTCGATGTAAACCTCCATCGTGTTTCCCATCTATTTTTTGAACATTTTAGTAACCAGCCGCTGATAAGTTGCCCCTGCATTTTTTAGCCCAAAAGGCATGACCTTGTAACAGTATAAACCAACCGTCGTTATAAACGCCGTTTTATCCTGATCTGGGGCATATAAGGGAATCTGGTGATAGCCTGAGTATGCGTCCAGGAAACTCATTCGCTCGTGAGCTGCAGTGGCGTCTACTAGTTGGTCTATTTTTGGAAGAGGGAAGCTATCCTTGGGGCAGGCTTTGTTGAGGTCAGTGAAGTCTATGCAAACTCTCCACTTACCGTTGCTTTTTGGAACTACCACTGGGTTGGATAACCATTTGGGGAACTGCACTTCCCATATGGATCCTGCATCCAACAGTTTTTCGACCTCCTGTTCTATTGCTTTGGCTTTCTCGGGAGCAGTTCATCGTGCCTTCTGTGCTATCGGCTTGAATGTGGGATTGACGTGCAACCGATGGCAGACCATATTGGGATCGATTCCTGGCAGCTCGTAGGGTTCCCAAGCGAAAACATCTATGTTTCTTATGAGTAAGGTTAACAAATCCTTTTGCTCTTCGTTAGTGAGTGAGGTCCCGATCAGGAAGACTCTGCTGTTGTCGCCTTCCCTAGCAATTACTTCTACCAGGTCTTCTACAACCCGTTCGGAGGGGAGGAGCCTGGTCTCTTCCACTCCGGGCCTTCCATATTTTAATTGCTATTTGGAAGGGATTGCACCTTCCTCCACTTTCTTGCTGGTTCGAACGTCTTTTTTCTCTGGCTTCGGTCGGATGGCCGCTATGAAGCACTTTCTCGCCATCGCCTGGTCGCCATGTATCTCCATCACTCCCCGCTCGGTGATATATTTGAGTTTCTGGTGGTAGGTCGAGGAGACTGCCTTCATTGCATGAAGCCATCCCCTGCCGAGGATGGCTTGATACGGTGAATCGATGTCGACCACCAAGAATTCGATCATTTTTGAAACACTCCCAGCGAGCACTGGTAGTACTATCTTGCCCAAAGGCATGGTCATTTTTCCAGCGAAGCCGACTAGAGGGACAGTGGTTCCCTTCAGGTCGGCGATGTCCAACTTTAATTTTCTGAATAGGTCAATGTACATTACTTCGGATGAGCTTCCTTGATCGACGAGCAGCCTGTCGATATCAAAGTTGGCTATCCTGAGTGTAATGACTAAGGCATCGTGATGTGGGGTACTCACTCCCATAAGATCTTCATCCGTGAAGACAATATGCTTGTTGTAGTTGATGTCCTCTGCTCGGCGGCGTTTTCCTGCCTGTGATTTCGCTGGATCAATTTGAAAAGCTTGCATTACTGCTGTCAGCTTCTTTACCTCCATCCAAGCTGAGTTGCCCTGGATTTGTTTAACATCGGATACTCCATGGATTACTGTGAATTCGTGTCCGGTGTCGTCTTCTAATACGTTGTCGGGTTTTGCCTCCTTGTGGACAGTCACTCTCTCTACCTTCCTTTCCACAAAGTCATTCAAATGTCCGGATTGGGCCAACTCCTCGAGGTGGGACTTAAGAGCCTTACAATGCTCGGTCTTATGTCCTCCCTCTTTGTGGAAGGTTCATCTCAGCGCATTGTTTCTTTTCGATGGGTCTCCTCCCATTTTTCGGGGCCATTTGATGAACGACTCATCCTTGATCTTAGCGAGAATTTTGTAAATTGGTTCTTTGAAGACGGTGTTGACTGCCTGGAACGACTTTGCAACGTCAGGGCTCCCTCCATTCTTGGGGCCATTCTTGCTCCCATTCTTTCCTCCTTTTTTCTGGTTATCAACTTTCTCACTTCCCTTCGTGGCGAGCTTGGCTCGACCATTTTCACCTACGTTAAGGCGGGTGACATCTTCCACCTTTGCGTATTTCTCAATCCGGGCCATCAGGTCATCAATGGTGGTTGCTTCCTTCTTTGTCAAGGACTGGTAGAGGAGGGAAGATCTAGGTAGCCCAATTTTGAATGAAGCCACTGCCACCTCTTCTGCGCAGTTTTCGACTTCGTTGAATAACTCCCATTACTTTTTTGCGTAGTCTCGAAGTGACTCCTGAGGAGTTTTCTTCATCGTCAATAGAGCATCCATCCTTTTGGGATGGGAGCTGCTGGTGATGAACCTGGCCGTAAAGAGCTCGGCCAGGGATTTGAAATTTCTGATGGATCGGTGAGGGAGTTTCTCGAACCATTTCTGGGCCACATCATGAAGGCTTGAGGGGAAAATACGGCACATCAACGCATCTCGGTGATTCCAGAGGGTCATAGCCTGCCGGTACTGCCTGACATGATCAATGGGATCAGTCTTCCCGTCATAAATCTTGAACCTTGGAATAGCAAACTTTTTGGGAGCTTCTTCTTCTTTAATTTCCCTTGTGAAGGGCGATTTCATCTGGGTCTTGAGGGCTCTCCTGGCGAGTTCTCTGGTTGACCTGGTGCCGCGGTGAGCTGGATGTTGGTCCATTTCTCCGCGGACTAGGTTCCGTATGTTGTCGTCGCTACGAGCAGGGCTCTGATAGCGGCGAGCTTTTCTTAGTTGCTCACGGAGGTCATCGTCTGAGTCGCCACCTTCGAACCCTTGATGTTGCCGCCTAGGGCTCCTTCCTCGGCTGCGAGATTTGCTCGCCTGAGGGCTAGGAGTGCGATAGGGGCGTCTCCTGGTATCAGGACGTAGTTCTTTTTCCAGTTTTTCCAGTCTTCTTTTCAGGCGAGCATTCTCAGCCTCATACCTGTGAGAAGACTCCCTCTGCTCGTGGAGCCTTGCTTCGTATGCATCGATCAATCTGGATATCTGAGTGGACCTCGATGGTCCTTGACTTTCTTCTGAGGCTGGCCTTTCTAAGCGAGCCCCTTGATCGGAACGTCGGACTTCAGATCTAATCCTGCGAGGAGCGGGTGGCTCCTGAATGTCTCCTGCTTGAGGAGCGTTGCTGCTGTGACCAGACATCTTAGATTTTTTCTCGGTGTGGGCTCTTCTCAAGGAAAGATAAACACTTCCCACAGACGGCGCCAATTGTGGAGGAAATTATTATGCAACACAAATAAATATAAAAGAGGAGATAACCAAGAAAAAACAAATAAAAGGCCAATCACACAACAACGGGAGTACGTGGTTCAGCAAAGAAGTGCCTACGTCCACGGTGGTTCAGTCAGTGTTATTCCTCTATATTCTGAAAAGTAAGTACAGAGAATACAACTCCCCTTTTGCCCCGGACTTGGGTTTTAATTTATACATGTATGTGTTAGAGTAGTGGGGGTGATAGGTTCCTCTTTATTAGCCATCTCCCTTTCAAGGGATCGTGTTCCCCCACAACTTCTCTTCATGGCATCGTGGAGTAAATGGATGAGTACCAGAGGTAATGGGCCTGGGTTTTGGGCCGCTGAGGAGGGGCTACTCGTCCAGGCCTTATGGTGATAGAATCGGGGTACCCACAATTATCTCTTCTTTGCGCAAAAGCCATCATTCAAAAGGACCTAAAAATGGAGGAATTTTATTATCCGGGGTCCAAAGAGGTTAAAAGAGCCCAAAAAAATTTAAAGGCAATAAAAAGCAGTTCATGCCAAATATGGGCCATTTAGGTTTCACCATCAATTCTCCGAAGTTTGAGAATTTAGATTACCGCTATTCAAAATATAAATCTAAGGGAGTTTGGTTGCAGAATTTTAAACGGGTTTGCACTTCCTTGAATGTCCTGAAAAAGCATTCAATAGTTTTGGACGTTATTGGTGTGGAAATCACTTTGAGCTTTGATTTGCTTATATGATTGAGTCAATGTCTTATACTACCAATTTTTTTACACCAAAGGAAGACTTTGAGTTCATTTTTTTGGAGTATCCGATATTCATCGTGCACATATTTCATGTTTGTATGCATTGATTTTCCTATCGAATTTGCTCACACACCTTCATTTACACCTTCATTTACGCCATCATTGACTTGGTTGTTTTTGTGATCGTTCATGGTGTGTTTTCTTGTATATATATTTTGTGCGAAAAATTTTGAAAAAAAATTTTCAAAAATAGTGGTTTATTACCTTGTGACATTCTCCATGTACGTCTATTTCTGCTTCTCATATCTGTCTATTTATGGACATCATAAAAAAGGGGGAGAAGAATTATCATATTATGGGGGAGAGTTTTGAGTTTTTGAGTTTTTGAGTTTCATGATCTATTTTAAATTGGTATATATGTTTAGCTCATGCATTTCAAACTCGATATGTCACGTGGTATTTGCTTGTTCTCATGTGTGTAGGTACTACATTGATGATTTCCGAAATGCACACCATGATGAGAAAAGCTTTGAATGAATTGAAGATTTGAAGATCAAACGATGAAGACTTATTCATTTTTATCTTTCCAGTTTTGGGTTCATGGAAGGGTAGATTTGTATAGGCAATTTTGTTATTTGATAATTCGGATTTTTTATGTATGTACCGGCATAGACATAGGGGGAGATTTGTAAGGACATAATTCTCATGTCCGTTATCTTACAGTTTTGTATGTCGTACGCCGCTACATTTGGCTACATTTGGCACGTCTCTACACGATCGCTCACGACGGCCTCTATTCGAATTCCAAGCATTACGCATTCAACAACTCCATTTATGTGTTCCTCATCTATCACAATGACTTCACGTCCCACAATTTTAGGGACCTAATGCAAGTGGTACGCAAGGGAAGTTAAAAACAGTGAAACAAGGCTTGATAGGGAAGTTCAAGGGCATTTTCGTAATTTCACATCCATAGTTCAGAGGTACGATCAACTGGAAAGTTTAATAGCTCACCGCAACAAAGATACTGGAAGAAACGGCACCTCAATCCGAGCTACGGTGAAGGAGTTATGTCCATTTGAAGTTGGAGAAATTTCCAAGAAAAAGACTTCGGAAAAATATGAAGTATTTAAGTCTTTACCAGCGCACTTTTTCGAACCGAGGTCCGAACCGATTCGGAGGGGCGAACCGGTTCGCAGGGGACACCGAACCGGTTTGGGGTACCTGTACGCTGGATAGAATTTTAGAGTTTTAAAATTGCGGAACTCTTCATTCTTTTTCCTATAAATACCAACTTCGGGGGAGTTGTTTTGCAAGACTTTGATAGACGAATTTGAGAGTCCGAATACCTCAAGTCTTCATATTTTTGAGTCCCAATACTCATGTTTTGATTCACACAATTCTTCCAAACCTTTGTGAATCAGTTTGTAACCCAAGAACACAACTTTTTAGTTTGTTCAAACCTTGTGGAGAAGCCGTCTTTCTTCTTCATTGCTGACCTACTGGAAAGGGATATCTCCAGCCGTCGACTACAGAATCCGACACCTGAGGGTAATTCTTAGTCATTTGTATTTTTCATTGTAATCCGATTGTAAACCGTCTTTTACAAATTATAGTGAAAAATAAATGGTTTTTCCCCTTTGGGGGATTTTTCCTCATATGTGTGTGTTTGAATGATCATTCATGTTTCATCATCTTGTTCAAATCACATATAGATGCATGTTTAGGATTTAATTGATTAAAACTGCGTTTAATTAACTAATATCTCTATTTGAATGCACGCGCACTCCCTTTCAAATTCATTAGCAAATTTTATTTTATAGCTAAACCGATGAAAATAGTAGCTCGTCTTTTAAGTGTAAGGCAACAAGTGGGGGAAAGTACCAGGGAGTATATTACACGTTTTAACAATGAGAAATTAGAAGTGATTGATTATGAGGGGAAAACATGCCTCACAGTTGTTGATACCAAAAATTACCTACCTACGTGAACTAATCAGAGATGAACACTTGTCCACCTATGTGCCATTAATCCTAGTCAGCATATAACAGCGCCGACTAACCTGAAGAATGTCGACCAACTCAAGGAAGACCGACCAACATAATTAGTTAAGCACCAACAGTCACAAACGTTATGTATGGATGCAATTACCTAATCTATAAAGGCATTACATCCCTTGATATTCCACCTCTTTATCTCCTTAGTCGTTATAAATACAAATATACCCATGCCATCAAAGGCGAGCACACAAGCAAGAAAGCTATTGCAAAGATTAATACAATAAGAGTGGACATAGGCTCTCATACATAGTCGAACCACTTTAAAATATTGTTTCGTTCTCTTTTCATTTACATATTTTATCCGTGATAAAAGAATTAGATATAGTCTAGTTTTTTACATCAAAAGATTGTCGTCGTCTGTGGGAATGTGTCTCTCATTACCGTTTTTCACTCTCATACACTTATGTCAACAAAATGACGACTGATATTCCTGAATCCAGTACCTGGAACGATAGGAATCCACCGATATCATCTGTTCTACCTACTAACCATGATTTGAATTAGATTCTAGCTAGTCTCTCAAGAGTACAGGAGGACATGTAAGATATGATGAGATAATTAGCTCAAACGTTACAAACCAGATCTCCAACCTATCCAGACAGAGAGAAATGCTCCCTCTACCTCCACGATCTAGTAGGCATAATTATTACGAAACCTCAAGGGATACCTCTTATCGTCCAGGAGCAAGTTCATTACTCAGTTCCATAGAGCCTTATAATGTCCATTATTTCTCTCATGAAAGACCGAATGTCTTGGAAAGGCTAAGTAGAGCTTTGCTCTTTGATCGCCTGGGACCCCGAGCAAATAGAAATCCCCCCAGCATTATAAAAAAATTCACTTTTAGGGACGGGTAAAATTTGTCCCTAAAGACTAGATATCCGTCCCTAAAGGTGTTTAGAGACGACAAGGCATGGTCACATTTGATAGGCGTCCCAAATGTATTAGGGATGGTTTTTTCCATCCTTAATAATCTTATGGGACATTTTTTTACCGTCCCATATGAACAACCAAAGGTTCAACTTTTAAGGATGGAGTTTGGGCGTCCCAAATAATATTATATGGGACGGTATTAACCGTTCCTTAAAATTTGGTGCTAAAATTACCGCAAAAAATTCTCTTTTGACAGTTGATTTTAGGGATGAATCCAGCCGTCCCTAAAGCCATAATAATATTATTTGGGACAGGCGTTTGGTCGTCCCTTATAATATTATTTTTGACAATATTAATCGTTCCTTAAATAGTTGCCGCCATAATTACAACCAAAATTTATATTATTACATGACATTTAAGGGAAGGTTCTAGCCTCATTCAATATTAGTCATAATATCAAAAAATGTACAAGTTATGACAAATAAATATCGAAAACAAAAGAGCAACGAAGCTCCGAAAATGCATTCATTCAGATTCAAGGTTTCCAACATAACATCTCCAAAAAGTAAAACAACCAACTTAAAACATAAGCTATATAATTCAGACAACAATCATCCCCAAAAATATCAAATAACCAATTCAAAGACATAAGAAACCCAAAAAATAACCACCTAACTTATAAATGTGCAAAATACAAGTGGTTCATAGAGCTAGCCAACACTTATTCCAAATGGTATCCATATTGACCCAAATGATGTCCCCACTTATGAGCGAAAATAAACATAATTTAGTACAATATTCAACTATGGTATTTTTTATATTATCATGTTAACTATTTTTAAATCACTTGTTATTTTTAAAAAAATTCGACAGAGTTTCTTTTATTTATTCATGAAAACCAACTTGTTTCAGCATTAAAACTCAACAACAATAACAAAAGACCAAATGAGCACATAAATTAATTTCATCATCATAAATATTCATTGGCCCGCACGACCTAGCTTAATCTCAAATTATTAGTAAAAGAATTCTAATTGTTATGAAAATACTTAAGCAAGTGCATCATTTGGTATGGGGAAGCCAGCTTGCTGCATCAAATTGAGAAAAAACTCTTTAGTCTTGCTGATTTTCTCATCTGTCTAGACACGAACCTCGTCCCGAACATGATCAAAATCTTTTTGTGGTAAATTTCACGTTCCTCGGTCTCTTTGCGTAATTCGGCTATCTCTTGCTCGTATGTTGAGATGATGACGTGCTTGACCTTTTAAGTGCCAGTCGAAGATCTACTCCCATGTAAAGAACATAGATTCAGTTAAGAACAATAAAATTAGGGAATAAATAATAAAATCCAGAGTAGTGGTAGATTAATGTTTGAGAGTTGTTTAAGACGTTGTATAAGACTTCTTCAGTTTTAAATCATTATTGTTGTAGTCTTCAAGTATGCTTCGGTGTTTGAGAGTTATTTAAGTCATTTCTGATCCATGTTTAAGTCTGCTTTGGTGTTTTACCCAAAAGTAAGTTTTCTTCAGTGTTGTAGTAAAAATTAAGCCCTGTATATCAGCAACGTGTATACTTAGATAAGTGTTTGAGAGTCGTTTTTATCAACATATATATATAAAGCTCCAAAATTAAGACTGAGATACAATATAATAGTTTGTATATCACCAATGAAGATGAACAATACATAATTAAATTTGAACTTGATCACAACAAAAAAACACCCTAAGAATTTGTGATCTCATTCAACTTCATAACATGCAAGCACGCTAAGGATTTGCGATAATGGCTCTGGAGCAAAGAATTAAAATCATTCAAATTCAAGCACAAGGTATAACAAAATCCTCAGCATTAGCTAATATAGCAACGCATGTCGGTTTTATAATCACTGTAAGATATTGAACAGGGATGAGTACAATATTAGCATCATAAGAAATCTTCCACTTTTTTCAACTAACAAATAGAAGAAAAGAGAAAATTGTTACAAAATGTCTGTGAAACATAAATAAATAAATTTAAAAAAAGGCCATGGATTATTCCAACGAAAAATCATGAGTTCGGAATAGTAATCAAGTTTACCTGAATAATGATTGTTGTTCATGTCTGTCTCCTCAACTGAAGCTCATTAAGTGCAACCATCCCACGTACGACTGTCTGTATAGAAACAACAGAGGAGTACAACTCTTTGCAAGTTATCCTAGAAAGATTCATGCGTAAGTCTCTCTGAATTTTCAGACAAGAAGCTTCTCTCCTCATGCTATCATATACTTTCTGAGCAAGTTGACCTGAAATCAGAAAAAGAAAAACAGAGTTATAAATGTTTTGAAACACCTCATCAGAAACAATAACAGACGTCGAACATGATTTAGCACCTATGCAGGGAGATTAAATACACAAGACGGAGCGATGCAACAATATATAACTTTTTAAAGCCATACAAGAACAAATTTTCCCATGAATAGTGCTTGTTTATCTTCCAAAGATCTCAGTCCTACGAGCATCTAGCTTCTCCATTTGACCAGAGGCCTTTGTTTACCAATCTGCATGAACAACTTAGCTCAATATGATCTGATTTCCAAAACCAAACTGGAAAAAATATAGCAGCACATGTGCGCAAAAATATCTGACACTTGCAAGAGTGACTTACCTGCAATTGACTATGGCCCAAAGTTCTTTGTAATTGAATATGTTAAACCATAGGAGATCAGGGTGAGAACAAAAGGACTAACTTCCAAAATAAAAGATAAAAAACATTTAATATGATTTCGAAAGTTTTAATACGAAACCTTTTCTCAGTGAAACATAAATAAATAAAAAATTGAAAAAGATTTGACACAACACAAACTTCCATAAAGTAAGCTGAGATTGTCGTAATCATCCTTTATAAACTTGGGTAGCACCATGATAAATAGAAAAGAACGTGTCCAATTGTAAATATTAAAAATTTCAAATACGATATAATCCGTATAAACATGTTGGAACATCTAATAGTGCAATATCCTTACCTGTTAGCCTTTAAGTCCCACCATTTCTAGAAGCCTCTTGCAAGCAGTGACCTGATCACTGCTATCATAATTTCAATTAGAAAAATGGTGACAGGGCCATTAATGTTTTTTCTAAAACATGTATGACCAACAAACAATCAATCGAATACCTTCCATCCAATACATCAAGCACATGGATGCCAAATCAGTCAATAAATTCATATAAATGTTTCCTGGTAGGATATCCAGCACAATTAATCCTGATTGCCTCCATAACACCCTGGAAGAAAAGAATATGTATTCAAAAACAATCTAAATATGTTCAAACTAAAACAAACATGGATCGAAACTATGCAGTCGCCCAAATAATTATCCAGTGAAACTATTCAAACTAAAACAAACAAGCATAATAAACAAATGCATTTTCAAACCGCTATAAACTTGTTTAAAATATGTCTAATTGATCATAGTGCCAAATTAGTGAGCTGCATATATACAATTGTGATATGATGTGTCTGTATGAACGAGCTAAATTGGACAAATTTGTTGTGCAAATCAACACTTAATAACTAAAAAAGAAATAAGTTTATTCATCGATACATTGTCTACTAAATTGAAGCGCCACATAATTGCTTCCTTATCTTCCTAGTTCAAACACATCATCTCAAGCGCAAAAATTAGTGTGATGCAGAACCAATGCATGGAATTTTAGCCTATAAATAGGGTAGTAACCACAATACAAGTCACAACTGGTCTTGTTCAAAAAACACATGATCTAGACCATTTAAACTCCAAAGAAAAAAGTTTCAAATGTAATCTACACAATAACTACCTATTATAAGCTTGAGGCTTAAAATCGAATCCATGTTAAAATCCCTTAAGGCACCTAATTTGCCCCGAAAGAAAGAAAAAATATAGCTTAGAACCAAAATAATATGAACATGGTTATAGATGGGTAAGATATCAAATTGATTATAACTATTTTGACTAGTAGAATCACAATTGTATGTAATCATTAAGCATAAATAGCATCCAGAAAAAAGACACCCGGAACAAATATATGAAGCAATATGAACATCTAAGTAATTCTCCCTACATTTCAAAATAGCAATCTCTTATGAAAATTTTCAAAGTGGAATCTTAATTCATGGAAAGCAAAATCATGTTCGATTTTTCACCTTCTTCACGGTGACCAAGAAAAATTGAACTTTTTATATATAACTAGCAAACGATAATATGCACTTACAATTTTGTACTATTTCCTGTTCAATTCTTAGAGAGCTCTCTTAAGAAAACCACATTAGAAGTAAATACATATATGCTTGAGTTTGAGCCATTCTGGTTCTTTAATATCCTTAAATACGAATTGACCATTATAACTAAATATGAAGAGGATTTAAAGCTAATTAAGAACCTTAAGCTGATTAAGATTTAAAGCTAAACTATAAAATTCCACATAAATAGAACCCTAAGCTAATGAAGATTATTTAACAAGCAATCATTCCATCAAATACGAACTGACCAATAGAACTAAATATGAAGAGGATTTAAAGCTATATTAGACATTTAATAAGAAACACACAAGAAAAGCTATGTTTTATTTTATGACATAATTGAAACTTCTATGTACCTAACTCAACTAAACAAAACCAAGAGATGTCATAAAAAACTAGAAATAAAATTATAAGAAAAACAACCATCATCATAAAGGTAAAAACTGGCATTTGCCTCCACCTTGTTGCTAACTAATATATATTTTGGCATAACAAATACGTATTTTGCGTCTTAATAAATTTAAAGACATATTAAGTGGTATAATACTACATCATTTAAACATAGTATCTTAAAATAAATATGCAGGGGTATAGATGTATGCGAAGATTGATTGTTGAGGAGTTTGAAAAGAAACATCACTTGATTTTGTAGTGAGCTAGAAACGGAGCTACCCAAGCCATAGGCGGCAATTTATATATATAATGCCCATGCCAATATTCTGTCTAGTCCATCAATAACTATCCACATCTATCTTTGACTTTATTCAATCACTCTTTATTCAACTAAATTTATACGGTTTTACCTTGCATCATCAAATCAAATCAAATCCAACTAAACTTGACATTACAAGTGTTATGCCTATCTAACCTATTAAAGTAAAATACAAACTAATATAAGAACTAATTAGAGGCATATGAGACATACCTATACATAAATTGCTGAAAAATGAATCTCCTCCCAGTGCTAAGTAAGTATACATAACAACAACCTCAATCATGTGTTCAGTGAAATAAGAATATATACTGAAGCATCCATCCACCTGCAAATAATCACTAAATAAATATTAATTACAGAAATGATGTTGTATATCTAATCCACTGCCAACATCTGTGGTGAAAGCATATTTAAATGCAACAAATCCTAAAATAAGAGGAACTAAATACCATATGAGTTTTCTAGCTACAGTGAAATTAATCGGATCGAAATGCAACACAAACCTCAAAGCTATTTAATCATCTAATTAATTGGATACTTTTGAGATATCATGAAATTAACTTCCAGGGGCCTAGTCAGTATCTAATGTGCAAATCTTAAGGCAAAAAATGAATCGACATAAATTGAGAAGTTGATTTTTTAAATAAATATGCGTGTGAATAGATATTCACCCCATTCAATAAAAATCATGTTGATTAGACTCATATATTACGTAACAGTTCCACTGATGTTTTAAAATAGCAAATCCTACATAGACTTAAAAGAACAAAATGTCGTGGATGAAACCGGAACCAGAGAGAAAGATCTTACCACTGGAACAAGCGAGATAAAGAATCGACGACAGACCGAGAGAAAGAACCACCAGTGGCTGACGTCGCTTATGGATGGAGGAACAGACAGTAAAAAATGGTCGTGAATGAGGGGAAATGAGAGGGTTTCGGGTTTGAGGGGGGAAAAGCTGAATAAGGGTTTCGTGAAAATGAGAGATAAGTGACTTTTGGTAATGGGAATTAATTTGGGGAAATGAAAATTACAACCATCTCATAAAACTTTAAAGGACCAAAATTTTAGGAATGGTTAAAAAAACAATCCTATATAATACCTTTTTTATGTATTATTTGGGACGGATGACTCTAGCCATCCCTAATAAATATATATATAGGACGGGTGTTATTATCATCCCAAATAAGTAGTTTTTAGGTACGGTTGTGATTGCCATCCCTAATATATCAGTCCCAATAGACCATTTTTTTATAGTGCAGGACATTATCCAGGAACACTCGGTATACTACCGAATAATGTGAAATGTCCATCCGATCAAGATCAAGCATCCACCGATCTGTAGGCATCGAGAAAACCTCTAAAGAGGAGAGTACATCGCAAATAGATGGCCGAAAGAGTCGAGAAACTTTGCATAAGTCGAATGTCGGCAACCCTTCTTAGAAAGGATCAATCCAAAGGCTGCAGGATCGATTAGGTGAGATGGTGAAAGCTAAGAATTCTGTACAATGAAGTTTTGTCAAATGATCTCCTTTTGTTCAAACAATCGTAGACTTTCCAACCCCATCTAAATTCAAAGCTCCCATAGTTACTCCCAAATATGATGGAAAAACTAATCCAGTTTTCCATATAGAGCAGTATCAGACAATAACATATATTTATGCAGTACCAAATGTGATGAGATCAGATGCAGAGTATTTTCTAGCACTATTATGAGTTTAGCCCAAATATGGTATAATAACTTGCCCCAAAGACAAATCACCAACTTTAATAAGCTAGACGAGCTATTCATTAACAACTTTTGTTTTGGAGCTAAGCACGTAAAAAGAGTGTCTCACTTTCTGGGTGTGAGGCAGCAAGTGGGAGAAAGCACCTGGGACTACATTACTCGGTTCAATAGTGAAAAGCTAGAGGTGCTTGATTACGAGGAAAAAATAACCATCACTGCTCTTATGAGTGGTCTTTTTCCTGAGAAGCTAGAGTACACTCTGGCTAAAGATCCTCCTAATACAATATCTGAACTCATGGAAAAATTAGGAAAAATCATGAATACCGAGGAAGAAATGGCTTCAAAACAAAATCTAGCAATCAAGCCTGTGCAAAGTCTGAGAAAAATGACCAAAAGGAGTCGAAAGAACATAGGAAAAAAAAGGAAGAAAAGCTCAAGAAATATGGGAACTACACTCCATTGAGTGTTAGTATCCACCATATATTGGAAGAAATCAAGCAGAATAAGTATTTGTGATGAGCACATCCAAATAAGAGGGACATATCCAAGTATTGTGAGTTCCATAAGGATCATGGTCACTCAACAGATGGTTGCATAACTTGGCCAAATGAGATAGAATCTCTTATTTGCCGAGGATAGCTCAATAAATTTATTGGTCGACATGATGGCAGAGAACCCAGAGGAAGATCAAATTCTCTATATAAGTCTAGAGAAGAAAATAAGCAAAATTACGAGGATAATCCCGACCTACCAAAGAAACCTAAACAATCTGAACGAGAGATCTAGGTTATTCGACAACAACTTTAGCTTTCTTTTGAGCTAAGTTTTCTCCCTCTGACTTCTGCTCGGCAGCCAACCTCTATTGGTCGGGCACTTATGAATAAGTGAAGTCGGCAATAAAATTTGCCAAAACTTGACCTTTTAGCGAAGATATTGGTTTGTAAATAATGTCATACTCTCCCAATTTTACTTCCCAGTACACCAGTTTTCCTGACTTCTCAGGTTTATGAAGTGCTTGCCAAAGAGGCAAATATGTATATACTATTATGGTATGCACCTGAAAATAGGGTTTTATTCGCCCAGAAGCCTCAATAAGGGCTAGAGCTAATTTTTCCAAATGCGAGTACCTGATCTTAGCTCCCCTGAAAGCTTTGCTGGTGTAGTACACTGGCTTTTGCACTCTATTATACTGCCTGACTAAAGCCGAGCTCATAGTTGATTAAGAAATAGCCGGGTACAAGTACCATTTCTCCCCTAAAATTGGTCAGGAGAGTAGTAGTGGTGATCCCAAGTATTTATTCAGCTTTTGGAAATCTTGCTCACATTTTTCATTCCACTCAGAAGTCTTCCTCAATACTTCAAAGAAAGGCAAACACTTATCTATTGCTCGGAATACAAATCGATTTAAAGCTGTTACTCTTTCAGTTAGCCTCTACACATATTTCTTCCAAACTGGTGATTGCATCTCAATAAGAGCTTTTATCTTCATAAGGTTAGCTTCAATTCACTTTGGTTAATAATAAAGCTGAGGAACAACCCTTCTCGAACACCGAAAATGCACTTGGTTCATTTATCTTCATCTGGTGCTTTTCCAACTGATCAAAAGCCTGACTTAGGTCGATAATATGGTCTGAGACTTTTTTGCTATTTGTTAGCATATCATCCACATAAACCCGTATTTTTACTTATCTCCTCTTCAAAGACTTTATTCACCAGCCTTTGATACATTGCACATACATTTTTTAGACTAAAAGGAATTATATTGTAGCAATAAGTTCCTTGGGGAGTGATAAAAGTTGTACTTTCCATGTCTTCGGGCTTTATTTTTATCTGGTTATAACTAGAATAGGCATCCATAAAGCTTAAAAGTTTGTGCCCCGATGTTGCATCCATCAGTTGATCAATTAGGGGTAAGGGAAAATGGTCTTTGGGGCAGGATTTATTCAAATTTGTAAAATCTACCCACATTCGCCATTTATCATTCTTTTTCTTGACCATTACGATATTGGCCAACCAATTTGGGTATTTCACATCTTCAATGAATTGGGCCTTTTTAAGCTTCTCTACCTCTTCCTGAATAGCTTGATTTTTCTCTGGACTAAAAACTCTTTGCCTCTTCTTGATCGACTTTGCCTCTTTGCTAATGTTGAGCTAGTGATAGAGGAAATTAGGATAAATCCCAGGCATATCCTTATGGATCCAAGTAAATACATTTATTCGCTATCGGAACATAGTCATCTCCTATTTGAGGGTTGGATCCAATGTTGATACGATTTGTGTAGTCCTTTCTGGTTTGTCATCGTTTAGAATTAAGCTTTTAGTTTCTTCTACAATCTATCCTTTAACCACCTTTGTTTCATCCATCGGATCTAAAGTTTTTACTTCAGATTCGCTATTTGACTCAGTGGTATTTACCTGATAAGCAGTAGCCTTCTTCTTCTCCAGTTCATTCAGTTCTTCTTGTTTGATTGAGGAATAGTATCACCCTTTGGCCACTTTTTGGTCACCCTTCACAACACCTACCCCAAAATAAATAGGAAACTTCAAGCATTGATGAATTATTGATGGGACAACCAAAAACTTTTTGAGCCCTACCCTGTTGAGGATCACATTATAAGTTGATTGAATATTTTTTTTTTATTACAAAGAAACGTATCTTCTTTGTGCGACTTACTGGCCAGGTGACAAAAAACACTTTTAACTTGATTGTCCCCAGAGGGTAGACCTTTTCACCAGAAAAGCCTATTGATGGCCTGTGGTATGGCTCTAGTTTACTGAGCTTTAGGTCTAAACTTTAAAACTATGGATAGAACATAATATCTATCGAACTCCCGTTATCAATTAGAAAAAAAAACACATCCTGGATCCTAAGTTTTACAACCAGTAAGTCATCATGAGGATATAGGACTCCAGAAAGATCACTTTTAGAGAACCCAATCACCAGCTTATCCTTGTTGACCTTCCTCGGGGGATCATTTTCATCCAAATGAATTTTTCGAATATAAGAACAAGCTTGAGCCTCATTGAGGGAGACTTTTCTTTTAATCGTGTGATCACCTCGTCATGTATCTCTGCCTCTTTGTTAAGCACTCCATAAACCTGAGAAGTCAGGAAGACTGATGTACTGGGGAGTAAAATTGGGAGAGTATGACATTATTTACGAACTAAGATCTTTGCTGAAAGGTCAAGCTTTGGCAGATTTTATTTTTGAATTCACTTATTCATAAGTGCTTGACCAATAGAGATTGAATGCTGAGCAGAAGTCAGAGGGAGAAAATTCAGCTCAAAAGCAAGCTAAAGTTGCTACAGAACAACCTGAATCTCCCAAAAGATAAGAAATGGCACAGAGGTATGCTGAAGAGAGTAATAAGACATTTAGGCATGGGTTGCTGATCGATAAAAGTTTCAGTAGCGATATCCTAATATGGAAGTTATATGTTGATGGCTCTTTATGTGCTACTGGCAGTGGAGCAGGTATAATCCTTAAAACTCCTGATGATATAGATATTGAATATACCCTCGAGTTGTAATTTAGGGCATCGAACAATGAGGCAGAGTACAAAGCCTTGACATTTAGCTTGAATTTAGCCCACTCATTAGGTACCATGCAAGTTCTGGGCTATAGTGATTCACAGTTAGTGGTAAATCAAATGCTCCACATATATGGATTTAAAGGAGATTTGATGATAATATACCTTTCCAAAGCCATAGAAGTGATAACCGAGTTACCTGTTGTCCACATACAAAGAATCCCAAGATTGGGAAATGCTCGAGCAGATGCACTAGCTCGGTTGGCATCAGTAACAAGAATTAATATCCAAAGAACGATCCCAATAGTGATTATGACTAATCGTAGTATTGATGAGGACATAATAGTCAATTTTATTACAGTCGATATGGGACCGTCCTCGATGGATCCCATTACATCTTATATTGAAGATGGAACTCTACCAGTAGATCCCATGGAAGCTAAAAAACTCAAATACAAAGCAACGAGATATGTACTGGACAAGGGAGTGCAATATAGAAGAGGACTGACGACCTCACTACAAATGCGTTCACCCGATAGAGGTGAAAGATTTAATCCAAGAAGTCCACGAAGGATCTTGTGGAGATCATTAAACTGAAAGAACATTGCTTCAACGAATCAGCACACGAGGGTACTAATTGCCGACCATGAAGGCAGATAGCATAACTTTTGCAAAGAAATGCAATAAGTGCCATAGGTTCTCTAACATTTGAAGAACACCCAATGCTTCTTTGACTCTAATTACTTCACCTTGGCGATTCGCTATCTGGGGATAAGACTTGGTCGAACCATTACCGACCACCAAAGGCAGGTTTAGATACTTGGTCGTTATCGTCGATAATTTCACCAAATAGGTTAAGGCAGAGCCACTGGTCGACATGCCTTATGAGGAGGTGTACCAGTTCATACAGAAGAACATAATTTGTAGATATGGGTTACCATATGCTTTCATTATAGATCATAGAACTTAGTTAGACAATGAGGAGTTTGAAGCCTATTGTTTCCAATCTAAAATCCAGAATCTGCATTCAGTACTAGGCCATCCACAAAGTAATGGTCAAATAGAGGTGACGAATTAAACTTTGTTGAATGGATTAAAGAAGAGGCTTGGTAGTACTAAAGAAAAATGGATTAGCGAGCTACCCTCAATCCTGTGGGCTTATAGAACAACTCCGAGAACAACAACACGATAGACACCGTATATGCTTGCCTTTGGAACTGAAGCCGTGATACCAAACAAGCTTGGTCTATCAGCCCACAGGGTATTGAATTTTAATACTCCGATAAGTGATTTGATGAGACGACTAGATATTTATCTGCTGGAAGAAGTACGGGAAGATACTGCCCTGAGAAATGTTGCATACCAATAGAGAACTGCTCACTTTTGTAATAAAAGGGTCAAGCCAACCAACTTTAAAGAAGGAGACTAAGTTTCTAAGAAAGTGATACAGAAGAACAACAAGGTTAAAGTTAGTTGGCAAGGCCCATATCGCATTTCTGCAGTCATCCGACCAGGAACATATCATATCGAAACTTTGGATGGTGAAGAGTTCAAGAATCCTTGGAACGCCGAGCACCTTATAAAATATTATCAGTAGTTCAAAATATTATCAATTCTATATTTTTTTTACTTTGAGTTTATTGATTACTTCAATTTTGTTCGATTGTTTTGGAGTATGATGCTACATATACATATATCACAATGTAATATCCGTTTCGACTAAGTCAACATTGGGTACAAATCTGTTATCCTCACTCAGCGCTTGGTTTGCAAATATTAAAGCAATAACGATCAATAACCGACTTAGTGAAAATAAGGTTTCAATCCTCAGTACTTGATCGCCTATTAAAAATTCAAGTCAAAATAGGATTAAAATCCTCAGCACTTGGCCAAAAGATTTAGTTGTAAAGATGAATTTTACCCAAACCTAGTCAAATGAAGGAAGGCATGAAAAAATTCCTAAATAAAGGAATATAAATATATATTCCACATACACTTGGTCACCACTGGTAGGTAGTGCTAGACTTCGGTCCATAAATTTAAGTGCATTGGTAGAACCTATGACAATATCGTTGGTAACTAGAGCTAAACTTAGGTCCATAAATCTAAATGCATTAGTAAAACCTATCGCACTCCTAATGGTAACTAATACAAAATTTTGATCAATATATCTAAGTATATTAGTAGAACTAATGGGATAAACAATTACAAGTTAACTAATTGATTTAAATAATCATAGGTTAACCAAAATAAAAAACTGACATATTTCATTCATATAACCTGTGTTACAATTAAATGAATTATAGGATAATTATTCCATTGGACGTTTTCCTTTAGATTTGGAAGAAGACTGCACTTTCTCCATGCCAGTGGGGGGATCATCCAGAGTATAAGGAGAATTGATAAAGTTAAAATCCTGAAGCATTCTTCTATTACTGTTGCTCGATGTATCCATAAAATGAGAAGGTCAGGTTATCTTCAGTTCATCATGTAACCCATAATCCCCTAAATATTTTGATATCAGACATTGGGGAATTAATTCAATAGGATTCCAGCTGACATCAAAATGTAATGGGGGATTTTGGCAGTCTAAGAAATTGGGATCATACCAATACCAAAGTCGACTATTTTGATCAACTTTCAGCCAAGCAGTTAGTCTAGACCCATTTATAGCTTGCACAATTTGATTGAGTAAGGTGATCATCAATATGGCTCAAATATTCATTATAACCATCCATCCATACCTATCTGGATTGTTTGTGAAATTGGAAGATTAATATTTCAACTTGATGCTGAAGTTTCTTTAAAACTTCATCATTCACTTTCAGCTAAGAAGATTGGTCGGCAATGGCATTGTCTTTAACTTCCAGCTTTATAGACAAATCAGCAATATGTCGATTATTAGCCTTCAGCTGGGCAGCCTCATCAACCAAATTTTTTTTTCGTCCTGGCCTCTTCTATATTTGGTTAGCTAGCTTTCTGTTTAGAAGATTGTGTAAGTTTGGACTTTTTCAAAGCTTCAAGTTCTTATCTTATTTTGGTATCCTCATTCTCTAGGAAAGAAGCACCCTCGTCGGCAACAACAGTAAAAGAACTCTTCAAAGGCCCAATTTCATCACTTAGTTTATTATTCCCTTCCTCCAAGAGTTTGGTAATTTCTCTAGCCTCATCGACCTCACGGTTTAGTAAAAATTATTTCATCCTGTAAGCAGAGGCATACTTCTCTAACTGTTCAATAAAAATCGAAGCTTCACTTAATGCCCTATACTTGGCTTTTTAATCAGCATGGAGCAAAGATTTGGCCTCATTATGCTCTACTTGTAAATTTTCTATCATCTCAAAATAAGCCACATTATTGGCCATAACCCGATCAAGAAGGAATATTAGGTAAGTGTATGCATTTTTAGCTTGAAGATAAGCATCTACACCGAGTAAATTGATCAAGTCCTCATCTATTAAGTCCACGTAACCAGCCTTTGACAAATTATTACAACGTTTGAAAGGTTGGAGTTATTAGTAGAAATTTGTTCCATATTGGCCATTAACTAAGTGGATAAAGTAATAATTAATCAATCACTAAAGAAGATAGGAAATAACAAAAGTAGTTATTTCATTAATAAAGGACAGTGATAAAAATACATTAGAGGAAACCAAAAGAACATCCAAAAAGATGCAAAATACAAAGATTATTGGCTAAGAAAATAAACACCTTCTTCTGATCATCCTCAACATTAAGGGCCTCTTGCTCGCCAGAAGGAATGACATGAGTATCTCCTTGGTCAGCTTGAGGGGCTGTAGAATCAATGGCCAAAGAAGATTCCATTTAACTATTATCATCCTCAATATCTTCATCAAGGTTGGGAGGAGAGACATGTACATGCCTAAGGAAGAGTTCAGAATCCTCAACAGTACCAACTTCCTTCAATGCTGCCGACCAACCTTTCTTGAAGATTTTTTTTCCCGGTATACCCAACTTGAGCAGAAGTGGCAGAAACATCTCCATCTTAACCCTTGTTAAAGAAATCCTCCTTAACACTTTTCCTCTTGGCCTTCTCAGAAGAAAAGCTCCTTTGTCAACTTAGTTACTCGTTCTTCAGCAGCCTTTGCCCTGTACTCAACTTGAGCAGCAGTCGAATCAATCTTCTATCTTGCTTACTTGGCAGTCTTGATCTTATCTTCCCAAGCCTTCTTCTCTGTCTCCAAGTCTTGTTGGGAATCCAGTAAATATTTCTTTAAACCTTCAAAGGCCTCTGCCACCTCTCCTGAAGACGAACGAAGTTGGTCGTCCTTCGCTAGCATTTGATTGAAACAAATCAGGAACTATAAAGAGAAAGACATAGTTAGCATGAAAGGAAAACAGTATAAAGTACAAGTAATATTCAATCATCTACAAAAAGATAAATAATTCTCACCAAGGCAAGGCTCTAATAAGCCCTTTGAGATAACCTTGATCGGGGCATGGCATAAGCAACAATTATGTGGTTAGGAAGGGCGCCAAACTTGATTAATTTCCTAGCCAAGCTAGGACCCATGTGTGACAACCCGCACTCCGAGGTAAGGGGTGGCCAGCCCGATACTCCAACATATACGATAGTCATGGACGGAAATCATTCTCAGTACCCCAAATATAGTAAGAGTAATCGAGAAAAACACCCATTACTTCAGAATACGGGTTGTCAAAACAATTTTATGTAAGTTAAAAAGTAAATTAAGAAAACAATTTAAACAACCCCTTCTAGAAAAAAAAAGTGGAATTCCAAGTAACATATATACACCATACATCTAAACCGAATATACAAAGGGAGGACCGAATAAGTTGTCGGTCCACAGCTACACAAACAACTACTATCACAATAGGTTATATATTACATCCATTAGACATATACAAGTTTGGGCTACTCGCTCTAAAAGCAGACCCGATCATAACTAGGTATCAAAAATGATGGCGTCTAACAAAATATCCTGTAATATCCGCAATTTCATAGAGCATCGTAAGAGCAAGAGGGTAGAAATATCAACACGGGCGTCCTTGCGGAGGAGCACCTGAGCGGATACAATAATATGCACAACATAGAAAAGTATACGGGTCAGAACCCGGTTTATATATAGTTCCCAGATGAACAAGAAGCATGCTAGATATGAATAGTTAATCATGAAGATGAATCATCAGAAAACTAACAACCTAAACATGAATTCAGAGATGCAACAATAAAGATGACATGCCTAACATAAAACTAAGCAATAAAATGGAATGATGCAATTTTATTAAGTTAAAGCTATGATCTCCAATTTCCACTTTAATCCATTTTCAATTCCTTAACAGGAGTAAATTGTCACCTATACTTATGTCTTTCGAATTATTATTCCTTATCAGGAATTTCATTTGGTCACACAATTTAGTGGAAATATGCAATCCTCAAGTCCCACTTGAGTTTAGAAAAGTCATACTCTTATACATATAACGATTCTAAGACCGCCCCTCCGAGTTTCCCCACTGGGCGCGCCCCTAAATAGCTATCATCTTCCAGGGGCCCATCAAACAAGGCAGCCTGGGTACCTAACGCACGTCGGGAAGTGGCCATATGCCTGCGAGTGAGTCATAACCACACCCGGAATTACTTCACTAGCGCAGAAAATACATATAATAAACCCGCATATGGCCGAGGACTATAGTCTCCCTGCATTCACTAGTCAAGGAACATCACCTCATGCGCGATCTTCCCTTATGATAGTATTTAGAGAGGTGTGTTTAAGTAAATTAACATTTACTATAAAAACCATACTTTTCACTTTCATTAACATTATGCATTTCATTTGTTTGAAACCATAATCATTAAATGTCTCATTTTATTTCTATAATAGATTATGCCTCAGTTAAGTCTCCAAGGGATTTTATCATTTCCCGACTTAAGGTCTTATATGCCTCAACTCAAGCCCCTAAAGTCTCCAAGTATGGGCCTACAACTCCCATCCATATTATTAGGATGCACAAGGAAAAGTGACGCCTTAACATCACTTAGGACTACCTCGTTCCCCGGGACTTAACCACAAGTGAAACCCGTTCATAATGGGACAACAACCAACTCAACTAGGACTCTAAAGGGCAAGGTTTACTTCATTCGAGAAGAGTCCTAAGTTCCTAGGGGAAGAAAGAAAAATAAAAAACAAAATAGAAAATATTTGGGTAAGAAAACAGGGGACCGGTCGACCGGTCCCAAGACCGCGGTCGACCGGGTCTCAAATTTTAGCATATACTGAAATGCAGAAGACTCAATTCGGATGGGCCGGTCGACCGGTGGGGGACCCGCGGTCGACCGCGCCTAAGGTTTTGTGTTTTTGAAGGAAAGCAGTGCGCCCTCCTACGAATACCCGGTCGACCGGTCTGAGAGACGCGGTCGACCGGTCAATGCAGACCAAGACCTATCTCTCTATGTTTTCTTCTATTCCCAAAGATAAAATCTCCATCAAAGCCAACCAACATCATTTATTGATGAAAAAGGATCATAAAGAGACCCAACAACCATTTTCTACCCTACTACACAATTTAATGTCTTCCAAAGGGGTTAACACCCATCAATCCAACCAAAACCATAATTATACAACATTAAACCATTACATACCCAAACATACCAATTATTCATCTTAAACTATATAAGTAGCAAGTAGAAAGCTTGCCTTGGGGCTTCAAAATCAGTCTTGGTTGAAGGAGAAAGCAAGAACAAATCCTCAAACTTCAATTTCTCCTTTAATCTCCACAATTTCTTCCACTCTCACTCTCTCTCTCTCTCAAATTAGGGCTAGAACACTTAGGGCAAAATAAGAGAAATGAAAGACTAAGGAAAGACTAAAACGTGGCTTTCAATTAAAAGTCTCCCAATTTAAAATGTCTATACCGCAATAATAACATTTCAAATACGCAATGTGCTAAAACCAGTCAAAAGTGCCCAAAATCTCAAAATACAATATGGCACACATTTCGACTGTCTCATACCTCCCGGAACTAACTACACCCTCCAAATTATCATTTGCAAATTTTATAAACCATTTTAAGTTCCGGTTCTATTTAAAAATCAAGTTGCCATTTTAATTATCATGACAAAATATAACACCACATGGTAATAACCACTCACACACATGGTAATTATGCAACTTATTAGTGAATATTAACTTATCTCATCAAATTAATACTCACCCACAACCCGATTCATATATGTAACTACTCAAAACTAGGAAAATAAATAGAAATTGGGTTCCCAAAAGCGAGGGTTGTTACATACTCCCCCCCTTATGAGGGAATTTTGCCCCTAAAATTCAGGCGTACCTTGGATAAAAAGGTTCCGATACTTTTCCCGCATATCATCCTCACGCTCCCAAGTAGATTCCTCAACTCTGTGACGACTCCATTGGACTCTAACCAAAGGCACCACCCGATATCTCAATTTACGTTCCCCATGCTCCAATATGGCCACGGGTTGCTCTTCGTAAGAGACATCGGGTTGTAACTCTATATCCTCAAAAGGAATGTGCCAAAGGGCACCATCGCACCTCTTATACTTTTTCAAGGAGGAGATATGGAAAACATCATGGATTTGTTGTAAAGGTTCCGGTAGGTCAAGCTGATAGGCCACTGGACCCACCTTGGCAATTACAGGAAAAGGTCCAACAAAACGTGGTGCAAGCTTCCCCTTCTTTCCGAAACGCTTTACGCCCTTCATTGGCGAAACTCGAACCAACACTTGGTCTCCAACCTCCAACTCCACATGTCTTCTTCCCGCATCGGCATAGCTCTTTTGTCTATCTTGGGCTATCCGAATACGATCTCGAATAAGCTCGATCTTCGAAGAAGTATCCCGAATCATTTCAGGTCCGAGAAACTTATTTTCCTCCACCTCCATCCAACAAGTGGGAGACCTACAAGGCCTACCATACAAGGCTTCATAGGGGGCCATCCCGATAGTGAACTGATATGAGTTATTGTAGGCAAACTCAACCAACGGGAGATATTGTTCCCAACTACCCTTGAAATCAAGCGTACACATACGAAGCATATCCTCTAACATCTGGTTAACCCTCTCGGTCTGTCCATCTGTCTGAGGATGATAGGAAGTGCTCAATCTCAATTCAGTCCCCATGGCCTCTTAGAAACTTTTCCAAAAGTGAGAAACGAAGATTTTATCTCTATCAGAAACAATATTCAAAGGCACCCCATGCAACCTAACAACCTCATCAATAAACAATCGAGCGTAACGAGCGGTGTTATAATCGGTATGGACGTGAAGGAAGTGCACTGACTTCGTCAGGCGATCAACGATAACCCATATCGAATCGTGACCCTTTTGTGATGTCGGTAAGCCGGTAATAAAATCCATTGAAATGCTCTCCCATTTCCAAACTGGAATTTCTAATGGTTGCAACAGACCTGCCAGTAGCTGATGATCAATTTTAACCAACTGACAAGTAGTGCATTTCGACACAAACTCCAAAATATCCCGTTTCATACCCGGCCACCAATATTGATGGCGCATATCTTGATACATTTTATTATTTCCCGGATGCACCGAAAATTTTGAACCATGAGATTCTGCCATCACCGCTCGTCATAAATCCCCATCCTCGGGAACAATCAGTCTTCCCTGAAAGCGCAATCCACCCTCGGAACATATTGAGTAGGACTCCGCTCCTCCAGTCAATAATCGACGAATGTGGTCTTGGCATTCTTTATATTTGCCTTGGGCCTCTACAACTCTCGCCACAATCGTCGGAGTAACGGTCATCATAGACATAAATGCCCTAGCAACCGCATCCTCATGACCCAGCTCTCATGACCCAGCTCCTTCCATTTAGCTTTCCACACCTCAGCCAAATCTCCCCCGGGTTTTCTACTCAAGGCATCTGCCACTACGTTCGCCTTACCCGGATGATAATGAATATCAAATTGATAATCTTTCACGAACTCCAACCATCGTCGTTGCCGCATATTCAAATCTTTTCGAGAAAATAAATATTGCAGCGACTTGTGGTCCGTGAAAAGACTAAACTTTTCCCCAAGAAGATAGTGCCTCCAAATCTTCAGGGCAAAGACAACAGCGGCTAATTCTAAGTCATGCACCGGATAATTCCTTTCATGCGGCTTGAGTTTCCTGGAAGCGTATGCAATAGCTTGCCATTCCTGTTGAAGCACACCTCCCAAACCCTGTAGGGATGCATCGGTGAAGACTAAATATTCCAACCCCGGCTTAGGTAAAGCAAGGACTGGAGCCGAAGTCAATATATCTTTAAGCTCATCGAATGCAGCTTGACAGGCTTTATCCCAAACAAATCTAATCCCCTTCCGGGTCAAATTTATCAAAGGGCTAGCAATCTTAGAAAATCCCTTGATAAATCGACGGTAATAGCCCGCCAAACCCAAAAAACTGCGCATCTCGGTAGGTGTCGTGGGCTGACCCCACTCCCTCACCGCCATAACCTTACTTGGGTCCACCGATATACCTTGCGAAGTCACCACGTAACCTAAAAACTGCACTTCCCGCAACCAAAAACCACATTTCTCAAACTTGGCGTACAATTGGTGATCCCTTAACCTTCGCAGGACCAACCCCAAATGAGTAGCATGATCATCTTTTGTTTGAGAATACACAAGGATGTCATCGATGAACACGATAACGAATTGGTCCAGGAAGTCCCGAAACACCCTATTCATAAGATCCATGAACACAGCAGGGGCATTGGTTAGCCCAAAAGGCATAACCAAAAACTCATAAGACCCATACCTCATCAGAAAAGCAGTCTTGGATACATCTTGCTCCCGTATCCTCAACTGGTGATATCCCGTTCTCAAATCGATCTTAGAGAAGTATGTCGCTCCCCTAAGCTGATCAAACAAGTCATCTATACGAGGGAAAGGGTACTTATTCCGGATGGTGACCTTATTCAACTCTCTATAGTCAACACACAACCGGAGAGAACCGTCTCTTTTCTTCACAAATAGCACAGGAGCACCCCACGGTGACGTACTACGCCTGATAAAACCTTTCTCCAACAACTGCTGAATTTGATCTCTTAACTCCCTCATTTCCACAGGAACCATACGATAAGGGGCACGCGCAATTGGTCTAGTTCCCGACGCTAAATCAATCACGAAATCAATCTCTCGGCTAGGAGGTAAACCCGGTATTTCCAGGAATACATCCTCAAAATCACGAACAACTAGAATAAATTCCAAGGGAATGACTACATCCCGAGCAATCTCATCAGCAATACAATATAAATAAGTGCCAGTATCTCCATCCAAACGAGGCATAACCACTAGGAACATGTCTTGTCCCGGGACGGCGAAGACTATACTCTTCCCGTAACAGTTTACTATAGCATGATATTTAACAAGCCAATCCATACCCAGAATTACATCATACCCGACCATATCAAGGACGAGTAAATTGGCCTCCAAACATAAATTTCCAAGAGAAATCCCTACTCATTTGCAAACAAAGAAAATGAGCGACCCATCACCCATAGAGGACTCCACACTAGTAAAAGTTCTCTCAGCCAAATTTATTAATTCGGTGGACTGAGCAA
This sequence comes from Sambucus nigra, assembly GCA_949130495.1. Taxonomy (NCBI): domain Eukaryota; kingdom Viridiplantae; phylum Streptophyta; class Magnoliopsida; order Dipsacales; family Adoxaceae; genus Sambucus; species Sambucus nigra. The sequence continues at coordinate 647,810,129 of OX422216.1, forward strand.
AGCTTCTAGAGATGAAAGAATGTGTCGCACCCGTGTCAAATAGAACGTGACCCATGTGTCCCTGAATAAGGAACTTACCCTCGATAGCTGGCGATGCTGGCTGAATAGGAGGAAGCATAGCATACTGAATGTGATAAACTCTCCCATACTGTAATTGACCCTGCTGCGGAGGGGCAACTGGATTAGGTGCCTGTGGAGGAAACTGAACATAAGGTTGCTGAGGAACTCGAGGAGGTTGTCCCCCAATCACCTGAGGACAATCTCTTTTAAAATGACCAGCCTCTCCACATTGAAAACACTTCCCCACCATGTTCTCCTGACCTCGACCTCTGTTATTTCTGAACTGCCCAAAACCTTGGCCCTGATGGCCTCTACCTCCCTGACCACCCCGACCTGCTTGTTGCGGTGCGACACCCTGACCTTGCCTGTTAGCATTACCACTAACATTAAACCCGCCAAAGCGTTATCTTTTCGACCCATCCCCTTGCTGGGGATCCCTGTCTCGCTGCTTATTTCCCGAAGGTTGGGACGAAGGAAAAGCTCCTCCTCCATTCCCACTCACCCCGGGCTTCCCTACTTGCCCCATACCCGAAGCTTTCTTGCTATTCTGAACAAACAACAGATGCTCCTGGCAATGGAGCAATGCCGCATTCATCACCTTACCAAAAGTTTGTAAAGCCGGATTACCCAACAAATGTTGCCGGATTCTCCAGTTTAGACCTCCCATGAATTTTGAAACTTTTCTTTCCTCCAGAGCCACCTCTTTTGGCACAAAACTAGCCAGTCGGGTAAACTCCTTGTCATATTCGGCTACAGATCGTTCTCCCTAAACTAGATCCTGAAGTCTCCTTCTCATCTCCCTCTGAATTACGGGAGGAAAATACTTCTGGTCGAATAAAACCCAAAACTCGGTGATCGACATATCGTCCCTCTGTTTTGGCGTAGTCATCGACTCCCACCAATGTAACGCTGCCCCAACCAACTTGAAAGTAGCAAGGACCTGCTTCTTCTCCTCACTACAATCCACCATTCGTAAATGGCGTTGCATATCCTTCTTCCATTGATTTGCTCGAACAACATCAGAGCCTCCATCAAACTCTGGAGGATGGCCCTTTAAAAAGGACTCCCTAGCTCTTTCCCACGGAGAAGGTCCCGTAGGTGCTTGAGCATCCTGTGCCCGCTGTTGAACTGGTGGCATCTGTTGAGCTACTGCGGTCATGGAAGCATTTACTGCCTGAGCCACAATATTGGCTACATCCGTAGCATTAAAAGTCCCTCGGGGCGGTGGAGGACCAACATCCTCATCTACAACTCTATTGCGTCTCGCAGGGCGACCTCTCTTAGGCGGCATCTGAGATGAAGAAACAATAGAGTTAGAATACTATTCACTACAATTTATTTCACAGAAGATCGAAATTAAAAGCAACAAAGTAGTCTTATCATTGGGCTCTATATCAAAGAACGCTACGGTAGATCGTGACAAGTCCACATAGATCCTAGTACTCTAGAACCTAGTGCTCTGATACCATCTGTGACAACCCGCACTCCGAGGTAAGGGGTGGCCAGCCCGATACTCCGACATATACGGTAGCCATGGACGGAAATCATTCTCAGCACCCCAAATATAGTAAGAGTAATCGAGAAAACCACCCATTACTTCAGAATACGGGTTGTCAAAACAATTTTATGTAAGTTAAAAAGTAAATTAAGAAAACAATTTAAACAACCCCTTCTAGAAAAAAAAAGTGGAATTCCAAGTAACATATATACACCATACATCTAAACTGAATATACAAAGGGAGGACCGAATAAGCTGTCGGTCCACATCTACACAAACAACTACTATCACAATAGGATATATATTACATCCATTATACATTTACAAGTTTGGGCTACTCACCCGAAAAGCAGACCCGATCATAACTAGGTATCAAAAATGATGGCGTCTAACAAAATATCCTGTAATATCCGCAATTTCATACAGCATCGTAAGAGCAAGAGGGTAGAAATATCAACACGGCGTCCTTGCGGAGGAGCACCTGAGCGGATACAATAATATGCACAACATAGAAAAGTATACGGGTCAGAACCCGGTTTATATATAGTTCCCAGATGAACAAGAAGCATGCTAGATATGAATAGTTAATCATGAAGATGAATCATCAGAAAACTAACAACCTAAACATGAATTCAGAGATGCAACAATAAAGATGACATGCCTAACATAAAACTAAGCAATAAAATGGAATGATGCAATTTTATTAAGTTAAAGCTATGATCTCCAATTTCCACTTTAATCCATTTTCAATTCCTTAACAGGAGTAAATTGTCACCTATACTTATGTCTTTCGAATTATTATTCCTTATCAGGAATTTCATTTGGTAACACAATTTAGTGGAAATATGCAATCCTCAAGTCCCACTTGAGTTTAGAAAAGTCATACTCTTATACATATAACGATTCTAAGACCGCCCCTCCGAGTTTCCCCACTGGGCGCGCCTCTAAATAGCTATCATCTTCCAGGGGCCCATCAAACAAGGCAGCCTGGGTACCTAACGCACGTCGGGAAGTGGCCATATGCCTGCGAGTGAGTCATAACCACACCCGGAATTACTTCACTAGCGCAGAAAATACATATAATAAACCTGCATATGGCCGAGGACTATAGTCTCCCTGCATTCACTAGTCAAGGAACATCACCTCATGTGCGATCTTCCCTTATGATAGCATTTAGAGAGGTGTGTTTAAGTAAATTAGCATTTACTATAAAAACCATACTTTTCACTTTCATTAACATTATGCATTTCATTTGTTTGAAACCATAATCATTAAATGTCTCATTTTATTTCTATAATAGATTATGCCTCAGTTAAGTCTCCAAGGGATTTTATCATTTCCCGACTTAAGGTCTTATATGCCTCAACTCAAGCCCCTAAAGTCTCCAAGTATGGGCCTACAACTCCCATCCATATTATTAGGATGCACAAGGAAAAGTGACGCCTTAACATCACTTAGGACTACCCCGTTCCCCCGGACTTAACCCCAAGTGAAACCCGTTCATAATGGGACAGCAACCAACTCAACTAGGACTCTAAAGGGCAAGGTTTACTTCGTTCGAGAAGAGTCCTAAGTTCCTAGGAGAAGAAAGAAAAATCAAAAACAAAATAGAAAATATTTGGGTAAGAAAACAGGGGACCGGTCGACCGGTCCCAAGACCGCGGTCGATCGCGTCTCAAATTTTAGCCAATACTGAAATGCAGAAGACTCAATTCGGATGGGCCGGTCGACCGGTGGGGGACCCGCGGTCGACCGCGCCTAAGGTTTTGCGTTTTTGAAGGAAAGCAGTGTGCCCTCCTATGAATACCCGGTCGACCGGTCTGAGAGACGCGGTCGACCGGTCAATGCAGACCGAGACCTATCTCTCTATGTTTTCTTCTATTCCCAAAGATCAAATCTCCATCAAAGCCAACCAACATCATTTATTGATGAAAAAGGATCATAAAGACACCCAACAACCATTTTCTACCCTACTACACAATTTAATGTCTTCCAAAGGTGTTAACACCCATCAATCCAACCAAAACCATAATTATACAACATTAAACCATTACATACCCAAACATACCAATTATTCATCTTAAACTATATAAGTAGCAAGTAGAAAACTTGCCTTGGGGATTCAAAATCAGTCTTGGTTGAAGGAGAAAGCAAGAACAAATCCTCAAACTTCAATTTCTCCTTTAATCTCCACAATTTCTTCCACTCTCACTCTCTCTCTCTCAAATTAGGGCTAGAACACTTAGGGCAAAATAAGAGAAATGAAAGACTAAGGAAAGACTAAAACGTGGCTTTCAATTAAAAGTCTCCCAATTTAAAATGTCTATACCGCAATAATAACATTTCAAATATGCTATGTGCTAAAACCAGTCAAAAGTGCCCAAAATCTCAAAATACAATATGGCACACATTTCGACTGTCTCATACCTCCCGGAACTAACTACACCCTCCAAATTATCATTTGGAAATTTTATAAATCATTTTAAGTTCCGGTTCTATTTAAAAATCAAGTTGCCATTTTAATTATCATGACAAAATATAACACCACATGGTAATAACCACTCACACACATGGTAATTATGCAACTTATTAGTGAATATTAACTTATCTCATCAAATTAATACTCACCCACAACCCGATTCATATATGCAACTACTCAAAACTAGGAAAATAAATAGAAATTGGGTTCCCAAAAGCGAGGGTTATTACACCATGGCCATAGATGGGCTAGCAACAGAAGGAGGTTGATGGACCAAGGACTATTGGTCATCAGGGACAACATTCTCAACATGCTTGTCAACAAGACCTTTCCTTAGTCTCTTAAAATGTGACTCTTCACCTTTGTTGGTGAGGTGTTTTCTCCCAGCATCCACCTTATTCTAGGCACCAGCACCAGTAGGCTTCTTGGTGCCAACATCAAAGTCATTTTCTAAGATATTAAGAATTTTCCTCTTACCCATACTCAGAGAGAGAGGAAGGTCGGAATCAAAAGAGGTAGAAGTAATAACTTCAGCAACCACTCCAGTAGAAGCACTAATCGAAGAAGTAAATATGGGATCTCTCTCCAAGTCTATCACGTTGGAAGGAGATGTAATTATTGGCCGAGCAACTAAAAAAGTCATAGAGCTTTTATACTTCAGCAAGTATGAAGTTGACCTAATGTGCTCCTCACCTATTCTTTAATGAATGTCCAATAATAACTTGAGCTTGTAAAGCTTGATGTTCCTTTCCCTGGGACTTTTCTTCTTCCTATTAACTGCAAGAAAATAAATAGCAAACGTTAATCAGCATATCAATAGATATTTCATCAGCATAAATATACAAAAATATGCTTATTATAACCTGTGCCACAACCTTCTTAAGGTCATCTTTATCCATCACATACTTCAACCCTTTTAAGAGGAATGTATTGTTAGTTCTTTGCAATAACCCCATGATCAAAATAGTCTCTATTGGAGTTACGCAAATTAATGACTAGGGCTCTATTGGCAAACCTAGTCTTCAAATAATATGTACTATCACTTCAGACCCATTTGTAATAGAACATAATTTCGGGGATTTAAATATGAGTCCCATGAATTTGGTTAAGTCAATGGATTCTATTAACTATTTTCCAAGTATTGGGGGCTACTCTAGAGAGTACAACATCAAAATATTGACAGAACTCTAAGCAAAAATGACTTGGGAGCAAAGTAAAGCCACACTAAGCTATGAATAAAAAGGGAATCCAATGACCCTCGAATAAAGAGAAGACATCAACAGGGGAACAAGGAAACTTAAAATATACCAAATATGGAATATTTCATTCCTTCCTAAATTCATCTAAAGAATTAACATTAACTATGTAAACCATGATTCAAGAGTAAGAAAATAAGGAAAAGGAAAGAATTCTTACAAGAACTTAAGGATTCATCAAGAACTGTCAAAAAAGAGGAAGAATGATGGAAAATGGGCACACATGAGTTCAAAGATAGCTGTTGCAATTCAAAATTTCGGGGTAAAGCAAAACCAAGAAAGTTCATCGCCTTTTTATAGGTTTCCTCAAAAACAGCGAATGTAATGATTAAATATACCAACGATTGACGCTCCGACGGTTGAGAAAATTAAATAGTAAAAAATACTCATTTGCCCCTGGACGGTTCGTTAAAATTCAAAGTATTTACAAAAATGACTTCTTCAAATAATACCAGTAAAATTTTACAAGTGTGGGAGGTCGGCAACCGACCATGCATCATAAACATAGCCCGAGCTATGTCCTGGAGCAAATGCTCTATACTTTCACGCAAGGATTAAGCATAGAACATTGGGGGCTTCTGTTGATACCAAAAATTACCCACCTATGTGGACTACTCAGAGATGAACACATGTGTCGACTCAGACATTAGTGTTAACATATGTCTACAAACACGTTAACATGTCTTAGAAAATGAATTTTTGTGTCAAGATAAGATGTGTATGGGGTGGCTTTTATAAGTTGGAAATTAACAATAAATCTTATGCTTTCTTTACTGAGGAAAATTGCACAAATGAGAGCTTTAAATTTATTCAATAAAATATTTAATAATTATACCCACTTTTTATACTCCCTCCGTCGTATATTAATGGTCCTGAATTCCTTTTTACGTCCTTCCCAAATTTATAGTCATATTTCTAAATATAGTATATAAAACTATGTGAGATTACAACATTACTAATCCAATCAATACCGCGAGAGAACAATGATCCAAATGCATGTCGTGAAGTTCAAGGTATTCATCATTTATAGAAGGATAAATTTGGAAAGTAATTTGTTTTTACATAAAATGTTTGATTTTTCAAATGGCCACTATTAATTAGTGACAGAGGGAGTATTATCCAACTTTGATGTTCTTAGGGACCTCATTCTTTTATGTCTCCATATTTTGAATTTAGAGGTGGTTGTGTCAGACACCCCGTGCTTGTTGACACTTAGCGTTCGTGTCCTTGTCCCCTAAGTCGCAGGTAACTATTAATGATGTTTGTGTATAAAACCAACTCTTTCAATTTTGTAACGCCACTTGGGAAGGGCTTATCGTCCGAAATATTTAATAAACATGCAAGGTTTATGCCTAATAAAATTGCGGGCATTACGTCAAATAAAATTGGGAGGGTCTTACAGATTATTACTGAATTCTGACAGAATTCAGTAGTCGACAGGAATTATCATTTGCACTTGTAATTTTTTTTTGAAATTGAAATGTGAAGCTTCATTAGAACTTTTGCAAATTTTTGTATTTTTCCATGAATATAAATAGTGTCAATATACGTACCCCAGGGAACTTAAGTGCCTTTTTGATGCAAAATACCTTATGGTCTACGTGTATGAGAGTGTAAGACAAAAAGCTTGTGTTTTTAAGATTCTCCCAGCCAAAAAACTTGCGCTTTCTACCTTTTTTTACACATTTGGTACACTTTTAAAAACCATTTCAGCCAATCTGACGTTTAAAATGACATTTTGGCATTAATATGTAGAGGAACATGTTGCTATTACAATACTGTGGCATTCTGTAGTAAACATGTGTTGGTCTAATGGTGAGTTATTACTATTTTGAATGCTATCTACTTTTTAAAAGAAATATTATGTCAATGTTACACACTACCCTTTATTTTTATAAACATTTTCTATTATTTAATTTACAAAATTCAATGGAAAAAAGGCTTAAGCCTTGCTTTTTTTCAAGAAAATCCCCCATCTTACAATTTCACCTTTTAAATTAACCTTGATAAATCCCTAGGACTCGTTGAGTGATGTCAAACACTTTGAATACTTTTTTGGGAGGTTAAATCATGTCGATTACAATTTTAGCCAAATAGCAAATTCCCATAATATTACTCTATTTGTACACTCAGATGGAGCTATAATTGGTTGAATATGGGTGATACATTTTTTAATCTTAAAAAACTTTTACTTTTTTGAGTAATACAAGGGTATATTGTTGTTCCTGTTATTAGTATAGCACATCTGGTCTTATAGTTTGATGATTGCTGCTTTGGAGTTTGTTAGTCCATGGTCTATTTTTTTTTCTTCTTTTTTTTAACAAATTGATTAGAGTTTTTTTTGGGGCATCTAGTGAGTTTTTAAATTCTGCAGTGACTTAATGGTGTTTTAAATTCATTAGAGTCTTTTTGTCTCTGGTGACACTTTAAATGCTCTCCAGTGACTATGCTATGCCACTATCCTGACATACTTTTTTGTTTTCAATGATATTTTACTGTTATCTCCTTATAGTAGGTTTTATTGTGGCCCAAAATGGGCAGTGTTCTAAGAGATGTTAGGCAGGCTTGCGAGAGACCTTATAGCTAGGCTTTTTCTTATTTAATTAATTTTTATATTTTATACACATTATTTCAGAGATATTGATTATATATAGGTACATAAATCATTAAATATTTGAGCATTTTTTGCATCAATCAGGACATATATATGTAAATCATTAAATCAATTGAATGATACTTCCCATTATTTTTTGAATATATTGCCTAATTTAACACATACATAAATTATGCATGACTTCATTTTGTAGGTGATTACTTGTGGAAAAAACGAGAAACGTAAAAAAAGGTGACCACCCCCAAAACTCTTAAAACTTCGCATAAAAAATATGCTCAAAGCCGCTTAAATCCGCCAAGCCCGCCTCCGTCTAGGACTCACATTTTAGGCCGCCTAGACCCCACCTTATTATCCTGATCGATTTTAACAACCAATTAGGCCTTAGGCGAGGCACACAGTGACCTAGCGCCTAGGCGGCTGCCTATTGAACATGAGATAGTTAATTTATGAGCTCCTTTGGAGTTTCTTTAAGTATATTAGATTTCTTGTTAGATTTTCTTGTTTGTGTGTTTTTCGCTCTGTAGACTTTGAATTTGGCCTTGCCGAGATCAAGATTAGCAGGGGAAATATATGAGGATGTACGGGGAGGGAGGGTTGTCTCACTCTAATCCAATACTGAGTCAATAATCGGAAGACACAACCTTTGGTTGAAACCTTGTAGGGTTTAGGTTAGAATCAAGTTAGGTTTTTCAAGTAAGACGATAAGGGCAGCCACAATTTTTATTCTTTAGCACCACACTAATTAGGTTTTGTTCGTATAAATTTATAAGGCTTCTATATGAGATCGGGGAATCACCGCTAGGGGGTCATCTCTTCTTTACTTTTTGTCTTGGTAATTGAAGCATTGGATAGACTAAACCGAGAGCAGTGGATTGAGTGCTTGACAGATCTATAACAGTGATAGGTGCCTCCCTGTTTCCATTTTGAACTTCCCCATCACACCATCAAATTTTGTTGCCCTGAGGTGGAGCAGACGTGTCCCTTAGTTTAGGCACAAATTTGTTTTTGAAACAGTTTTGGGTTTTGAATAGCAATGCCCAGAAGTGTGATTTCTTCATGGTGGGTCAGGGGATCCATTTTGGTGCTTTGGGATATTTTGGAGTGGGGGGTGTAATTTTCCTATTTGGTCAACTTGTGAGAGCTAACCACAATGTAAGAAGTTATGTGAGATTGAGCAATTGAGAGGTTTGAGAAAAGAGTGGTGGGATGAAAGAGGATGTACTTTTTTCGAAGAAGAGCATCTAAATTTAATAATTGGGTCGTGAACCTTCACAAATGTACTTTATTTCTATCCTCTTTATGCTGATGTCTATAAGAAAGGGGTTTTGTGATTACATTATATGGTAAGGGAATGATGATGAGTATCCTTTGTTGGAATCAAAGAATATATGGTGAGAAATGCTAGATAAGGATATTTGCATCTTCAATAAGGCCTTTTTGGATATGTTGTGTTTTTATTGTGTTTGAGGAGGATATTTTGTGAATGTGTGTTATTAAGACCATATTAAGTTCAACTCAATTTGGAGCACAGGATTCCAGTCATCCCAAATTAAGATTCCTTGAGTTGTTGCATGTTGCCATTGGTGGGAGGGGAATTTGGTGACTGGGTTGTTAGGAACTTGAAGTTCATGTTTGGGAGGTTAAGTTAATGGGTGTGGAGAATTCGACCTTCTTCTAGCTTTTCTATTTTAACGCTGATCAACGAATTTTTTGAGTTTGCCTCTGTGGATGAGGGTTCATTGTTTAGGCACATATTCTTCATATTTATCCCCTTAATTTCGGTATTTTTATGATCCCGTGCAGTGTAAATATCTTGAATTTGTCTCAAATTAATGCTACTAACCCCTTTTGGCAAGTATTTCTTGTTTTGTGTATTTCTCATGTGTTTTACAGGTATTTCATGCAAGTTAGTGCAAAGGAGAACTCAAAACAGTGAAAGAAACCAATAAATGGAGAGTTGAAGGGCATTTTCATCATTTTTTAGCCTTAGTCCAGAGGTGGGGCCAACTAGAAAGTTGAAGAGCTCTAAATTACAAGAATACTGGAAAAAACGGCACCTCAATCCGAGCTACGGTGAAGAAGTTACGATGTTTTGAAGTTGCGCGATAATGAAGAGTCTGGATGTGCGGATTTCTGGCATTAATTATGCAGCTAAGGAGGTGCAACTCTTGCCAACTCTTGCACAACTCATCAAGATTAGTTGTCAAAACGTGTTACTTGGAGGCCAAGCCATAGTTTCCTATAAATAAGAAGCCTTTTAGGTGGTTTTTAGGAAGTAATAGAATAGGAAGTAGTAGGAGTCAAATTCTAGAGAGAGAGGCAGATTTTAGGGAGTTGTTTTATCAAGTTGTAGGAGGCTAGTAGGTAGTTTTTTTTAGTTTTTTTAGGGGATTCTTGTAACCAAGAACCCTAGTTTTTGAAGTTTGTCTACTATTCAAGATTCAAAGTTCTATTCAAGATTCATCATTCATCCATTGCAAGTAATTTTAATTTATTGTTTCTACTGCTTTTCTAGTTATTTTAATTAATTGTTGATTTCTAGTTTTCCATTCCCAATTCAAGTCATGTTCTCAAATTTTTAGATCTAATTATGAATTCCTGCACTTTAAATTTGGATTTTTCTTTTGTATTCATCATGTTTATCTAATTTTTAAGGGTTGGGATGCATGAACCCATCCCGATGTAATTTATCTACGTAGGAAATAGAATTTAAATTTAAATTTGAAAGAATCGTGTAAGATAAGTTCACAATCATCCTAGATCTTTTAATCTCTCTTCCCCTAGCTACTTGGGATATTTAAGAATAGGATGCGCGTGTAATTATTTAGCACCGCTTTATATTTGTCTTTGATTTCATATGATGCGGGCTTGAACCTCATATATGTAATGCTTAGGATCTATAAAGACTGAATTAATTCAAATTTATAATTTACAATTCTAGTATTCTAATGGGTAATTACTAGGGATTGGGGGATTGTATTCCAACCTATTTCCTCATTCATTTTAAATAGTTTTATAAATTTGTTCCAACTTATTTCCCCTTGTCAACCATCATCATCTTTTTCACTTTTATTTTAGAAGTAATAAATCAATTAAATTCTATAAAACAATCTCTGTGGATTCGATACCCAGACTCGCCACTATACTCCTTAAGAAGTTTAGTTACAAGTTTAGTTTTTTTTTGTATTGAGGTTGGAAGCCGATAACAACGACTAGCGTATTACACGGACGCTCGGTTTTCCCCTCGATCAGTCATATCTTATTGTGAAAAACAATGCAGTTATCCATTGTATGACCATGATATTTATGGAATTCGTAATGTTTGGATCTATCCCTCTCGTTAGGATGTGCCCTCAACTTCTCAGGCCATCTCAAATCCGTATTGTGCTTGATTTCTTTCAGGATATGGTGAATGTTAACACTCAATGGACTGTATGTTCCATATTTATAGAGCTTATATTCTTTCTTTGGCTTTTATTCCTTTTACTCCTTTGGTTCCTTATTCTCGGGATTCGTATCAGGCTTTGTGGCTGAACTTTATTTTGCGGCCATTGCTTCTTCAAACTTCGTTATTTTTGTTGCTTTTGCCATAATTTAAGTTATAGTTTAGGAGGATCTTTGGCCAGAGTATAACACAGTTTCTCTGGAAGTTACCCACTCATAAGAGCAGTTGTTGATGTAAAAAAATAGACTAGATATAATTCTTTAATCATAGATAAAATATGTAAATGATAAGAGAATGACACAAGATTTTAAAGTGGTTCGGCTATGTATGAGAGCCTACATCCACTGTTATAGTATTAATATTTGAAATTGCTTGCTTGCTTGTGTGATCGCCTTTAATGACATGGGTACATTTGTATTTATAATGACTAGGGAGATAAAGAGGTGGAATATCAATGAATGGAATGCCTTTATACATTAGGCATTTACATACATACATAATGTTTGTGAATGTTAGCGCTTCGCTGATTATGTTGGTCGGCCTTTCTTGAGTTGGTCGGCATTCATACAATTGGTCGGCACTATTATTTATTAACTAGGATTAATGCCGCATAATATTCGTTTCCGAGTGGTGGAAATGATTCTTTGCGATAATTGGACCTGATAGTGGAATGTCTTATGTTAGGTCCTTTTATTTCACTTTTTTTGGAGTTTTTATTTTTTATTTTTCATTTTTCATTTTACTTCTCCAAGGAAGTTCTGCCTTAAATTTCTCTTAAAGGGAATTTTGAGGTGAAAGGCACTTGTAAAGGTGACTTCCTTTTGGGTATGAGGAAAACATGGTTCAAAGTAGCGCCCGAGTCTACTCAGAATCGTCCAACTCGAAATTGCTGGCTGGTGCATCGATTACGAGACGCGAGTAAAAAAAGTTTACATCTCACCGGATCGGTCATCTCGTCGATATTTCGGCACATCAGGTAGAACCCGGCGTTATATCGACGCATCAGGAGATATCCTTGTGAGATGAAAATCTTTGTTTGGTTGAGAAAGTTGACTGAAAAAAAAAGTTAACTCAAAGATGAGAAAGAAGAAAGTTGACTGAGAAAAGAGGAAGGAGAAAGTTTTTCACCTTCTGGAGTCTCTGGACACAAATTCCTTCATAATGGGATGAAGATGTTATTGTGCCGGATTTGAGGAAAAACCCAATTAAAGATTCAATAGAGTCTAGAGGGTTTTGTTTTAAATTGGTTTATTTGGTCAACTGAGTTGTCAAGATTCTATTGGTTTGATAAAATTTCATTGAGATAAGAGTATGTCTTTACATAACAACTCTCCTGTACTTTTTCTGTTCCCTTTTCTGTTCTTTATGATACAGGCAGCTGTACTTTTCAGAAATAAATATTTCATATATGGTTCAAGGTTTCTTTACATCTCACTTATCTCTAAAAGTTCATCCTTTGTACAAAATAAAAAATGTCTATAACCCAATTATGTTTTCAAGTTCATTTTTTCGTACAAAATAAAAGTTCATCATTTTGTAAAAAAATGATTTAATTTTTTTTTACAAAATAAAGACAACACTTGTGTACATAAGTTCATTTTTTTACAGATAAAAGGTATTTTTTTTGTACAAAAAATTATTGAAAGTTAACTCCTCTTATATTTGTGTTTTACATTTGTTGTACATTTCTCATATGAACAAAAAAAAAATATGTTTAAAAATTAATTTTTTGGTACCTGAGTAAAGTTTTTTTTTTTGTATGAGTACAGTTTTTTTTATACAAACAAAATCTGAGGAGAGTCTTTATTTTGTACCCAAAAATTGTTTAAATGGAATATTTGTTTATAAATTAATTTTTTTCTACAAAATATAAAATATTTACAACTCACTTATGTTTAAAAGTTCTTTTTTATGTACAAAATAAAAAAAGGAATTCTAAAAAATATTTACAACTCACTTACAAATAATGTTGTCTCTTCAAAAAAATGTTTAAAAAAATGTTTTGTGCAAATAATGTTTGTCTTTTTCATATTTTATAAAATTTGTGTACAAATAATGTTTAGAATGCTAAAAAATAATGTTATTATGGAAAATTTAATCTGACAAGTTCGTCGCACTTCAGTATAACCAATCGTACAATGCAATGCATATTAAATGATGATTTTGAAAGTATTTGATCGGTCCACATTGTTAATCTTATTTTTTTAAAATTTTCTATATCTTTTTAGGAATCTTTTGCCCTCTCTAAATAGCATATCTTTGCGTATTGCCCAATACCTCGATCGTGTTGGAAATTGAATGTCCGATACCGAGACCTTGAATCATGGAGGACAATGTTTAATAGAACTTTCATAAATGAGAGAAACCATTTTGATAATTGGTGTGACTTGTGGACAGTTGAGAAGTCTATTCGATCACCTTTTTTGTTCTTTGTGAGATGGTGAGAGATTTTTTTGACTTTTTTTTATTATCCTTTTCGTATTTTTTGGATGAGAATATGTTTTGGGGTGACTTTTTTGATTGGCTCAGCTATCACACTTGGACGACCCTTTATACCTCTTGTGGAAAATTAGAGGGAGTGAAATAGGTGGTGTTTGAAGAAGATGGGTGAGTTTCTGCAATCATAAATTGTTGTTGCTGATTTTTTTATTTTTATTTTTAATTCATTTATTTATTCTATGTGGGGCTCCAAAAAACTGTTCTGTTGATTTTGTGGGAGATTTGTTTGTTGGGTAGTAGTATTAGTTAATCTTTTGTTTCATAATTTTCTTTAAAATCAAAGGAGTGGAAACATGAACTAATATTAACATTTTTCCAATATGGTGGTCAGTATTAACACTAATAAGGAAGAGTGGAACATGAACTAATATTCAAATTAGATCCACCATGTTATATGGGAGGAGTGTTGAGAAACTACAAAAAAAAATGTGCAGAAAATGAACTTGACGGAGATCCGAATGTTAAGATGAATATATGGAAAAACTTGAAAGGATGAAATTAGAAATGATCATATTCGTGAAACCGTAAAAGTAACTTCTATAGTTGATAGATTAAGAGAAAATCGACTTAGATGGTTTGCACACATCAAACCTAGACGAATAGATACCTTTGTAAAGAAGAATGACTTAGTTACTATTTGATAATAATGGTAGGGGTAGAGATATGCCAAAATTGACTTGGTGGGATACTGTAAAAAAACTTGATATCATGTGGTTTAACTAGGGATTTTGTACTATAAATGACGGAATGAAAAAATAGGATTTATATAGCCGACCCCAAATAATTGGGAAAAAGCCTTGTTGAGTTGAGTAGTCTTTAGCACTCATAATTTTTTTTTGTTGTTGTCAAAATTAGGGGGGATGATTGTCGCCTTTAATAACAAACAGCTCTGCCTGTACCGTCCAAATATAATCACAACACCAAAAAGATCATTAATGAAATCTACTGGTAGCCAACCCGTTGGATCAGGTGTAGCAATCCCCTTAGCTTTTTTACCCAAAGCAGAAGTATAATAAAAAAATAGCTTTTCCTCTGTGGCAGCTCCAGTTGGCTTAAATATCAATAGGGCTATTAGCTTTTCTGAAGCAATGAGAGATTTGCCAGTCATCTACTGAAAAAAATCTTTTTAGGTTGCTGCATCAGATGTTTAACATTCCAACCATCACATACGCTCTAAATCACATTTCCTAAAGGATAATAAATTTTGCAACTCTAATAATCTCTTTCCACTATGGTACCTCAACGAAATCTGACATATGTAGTTGACCAATAGGTGTGAAAAGCATTTACAGAACTTTTTTGTCTATTCTAAGTTAAAATACTTTCAAAAGGTAGTGGTGATTGATGGCTTGCCACTATGGTCCAATTATGTGGTTTGACATATGAATGGAAGCTGAGATGTTACCTTTACTTGCTGGAATTGAGGTGTGCTACATGATTCAAATCCATTATATTCATATTGAGCAAGACTATAATGTTTTGGTCAATATTTGGTTGAAATTTTGCCCTTTCCATCGGAATATTAAATATCTGATTCACTAAGCTAAAAGATTGATATCTGATTATTTCAAATTTATTGCTGCTAAATTGAAATATAATTTCTAGTTATAAAGTACTTAGTTCAATTAATTGATTATTAATTGATTACTATGATCATTTGACTTATTTTTATAAATTTTGATACTTTTGGAAGAACATGACAAAATATTCCTATGTAAGATGACAACAGTATAATATACACATGGAGAACAAATACTCAGTTATAACAAATATACAATTTACTAATCCCTTATTTTTGATGATCTACCTTTTGTCTAAACTTGGCCTCGAGTTAAATTCCTAACCTGGTGGTGATTACTCACAATATATATGCATCTGCACTATCTAAATACTGAAATTGAAGTATTTGGAATCTAAAAGGAGATATGGACAGACTTTCAATGCTTGAGACCCATAAAGCTTCGATAGGCAGAATGTGGTTGCATTGTTTCTTGTTTCTTCTTCTTTTTTTTCCTTCTCTTTTACTCCTTGAATTCTGGAAGTTTTCAGAGGTAATGAGATTTTACAGTTGAGATCTAAGAATGTTGGATGAAAGTTGAAAGGGAGGTGAGGTAAATTCATTGTCCTAGTCATCACTTTACATTTGCACCACTTCTTACTCTTATATATGTCTATGAATTCTTGGAAAGTAGGGCAAGAAAATCATTAGGACTAGGCTATAAGAGATAGTGGTTCGCATGATTTGTGCTCTTGTTGTCGTTCTATGTTTGTCGAAGTTGTATTGTAAGTATATAATTGCCTCCTTTGCAGTTCTTTGATACTTGGATTGATAATTTTTACAATTGCAGTACAAGACGCATCCAGAGATATGCCGATTTCCTTCTTTACATTTCTATAACAACAAGTTACCGAATGGTGAACATATGTCCAGCAAAGAAGCTCCGTTTCACAAGGCTGAATGCCTTGGACCATAAGTGTTCTTTGATATTATTGACGGGCAATAGCTTCATGGTAAGAACGCTGGTGCTTTGTCTCTTTACAATGAACGTGAGGCTGATGCTGTAGTTGAAGTTCTAAGGTTTTTCAAGAAGAGGTACATCCTATTTCTTTGGAAAACAATCCTTTTTGGGGGGTTATTTTGGGTTTGGCCCACTTTAATTTTATAATATTGATTTTGCCCCCCAACATTATCATTTCTTAAGGTTTGATTTCAAAATGACTTTTAACAACAGTGTCACAAAAACATTTTGGTAAAACTTTGTGCTACACTTTCCGTTGCTTATAGTCATTTTAGGGGGCACACCCCAAGGTATAAGAGTTATGACCGTTAAACTCAATTACAAGATATTTGCGAAGGGAACACTAAAAATGAAATTATGGGTGTAAAATCAATTAAAAAAATTAATGGGGGCCAAACCCAAGATATGAATATTACGGGGATTAAAATCAATTATAAAAAATAATGGGGGAAAAACCCCAGTAAAAGCCTTCCTCCCTCTAATCAGCATCTGATTACTTTGTGTAGGTACCCATCAGAGTTTGTTGGTGGAAGAATTGGAATCATCACTCCTTATAGGTCTCAACTTTCCCTTTTGCGTCCATGGTTTTCTAATGCATTTGGATCTGCTGTTGCGGGTGAAATGGAATTTAATACTGTGGATGGTTTTTAAGGTCGCGAGGTTGATATACTGCTACTTTCTACAGTTAGAGCAGCCAACCAATGTTCAGAACCACCATCAAGGATTAATACCCGAAATATTGGGTTTGTTGCCGATATAAGAAGGATGAATGTTTCCTTAATGAGGGCCAAACTCTCTCTATGGATTTTGGACAATGCAATAACTTTGCAGACAAACGCAAATTGGGTCGCTCTTCTTAAGGATGCTAGAGAAAGAGATTTGGTTATATTAGCTAAAAAGCCATATGATTCTGTCTTTAAGACAACTTTGAAGAAAGATTACAATTTAAAAAAGTCTGGTAATCATTCAGGACATCAGAAACATGCTGAAAAGGTTAAAGAAGCCAGCAGGCATGCTGAACAATCACAGAAGAAAGCCAAGGATTGTGTCGATAGGAAAAGGAAAAACATGGGTGTTGGAGCTCATGGTGATGATAGAGTAGGTGGATATGAGCAGGATCCTTAAGCAATAAGAAAATTTGATAAAACCAATAAAAGAAGAGCCAAACATGAACATGATTATTCAGCAAGGAGGGATCATGGATCTGCAGCTGTTGAAAATAGTGTCAGCAAGACTTCAAAGGATGTGAAGTCTGTAACTGCAGAAGTTCAAGTGTGTGATGATAAATTTAAGGGGAAAACGAGTGGTGAAAATCAGCTCAGTATGGGAAATGCTGATGTGGGTGAGGGAAAAGGAAATGATACATCTTCAAGTAATTTAGGTCCTTCTGAGCAGGTGAAGGGAGATGGTCATAAATTTACGAAATCTGCGTCCTTGAAAGGGGTTACAAAATCTCTTGAGCATTATTGAAGGCAAGGAGATACTGATATTGGACAATCTCCCTCTCAAGGAAGACATTTTCGAGAGAGAGATGGAAGTGATGGAGCTCGAGCTTCTAATCAAATTGAAACACCAAATGATGCAATCATGAAAAGGAAACAACAACGTGATGCTGTAAATGCTGTTCTTTCTTTAGCTCTCATATCTACAAAGAAGCCTGAAAATTCATTGAAGCCTGCACCTGTCAAAAGGTCTCTTTCCCCAATAAATATTCCAGGCCGTGCAATTTAACCACCAAAGCCAATAAAAGGTGAATAGTTTTATTTTTATTTTAGTAACTATTCTGATTTTGTAAGAAACACTTTCTAGTTTAAGCAAAGTATCATGATTGGTACAGTGATTGTCACCCACATTCCCACACTTGGTGATGTATATACATGACACATGGCGCAAGGAGGCGGATCCGAAAGAAATTTTTTATTTTTATTTTATTTTAATTAGTAAAATAAATGAATATTTAAAGGAAAATTCTATGGGGCATGAGTACCGTGGAACAGAGAAAGATCTGCCACGTTAAACGTGCGGTGCATACGAAACTCCTTGGGAACATCAACCTCATAAGAATTCGTGCCACAAGCACGGATAATGGAAAATGGTCCAAAGCGTCGCATAAGAAGCAAGGTTCTAAAAAATACGGGGCGTGATCGAGGCGTGAAGGCCAAGCCTTAAGCCTTAGAAGCCTAGGCGGGCCTTGACGTAAAAAGGCGTTTAGGCCTTCTTAATATATTTTAGTATTTTTTAACCATAACAAGGCTATTAAAATACTAAAATTGTACATATAATAAAAATATGTCTGAATATATGCAAATTAAAATACTATTTGATTATTTTGGATGAGATAATGGTCCGGTTAGTAAAAAAATTCTTTAAAGGCGATATCGTTTCACTAAAGCATTGTCGTTTTTAGAAAAAAAGTACGCCTTAAGGGTTTTACCAAGAATAAGGCGTAAAAAACTTAAGGCGAGGCGTTTCTTCGAAACCTTAAGCCTAGGCATGCCTAGGCGGGTTTTTTAGAACAATTAAGAAGTTTAGAAGCCTTGCCTTGGCAACGCGCTTTCTAGAGCTACACCATGATTAGATCACCCGAGCAAAAAGAGACAAAATGGCGGTGCTCATCGACAACCTCTTTATAAGAGGTATACATGGTCTATAATCAAGCACGAACGTCAATCTGGATGCATGTCAGGCGAGCTGCAAATTCCTCGGCTGAAGGGCAAATGGGCACTATCGGCGACGAGATCAATGGGCATAATAGGAGACTACCCTAAGACAATCTAAAATAGAGAAAAGCCAGTAGACCGGTTGATGACATTGTTGAAGGCAAACTCAACCTGTGCGATCACTACGTTCCACCTATGGGGATGCTCGAAAGATAAGACAGCGCAATAGGTCACCCACACTACGGTTTAACCACCTCATTCTGGGGTTGAAAAGCTATCGAGAACTGTAACTTGGTCCGTAAAATCCACCAAAGTGTACGCCAAAAATGTCCTGTAAATCGCATGTCTCTATCTGAAGTGATTTTATATGGGACTCCCAAAAATATAATGAAGCAACGTGAGACACATCTGTCGTGCGAGAGAAAGGGGTGAAGTGGGACATTTTGGAAAACCTATCCACCACAACAAGAATGAAATCATGACCACAATAAGTATGCGGTAGTCCCACTATAAAATCCATCGATACATCCTACCATGGGCACTCGAGAATCGACAACGGAGTGTATAAGCCCGCATTAGTGTGATGGACCTTGGCCGTCTGACAAGTGTAGCAACGCTTAATGAAAGCGTTGGTATCTCTCCTCATCGTCGGCCAGTAAAATCGGTCCCTCAGCATCGCATGACTATGCGTCTATCCCAGATGGTCGGCTAAACATCCCCCATGGATCTTAAAAATGATCTTCTCCCGTAGAGACGAAGACAGAATGTATAGGGCTATACCTCGATGTAGGAATCCATCCTGCAATAGATACTTGCCCGATGTCCCATTGCCTTATTGGCAAGCTGTGAAGATCAACTCTACATTCATCGGGTAAAGATCTGTCTAAGAATTATCCTACGAGCCTCCATAATGCTGCAACTACATGTCACTGGATAGGATCTCTACGCTGGGTGTCCCTGTGGCCGGACACATAAAACGTTTTGAAAATATTTTTGACACGAGTTAGAGCCTAAGTAAAACATTTTGAAAATATTTAGCAAATATTTAAATCATAATGTAAATCAGTTATTTATTACACATGTATTATTCACGTACACTCACTTGAGATTCTCACCTCTCAACTAATGTGCACACCTAATGTATTCTATCTAACTAGTATTCCCTGTCCAAATAGGTAAGGTATCTGACTACTCTCGATACGTCTAGTTCTCCCATATATTCCCACACTATACGTTAACGGTCTCCATAATAAATTATGGATTCCCATTTATTGAGTCATTTATTTAAGTTTCATAACTTAATTTCCGTTTTAGATATTCGTCATCTAACCATTATACTTTTCACATAAGTAGATATATTACACTGGTCTATATATTCATCACACATACAATATATACACAAATATAACATCCCTGGAATGGCCCCTCGTGATGCTGGCATACTTTGCTATCATGTCTATGTACCTTTCGTACTCGAATAAGGGCTATTGGTTCTGCATGTCTCCTCGAATCCAAAATAAATCAATATAATAGTGGAGGCGAACACGGTTCTATGTCTTTGGAATACACACATACCTAACGTACCCAAACGACCTGTCAATCCTACGAATACAAGACACATAATGGACCGCCCTAAGTTCCATGCTCTGGGGCACTAATCCAGACCTCACTAAAATCGTCAAGGTGGGATCGTCCTCTGCGCGTAAACATCCTGATAGCAGGTAACGTTGGTATGTTCACTCACATAATCAAATCATATCTATAGGTTTTTACACAACCTATTTATATATTACTCCATAGGTATACACATAACCCCATTTCATCAACTCGTACGTAGTATATGTCACTCGTATATTCGAAGTACAATAAATTTCAATTTACCTTCCAATTCGTGTAAGTTCGAGTATCGTTCACTACTATAATATTCTTAATTACCCATTCTAAAATCCATAGTTATTCCCATCGTATCCTACTGGTCATAAACGTAAGTTCACTCATCTCTACGTAATCCTTCTCGAATTTCCTTCATTTATCAATTTCGTATATTTTGTCAATTTTCCCCGATTATGTATTCGTCTCAATCTTGCATAATTCTAATCTCTCCTATAGGTCTACTGACCATTTTTATATTCCCTTCTAGAATTTAAATTACTCCAAAAGTCTACTCATGAATTTTTTCATAATTTCTGGGCTTAAAAAGAAAAGTTTCAATTTTGGGCAAAATCGAATCAATTCGCCCTTGGGCCGAATCGATTCGAAATGTAGCAGGTCGCTTCTTATTTTCATGGTTGTTACGAATTTCTACACTATCCAAATCCTCAAACATTCATATTAACATCCCAATCTCTGAATTAACATAACTAAACATCAGTGATATATCTGGAAATGATTTCTAATGTAAATTATGAATAAAATCCATATAATTTCATCAAATAATCAAATTTAATACCTCATAATCAGAAATCCTATAGTTTTGTGTTTTTCACATAAATTCACCAAAAACCCAGATTTAATCCATGATTCAACTCCCAAAATTCTTGATTTTTATTTCTTCATGCAATTGGATTTATTCGACATCAAATCCTATTCCCAATTATAATTTTACTCATCAAATTATAAGGGTTTCATTTATTGTTCTCAATACAAAATTCATAATCTACATGGGTATGATAACTAATAAAATTTGTAAGATAAATACTTGCCTTATATTGAAGTGGTTTGATTTGATCCTCTTTGATGAAGCTTCTCTTTTAATCCTTCCTCCAATAGTGGTTGTGATGCTAAATTGAGCTTGTATTATCCCCAAACCCTTTTTTGAGCTCCAAGAAAACTCTTCCTCTCCTCTGTACTGGCCCCCACTTGTTTTCAAATCTATTTACCCTAGCCTCACATCACCAAAACTATATATAATACTAAAAATCCTGAAATTCCCTTAACCCTAAATTATAAAAAGATGAAAATGCCCTCTTGGGTTGTCAATTATGTCTGAAACTGTCCCAAAACCTAAACTACATACCCGAGTATACTATTTTGAATGTTTCGACCCTTCTGAACTCAATCGTAACCTCGAAATCATCATCTGAGTTACTCATAATTTATTTTATATCTCTACCATATTTAGTCCGCTCACGACATCCGGTTGAGATATCATACTGTCACGTTACTGTCACTCATTGTGACATCAATTATATAATTACTATTCATTTAGTAATTTTATTAAATAATCATTAATCATTTCTCTCTGATTAATAATTAATAATTTAATCAACCCATAATATTTCTATTAAATTATGTCACACGTGTAATTTAAATTTTAACTAAATTAATTCATTTTTAATTCTTTTAAAATTCGGGTTGTTACATATTTCCCCCCTTACAAGGGAGTTTTGGCCTTGAAATTCGGACGTAGCTGCGGTAAGTAACTCTGGATACTACTCACGCATGTCATCCTCTCACTTCTATGTTGACTCGTCTGCCTTATGGTGCCCCCATTGAACTCTTTCCAAGGGTACCACCTTTGACCCTAGTTTATACTCACTACGATCAAGTATCGTCATTGGTCTCTCCTCATATGAGATGTCGAGCTACAAGTCGATCTGCTCTAGTGGAACATGCCAAAATCTCTCATTTTGTTGGTATTTCTTCAGCGATGACACGTGAAACACGTCATGAATCCACTGAAGATGCTTTGGTAATCCTAATCTATAAGCCACTGGTCCCACTCTCTCAATGATCAGAAATGATCCCACATATCTCGGTGCCAATTTCTCTTTCTTTCCAAATCTCATCACTCCTTTCATAGGAGACACTCGCATAAATACCTGGTCGCCAACCTCAAGCTCAATGTGTCTCCTGTCCGCATCAACATAACTCTTCTACATATCTTGAGTTATCCGGATGTGCTCTCGAATCAGCTCAATCTTGGCGGTGGTGTCCTGAATCATCTCCGGTCCCAATAGTTTATTGTCCCCTACTTCTTCCCAAGTAGGCGAACGGAAAGGTTGACCGTACAATGCCTTAAAAGGTGTCATGCCGATGGCAAATTGTTAAGAGTTATTATATGTAAACTCCACCAAAGGAAGATACTGCTCCCATCCTCCCCCGAAATCTAGTATACACATTCACAACATATCCTCAAGAATCTGATTAACCCTCTCAGTCTGCCCATCCATCTGTGGGTGACACGCTGTACTCAATCGTAAATCTGTTCCCAACGCCTCCTGGAAAATCTGCCGGAAATGGCACACAAAGATCTTGTCCCTATCGGGCACAATATTAAACTTCTGAGCAGTATATGTGTCATCATTCACATAAAGGTAGATGGAGCGTTAGAGAGGCCAAAAGGCATCTCCGTCCACTCATATAGCTCATCCTTCATCTAGAAGTCAGTCTTCCACTCATTCACTGGTTTCATGCGAATTTAGTGGTAGCCGCTCTTCAAGTCTAGTTTGGAGAAAACCCTCTCACTGTGGAGTTGATCTAGCATATCCTCCAACCTAGGAGTAGGGGATTTATACTTCACGATGATCTTGTTTAAAGCTCGACTGTCAACACACATATGCCAACTTCTATCCTTCTTTGGTGCTAATAGGTCAGGTATTGCACAAGGAGACATACTCTCTCGGATATAGCCGTTGTCACAGAGCTCTGTGACCTGTCTCTGCAACTTCGCGTCCTCCGTGGGTGACATGCAGTAGTGGGGAAGGTTGGGGAGCTGCGCCCCTGGGATAAGATCAATAGCATGTTGTATACCTCTGAGAGGAAGAAGATGGAGGCGTGCACACATCGATAGAAGAATTCAACAAACTCTGAACACGTGGTGGGACAATCACCTCTGGGGTGGCGATGGGTCTAATGAAAGCAAAGCACAACCCTGCCTCCGCGGCCTCTGTGGCTGATTCCTCATGTGAAACTATGAGGGTGGAAGGTCAAGACATCAGGAATGGTTGTATAGGGCGGAGGAGAAATTTCTTCCCCTCATGCATAAATGAATAGGTATTGGCTCGACCATTGTGCATACTGCGATGATCAAATTGCCATGGCCTTCCCAAATGAAGGTGACACGGTCGCATATCCACCACAATACATAGAACCTCATTACGATAGTCCCCGATGGAAAAAGTCACTTGACATTATCGGCTAGGAGCTAGAGTGGATTCGTTTCCTAACCATCCAATACGACACGGGGTACGCAATGATTCTGTAGGAAGGTTTACCTTGTCAACCATCTCTTGCGCGACCAAATTATCACTAGCTCCTCCATCAATAATCAGTATGCATAGCCTCCCTTTTGAGGTGCATCGAGTAAAAAAAATACTCGATCAGATTCATGTGTCTTCATTAGGTGGGGATTCTTGTGGATCTACGGGTGTGGTTACCATCACCGTGTGCATATAAGCGGTAGAAAATTCCACACGTTTCGCTTGTTCATGGTAAAATGACTCCCATCATCGACAAATAGATTGAGCGAAGGGTAGCGGTACATGGTGTGGAATAGGAAGGATTCCTAGAGATGGTGTCGGGTTGATCATTTGGTTCTTTGGTGTTTGGTGTAGGGTTTATAGGGTTACGATATGAAATTAGGGTTCAATCGGGTGTTACAAAGGGTCGGGATGGGCTATCGGTTTGGATCGAAGGTAGATAGGGACTGGTCGAGTTGGGTTGGAGGTTCGGCTAGACTGATTGGTACCGGAGGTTGATTTGGATGGGTTTCTTAGGGTTTCGGTTGGTTGCGGCTTCGGTCGGCAGCCATTAGGGCTGGTTGACCTCCGGTTTTGTAATCTGGGTTGAAAATTACTTTCGGGTGGGTCGGTTTGGATATTTCAGTGATGTGGTTTTGAATTGAGTAGGGTTTGGATAGATTCAGAAGGGGTATCATTGAATTTAGGTTGTGGGAGATTAGGGTTTCTTGAATTTTTAATTTCTAGGGTTTTGGGTTTCATGGAAAATTTTAGGAATGTTTCGTGTTTCATCCGGATGAATTCAATCCGAGTCCCAATCTTTGATGAACATCTCTCAATCCAAGAGTAAACCTAAATCTTATACTAATTTGATGTAATTAAGGGTGCGCAAGCATAAAAAGAAGAGTTATCTACACAAAAACAACAACAACAACAACAACAACAACTTGGAAAATGGAAGAGGGTTTCTTATTTCTCTCTCTAAGCTCTCAATCTAAAAAATGGCAAAAGTGTTACAAAAGAAGGCCCTTGGCCTATTTATACTAAACATACAAAAGACTAAAAAAAGACAAAGTAAAAGAATATTAAAAAGGACGTTCATGTCCCTATGCTCCTGCTTCAATTTCTTTTTCGAGACCACTTATCCGTGCATTTTTCTTTCACAATATAAGGTTCATTAGCCTTGGATGTTAGACCGTAGCCTGAATATTATTGAAATTCTAAATGATTCTAGAATTCATTAGGGTTCCTTAGTTTTTTTGCATATTGCCTTGGTTGGGAATTGGAAACTATAAAAATTAAATTTTTATGTTAATTACTAGAAGAAACATTTACAAAATTCATTGAGATATTTCAATGCAGGATTTGGAGTACCAACTCGAATAGAACATTAAGAATTATTTTCTAAATAATCTTTCTTGGTATCGTGCCTTTTTTCTTCCCCTGACTACCGTAACCAACACTACCACCTTAGCTTTGTCCAACCAATACCATCACCACTCGTACCATCGATATCACAATCATCACCACCACCATTACTACACTATTGGCATGTCTATAACCATGCTATTGTTATCACTTCAACCATAACCGTGCTATTGTGTCCATTACCTCCATTGGCACCACACCACCATCAACCATCGCATCACCATGATTATGGCATTACCACCACCTTCTTTATGATTTTTCCATTATGACCATACTACTAGCACTTCTGCCACCGTCCCCATCTCTACCACCACTAGATGTGTTGTTGCCATCATTATCTTTATAACTAGGCGTATTTTGACTTTACCCAACATGTAGTTATCATTATTTGACTTTACCACCATTTTTGTTTTTCTTTAGACTTTACCTCCCATTTTGATATTTAAATGGTGGTAAAGTGAAATAATGATTACTACATGGTGGGTAAAGTCAAAATACCCCTTGTAACTATCATGCCATCATTTAAACTTTGACACAAGGTTGATTCTTGAACATTGGCATGCAAAATATGCTTACATGAAGGATTTGTTAACTATAGGTTTATTTGGGTTGCTTCAAAATTCCTTGTATTACGAAATTCCAAGGGCTTTATAAATTGTTGTTCAAATGAACCCATAGGAACTTTTATCGGTAGTGCTCTCGTCTCATGAACAAATATGCATTCTGATATTATCTATTGCTGTGTGCATGTGTGGTAGCTTTGAAATGACTCTTGTGTTAGATGCTTAAAAACATGATGATCTGTAGATATATAATATTAGTAATGAGGGTGGTATATGATTCTGATCACCTTTTCCTAATTTATCTTCCAAAAGTAAATATATATATAACCTGGACAATAGCTACTCTGTAATTTATGGTTGATTCTATGTTGTGTTTGGTAAATCTGCGTCCTTAGCGTGTTGCACTTAACTTTTCCAATCAGCCAAATAGCCTTATGTGCTACTCATGTATGACCTAGTAGTATATTCTTTTCTTGATGCTTGTAATCCTGGCAGGGATGATATTTGTATCCAAATTGAATTTTCCCTTAACCAAGTACATATTTTATGCCACAAGCTTTCTTTTCATGTATTATTATGACGTACCGCTTTCCATAATATGATTATACTTTATTTTAATTTTTGTGACGTTTTACACGTCTCTAATGCATTTCTCATTTGTATTTTTGGGAAGTCAAAGTTATATCTAGGTATCCTGATTGTAACTTTGATCATTTCTGTGTGTATGCTTGCATGTATCTAACTCCTTTCTATGTTTGTATATGCATGTTATGTATCTATATATCTCCTAGTCAATATACTGGGGTGGATAATAACTAACCAGACAACTAAACGTGTCAAACTTATAATTTTTTTTAGGGAAAGGGCTCAATATATGCTCGTAATTGAAATATAGTTAGTCTAAACTTGGGACTTGATGTGAATCTGTGTTTGCACATTATTTTTTTTGACATGTACCAGTATAACCTGTCATTATTTTCCATGTTTCATACATCTTATAATATTTATCAATTTCTGAGTTTCCTCATACATCATCTTGGGTGATTCATGGTCAGATTCATCAAAGCATCGTAAGAGGGACAACTCTTAGGCCTGCCGTAGAGTTGGATAAAGTTTAATATCTTCTAATGATCTGGTACATAATACAGTGGGAGATCTGTAAGCATCTTCAAATTGTACACAAAACTTGGAATTAGGGGTTCTCGTGTGATCTGTAAGGTACCCTTTTCTTTCAAGTTAATTTTTTCCACTCCCCCCCTAGAAACTACAATGGAATTCATGTCAAGATCACTAACCACTGTAGATGGGCCTCTTTTCTATATTTGGTGTTGTATAGTATTCTTTACTCTTGAACATCATTGTTTATCTTCATTTTACAGAAGCTTTTTACATTACAGCTGGTGTAAATACCATTACCAACAATTTTGTTATCTCAATGCAAAAGCATGCATTTTTATATCTTTTCAACTCCTGTTTTCCTTTTAATTTTCCCTCACATTCTAAATATTTCTACATATTTTAGATAACAAGGAGCCTGTAAATAGAAAATTATAAATATCATCTGTTTGATATAAATTTGGAACCATCTATTTTGGTTGTACTAGGTCATGAGGAAATCCTCTATTCGAAATATAAGACAATATTGTCATACTGCCTACCATGGATATTTGCTTTAACTTCTCACGAATGCAGCACCTATTCAATCTGTTCTTTTGCACATTGATATTTATTCACTTCAATGACCTTATTTAACCTATTTCTTTCTCATATTCAAATAACTTCTTGAGCGGCATCTTTTTATATAAAGATCCGCAAAAAAGGGTAATGGGGGGTCGGGTGCAGAAACCGGGGAACAACCAAATACCCTAGCCAACTAAAAAAAGTGGCAATAATATAAATAACACCCCCATATAATTCATTTATTAAGTGAAACATAAAAGTTTTTTTTATCCTTCATTAGGTAACCAATAAAATAGTTAACAAATTCTCAATTTAGATCATCGTTGTTGTAATTAGGTATATCTGGGTCGGGAAAGTAATCCATAATGGATTTGCCTTCTTGTTAGGTATTCGCATTTTGTACACTCTATGTAAGTGCCACTCCATTTGATATATTTCTCTTTTAAGTAAATGCAGAAAGTTGTCATAAATAACTTTGTTCCATTGCATATTTTCATATGGAAGTTGTTTGTTTAATGGTGCTAACTGTGACGGTATATTGTAGTTTCGATAAAACTTAGGAGAACAAACTAGATGTCTAGATATATTGGTTTTCAAACAGATGTTTCTCATCATACCAAGTGATACATATTGCACGTATATGTAGCACCTTGACAAAACCTGGCTACAACTAGGTGTAGCCTTAGAAAATGGTGACATTGCATTGTAATCTGAATAGAATTCGAAGCAAAATTCAAGGTCACATAACATAACACTGTCTATAGCCATCCCCATTAACTATAACTTGGTGTCCCTTGCGTACACGGTGGGTGGGAGTGCACTATCATATGTATGATATGCATCCGCAACTGTAACGTACTAGGAAGACGAAATTTGACATCAATCGACCAATTGGTTAGAAGGCTAGGACTCTAGGTTAGATCCAAGCTAAGAATCCCACAACTGTTCAAAACAATGTTGTCAATATTTTTCACCATCTCGTCATCCATCAATTTCTGAAGTGATGAAGTTCAAATTTTCCCCATCACACACATATGGTCACACTAAGTCCATACCTTGTTTAGTAGGACAACGTAAGTTGAACGAGGTCAACCAAATAGTCGTTATAGGCTAATTGTCATATATTAGGCCTAATGTATCATTGTTACACATTTTCATCCCCAATAATAAACAAAAACTACTTGTTTGTGCGCCATTTGTTAACATATGAAACCATAACTTTTAGCATAATTCATAGTTCTACAAGACATAATATTACACGGATCCATAGTTTACCAATTTAAATATTACACCCAGTATATTTTTATGTAATATAGTTTATTCTATAATACATAAAATTTGATTAGCTACTAACAAATTAGATTGAGTGTCTATTATAACTTAGTGACATTAATGATGAAATGAATAATTTTTTTCCCTGAATATGTTTTTGACATCTCTTCATTGTTTTTAATCATTTTATCATAAATTTAGTTTTCTTTCAAAAAGTACTACAATTAAGAATTTACTGTCTTGGGCAATGATATCATTATTGTAGCTAGGATTTTCTTTAATGGTACTTTCATGATTAAGTAACTAATCTTGCAATTGATGTTCTCATCCCAAAAATCCTGTCTCCCAATATTATCCACGACTTTAGACCCAGTAGTCTTTCTAATTTTCTTTATAAAATAATTTGAGGGTCATGGCAAATAGACCAAAACCTTTCATGTTATCCTTAATCACCTTATCCAAGATAGTATCTGATGTAATCTAGGGTGCGAAAGCTTAAAAAGAAGAAGCTATCTACACAACAATTACACTACACAACAACAACAACTAAACTAAAAAAAATGAAATAGGTTAGTTTCTCTCTCTATTCTCTATTGTCAATATTCAAAGTTAAGTACAAATGAGTGCCAAGAAACCTATTTATAGGAAGAGTTAGCTTGCTAATCAAGCTAATATCCAAAATGACTAAAAATGTCTAAAAATAAAGGAAAAATGACAATAAACCCTAAACTAAAAATAGAAAATAAAATATAATCTTCTCACGGAGGCACAACCACGCGTCACGTGTCGCTACATATCCCTACACATCATTCTCCCCATCTTCGAAAAAGCTCGTCGTCAAGCTTGGAGGGTGTCTCATCAATGCCACATGAACTCGTGTCGGTACAAGTGTTATCTTCCAAAGAAAAGGAAAATCCCAAATCAAATCCAATACGCAAATGGACCAGCCAAAGTTCTGTTAGACCCATATAGACCTTCAATAAATGGGCTAATATACTCGAATCTCAACGATATCTCCTTACAGAATCTGAGCAACCAAAAACTAATGACTACTCCGCCATATCAACACCATAAGCACATGGTTGGAACTTGGCTTGGTGGACGTCTTCGAAAAACCTCAACACCATAAGCACTTGGTCGCAAAGGTGTAGTAGTCGGAGTTGCAACCTGCGCAGATCTAGTAAGGTTGATGCTGAGATTTTTGTAAATCCAGTGAGTTATCACCGTTCAAGGAAGAGCAGCCCTCATGGAGGTCTTCTGTTGAGACAATGTAAGGCTGGAAAGGTGGACGACCACTTATGGAGTCCTTTGGGATTTGGTCGGCACCAGAAAAAGGGGTGGGGGTCTGGACGGAGGGTGTCCGGAGTAAGGATGGTGTGGTCGGAGAGGTTAAGGATGGTCGATAGATGGTTTGAAAGGCCGGTGGGTAAGATCGGAGGCCTGGGTGGTGGGCTAGCGGAAGTGGATAGGGGTTGCCGAGGGGCTAGGGGTGTTCGGCGGTAGGGTAGGGGGACAACGGAGTCGAATTATGAAAAAAGAAAAGAACAAAAAAAGGTTCAGGAGAAGGAAAAAAATTTGTCGGACTGATTTTTTTTCCAGCCAGTGGATTTGGTCGGGATAGGGTGGGGGTAGGTTTATGGATAGGTTTGTTGGGTTCTTGATTAGGGTTTATAGGTTCTTGATTTTTTTAGGTTAGGGCTTCAATTTT
Organism: Sambucus nigra; assembly: GCA_949130495.1. Taxonomy (NCBI): domain Eukaryota; kingdom Viridiplantae; phylum Streptophyta; class Magnoliopsida; order Dipsacales; family Adoxaceae; genus Sambucus; species Sambucus nigra. The sequence continues at coordinate 647,840,990 of OX422216.1, forward strand.
GGGGTGGTGGATTTTCTTGGGTAAGGGTTTGGGTAAAAATTTGAAGACGTGGATTCATGTAGACATGGTGGTGGTTGTGTGGTGGTAGGAGGTGGAGATGGAGGATGGTGGTGGTGGAGATGGGGGTGGAGGAGCTAAAAGAGGTGGTATCTCCTATTTTAGTGGTGATAGAATTTAGGGTTTCCATTCACCTGATTCTCTTTTGGGCATTTATCAATATTTCGATTGAAGGGTTTCCGGAGTTGGAATCTCCACTTGTGACCCGCTTCAAACACCCCGATGAACACCAAGAACAAACCAAGCTTTGATACCAATTTGATGTAATCTAGGGTGCGGAAGCGTAAAAAGAATAAGTTATCTATAGAACAACTACACTACACAACCACAACAACAACAACAACTAAACTAAAGAAATGAAATGGGTTTCTTTCTCTCTTTATTCTCTATTCTCAATATTCAAAGTTAAGTACAAATGAGGGCCAAGGGTCCTATTTATAGCAAGAGTTAGCTTGCTAATCAAGCTAATACCCAAAATGACTAAAAAAGGCAACTAATAACCAAAAATGGCATATTAGTCCCAAACATACTTGGAAACTAATTAAGCACTAAAAATAAAGGAAAAATGACAATAAACCCTAAACTAAAAATAGAAAATAAAATATAGTCTTCTCCCAGAGGCACAACCACACGCCACGTGTCGCTACATATCCTATACACATCAGTATCGTGTTCGCTAATGGAGCTATTCATTTTATTAAAAATAAAATAGAGGTTTTCGAGGGACCATGGCTATCAAGTTTAATTAAAACAAAGATTATGATAGGGTGGAGTGGGATTTTCTCATTACCATTTTATCAAAAATTAGATTTTGTTCCCATTGGATCCAATTGAGTTGGAAATGTATTAACATGGTTAAGTTCACCATTTTGCTTAACGGTGCTCCTATTTTCCACAATATACCTCAACAGGGGATTAGACGTGGGGATCCTCTATCCCCTTATCTATTTATATTCGTGGGAGATTGTAATCTCTAAGCCTTAAAAATAGTATCTGACGCTAAATCCCTTGCAGGTATTAATATTCGTAGTGGAAGGCCGACCCTCTCACACATTTTCTTTGTAGATGGTTATCGTATCTTCCTTAAAAGTTGTCGACTCAGGCATCCCATTTGCTTAATCTCCTCAAGTCTTATTGTCATGCATCGAGTCAACCTGTCAACCTTAGTAAATCGAGTATTTTTATCTCACCTAATACTTTGGAAGAGAGAAAAGTAAGTGCGACAAATATTCTTGAGTTCCAAACTATGGATCTTGGTGCAAAATACCTCGGGTTGCGATCCGGTTTTTTTTGTGTGTGTGTGGGTGTGGGGGGGGGGGGATTTGAATGAGGAGGGTTTCAAATTACCTATGAAGCACCGACACTCTCCCGAAAGCCACGAGTCAGCTTCGATGCGAGTCCGACACGCGACACGCTCCGACATGTTTGGACACGTTGCCGACACGATGTGACACGTAAAAAGGACAGTTTTTAAAAAACATTATGTGATTTTTGTTTTGCCTTATTTATGATTTTTAATGTTAAAGTGTGTTTGAATTTTGTTTTATATGTTCCATTTTCTTAATTTCATGTTAAGCATGCTCTAATAATGTATTATATGGAAAAAAAATATGTTTTATTTCATTAATATATATATGTAAATATATATTATATATTTGAAAGTATATTATATATTATACGTATCCTAGCATGTCGTATCCTAGTTTTTGGAAAAATCACGTGTCGCGTGTCGTGTCGACACACGTATTACGTGTCGAGTCCGTGCTTCATAGAAAATTCCTTGCTTATCATATGAGAACCAAAATTCAAAATTGGCAACATTTGTTTCTTTCTCACTCCAGTAGAGATGTCCTCACTAAGGTCGCGCTTCAAGCCTTTCCGTCTTAAGATATGTATGTTTTTCTCCTTCAAAAATCTTTATCAATGAAATTTTATTATCATATTAATAGATTTCATTGGGTTCACAAAAGTGGTATATATCCTATTCATTGGAAGAGTTGGGACTATATTTCTAGAAATAAACATGATGGTGAGTTGGATTCTTAGGACTTCCACTGCTTGAATATGTCCTTTCTTTGCCGAACATTATTAGAGGCTTTTGACATGTCCTAAATCCCTTTGGACCCCTATCCTCAAATCAATTTACTTTCACACTTCTTTCCTCGAGGCCACAAATAGGTCTAGATCACCTTTTGTGTGGAATGTTTATTAAAAGGAAGGTATCTCCTTATTAAAAGGCTTTGTAAGAAGGTGGGGGATGGTTGTATTATATTTATTTGGAAGGACCCTTGGACTACATTCATTAAGGGATTTAAATTGGTCACCGTAATCCTATGGGGTGTACTTTAAATGTTCTGAATGATCTCATCGCACCGGGTGGGGGTGGTTGTAATTCCAATGCGATAAGATAAATGTTAGAGAGGAACACAACAAAGGCCATTTTCAAAATTCTAACTAGGAAATTAATGGCCAGATATGGATTTATGTGGACTCCATCCAGAAATTGTATGTATTCAATGTTATTGGGTTATAAAGAAGTCATTCTTGTTAGTGGCAATTCATCAAATACCCCACCCTCCTATCCTCATAAATTAATGTGGAGATGTATTTGATCCCTTTATATCCCTCCAAAGATCTGATATTTTTTTTTATAGAGGGCATGTTTGGATGCCTTGGCTAATCGAGGAAATCTTTTTTCTCGAAAATGTGCACCTTCCCCCTCGTCTCCCAAGTGTAATAAGGAAGTGGAGACCGTTGAACATGCTATTTTTAGATGTTAACATGTTACATTTTGGAACTTTTTAAATTTGTAATGTAATATTGATGCTCCAAATGATGTTTCTTTGATTAGGTAGTCTTCGGTAGACCTGGCAAAATGAGACACGACATGATAACAAAACACGAACCGACATGATGTTACAAGTTAATGGGCGAATTCTTAATGGTTTTTGGTCATATCAGTGCCAACCTGATAAGACTCGATAATTAACGGGTTGGGTTAGTGTTGACCCCTTCACCCGATAGTATTGAATAAGACCCATTAAGAGCCATTATAGGATTTATAAAGAACTTATGTAGCTTAATTTTAATTTAATCATAACAAATTATACGAAATGAGAGAGTTAGTAATATCAATTAATTAATGGGTTTAATTGGGTTTAAAAATGAGCTAATATATTAGTTTCTATACTTCAAAATATTTTATAATCTTAATGAGTAATAGCGGGGAATACGACACATGTTAAGATAACGGGTCGGGTTAGAACATTTTTTCACACGATAAAAAAGTCACCCATTTGGACAACTCGATAAAACCCGAACACGATAAAAATAGGCATGAACATGACTCGACACGACCTTTTGCCATCTAGTCTTCGAATTAGGTGGCAAAGATGGTTTCTTTGGCCCATACAATGAACATCCTTTTGAATGTTGTTTGGCTGGCTTGGGTTGTGTGGAATGATCGCAACACTGATTTTTAAAGGCCGATCATCTGCGCCATAAATTATTTGGGATTCTTTTATCTCTTATCCTGAGAATTTTGTGGTGTTAAATTTGAGTGTTGACAACAATCTTATTTTGGAGGGGGTTGGGTGGGGTTGGGTGGGGTGAAGGGATGATGATGCTCATTAGTTTCCACCTCAGTCGGGCTGTTTCAAAATCAGTAGTGATGGAGCATTTGGTAGGTGTTTAAGCTAAGGCTGCCATGGCGGTGGTGTTACACAATCATGAAGGGAGGTTGTTGGATGGTTTGCAAATCATATTGTTGCAATTTTAGCATCTAATTCAAAGGCGGAAGCTATTATATCAACTTGCATCGGTCCAAGATTGGACCGTAATGATCCGTCAAACTGGAGCTGCTAAGTTTCGTCCCAAAGTCATTAATGGCGCTCAAAACCCCCCTAAAATTCATTGTAAAGCCTCTAACCATAAAGCTACGAATTAATGTTTTAAACATGTTTCTTAATGAATTAAAGCGATTCTAACACAGTCAAGGGTTCAAATCTTTATAATATAAATTTAAACCTATTTTATCTTCTTCATTCAATTGGATCAAATTAACATTCGATTTAAAGTCCGTTTATCAAATTAACATAGGCTTTGATTATCACGAGTAAATTGGTCCTAAATAGTGTATCTAACATTAGAATCCTAAACCAATATGGATCAAACAAAGGTTCTCTACAAAATACCCAATTTTGAAATCAGATTATTAACCCATTAATAATCTAAAACATTAACTCGCATTTACCCAATACCAATGCAATTAAATAGAAAATTTATAACCTCAAAATGATTCTAATCCCAAATTAGATTAAATGACATGAACTCATAAACAAATTACAAATTATGTGATGATAATAGATTTCTTGCCTGAACAATAACAACGAGTGATTCCTTCTCTTTTGATCCCTCGTTCCTCTCCAAAGTTTTCCTCAAGTTCTCCCAATTCTCTTAGGCTGCTAGGGTTATGATTTGTATATAGTATTTAATTAAAGAGGGTTAACACCCCATAAATAAATTTAAACTTTCATGTCACTAAAAGGCCTAATTTTGAGTCTCGAAATGAGTTTAAAATACCACCAAAACTAGTCCAAAAATTAGTCCTAATTTTGAGTCCCCCTAGGCCCACTCCAAAGCAATAAAAATACATCTCGGAGCCTCCGTATCACCCTAAAGTTTGGTCTAAACGGTAATACCTCATAACGTATGGTAATAACTCAGAATGTAAAATAAAAATACATACTTATTTTGTGCTTAACCATATATAGTCAAACCTTATATAACCATCAATTAATTATTTATAACAATTGGCACAAAAATCACATAACACGCAAAATTTAGTTATCATCTAAATTATGCATTTTGTTATTACCATATCACATAATTAATAATTAATCCCATTTATTAATTTATTTTTATAATCATAAATAATAAATAAATGTCACAATAATACAGGGTATCACAACATCACACATAGAAGAAGACATCCCATGGTTTATGATTTTTATTTGTGATATATTATTAGTAAAAACTTAAAAAATGCGTAACTATGATGGACGGTTTGATAACATTGAGTGGCAAAATCTGTCACGACAAATATGAAATCTTTTAGATTAGTTATCTTTTTGGCATGTTTGACAGTCATCAATAGCTTTGGAAATTTTTGCCACCTAACACGAAATTACCAAAAGCCAATGGACATTTTGATGGTTTACCCTGATAAAATTTTCATTGGGGTTTGGTATGAAAAATTTTCCCATGCAAATTTGTTCACCCCATGCTATCAAACAAGCCTTAAGAAAAAAAACTTGGAGAAAGAACCAGAAGAAATGGATTGAATATTTATAGAACTAAAACTAAGTATATGGATTTAAACATAATAATGATGCAAATGATAATATAATGATAAAATTAAATAATAATTGATAACTCAAAAGGCCTGTTTGGTTTGCAACTATAATTCTATTTTCTGTGTTTAAATAAAATTCTGATAAGAATGTGCATTTGGCAACCTATTTTTAAACACAAAATTATAATATTTCTGTGTTATAATCATGTTTTTCAGAAAACAGGTTTACGGTGTTTTATAACTTCTGTTTTTTACTTTTCAACTCAAAATTAACCATTCTTAATATTTTAGTGCAGTTATACCTTAATATATAATATACATACATAATACATTAATATGTGTGTAATTCTTATAAATAAAAAATATATATGTACATGTACACAAAATTACGTATGGAATAATATAAAGTTAAATAATATTGTCAATAGATACATGATTATTATATATAGTTTTATACATGTATTATTAATATATGGAATAATATAAAATATAAATATAATACATATGTATTAAAAAAATATTGTCAATTCATGTATGTATATAATTTTATAGTGAATTATACATGCAATATCATTATATATATATATATATATATATAAATCTACATGATTGCCAATTTTATCAAATTTTTAAAAAACTGTATTTAAAAACAAGTTTACCAAACGCACACCAATAATTATAAACACAAAAAACTGCATTTTAAAATTGTATTTAAAACCATCATTTAAATCGAGTTTTCTGAGTAGCAAACTAAACGGACTCAAGTTTCTCTATGTAGGTTCAGTAGTGCAAAGTGATTGAGACTAAATGAGGATACAGTAAATAGAAAAATAACATAATGGATGAAATGAAGACAACTAATGATATCTTATGTGACAAGAGGTTGATCATAAATCAAAAAGTAAGGTTTATCAAACGATCATTTAAGGTTTATCAAACGATCATTAGCCTATCTACCCTACATGGAGCAGAGTATTCAACATTAAAAAAAACACGTGCAACATATGCATATAGGTGAGATGAGGATGCTATGTTAGAAGATATAAGATTAAAAACTAATATGTTAAAGAAAATTTATGATTAACTGACATTAATGATTAGATGAAAGTGTATACTTAAATGGTATGGACATGTATTGAATAGGCCATTAAATTCATCAATACCAAAACGATGACTAATTAAAATATAGGTAAAAGGAAAATTTATCATCCGAAACTATATTGAGAGAAAATTATAAAGAGAGATCTTAAAGAATTAACTTTAGTTAACAACATTTCTTATAATAAAAAAGAATGTAGAAAGAGAATTGAGTTGACAAATCCCATGTTATCTGATTAAAACAAGGATGATGATGATGATATACAGTTTTAAAATAATACTATATCTGAAAAGATAAAGTTACCGCGAGAACTTGAATGCCGTGGGTGGATCCTCTAGTTGCGTTCCGATTTATGAGGGAACAACTCATAATTGCAATCGTTCGCTTTATCTATCATCGTGGCACTTTCCCCATTAAAGTACCACAATGGTATGAATGTGGTTTTAATTTTCGGTAACGCATATGATAGGCTTATATGCAGACGTAAGTAAAGTGCTTGGAAGTAAATATACTAGTTCTTAACTCACTCAACTAATCCAATCCATTGATAACAATTCGGTTCAGTGTATTAAAAAGGGGAGAGCAGAATATAAAGTGCGGGAAAATATATCATTTATCTTATTTAGAGGTTAAATTAGAAAAAAGGGAAATAATTTGAGTTTTTTAAAAAGTTTTAATGAAAATTATGTCCTAAACTTTCTCGAAGAGAAATTTGAATTAATGAATTTATTTTCCTGAACTTTTTACCCGTAATAAAATTTAAAATTACTATAACCATTAAAATGGATATGCTTAGTTGTTAAAGTATAATGGTAGTTTGTATTTTACTTTTATTTTAATACATTACTAATCTTCGATTTTAGACTTTTATACAACTAGTTTATTAGACTTTAATACATTTTTCATCACTAAATGTGAAAATTTTTCCATTAAAAGTTATCTTTCGTGACATTTAGCGACAAAAAATGTCACGAAAATGTACTAAAGTTTAATAAAAGAATAAAGTTGTATTAAAGTTTGGAATCAAAGATTAGTAATGTATTAAAGTAAAAAAAAACTATCATATTCTCCTTTCTTTTCTTCTTGATAAGCAAATAAGGGGGAAATATAAATACTTTTTCTCCTTTCGTAAATTTACTAAGAAAAGAAATTCACTGCTCTCTCTCTCCCTCTCTCTCTCTCTCCCTCTCATTATTATTTCTAAAAAAATTATGGGTTTAGTCTCGTCTTTTAAAATTTGTTAGGCGCCCATCTTGTGTCTTTTTAAAATTATAATAACTCCCATAACCACTTAAAACTGCCTACAACTACTCTGTAACCGCTCCTCTTCATTTTCGCAGAGAATGACACTTTTCCCATATCTATATATAACCCTCTAATACAATAGTATTAGAGGTTTTAATATCATTTAATACATTTTAATACAACAAAGTTATTATATATGGCTTTGTTTAACTTGAAAACTTTAATTTCCTCTAATTGATTCTGCTTCTATGTCCACACGTTTTCTGAGACTTAAACAACAATTGACTTTTCACATCTTTTACCTCTTTATCTAAAAACCCAAGAGTCACGAAACCTTATCATTCCTATTTCTATGTCGTTTTATATTTCTCTCCAAGTTCCCTTATATAATGATAGTTGGTGCTAAACCACCATCCTTACTTTCAGAGAATTCTACCGTCTACAAACCACCATACCCAAAATCGATGACTATGGAGGGTCTTTTTTTTTTAACAAAGAAAAGGCAAGAGGCCATCACTGGAAAAAGAAAAACACTAAGGCGCTTCTCCTTTTAAGGAGTTAACAAATATAGGATTCTCAAGAGCACTAAAAACGTTCATATCGAACCATGAACATGATGGATTCGCAAGTCTATTAACCGCAGCATTCTCCTCGCGAGGAATCCACTGAACAGAAAGATGCCTCTTTCGGACGATCCGTCGAATATCGTAGATGACCGCTCTCCAATCTTTTGGACCCAGAAATTCATCGTTGACAATTTTAACCATCTGTTGGCAGTCGCTTTCAATTAGGCCATTGGACCAATCATTCTCCTCGTACACCAGACATGCGTGTCTATATGCTAATAATTCAGCTGCTAAGGGACTATCAGTCGTGGCCTTGACCCGAAAGAGATGTTTAATACTTAAATTAATGTCATAGAAATACCCCGTTAATATAGCGGACCCAATGTCTTTATGAAAGGAGCCATCAATATTACATTTAATTTCATTTGTCCAAAATTTGGACAGCTGTTGGGTACAAACGTTACAATTTGCAACGCCCGTTATCTGAGGACATTTAAAAACTCTAGCATTTAGCTTTATACCAAGGATATTAGGTGCCAACTCATATGGCTCGGAAGATAACCTACTGCCGCTTCCCTCTTTATATGTAGGAGGTGCTGTCACCCGTTCACTGGGAGCATCAATGGCATGACAACTATGTTCATGGCTAGTCACAGATGCCGTTATGAAACACATCTCATTGGATGCGTCAGAGGCATGGCAACCCTATTCTCGTCCTGTAAGGTTCGTCGCTGGAAGACGATTCATCGCATGAGTAGTCCCATCAACAGTATGGAGGAGAGGTGGCATGTTGTCTAAGGTCAGCTCATTCCTCAGCCTCACATTACTCTCATTTAGGTCGTACATGGTTTTAGGCCCTTTGCAGATGTCAACATTCACTGAGTTCGACCCCACCATGGTTGGACAACTATGATTATTATCTGGGACAATTTCAGTCACATAAGGCCTTTTTTCCTCACGAGACCTGTGCCTCTGTTTGCTATCAGCCTACCCTTTCCTCTAGGTTTCCATGGCTTAATTAAGACATCATGAATATCTATCCACAGCTGATCATACTTTGTTTTAAAGGATGAATCCTCCCAGTCATGGCCATTGAAAAGAATATCGTTTCTCCTTTTCCTTTTGCACTTAAGCATGATGTGTTGTATGGATTCAACTTCTTGTATGCATATATTTCACAAAGTTGACAAGGAACACTTTCTTTTAAACAAGTTAAGGGCAGTTGGGAGGTCAATTTTACACATTTTCCATGCAAAGTGTTTAAGCTTGGGTGGTAAGTGTAAGTTACGATTTTTTTTTCCAAAGGGTAGGGTTTGGTAGGAAAGAAGAAGATGGGTTTGACTGTTTTATTTTATTTTATGGACTCCTTCCTAACCTCCTCAAATGTCCAATAACATTGTTTAACTGAGTAAATCCCCTTTTGAGAGGGAAGCTAAATCATCGAGTCTGTCCCATCAGTCTGGCTAGTAAGGATTTTTATGATAGAAAGAGCTTCATCCTAGGAAAACAACTCCTCTACTAACTCTTCCTTCCAAGCTTTGTTGTCTATAATATCAGCCACCCTATCAATCTCACAGTTTTGGGGTCGACACGATTGTAATTGACGATTAGTTAAGCCCGGTATCCAAGCATCATCCCAGATCTTGATCTCCCTCCATGAACCACCCACCCACCCCACCTGGGTAGCTATCAGAGCTCGGCTCTCCAACAACCCATACCAAAATAGGGATGGTTTGACTCCCTTTTTTGCATTTAAGAAAGAGTCATTAGGAAAGTAGATGCTTTTAAATATTCTTGCCCAGTAGGCATTGGGGCTTTTAAGAAGTCTCGATGCCTGTTTGGCTAATATGGCAAGATTGAAGCTCCTAAATTTCCTAAAGCTAAGACCTCCCTTACTTTTAGGGTCACAGAGGTCATCCCACTTCCTCCAATAATTTTTTTCCTTATCTTTATATCTTCCCCACCAGAATCTGGGAACAAGGGAGTCCAATTTATCACAAGTCTTGTTAAGCAGGAGAGTGCATGACATAATGTATGAGGGAATTGCTTGAGCCACAACTTTGATGAGGGTCTCCCGTCCTCCAGGGGATAGATATAAATTTTTCCACCCTTGAAGTTTATCTCTTAGCCTATATTCCAGGTATTTAAATGTGTTACTCTTGGCTCTTCCCCACACAGATGGGAATCCGAGATACTTTGATTTCGGGTCCAGCCTTGTAACTCCAAGAATATTTTGAACACATGTTGCTGAGTGCTCCTTAGTGTTAGATGAGAAAAAGGCTCCTGGTTTGGAAAAGTTGATGCTTTGGTCAGATGCTTCTCGATATGTTGTTCGCAGCTTCAAAACATACATGGCCTCTTGCTCATTCGCCTTGATGAACAAGATAGAGTCATCCGTACAAAACAGGTGCGAAATGATAGGGCAACCTCTCTTGATAGCCACACCTGAAATAGTTCTATTTATGATTGCCTTGTTGATCATTCTAGAGAGAACATCCTGGATAATGAGAAATAGGTAGGGGATAGCGGATCGTCTTGGCGAAGCCCTCTCTTTGGGACAAAGGAACCCATATCTCTTCCATTAGCCCGGTGGGTGAACCTTACTGTTGAAATACATTGAACAATCCACCCTACCCATCTCTCACTAAATCCCAGCTTCTTCATCACCTCTACTATTCCACTCTGTCATACGCTTTGTTGAGGTCAATCTTTATAGCAACCATTTCATGCTTCCCAGTTTTTGTTGATTTGAGATGGTGAAAAACTTCATGGGCCACGATAATGCTATCCTGAATTTGGCACTTAGGAACAAAGGAGGCCTGGTTGGGGGTGATAATCTTCTTCAACAATGGTTTCAATCTATTAGCAAGTCACTTGGAGATGATCTTGTATCTAAAGTTGCAAAGGCTAATAGGGCGATAGTGATTAACGGATTCAAGGTGGTCCACTTTAGGAATCAGAACAATATTAGTTTGGTTCATTTCTTTTAACATGAAATTGCCAGCTGAAAAATCCCCTAACCGCTTCACAAACCTCATGGTTGATAATATCCCAGTATTGGTGATAAAAAATTTCAGGAAAGCCATTCGGGCCTGGGGCTTTGAAGGTCCCCAGCTATTTTACTGCTTTATTGATTTCCACATTTGTAAATGGGGCACATAGCTGCATGTTATCCCTTTCAGAGATAGTTCTTTCCACCACCTCAAGGGGAATTTGCATATTTCTACTCTTCTCACTTTTGAATAAGTTTTCGAAGTGGGAGAGGCCGACCATTTTTAAATCTGCATCCTCATGGATCCTCTTGCCATTCGAGTCGAAAATACTAATCAAGTTATTTTTATTCCTTTTTTGGATGGTTGAGGCATGAAAAAAGCGGGTATTCTGATCGCCATGTTTCAGCCAACCAACTCTAGATCTTTGGATCCAAAATTTTTCCTCCCTAGCCCAAGTCTCATCCATCTCCTTCAAAAAGTGTTTTTAAAGGTTAGCATTGTAGTTATCTCGTGATGCACTTCGGACCGAAAGAAGCTTGTCATTAAGTTTCTTAAGTTTGATCTTGTTATTGCAGAAATGTTCCCTCCTCCAAGTTTTTTAATTTTGGCACACTCTTTCCAAATTTTTGGACATCCGAAACATGCTAGATCCCACCGTAGCCGTCAACCAGCCATCTTTAATGGACTCTTTATATAATGGGGCACCAATCCACATAGAATCAAATTTGAAGATTCGTTTTCTAAATTTTGTAGGGGGAAGATAAAGAAGATGAGAGAGCAATGATCAGACCCTCGAATAGACTCGTGTACAATATATACCTGTGGGAATTGATGGAGAAAATTGAGATTAACTAAGGCTCTATCAAGTCTTTCTCTGATAAGGTCGGAAGAATCTCTCTTATTACTTTATGTGAATCTAGTCCCCTTGAAACCCACGTCGATAAGGTTGCACTGGAATAACATTTTATCATATTCCTCAAACTTTCTATTGGTATCTTCATTCCCCCTCCTTTTCCCCATAGTTTCCAATAATATTAAAGTCCCCAATAACCATTTGGGCTAATCCTTCCTCAGAAATGGCTAGCTCCAATCCTTCGCACAGTAAAAATCTCCTTTTGTCATTAGTAGGGGCATGGATAAAGGTGGACATGATAGGCTGGTTATCCCTAAACCCGATTTTATAATAAATCCACCATGGAGAGTATTTTTTGATCTTCAAAATATCACCATTCCACCATAATACAAGACCTCACGATTTCCCGATTGGATCAACGTAGAAAGAGGACTCCATCTTTATTTTCTTCCGAATCCACTCCATTTTGTTTGTTTTTTTTTAGTTTCCATTAGAAAGATAATGGAAGGACGATAGGAGGCTACGATCTCCTTCAACACGAGAACCGTCCGAGGTCATCCAACTCCCTTACAGTTCCACACCATAACTACCATTGGAACTGTGGTTGTTTCGAGTCAGCCACCACCACCCGTTCACCTTTAGCATCACCTGCTAATTCCTCAATTACAACTGTATTCTTAATGGGGACTTCTACTAAATTCTCCTCTTCGAACACTGTGATTAGTTTGAAACCTCTCTTAGTGAATAGGGAGTTTATGTGTTTCCGTAAACAACCTCTCTTCTTTGAGTCACCACCTCTACGATAACCCATTCCATGTTAATCCTCCTTCTCTATAGTTTTCTATTTTTTCCGGTCATTTCCTCCATGGGTCTCATCATCGTTAGAAAATGCGAGTTTGAGGGATAGAGCTTCAATACTTTTAATGAACTAGTCTGGGACTTGGGGGGTTCTTTACAGAGGTTGATGCTGAGATTTACTGGTTCTTGGTATTAACGGTAATGGTATGGCTGGTTGAGGTGTGTAGGCTGGTATTAGTTGTTAGTGGGTTAGGGATGACACATTTATTGGGTTGGGTTTTGTCTTGTTGGTACACGAGGGTATTCTCTAGGGTAGGCCCAAAGGTTTGTGGGGTTGTGTGTTAAAGTATCGGGTTTGGCTGATTTTGTATGGGAACCTCCTTAGACAGTTTTTTACTACAATCTGCAAAGAAGTTGATTATTATACCTAGTTTAGCTCGCATTCTAGGTCCCAGCTTGCTTTGAATCTCTGTTATGGCTTTTTCATGGTGGGAGTCTTCAGCTATATATCCTATCCGGCCACAGTCATAACAAAATGTACCCAACCTCTCATATTTCAGCTCTATCCATACTCTATCACCATGGTTGTCCCTCAAAAAGAACCCCACCTTAAGTGGATGCTGCACTTGAATGTTGGCTCTAACCCTTAGGACATTTCTGCTTTTTATTTCATCATCGGTTTTTTCTTTTGTTTCAATGAAACCACCCAGTAATGCTCCTATTTTCTGGAGGTTTCTTAATGATTTTTTGTTTTTTGGGAGGGATATGATCTGGACCCACATTGGGCATGAGGTAAAGTTGACATATCCGATGGGATTAGAGTCGTCAATGGGCTCTAGAAGTAACATGTTGCCCATTATATTCCATGGTTCTTCCTTCAACACTTTTTTTCCATCTTATTTTGTGGAAAACGTAAACATGAACGTGTTCTCCCCCCAGTCGTACATTTTAAAACCGTTCCTTATTCGCCAAGCGTTCTATAGAATAGAGCTCACAGCTCTGTGTTTATATTTTTGTAGCTTAGAATCTTCCCCTCTAATAAGAGTCCAACAGTTGTTATATTGTCACAGTCATCCAGGTCCAGAATATTGATGTTAACCAAGAGAGTTGGGATATAGAAATGCAGATGGGGCTTAGGAGAGGGGACGGTATAAATAGAGGGGGCTCAGTAGGCTAGGGGTAACTGGGACATAAGAGGGTTATATGAATGAAACTGAGATGGGTAGAACTCAGTAGATACCCAAGACCGTCGACTGATAGGGGTGTAAGAAGGAGAATGATCAATGTGAGTGGAGGTATTAGGGTAATACAGAAAGGCGGCTAGGGTTACTGTTTAGACTATTATTGGGTTGTAATGCTGGAGGGCCAACGATAGGTAGGGTTGATAGTCGTCATGTTCTTAGAGAGAGAAAACTCTTTCAAGCAGCTGCTATATGTGGAAAAATTCCGTGGAGGGTCCTTAGGTGTGGGCAATTGGCTAGCAAAAAGGAATATCTCAAATGATCATCTTTCACACACCCATCTAGCCAGTCAATGCCCTTGGAGATGCCATTGCACTATTTGGAACTTTTCTATATTCTCAGGTATAACCTATTATTCTCTTTCTGAAATTGTATATATGTTCTCATAGATTTAAAAAACTACATCATATAAAATGAAATTAATGATAAAATGTTGTCCATATGCATTCGAAGCAGTAAAAAATTGTTTTAAGGATGTGGAGTAATTGAAGTAAATGACCACACCTGAATATGATATTTATTACAGACACCCCCTATTTTGTGTAATGACACTTATCCCTATCAAGTGAGATAAAATAATCACATTTCATATATATGAGATTGTTTACTCATACAAATAATTATTTGAGAGCTTTACTTAGTACACATAAATACAAAATATGAGATGAGAGACATTATCCTATCCAATCTTCAGATCACACGCAATAAACTGTGGGTTTAGATTTTATGTGTTCATTTGTGTTTCAGCATAATAAACATTTATGCTATTCCGCTTGAAGTCATTGAAGGAGAGTTTCAAAATTTTTATTATTTTGAACTTCAAAAGTTTCGCTAGAGGATTGTAGACCGATTTGAATAAAGATACATAACATTGTTTTGAATGTTAAACATCAACCACAAGCACATCAAAAGAGGAAGACGCAAATCAACTCTACATTTGCAATCTCCCAAGAGCTACTGGTATTTCAGAGCTTCTTCACATTTTCCAATCTTATGGAACTGTTGAGTCCGTTAACGTTTCAAGGAATATGGATACGAGCATAAGTCGAGGAAATGGTCCCGTGACCATGAGCTCTACCGATGAGGCCAAAGATGCTATTAGTGCTTTGGATGGTTATGTATACTGGAGAAGAAAATAATTACTAAGAGAAGTTGTGAAGCAAAATGAGTCTTGATTGGAATTTCATAAGTTACTATTGAAAGTTAACTAGAATGTACAAGTGAGATATTTTGGAGCAACTGAGAAAAACGAATAAAAAGATCAGGTGTGGGGTAGTGCAAATGAGGTGAAAAATGTATCTCCTTCTGAAAGGAATTTTTAACGTATACATGACTTAATCTTGAAAGTAAAACAACATCATCAGGTGGAAAAAAAAGTATGTTATGCATCATTTTATAACTTAATTATATGTACTCCTATGTTTATTTTCTCTACTTATTTATTTATATGAAAGTTATATGATATTGTTATGTTTAGATTTTTGTATTCAACTAAAATTATAGTGTAATTGAGAACCCTATTTGATGGTTTGAAAACGAAATTAGAAAAAAAAACATTTATTTTCAATTTTAACAATTTAAAACTAATAAATTTCAATTTTTAAGGCATAAAATTGGTGTTTCAAAAATATTTATTTTTTCACTACCTCGAAAAGGTCTTAGTTGGTACTCTTTATTATATATTGTTCTTTGTACATGTTGTGCTAGGATTCTTTGTAACTAATTATAATGCGCTCGCGCATCGCGCGGGTTTCATGCTAGTTGATTACAATATACAACTAAAAAAAAAATTAAAACATAAAAGTGACTATAAATAAATCTTGAAAAATATGCCTAAATACTTAAATTCCCTTATTTTTTTAGATTTTTTTCTTTTATTGAAAATAATTGATTTTTCTCTATTCTCCTAAACTCTCAAACATAACGTACGATTTAAAGAGCTAGAGGTCCAATGTGTACGAATGTTTATTTTCTTTGACCTTTGACCAAATAATGGGCTCCCATTAATACTTATTGATTCACTCAATTTGGGCAGGTGATTACATGTGTTATTTCCTTATTTACTACACCTCAATTTAGCGTATTAAGATGTCCACCCGTTAACTTTCTTTAATTATCTAGTACCACCCCCTATTTGTTATTATTTAAATGGGTAAAGAAATTGGCATTTCACATGGAATTTCTTGTGTACCATCTTCTCACAATCTTTTAAGTAACTAAAATCCATTAAACAAGCACAAAATTTTCAGGGGAAGTGAATAAAAAAGTGTAATAAATCAATAAAAAAGATTAAATAGACATCAAGAAGTAAATACCAAGACAAAAGGCAGCGTGTGAAAGTATTTGAAGTGTGGCAGATCCCCTTGTGGGGTTTGACTGTTGAGGCAGTTATTGAAGCTTAAATAAGTGCAATCAAGTTTTGTATTGGATTCTCATGGAGCAAATTTAGCTTCCCATGATCCAAACACAGTTACAAAAAAACACTCCACATAGAGAGTATAGAGATGGAGAGATATTTATGAGACATTTAACAAAATATAAAAAATAAGTGATTTTTTTATTTTTTTATTATTTTAATTTTTAGATTAGTATATTTTCAAAAACAAATGGTATATATTAAGGTTGTTTCATTGTGACATGGAGGTCACAGGTTCGAGTTGCGAAAATGCAAATGTAGGATTGCGTACATCTAACCCCCAGTATCCTGTAGTGACCTCGTTCATTAAGTTTGCCTTTTTGTTTTATATATATTTTCGAAAACACGTTTTAGTCTCTAATAGAGACATTAACTACATGTCTAGTTAATGTCACTATTCTTGTGCTAATATCATTAAGGACCAAAAATTTTGTTAGACTGAGCATTAGATTTGATTTTTGAAAAAATGCAACATTTCTTTAGGACTAAACAATAATTTAGTCTAAATTTATATGTCTACACATATGTATATGTCAGGTACATGTGAGGTTGTTAAGTGAAGTCCTTAAATGAAAACCTCAAGTGTAGACCATTTTTTTTAATAATTGGAAAAAAAAGTAAATTTTGCAATTTTTTTAGCAAATGATCTCCTTAATTAGGAGATGATCTATAAAATAATTTGACAACAATTTCAAACTGAAAATGGGTTAGATGATTGTATTAATTTTAAACAATTGAAAATCATATGTAAATATCAACTTTGCATTTCACCCGCTTCCTGATTTAATTTTTTTGTTGTTGTTGAAATTTGCAGATGATCTTCTCAATATACGGATATTATCTCCAAATAAAATTAATAAAAAATGTTTTTTTTTTATCATTTAAAAAAATATCCGCATTTGCGGTTCTCAATAAAGGACCTCGTAGTTAACCTCTCAAGTGTATATTAAGATAAAAAAGAGAACCGATCATATGTTGTCCACCTATTCAGCAATTTAGTGAGCCATACATGATCATTAAAAGTTACAAAGGTAGAAAATACATATCTACAAATAAATTTTGTATTTCACTCACCTCTTTATTAAATTATTAATAAAACTTTGTAAATATGATCATCTCATAGTAATGTTTATCTACACAAAATTTGATCAAAATAATCAATCATTTACCCTTAAAGTAAGATGTCCTTTCTCTATTCTTTTCTTACAATTCTTTTGGTTCTGCACATGAACCTAACTACACTAATATATATACACAAATAGAAATGAATGTCAACTTCACAAAACCATTAGATTCTCCCCAATCATAGACTAAAATAAATACATACAAAACCCTTTGATTGGTTATGATTTTTGAGGCAGTTGTACCAGCAACCGACTATTATGCAATAAAGTACATGTCAAATATTACATTTGTTACACCAAAAAATAATAACAACTTAGGGAATCCCAAGAAATCCTAAACACTATAAATATATATTCTATCACTATCACTTTCATATTCACATAAAAATTCAAAACAAACCTTACTTTTTTCCCATCGTGGATTCAAAAAAACCTACAAACAAGATTAGAGAGATGGTAAGGCTACAACAAATCATCAAGAAGTGGAAAAAGCTTGACACTAAGCCCACAAACAATGCCAACACTAGCAATAAAAGCATTAAGTTTCTCAAGAAAACCCTTTCATTTTCGGATCACAGTGGCTCGAACCAAAACGACGTCGTTACGGTCCCTAAAGGGTTTCTCGCGGTTTGTGTTGGAAGATCAGATGATGATGAGGTTAAGAGCTTTATTATCCCAACTGAGTATTTGGGTCACCAAGCATTTGGGATATTGTTGACAGAGCCTGGAGAAGAATTTGGGTTTCAAAATGAGGGTGTACTTTGAATTCCTTGTTAGGTTGGTGTGTTTGAGAAAATATTGAAGATGGTGCAAGAGAAAAGAAATGTGTTTTATTTGCATGATTCATATGAGTTGGTTTCTTCACCGGATTGTGACCACCATTTAAACTTGTTGTTTCATCAACCTCAAATTTGTAGATGAATGTGATGATGGTGATAATTTTAGTCTTGATATTTTCTATATTTTGCCCTCACCCAAGGGAGAAGCCTCTCTATATAAGGAGGTAAGGCTAGCTGACATCTATTTGGGATCTTTCTCTACCAGACCTTATAGTTAAATAAGAGCATTGTACACTGGGTACGACCATATTTTAACTGACTACCTGATTTTCTTCTCTAGTTTGTGAAGATATGCAATGTATGGGAAAGAAAAAAGAGCAAGACTACAGTAGTTTAGGGATGAATAAGAAATACTTTCTTTTTTAATAAAACCAATCAAGAATCCAAATGGTAGTTTTGTACAATTTATATCCTTTTTATATGTATGTTTACATTTTCGATCTAAAATTTGCATTTTTGCACTTTTTATGCCATTTACTTTCGTGACGCTTTTAAACATTTTTGTGCCTTTTTTTTAAAAAGCATCACAAAAAGTGAATATGGGACCCAAAGTGCATATGCAAAACTTTGGATCCAAACTACAAACATGCATAACTAGTGGGTCCCAAAACACAAATAATTCTTATATGAGTGATATTCTCTTTAGGTTAAATGGCTCAAATCCTCCCCACCTTTCAGTGAGATTAAGTACACAATTTTACATTTGGAAAATGAAGTTAATTTTATTTTAAATTCTATGGTATACATATTCTTAGTAGGTCATACATATTCGTAATCAACTTTTTATGTATCAATTTTCACAAAGTTCCTCATCTACACGATTAAAAAAATTGCAAACTTCTCTAATACAAAATGAAACTTCCATCTCTCCAATATCCAACTTGATATGTAACCATATGAATGAGAAAACTATTACATGAAATTGGGTAGTAGATGTTTTATTATTAAATTTTCTAGTTTGTGGTGTATTTTTATCGAATTTCAAATTCATGTTAACATTTGAACATGTAAGGACACAAATTTCCAATTGAGTCCATGTATTGTGTTGGCTCAATTTCGGACAAAAACATTTATTCATAGGATAGTATGTAATTGTAATACTCTCAAGCCTATGAAGTGTTTGTTGAAGACGTAGCGGCAAAGAGTATAAAGCTTCATCAACTATGCCGGTTTGCGTGCCTCGTTTCTACGTCATCAACTATAGTTCCATGCTCCCAAGGTATGAATGCAATTATATATATATAGGAGCTTGGAACAAAGTTTATTGGGTGTTAGGTTTAATAAAAACTGTGTTTTATTTTCAGAAAAAATTTAATTAGAACATTAAAATAAAGCATATAAAGTTTCTGGGCCAAAATCGAATTTTATAAAATTTTTGGAAGTCATTCGATATGTCGTTCGAACGAGTTTTTCGTTCGAACCAGATGTCGTTCGAACGAGTTTGCCAACGAGTTCCCACTAAGGTATACTGGTCCGTCGTTCGAAATGTCGTTCGAACGAGATTGTTCGTTCTAACGAGATTTCAAACGAGATTCTAACGAGTACATACTGGAGCGTCATTAGAAGTCTCGTTCGAACGAGATTTCGTTCGAACGAAATGTCGTTCGAACGAGATGCCAGGCGGGAACATTTTTTGGCAGTTTTTGGCAATTTTTTCACCCACTTTCCCACTAAGTTTTTAACCAAATTTTTCAGATTTTATCAATAGCGGGAATGACATTTTCCAATCTAACTTTTCCATCCTAGTTTCATCTCTTAGAGAGAGTTTGAGAGCAAATTGTTTTAAGGCAAATGTTCATGTTTTGAGTGTTATTTTTCGAAGAGAAATTTACTTACCACTCTAGTTTTACACCCATAGTGTTTATCCAAGTTCACATATATACATATCAATTGCTTGGAGTTTTGGCACCGATTTTCTCTACCGAATTGAAGAAGAGAAGTTTTGAGTTTTTGCTTCTACCTCCCACGAAGAAAGAAGAAGTGTTTCTTATGTTGATTTACCCACACGAAGAAAGGCTCCATGTTCGGGTGACGGTGACCATTTAAAGTCCTATCGGTGGATTTTGAGACCGCGGTGGTGTTCCAAGGTTATTCGCTAGGAAGAGGTGTCTACAAGAAGAAGCGTCGGGGCTTGAGAGGGATCGAGTCATGTGTTGTAAGTCTTTTGTCTTGTACTTGTAATTCCGTATCTAGTGAATTTGTGGCTAGGGTCGTCCGAAGTTTTTTCCCGTCTTGGGTTTTTCCTTGTACATCGCGGCGTAGTGTGATTGGTTTATTTTATCTTGCACAATAATTTAGAACGCATGCTTAGGATAATTCAAGATAAAATTTGGTTTAATTATCACACTCAATTTAATTTGGACTTAAATTAAATATTGGGTAAAATGGGTTATTCAAGTCTTTTGCTAAAATTTGGTTTGGCCTAACTTTGAAATATGGATAATCATGAATTGGGCAAATTCTAGGACTTGAGTTGAATTTCACTTGGTGTAAGTTTAACTTGTTTAAAGAAAATTAATATTTGGTTTATTTGTTTTGTTGAACCATCCCATCACTTTCAACGCTTCCGCATCTCGGGTTTTATAAAAGGAAATTCTAAGGAATTAAGAAAATCCGGGGATCCATAATCTCACACCGATTACAGAACATATATTGCAACATTGCCAAACTTTGCAACTCAACACAAGATGATATACACTCGCGTGTTGTCTTAAACAAGTTTGAAATTCAAATTTTTAGAAATTGTGAAATTTCATACTACCTCAGCCCCAAATTAGTAGTCAAATTTGAAAATGACGGGTTTTAAGGATGTTGTAACACCCCAAGGATCCATGTTGTTGGCGCCATTGTATATCCTTTTGATATCCCCGTTTTTCTAGTAATAAAACACATATCATACCAAATACACACACACACACACACACACACACACACACACACACATATATATATATATATATATATATATGGTCAAGATAAGGACTTGTTCACCATCATATCATTTGGTTATTATGTCCATAAAAAGAAAGTTGACTATTAATTTAGGATGCTATAAAACGAAAAACACGATTATTGATTTGGAACGAAAGTAGTAATATTTTATATTTGTACATTATGGCACAAACTCTCTAGTGTCGGGCCGACATCCTTATCAACCCGAGGCAAGGAAAATTAACTTGACCCAAATTTTGTAGGCAAAAAATATTTTGGTGCCACAAGCTAAAGAGCTAAAGAATTGGGTTCTTCCAGAATATTTTAGGCCCATGACAATTATGGATCAAGAATTGGGTTCTTCCAAATTTGGTAACAATCTTTATATTTTGGTAACCATATATATATTGGGTTCTTCCAAATTTTAATAATATATATCTTGATGGTTATAATATATAGCTAAAAAGCTAAAGAAATTGGCATCGATATATTTTGGATCTATATATTTAGCTAAAGAATTGGGTTCTTATACATCTATATATTTTAGGCCTATGACAATTATGGAAAAGTGGTCATATTTTGGGAAACCCTAGGAATACCCCTAACATTATAATATAACCTTTCTCATACCTTAAAATAAGAAAAAATAAATAACCTCAAAGTTTTTACCCTCATACCATAAAACAAAATATAAATAAATAATCCCAAACTTTTAAATGGGATAGAGTGGGTGTATATAAAAAAATACATTTGGAGGATGATTTGAGGGACGAATTTGATATTCATATCATTACTCATTCTAAAAAAGGAACTCAATGTTGTGTGGGAGAATTTCATTATAATAGGGTCATTTATTAAAAAATAATGTCACCATGATCTTATTTTTTTTCTTTTTTGCATTGAAGAGCGATAAATATTTGACATTGCACCACAACAAAATAGGTAATTAGTGGCAAAAAATTCATCACCAAATGAAAAAATTCGTCACCAAAAACATTTGGTGACTATCGTCCGTCACGAAAGCCCCGTCGCTAAAGGTTTTGGTGACGAAATCTAAATTTCGTCACCAAATAGTACACCTTTTTGTGACAAAATATTCTCTGTCACGTAATAGCAGGCTTTTAGTGACAAAATTATTTGTCGCCAAAGATCTTATTTTTGGTCACAAAAATGCCAATTTTGTCACCTAATGTATATGATATTATGCAAAAGGATAACCATTTGGTGACAAAGTATTTTGTCACAAAACGAATTTCATCGTCAAATTATAAATTTAGAACTCATATTTTTTTCATTTCTCATATAGTTATTCAGTCAAATAAATCTTAATTATAGAATCAACTAAATTTCATCGATATTATATAAGTAATCAACTACCATCATATACATACTCAAAATTAAGGTTCAAAAGATTATATAATTGATACGAAAGCATTTTTACAAATAGCTCAAAACCATTGATCAATTACAAAGTACAAATATCTCAAAACCATGGATAAATTACAAAGTAGCCTACATCGTTTATTACAACACATCAACTAAAAAGTAACCTCCAAAAACAATTCCTAAGGCATTAGTTTCTAACTTCATATTTTCTAAGGGAGTAGTTTCTAATCAATTACAAAGTAGACTCCAAAAAATAATTCCCAACAAGTTTGTAAAGTTCTCCTTGCATCCTCATCATCATCCCAAAAATAATTTCCAAAAAAATGTCCTCACAACATCCCAATCTGCAATTCAAAAAGTACCAAGGGATTAGTTTCTAACTTTATTAATCTATTAACAATTGATAAATATAATAACATCAACTAAGAAATAACACATTGAGCTAAACACAAAAAAAAAATAAGAAATTCAATTTTATTTTTACTATTAAAAAAAAATTCGACAGTGTCTCCTTCGTTTATAGACTAAAACCACACGATTAAATTAAAAAATTAAAAAAAAATCAACAATTTAGGAATTAAATTAAAATGACCCTTTAATAAATGACTTTATGAGAGTGCGCA
Organism: Sambucus nigra; assembly: GCA_949130495.1. Lineage (NCBI taxonomy): Eukaryota > Viridiplantae > Streptophyta > Magnoliopsida > Dipsacales > Adoxaceae > Sambucus > Sambucus nigra. The sequence continues at coordinate 647,864,514 of OX422216.1, forward strand.
ACCACATCATTCATGTAGTTATTTGTGTAATTTCTTAGTCCACAAAGTAATATGAAAAAATAAATGAGGGTTGTATGCACTTGTCTCGATTACGATAACATTAGACCCCCAAACACAATATCCATAACTAGTGAAGTCCAAAATCCAAATAAGTCAATAACTAATCCATTGCAACTTCTTCTAGTTTAAGAGTGTACCTGGAGCAGGCAGACCGAGGCTGCAACATTGAATATAAGGATAGTTAGAGATCAAATTACATAAATCGAACACAAGAAAATTTACATAATTAGAAGAATTATCACCTTTGCATTGTAAGGGAACACCACGCGAATCACATGCTCGCGGGAGTGATAAGGTACGGCTGATTGGAAGCAAAAAAGGAACATTCCCAGTTAAGGCACATGCAATTCGTGCCATTACCCATGAGAGACCGTACCGAATTGCAACAGCCGAAAGTTAGGGAAATGCCACTTCCGGTACTCCCCGTGATGTAATTTATGCATGGGGTGAAGCTGGTGATCATTAAAGTGGTGCAAGGTGTTCTAATTTGCCCATTAACTAATATAACTGAAAAAATTAGTAGAGTTGCTAATACTACATTTGGACAAAGCTAAATTTAGTGTTTTTACTGAGAGAATTGATAGACTTGAAGGAAAGATTATGGAGTAATGGTTATTGTAGACCTTTTCAGTGGTTTATTTATAGATTGGTGACTTGAACAAACTCAAAGGGAAAAAAACTGGTAGATTTGAAGTGGGTTTTGGAGTTCAACCACTTTTACTAACTTTTATATTATAAATGATTTTTTTTGTAGTATCACACTTTATAAAGTAATGTCTACCAGAATAGAGATCCATGATGCAGTACTTACGGCTTTGTGTCTACCAGTAGCCATGAAACTCCTAGCACCACCTGAAAAAATAATGCCATTATTAAAGTGTACAAAATCTAGATGTGAACATATTGTTTATAAGAGATTAATAGGTCTTATATTGTATCTCTAAATGGGCAAAGCATATTATAAAGCGCGGTTTGAATGTCCAAAACGGTGGGACCCGTGCTGCTATATCCGAACAGCTGCATCAGCATGCTCTTTTGACTAGAAAAATGAATTCTATGAAATACAGTAGTAGCAGCTATGATAGTATTGACGAAGATGGTGACTTTTCAGCTGATTCAGATCAAAATGGGGCATTAAAGTTGTTGGAGAAAGCAAAAGAGAAGACTCTCAAAGTATTAGGAGATGATGAAATGCCTGAAATGAAATGAGTGCTTTCTTTACCTTTCATGGTCAAAGGGTTGAAAAAGAGAAAACAGGCAGCTGATGAAGAAGCTACGATTGCTCTTGATGAATATGAGTCATCCTTGAAGAAGTTTGAGGATAGGACTAAGGCAGAAAGTCTAAAAACTGGTAATTCAAGTGGTAGGAGGGTTTTTGGTGCACCAAAGAAACAAGTTCAAGAATTCAGTAATAGAATAAAATCAAATGATTCTGCTAATACCGATAGTGAAGATGACTTTGAGGTCCAAGACAATGACAATGTTGCCCTTGGACATAGAAAGAGAAATTATATGCACAAAGATGTTAATGTTGATCCTGATTTAGTTCGTGAAGAGTCTGAGATTTGTCAGGATCAGTTGTTAAAGAGTTTTGATGATATTGTTAAAGACCCGGGGCCCAAGACATCATATGAAGTTTCTCTATTCACATCCAACTCCTAGAAAAAGAAGAAAAAATTACCAGAACATGAGCATATGAAAAAAGGAAAGCAAGTCACTGCAAATGTTAAAAACCCTTCTCAAGTTACTGAACCATTGGATCACCATGGTATTGTGACAACCCGCACTCCGAGGTAAGGGGTGGCCAGCCCGATACTCCGACATGTACGGGAATCATGGATGGAAATCATTCTCAGCACCACTCATATAAGTACGAGTAATCGAGAAAACCACCCATTACTTCAGAAAACGGGTTGTCAAAACGATTTAATTGATTTATGAAAGTTAAGTAAAGAAAATAATTTAAACAACCCATTCTAGAAAAGAGTGGAATTCAAAGAAATATATATACCATTACATCTAAAACGAATATATACAAAGGGAGGACCGAATAAGCTGTCGGTCCACAGCACACAACAATATTTACAACAGTTATGTACTTAGTTAATTCATTATACAATTACAAGGTTTGGGCCACTCGCCCGAATGACAGACCCGATCATAACTAGATATAAAAAATGATGGCGTCTAGCGAAGTGTCCTGTAATATCCGCAATTTCATACAGCTTCGTAAAAGCAAAAGAGTGGAAAGATCATCACGGGCGTCCTTGCGGAGGAGCACCTGGGCGAATACAATAATATGCACAACATAGAAAAGTATACGGGTCAGGACCCGGTTTATATATAGTTCCCAGATGAACAAAAAGCATGCTAGATATGAACAGTCAATCAAAGGAAAGAACAACAGAAATCTAACAACCTAAGCATGAATTATGAATGAGACAATAAGAATGATGACATGTCTAAGATAAAAATATGCAAGATAATGAAATGATGCTCTAAAGAATTAAAACTTCTAATTACCCATTTCCACTAAAATCCAGTTTCATTTCCTTAACAGGAATACTTTAACATCAAATTCTTCTTTAGTTCCAATTGTTCTTCCTTAACAGGATTGTAATTATCATAATAATTTTAGTGGAAATATAAAACCCTCAAGTCCCACTTGAGTTTAGAAAAGCTATATTCTTATACATATAACGTTTCTAAGACCGCCCCTCCGAGTTTCCCCACTGGGCGCGCCCCTAAATGACTATCATCTTCTAGGGTCCCATCAAACAAGGCATCCTGGGTACCTATCGCACGTCGGGAAGTGGCCATATGCCTGCGAGTGAGTCATAACCACACCCGGAATTACCTCACTAGCGCAGAAAAAAAAATACATATGATAAACCCGTATATGGCCGAGGACTATAGTCTCCCTGCATTCACTAGTCAAGGAACATCACCTCATGCGCGAGCTTCCCTTATGATAGCATTTAGAGAGGTGTGTTTAAGTAAATTAGCATTTACTATAAAAAAAACATACTTTTTATTTCCGTTAACATTATGCGTTTCATTTGTTTGAAACCATTTTCATGGAATATTTCATTTATATTTCATCAAAGGTTATGCCTCGAATAAGTGTCTAAGGGATTTTATCATCTCCCGAACTAAAGGTCTTATATGCCCCAATTCAAGCCCCTAAAATCTCCAAGTGTGGGCCTACAACTCCCATCCATTTTAGTAGGATGCACAACACAAAAAGTGATGCCTTAACATCACTAGGACAACCCCTCCCCCGGACTTAACCCCAAGTGAAACTCGTTCAACACTAGGGTGACAACCAACTCAACTAGGACTCTAAAGGGCAAGGTTTACTTCATTCAAGAAGAGTCCTAGGTTCCTAGGGGAAGAAAAGAATAGAAAACAAAAGTGGAAAATATTTGGGTAGGAAAACAGGGGACCGGTCGACCGGTCCTAATAACGCGGTCGATCGCGTCTTAAGTTTTAGCCTATACTGAAAAGTAGAAAACTCATTTCGGATGGGTCGGTCGACCGGTGAGGGACCCGCGGTCGACCGTGCCTTAATTCTCATGCCTTTGAAAGAAAGCAGTGAGCCATCCTCCGAAGGCCCGGTCGACCGGTTTGAGAGACGCAGTCGACCGGTCTCTACAGACCTAGACCAATCTTCCTATGTTTTTCTTCTAAACCCAAAAATCAATTCTCCAATAAAACCAACCAACATCATTTATTGATATTAAAGGATCATAAAGACACCCAACAACCATTTATACCTTACTACACAATTCAATGCCTTCCAAAGGGGTTAATACCCATAAATCCAACCAAAACCATAACTATATACCCTAAATCATTACATATATAGCCATACTAATTATTCATCTTAAACTATATAAATAGCAAGTAGAAAACTTGCCTTGGGGCTTAGATTTCAGTCTTGGTTGAAGAAGAAAGCAAAAGCAAATCCTCAATCTTCAATTTCTCTCCTTTTTTTCTCCACAATTTCTTCCACTCTCTCTCTCAAACTAGGGCTAGAACACTTAGGGCAAAGAAGAGGAAATGAAAGATTTGGGGAAAGACTAAATCATGGCTTAGGTTAAAAGGGGTCTCTCATTTAAAATGTTAATACCGCAATAAATGATATACAATACGCAATAAGCCAAAACCAGTCAAAAGTGCCCAAAATCTCAAAATACACTATGGCACACAATTCGACTATCTCATACCTTCCGGAACTAACTACACCCTCCAAATTATCATTTGGAAATTTTATAAATCATTTTAAGTTCCGGTTTCATTTTTACTCAAGTTGCCATTTTAATTTCATGACAAGATAGAACACCACATGGTCACAACTACTTACACACATGGTAATTATGCAACTTATTAGTGAATATTAACTTATTACATCAAATTAATACTCACCCATATCCAGATTTCATATATACAACTACTCAGCATAGAAAAATAAACATAAAATGGGCTCCCAAAAGCGAGGGTTATTACATACTCCCCCCCTTATGAGGGAATTTTGCCCCCAAAATTCAGGCGTACCTTGGATAAAAGATGCGGATACTTATACCACATATCATCCTCATGCTCCCAAGTATATTCCTCGACACTGTGATGACTCCATTGTACTCTAGCCAAGGGCATGACTCGAGATCTCAAACTACGTTCCCCATGCTCCAATATAGCCACGGGTTGTTCTTCATAAGAAATATCGGGTAATAACTCTACATCCTCAAAAGGAATGTGCAAAAGGGCACCATCACACCTCTTATACTTCTTCAAAGAGGAGATATGGAAGACATCGTGAATTTGTTGTAAAGGTTCCGGTAGGGCAAGCTGATATGCCACTGGACCCACCTTAGCAATTACGGGAAAAGGCCCAACAAAACGTGGTGTAAGTTTCCCCTTCTTTCCGAAACGCTTTACGCCCTTCATAGGCGAAACTCGAACCAACACCTGGTCTCCAACCTCCAACTCTACATGTCTTCTCCCCGTATCGGCATAGCTCTTTTGCCTATCTTGAGCTATCCGAATACGATCTCGAATAAGCTCGATCTTCAAAGAAGTATCCCGAATCATTTCAGGTCCGAGAAAATTGTTATCCCCCACCTCCATCCAACAAGTGGGAGACCTACAAGGCCTACCATACAAGGCTTCATAGGGCGCCATCCCAATAGTGAACTGGTATGAGTTATTATAAACAAATTCAACCAAAGGGAGATATTGTTACCAACTACCTTTAAAATCAAGCATGCACATTCGAAGCATATCCTCCAACATTTGATTAACCCTTTCGATCTGGCCATCTGTCTGAGGATGATAGGAAGGGCTCAATTTCAATTCAGTCCCCATGGACTCTTGGAAACTTTGCCAAAAGTGGGAAACAAAGATCTTGTCTCGGTCGGAAACAATGTTCAAGGGCACCCCATGCAATCTAACAATCTCTTCAATAAAGAACTGAGCATAACGAGCAGTATCATAATCGGTACGGACCGGAAGGAAGTGCACCGACTTTGTCAAGCGATTAACGATAACCCATATCGAATCGTGACCCTTTTGTGATGTTGGTAAGCCACTGACAAAATCCATTGAAATGCTCTCCCATTTCCAAACTGGAATTTCTAACGGTTGCAACAGACCTGCCGGTAGCTGATGATCAATCTTAACCAACTGACAAGTAGTGCACTGAGATACAAACTCTGAAAAATCTCATTTCATACCCGGCCACCAATATTGACGGCGCATATCTTGATACATTTTATCATTTCCCGGATGCACCGAAAATTTTGAACCGCGAGATTCCGCCATCACAGCCCGTCGTAAATCCCCATCCTACGGAACGATGAGTCTTCCATGAAAGCGCAATCCACCCTCAGAACTTACCGAGTAGGACTCCGCTCCCCCAGTCAGTAAGCAGCGAATGTGGTCTTGACATTCTATACCCCGACCTTGGGCTTCTACAACCCTTGCCACAATCGTCGGAGTAACGGTCATCACGGACATGAACGCCCTAGCAACCGCATCCTCATGACTGAGTTCCTTCCATTTAGCTTTCCACACCTCAACCAATCCTCCCCCGGGTCTTCTACTCAAGGCATCCGCCACCACGTTCGCCTTACCCGGATGGTAATGAATATCGAATTGATAATCTTTCATGAACTCCAACCATCGTCGCTGACGCATATTCAAATCTTTTTGAGAAAATAAATATTGCAACGACTTATGGTCCGTGAAAAGACTAAACTTTTGCCCAAGAAGATAGTGCCTCCAAATCTTCAAGGCAAAGACAACGGCGGCCAACTCTAAGTCATGCACCGGATAATTTCTTTCATGCGGCTTAAGCTTCCTAGAAGCATAGGCAATAACTTGTCGCTCCTGTTGAAGCACACCTCCCAAATCTTGTAGAGATGCATCCGTGAAGACTAGATATTCCAACCCCGGCTTGGGTAAAACAAGGACTGGAGCCGAAGTCAATTTATCTTTAAGCTCATCAAATGCAGCTTTACAGGATTCATCCCAAACAAATCTAACCCCCTTCCGGGTCAAATTGATCAGAGGAATAGCAATCTTAGAGAATCCCCTGATAAATCGACGGTAATAACCCGCCAAACCTAAAAAACTGTGTATCTCGGTAGGTGTCGTGGGCTGACCCCACTCCCTCACCGCAATAACTTTACTTGGGTCCACTGATATACCTTGTGAAGTCACCACATGACCCAAAAATTGCACTTCCCGCAACCAGAAACCACACTTCTCAAACTTGGCGTACAATTGGTGATCCCTAAGTCTTTGCAGGACCAACCCCAAATGAGTAGCATGATCATCTTCTGTATGAGAATACACCAGGATGTCATCAATGAACACGATAACAAATTGGTCCAGAAAATCCCGAAATACCCGGTTCATAAGATCCATGAACACTGCAGGGGCATTGGTTAGTCCAAAAGGCATAACCAAAAACTCATAAGACCCGTACCTCGTCAGAAAAGCAGTCTTGGATACGTCCTGCTCTCGTATCCTCAACTGGTGATACCCCATTCTCAAATCAATCTTAGAGAAGTATGTCGCTCCCCTAAGTTGATCAAATAAGTCATCTATATGAGGCAAAGGGTACTTATTTCGGATGGTGACCTTATTCAACTCTCAATAGTCAACACACAACCGGAGAGAACCATCTCTTTTCTTTACAAATAACACCGGAGCACCCCACGGCGATGTACTACGCCTGATAAATCCTTACTCCAACAACTGCTAAATTTGATCTCTTAACTCCCTCATTTCCACAGGAGCCATACGATAAGGAGTTCGCGCAATCGGTCGAGTTCCCGGCGCTAAGTTAATCACAAATTCAATCTCTCGGCTAGGAGGCAAACTCGGTATTTCCAGGAAAACATCCTCAAAATCTCGAACAACAGGAATAGATTCTAAGGGAACAACTACATCCCGAGCAATCTCATCCGCAATACAATTTAAATAAGTACCAATATCTCCCTCTAAACGAGGCATAACCACCAGGAACATATCTTGTCCCGGAACGGCGAAGACTATACTCTTCCCGTAACAATTTACTATAGCATGATATTTAACAAGCCAATCCATACCCAAAATCACATCATACCCGACCATGTCAAGGACGAGTAAATCGGCCTCAAAGCACAAATTCCCAAGAGTAATCCCTACTCGTTTGCAAACAAAGAAAATGAGCGAACCATCACCCATAGAGGACTCAACACTAGTAAAAGTACTCTCAGCCGACTTTATTAATTCGGTAGACTGAGCAAACCTTCTGGAAATAAACGAATGTGTCGCACCCGTATCAAACAGAACGTGACCCATGTGTCCCTGAATAAGGAACTTACCCTCGATAGCTGGCGGCGCTGGCTGAATAGGAGGAAGCATAGCGTCCTGAATGTGGTAAACTCTCCCATATTGTAGTTGACCCTGCTGCAGAGGGACAACCGAATTTGGTGCCCGTGGAGGGAATTGAACATAAGGCTGCTGAGGAACTCGAGGAGGTTGTCCCCCAACCCCTTGAGGACAATCTCTTTTAAAATGACCAGCCTCTCCACATAGAAAACACTTCCCCACCAAATTCTCCTGACCTCAACCTCTGTTATTTCTGAACTGCCCAAAACCTTGGCCCGGATGGCCTCTACCTCCGTGACCACCCCGACCTGCTTGTTGCGGCGTGGCGCCCTGACCTTGCCTGTTAGCATTACCACTAACATTAAATCTGCCAAAGCGTTGTCTTTTTAACCCATCCCCTTGCTTGGGGTCCCTGTCTCGCTGCTTATTACCCAAAGGTTGGGACGAAGGAAAAGCTCCTCCTCCATTCCCTCTCACCCCGGGCTTTCCTACTTGGCCCATTCCTGTAGCTTTCTTGCTATTTTGGATAAACAACCGATGCTCCTGGCAATGGAGCAATGCCGCATTCATCACTTCACCAAAACTTTGCAAAGCCCGGTTACCCAACAAATGTTGCCGGATTCTCCATTTTAGACCTCCCATGAATTTGAAACTTTTCTTTCCTCCGGAGTCACCTCTTCCGGCACAAAACTAGCCAGTCGGGTAAACTCCTCCTCGTATTCGGCCACAGACCGTTCTCCCTGAACTAGATCTTGAAGTCTTCTTCTTATCTCCCTCTGAATTGCGGGAGGAAAGTATTTTCGGTCGAACAAGACCCAAAATCGATGATCGACATAGTGTCCCTCTGTTCTGGCGTAGTCATCGACTCCCACCAGTGTAAAGCTACCCCAACCAACTTGAAAGTAGCAAGGACCTGCTTCTTCTCCTCACTACAATCCACATTTCGTAAATGGCGTTGCATATCCTTCTTCCATTGATTTTCTTGAACAACATCAGAGCCTCCATCAAATTAAGGGGGATGACCCTTTAAAAAGGACTCCCGGACTCTTTCCCACAGAGATGGTCCCGTAGGTGCTTGAGCATCCTGTGCCCTCTGTTGAGCTGGTGGCATCTGTTGAACTATTGTGGTTATAGCAACAATGACCGCATGAGCCACAATATTGGCTACGTCCGCAACATTAAAAGTTCCTTGGGGCGGTGGAGGACCGACATCCTCATCTACAACTCTATTGCGTCTCGCGGGGCGACCTCTCTTAGGCGCCATCTGAGATGAAGGAACAATAGAGTTAGAATACTATTCTCAATAATCTATTTCACAGAAGATCGCAATTAAAAATAACAAAGCAGTCTTATCATTAGGCTCTATATCAAAGAACGCTACGGTAGATCGTGACAAGTCCACATAGATCCTAGTAGTCTAGAACCCAGTTCTCTGATACCATCTGTGACAACCCGTACTCCGAGGTAAGGGGTGGCCAGCCCGATACTCCGACATGTACGGGAATCATGGATGGAAATCAATCTCAGCAACACTCATATAAGTAGGAGTAACCGAGAAAACCACCCATTACTTCAGAAAACGGATTGTCAAAACAATTTAATTGATTTATGAAAGTTAAGTAAAGAAAATAATTTAAACAACCCATTCTAGAAAAGAGTGGAATTCAAAGAAATATATATACTATTACATCTAAAATGAATATATACATAGGGAAGACCGAATAAGCTGTCGGTCCACAGCACATAACAATATTTACAACAGTTATGTACTTAGTTCATTCATTATACAATTACAAGGTTTGGGCCACTCACCCGAATGACAGACCCGATCATAACTAGATATCCAAAATGATGGCGTCTAGAGAAGTGTCCTGTAATATCCGCAATTTCACGCTTCATAAAAGCAAAAGAGTGGAAAGATCATCACGGGCGTCCTTGCGGAGGAGCACCTGGGCGAATACAATAATATGCACAACATAGAAAAGTATACGGGTCAGGACCCGGTTCATATATAGTTCCCAGATGAACAAAAAGCATGCTAGATATGAACAGTCAATCAAAGGAAAGAACAACAGAAATCGAACAACCTAATCATGAATTATGAATGAGACAATAAGAATGATGACATGCCTAAGATAAAAATATGCAAGAGAATGAAATGATGCTCTAAAGAATTAAAACTTCTAATTACCCATTTCCACTAAAATCCAGTTTCATTTCTTTAACAGGAATACTTTAACATCAAATTCTTCTTTAGTTCCAACTGTTCTTCCTTAACAGGATTGTAATTATCATAATAATTTTAGTGGAAATATAAAACCCTCAAGTCCCACTTGAGTTTAGAAAAGCTATATTCTTATACATATAACGTTTCTAAAACCGCCCCTCCGAGTCTCCCCACTGGGCGCGCCCCTAAATGACTATCATCTTCCAGGGGCCCATCAAACAGGGTATCCTGGGTACCTATCGCACGTCGGGAAGTGGCCATATGCCTGCGAGTGAGTCATAACCACACCCGGAATTACCTGACTAGCGCAGAAAAAAATACATATGATAAACCCGCATATGTCCGACGACTATAGTCTCCCTGCATTCACTAGTCAAGGAACATCACCTCATGCGCGAGCTTCCCTTATGATAGCATTTAGAGAGGTGTGTTTAAGTAAATTAGCAGTTACTATAAAAAAAACAATACTTTTTATTTCCGTTAACATTATGCGTTTCATTTGTTTGAAACCATTTTCATGGAATATTTCATTTATATTTCATCAAAGGTTATGCCTCGAATAAGACTCTAAGGGATTTTATCATCTCCCGAACTAAAGGTCTTATATGCCCCAATTCAAGCCCCTAAAATCTCCAAGTGTGGGCCTACAACTCCCATCCATTTTAGTAGGATGCACAACACAAAAAGTGATGCCTTAACATCACTAGGACAACCCCTCCCCCGGACTTAACCCCAAGTGAAACCCGTTCAACACTAGGGTGACAACCAACTCAACTAGGACTCTAAAGGGCAAGGTTTACTTCATTCAAGAAGGGTCCTAGGTTCCTAGGGGAAGAAAAGAATAGAAAACAAAAGTGGAAAATATTTGGGTAGGAAAACAGGGGACCGGTCGATCGGTCCTAATAACGCGGTCGATCGCGTCTTAAGTTTTAGCCTATACTGAAAAGCAGAAAACTCATTTCGGATGGGCCGGTCGACCGGTGAGGGACCCGCACTCGACCGCGCCTCAATTCTCATGCCTTTGAAAGAAAGCAGTGTGCCATCCTCCGAAGGCCCGATCGACCGGTCTGAGAGACGCGGTCGACCGGTCTCTGCAGACCTAGACCAATCTTCCTATGTTTTTCTTCTAAACCCAAAAATCAATTCTCCAATAAAACCAACCAACATCATTTATTTATATTAAAGGAGCATAAAGACACCCAATAACCATTTATACCTTACTACACAATTCAATGCCTTCCAAAGGGGTTAATACCCATAAATCCAACCAAAACCATAACTATATACCCTAAATCATTACATATATAACCATACTAATTATTCATCTTAAACTATATAAATATCAAGTAGAAAAATTGCCTTGGGGCTTAGATTTCAGTCTTGGTTGAAGAAGAAAGCAAAAGCAAATCCTCAATCTTCAATTTCTCTCCTTTTTTTCTCCACAATTTCTTCCACTCTCTCTCTCAAACTAGGGATAGAACACTTAGGGCAAAGAAGAGGAAATGAAAGATTTGGGGAAAGACTAAATCGTGGCTTAGGTTAAAAGGGGTCTCTCATTTAAAATGTTAATACCGCAATAAGTGATTTCCAATACGCAATAAGCCAAAACCAGTCAGAAGTGCCCAAAATCTCAAAATACACTATGGCACACAATTCGACTGTCTCATACCTTCCGGAACTAACTACACCCTCGAAATTATCATTTGGAAATTTTATAAATCATTTGAAGTTTCGGTTTCATTTTAACTCATGTTGCCATTTTAATTTCATGACAAGATAGAACACCACATGGTCACAACTACTTACACACATGGTAATTATGCAACTTATTAGTGAATATTAACTTATTACATCAAATTAATACTCACCTATATCCAGATTTCATATATACAACTACTCAGCATAGAAAAATAAACATAAAATGGGCTCCCAAAAGCGAGGGTTGTTACAGGTATAAAGGAAGTAGAAGATGAGCGTGATGATACAGATGACGAAGCACAGATGGTGTATGGGATTTTATCTTCTGGGACTAGGTTAACTTATGAACTCCCACCCCAAAAAAATCTTATACGATGAGCCTTTGTGGGTGATGACATGGAGGAAGTTTTTGAGAAGAACAAACATGAGATGTTGAATGAGGAAAATCCAAAACCAGAGAAGCCCATTTTACTCCCCGGGTGGGGCTAATGGACCAATATACAGAAGAAGAGAGGGCTACCTAGTTGGATGCTGAAAAAGAGGGGGCCATCCATACACGTCCAATGAAGTTTTTGAACGGAGCATTCAGATGCCTATTGGTCCCGAATTTAACCCTATAACAACAATTGGATCTCTTAATAGACCCGAAGTTGTGAAGAAAACAGGTGTTATCATAAAATCGATTAAATTTAAGTAGGTGAATGCCCATGAAAGAAAAGAGGAGCATAAGCAGAGTGGACATATACATAAAATGACTGGCGACAAAGCTTCGAAAAAGATGAAAATGAAGGGGATAAAAACATTGTTGAAAATGTGTTTTGGAATTGGGATTTACTTTTTATTTATAGTTATATGTCCTTGGCAATTTTATGGAATAGCGAAGGGGAAATAACATTACTCCTATTGTGAAAGAAGAATGAGCTTTCGAAAAATTAAAGATTGCATGTTACAACCAGTCAATAGTAACTGCCTTGATAGTTGTACATTGCATTTGACTATGTGAAAGAGTGTTATATTTATGTTTTAACTTAATGATAATTAATCACCTCACGTGAAAAGGACGTGATACATATATTTAAAAAAATGCATATTTAATTCGATTTTATGGAACTAACAAAAAAAAATATATCACAATGGGAAATCGCCTTACATCCATAGTGTGTGTCTTCCCACTAATTGTAACACCATAAGTAAAAACAGTTCATGTGTTATCAAAAGTCCTAGGTTAGTTCAAATAAATACTACATTAATTCAATTTATCAAACATGGCACCAAGTATACTACAATAACTACATACTTCAGTTAAAGAAACTTCACAGTAATCCAACAACTAATTAATTTAAACAGTTCAGCAATTACTCTTTTTGTGAACTGTTCCTATCCAAAAAAGCTCAGTTCGTTTTATAGATTTCAATTAGGCCCCAATATACTTCCATATCAAAGTATTTGTGAATTTTAATGAAGATACATGAGATGCGAAGTTATGTGAAGCATAACACTACACGAGTTTCGCTCAACACCCTCTATGTGCAGTGCTTTGTGCACAAGTATAGTTTTTTCATATAAAAATTAATTTCAATTGCTAGAACTATGGAAAAGTAAACAAGAATAGAACTAAAAAGAATAATATAAGCTTAAAATATCCATGGAAGACTAAAATTAGATGACTTAAGTAATATTGAATGCACATATAGCTAAATGATCTAGCGCAAAATGACAATAAAATCAAGAGCATTCAGGATGCAACACTGTATTTTCAGATGTAAATGAATTACAAACATGACAATATGATACTAGTAACGACACGGACCATGATAAAGGGAGATATCTGAATTCAGTACTAAGAATAATCAAAGTCTCTTTCCTATTTGTATAAATACATAAAAGCTTCTGGTGATAAAAATGCCTAAGTTGTTGAGGTAACTTATAAGCTAGCTTGTAAAATTAATGATTATTAACTCTGTTTATTTTAGGGGGTTTAATGGTACAACGGTGATGAATTAGATCAAGAAGTTGTGTCTCTGTTTTCAGACTCACCTCAAGTTCATTACATTTTAAAATTTTGGTGGGCGAGAAAGGAGGATCTTAAGTTGGCGAAGTTTTTGTTGAAAAATGCAAAGGAGGAAATGACATGCACTGCATATGTAGCTCTCCGAAAGCAAAAATGAGGCAGTGTCCCAAGAGGAACTAGGATTCAAAGTCCTACATCACGCGTGTGTATAGACCACGCTATTTTAAGTGTCCTAAGAGGAACTAGGATTCAAAGTCCTCAACTAAAGTCGATGCCGCGACCCCCTTGTGGACCGCAACTCTACTGGTAGGAGTAATAGCCATAAGATTTCTAAAAGGAGATGACCGTAGAGCTTCTTGGTTGGTTAAATTTTCCAAAAACTAAATAACATCCACAAGCTTTGATCTTGATAACTATCTCCTAAACCGAATAACTACCGCAACTCTGAATGACGAACCCAGTCCCTTGTTATTCTGTCCCAATTCTCCTTGGCAAACCATCCAACATCCAATTGTCAACTAAACCCTACACTTCAACACCTCATAAATACATCTATCATCTACCAAATCAAACCCTAGGTTACTTACTTATGATCTTTATATAACCAACTAAAATTTTTAATAACCAAATGAATTGGAATGTTTACATTTTACGATGTGGGTAAATTTTTTTTAAAAATGGCATTGCTGATTAGCTGGAATGAACGTAAGAAACACATTGACAATTGCAGGCTATCAATAGGCATTTTATCACTAGATGCTTTTATATGAGATATTGAAATCTAGTTCTAACATTTTGACAAGCATACAACATATAATTCAAATTGTCAAACTATTTTAAAATCTATACTACGGGACACATCATAAGAATTATTGAATATACTAAATCTATATCACAGATGCATACACCAGAAGCTTTTATATAAGATATTGAAATCTAGTTCAAAATTTTTTACAAACATAAAGCATACAAACATATATTTCAAATTGCCAAACTATTTAAAAATATATGTTATTGGACACAACATAAATTTTTTTGAATAAATACCTTTATTTCAAGTTATACGCCCTTAGCAGCAGGAGCAAAGAGATTGGTATCAACCGAAATACAGAGATGTATAGGTGGTATGGAGCACACATGGTTGTGATGGAGATATAATTAGTGTGGTTGATTTTTTAGGTGATTAAGACTTGTTAACTTCAATATACACTACAAAGCATTAAATTTCATTTACACCTCTAATACTATCGTATTAGATGTAAAATATAGATGTGACTGAAAAATAACAAAATCAAGATCCCCAGACCCAAACTCCACAATATCAACAAAATTCGATTGTAAATGTACCAAAAAGTAATAAAGTTAAAAAATTATGATCCCTGATTCTTCATTTAGTTTTGTTTTTAGATGCACTCCCCTCCTCCGTGTCAACAAACCAAAATTAGACGAATTAGGGAAAGTTTTTTGCAATTCACCTAATTTGATAACAACTGAGTATTCTAAACAGTTAGTCTTGAACTCAAACAGGTTTCTACATGGATTCACTTGTCCAAAACATAATTTCACCATTCATGTCTCAGGTTTTATAGAATTCCAAATTGATGCAACTTCTCTGTTTAAATAAATAGGAGCTGGAGTATTAGAAATTACAAACAAAGATGCTTCAAACAATGCCACCCATTTCTTAGACAACTAATATTTACTCACGGCACAACCCAAATCACTCCAATTATTCAAAATCTAAAATCAAAACAAATTTAGTATTTGAATAGCCAATATCCAATTGCCTTGTGAAGGCAGAAGATAAGTAAAATAAATTTTGTTGAACATTAATAGCTGGAGTTTCTTAAAACACATTGCCTCTATAATATGTATACTTCCACATTGATTTTGAAAAGTTTGGAGGGTGTCACGGCTCCCTCTGCCCCTTGCTAGTACTAACCTCTAATTTTTACATATGTGCCAGGAATTCTCCTAAAAACATAGTATTATGCAAAGAAATTACAAAAAAAAAACTTAAATCACTACTCCAGTTTGCTCCAGTTTTTAGATGTATCTTAATCAAATTTGGTAACCATTGAGATAAAGAGCTAAATAACAGCAAGAAAATGACATAAAATATATAGCTCAAAAGATTTAATTACAGTGATTTGAGTTGTCCGGTGGTCGGCTTAAGGTTGTTGGACGAGCCGATGTTGGTATTGACAATGTAGATCTGGCAGCGACGACTGCGCATGGTTGTCTTGCGACTAATAATGTCACTGCCGCTAAACATGGGATTGCTCTTCTTACCGCTATGTCGCAGAACATTGCTTAGGCCGATGGCTCTGTTAAAGCTGGTTAATCAATTTCTAATTTCTGTTTAGCTCATGGTATTTACGACTTAGATCTCATTTTTTATATTGCTAGCTATTAAACTTTCACTAATACTATTATTATGCTATGAGTATATACAAACAAGCATGTGCCCTGTAGCTGGTAAAGGGCAAAATTGAAAGATTGCATTTTTTGGAGTTCTCCACTTTTCTGGCATGTTGTCCCAAGCCTTCAAATGGTATGAAAATATTAAAACAACGTTGCTGATAGATTCACTTAGATAGTTAAAGCCCACACGTGTTTGGATAAACAAATTCATTAGCCATCAAACATAAACATAACATGCTATAAAATCAAAACTTTAAGGTCAAATTCAAAATGGAATGGTAATAGAAAAAGGTACCCACAAATAGTCTCATACTACTCTTCCTCAAAGTTAAATAGGCATACATTCTACAGATAGTAAATTGTATCTGTATAAAACAATGTCTCGTTAATGAAATATTAACACTCAGGCAAACAATTTTACACTGAATTGGTAAAAAATTGACCACAACTCGGATAAAGCATTACAATCGATAATGACAATTTGCGATATCCAACCAACTGTATTTTGATTAGTCATTGCTCTTGAACAAAATCCACACTAACATTATAAATGAAAATTCCCTTAATAAAGTGAATTTTTTAAAACAAAAACCCTTAATTGTGGATGCATTTGCACGGAGTGATTTTATTTTCTTTGGAACATAGAATTTTGAAAACTCACGGGAATTTATATCACAAAAATTAGTTACTTCTAGGAACGTATAAGACCAAATATTCGGATTAAACATTGAGCTAATAAATTGACCATGGGATGTCATAAACATAAAAAATACCCTCACAATTATGGTTCAGAAATAAGGAAACACTTATAATTATTTAGGAAGTACAAATCCAAACAACTTAATATGATTCCCTTTGCACTATTGTGAAGTTTATAACTCTACTATCTATAAGAAGAAAAAAAAAGGTAATATCTATATCTGTAAATGGGAAAAAGATACTTGAGATATCAAAAGCAGAGACAATCCTTCATGTATAAGAGTTCCCCAATCTTCACATTGGTAGCAGATTAAAGTTTTCCCAAATGCCTTAGTGAACACTAAAATCCCAATTCAGATTTTTTCCCCTTATCCATCTTTAAGTAGATATCATACCACTTATTTTTCGGCTCGTCCCTTATTATTCCCTTATTCTAGCTTCCACTACTGCTACACTTAATTGGCGAAACACTTGTGTAAGATGCTTGTACTTCACTTATTTTCTAAAAAAGCTCATCAATTGTTTGCATTTCTTGCACTAATCTACTAGACATCTCGTTAAATTGTGCCAAAACCGCGTAGTATTCAGTTTCAAACATGGATATTTCCACCCTTTTTGATAAGATTTGAGCTTCGACACGTCTAAGATTATCCTTTTCTTCCGTATAACGTGCAGCACAAAGAGCTTCGATTGTGTAGCTAACACTTTTGAAAAAAATTATCACCACAAACAGCAAATACATGAGTGTCTTTTTCGAGTTCAGTTATTTCCAATGGCTAAAAGGCGTCTAGTTTTTTTAAGAACGTAACGTTAGGATCAGGATCCTTCACCGATTGGTCAAAGTGGTAAACAGATAAATCGAGAAAATACATCCCGACAGACGTAACCTTTCCTGTTTTTGCACTATCCTCCTGCAGGGCAAGGCTTAATCCATCATTTTCCTCTTGGTCGAAGTACAACAACTTGAATTTGCTTTTGTCCACTGATTGGAATCGACACACCAATCCGGATTTTGCTTCCTTCTTTGTTATCGTAACGGAATAAAAGTGAGTACATTGCTTTTTGACCTTACTATAAACAGGTCCCCCCAGCGAGAGTGGACAGACGTGTACCATGCCATTTAATGCATCCTCTAAGACGACGGATGATACAGTGGTTTTTATTCGCGCGCCAAGTTTACTACAAAGTGCTACAAGCATGGTCTTCTTGGTTCCCAAACTTGAAAGATCGAACTCTAAATCTTGGGTTTCAGATTCAACGGTCTCAAAGCCATTAGTGTCGTATCGACGCCGTTTATTTGGATCAGACAAAATGTGGTACGAAAATGTGACTTCCCTAAACATATCAGCTGCTTTAGGGTCATTTGCATTCTTGTCGGGATGGTACTTCAAAGCCATTTTACGATACAAACTCTTGATTTCCTGATTCGTGGAGTTACGCGAGACCCCAAGAACCTTGTGTGGGTCTCTTTGACGCGGATATGTCCCATTGTTCTTCTCCGATTTTAAATGGTTAGATGCCATTTTTGGTCAATGTATCTTACACAAATGAGAGAAAATTTTTAATAACTATAGGGTAACCTGGTCATTAGTGTGTAAATCAATAAAAATAAATTTGCATCTTATTACTTTGGCAACAATAAAGTCACATTTGAATGTCATCTACATAAGAAATAAACTTGAATATAAAATGATATTGAAAGCTATAAATATATAAGACAGTGAAGGCAACTTTTAAAAAGAAAAATATCATAAATAACAAAATATGTGGCATTAATTCGAGGAATATTCCATGATATTTTACAATATACTTGTAGTACAAAATTTCTAGAATGAGAAGCAAACACATTTTCGATTCATGATGAGGTGACATGTATGCTAGGCTTGCTAGGAATATAAAAAACTATTTTCCAATTGTATTTTATATTGTAAAATATTGTAAAAAAAATAAAAAAATAGTATTTTATATCAACAAACTTTATTAAAAACTATTTTCCAATTGTATATATATATATATATATATATATATATATATATATATATATATATATATATATATATATATATATATATATATATATAGCAGTATTTAAAAAAATGTCTATTACAAAAAATTGTACAATTTTTTTCTTGTTGCATAAAAAACATAGTTTTAACAATTTTGTATTACTTTTTTTGTTTTTTTTAAAAACCGTTTATAAATTTTTAATTATTTAAAAAAAATAACAGTTTTAAAAAAAATAGTACATTTTTAAAAATACAATTATATATATATATATATATATATATATATATATATATATATATATATATATATATATATATATATATATAAGAAAGGATAAACCGATCTAGATATCATTGGTATTGGAAAAAGTGGGGATTCATGATAGTAATTCCCAAAACATCATATCACCTAGCAATTATAGAGCGTGTAACATAGTCTTCAAAAATTAAATAAAAAAACGAACCTGGAGAAGACTTTGATATATTCGTGAGTGGGTGACTAATTTTTGACGTAATAGTCACCCGTGTGGATTGTAGAAGCACCGAGATGGGCGGGAGTGCACGAAGATGAATAACTTAATATCACACATGCTCATCAGATTTGATCAAAGGGAAAAAAACAGAAGTAAAAAATGTATCAGATGGCAACAAATTTATTTACATATGTATATAGGTGAAAAAACCAAAAGTAAAACAATATCATATGCAAACCAATTTATTTACATAAATATAAACATTTCAAATTTGAAACGTAGGGTATTAAGAGCTCCATACACACCTTACACAAATTGTACAATTCCATTGTGAGGTGGGAATGATTGGATGGAAGTGAAAGAAGAGCAGAAGAAGGTTTCATGACATTTATTCTACATTTTCTACTCCCTCCGATCATTGGTTGGGATGAGAGGAAATAATGGTATGAGATGGAGATAAAGGAAAGTATGGGAGGCGATAGGGCGATGGCCTTTTGAGTTGTTGGGAAGAAGAGGTGACACTTAAAAACATGAAAGGCTCAGTGTTTCAAATTCATGTTGCAGCTTTCAAATTCCAATTTAGATTAATATAATGTATAAGAGAAAGGAAAGAATGAAACGTAGACTATCTTAGAATCAATGGGTAGCTCATAACTCATTAACTACTCTTAACTATCGTGTTAGAGTTATTATATAGATTATCATGCAACTCGCGCGATGCGCAGGCGTCTGGTAGAATAATTTTTAGATAACTTCTTATATACATTTCTTAAACTATAAATTAAAAATTAATACAAAATGAAAGGGTAACCAGTGTTTATATATAAGATGGAATAAACTACAAATTGATCATTCAGGTTGAATTATTAAGACTTGATGTGATAAACATGCAAGGTGATATCACTTTACATTACACTTTCCCTTCTATCTACCTGAACATCTTAATGTTATGAACAAAATGATTTTTCTTAATTCATATATGGTAATAACATTATATTATCTAAAAACAACAATACCAAGATCTCTATATATTATTATTAAAATACTCTCAATTACCACATGTAATTCCATTTCAATATTTAATTGTAAGTGAGGTCGAATCATAATATTTTATTTAACATCAAACATTTAAGAATATTGAAAAAAATTAAGGGAAAAAAGTTAGGTCGAATTACAATTTTTTATACAATTGCACACATTCAAGATAAATGAACGAAATGAAGGAAAAAATTTTAAATACTCAAATTTTTCAACAAAACAAACATTAAAAAGTCATTTAAGAGAAAACTACATTATTTGGGCCGTAATTTTCTTTATTATGGCATCAAAATGTTATCAACACGCAAAAATAGAAATAAACACAAACATATAAACATATGAGACTAGGATATTGTCGATAATGAATAATCATTGCATGAGAGGATTAATTGACTCTTCACATATGAAAAAATAGATAGATAGTTTGAAAAATTTATCGTGCCTATTTGTAAAGCCTTATGTGAGAAAGCCTTATGTTTCCTTATCTTTTTTTTTTAATATCCTTAAATCACAACAATATAAAATATGAACAGTGAAATGGTAAGTATGTAAATTATTATCAATGACCCCCCATATAAACACATGGAAAACAAAGAAAATGATAAAAATTAAAGACACAGATGCAATGAAAAACCCAAACCCAAGTTCCATGT
Source organism: Sambucus nigra (assembly GCA_949130495.1). Classification (NCBI taxonomy): domain Eukaryota; kingdom Viridiplantae; phylum Streptophyta; class Magnoliopsida; order Dipsacales; family Adoxaceae; genus Sambucus; species Sambucus nigra. The sequence goes on from OX422216.1 coordinate 647,885,684, forward strand.
CTATAAGCTTTTGGTGCTTCCTTCTCGCATTTAGCAGTCCGCCTTCAATGCTTCAAAACCAACCTGTTAAAAAATTAGTTAGTGTTTTTTAAATGAAGGTAATGTTTTTATAGTATACATACTTATATATTGGCAAAAGTACGGTGTTTATAGAAGATTCCGTAGGTTTATATGGCATGCTTAGAGAATAAGTCACAACGGACTCCGAGAATGGCCTGGACTCCTTTTCAGACTCAGAATGACCATTAGATCCTAGATCCATCTCAAAATCAGAACCCATTTCTCCGTCCAATTCTGCAGCAACGACTTTAACTGAGGTTGAGACTGTTGCGGGGTGAAAATTTCAGGCCACAAAGAAAATAAAAGGCAGTGAGTCAATGGCCTTGTTTCCAGATGACCTTCTTTTTCTTGGGATTAAGTTGAATGGTTAGGGTTTGTTGTGGTGGTTGTTATTGCGTTGGAGAAGGGTTTTGTAGGGTTAAGGTTGTGGTGGTGGTGTATGGTTTTTAAAGGATCCTTTAACTTCCTCCACTGCCTTTTCATATTTCTAACATACCCCCTCCTCTCCCTTCCTTTAAAATATAAGAAGATGGATGGTTTTGTTAAATAATAACATTAATTAAAATTGTCCATGTGGTGCTCTATAGAAGAAACAAATATCGTCTCCGGGTTCTGCTCTCAATTTTAGTTATATACTATAATTCATCAAATCATTTTCCCCTATAGAAAGTTTTGCTATTTGGTTACTTCTGCACATAGGATTTTGTGAGAGGTTTTGTAGCCCTTAAACTGCTAGAGTTCACTTTTTATGTTAATTTTTAATACGCCGTTTGGTTAATCAACATAGTTTATCTGTAGTGTTTAAAATGAGCTAACCAAGTTCGATCAATGGATGAGCTAAGAAACTAACACTTTGCCTTTGATAAGTTACTGAGAGTGCACTCAATGGCGGAGCCAAAAATATTTTTTGGGTACAAACCATCAATATTTTTCGAGGATTCGGGAGAAGGATCCCCCGAGCAGAATTTTTTAGGATTATTTTTAGAATTTTTATAAATATTCAATTAATAATTTGCATTTGTATATAATTATAATTAAAATAAAACAACTTATTTGATAATAGCATCAATGCACATAGAACGTTAATAACAAAACCCTAAAATAAATCTTTCGAAATAGGAGGTCTTAAAGTAGATAGGAAGGAATTAGTCCAAATTAGCAATTCACCAAAGTTGCAAAATCCTAAACAACAACGAAATTAAATTAACTCAAACCATAAAATATGTTAAACCCTTAAAGTAAATAGCAACAAATTAATTCAAACCATAACCTAAAATAAATAAAAACAAATTGATTTAAAGCCTAATCAACAACAAATTAATCCAAGTAATCAAAGTGGCCAAGTGGGTGTGAGTGTGAGTGTGTAATATTTTTTTAAGGATATATTATAGTTTTTTTTGCAACAATTTTAAAACTTATACCCATATATTTTTTTTAAATTAATTCCTGGGGTGGGCACTTGATCCCCCCAGCTACAAAAGAGCTCCGCCCCTGGGTGCACTTCGGTGTGGGTAATGTCTATTTGATGGTGTGGCTAACATATTTTAATGAATATTAAGTTTGATGCGTTTTTAAAATGAGATTTTAGAAAACTATTTATATGTTTTTGATTGTGTGTTATACATTTCATCATATATATTGCTAAGACTTTTAGGCTTTAACCTAATGTAAGCTATTGAACATAAATATTGGTATTGGGTTTGACGATGAATTAGGATTTTCATTTTCTATTCATTTTAAATTATTAATGGAGAATATGTAAGCTTGAAGAGTGGGGCGGGCACCTTTTAGGTTATATCTCACAATTTATAAATTTTGTGTGTGTTTTGTGTATTTTGAAGTACAAAACAAGGAATCTCGGATGATTTGGTAGTAATATAGCTTGATTACATCAATTGATTATAATAAACTTACATTCATAGTGGAATTACATGTGGTTATGGAGATGACATTTTTAATGTAATAAGAGGGGCAATCTCGAGGTGGAAGGTTGGCCTAGGCTAAAATGTTTTAATTTTTTTCATTTCAAACAATTATTACATTATTATGGATGAATTGCATACTATTAGTAACTTGTTACTAGGTTCGTTTAACTTTCTTCAGGATCCATATCCCTCGCTTCTAACACATCTGCTTCACTTTCAAAGTTGTTAAGGAGTGCAGAATAAAAGGCTACCAATATCCATTTAGTTTTTGTTTTTTCCATTTTTAATATTTTATTAGGTGCCTCATTTTCCTTACAGATTAAATAATTACACTCCATCTTAGTTCTGGTGAAAAGAACAAAACTACTTTGGATCATTGTGTAATGCTTTTTGACTATATTGGGTCTCTTGCATGTTTATAATCCTATCAAATGAGTGGGTATAACACGATTTACCATTTTCTTCACATGGATAGTCTCTTCTTATAGTAATTATTAGGATGATGTTTATAATGTTTATAAATATACTCAATTGTAATATTCCTTTAAATTATAGATACATGGAAACAAAGAGATTATTATAAATAAAATTACAATTTTCATAATTCTCTTATTTGTTAATAGTTTATCAAATAATTTATCAATGAGGCTAAAATCAACCACTATTTGCCACGTCAACTTCACAATTGCTCACTACCCTTTCTCCTCAAAAACCACATATGATAGTGATGTTTATTTTTTTAACTCTCCATTTCCCAATACGTCTCCTCCACTCCTCTAAGGCCACACATATTTAGCCTAGAGGTTCAATATATCTCATTCATCCCAAAAATCCTACCTCACTGTCTCTTATCCCCTCTCACCCCCCCCCCCCCCCCAAAACCCTCCTGCCCTGTGACCTTCGACCCCCAACCTCCAACCTCCGTCTGCTTTCAGTTGAAACATTATTAGCGAACTAGGTTATGAGAAAAAACGAAAGGAAGATGTCCATGTTCCATATCGAGACAATAACTCACGCGACTTCTGCAGTTTTGAGTTGCTTTAAAGCTATTGATTTAACTATGAAATTTAATAATTTTAGTTTGGTCAAGGTGAAGAGATATTATAATGATTTTAATAAATTATTTTCTTACTTTTGATGTAGAAAGTGGAGGGATGTATAGAATATGAAGTATGATCAAATAAAAATTTATGGCTTTAAAAGCTTATATATGCTCTATATTGTTCCATCATAAAATATCGGAATATGTATGTCATATAGTGCCCAATGAAAGATACTATAAATTGGTGATGTCTTCTTAGCTGACATTTGCACCAATACTTTTGCCTTCATCCTCCAGTTGTTAGTTATTTTTTCGGACCGAGGCAAAATAAAGATATGGGTAACAGACTTTGGAATGCCTTGGTATGAGATTACCTTCAAAGGAAGATTACTTATGAAAAATGATTGAGTCCCAAATACTTAATAAGCCTTGAAATATTTACTTTCTTATTCAAAAGAAACTCCGAAAGCAATGCATAAATAGAATATTTCAAGTATCTTAAATTGTAGAATGCAAATGAAGGTGCCATATTTTCCAAACTAAAATTGTGAATGAAAAACTTCTATTTAATTCAAAAAGGTTGCAAAGGTTTTAGAGATTTGGGTTTACAGTGGGACTACAATTTGGGATATATATATATATTCTCATTTTTAGCAGATTACACTTTTTTTTAGAGGGCACTATTGTCATGTTTTGAGTGTAGTATACACACTGAATTATATACCAATCATTTTATGATGGAATTTTGAAACGTTTGACTTTTCAATTGAACTTTTCATACTAAATTTTACTCTCGATGTGTTATTATTACATTTTACATATCGTTTTTTATTTTTTATAGAGTTTGTGTGATTTTTACTTACCAATATTATATAGAGTTTATATATTAAGGCATAAGTTACCGAACATTTCGGTTGTATTCAAAGGTCCCCACTAGAGTATAGCATTTTTTTCGTAATAATGTGAGGACGGAACCCATTCGTAATGGATTTTGCAAATGAGTTGAATAAGTTATTTATCAAGTAAGCAAATTGTACTTCATTTGGAAAGTAGTATACATAATGTATAAGGTAGATTAAATTTGTAGCAGAGTTGTATATAAACATATGATATAGTAGATTGTATGTAAACATATATTGTATTTGGATTTCATCAAACATTTGATGAATGATTCTATAAAAATGATATACGTGGCTTCAATCAAAAGGAGATTACATAAGCCTTTAACATTTATGAATAATTATTGTCGTTTATTAGCATCAGTATGCAATCGCCCACGCATCGTGCGGGTCTACATGTTGGTACCACACTAAAATTTAAGTGGACAATTGTTATTTACCACCACATCATGTATAATATTTTTTTAAACAACTAAAGGGCCAATCATTTATGTTCCAAAACTCTCCCGCATCTCCAGGCTCCTCACGTTCTCTTTTGTGTCATATATCTCCCCACACAAATCCAATAAAACCTTTAAAAACTTAAGTTTCTCATTCATATTTTTCATTACATTGATAGTAGATCATCTTCTAACAATTTTGATATATTGTTTAGCATATCAACCCATATGAACTATGAAAAATCATCAACAAAATGGTGCTCGTTTTGGGACTTCAACATCTCATCAATGTAGTCCCAAATGTCAACAAGAGGTATACAACTTTAGTTTTGAACTCATTATGTATTTTTGTTGATTTAAATGTAGCTTTAAAAAAATGACAGTAAAATAATTACAGACCATTCGGTATCGGGATATCGACAACGAAGAGTTTTTTGGATATCTTGATACCGAATTAGCTATATTATTTTTTTATGAAATGTTCATTCATCACCTCATCCCCGAATATGGCCCGTCTTCGTAGTCATCAAGATATCGCGTCAATTTTTTTTTTTTAACAAATCTTCATTCATTACATGTTCCCTGAACTTGGTCATTAAAGGTTGGTATCTCGATACCGAGTCTATTTAATTTTTTTGCATTAGCTTTTATTCGCCACCTTATGGACAAATAAGGTCCGTCACATTCAATAGACTAATAGAGAACAAACATTTTTTTATTGAATAAATATTAACTCGCCGCATGATCCCTGAACATGTGCATTAATGTTTGATGTCTCAATACCGAGTGAGCTTGTATTCATTCATTACCTCTATCTTAATTGCAATTGTCAACCCTCCTTTTTGACTTTTTATACCAATATAGACTTATAAAGAGTTGGTTTTGGATATTCATCAATAATCCCAAATTTGTAATTGAACCACGCGTTAATATTTCTGAAGATCCATGGATTTAGTTCAATCGAGTTCTTTTTTACAAGACAATTTTTGAAGGAGATGAAGACAAAAAAGGACGAGGATGCTCTCAATATTGATAGCAAACATTTTTTTACTAGATCAGGTTTTTTCAATTACACTTAATCGAAGTTGATGTATTATACACTTAATTGTTTTATTTACACTTAATAAATGTGGTTATATTTTATTTCAGGTATTTGCTACCTGACACGAGTTGGTTGATTGGGCTCAAAATCAGGTTAGACTGGTATAAATCATTATTGTAACAACCAATTTCAGAGACTTCATCATCTTCACGGAAGGCCGTCTTCACTTGGGTGTGTGAGAGGAGGAATTTATAGGGATCCAAAAGGCAGATGACTATGTGAAGAAACTGAGTAGAAATTCTTCTACCAATTAGTGCAATTGTTTGTTTTTGTTTAAGGGCATTCCATTGGAAGATGGTCGATGGATGCTTCAAGTTTGTAATGTAGCCCATAACTACTCTCTTACCTAGACTCTTGTTGGCCACCTGTATGCCGGGAGATTAACCGCTGAAGAGAGAAAAATTATAGACGAGATGTCTCTAAGCGGTGTGAAGCCAACTGTAATTTTAACCAATCTAAAACATCAGCATGAATCTAACGTGTTAACTATAAAGACAATTTAAAATGCAAAATCCAAGTTGAAGACAAGTGAGAGGGAGGGTAGAAGTGAAATGCAACATTTGATGAAGTTGCTGAGTCACAAGTATTATGTCTACCGGTATAAGCATAACGAGAATACTGTGGAAGTGGAAGACGTATTTGGGGCCCATCACAATTCCATTCAATTAGTGAAGTGTTTTTGGCTTAATGTGATTATGGATTGTATATATAAGACCAAACGTTACGAGATGCTCATTTTTTAGATGGTTGGGATGACATCTTATGGTTGAACTTTCGCTAGTGAAATTACCTTATTAGTTTTAGAGAATGTGGATAATTATCGATGGGCTCTAGGACGCCTAAAGACGTTGTTTGATCCAACTTCCATCCTCGATATGTTTGTTACCGATAGAGAACTCACATGCATAAATGGGGTAATGAATGTTTTCCCGTATCAAAATGACATGCTGTGCACATTTCATGTTGCCAGGTATGTGGAATCTCATGTAAGGAGAGAGATTGTGGATGATGAAGTATACAAGAAGATCATTAGAGATTGGATCCATCTGATTGAATCCCCTATTGATTAAGATTTTAATGAATCATGGTTGTTGATGAATGTGGATGGGGTTACTTACCCCAATACTACCATGTACACATCTCAAACATGGATTCATCTGAAGCAATGTTTCATAGCATCCTGGATTAATTTTATTAAACATCACGATAATCGAACTACTAATGGTTAGGAAGGTGACATAGGAAGTTGAATAATCACTTAGAACACTCAATCCTACCCTTTGACTCGATGTGGTCAGGAATGGATAATATCTCATGTTCATAAGTAGCAGAGATTAAGAAAGAGTTCTAGACCTCATTTCATAAAACTAAGAATTCTTACAATATCTCGATCTTCACCGAACTAATGGGTGTCACATTTTATCATTGATTTGGTATTAGAGGAGATGAGAAAATGTGACATAGTTTTTGTTGATGTGAATGCATGTGACCATGTGTTGCGTACTATATGTGGCCTATCGTGCGCTCATGAGTTAGATTTTTTTATATATGGGAGGGTCGCCCAATACTTTGGGGCGAATTGGATGATCATTAGAATAAGTTAACAACGATTCCCAACTTGGTAAAGTACCAAGAAGTTGACTATGAAATAGAGATGATTTTGTTTAAAGCGAGGTGGGAAAGATCAACCCATGATGAGTAGAGGTCAATATTGCACAAGCTTAAGGAGATAACTACTCCCGCTACCATGAAACTACACAAATCTTCTTTAATAACGATAGATAAGGGGCGACTAAGGGGACACAAACCATCCTCTAAAGAAGAAAAACATGAAATTGCAACCAAAAGGTACCTTTAAAGATTCAAGTACACTTGGGTCAAGGTAAAGAACGTAACGGTGTAGAGAAATGCGTCAAAAATAAACCATAAGTCATTTGTGGGACCAATCGTGGTGCCCTAAATACACACCGACCTATGAGCAATATGTGAAGGAGATACCAGATTTCTTCTGCAGTTTTATTGAGGAGATAATCAATGTTGATGCTAATCGAAATTTTGGCTCTAGGTGTGTTGCGGGTTCCTTGAGGCAGGGTAGTGATTTGGATGGTTAGAGGGATATAATATCCAATTTGATGGAAAAAGTCTGAAAATGTAAATTTTGTAATGATATATAAATTTTTTATATTCCCATGTCAAAATATTGAGTCTATCAATTCACATAGACTTCATTCTTTATGAGTGAAGCGCGATCTATATTAGGTTAAATAAACTTTGAAGATTGAAGATCATGCATCACCACTCATCAATGTATTCCATTACCATGCATTCATGTTAAAGTATGAAGAATATATCATTTTGGTAGATTGTGAATTGACTTTGCCTAAACACATACATGTGCACAAAACGTTTTTTCAAAATGTGCGAGGATTATAAAAGTTGGTGGAATAAGTGTTTAAATGTTATAAAAACTATCCTAGAGATCTTTAAACTTATTGGAAAAAGATATTGGGAGTTGGTCTTTTCTTTTTAAAGTATTGGGATCAAGGCGCATCAATTTAAAATAATTTTGGAAAATTTTGGAGGCGTGCGAACGGTCAAAATTAACCATGTGAACGAAAACGTGTGGACGACTACAAAATGCACCCGCTCGAATGACTAAAGTACAAAGACCCTATTGAACAAAATTGTGCAAACGATCAGATATATCCGTGCACATAGTGGTGTCAGATTTTGGAAAAATCTCTATTTAAAGGTCCATTTACCCCACATTTCTCATGCTCTGAAAACCACACATCTAAAATAGACTACTGAGAGTATTTTTGTGGTTGAGAGAATTTTGTCTTTACTTCTATTTCCAATTTCACTTGTTCCCTCCAAAATTGTCAAAATTTAGATCTATACTTGATATATGCCTTTCTGAGATAATTGAGAGTGTTTTGGTTCAAATCTATACACTAGCCATTGTTAATTCAAAGTATTTTTTTAAATTACTTTGATCAAGTACTTTGCGATCTCGTTCGTTTCTTGGAGTTCGAAGCAGATTTCTATGTGTTATGGGGGAAATTTAGAAGTTCATATGTGATTACTCGTGAGGGAATGAGTGAGAGGTACGTTATTTCTTTGAATAAAACTCTTTTAAAGTAGAAATATAAATTGGAGTGCGTCTACGGTTTGGTGGGGGGTTTCCTCATAAACTCCACCGTGTGTGTTTATAATTGGTTCTCATGCTTATGCACACATTTGATCACACACTACACTTAAATCTTAATTCTGACTTGTTATTTCAAAAAAAATTTACTTAGATATGTTAAATATAAGCTTGTTCATCTAGATTCACCTAATTTATTAATTGTGTATGTTGACCTTGTAATAGGTCAATCATATTGGTAAAATTTGGTAATATACTTAGTTGTGTAAGAAAATTTGTTCGAAATCAAAAATTGATCATAATTTGGATTTAAACCTATTCAGCCATCTAGTTTTTTTTTAAAAACAAGTATGATATAAAAGGAGAAGGAGAATAGCCCTCCAAAGGCTCATACAAAATTGGATGGCTTTATAGAATAACCAGCTGAAATATATAGGAAAGTAAAAATCAATACACTTTCGTAAACGACGACATTTACCATTTATCAAGACTAATAAGCCCTTTTAATTTTTCGAAAAATCTTCGTCGTTAGAGCAAAACCAGTTGGATTGGAGGGAATAACGCATCTTAGCAAGGAAAACTGTCGGCATGTTAACTTCTATGAATGTATGAGAAAAGTTGATAGATAATAAATAAGATAGATTTGTGATCTTGTCGAGGGAAAGGGTTAACTCCCATGACCAATCAAATAAGCCATTAAGATAGTCAACCATCACCTTAGAGTCTGATTCCACCACAATATTGTAGCCTAAAAATCCTGACATAATGTTATTCCATGTAGGAGGCTAAGAGTTCCCGTCTATATGCTAGATGAGGCGTTTATCTTGCAAGAGAAAGGAAAAATAACGTTAGCAACGTGATCTCTAAGCTGACCCCCCACCCGCCCCACCCTCTATGTCTGGAGTACCCATAACACTACCATCCATGTTTAGTTTCATCTGGTTTTGAATAGGTTTAATCCAATAGCAAGGGATGCGGGAGAACCTCTTTTTGATTATCATCGGGAACACATGCACACACAGAATAGATGGATTTAGACTGCATTTTGGGTCAGGATTTAGTCTGCAATCTCGATAATATCATGCATGATTCTGGGGGCAAAAAATTTTTTAACTTCGAATCTGCATTCATTCCTCGATTTCCATAAAAACCAACAAATGAGAAGAGGAATAAATAAGGATATCTTGCCTTGGATAGTTGAACTTGAGTTTATCCACCATTTAATGCATATGGCTTTAATTGTTACAGTCGAATTTGGGATCCCGAATCTATTACAGAAAAAATAGTAGATTTTTGGAGTTGTTTCCCCTTGATGAAAGTGTGGTCCAAGTGATCTTATTGGTGGTTGTAACAACAAAATCATTTTGATGGAAGATCAAAGCCCAAACGTCTAATGGCATGGTCAAGAAGTATAATGTGCCTCCACAAGTTCCACATAAAGAGAGAAATTTTAGAAGGCACCAGCGTGTTCCAGATGAACTCATTAGACCAGTTACTTCTCACTTTGGATCTAATTTCCTCCCAGGCGGACGAAGTGGAAAATTTACCCGACGCGTTGGGGATCCAAACAAGAAAAATCTTTTTTACCATTCTTCCATCTATCCAAGTTAATTATAGCACTTATATAAGAGTTTTGAACATATTTAAGAAGATCATTGATAATCCAGATTTCGTGCTCATCCCACATATCACCAATAGAGAGGTCGAGAGAGGCAAGACTGATCTTGTGTAAGGGGCCAAAATCAAACCAATTTTCCCCCAAAAAATCTTCTCTTACCTTCCCCAATAATCCACTTAATGTGAGTCTCTGTGTCTGATTCAAATAATTCTTATCTAAGTATTAGAGCCTATTGTAAACTCCACTAAAGCGGGGTGCTTGTCCATATAGTATTTAAAAAATATGTATTTAGACCACATACTATCACTACATCTGAATTTCCAACATAACTTGATGCTAAGAGCCTCCACTATATCCCTCAAGCTTCTAAATCCTATCCTACCTTCGAATTTAGGAATGCATAAATCGCTCAATTTATCCCACTGATGCTTATGTGTTACCTCACTGGATCCCCAAAAGAAGTTGGCAAAAATATACTCAATCTTATCCAGAACAATGAGAGGAGGTTTAATAGCTGCCATTAGATAAATATGCATAGATTGTAAAACTGATTTTATCAAGGTTAATTTGGCTCCAGCGGAAAGCATATGTAACTTACAACCTTTGAATTTCCCTCTAATTTTTTTAATCAAGTTATTGAAGAGCCCTACCTTTTTACTCCCCATATACGTAGGATATCCCAAATAAATAAAAGGGAGGGGTCCTTCGCTGAAAACCCGACATGTCTTAGATTCTCTTTAACTGACTTACATATAACTTGTTCGATACAATAAATAAGATTTTAGCGTTGTTACTGAACTGACCAGAATCTTATTCATACATACTAGTATCTTTCATGACTTTTGCTACAGAAAATTTGTATCGATCGAGAATATGATGACATCATCTACAAGCGAGATGGGAGATTTTGGGACCACCGACCACTCCTTTAAAACCGTTGAAACTCTTTTGATGGAACATTTCATCTAGCCTCCTGCTAAGAACAAATAATATCTATGACAAAAAGTCTAGAGGAGAAGGGCTCACATCGCCGTATACCTCTATTAGATTTGAAGAACCCACCCACTTCACCATTCACCAGAGCTGAGAACCATACATTAGAAATTTCCTACACATAAGATAAATCCATGATTTACGTAAGCCAAATATATTCATGACTTTGGGCAGGAAAAACCAAAAAATCCTATTGTAACCCTTAGACATGTCCAATTTCTAAGATATATTAGGCCATTTAAGAGCAGGAGTAGCGATATATAATTTTAAAGTGGTTCTAAGAATGTGACCAACTGAAAACATAAAGGATTTTTAAAGAATTGTAGTGGAAAATAAGGTAAGTCAACCCAAATTGGTACCACTGATGATTCTATATCAATTTGAAACTCCGTATTCCATTTATAATCTCTCACAGGGGGCTTACCAACATACCATAACTCTTTTAACCAAAACCTATGAAAATCTTCTTTATTGTTTAACCGAATCAAGATGTGTTTGTGGTCAAATAGAACAATGGAGAACTCTTCTTTTAAACCGAATGTGAAATTTTTTTTACCTATGTTTTCCATTGGGGGCCTTCTATGGGAGAACTTCCCAATTATATCATTTTGAGAGGGATAGAGAGAGTATTGATTTATTCATCTGTATAAAAAAGGGTCGATTCTATGCGACTTTGATGTTGAGAGATTGAATGGCCATATTTTTAAGATTGGATGCAAAAGATGGTTTAGGGTCGGGGGGTTTTGGAGTGATGTGTTGGTAAGGAAGTTGGTTCATGGTTGTAATTTTGCTACCCTCTAAAGGGGAGGAAGCCATAGCCAAGGCAGCCTAACGACTCTATCTAGAGAGGGAAAAATTATATCAAGGTTTGTTGATGATATTTACTTAGAGCGTATAACATACTTCCTCAATTGCTATCAAAGTCAATTGATCATTTTAATAACATTAATGTGGTTGAGTTTATCCTTGTGTTTTTTGTGTGTTTATTTTGCTAGTTTCTTCGATCTTGTTTGCTTGTGAGTAGATTTAGTTTTTGTGAGTATGATGGATTTTTCTTGTCCTAATTTGGCCAGTGTTAATTGTCCCATACCTTTGGTTCCTATGATTGTGAGTCGTAGTGAAATGATAGAACATTGGTTATCCAAAATGGAAAAGAAGAAAAATAAATCTTCTCTTTCTCCTGCAAAATCAAAGTCTATTGTTGTTGACTTTGATGAATGTGATGAAATTGGAAATGGAAAATCACTGAGTCACAATTTTGTTGTGTTAAATTCTTAAACTTCTGAAAATGAAAATGTTAAATATTAAATTGGTTAATTAAGTCAAACCATGTGAATAAGAAAAGAGGCGTTTAAAGAGTTTGAAACGACTAGTCAACTTAAAAGTGAAAATTTAAAATTGATTGAAAAAAAGAAGTGTGAGTTATTGGAATTTACTTGTGAATTTAAAAGAGAAATCCAAGCTTTGAGGTTACAAATTTCTGATTTGAAAAGGTTGATAAGTTCAACGAATGTTGATTTTGAAAAACTCAAAGTTTTGGAACATGAGAAAAATGATTTGACACTTGAACTTAAAAATCCAAGAAAAAAACTTCTTATTTGTGAAGTTTCTAAAAGTGAACTTAAGATAAGTTTTGAGTCTTTAAAAAATGAATTTGACTGATTCAAATGTTTGAAAAACAATATATCTTCTTTTCAAGTTGACTCGTTGAGTGAATGTTCATCACGTGATTTAAAGGATACTGATTCCTTGATTTTGAAGAAAAATGGGAAGAAACAAAAAATGAAAGAAAATGTTTATTTGAAAAGGGGAAAGAAATTGATAAAAAAGTTTCAAAGGATAATTCGAAATCATTCTCTTGCACATTTTGGCATAAGAAAGGACATTTAGAATCATTTTCTTTTAAATTGAAAAGGTTTAAAAGAAAATGTAATCCTAGTTCCATAAGTTCCAAAATGAAAGATGTTTTTGTTCCCGATGTTGTCTTTGACAGGATGGAATTTGTTAGACATCATGATGACAATCCAACACTGTTATCATATGTTCCTCCGCACTTGAATAGTAGAAGAGTTGAGAAGAGATCTCACAATATTGAAAATGGTTGTTCGTTTGTGGTAAATTTAATTATACTTGTCACTTTTCTTCAAACGAAGGAAACTTTCTTACTATGATATATAGTGGGTCTACTAGTTCTTTTTTTAGGTTCATATGATTATACATTTGTACACGATCCATCCATTTTCCCGTGATAGATTTGGTATTTCACATGTGTAGACACCACCTTATAGGACCCCCTACTTAGGTCCGTATAACCTCCCTATTTCATTACAAACCTTATGTCATACTCTGAGTACTGATCTAAAGGCCATTGGGCGCTTTCGGACCCGATTTGACTCCGATCAACTCTATCATCAGAGCGAAAGCTCTTTCAATATTCAAAGGGATCTGACTCCCATTTCCAAAGGTCCGACCCGTGCACAAATTGGCATAACGGTCAGATGAACGAACCATTTTACCACCGAAAATCGATCTGAGGCCACCGGGCGCTCCTGGTCCCCGATTTGACCCCAAACAACTTCATCGTCAGAGAAAAATATATTTGAATCTTTGAATTGAATTGAAACCCATTTCTAATGGCCTGCCCCATGCACAAAACAGCATAACAGTTCGGATGAATGATCCGTTTTCCCCTTAAAACTAATTCGGAGGCCACAGAGTGCTCCCGAGCTCTGTTTGACCAAGGTAAACTCTTCAGCTCAAACAATATTGAATGAATCCTTGAAGGGAACTAAATACCCTTTCCAAAAGTTCACCCCATGCATGAATCATACTTACGGTACGGACGAACCACCCATTTTACTCTGAAAGGTCATCAAGCTTTCCGGGCCCCAGTTCACCAAGGTTAACTTTTTAAACCGAGCAAAGCTCTTTGTAATTTAGAAGTAACTCTCATAACCTTCCAATGGTTCATCATGTGCATGATTTTGACTTACCGTTCGGCCGAATGATCCATTTCCGTCCGACAAGCTCTCCTCCAAAGGACCGACGAGAGCTTCCGAGCCCTGTTTGACCCAAAGTCAACTCTCAGACCCAGGATCAGACTAAAGGACTCTTGAAGGTATATGAATTACCTTTCTAATGGTATCCCCCATGCACGATTTGGATTAACGAATTGTGTCCTATAACCATTTTTCTGAAAAAATCTACACAAGACTACCGATTGGCAGGTCCATTTCCTTGCCTATCGGCAATGTGCCTACGGTAACCTCCCGATTAGCAAGGATAGGGATATGTCAATCGGAACCCCCTTACCCTATAAATAGAGGGCATGGCCTCACTCCTAAGGCAGACCTCAGATCCATCAATACCAGTGATCTCAGCAACATTCTCTTGCAATCAACGAAGTTTCCTTGCATGATATTTCTTTCCATCTTTCATTCCCATCCTTTTCATACCCAATTTATCAAAATCTCATTCTCCCTCATCCAACCTTCATCTCAACACTCAAGGGAGTTCATCAAGGATTAAGATCAAGCTTTAATTCTCCAAAGAAGGTCCAAAATCCTTCTCTCTCTCTTCAATTCCTTTGCTTTTGCATTAGTTACATAAATTCTTAGTCTAGCTTTTGCTTTAGTTCATACACATTAATATCTCAATTTTTTATTAGTTATATTGTACATACTTTATTTTCTATAAAAAAATCTCCAAATAAAGAAAAATAGGGTTACACCTATAAATTCCAATGGGATTACCCATCACAATTTTTCAAAACTAAAACACATTTTTCTACACACACACATATAATAGATTCCCATTTGAATCTATGGGATAAATCCCATCCTTATGACACATGCGAATTACGTGGACTTTAATGACTTTATAGGCTACGTAGGCGTTTCGGATTAAAACCCGAGACTCGAGTTCAATTTTCCCATTTTCCAATTTTTTCAATTTTCTAATTTTTCCATTTTCACATTTGTCTCCTTTTATCTATAAACTATTTTAATATATATTATACTTGTGATTCATATTGGTGTTTTATCCAAACAGTAACATTGTATCAATGAGAGACCAAAAGGGTGGGATTGGTGCCTAACACCTTCTCATTCCGTAACTTAGCCCCCGGACATTTGAACTATTGGTTTCGTAAGCATCAGTTTGTCTTTGATGCCGCTCTCTCGAGGCGGCGACATGTTCTTTTGCCTGTTTTATGCAAAATAGGTTGGTAACTCTTTTTCTTTATATTCACCCCACACTGACGACAACTGAAGCGTTCCTAGAGTAAGGGGCGCGAGACCTTCACCCCTTTTTCCCCCGGGGAAGGAGATGATTCGGGAATGCCACAGTGGCGACTCCGCTGGGGATTTTGACTTAAGAGGGCTAGACTCTATTTGCATGGGTGTCATTATTTTCTTCTTGTGTGCCTATGCACCTACCTGTATGTTCCCTTTTTCTCCTCTATTATTTCTTGCACATATATACCCTATGCTCATATCACTGCTCACTCAAACACTTGTAGATACTTTCCATGTACACTTCACACTACTCGTACATAGGATCACATATATCCACATGTTGCACACACCACTTAGAATATCCATACTTAGCTGTCACTGACACACACCTCCACTTATCACACTTGTATATATCCATGCTCACTCACACTTGCACACACCAGTTAGAATATACACGCTTAGGTGTAACTAACACACATCTCCACTTATCACACTTGTATATATCCATGCTCACTCGCATTTGTCACGTGTAGCTAATCCATGCTTAGGTTCACTTCCCCACACTCACTTATAGATAGTCACACGTCACTCACTCTCACATATCCATGCTTGGTGTAATCTTCATACTTCATGCTTGATTTACTTTTCATGATACTTGTACATTTTTCTTATTAGTATAGTTCTCATCATGCTAAATAAAGATACTATCTCCATAATATACTAATCAAGAATCATTCATTTTGCACACTACATCACCAAAGAGCATGGCTATTGACCATATTTTGTTCTATAACTGGGGGTTCACTTCGTGATGGGCGCTGGTCCGACAGCTCACAGTTAGCCTAAGCGATATGACTCTCACATTCCATTGGCCAAGTACCTTCGACGCATATCGAATGGTTCCCCCCGCATCGTACCGCTTGATCCAAATCATAACGGGAAGTATATTGCAGGGAACTCGTTCACGTACGTCGACTATATCGAATTCGCTCTCACACGTACTGTCCCCATGAGGATTATAGTGACGCAGTTCATGTACACTCAGGTATATCAAATAGCTTGTCCACACGTACCGATTCCCTTCAAAAGCAAGACATATATCATGAAAGTCGTGCCAAAGGGGGGAACCCTTCCAATTAACCCAATAACTGTATACCGTCATATACGTGTCAAACCTAGGGCACTCATATTTAGTTTGCCACTTGTTACCCGAAACTATGTCGAAATGATGGGTCGACATGCCACCCAAATTTTTGCGCAATTTTATCTTTTTTAAAACGGGATCCTGTCCATGAGCCTGGTAACAAGTCCAACCATATTTTTACATAATTTTCAAACCCAATTTTCCTAAGCTCGGGTCCCGTACGATATTTCTTTTTGCATTTAGGTCAAATCAATACAAGTGAGAACATAATAATAATAATAATAATAATAATAATAATAATAATAATAATAATAATAATAATAATAATAATAATAATAATAATAATAATAATAATAATAATGTTGAGACCCTTCTCTCATTTTTTCCTCCTTCTTTACTAAAAGTGTCAAAATATTTTTCCGTTTTTCATCAAAATACCAAAAACATTTTTCCTTCCTTATACCAAAAATATTTTTCCTCCTTTTTACCCCAAAACATTCCATCCTCCCCTTTTCCAAAAATGTCAAAAATATTTCCCTCCCTTTTCAATAAAATTTTCCCTCCTCTCTTTCAAAAATAAATTCAAATTTTTCTCGTTCTCAAGTCAATCGCATACCCGACCCTTGGCTTGGCTCCCTATTGGCTTCAGTATTTCGTCGAACTGCCCCGGGGCTTCGCAAGTTCCCTCTCTACTTCCTTTGAGTCTGGAATTCGTTTTCACCCGCTTTCCATGAAGAATGTCGACCAAGTACTGAATGTGCAACCTGATTTGATGACGGTTCTAGCCCAACTAACTGCCAAGATTGACAACCTTCAAACTGAGGTTCATGAGATTCAACAAAATCGGGTACTTGTTCTCGAAGAGACCGAGGTCCTTTTCCCTCACGCTATGGGTCCGCTCGCACCCGAGCCTATTTGGATCCCCAAGGAATACCCGCATGCTCCACGTTCCCCTCCTGTTAATGGGCCATCGCCATCTCAGTTCCCTATGCCGAATCTTGCCCAGTCGGTGGCAAATCTACTCGTGACCGTTGATCTGAAGGAAGAAGACTTGAAGAAGGTCAAGGAACACCTCAAGATCTTAACCAAAAGGTTTGACCAAGTCCGAATCTTTCGGAACTACATGGATTACATTCATATGTTCCCTATCCTAAAGTAAGGCTGTTGGAAAAGTTCAAGCTGCCTAACATTGAGAAATTCGGGGGTAGAGAGGGAACTAAATTCGAGGGTCCAATTAGGCTGTTGGACCCCTAATTGTTCATCTCCGAAGTTACCACCGATCCATGACTCTCTTAGGTTCCTATGAGGAAATAATGGCCCAAAAGTTTTAATAGACTTTGAAGGACAATGCTCGTTAGTGGTTCTTATCTCTCGAGGAGCCCAGGATCCACAGTTGGGAGGATGTTGCCCATGAATTCACGTCACAGTAAAAGTACAAGGAGGAAATGGAGGTTACCCGTTGTGATTTAGAACTTCTTAAATAGAATCCTGGGGAATTTGTTAGCAACTTCATACCAAAGTGGAGAGAGAAAGTAGCCACCATGACCAATCGGCCTTTCGAAGAGGAGCAAGTCGATATTGTGAAGAAAAATTTCTTACCCCATGACTGAGAGACGATGGGAGGGCAGTACTACCCTCATTTTTTATCCCTCTGAGAAGCATGAATAGAGATCGAATAAAGTCTTGCCAAGAAAAAAGTTGAGCTGAAGAAAGTATCCGGACAGTTCACTCCCAGAGAGTATGAGAAGCCTGGAAATACTACAGTTTTAACCATCAACAACATCTCTCAAAACGGAATACACCAAGCTTCACGCTTCCCTCGCCAAAGTTTACCAAGACCTTTTAAGCCGAAATCATATCAAGTTGGACCCTCATCCATTACCAAACCTACTTCCCAAAAATTTCAAACCAGAGGCCCATTGCAATTTTCACCAAAATGTCGGCCACACCACTGATTAGTGCTTTCACCTTCGAAATGTAATCCTAAACCAAATACTACCCATAATCCACTCCCAAATCATACAAATGTCATCTTCCTAGAAGAAGACCCAAAATTTGATCCATCTACCTAGATTGTACTTGGTAAATCACCCATCATACCCATATATTCTCATAAACCCCTTTAAGTTTATCCTACCTGTTTTGTCGATCTAGCTATGTCACTTCTTACTAGAGCATGCATTGTTGTTCGTACCCGTTCCGGAGGGAAAAATATGGAATTATTAATAGTATTGAACCACCTTCTAGAGTTCGGGATGAAATTGCCCTCAGAGACGACTATTGATTGTCAAAGATTCAATACACTGTTCTTGGAAGCGCGAAAGTGGGCTCAAGAGTCAGATAATTGGGTGGTACCTACCGATGAAGTCAGTTTAGATGATGTCATCCAGATCATGACAAACTTATTCCGACATACCAGTGAAATTTTTAGTATATCCGAGCTGCTTAATGCTTTGAAACTACAAGGGTGCCTAGTCCCTTCGCTTCTACATCTCTCTGAAGAATGGTAGGATCTATATGAAGAGTTTGTTGAGGTTATGGAGTGCATTAACTTCTCGTGGAAAGATTATGTTGTCGCCATCAAATAGGGGGACGAATTCGATAGTTCAGATGAAGTGCAAAGCCCAGACAAGACTAACCCAATAGTCAGCAAATGTGGAATGATATCGTTTAAGGAGATGCTAAGAGAAATAAAAAAGGTGATAAACAACCTGAGATAAATGAGGAGATGAGGTTTCTATTTTTCCCCTCTTCTGTAAACCATATGACTAGATCAGGGAGGCATTATCAAATTCCAAGATCGCAACCATCAACAAGAGAAAAGCTGTTAAGAATATTCCTATGCCAAAAATAACCCTCAAGGAGAGCAAGATCCTTGATCAGTTGAAGAAAACCCAAGCTAATATCACTTTGTGGGGATTCTTTATGTCTTCCTAACTGCACTGGGACGCCTTAATCAAACTACTTACTGGGCCCACAGTCCCACATTCCACCACGCCAGAAGAAGCAGTGAATCTGGTTGTATCTTCATCCACTACTAAAATTCTCTCTTTCTCCAAAGAATAAAGCCCTAAGATTGGACCAAGTCATAACAATGATCTCAATATCTCTGTCGAAGTCATAGGAAAGACTGTCCCACTTTTTCTTGTCAATAATGGATCAGCTCTTAATGTTTGCCCGTTGCGAACCCTCAATTATTTGGGACTGAAAGTGAGCGACCTTGCTCCAACCCCTGCAGCGGTGCACGCTTATGATAATAATCGTCGAGAAGTGATGGGATCCATAAAGTTTACAATAGGGGCTGACCCTATAAATCCCGTTAGTGAATTCTAAGTCATCGATATCCCGACTTGTTTAAATATATTACTTGGAGGACCATGGATCCATAGTATCAAAGGTGTATCTTCTTCCCTACATTAGAAACTGATGTTATTTGCCAATGGGCAGGTCATCACCATCTTAGGTGACAACAACAATATTGCGAATGCAAGCACCAGTAAATCCGGTACTAGAGATACAACATGAGGCAAATGATATGCTTCTATCAGGTTTTTGAGTTGAACCGCTTCCACTCCTAGCAGGTGAAGATTTCAAAGAAAGGGTTTATCCAAAGCACAACCCTCATGGTAACTTCAATGTGATCCAGATGTACAAAAACATGCACTTCATTCTCGAACTGGCGCTGGGACGACGACAACAGGGAACCCATTGTATTGAAGAAAGCTTTTCATCCTTATGGCTTGGGTTATCAACCCTCACTAAAAGAACTCAGAATTATCCACCAACCTCGATTGAAGAAAAGGATATAAAGTACCAAAACTATATCAAGAGATTCCTTGAATGGAAGATTCATCAGAAAGGGCGAAGATTTTCCCTTTTGCGGCTTTCCTGAACCGTGGTATGATCATATGGACAAGAAGATGAATCCAGCAATGGATATCTTTTTCCAAGACAGTTACTTATGGGCCGAAAGTTTCCAACATCATGCGCAACCACTCATTGAGGAGACTATAGCTGCTACCGGAGATTCTGAGGGTAATGACTCTAAGGAATCATTCAATTCGCAGACACTGGGGCTGACACTCTGAATGTGTTACTCAGGTGCTACATCATCGGATCCATCCCGTACCACCTGCTAAAATTCAGCCAACACTACACCAAATTCGTTGTTTTATAATTGTTTCAAACACTTACAAATCATAAACTGTTATAAAAGAAGGGGTTATAATTTTTTTGTAACTTTTCAAAATACTTACGAATTGAAATTAGTAACGATTTGATAGGTGAATATTTTCGAAGGTATGTGTTATATAGATAACCCATTATAAGTGTTTTAAACCGTTACTATTTGAAATTTTAGAAGTGTTTAAAACCGTTAGTGTTTGACATTTTATAAGTGTTTAAAACCGTTACTGTTTGAAACTTTATTAGTGTTTATAACCGTTATTTTTTGACACTTTATTAGTGTTTAAAACCATTACAAATATTGATACAAATTAAAAAATATATATTTAACTAGAAAGGCCTCATCCAAAGCAATTCGAGCATATCTAAATACAAGCCCCAACATGAGCATAATATCAATTAAAATCCAACTCACAATTAGAAGCTAGAAACTAAATTCAAATGAGAAATAATTTCGTACACAAAGTAGTGTTAAAACTCATCCATTACGTGTAAACAAAGAAGTAGTAATAAAAATTATGCAATTTAACTTCGAATGTCTAACTGAGAAGATAAAAAGTAGTAACTAAAATAATTCAACCCAACTCCAATTTCCAAATGTCCCCGACTGTTAGTGTTTCATAAAAGCAGCTTCATATCAGCAACTTCCAAAGTGATAATACGCCATGAAACCTAAAATTTAATAGAAGGAATTAGAATTGTCTTAAATATGATTTTATTTTAAAAAGCTAAATTAGATACTTTAGAAGTGACTCAAAGAGTAGATTGACTTGCCATGATGCCATTGTCTTGGACCCTGCAAGTTGATATATGTTACTAGTCAAATACACGAAAAAATCTAACATAAACAATCAAAATCTGTATGTGTAACTGTTTAAAATAATTCTATAAACTGTTAACTCCAGAAATTGTGGCAAAAAGTCTTGCCATAAAGGATTCTATGGCCTCTTTCTTTTTATACATGGCTTCATCATTAACATAAGAGTTTTGATGGGTTTCACTTTTTGGGTCACCATTTATGCATTTATTGTTTGGAATGACTAGGCGTGAGTAGTTGTTTGAAAGAGTTCAAGTGATTGTTTTGAAGTGGACGATTTTGGATTATTTTTTTCATCTCTGCTTCACGAGGTTTTGACGGTTAGATATGAGGTGCGTGCAGACTGATCATTCTACCTCGATTGATTTCTCGGGGGTAGCAAGTCTTCGGTAAGGTGGATGGAAGAAATCAATAAGGTCGTTAGTTTGACTGTAGGGGCAGAGAAGCAGTACAGGTGTATTTTCAGTACGAACGCATTGCTGACTTTTGTTATTTTTGCGGCTGTATCGGGCATATGACACAGAATGTATTAAACTGCTGGAAGTGGACGAGGACTTCTCCATACTGGTGATGAACCTCCAACTTACCATGCAAAACTCACTACTGAATTCTGCACACAAATGGTGGGAAACACAGATGATGGGAACCTCAGAATAAACAATGGTGAGTGCTCTGAATATATTATCGAAAACATGTAAGGTATGGAGGAGGAGCTATCTTTTTTGGACAATGCGGGGAACACGTCCTACACAAAACCCACTAATTTCACTTGCTCGTATCGTTTTTTATTGAACCCATCAAAACTAAGTGAAACTCCAATTGGAACTAGTTACCATAAACTGTGTGAAAGAGATACTCGGGAATTCTGTGATGAAAGGGATTTATAGATACAAAACTGTGTGAAACTCCAATTGGCATTGGTTACCATAAACTGACTCACAACAGTAACTCCAAATGGTATATGTGGTGTAGGTATAGATGAGTAATTCAATGATTTGGTCAATCTCTCATACTTTTATGTGTGGTCAATTAACATGACTTAGTTGTGGTCAAATAACATGACCCAACAAATTCTCTAAATAAAACACAAAAATAAAAAAGTATCTCTTAGTTGAGTTTGGTGTTTTAGAAAAACTGACCATTGAAGCAGCAGTTCCAAAGAGAGACGGATTCAAGCCACTGTATAATCCTCCCAATCCTTCACTTTTCACCACCTGATAACCACCAAGTATCTCATCAATCAATGAATTATCAATTATCCATCATAATCAAAAAGCACAATTTGGGCAACGAGCATATGAGAAAAAATATAGGGCAGCAAACAAGCTCTCCTAAAATCAAGAGTAATTATATGAGATATTTTGTGTGATATACTGACATGATAGGCATTGGTTGGAATGATAATCAGCGAACCCCAACACCAAGTCTTCGAAAGGACCCCCATGGCACCCGAACCCGCAAACTAATTATCCCATCTAACTAATTAACAAGGGGAAAAGCAGAAAAGAGTAGATGAAAACTTTAATTTCAAAAATATAGATTTATGACTAAAGAAAATAATTGGTTACCTTCGATAGGAAACTCCTCAAACCTTGTTACTTGTTCTGAACAGTTCTCGAGAGCTGAAGATGTACTTGCTGATGGAAGTTCGTTAATGGAAAAATCTATGTATATCTGTGATGAAAGGGATTTATAGATACAAAATTGTGTAAAACTCCAATTGGCACTAGTTACCATAAACCGACTCACAACCATATCTCTAAATTGTATATGTGGTGTAGGTATAAATGAGTAATTCAATGATTTTGCCAATTTCTCATACTTTTCTGTGTGGTCAAATAACATGCCTTGGTTGTGGTCAATTTTTTATTAGATTCCATTGCTGTTTCTCACAGTTTTATATATGTAGGTCTTTTTTAACAAGAAGATCCAAAACATGAATTAGCAGTTGAGACTAACACTGAATCATTCCACTTTAATTTCTAGAACATACCTTAGTTTCTCCATATCTTCAGTGAAGCTTCCCCAATAAGAAGCTATCGAGACCAATAATTATTTCGCTGCTACTATATGTTATGAAATATCATCAACATAGGCTACGAGACAATCATGGAACTTTCAGATTTCTTATAAAAATATCAACTTTTGTTTTATCCATAGCTCGACGCCCAGACAATAGTTCTAGCAACACAACCCCAAAACTCTACACATCACTTTTTGCTATCAACCGACCTGTTCATCCATGAGGATATTAGCAGAATGTAGTGGTCATGTAAAAAAATAACATGAACTACTCAATTTTTGCAAGACACCCCCAAAAAACTATGTTCAATAAACAGAAAAACAATAAACTTGAAGTGTGTTTCATTGTAAAGACCCTCTTGCAACATGTAAAAATAGTTCGGGGGTGCTATAGAAGGGGGTATTTGTACTTTATCCTTAAAAGTGAGCAAGACAGAAGTTTAAAAAGACAAACATGTAGCAACATATTCCGGTGCAGCATATCCATGAGTCCCCATAACTTCAATGGACACGTGAGTCCTTTCACCAGTTGGCCCTGCCTTAGCCAAACAAAAATCAGACAGTTTCGCATTGAATTCATGCATAGGCATACCAAATTAGAGTCATATAATAAAATAAAATTTAATATCGAAACCAGCTATAGCATTTCTGGCCAATTCAATTCTAGTGATTACAATGCTACCATAAAAGTGAATTTTTTTAATATCGTGTATCGCGTCTAGAAGGATGTCGGATACCTTGAAATCACGATATATGACTTTTTCTTCAGCATCATGCAAGAAAGAGAGGCCTCTAGCTGCACCAATTCCCACTTTGATCCTTTTTGCCCATGAAACTGGTTGCGGACCTCCTATGAAAAAAAATAGAATCACAGGTCACGAAATGCTTACAAATCCATTTCCTGAAAAAACTTCATGAGTGTTCCTCTATCCACGTTACGTGTTTCTTCGTATCTTGGTCACTGAATATATTAAATTTAGTATTTTCTTAAACATATTGACTTTTAAATAGGAAAGAGGGAGGGATTAATGAATAGAGAAACAAAGCAAGAAAGTGGGAAAACTTGAAGTAACAGAACAATGGCACACAATAGATATCAGGTAGCAAGAATATACACCAATCAAATTGTCCCAGCTAGAAATGCAAAGGACAACATAAAGAATTGTTGATATGTCTGCTTTATTTTTCTAAGAGTTCATGAAACAAATGAAACTTACTTCTAAACAGATGATTCTCCAAGCTTCCTTTTGCCATGAACTCATACACTAGAAGCTGGTTGTCACCATCCAAATAGTACCCAAAAAGTTTAACTAGATTAAAATGATGCAGTTGCCCAACATATTTAACTAATGTCTGCAAACAATTGGCTATCACTATAAGAGCCAAGAAAAACAATTATACTTCTATCTAATGAATAATAGGGACAAGTGAGAAAACTTTCATGTGTTTGCACATAACTTCCTAGATGTTCAAAGAACACCCTTGAGCTATGCATTCTGTTGCATATATCCCCATCTCAGGACTTTTTGTGACATTTTTTAGCAACACGTAGGGGGTTTTTGAAAAAAAAAAACCCCGACGTTTTTGTGGTTATATAGGTTATAACCTACCTTTTTGTGGTTATATTAACTGTAGAGTATCATGATACCTGTAATGGGCCACAGGGCAGAGATATTGATGTTATGGCAATCGGCCAAAGGGTAGAGGCCTGCGGTTAAGCACGCACAAAGAATACACACAAAAAAGGAAAATAGTTAACTAATTATCAGAATACTCCAAAATTTGCTTGAAATTGCAATAAATGAGAAAAAACCCACAAGAAAGCTAGAGAAGTTAAATTCTTATGGCCTGATCATCTTCTCTTACATTAGAGTAGGTATCAACTTTCACATCACACTAATATTTCCACTCTTATATTGTTTACTTAAATCACCAACAAAAAATTGATCCTTTTTTAGACTAGTAGCCGTAAGTACCAGTCATTTGCAAAATGGAACAAACGTCAGGCCATAAATCTTACACGAACGCAAGAATTGTAGAACATCGTACGTCATAAATCTTAATAGTAATAAAGTTATATTTAATATCTAACTAACTGAAGATCACACGTTCAACTGTGATGACTTGAAGTAATAGTGTGTAATCAATGTCTAAAGGTATATGAATTTATTGCAGCCTGAAAGCTAATGTACAAATGAATTAGGGCAAGTCTTATGTATAAACAAACATCACTGACAATAATGAATCAGGGCAAGTCTTATGTGTAAACAAACATCACTGAAAATAAACCACAATTATACCAAAGTAAACACCCTTACTTCATAGGTTCTAACTTACTGCTACTAACTAATGTTAAACAACCAAATTAGCCATTAATTATCATGGAAAGCGTAGATCTACCATGGCATTCGAAGTTGAAAAATCTTAATATTCTAAAACAATTAAAAATCATCAGATCTACGATATTTAACCTCACTCCTAGCTTGTTAAAGTAGAATAATATAAAATGTTTCCCATAAGTATACTCAAAATAACATGATACAACAAGAGATCTCATAAATTTACTGCTAAATAATATAAATAAGCCAAACAAAAAAAACACTATTCTTGCAAATCACTTTCAAAGCTAATAAATGTTGGAACAACACTCAAATCAATATGGACCTATCAATTTGCACCTATGATACCAAAGTCCAAGTGTTGTCTTAGGAGTTTGTGGTAATTTAAAGGTACTTCAACTCATTACATGGTGTAGGAAGTCTTGATAGTAAAGGAACCCTATGCAGAGAGAATGTGGATAATACCTTCATCTTCGATGGTATTGGAGCCTAGTTATAGAAATTGGTGAAGAGGGAACTAAATAAGCAGTATCTCTACAGCAAATCAAGTAAAGAACTTTAAAACCTAAGGTAAAATAAAATCAATAGTAAACAAAATGATGTCATAGAACCATTATATTGCAACTATTTCAGTTATGCCAGTTGTGATTTCAATGAATTAAATACAACTTCATAAGAATCTTTTCTACATTGTTCAATGATAATTTCAGTTATGCAAACAAACTACTGTAAACCTATAACTTGGTTGTATATCAAAGAAAATAGATTAAATACATAAACTGAAGCATGATAATAAGCAACAATAAATCTAGAACACATAGATAAGCATCTATATAATAAATCATCTCAGTTTTTCACTTATCTTCCCAATGGGTGGATCGGATCATAAAACTGAAACTCAATTAAGCATTAAATGTATGTCATAAATAAACAATATTGGTATCTAACTCAACGTACATGCACAAATCTTGAGAAAAAAGAAACATCTTCATTAAACCCAACAATTTTAGCTTAATTATAACTTTCACTGTTAAATTTCAATCTTAACATACCAATGAATGCAGTGACGACGCCACCCCACAAAATGATTTCATTGTAGTTTCATTATAGATTATACCTTCACACAATAACCAAATACATAGGTCCTAAACTTTCTTCGCCCTATTAAATCTAAAATCAAGACGAGTATTTTTATTGCGTGAGAATAAAGTAAGATACTCTATGACAAAATCAATGCCTAAATTTAATGAACAAGCTAAAGCCAAAAATTGCTCCATAATTGTTTATCCAATTAAACCCTAAGACAACAAAAATTAATATATTCATTTTACATAGATTCTGATATGCATACAGAATTAATTAGACTAGGATTTAGTTTTCACTCTCTTCCTACCCCATTGTGTCCATATGTTACTAATTTTAGGTCTTCAAACTCTAATGATGCCACTTCCATTTTACATTTGAAATATTGCTTTTTTTTTCGTAACAATATATCAAGTTGAGAGATTGGCTCTTCCATAGTGGTCGATGGTGATATTAACACAGGGTTTGATGATGTAATTCGATGCATTAGTTAATATATTATAATTTTAAACAATAAAATTTATTCTCTTTATTATTTTCATTAATGTTGTGCATTTTTATCTCTAGTAATGCTATGCGTATCAAATTTTGACACAGGGTGTTTTCCATACACTAAGAGTACAACAAATTTAAGCAATTGGTACACAAATTTAGTGTAAAACTTGATACAGGTAGCATTTTCCTTTTATCTCAAAACATATGGTGTAAATTTAATATTTAATTCATTCGAAACTAAACTTCATAATGCAGGGCATATTAGCACAAGATTTATTTCACATCTTGGATCTTACTCTCCGCCAAAGTAAGGAGAGACTTGTTTAGTGAGTCTTAAACATAAAACCAAAAAAAAATAAAAGCTAGAACAGATGAACTTCGCCCCTTAATGGTAGTAATGGTAGAGGGCCAGGAGCTGCTAGAATATCCCTTTAGCAATCTGAGGGAGTATTGCTATAGTTTAGGCCTGACAGTAGTTGGGACTTTGGTTTATGCCTAACAAGAGCGACCTTGATTTTCTCCTTGATTCCACAATAGAGGATAGCTTGGAAGATCTTATGAGCAGCATTAGGCCTAGCCCTAGGCTTGGCCTCGAAGGTAACTAGTGGTGGCAAATGAGCGGTTATGGACGGGTCATAAATGGATACGGATAAATATGGGCGAGTCAAGGACGGCTCAAACAGAATAATGTGGTCGGGTTTGGTCGGGTCAAATTCGGGTCATGTCGGGTCAAACCCGTGTCGGGTCGGTTTGACCCATTTTTCCTTTCTTTTTTTAAGCAAATCCAAAAATTGAGTTAAAATTTCAAAATTAAACTAACAAATAATAATGATCAAATTAAAGTCTAAATTTATAACATGTCTCTAAATAATAAATTCAAAAGTAAAAAAAAAAACAAAAAAAAAATAGAGTTTATATAATGAATACACGATAACAGATACAAAACCAATATAGCATGGCAGAAACCTTAGCTAGCAAAAAGTTTGACCGTAGGCGAAACAAAAAGTTTCCGGTGAAAACCACCACCCAGATGCTTCAAGCTGCTCTTAATTCCTTCAATCAGATGCTACAAAGCTGTATCAAAAGAGATACAGGAGATCGTTCATGACGTCGCGCCGGATCACCGAGCGGAGGCGATCCAGATCCAGATCCAGATCGAAAAATCGGAGCACCGAGTGGTTTTTTCGAGCGGTGAGAGTAAGGCCACGAGTGGAGGTGTTGAAGCGGCATCGTTTGGGTCGTTGCCGGAGGTTTCCCATTTGGGTTGGGGGAGGTTTGATGGTTTTCAAAAGACCCGCAAATGACACACCAGCAATCCGAATTATTGGACCGCTCAAACCATTTTGACCCTAAAACAAAATTAATGGGCCCCAAACACATTTTTTTGGGTTGATTATGGACGGTTTCATCCTCAAGAACTCATATTGTCGGGCCTAAAGGTAACATAATGTCTGAAGCCAGCGACAAGCTTTGTGTTCACCTTGAGGACATCCACAAAATCGTACTTTGTTCTCTAACATGTGGCAAACAAACAATCAATCAATATGTAGTTAACAAGGAAGAAAAAAAAGATACCTACATCTGTTTTGTTGTACTCGACCATAGCCAATCGTGCACCTTCTAGAGCCTGCTCAAGAATCCGGGGGCTGTCCCTAAAATTCGGCATTGGCATAATTACACCACACAGTCCAGCGGCGCGCAATAATTTATTGGGAAGACGTGGAACGTCAAAACCCTATACATGTACATGTATTAAAATACATTTTAAAGATGAAAATCGAAGTGAAAGAAAATAAATAAACATAAATTGGATATGTACGTACATGGGTATCATTGGAAGACTTGATATACTTCTGGAACTGTGGGGTGTTGAACGCTCTCTTCTCCTCCATCAATCTTCTCTTCTCTTCTCTTCTCTTCCGATGACACCCATGTACGTACATGGAGTGGGTAACTATGCCAGCATCCGATTCGTCCCCCATTTCTCTTCTCTTCTCTTCTCTTCCGATATAATATAACCCTACCTCCTCCAAACCAAAGATATAAATACCCTAAATATTCCGACTCACCCACCTTTCCTTTTGGGTGTTTTTTTATAAACCCACCATTCCTATATAGAGACCCGGAGAGGTCTTTCTAATTGTTAAATTATATAATTAGTAAAAGGACTATAATAACCCTTTTAAAAGCCCCCAATTTTAGGCGTTGTACCTTGTATTGTATTCCAATGGGCCTTCAAACTCTAATGATGCCACTTCCATTTTACATCTGAAATATTGCTTTTTTTTCATAACATTATATCAAGTTGAGAGATTGGCTCTTCCATAGTGGTCGAAGGTGATATTAACATAGGGTTTGATGATGTAATTCAATGCATTAGTTAATATATCGAAATTTTAAACAATAAAATTTAATCTCAATATTATTTTCATTAATGTTGTGTATTTTTATCTATACTAATGCTATGCGTATCAAATTTTGACACCAAGTGTTTTCCATACACTAGGTGTACAACAAAATTAAGCACTTGGAACACAAATTTAGTGTAAAACTTGATACAGGTAGCATTTTCCTTTTATCTCAAGCCATATGGTGTAAATTTAATATTTAGTTCATTCGAAAACTAAACTTCATAATGCAGGGCATATTAGCACAAGATTTATTTCACATCTTGGATCTTACTCTCCGCCAAAGTAAGGAGAGATTGTTTAGTAAGTATTAAACATAAAACCAAAAAAAAAAAAAAAACTAGAACTGATGAACTTCCCCCCTTAATGGTAGTAATGGTCGAGGGCCAGGAGCAGCTAGCATATCCCTTTAGCAACCTGAAAGCGAATAAAGTGAGTAATTTTAATTCATAAACGGAAAGTAAAAAATGATACAAAAAGGATATTAACATTCTTTCAACAGTTTAACCTGGATCATGAAACTGCTACTGAGACAAATAGAGCATTTCAAAAGATACCAAGTTGAGCATCATATCTCTTGTATGAATAAGGACTCTGATGGGAATACAATCACATACATCCCCCACAATTATGAGGTTTATAATTAAAAAAAAGTTTTAATCAAGAAACTAAACCATAATTTATATTTCACTAGGAACATATGCACACACAAGGTCAGTTCAAATCAAATTGAAAGCAACAAAAAAAATATACTCCGCTGGGTAGGTACCAAATTCATCAAAAAAATCGGGACAATTCCAGAAATTACACAAACTCGCAACATTTACAATTGCAAGTAGAACTACTTTTCATCCTCTCAAACAAAAGAACTTTGCTTTAGCATCATTTGTTTGGACATTTGGACATGAAAAAGTACTGAGATTGTATTAATGATATGCTTTTTTTAGTAATTGTATTGAGAACAGTTCAAGAACTTTTCTTTAGCATCATTTGTTTGCTCATGTATCTTGGGTTTAAGGTCTTCATGTCCAAATTGGAACAATTCATACATACTCAAAACATATACACATGCCTGAAGATTATACTTAAACTTTTTATTAATATTATTATTACTACTACTACTCTTTTATGGAAAAAAATATATTATTAACTAGCAACAGATGTCTATTTTATAGTCTACCTAATTACTTTTATAGCAATAATATAGGTATTGTAATTGACTATTCTACATTATGAATGCGCATTAATATTTCGTTGTTAATATTCCTTTCTCATAAGCGTGGTGCATGTGCCTTTTACAAAAAAAAAACGTTCAGTAAGTATGTACTAAAATTAAAATATGTGCATTACACGGGGTTCATACTAGTTATAGCCGCGCGATGCAAGCTTTTTTTTAAAACCCTCTGACTTACCAAAACGTTGTCGTTACGTTTTGGTAAGTACAAGGTTAAAAAAAACGCGGACACTTCCTTATTCACTTTTGACAACCCCGATCTAAACTCATTAACAGTGCTCCGGACTCTTCCTTCCACAGTTTGGCAGCCCCAATCCAACTTTGGTAAGAATTTACACAATTCTTTTTTTTTTGTATGTTTGACAATTTTTTAAAAAACCTCATTTGGTGTTAATTTATTTTTGAAACTTCATGCCTTTGAGATGTTTGGAACAATATGGTCCTATTTTTGTGTTTTATTTGGAATGTTGTAGCATTTTATTGCTTTATGACTATATTTGAAATGATTTGAAGTGATTGTTTGAGCTTATTTATGTATTCATATTTGTTACATGTTTTTCAAATTAAAAATCTGGAATGCACGAATTGCTTGCGCGATACGCGACACGATTTCAGAACCAAAACGCGACACCTTGCGCGACCGTGATTTAAAACATTGGTATATATGTTCAATTTTGAGAATAATGAGCTAAAGTGCTTGGGAAATTATTTGTGCCTTGAGAAATTATAGGTCATGCAATTAACCTTGTAATGAATGAGAAGATGTGTATATATATTATGAGAAAGAGTACATATACACGTAGGCAATGACCCATAATTAAAAATATGATAAACTAAGAGTTGGATTTGACAAGATTAGAATTGATAAATATAGGAGCGTAATAAACTAGACGTCGTTTTGGGGGTTTGGTTAAATTGGGGTACACTTGAGAGTTATCGGTATCCTACCTTATAATACATGTTTTATACAGTTTAAAAATATAATGAACCTCATTGAAGTTAACAAGCTAAAGAATGCGTTATCCGATATGTATATATATTAAGTGTATGAAAATATAAATTATATAACTATTTGAATATAACGTACTTGTGATGAATCTATCAGGGGGTTGTGTTGAAAGTAGTAACCGCGAACCGAAACCCTAACTATAAATGCAGACAACTTGGAGGTATTGTGTTGAAAGTAGTCCTCGTATACCGAAACTTGGGGTGGATATAGGCCCGAGGCTCGCCCACCCCGTTTGCTCGAAAAAAATAAGGCTTGGGTAAGGTAAATAGGTACGCAAATTGGGCTTGGAAAAATTTTACAAGCCCGTTTTTTTTCTGGCTGGGCTGTGCACATATTCTTAGGCCCGTTTGAGCTCGGCCCGATCCAAAAATTGTATATAATATTTTATATGTGTGTGTGTGTGTGTGTGTGTATTAGTAGTTTAGTTATTCCTTTAAGGTTAAAAGTTGTAAAAAGAATATAAATGGGGAACATTTAAAAACATTAGTTTTCTGAGATTAATTTCCTAAACAATAAAATAGATGATAAAATTTCTAAAAAACAAAATTTTGGTAAAAGAAAAAAAAAAGGAAGTCCGCATCCGGACCTGGTCTAGGCAAGAAGTTTTAGGATTTGGGCGGACTTGGAGTTGCACAATGAGATCGCCCCAAAGACATGTCACACTTGGTAATCATGCCTTGTTTGGAGTCGAACGGGCCGAATTTATCATATTATTTAATTAAATGTAAGACGAATATTCGGTGTGTCGCTAAGTAGAGTATAGGTATTTATTTACGCCATGTATTGGATAGAGTGGGTGATTCAGGAGTGATAAAACAGAGAAGGTAATAAAGTGTCTGAAATAAGTAAGGGGAAAGGGGAAAGAGCAAAAAGGGGTAAACCTTAGGGTAATTGGGACTTTGGTTTAGGCCTGACAAGAGTGACCTTGATTTTCTGCTTTATTCCACAGTAGAGGATAGCTTGGAAGATCTTATGAGCAGCATTAGGCCTAGCCCTAGGCTTAGCCTCGAAGGTAATATAATGTCTGAAGCCAGCGACAACCTTTGTGTTCACCTTGAGGACATCCACAAAGTCGTAATTTGTTCTCTAAAATGTGGCAAACAAATAAACAAAAAATGAATCAATATGTAGTTAAGAAGGAAGAAAAAAAACATACAAGGGGTAAACAGAGTGACCTACATCTGTTTTGTTGTACTCGACCATAGCCAATCGTGCACCTTCTAGGGCCTGCTCAAGAATCCGGGGGCTGTCCCTAAAATTCGGCATTGGCATAATTAAACCACAGAGTCCAGTGGCGCGCAATAGTTGATTGGGAAGACGTGGAACGTTAAAACCCTGTACATGTACATGTACATGTACATGTATTAAAATACATTTTAAGGATAAAAACCGAATCGAAGTGAAAGAAAATAAGTAAAGATAAATTGGATGTACATGGGTGTCATCGGAAGACTTGATATACTTCTAGAACTGTGGGGTGTTGAGCGTTCTCTTCTCCTCCATGAATCTTCATTGCCAGGGCATTTCATGCCAATTTCTACCAGAACCACTCATGGAGCGGGTAACTATGCCACCATCTGATTCGTCCTTCATCAGCTCCTGTTCGTCATCCGATTCATCCCTCATCCGCTTCTATTTCTGTTTCCCTCTGCCAGAGTCATCCCTCGTCGCCAATTTCTTCATCTTGCCGCCCCCCATTTCTCTTCTAACCCTACCTCCTCCAAACCAAACATATAAATACCCACCTATCCTTTTGGGTGTTTTTTATAAATCCATCATTCCTTTCCTATATAGAGTCCTGAAGAGTTCTTAATAATGGTGATGGGTTAAATTGTTGTCTCAAAGGGAAGAAAATGGGTTTGGTGAGATGATGTTTTATGGTTTCTTTTATTCAATATAACCCCCTTTATACGGGTGTCGTAAATGAATTTAAACCCATTTATGTGGGTTTAAAAAATATGGGACGTAAACTAAAAAATTGACTTCATACAAAAACACCTTTCATTTTTATTTTCATTTTCATTTTTATTTTTATTTTTATTTTCAATTTTTTTATGAGATATATATCAAATAATCTCTTGAATATTTTTTAATACTCATTTAGTTCAAACTTTTTTATTTTGCTTAAAAAAGTCCTTTGCCACATATTTTGGAGAGGGAGTGCCGCTGGCGCGGACCTCTAAAAATAAGAGAATATTGAATGTTTGAGGGACTAAATGGTTTAACCTAAAAATATGTGTCCTTTTTAAAAAATATATATTTATAGTAGGGACTATTCAATAATTGACCCTTTTTTATTTGGAGAGGAGTAAATTCTTTATTTATTACCCATCCCACTTCAACTCACCATTCATTCACGTGTAGGGGTGTCAGTTATTTTCGAACTTTCGAATTTTTCGTTTTTCGATCCAAATTTTTTCAATTTTGAGACCATTTTTTAATTTTTCAGTTTCACAATTTTTCAATTCCGAATTTTTCGAAAAAAATTGGAATGGAATTGGAAATCATATATGGCTTCCGAATTTCCGAATTTTCAATCCGAATTTTCCATTATCACGCTGATCCGATCCATCCAAAATATTTTTCGAAATAATAATACAATTGTTTATTTTAATACATTTTTTCTACACTTATTTATATATAAAAGTTATTATTTATTAGTTTAATCTTGATCCTCCATTTAAAGTCATCTCAACCATTAATATATACCCATATATATTAACCTTCTACATCACACTAACCCTAAATCGAAAGACAACATCCGGAATTATATTCAATTGTTATGCGAATTTAGATTCCGATGATGATTTACATTAAGTTTCCCTCATCTTCCATTTGTTCATTTTTTGTATCTGAAATACTAATGCATAGGCTCTGCTATAGCTGTTAACCATTATTGCATTTCCTTTTTTTAAGTAGGTAAATAGTAGTTTTTTTTCATTCACATAGATTTGTAGTTTCTTGGCATCATAGTGTAGCCTTGAATGATCTTTCTCCAAAATGGTAAGAGATGCATAGCTCTGTAGTTTATTGCATTTTCAAAATGGTTTGAGATGCATAGCCTTGTCATTCGCATAGCTCCGTAGTTTATTGCATAGGTGATGAAAAGTGGAGTGTTTGATTTTTATTTTTATTTTAAAAATATCCTTTTCAAAAATGACATTTCCGATATTTTTCGAAAATATTATAACAGATAATTCTGATTATTCGAATATTTTTACGAATAATAAAATTTCTGAATATTACGAATCAGTCGAATAGGAAAAAAATGATTTTTCGATTTTTATTTTTTCCAAATTAGAAAGGATTTTTAAATTTCGAAATTTTTGGATTTTTTTCCGAACACCCCTATTCCGATCCGATCCATCCGAAACACACCCCTATTCACGTGGTAACACTTCCCTTCTTAATTTAATTTAGTTCCTCCATTAATATTATTAGTGACTTATTTTCTTAATTCTTCAATTGATTAATAATTAGCTACTTTTGACTTTAACCCAATTTCTTAATCTTGATTTTATTCATTTTATTTTATTTTAGGATTTAGGGTTACCTACAATTATTTCTCTAGGGTTAGTTAGTAGACGGTTTGAATTTATAGGATGAAGTTTTTGAGGTGGAATAATTTAATTAATTTATTTTTAAAAATATATATATATCTTAAAATTCATTGAAAATTTATAAATCCACGTGATATTTGTTACTCGTTTTGCGTGTTGATGATCTTATTTGGATTCATCACATATTATTTAATTAAAGTACATTCCTTATGGCCCAAACACAAATATATAATTTAATTAATAATGATGTGGAAAAATGTGGATAGTGACGCAATATTAGAGTTAACGATTAATCAAAGTGTGAAAAGATCATTGCCTTATAATCGTGGGAGAAATATAAGAGATTAGAAAAACA
Source organism: Sambucus nigra (assembly GCA_949130495.1). NCBI lineage: Eukaryota > Viridiplantae > Streptophyta > Magnoliopsida > Dipsacales > Adoxaceae > Sambucus > Sambucus nigra. The sequence continues at coordinate 647,921,797 of OX422216.1, forward strand.
AATTAAGGCCCCTACTCGAGTTGTTGTGGTTGTACGAGAAGAAGAAGAAGAAGAAGAAGAAGAAGAAGAAGAAGAAGATATTTCTCGACAAGGGATCTAAGAAAGCAAATGAGGTAAGCAATGTATGCTACTGAAAAACTGATACTAAATCCGTTTAATACAAGATTAAACTATTTAAGTAACTCTGAACTATTTTTTGAAGAAACTGTTTTCTATAAATTAAATCAGTTTAATCATAAGATGTGTTTAAAAATTAAGCACGAGATTTATTCAAGATTTGTTAACAAGTTTTGAAAAACAAAACTAAAATAGTTTTAAATCAGCACACTAATTAGAAAGGGATGAGGAGATGTAAAAAGATTAATGAAAAGATATTTTTAACGTGGTAAAACCTCAACCAACTGAGGAAACATCCACAACTTCCTCTATGGAGTAAAAAGAAAAATACACTAAAACAAATATAGAAGTTACAAACTTTATAACACACATGCACACAAATCAGACCTATACAAGTTTGGGAATGTACCCACTGGTGTCCTTATAACTCTTCTGCAGTTCTGATTGTTGATGTTGTTCTCCCAGTTTGCTAACTTCACTTTGTTCTAGTCTTTACGTCGACTCTTGTATCAAGATCTTATTACCAACACTTTCAGTGTTGTAGTGTGTAAGTGTTTGTGATGGTGATCTAACACATGCACGCACACACTCACGCTTATTTTTAAAAACAGCCCTACCAAATTACAAATCAGATCTATATGCTATGATTTTCAGTTTCTCTCTTCTTAGGAAACTTTTAACCTTAATTGACCTTTAATATTAACCCGGAATCCACGGCTATCTTGCTCAGAAGACGTATCAAGATCTTAATCAATCTCAAGGTTTTGAAAATATTTTTGAGATTCAAAATCACCAAGTGCGATTCCAACTAGGTCAAAGGTCTTGTTTCAAAAGAACTAGAAACAGAAAATGTTATTGTTGATTTTGAGTATGAAAATATTTACAGAAAAGAATCAATAATAGATTTCTCAAGATGAGAAACTATAAATGCATATCTAGGTGTGATGTAACATAAAATGCTTAGATCTATGATTTCTATGAATAAGAAACGCATATCTAGCTTAATGCTTAAGTTGGAAACAAGATCTTAACACAAAGAGGTTGCAACACGAAACAGCTTAACAAACGAACTCTCAAACTCTCAAACACTCAAGGTTGTGTTTCGTATATAACTAGTTTTGAAGAGATTTGGGTTTGAAAGGTGTTTTGGACGATTTAGGGTTAGGGTTTCTAACTTTCTCTCTCTCTGGTTTCTCTCTATCTTCTCTCTTCTCTCTCTACTCTCTTCTCTCTCTAGAAATGACGAATTGACAAAAGCTTCTAAATGGCTGAGAGTAAGGCTCCTTATATACGGGGCTAAAAAGGTTCGAGAACGAGGTTCAAAATTAAGGGCTATGATTTAGTCTTTAGTTGTTGACTTTGATCCAATGATATGAGAGAAGCGGTGGTTTAAAACTCATTTGATTGGTTTAGGAGTGATTCACAGGGATTAAGCCAAAACGCATGCAGATCATAGATTAAAACAATCCAAGGGCAGGAAATGAGCAAGACTTATGTCTCACAGAAGAAACACAAATCGGACCAATATCAGGCTGACAGGTGTAAGGCTGAAACGCATGTTTTGAAAATAATGACACAAACACCTTTAAGTCTTTAGCGCTTTTGGTTTCTACCATAGTGAACTTCCAGAGATAAAATCATTAATTCAAAATGGCAGATTGACCCCAAAACTTTTTATTCCATCTTTAAATTAAAAAAAAATGTTTTAAAAATTCCTAAAAACCTATTAAAATTCAAATTAAGGGAAATTAATATACACAACACACTTATAACCAATTATATTCAATATGTAATGTATTAATGCAATACTAATGTGTGTGAGGGTTGGTAAATATACCTTAGATCAAGAGGAATGAAATAAAGAGAAGGATTGAGGCTCTTTGGTTTCTAGGATGGGACTCAATTTTGTTTCTATTTCCAAACTAGATGAGCACTTATACAATATAGACTCTCTTAAAACCTTTGTCTAAGAGAAAGTTGGAAAGGCGCTCATACCAGGCTCTTGGCGCTTGTTTTAGGCCATACAAAGCCTTCTTAAGACGAAAGACATAATTTGGATATTTAGGGTCCCCTTTTGGTTATTCTACATAGGTCTCCTAAGTCAATATTCCATTAAGGAAGGCATATTTGACATCCATTTGGTAAAGCATAAAATGTAAGTAGCAAGCTATGACAAAGAGAAGGCGAACAGATTCTAATCGAGTGGCGGGAGAAAAAGTCTCGTTAAAATCTATTCCCTCTATTTGAGAGTATCCTTGAGTAACTAATCTAGCTTTGTTTCTAATGACTATCCCACTTTCATCAGATTTATTTTTAAATATCCAATGTGTGCCAATAACCTTTTTATGATCAAGACTAGGTACAAGATACCAAACATCATGAATGTCAAATTGAAGAAGTTCATACTGCATTGCAAAAATCCAATGAGAATCATTCAATGCATCATTAACATTCTTTGGTTCCACAAGGGAAACAAAACATGCATAATGAGCATAGTTTCTTAATTGTGATCTTGTACGCACAAGTTCACTGGGATTACCAACACATTGTTTATGGGATGGTCATTGGGCGCACTTGGAGTTGCACAATGAGATCGCCCCAAAGAAATGTCACACTTGGTAATCACGCCTTGTTTGGAGTCGAACGGGCCGAATTTATCATATTATTTAATTAAATGTAAGACGAATATTCGGTGTGTCGCTAAGTAGAGTAGAGGTATTTATTTACGCCATGTATTGGATAGAGTGGGTGATTCAGGAGTGATAAAACAGAGAAAGTAATAAAGTGTCTGAAATAAGTAAGGGGAAAGGGGAAAGAGCAAAAAGGGGTAAACCTTAGGGTAATTGGGACTTTGGTTTAGGCCTAACAAGAGTGACCTTGATTTTCTCCTTTATTCCACAGTAGAGGATAGCTTGGAAGATCTTATGAGCAGCATTAGGCCTAGCCCTAGGCTTGGCCTCGAAGGTAACATAATGTCTGAAGCCAGCGAAAGCCTTTGTGTTCAACTTGAGGACATCCACAAAATCGTACTTTGTCCTCTAAAATGTGGCAAACAAACAAAAAAAAAATGAATCAATATGTAGTTAATAAGGAAGAGAAAAAAAAAGATACAGGGTGGCCTACATCTGTTTTGTTGTACTCGACCATAGCCAATCGTGCACCTTCTAGGGCCTGCTCAAGAATCCGGGGGCTGTCCCTAAAATTGGGCATTGGCATAATTAAACCACAGAGTCCAGTGGCGCGCAATAGTTTATTGGGAAGACATGGAACGTCAAAACCCTGTAGATGTAGATGTATTAAAATACATTTTAAGGATGAAAACCGAATCGAAGTGAAAGAAAATAAATAAATAAAGATAAATTGGATGTACATGGATGTCATGGGAAGACTTGCTATACTTCTGGAACTGTGGGGTGTTGATCGCTCTCTTGTGCTCCATGAATCTTCGTTGCCAGCGCATTTCATGCCAATTTCTACCAGAACCACTCTTGGAGCGGGTAACTATGCCACCATCCGATTCGTCGCTCATCAGCTCCTCTTCGTCATCTGATTCGTCCCTCATCCTCTTCTGTTTCTGTTTCCCTCTGCCAGAGTCATCCGATTCCTCCCTCGTCGCCAATTTGTTCATCTTGCCGCCCCCCATTTCTCTTCTCCTCCAAACCAAACATATAAATACCCACCTTTCCTTTTGGGTGTTTTTTATAAACCCATCATTCCTTTCCTATATATAGCCCTGAAGAGTTCTTTCTAATGGTGATGGGTTAAATTGTTGTCTCAATGGGAAGAAAATGGATTTGGTGAGAGGATGTTTTATGGTTGCTTTTATTCAATATAACAGACCCTTTATACGGGTGTTGTAAATGAATTTAAACCCATCTATGTGGGTTTAAAAAAAATGGGACGTAAACTAAAAAATTGACTTCATACAAAAACACCTTTCATTTTTATTTTCATTTTCATTTTTATTTTTAATTTTTTTATGAGATATATATCAAACAATTCCTCGGACATTTTTTAATACTCATTTAGTCCAAGCATTTTTATTTTGCTTCAAAAAGTCATTTTGCCACATATTTTGGAGAGGGAGTGCTGCTGGCGCGGACCTCTAAAAATAAGAGAATATTAAGTGTTTGAGGGATTTATTGGTTAACCTAAAAATATGTGTCCTTTTAAAAAAATATATATTTATAGTAAGGACAATTCAACAATTGACCCTTTTTTTATTTGGAGCGGAGTAAATTCTTTATTTATTACCCATCTCACTTCAACTCACCATTCATTCACGTGTAGGGGTGTCAGTTATTTCCGAACTTTCGAATTTTTCATTTTTCGATCCGAATTTTTTTAATTTTGACACCATTTTTTAATTTTCCAGTTTCACAATTTTTGTGGAATTGGAAATCATATATGGCTTTCGAATTTTCAATCCGAATTTTTCAATATCACGCCGATCCGATCCATCCAAAATATTTTTCGAAATAATAATACAATTGTTTATTTTAATACATTTTTACTACACTTATTTATATATAAAAGTTATTATTTATTAGTTTAATCTTGATCCTCCATTTAAAGTCATCTCAACCATTAATATATACCCATATATATTAACCTTCTACATCACACTAACCCTAAATCGAAAGACAACATCCGGAATTATATTCAATTGTTATGCGAATTTAGATTCCGAGGATGATTTACATTAAGTTTCCCTCATCTTCCATTTGTTCATTTTTTGTATCTGAAATACTGATGCATAGGCTCTGCTACACCTGTTAACCATTATTGCATTTCCTTTTTTTAAGTAGGTAAATAGTAGTTTTTTTTCATTCACATAGATTTGTAGTTTCTTGGCATCATAGTCTAGCTTTGAATGATCTTTCTCCAAAATGGTAAGAGATGCATAGCTCTGTAGTTTATTGCATTTCCAAAATGGTATGAGATGCATAGCCTTATCATTCCCATAGCTCCGTAGTTTATTGCATAGGTGATGAAAAGTGGAGTGTTTGATTTTTATTTTTATTTTAAAAATATCCTTTTCAAAAATGACATTTTCGATATTTTTCGAAAATATTATAACTGATAATTCCGATTATTCCAATATTTTTACGAATAATAAAATTTTTGAATATTCTGAATCAGTCGAATAGGAAAAAAATGATTTTTCGATTTTTATTTTTTCCGAATTAGAAAGGATTTTTAAATTTCGAAATTTTTGGAGTTTTTTTCGAACACCCCTATTCCGATCCGATCCATCCGAAACACACCCCTATTCCGATCCATCCGAAACACACCCCTATTCACGTGCTAACACTTCCCTTCTTAATTTAATTTAGTTCCTCCGTTAATATTATTAGTGACTTATTTTCTTAATTCTTCAATTGATTAATAATTAGCTCTTTTGACTTTAACCCAATTTCTTAATCTTGATTTTATTCATGTTATTTTATTTTAGGATTTAGGGTTACCTACAATTATTTCTCTAGGGTTAGTTAGTAGACGGTTTGAATTTATAGGATGAAGTTTTTGAGGTGGAATAATTTAATTAATTGATTTAAAATATATATATATATATATATATATATATATATATATATATATATATCTTAAAATTCATTGAAATTTTATAAATCCACGTGATATTTGTTACTCGTTTTGCGTGTTGATGATCTTATTTGGATTCATCACATATTATTTAATTAAAGTACATTCCTTATGCTCCAAACTCAAATAAATAATTTAATTAATAATGATGTGGGAAAATGTGGATAGTGAGGCAATATTAGAGTTAACGATTAATCAAAGTGTGAAAAGATCATTGCCTCATAATCGTGGGAGAAATATAAGAGATTTGAAAAACAAATTAAGCCCCCTACTCGAGTTGTTGTGGTCGTACGAGAAGAAGAAGAAGAAGAAGAAGAAGAAGAAGAAGAAGAAGAAGAAGAAGAAGATATTTCTCAACAAGGGATCTAGGCAAGCAAAATGAGGTAAGAAATGTATGCTACTGAAAAACTGATACTAAATCCGTTTAATACAAGATTAAACTATTTAAGTAACTCTGAACTGTTTTTTGAAGAAACTGTTTTCTATAAATCAAATCGGTTTAATCACAAGATGTATTTAAAAATTATGCACGAGATTTATTCAAGATTTGTTAACAAGTTTTGAAAAACAAAACTAAAATAGTTTTAAATGAGCACACTAATTAGAAAGGGATGAGGAGATGTACAAAGATTAATGAAAAGATACTTTTAACGTGGTAAAACCTCAACCAATTGAGGAAACATCCACGACTCCCTCTACGGAGTAAAAAGAAAAATCCACTAAAACAAATATTGCATTTACAAACTATATAACACACATGCACACAAATCAGACCTATACAAGTTTAGGAATATACCCACTGGTGTCCTTATAACTTTTCTGCAGTTCGGATTGTTGATGTTGTTCTCCCAGTTTGCTAACTTCACTTTGTTCCAGTCTTTACGTCAACTCTTGTATCAAGATCTTATTACCAACACTTTCAGTGTTGTAGTGTGTAAGTGTTTGTTATGGTGATCTAACACATGCACGCACACACTCACGCTTATTTTTACAAACAGTCCTACCAAATTACAAATCAGATCTATATGCTGTGATTTTCAGTTTCTCTCTTCTTAGGAAACTTTGAACCTTAATTGACCTTTAATATTAACCCGGAATCCACGGCTATCTTACTCAGAAGACGTATCAAGATCTTAATCAATCTCAAGGTTTTGAAAATATTTTTGAGATTGAAAATCACCAAGTGCGATTCCAACTAGGTCAAAGGTCTTATTTCAAAAGAACTAGAAACAGTAAATGTTATTGTTGATTTTGAGTATGAAAACATTTACAGAAAAGAATCAACAATAGATTTCTCAAGATGAGAAACTATAAATGCAGATCTAGGTGTGATGTAACATAAAATGCTTCGATCTATGATTTCTACTAATAAGAAACGCATATCTAGCTTAATGCTTAAGTTGGAAACAAGATCTTAACATAAAGAGGTTGCATCACGAAACAGCTTAACAAACGAACTCTCAAACACTCAAGGTTGTGTTTGGTATATAACTAGTTTTGAAGAGATTAGGGTTTGAAAGGTGTTTTGGATGATTTAGGGTTAGGGCTTCTAACTCTCTCTCTCTCTGGTTTCTCTCTCTCTTCTCTCTTCTCTCTCTACTCTCTTCTCTCTCTAGAAATGACGAATTGATAAAAGCTTCTAAATGGCTGAGAATAAGGCTCCTTATATAGGGGCTGAGAAGGTTCGAGAACGAGGTTCAAAATTAAGGGCTACGATTTAGTCTTTAACTGTTGACTTTGATCCAACGATATAAGAGAAGCGGTGGTTTAAAACGCATTTGATTAGTTTAGGAGGGATTCACAGGGATTAAGCCAGAACGCATGCAGATCGTAGATTAAAACAATCCAAGGGCAGGAAATGAGCAAGACTTATGTCTCACAGAAGAAACACAAATCGGACCGATATCAGGCTGACAGGTGTAAGGCTGAAATGCATGTTATGAAAATAATGACAAAAACACCTTTAAGTCTTTAGCGCTTTTGGTTTCTACCATAGTGAACTTCCAAAGATAAAATGATTAATTCAAAATGGCAGATTGACCCAAATCTTTTAATTCCATCTTTAAATTAAAAAAAATGTTTTAAAAATTCCTAAAAACTTATTAAAATTCAAATTAAGGGAAATTAATATACATAACACACTTATAACCAATTATATACAATATGTAATGTATGAATGCAATACTAATGTGTGTGAGTGTTGGTAAATATACCTTATATCAAGAGGAATAAAATAAAGAGAAGGATTGAGGCTCTTTGGTTTCTAGGATGGGACTTAATTTTGTTTCTATTTCCAAACTAGATGAGCACTTATACAATATTGACTCAAGTGAGTTAAGAGTATAAGGTGCTTCAATCTCCCCCTTTGGAAATATGAGACAAAATCTCCTTTGAGTTAACTTGGACTCGTAGGGAAACAAAAAGAAAAGGAAAAACTATTCCTATACAAAAATTCTATCTACCCATTTCCTAGAACCGAAAACTACATAACTCAACTAAATACAATTCAATACCCTATTACAACTTTGAACATAGCAGAGAATAACTATGAAAAATTATACAGAATCCTGCAAATAATCACTAAGATCAAGCTCTTTAGAATATGTACAAATAAACGAATTCTTATAAGACTCAAATTTCTCCCCCATTTTGTCTCAAATGGACAAAGGGAAAAATTATGTAAATCCAAGAAATTATTCAGCACACACCATTCCAATTTATTTACGCAAGGCAATAAATCTATTATAATCCAAAGGTTTGGTAAACATATCTACGAGTTGCAAATCAGTAGGAAGATAATTGATTTCTAATTCCTTAGTCTCAACTAATTCGCGAATAAAGTGATGTCTTATTTTTATGTATTTTGTTCGCGAGTATTGAACAGCATTTTTAGAGATATTGGTCGCGCTTTGATTATCACAGTAGAGATGTATTTGTTCCTCTTTAATACCATAATCACTTAGCATTTGCTTAAGCCAAATTAATTGAGCACAGCAACTGCCAGCGGCTATGTATTCAGATTCAGCAGTGGACAACGAAGTGTAGTTTTGTTTCTTACTACTCCACCTTACCAAATTATTACTAATATAATAACATGTGCCTGATGTGCTCTTTCTATCGTCAGTACACCCTACCCAATCAGCATCGGTGTATCCTATTATAGTTCTAGGAGTATCATTGGTGTACCAAAGTCCTAAATTTATAGTGCCTTTAATGTACTTGGTAATTCTTTTAACACAAGCTAAATGACTCTATTTAGGATTGTTCTGGTAACGAGCACAAACACAAACAACGTATATAATATCAAGACGCAAGGCAGTAAGATATAGTAAGGTTACAATCATACTACGATAAAGGGTGGGATCTACGGATTTCCCTGTTTCATCCTTAGACAGTTTGACAGTAATACTCATGAGAGTTTTAGCATCTTTTGCACTTTCAAGGCCGAATTTTTTTAATAATCTTTAATGCGTATTTTGATTGCAAGACAAATAATCCTTCTGAATTTTATTTGACTTGAAGACTTAAGAAAAATTGCAACTCCCCCATAAGAGACATTTGAAATTCTTTATGCATAATTTCAGAGAAGGATTTAACTTCTAAAGAGGAAGTTGATCCAAAATGATATCGTCTACGTAAACTTAAGCTATAATTATATATTTGTCCAAATGTTTGACAAAAAGTGTTTGATCATTCCCACCTCTCTTAAAACCTTTGACTAAGAGAAAGTTGGAAAGGCGCTCATACCAGGCTCTTGGCGCTTGTTTTAGGCCATACAAAGCCTTCTTAAGACGAAAGACATAATTTGGATATTTAGGGTCAATGAACCCTTTTGGTTGTTCTACATAGGTCTCCTCAGTCAATATTCCATTAAGGAAGGCGTATTTAACATCCATTTAGTAGAGCATAAAATGTAAGTAGCAAGCTATGACAAAGAGAAGGCGAACAAATTCTAATCGAGTTACGGGAGAAAAAGTCTCGTTAAAATCTATTCCCTCTACTTGAGAGTATCCTTGAGCAACTAATCTGGATTTATTTCTAATGACTATCCCACTTTCATCAGATTTATTTTTAAATATCCAACGTGTGCCAATAACCTTTTTGTGATCAAGCTTAGGTACAAGATACCAAACATCATGAATGACAAATTGAAGAAGTTCATCCTGCATTGCAGAAATCCAATGAGGATCATTCAATGCATCATTAACATTCTTTGGTTCCATAAGGGAAACAAAACATGCATAATGAGCATAGTTTCTTAATTGTGATCTTATACGCACTGGTTCACTGGGATTACCAACAACATTGTTTATGGGATGGTCTTTAGCAACCCAATTAGGTACTTCAGGTGCCTCAATTGGTAAAGAATCATCTATTTTTGGTGAGTCATTTTCTAAAATATTTTTAGACTCTACCACAATAGTTGGTTCTCCAGTCTTACTCTCTACAGTAGTGTCACTTATAATTACGTTTATAGATTCCATTATGGCCTTAGTGCGAAGGTTATAAACACAGTAAGCTCTACTGTTGGGAGAATAGCCTTAAAAGATGGCCTTATCTCCTCGAGTCTCAAATTTGGGTAAGTGTTCTCTGTCTTTGCAGACATAACACGTACTGTTGATGTAAAAAATTAGATTGTGTCTAATTATTTAAGCATAGATAAATTTAAATGAGACAAAGAAATTTTAAAGTGGTTCAACCTTATATGAATGGCCTACGTCCACTGCTTTTGTTATTGATGAGTGTTTGGGAATTCTCGATTACAGATTTAGTCAAGAAATTCTGGTCCCTTTACAATGAAGATGATACAATGTATTTATAGCCACTAGGTTGTACATGTGAAAGGGTGCATACATAATTGTCCCTTAGGCGTATACATCTGTATGTATTTAATGCACAGTCAATCTGTTGGTTTTTCCATTATTAATGCTTTGTACGAGGTGTAGCTTGGACCGCCCAAGTAGCTCGACGTAGTAAAGTTCCTCAGAGAACTCTAGCAGGTCGGAGCGTCTGAGTTGATCGGGGAAGCAGGGTTCCTCGTTGCAGTATGGTTCCTCGGAATCAAAGTGCTGTTCAGAAATGTTTGTTATTACCATGCAGATTGCCATGTGTCTTTACTTAATTGAGCCGTGTCAGCAGGTTAAATTTGGTATCAACAGAAGCCCCCAATGTTTCACAGTTCGAAATTTGAGGAGTGTGGAACATTCTTTCTCGGAATATGGCGGTTTTAAATGGTCCTCCTGATTTTTAGGAGTATTTCCTCTGTATTTATTTTTTCTTCCAAATTCGTAGAATCAGACTTTTTGAATTTTTATAACCGCCTAGGTCTCCGCGCCCTTTTTGTCCCTTTAGCCGCCGATAGCGTAATCGTTTCTTTTTGTAATCGTTAACTTTACCATTTCCCAAGGCAAGGTATTTAAGCATTGCAAACAATCCCATCGTCTTCTACTTTTTCAAATTTGTATCTTTGAGTTTTCCATTGTCTTTCTCTCTTGTGCGTTCATCCTTTTCATCGTTCGTTGTCAATAAATCCACTCTTTTTCTGTAAGATCTTCTTCCTTCTTCTTCATTTCCTTTATTCATCATGGTTTACCTTGTTGAATCTCTTGATAAATTTCTCTTTGATTTTTCTATCCCTTCATGGGTTGTTCTGGAGGAACCTTTTGAACCTTCAGATTATTTCCGTTTGGCCGAGGGACATTGGTTCCCCAGTCTCTTTGTTACTGAATGTGGATTTTCCTTTTCGCCAAATCCTTTATGTCTGGAATTCTGTCAATATTTTGACGTTGGTCCTGTAAGAATAGCCCCCAATACATGGAGAATAGTTAATGGGGTTCATAGACTAAATCAAATTCATGGAACTCGCATAGGAATTCTAGAAATCATGTTTTGTTATAGATGGGATGTTGGTGATAATACTTTTTATTTAAAAACTAGATTTTTAAATAGGGCTTTAGTGGTCAATCTTCCGGATGCCAATAGGAACTACTTTGAGCACGGGGTTGTTATAAAAAATTGGCAACATTCTCCTTTAACTGGGGATGAATTGTATCAGGGTCCCAGATGTCCTCCCTATGGCAATGTGATAGGTTATTTTAATTTCATTTTATTTTTGAAACTATGCTTTCTTTGTGTTTGATAAAATGTGTCACTGATATTTTCATGTTCATTTATTTGCAGTTAACAGCAAAAGAAAGTCTCCAAAAGAGACAAAAGTTAACATAAGGCATTTAAAACTTATCTGGAGTTTGCATCAGACTGTTGCCGACGAGCATATTAGGTCAGCTTCGTATTTGCTGCAGTATAAGAGTTACACCTCTTCTTTTACGGCTCGTCCGGTGATAAGTGAAGTCGAACCAGTACCAGCTTCTACAAGTTTTTCGCCTGAGTCACACATCCCTTTAAGTGAAAGGATGAAGAAAAGAAGACCTCCTACTCTCTTCGAGAAACCTGCCTCTGTTGCTGGAGAGGCAAAGAGAAGTAAACATGATGTCCTAGAAGAGATAAAGAAAATTGATGCACCCACTCCGGCTGCTCCTCTGAAGGTTGCCGAGAAGCCTTAAGTGGCCCCGAGCAAGACTGATGCTCCAAGAGAGGTGATTGTCATATCATCGACCAAGAGTTCCTCCTTGGTCGAAACTATTCCTGTACCCCCGAGGAAGCTGAAGGAGAGCTCCTCGGTCAATTTGGCCGAAACCATCTCTCAGGCCCCAACTACTTGAACTGGTGTTCCTACTTTTGTTGCTCCGAGCTCTTCCATGAGCTCGGTGAAAACTTGGATCATTCTCGAGATCCAAGGTATTGAAGAAAACCTTTCTCGGGACATGGTCACCACATTAGTTGCTCGCCATATTGCTTCTGTAAGTCTTATTGTCTTGAACTTTTAATTTCTCCCTTGTTATATCTGTCTCTGCACTGACTTGCCATTATTTTCTTTTTCCAGTTAGTGACCTGTTTTAATACCATTTTGAAGAAAGACGAAGCTATCAAATCTTCAAGCTCCTCGTCAGGTGTAGAGGAAACTTTGGTGGGCCTGACGCAGTCTCTAAAATATTCTCGTCATAAATATGATGATGATAAGGCTACCTGGGAGAAAAAACTTGATTCCACCGAGCATGAGAGCAACCAAGCTGTTGAAGCCTCCAAAGGATTGGAGAAGAAAATAAAGGATTTAGAAGAGAAAAATAAAGATCTTGACGAGAAGCTCAAAAATGCTGGGGAGCTTGAGAATAAGCTCAAAATTGCTGAGGAGGAATTAGTCCAACTTCGTGAAGTAGGTCGTCAGAAGGAGGAAGTTTAGAATAAATTGAAGGCTAGCGAGGAACTTCTATCCGAGAAGCTTTCCTCGGAGAAAACAAAAAGGAAGTTAGCTGTGAAGAAGTCTTTCAGCGCAAGCTGGGATAAGGGGTGGAACAAAGGTTTGGCTGCCATGATGTTGTAGGTGAAATATGGTAGCTATAAATACTTTGGGGATGGCTGGGTTGCTGCTCTGTAAGAGATGAAAGTCGATGAAAATTCTAACTTGTTTCAGCGACACATCCTTGGCCCCCCTCCAACTCCCGAAGAAGAAGAAGAGGACGAAGCTGCCTCTGAGGAATCTTCCATGGTGATGGTAGATCAAACTTCTCACCCCTAGCTATCCAATCCACCAGCGAGCAACTTCAACTACCTATTACTTCATCCGAGCAAACTCTAGTGCTTTTCGAGCAACCATCTGTTCCCCCCGAGCAACCTACCTCCTCATCCCAGGCTCCCGAGAAAATTTTGGGAGACAAGGAAAAGGTGTAGAGTTGTTCGGATTTTTCTTTGTGTTTTCTTTTCTTTATCAAATGTAACTCTGACTTTGTACTTCTTCATTATGATGTAATAAAACTTGAACTTTTGATTATGCATACTGTTGATTCTCTTCTTCATACTCTGTTTGCATTCTTATTGATTCTTGCTTTCTCTTCCTTTATTAGTTTATAGACAGAATGGAGTTATTATCTGCTCATGATACAAAGTTATTGAGGCAATGTAATGAGTACTTCACAGCTGGTCACACAGATCTGAGTGCATCACATATAGTCGACATCCTCGGCCAAGATGCTTCAGAGCAAGCAATTGAAGCATACCAATATTTGAAGTGCCTACTCGACCGTGCAGTAGCTAATAACGCATCATACTATGATATGATTGAAGATCTCCAGGGTACTCTTGAAGAGCTTCAACAATAATATAAGGAATCTACTGCACTTTTGCATAAGGGGTACGAGAAGAAATATCAGCAACTGAATGCTGATAAAGGATACGATAAAATGTTTGTTGCTTATGAGGTGAGAGAGAGAACTTTGAAAACTGAGGTTGAGGAGCACAGACAAATAGCTGAGCTGTTGGAGCAAGAAAACAATAACTTGCAAAGGGAAGTCTCCCAGTTGAAATCTATTGCTTCTACCTCAAATGCTTTAGTCCCTGTGAATGATGAGGGATTTTCTTTCTTGGAGGTCGAAAATGCCAATCTTTGAGATGAATTGGAAACCTTGAAGAAAACTGGTCCGTCTACATCTGCTCGGGGATGAGCAAGAGCTTCTCGGGGACGAGAAAGATCTGCTCGAATTACTATCGAGGAACAGAGAACCCAATCAACTCTGGAGAATCAGGCCTTCCAATTAATGGCAAAGAACCAGGCATTGGCTGAAATGTCTAAGAAGATCATGAATCTCAAGGAGAAACTTTCTTCCCAGAAGTCTGCCTTAGAGAATAAGGAACTCTTTGCAAAAAATCTTCATGAGCAACTGGAAAGATTGACATATCAATTCCACAAGCAGCCCAGAGAATTCTGGATGGCTGGCTACAATGAGGCTCTCTACCATTTGGATGATCGTATCGTGAATGCCATAATGAGGGTTACAAACAGGGGTGGTTGAATGCCTTGGGCGTACTGCAACTGGAACAGGGTCACTACCTGTAGGATTACCATAATCCTGGGCTGCTCGACCTACCAGTGCCACCATTCAAGCTTGATATGAGCTGAATCCCTGCTCGGGCCATCCCTCGGTGTTTGATTTCTAAATACCTCGGTGATTACAATCTCTATTCTAATGCCGAGATATCTCGCCCCGAGCACCTGCTCGATAGACCATCTGTAATGAACATCAGGATGCTTAAAGACCTTAACTTCATAAACTCCCCTTATGCTTTAGATGATCCTCCTGCTGGCGAGGAACCTGTTTCAAAAGCAGAGGGGAAGAAACCAATAGAGTAGGAATCTTGATGTAATAGTTAGTATACACTTCATTCTCAATGTATTTTGTTTTTGGATTTAATGAAAGACTTTTATTTTTGTTCGCAATCTTAATTGCATTGTCTTATGGTTGTAAAACACTTTATATATGTATATTCATAAAAGATAACAACATTATGTATTTTGTCGACCAACTGTGATTGGTTAAAACTTATTGTCGACTAGCTTGAATTTGTGGTGATCATTTGACTGACCAAATTTAGTGATGTTTTGTTTCTCGACCAATTTGGCAGTAATTAAAAAAAAATCAAGTAACAAAAATTTTACTTGATCTCTTTCATATACTCATACTTTGTTTAAATAAAATGTTTTCGACCAACGATGGTCAACATCTTCTTATTCTCGACCAACATAAATTGGTGAATTTTTTCTTCCCGAACAACTTTGGTACTTTTGGAAAATTTATATATTTTTTTTCTCCTAACCATCCTTAGTTGGCATTTTTGGGAAATAGTTTTGTTTCCTAACCAACCTGAGTTGGCATTTTTAGGAATTTTTTTGCTTCCTAACCAACCTAAGTTGGAATTTTTAGGAATATTTTTGTTTCCTAACCAATCTAAGTTGGCATTTTTAGGAATGTTTTTGCTTCCTAACCAACCTAAGTTGGCATTTTTAGGAATGTTTTTCTTCCTAACCAACCTGAGTTGGCATTTTTAGGAATATTTTTGCTTCCTAACCAACCTAAGTTGGCATTTTTAGGAATATTTTTCTTCCTAACCAACCTAAGTGGGCATTTTTAGGAATATTTTTGTTTCCTAACCAACCTAAGTTGGCATTTTTAGGAATATTTTTGTTGAGTAGTCTGAGTTTTGCTGAGTAGTGTGTAGCACTAGTATTCCCCGAAAAATTTTCAATAAAAGGAGAGAATTTGGCAGAATATCGTCATTTTATTCATACTGATGGAACTGCGTTACATGAGAGTTTACATCACTAATAATACATGCGCAGGTGTTCTGCATTCCATGCCTTCTTAAACTCCTCCCCCTCTAAAGTTGTTATTCGGTAAGTTCCTGGTCGAACAACTTCTGTAACTCGGTATGGTCCATGCCAGTTTGCCTCCAGTTTGTTGTGCTTTTGAATCACTTTCTTTAGCACATAGTCTCCTTCTTTCAGGTCGCACTTCTTCACCCTCTTATTATAGAACAAAGTTGTTCGTTGTTGGTAAGCAGCATTCCTGATGGATGCTTCTTCTCTAACTTCCTCGAGCATGTACAAATCCAATCTTCTCATTAAGTCGCTGACAGGGGAATTGAAATTCAGTACCCTGTGTGTTGGGAGGCCCAACTCGACAGGTATAACAGCTTCACTTCCAAACGCCAGCATATATGGTGATTCTCCAGTTGCTGCTCGGGGAGTAGTACGATAAGCCCACAGTACTGACTGTAACTCGTTGATCCAGTTTGCTTTTGCATTACTTAGTATTTTCTTCAAGCCATTTAGCAGTGTTTTGTTCGTCACTTCAGTCTGTCCGTTGCTTTGGGGATGTCCTGGTGCCGAGTGGATCTTCAAAATATTGGACTGGCGGCAATAGGCAGCGAACTCCTCGTTATCAAATTGTGTTCCATGGTCGGTAATGAATGCATGCGGAAGACCATATCTACAGATTATATTTTTCCAAATAAATTAATATACCTTCTCGTACGTCAAGTCGATAGGAGGCTCGGCTTCTACCCACTTAGTAAAATAATCCACTGCGACGACGAGATATTTGAACCTTCCTCTGGTCGTTGACAGTGGTCCGACCAAATCTATTCCCCACATGGAAAATGGCCAAGGGGAAGTGATGGGTGTCAACACTGCTTGTGGAGTTCTTCGGATGGAGGAAAAGCGTTGGCACTTGTCACATTTCTTGGCATAGGCTATACAATCAGCCCTCATCGTTGGCCAGTAGTATCCCTGCGTCATCACCCTTTGCAAAAGCGTCCGACCTGCTACATGGGCTCTACAGGACCCTTCATGGATCTCTTCAATCAATTCCTTCACCTCAGAGGGATGTACACATCTTTGCAAACCTGCCATAATTCCTCGTCGATATAGAATACCGTTAGTTAATACATACCGAGCAGCTTTAAACTTTAATTTCTTGGCTGCGAGCTTATCAATTGGTAATTCTCCCTCCTCAATATATGCTCTGATGGGATCCATCCAAGATGGTCCTAAATCAAGAGTAATAAAATTCATCATCAGATCTTCATCTATGCTTCGACTAGCCAATACTTCATTTGGGATTGTTCTTCATAGCTCGGTATGAGTAGCTGATGCTAATCGAGCTAGGGCGTCTGCTCTCACATTCTCCATTCTTGGTATTCTGACCAGCTAAACAGTAATAAATTTTGATACCAACTCCATTACCTTTGCATGATACTTAATCATTAATTCTCCTTTGGTTGCATATATTCCTAACATTTGATTTATGATCAATTGAGAATCACTAAAGACAATAACCTGTTGTGCCTCCATATTTTTTGCCAAATTAAGACCTGCAATCATGGCCTCATACTCAGCCTCATTATTAGAAGCTTTGAATTGGAATCGTAGGGCGTATTCCACGTCGACCTCGTCCGGGCTGTTCAAAACGATCCCTGCCCCACAGCCTATAGTGCAAGATGAGCCATCTACATAGAGCCTCCATATAGGCAACTCGTCTTCTAATTTCTGATCTGATAGAGAACCTCGGTGGAATATTTGTTGCTTCCTTTCACCCTCCCCTGATATTTCTTGCTCTTCGTCGATCATCTTTTCTTGCCCTTTTACCAACCTAAGTTGGTCTGGGCTCGAATTTGATGATCCTGTAACATCCACTAGCCCTTTTACCAACCTAAGTTGGTCTGGGCTTGCGTTTGGTGATCCTGTAATATCCACAGGTTGATCGGTGAGCAGCTTTTGCTCCTCAAGGGTATCAGGATAGGTGAACTCTGCTATAAAATCTGCTACTGCTTGCACTTTAAACGATGATCTGGGTTCATAAATTATATCATATTCACCAAGCTCTATTGCCCAGTACATCAATCTCCTTGATTTTTCTGGTTTATGAAGGGCTTGCCTCAACGGCATATCAGTATACACGACTATAGTATGAGCCTGTAAGTATGGCCTCATTCTCCTACTCGCCTCAATCAGCGCCAGTGCCAACTTTTCCAGTTTTGGATATCTGATCTCTGCTCCTCGGAAGGCCTTACTCGTGTAATAAATTGGTTTTTGCACTCCATTCTCCACTCTGATCAACGTCGAGCTAACTGCATTCTCCGATACTGCCAGATACAAGTATATTTTTTCTCCCATCACCGGCCTGGACAACAATAGCGGTGCTCCCAGATATTTCTTCAAGTCTTGAAATGCCTTCTCACATTCATCATTCCACTCAAAAGTCTTTCGGAGCATTTTGAAGAATGGGAGACATCTATCAGTTGCTCGCGATACAAATCTGTTGAGTGCTGCTACTCGTCCTATGAGACTCTGTACTTCTTTCTTCGTCGTTGGAGATCGCAGCCCTAATAGAGCTTTGATCTTTTCAGGATTTACCTCAATGCCTCGTTGATTGACAATATACCCGAGAAACATGCCTTCTCGTACTCCAAATATGCACTTCATCGGGTTCAGCTTTATTTGATATTTATCCAGTTGATCTAAGGTCTGGCCTAAGTCAACTAGATGATCGGTAACTTTTTTGCTCTTTGTCAGCATATCGTCAACATAGACTTCCATACTGCAACTGATTTGTTCAGTAAACACCTTGTTCATTAGCCGCTGATAGGTTGCACCTGCATTTTTCAAACCAAAAGGCATAACATTATAACAATAAGTTCCCCTAGGGGTAATGAAAGAAGTACTCTCCCTGTCTTCAGGTTTCATTTTAATCTGATTGTAACCAGAATAAGCATTCATGAAGCTCAACTGCTCGTGTCCCGAGGTAGCATCAACTAGTTGATCAATACGGGGCAACGAAAAGTGATCCTTTGGACATGCTTTGTTGAGGTCGGTGAAGTCTACACACATCCTCCATTTGTTATTTTTCTTCTTTACCATCACCACATTGGCTAACCAGTCTGGATATTTAACATTTTCTATAAAGCAAGCTTTCTGGAGCTTCTCGCCCTCCTCTTGTATAGCTTGATTCTTCTCGGGACTGAATACTCTTCTTTTCTGCTTCACTGGTTTGATCTCCTTATTCACGTTGAGCTCGTGACATAGGAAGTTTGGGTCTATTCCGGGCATATCCTCAAGACTCCACGCAAAAGTTTTCTTTCTGCTTCTTAGGAAAGTTATCAGTTCCTGTTTTAGTGAGGCATCCAACGACGATCCTATTTGAGTTGTTCGTTCAGGGCGCTCGTCGTCCAGAATGATATTTTCTGTAGCTTCCACCACCTGACCTTTCACGAGTTGCGATTCATCTCTAGGATCAAATGTTTCAATTTATGTACCCTCATCCACTTGATAGGTAGTAGTCTTTTTCCTCGATTCCTCCAGCTCCTCTTGCTCGGTAGATGAATAATAGCATTCCCGAGCTACTTTTTGATCACCCTTCACAACTCCTTCTCCAAAATTTGTTGGAAATTTTAGGCATTGATGCACCGTAGATGGGATTGCTTCGAACTTCTTCAATTCGACCCTTCCTATTATGATGTTATAGGTGACTGAACATTCTTATCCATCATGAAGAAGCATATTCTTTCTGTTCTATAAGCAGGCCATGTACTTATGAATATATCCAACTTGATCGTCCCAAGTGGAAAAACTTTCTCGCCAGCAAAACCGAGGAGGGGTCTATGATAAGGCTCCAGTTGAGATAACTTTAAGTTTAAACTGTCGAAGCACGAGTAGAACATGATGTCTGCCGAGCTACCATTATCTACTAGAACTCTTGAAATCATCACTTTTTTCATCCTCATTTTGATCACCAATGGGTCATCATGAGGATAAAGGACACCTGCGAGGTCGTTCTTTGAAAAACCAATGACCAATTTCTCTTTGTTTACCTTTCTCGGGCGTCCTCCTCAGCTAGATTTCTTCGTTCAATAAACGAGCAAGCTTGAGCTTCACAAAGGTAAGCTTTTCTTTTTGCAGTAAGATCTCCTCCTCCCGCATCTCCACCTGTAATAACATTACAATCAAATGATCCAAAACGTATTGAAAATACCTCACGTTCTGGCTGCCTTGGTCTTTTGGGAAGATCAGGGTTGTCTTCTGGATCATCTTTATGGTATCATTTCTTGTTCTCCTTTGCTCGACGAGGAGATCTAGACCTTTCTCTTGTTCGATCGCTGTTTTTTCTTTTGTTTCTATGATCAACATACTTTGTCAGTTTTCCTCGTCTAATGAGTGTTTCGATCTCATTCTGAAGAGCTATGCAATTTTTGGTCATATGGTCGTGATCTTTGTGAAACTCGTAATATTTTGTCTTATTTTTCCTGTCAGGGTCTGCCTTCATTTTCTTTGGCCAGTTTAACTCCTCGTTGTTCTTAATTTCTTCTAAGATGTGGTTGATGTCTACCTTCAAAGGAGTATAATTATCAAATTTCCTCAATACCTCCAATGACGACCTATTTTTGGATTGTTTGTCACCACCATTGTTCTTATGCTCTTTCTTCTTGGCTTTATCAACCTCCACCTTGGTTTCTTTATCCATATTCTTCTTCGCAGCCATAGCCTTCTCGGTATTCATGATTTTGGCCGCTTTTGCCATCAGTTCTGACATGGTTATGGGTGGATCTTTGGCCAAAGTGTAATACAACTTGTTGGGCAACAGCCCACTCATTAAGGCGGTGATCGCTGTCTTTTCCTCATAATCTATGACTTCGAGTTTGTCGTTATTAAAACGAGTTATATAATCTCTAGTACTCTCACCAGCTTTTTATCTAACACTTAACAAATGTGCTACTCGTTTGACTGGATTTGCCCCAAAATAGAAATTTCCAATGAATAACTCGGCCAGTTGAAAGAAAGTTGAGATCTTACCCTGAGGAAGATTATTGTACCATATTTGAGCAGATCCGATAAGAGTTCCCGAGAATGCTCTACATCTCATCTCGTCTAGGACAGTATAGATGTCGGCTGCAGCTTGATATTGCTCTATATGAAGAACAAGATCGGTCTTTCCATCATATTTGGGGGTCACAACAGGTACTTTGAACTTTGACGGTGTGGGAAAATCCACAATGTCCTGGACAAAAGGCGTCCCTTGAACAAAAGTTCGTTGTAGGGGATTCTTGGCCCTAGCCATTTCCCCTAATCTATCCTCTAACCTTTGAATAGACCCTTTCCATGCATCATTTCCTTCCTCGGGCTTGTTGGTTTGAGCAATTGATCACGCTGATGTGGCTTCCTGGGATCTATCTTGACGAGCAGCTGGTCGCGACTGGGCAGATCCTTCCCTTAAGTCGGTTGATCGTCGAAAACTCCTCGACGCTGCCTTAGGAGGACTTTTGTTCCTCTTAGGGCCTAATCGATCGAAAAGAGAAACCCTACTTAATCTTTCCAATGCACTGGTCATTTCTGGAGAGAGAGAGTGATACATTGTTCAGTATCTGTGGCTCGTACTGATGAAGTTCGCCCAGGTTGATAAGAGAAATCATTAGATTCCTCAGCACTATATGAAGCTGTATGCCCAGTACGCGAAGGAAGCAAATGGGTGTTTCTTTGAACACTTCGCTGTCCTGAATGGGTTGGTGCACCGCCATGAAGGGTTTGTATGAGTTGTCGCATAGTTTCTTGCATGGTTGTCTGGCCCTGGGCCAGATTTGTCATTATTCCAGCCAGATCTGGAACGTTTGGCGGAGCAGATGGATTTTGAGGATTTCCAGCGTTTCGATTGCTGGGTTCTGGATTTCCAGCCATTCGATTGCCATGTCTAATTATTTAATCACAGATAAATTTAAATGAGACAAAGAAATTTTAAAGTGGTTCAGCCTTATAAGAATGGCCTATGTCCACTGCTTTTGTTATTGATGAGTGTTTTGGAATTCTCGATTACAGGTTTAGTCAAGAAATCTCGATCCCTTTACAATGAGGATGATACAATGTATTTATAGCCATTAGGTTGTACATGTGAAAGGGTGCATACATAATTGTCGCTTAGGCGTATACATCTGTATGTATTTAATGCGCAATCAATCTGTTGGTTTTCCCGTTATTAATGCATTGTACGAGGTGCAGCTCGAACCGCCTAAGTATCTCGGTAACCATAAGTTGCTAGGCATAGTAAAGTTCCTCGGAGAACTCTAGCAGGTCGGAGCGTCTGAGTTGATCGGGGAAGCAGGGTTCCTCGTTGCAGTATGGTTCCTCGGAATCAAAGTGCTGTTCAGAAATGTTTGTTATTACCATGCAGATTGCCACGTGTCTTTACTTAATTGAGCCGTGTCAGCAGGTTAAATTTGGTATCAACACGTACTTCCAAAAGTTTTAAGATACTTAAGATTGGGCTTCTTCCCATACCAAAGTTCGTAAGGAGTTTGTTTAGAGTTCTTTCTAAAATAGACCCTATTAATAATATGACACGCAATACGAATGACTTTTACCCAAAAATACTTAGGTAAAGTCTTGGCATGAATCATAACACGTGCCATCTCTTGAAGGGTACGATTCTTTCTCTCAATTATACCGTTCTGTTGAGGAGTCTTGGGAGCACTAAATTCATGTTTGTAGCTATTATAGTCACAATACTCTACAACACATGTATCTAAGAACTCTCCACCTTTATCACTACGAATCCTATTTACGTGAGAGTCTTTCTCATTTTCAATTCGAAGTAAAATCTTCAAAAAGGTTTGAAATGTGTCAGACTTTTGTTTTAAGAAAGCTACCCAAGTAAATCTGGTGAAGTCGTCAACCATAACAAGAATATAACTGTGTCTACAAAGACTAAGAGTTCGAGAAGGACCCATAAGGTCCATATGGATAAGATCCAAAGGTTTAGAGGTAAGAATGTCTTTGACTTTGATAGCCAATGAACAATTGGAAGGGAACAAAATGCCATGTATAAGGGGAAGTCTCGGTAAATTTGTCGGACGCCATAAGACAATTGAAATTATTTCTGTTGACCATGTCATCTCCTAAAAAAAGGTTTAATCAGAGAGCAAGTAGAAAGGTCCACGAGGGAAATAGGATTATAGACTTTAATTAACCAAGAGTCTCCATGGTGGAAAGATGTAGAGATCCTAAGATCCAGGTTGAAATGGACAACCTCTATATAGGTTTGACTCATTAAGCAGTAAGGAGATGTCTTAATCCTTACAATTTTTATGTTGAGATAGTGCACATCTTCCACGAGAATCGTGATATATATATATGGATATGTTAAGTGAGGTGTTGCATGACACTCTTCCTAAAAATAAGGCCACTTTTGTGAGAATTTTAAAGGCTGAATTCTCTAAAACACTCATAAAAATAGGTCTGCAGTACCAAAATGAACACAATGAGAACGAATTATGCTTGAGGGGGAACTATATGACTTTTATGGTCTTGGTTTACACAAAAGACTGATTTTTCAAGGCATCATTCCCATTCACGAACCAAGTAAACCTGGTATATTTTCACTAGGGGAAGTTCAAAGTCTCTGACTACTTATACCGATGTAGTTACTCTCCACTTTTCATTCATCTAGGGGTTATTGGAAATGGTTTAGCAATAAACATGTTAGGGGCGACTTCGTGGCCAAATTCAAGTGGTAGAAAATTCCAAATTTAGTGGGACCACACAAAATTATGTTCTCCTATTTGAGGAGAACAACGTGGTATATTCACATATAAAAAAAATATGTATTGAATGAGAAAAGTGTCCATAAAGATACCCACTTGAGTTAATAAAATAAAGAAAACTTTGTATAACATCTTGTCTCACGTAGAAAGAATAATGAAATATGAAGAGTTATGCTCTTAGATGGCCACCGGACCAAAAGGAACCCCACTTTTGTGGAATGGAGATAACTTAGGTTCGCGTGCATGCCACTGCCTGTCGTGTGCTGACCCGACCAACTCCACCCGGGCATGCTCGAGCCTAGCCTTACATCTTGGATTATTTGATTTATTGGCCAAAATTCGTTCATTTATAATTTTTGGTTCTGATTAATCCCAACCCATAATACAAATATTAATTTAGTTTGGCCCATTTGAAAAATGGGTCCAATTTTATTTTACAGGCTTTGGAATTTGGTTAAAATGTATTAGTGATGAGGAGAAAAGCCATGTCAAATCGTGACTTTTTTCTTGATGGTCTATTTGTTGAAAAACCACACCAAACAGACAATATGATTATTTAAATAGTCATGAACAGGGGTGTACACGGGGCAGTTCGGTTCGGTTTTGGACTGCAATTCAAACCGAATCGATCAGTTCAGTTTTGGAAAAAATCAGACCGAAACCGAATCGATAATGAAAAAACACGTCGGTTTCGGTTCGATTCAGTTTTAATCGATTTTCAGTTTTGGTCGGGTTTTTTAGGTCGCTTTTCGATTTTGGTCAGTTTTGGAATTTGGTTAATGGGTTTTGGATATAAAAATAAAAGATTTTAATATAAATATTGATGTCGGTTCGGTTTGGTTCGAATCGTTTTTTTCTTTGTCTAAACCGCCAACCGAACCGACATTGTCGGTTTTTTATATCCGTAAATTGCAAACCGAATCGGGCTAAAAAAAACGTCGTTTCAGTTCGGTTTAGGCCGATTCGATTCAGTTTTCGATTCGGTAGTTTTTTTTTCACGACCCTAGTCATGAAGAAGTCTATAAATGTCCTTAGGCCTACCATGAATTCTCATTTAAATTCTGCAAATTCTTCCTCTCCTTTCTTTTCGAGTTTTTTTGTTCCTATGACGACTACAATTTTGCTTCCATAGGAACGAAACACAACATGAATTCGCAGGGTTCAGATTATCTGTTTATACTCAATTTAAACATTATACAAAATAATTTGTAGATTTTTTATTATTGTTCATACATTTTGTTTTTATTCCAGAATAACAATTGTTTCTTAAATATAAAACTTATTCAACCATAAATAAATTGACTCTACACATTTGTAAAGCCTACTTTTTAAAGTTAAGTCCTAAAAAGAATATGTGATTCGAAATTATAGACAGGACATGCAATTTTTTTTATGAATTTTGCTCCTAACGACACCCTACCATTTCAACATTGATTGACTCTTGCAATGACCATTTTATTTTTAAAAATGAAGATATTATATGTGGTTAATTTGTGTTCTCTTCTATAAAAAGTAATATCAAATTAGAGGTCCTTTTGTACAAAAACCTACTATATATCTATCTTCAAGCCTACAATGAACAAGGTTTAAAATATATACCAAAAACACCATAGGTTGAAAACAACGACAATGAAAAATAAATGGTTATTTGCATTTTGGATGTCATTTGTTCTTGTTTATTATCGAACACACACACAAAATATATATATATATATATATATATATATAGACACCCCCTCCCCAAGTGTTGGTGACATATAGTTTCAGAAATATACATAATTTAATTTTACATCTATACAAATTTATTTTTGGAAGAAATTAATAAACAATTGATTGGTATAAAGTTTATTTTCAAATCCAAATATAATATACATTAGATAATTAGTTTTTTTCAACCTTTTCATTTAAACAATATTGTATGCTTCTGTGCTTCATGCAAGTTACATAAGGAACAATAGTTATACTATTATTACATAGTCAAAGAAAATACGTGGTAAAGTTTTAATTAATAAAAAAGATTGAAAAAATATAAGGGAAAGGACTAAAATTAACCTGCTATTCACTTTTTACTTCACTTACACTTAACCAATTAACCTGAACAAAGTATGATGAGAAAAAAAAATAAAGAAGTTTTTGCGATGATTTTTCAATCTTCTTATCAATCATATAAAGCTCATTCAATAACACCATTGTCATACCATTAGATACTACGAGCATAATCTTTTTTGTAACCAAGGTAAGAGTATTACTTGCATCAAGGAAAGAAGCTAGTTGATGAAATTAATAAATCTAATAAGGGACACATGAGATGAACCACCGCATGACGTGAATAGGTGCCTTGATTAGCTCAAATGCCCAGTCTCCTACCACATCAATGCACATGGAAGGTGGGCATACAAGAACCGTCAACGCCCTGCACATACATACATATATTACACTCAAACATTTATACAAAGTAATTCTATGTTGTCACAATATATCGACACGATAAAACCGCGTCCCCGCACAATTATTGATTACAATAAAAAACATTTCACTAAGTTCATTGACAATTAGCTTCATATGTAATCAAATAACTAGATAGAGAGAGGGAGATACCGACCATGGGATCCAGATCAGGGCACCGATCATGGAGATGTGGATGGCAAAGAATGCGAAAGGCAAACCCAAGAGAAAACCCAAAGGCTTACAAACTCCATCCTCGGTACACATGTCGACGTTATTCGCTCTTTTTTGAAATCTCTAATGTAAAATTGGTAGTGGTTAACACGCAAGCATAATCTAGCTAGTACTTGAGGTGAAAATACATATAAAAATCCAAACTGATGAAATTGAAGCACAATTAATGTTTAGTCATTAGGAGATAATTATATTTCGCATTTAGTTCACCTTATTGTTTTATTTTGCAAAAGTGGCATTGTTTATTTTTTTGATAATTTTTTCTTAAAGTCTAGGATAATAAGGAAAAAAATTGTGAGTGTTTTATGTGGTAAGAGATTTTTTGGACTAAAGGTTAATTAAAAAATTGTCAAGGGACTTTTCTTCGAATAAAGAGAAGTAAAAATTTGAACGAAAATATAAGTTTTAACATAATTAATATAAGAAGGCGTGCTCCGAGTTTTTTATGTCCTTTTTTGTTTAGTGATAAAGTCATAGTACTACAGTCAGGGTACAACAAGCAACATTACTTGTAAAATATCATTGTTTTGAATAAATCTTCTCTTTTTGAAAAAAAAAACTCTTTAGAAATAGAAAAAAAACAAAAACCGTTGTGAACAACAATAATAAAACCTTCTATTTTTTGTATGGAAGATACCACTAACGATACCCTAGAGTTGAAAATTGTAATTATATTGACAACATGCAAATAAGAATCAGTAGATGGGCAAAAACTTTTGTATCCTTGTGCACGATGAGGTGTTTTGCTAAACATTATGGAAGGATGCAATTCTAAAATAGAAATACATATATACAAAGAAACTATAATTTACATAGAAGGATAAAATGAAAATATTCTTCTATCTGACTCCGTGATAACAAATTCGGCGGTGACAATAAAATAAGAAAATATGATGTTCTTACACAAATAATAATTCTCAAATAGATTATGAATAATAAAATAGGTAAATAGGTTGTAATAAACCCCCAAATTTTAATCTAAATAAGATCAAATCTTCCACAAATAGTATTTCTTAAAAATAGCATGAATCTCATTTACAATGGTCATCAATTCCTAAAAGAATGATATTTTGTTCATTATATAGATAATAGTTATAAACATCTAATTCTATGTGGTGAGATTACCTAAAGTATTGTACTACCATTTAAATTATGTGCAAGCTACCATTAAAGGATAGAAATACTACTTACAAACTCATTGGACCAAATAAAAATGAAAATACACCCAATGACGAAGCCAAAAATATATCTTAAAGGGGGCCTAGATAATTTTTTTACAATTCATTAGGTTAGAAAAATAGTTAACTCGGGTTGAGGAGTAATTAACTAAATAAATAAATGTATTATTATGAAAGTTTACAATACAAAAATAACTATATTATGAATGTTATGATTTTATTATCTATTGGAATTTACATTGTATACTAAATTATGTTTCTAAATGCTATATTGTTTTGATAAAACTTGTTTAAAAAAAGACTCAATTGTAGATTATAAAAATTATAAAGTGAAAAATTTTAAAACTTGAATGTTGATATGTCCATGGCCCCCTTTCTAATGGATTTAGAGTCAAGTGAAACTTCTTTATAGTGTAAAAAGGGAAAAGGGATAATGATTTTTGAACACGAATTATAAATATTGGCACTTTGAACTCTACTGTAAAAAATGCGCTATGAAGAAGACTGATTTACTAATCCAAATTATGAGTCCATTATTCTTTTTTGGATTGTTCCAAATTAAGGGTCCCCTTTCCTTTTTGGACATAATGAACGAAATAAGTTCCATGATGGTGAACAAAAGTTAATCGTGGCCATTGATCCAGTGCGTCATTAATCTGTACAAAATAAATACACGAACTCTTAATTTGGGAGGGACAAAGACTATAAGTTAGATGTATAAAAAAAGGTCATATATATCTTCCAATTTGTTGT
Source organism: Sambucus nigra (assembly GCA_949130495.1). NCBI lineage: Eukaryota > Viridiplantae > Streptophyta > Magnoliopsida > Dipsacales > Adoxaceae > Sambucus > Sambucus nigra. The sequence goes on from OX422216.1 coordinate 647,950,104, forward strand.
ATTGTTGAAGTCAAAAGTTATCTCGTAAGTAATAAGAATTAAAGTAGTCAATGCTTAATGGGGAACATATTTAGGATTGTGGGACTCCAGAATGCATTACAGAGGGAGATGTAGTGATCTTGGTAACTATGTTTTTCTCTAGTATCACAGAGGTTGATGTAGTGATCCAATATCAAAAGTAACTAAAAAGTATGAGAAATTATAATAAGGAAATGAAATGAGATAAATGAGAGAAAATTAAGATAAGAATTCCAATAATATAAGAAAATAAGATGCTATACTAAAATATTAAGAGACAATTATCGGTTTAATTTTCTATTTTTATTCTTGTTTGTCTAAGGATTAAAGCTCAGACCGTTTTATAATAGTTTGTAGATTTGTAAAATAAAATTGCATTCAAATAATTTATTAGGAAGTAGTAGAAATAGTATATTACCAGTGGGCTACAAAATAGAATAAGAATTAAATCCTCAAAATTAAACTCAATTTTTTACAAACATAACATTGGCAGGTTGCCCTCTTCACCAAATATACATAATGCAACACAAGGAATAAATATAAATATTTTATAATGTGTTACTGGGGGTATTTTACTTTTAGAAAAAATAAACAAATTATAGTTATACTGAACTCTAAGGCAAAACGAGTTGTATTCAGTAAACTCAAAAGTGTATATTTGTGTAAGATTGGAATGCTTTAGTCTTTAATATCTGTGACTCTAATAAAAAAATCAATAAAATAAGTTTTGGTATTTTCTTTGCTTTTAAAATTTAGAATTATCAATTAAACATCAAGAACTATATATATATATATATATATATATATATATATATATATATATATATATATCATAAATCTTAATTTTTAGTTTGTATTTTATGGCTCACAATAATGAAAAAAAAAAAGATAACATGATCAGATGTTAATAATAGCAGTTTGACTATTGGAAATTTGGAAGGGAAATGTAAACACAAATGTAATAAAAAAAACGAGATTAACACAAAAATATCTCTAAAAGTGTGTGGCAAAACAACACAACCCATTTTTTTTCCCAATTATTTATGATTAGCACATTTGGGACATTTCATGCTCTCAAACACAAAAGAACAAAAATCCAATTTCTTGCAAAAATGATATTGACAGGAGAAAAAAAAAGGATAGAATTAAATATTAATGAAATAAAAAATGATATGGATAGAAATCTTGGGCAAAATGAACGGAAATAAATAAACACGATGGAATTAGGTATATGTAATAGTTACCTGTAGGGAAGAAAAAATTTGATTCAATCGAGGAAGCGTGACAAATGTTGGTGGTGAATGCTGAATATATAAGTGGCCAAAGATGAAAGGTCAGATAGATATAAAGGCTGAAGATGAAATGCCTGGTAGATATAATGGCTGAAGATGAAGGTACATATAAAGGCTGAAGATGAAAGGGAATGTAGTTAACGCTTGGACTTGAGATTTACATATTTTAATAGTATTTATTTAAGAGTAATGATATACCTACCGGACAAATTTATCGAAAAATTACCGGATGCCTTTTTTTTCCTTCCTTTCTTTGTGTTTGTTAAAGCCATGTGAAAAAAATTGTTTCAAAAAATAAAAATTAGTTTAATATAAATAAATAAAAGTTTTTTTTTTCATTTTTAAACAGTTTTAAGAAATACAAAAAATTGTTTAAAAATAAACCGCGGACCTTTAAAAATAAGAACATATTTGGTATTAAAATTAAAAACAACATCTTTTTTTTTATTGAAAGTAAATAGTTTTTTATTAAAATTAAAAAAATATTTTTTCATAGAAAAAAAACAATGTTTATTGACATGATAACGCGATTGAATAGTGCTACTGGCGCGGACCCACATTCCCGGCCTCATATTCAACAAATAATTTTAATATAAAACTGTTTAATTTTAATAAAAAAAACTGTTTAATTTGATGTGTTAGATGCGCAAATAATTTGATGTGTTTGAATTTTTTAAAAGATTTTTTTTTTGAAAAAAACTGTTTCAAAAAATATAAATTAGTTTAATATAAATAAAAAAAATCCACATTTTTAAACATTTTCATAAATACAAAAATTGTTTTAAAAAATAATGAGTGTCGTTGGCGCGGACCTTTAAAATTAAGAGAATATTGAGTAAATGGGTGTTTGAGGGACTAAGTGAGTTGACATCCGTTAAAAAAAAGGGGGCGGACTTTTAAACAATTTTAAGAAATACAAAAATTATTTTAAATGTTGTAAAATTAAAAAAAATTAAGTTAAAAAATAAGGGGTGCCGCTGGTGTGGACCTTTAAAAATAAGAGAATATTGGATAAATGGGTATTTGAAGGACTAAATAAGTTAAAAATAATATAAAAAATACTAATTAAAAATAACAAAAAAACTCTATTATAATAAAATAATATAAAAAAAAGTTTTTATATTAATATGAAAGCTATTTTTTATATAAACAACTGTTTTTTTATATAAACATTTATTAAAATAAAAGAATAAGAAACTAAAAAGAAAAAAAAAAAGAAAAAGAGGTGTATCCGGTAATATTTCGGTAAAAGGATCCGGTACATATCTCATTATTCTTTATTTAAACCATTGATGACATCTCAACTTCTCATTTCATTAAAGAAAATCATACAAAAAATATGAACCCGCGAGAAAGAAAGTCCTCAATCTACCTCATTCGGTGAAACCGCCTCAATCTCTGCATTCCCCATCACAGCAAAATAATCCCACTATACCAACCTCCCGTGGTTCTATGGTTGTCAGTTAGATCATTGACCCATGGTTGGGAGTTAGGAGAGAGGGGTTTTCAAGGGTTGATCCATATTTCATTTCAAGATTTAACTTCGAACCTTCAAATCGTCTCATTAAGGTACGTTACTGTCAAAATCAATTGTCTAACAGAAAAAGCATCATTTTAAACTTATTCTTTCTTTACTGTTACTCATAATACATTTTTATAGATTTCAAAATTTTGAGACTTTTAATATAGATTTTTGGTTCTTCTATATTGATTTTTTTATTTAGGGATCCAATATTTCTATGAAATACTCTACCGTGTTTTTTTATTATTTAGGGATCCAATATTTCTATGAAATACAAAACTTTCTCCGTCAACCATCTGTCAGGGGAGTGATACTAAGCATAGTATAAAGGAAGCATAAAAATAGTTGGATTATTTTGATTTATCCCCAATGGAGCTGCCACAGTGGTGTTATGGCCGCAAAATAGAACTCGAGGGGGAACGAGAAGCTCGCTGCATTTGGGCAGGGGGCCTCGTAGTGTGGGGCTTGTGATCCCTATGAAAATGCGAGAGTGTCTGTCTCTATTAGACACCATATCCAATATTTATCGCATGCACTGAGTTTAGGCTCGAGCCTTGGTATATTTTGTGTTAGGGTTTTTCGATTGTTCAGAGACGCTAAATAAACAAAAGGTTCAATTTTTTATCATGGGTCTGCAATTGATTTAAAGATTTTTATCGTGGGATTCGATAACCGACTTACAAGTGGAAAAGGTATTAGGAACCTTACTTATTCTTTATAATTCTTTAATTATATGCTTATTATCGCTCTTAACATTATGTGATTCATTTTTAGATTATTTTAGAACATGATTAGAGACTTTAGTTTGAGACTACCTTAAAACATAGATAAATGCTTAGGTATGAAAATGGTATAAGTGACTGGTGTATGAACGTCCCTCAAACTGATGTGGGTACATTAGAGTACTTATGTGTGACTCTATATTCGGGTTAATGGGTATCCATTAATCTGTATGTCTTGTAAGAAATCTCGACTTGGGTAACAGGTATCCGTTAGCATATATGGGTACGGGGGATCTCAACTTGTATAACGGGATGTCGTTACTAGATATGGGTGCGAGGGAGCTTAAATTGTATAATATGAGGCTGTAATCAGTATATGTATGTGTATGCACGAGAAGTCGTGGCTGGAGATAGTTTGATATCTCAGTTGCGGTATGTGAGAGAGATGGTATAAGAGATAGGAGATGAGAGCATATCCGTAGGGAAAATACATAAAGAGGCATACTGTCGAGGCTTATGCTCACGAGAAGGACTTAGTGATGCACCTACGTACCTGTTTAGCCTCGAGATCAAAGCATATGTAGTTCAGTTTGTGATCAATATGTATGCATTTGAGCGTTTGTATGGAGGTGCGTGAAAGATCACGACTTTAAGATATTTTGATATCTCGTTCTAATTAGAAATGGATAAGGAATGGGGGATGATATATGATTGCATTTCGATAGGGACAATATATTAAGAGACATATTGTCGAGGCATGTGCTCGCGATATGGACTCGGTGTTAGGCCTACGTACTCGTTTGGCAACGATATCAAAGTTTACATAGTTTAATTGTTCACGTGTTCCAACATGATGTGTGTGAAAATGTAGGAATTGGATTGTAAAGGTGGAGAAACTATCTGTAGGGCAACAGTTAGCTTTAGTGGAGGTTCATAATGAGAGTGGGTCCGAAAATTACAGGTAGGGGAATATAATATTACCATCGTTGGGTGATCATTAGCATAAAGGTATTATTCTTTGGGCTAGTTTGGAGGTGTATAAGGAGATGGTGGGGAGTATATAGGATTGGAGTAGACCAGAAGCCACCGACAAAGATCTACGTATCCCTTATCGATATGATTAAAATTTCGAGGTGTCGTAGTCCTTAGGATGGTTACTCCATGTTTGGACTAGAGATAGAGACATACCCTATTGATAATTGACGCGACTGAAAATGTGTCTATAGTGCGTTCATATATTAGTTAAATTGCAAACCAGTCGTGTATGTAATAATCCAGTAAGACGGGGTCGAATCCCTAGGGAAATTGGACGATCGCTCGTGACGACCTAGGCAAGATGATTACCCTTAAACTGACTCTAGGATAGAAATGAAAAGGTGATTGATTTGGAGACTGTTTTCTATTAACTAAATGAAATTTAAATTAAGCTTACTAACTAAATTACGTGAGAAAAATTAAAACTACTGCAAGTGATTGAATACGAATGAGGAAAGTAGGTTGGAATACAATCCCCCAAACCCTAGTACGTTTGCCGGATAGAAAACTAGGTTTTGAATTAGATAGTTGATTAAACCCGGTCTTTATTAATCCCAAGCATTACATATATGAGGGTACAAGCCCGCATCATACGTAATCAAGAGCAAGAATAAAGCAATGCTGCAATAGTAAACACGCATAATGTAGAGTGCATATGAGGGTACAAGCTTAGCTCGACTCGGCTCAAACTCAAATAAAGCTAAGCTTGCTTAGCTCATTTTATAGGCCTATATGTAGACTGCATAATGTAGTTTAAGAAATATCAATCTGTTGTAAGTAAGGTGTGATGAACGATATTTAGACGGACAATAAATTTGTCCGAGTCCATAAGGATTTGTTGCATATAATTATTTTGGGACGAGAATTATTTCATACTGAAATGTATTATTACATTTGTAATTTATCTGTAGGACCTATCCATTTAAATGTTTTTTTAATATCTTTGAATATGAGAAACTTTGGTTATTTAAGGTTTGACCCACATTAATGTATTATAGTTAAGTTTAACCCTGCCCCCCCCCCCCCCCTAAAATGACTTTCAGTGACGCTAAAGGTATCGTGTTTTCTTGACAGTTTTTTCATTGTTAAAAGTGAACATGTTGGGGTTGAGATTCTCTGTTCATTACAGTCTAAAAGAGAATTTATATACAAACCCAAACAACTCATACCACACATACCTATTTTCATTACACACACAAACATTTAAACACACGCTCCTTTTATTTATTTTTATTAACTAGACCGCCTACAATTCTCCACTGTACACCACACCCATAAATCTAGGAATGACAAAGTATCATGCAAGAATTTTAAGTAGAATTTACCACTAGTAGCTATTTACTCACATTGATGTTACATGTAGTATTGCCTTTGGAGATCCTCGTTGCATCAATTTATAGTGCATAACTATTTATCCATGCTGCATGTGGAATAGTAGAGCCTTTGTAGGTCAACATTTCATTTTTATATATTGCATAACAGGCTTTGTATGTTATGGGTGTATCACTAAGTTCTCCTTCAAAAGAAACCTTTCTTCAGTGTTCGATACATGCATTAATTGGTGCTTCAGGTTGAAATCCTAAGATTTGTTGTCTTCATTGCCAATCTACCCGTTTGGCTTGTTGATTGCAATAATTTTTCCACATCTGGATAAATCATTTCTATTTGTTTTCTCCTTCAAAAGAAACCTTTCTTCAGGGTTCGATACATGCATTAATTGGCGCTTCAGGTTGAAATTCTAAGATTTGTTGTCTTTATTGCCAATCTACCCGTTTGGCTTGTTGATTGCAATAATTTTTCCACATCCGAATAAATCATTTCGATTTTCTTTCTCCTCAATTTGTTTGTCGCCTCCCAAGCATCTAAATTCCCTCCAAAAATAAGCAAAAAATTGTCGTTATCAACTTATTATATATTGTCGAGCTCTAGAATTTGACCTAGACTGTTGCAACTGTTTCTTCAAAGGGGTTGAAGAGGTCAGTTACAACACATCGACACCGTCGCTTCTCAATTCATTCACCGAACAATAGTACACTTCACGGGCACGACGTGCCACTTACCATCCAATTTGTGTCCTTTCTGACTCTTCAAAATTAATTACAACGATTTTTTGCATTTCTATCAAAGCCTTTTCACCCAAATTCATTTTTTAGAACTTAAGAACTATTTACTGAAGGGGCGACGCGCGATGAAGACTCCAATGCCGAACTCGGCGAATGTGACCTCGTAGATTGGAAACCCACATGGCTGTTGCTACCTTGCAATGGATATACGTCCCTCTGGAACACCCACATCAACTAATAACTCCGTAAAGATATCCAACACCTCTAACTCGCAGTATTGACATTTCATCTGAATGGGGAAACTCCACATGAGTTATTCACCAACGGAGGACACATAATCAGCTACAATGCAATCTGAATGCATCACTGGTTGGTAAAGATTTGGAAACTAATCCCCTAAAAGGGCGTTGCTGCACGAAATGTTCGTCCAGAATCTCACCCTCTCTTTCCATCACTGACTTAAAAGATGACATACCTACTGAAGTCCTTCAGATCATGTCTATTGCCCTCCCCAATTCATGATCATAAGGCACCAAGTCTCCGTCTTCCTTCAACCAGAACGATCTAAACCAAATCTAGATTTAATCACCCTCCTTCACAATCTATCATATCCACAACCATTTTCCCAAAAGAGTGATTAGAAAAATGCATATCACTAATACTCAAACTCCCTTGTTTCAGTGGGCGACAACGATCCTCCTATGAGATATTTGTGCTCCTCAGCACACCCAAGCCACATAAAGTGGGATGATGCTGGGGTATTCACATCATTTGCTCGTTGAGTTATTGTTGGTCTTTATTCCTTTTTATGGCTATTATGTTATTTTTTCCATACTAGTATTAGATTTATTTTTCCAATTATCTTTTGTATGTTGTAATCCCTATTCCTAAGGGGCTAAGTTCTAGAGTTTTTTCCTCTTTTATTGTGTTGCCCATAATGTGTCCTGATATGTACAAATTGGAGGGTCTAAACATACCCTTGGGGATTAGTGAGGTGCTCAAAGTTATCGAAAAAAAATGTTGTACCTGAGACACACACCCTAAGCTATAAACAATTATACACACCTCATTTGGAGTCATTACATTTGATATATATATATATATATATATATATATATATATATATATATATATAGAGAGAGAGAGAGAGAGATTATTGTATTTGTGCTTGCTCGCTCTTAGTTGTTGCTAAACATAAATCTTATTAACTTTGCATCACACCCGAGAAATCGCATCTGATTGGATTGGAATGTACCTTAGAGAAGACCATGAATGCCTGATTGTTGAAATGAGGCAATCTCTCCACCCCCAGACCATCGGGATAACACCGCCTGCGATAACTGTTTCCATCGCTACTTCCGGAGCCAGTTGAGGCTTCCCTTAATTGTCGACCCTCCCATTGTCCCCTTGTTGCAGTCGCGGCCCATCCAAAGGGCTTGCAACATATCCCTTATCTAGGTGGTGGCCTAAGGCTTGTCAAGGAGAGCTTTGCTAAGGATGAAAACGTGTGGGGGAGGGTGGTGGGGTGTGGGGGGGGGGGGGGGGGGGGGGAGAGTGGTTTCGCTGAAGGAAACCGACAAGGTGGGGGGCACCTTGGCCTCACAATGGTATTGGAAATTATTGAATAGGGGTGATAGCTTGGCTAGTGGTGCCCAACGGCCTCCAACTCGACGAAGATTCTTGATAGAGGAAGGGACCAACCCTTAGTGAAAAGTACGCCCCTATTGACCTCGAACAGACCTACAACCTTCGGTTTCGAGTACTAATATCATTTTGGTGGAGGGGGGCCTTAATCAAGCTACTTTGGGTTCCTCTCTACACTTAGTCTACAATTCAACACCTTTTGATCTAAGATTCAAAGATAATGACCAAGGAAGGAGAATCTTAGAGTGGGTGTAACAACCCCCATCCCGTAAGATTGTGTTTGGTGCTCAAATCTGGTTCTATGACACGCCATTCAGCCAATGAGGACATTGAGTGTCTAGGGAGAGAGGAATGGAGGTTGAAGTGCTCTCAGTTTGAGGACTTGAGTCCTAAAGTATGACCCTACATTCCCTTAGAGTAACGTACACATTTCAAGTATTACGAGGCTGGTCATTAGATGGACGACTGCCCTTTGCGTGACTTCCACTGCTGGAGGACACCCATTGAGGCCTAGCCCATTTAGGTGGGAGGAGGCCATGTGTTCTGGATTGGGTAGAGATATATGATGGGGATGATCTTGGAGGTGATGAGTTCGATCAGAAACATTTTGACCATGGACGAAGCCTTGCGTCTTTTAGCGAAGAGTCTTCATGTGGACATTTGGGTTGAGATGTCCGCATTTGATGGTTGGATGAACCCCAACGCCTTGTAGACTGATCGATTCTATCGATAAAATATACAAATAAAAGAATTCGAGGGGTGTAGTGCGTATTACTAGTGGAAACAAAATTTCAAGGCATGGTGGAATGAGTAGAAGAAGTTGAGCGCCTAAGGGTTTGGAGTGCGAGCGTTCATGGGCAATGATGAGGAAGTTACTCTGAGTGGCCTTCATTCCACATTGATATCATTCAGACCTATTCACCCAGCTTCAATCGTTGTCGTAGTTTCCCTCCCTGTCCTTTCTTCACTATACGGGGAAGTATTAGTATTTTCATATCGAGCCAGCTTAGACGAGGATGGTCTTCCAACCAGTGAAGCTGGGAGAGATTGACATACACGAGGAATATTGTCGGGGGTATCGCATCCTTAGCTTATTGAGATGCTTTTAGCCTTTATTCCTTTTATGATTATTCTCTTATTCTTTTCACACTAGTATGTATTCAAACTTTTAATATGATGTAAGCCCTATTCTATAAAGGGCTAGGTTCTAGAGTCTTTTACTCTTTTAATGTGTTGCTCATTGACACACACCTCATGCTATATAAACACTTGTACTCACCCCATTTGGGGGCATAACATTTGTGAGAGAAAGATTTTATTCTAATTTTTGGTTTCGCTTCTGTTCCAATTGTCGATATACAAAAAAATTTCTCGTAAGTTTTTCCATTCAATTTTTAACCTAGGTTGGTAGAGAAAGGATAAAACAAAAGTATGTAGGCGAATTTTCTAGAGTTCTTTCAATCAACTCTAACCTCCCTCCCTTGGATAGGTAAGTCGTCTTCCACTTGATAAATCTTCTCTGTGGCCTTGTACTTCGTGCCCAAAGTAATACCCAGTTAAGTGCACGAAAAGTAGCCCATCCCACAACCTAAAATATTAACCAACGCGTCTGGGTTCTAACAGACATATCACACTTTCAGGAATTGATAATTGACTACACTTCAATGCACATCAAAATCATTATGATTATCCTCAGCTCCTCCACCTCCGCATCACTGAAAACAACAGTATCATCAGTGAACAATAAATGGGAGATGGCTACAGGTGAGTTTTCCAAAAAAAAAAACCCTCCAAGTTGCCTTGAGAACTGCCTGAGCCCCTTGGAACTCACAAAACCCTCCTGGGCTGCCATTAATCTAGACATAAAATCTCATCGTAGATATACAAGCTTGGATTCATCTCCTCCACCTCGCACCAAACCCCACCCTATTATATTGATGAGAATGGTGAGAAAGGTGGAGGGCCCAATATTTTTCATTTTTATTAATATTCCGTTATTGTTAATAGTGGCGGGCCAAACCGCTAGCACTAGCCACATAACCCCCAGCCTTGTCCATCGGGTTACCCCCATCGAGTTGACTATTTAAGGGAGGTGTCCCCTTGGAAGCTGTGCAAGAGAAGCAGACCAAGATGGATACCCTCGCAAGAAGACCTACCCAAGTCATCACCACTGGTGACATAGATGGCCCCGTTCGCAGTAAACCTGAACCGACTAAGGGCATACTCGCTGCTGTTTGATTTGAACTGGCAGTTAAGAAGGTGACTGTTTGTGATGAAATTAATGGAGGTTGCTGTGGCGTAAGGCAGATTCAAGGACAGAAAGCAATAAAGAATTTGGTAGTTTGTGATTTGTTGTTTTTTGGGAGGAAGGGATTCTTTGTTTCGCAGTGACGAGAAGCCCTTATTAAAAATTATTTGGACACAAAGGGCCAAAAAATTTAAAGAAAAGTATATTGGTCCAAAATTAAAGAGCCTATTCAAAATATTTGTTTTGAGGACCCGGGCTTCTTTGATATTCCCTGAAAGCTTGTGGACAAGTTTGTTGAGGAGGGAAAGAGTGACCGAAGATAATGGCGAGAAAGGAGGAAGGCCCAGATTAAATTGTCTTTTGGTAATTTCTTTAATTATCTCTATTTTTTGAAATTATCTCTTTAAAATTTATTAGATTTAAGACTATTAGTTGCCTATCTAAAGGAGGCTTGTAAACTCTTCTAAGCAGTTGGAAGCTGAATAGCATTGAGAGAGTTGGAACTTGGAAGCCTTTATGGTTTATTTGTGTGTGTATTTCTGACGCGTTTCGGTCTATTGGAAAGACGCCTAGCCTCCACACAAACATCAAGAATCTGCCCCCCCCCCCCCACAAAAATAATGTATTATGTGGGAGAAGATATCATCTACCACTAGCCCGAGCCTCCTTGCTAACGGGTTGGCTAGCAACTTGTACCCGCTACTTACTCTAATGTCCTGAAGTCACTGATGTTGACAACCCCTCATTTCTCAGGATGACGACGATGAAAAATAGCATTTAGGGTCTTCTCAAAACAGAATTGACTATGGAATTCATGGAACAATGTCATAATATATTTCAATACGATGGGTGGAAATTCAAACTCAGACTATTTTGCACCGGAGCCTTGTCCCAGCTACAAGAATACGATGCCTCCATCACCTCCTTTTCCTCCTCTGTAAATGGTCGCTATACAAAGCTCTATCGCCACCGAGGCAGTATTAACTTTAAATAATCCAAAGTAGTTCCCCAAGTGAAATTTTCTTCATAGATGTAAACGCAATGGGAAACTCACAAACACACACGCACAAACAAATAATCATAGTTAAAATATTCTCTCAAATATCATAAATCAAAACAAAAGTAGTGTAGGAATGCTTATAATGGTTGGCCAAAGGCCGTTTCTATAGTAATAAGAACTAGAACACCAGAAAGGTAAACCCTAAACCAAATCTAATATTTAATACTAATCCTAAATAATAACTAATGATAATAAAGATAAAATTACTAGAAATTTCCAACCAAATCTAGAAATTCCAGCAGTCCCATACACATCATTCTCCCCCTCTTTAGAAAAAACTTGTTTCGAGCTTCAGGGGAACAATTGAAGATCCCATTATTACTGGTTTCTTCAACGATCGAAGAATCCCAATAGTAACCATGTACACACCATGAGCCTCTCTAATAGCCCTGAACACCAGCTAAATCCTCCAAAAGCTCCCGTCTGTCTTCTTCTAAGCAAGGCACATAGACCCCTGAGAAACACTAAATACACCTATCTGGGTCATTAGTAAACATCAGGAAAAGTGACGCAATCCACCACCCTTTTATCACCCCATTAGATGACAATACCCCCCTGAACTACCGTCCCGATCCAAACACCGCACTACACCGCATCACACCACACCACACATCGCACATGTCTATCTTAATTGTGTGACTCACACACGTATACACAACTCTTTTTGAAAAACCACTAGTATACACTCCCCCCTATATGGTAAGGTTTCCTTATCCTATAAACTTTCCAAATCTCAAGATTAATCAAGAAGAGTCTGTTGAACTGACTAAGTAATTATTCCAGTGGATTGTCCACGGTTAAATGATATTATTTTGATAAGTTGTTATTAAAAAATGTATGTTTTGTTATTCTAGTTTCTATGGGATTCGAGTGTCGTATGCGGGACCTGCAACCACCTTTTTCAGGCATAATATGGTAAGTGACTTTCCATGAAAAGGTCAAATTTACCTTTTTTTCCCTTGTTCTTCCCTTCCACAAAATTGAAATGGATTATTGCGAATAGTGCTACTTGAATTTTAATCATAGTGTTACTCACATGGTATGACTACCCACGTGGGTAGGGTTCACATCCTGCTAGGGACAGTTTCACACCCTTTGGCTTTGGGATTGATTTAACACGAAATTATTTTATGAATGTATTGCTTACCGTCAGTCTTTCATCTATTGAGCAAGACATATTTGACACTATTGACATTGATTCTTAAATGTGCAGAAGATATTTCAATTTATATTATTTTAATTAAATGCTATATCTATGAGAAATGTTTGGATACCAATATTATTGTAATTTAACCATTAGAGCTAGCCTAATGTCTAGATCCCTTGCCCTCTGTAGGAGGTTAATGGTCCCCCCCCACCCACCCACAAAAACACACGACACACACAAACACTTCGTCGTTAGTATCTTACGATACACGATACATATTTCGATATGATACACAAGTAAAACGATACGAATCACATCGCTGTATCATAGATGTCATGTATCCCAAGCGTATCGTTCTTTATCTCGATACGATATGCGTACCTTACGATACACGATACACATAACGATCCATAGTCAAAAAATTTTGGGCCAATTCTTCAGTAAAAAAAACTCTAATTACGAACTCTTTTGTCTAATTGTACGATTCTTTTCTCAGCTTTTTGAAATGACCAAAAAAACCAAAAAATAACAAAACGTTAAATAATTCTAACCCTTTTCTCAATTCTTTCTCTTGTGCAATCCACTACTTCCTTCCTCTTGTGTGAAACCTCCCTTCAACTTTTTTTGTCATTTTTGCGAATCTCATTAAACTACTTTCGTTGAGTTGTTTGGCGTCTATGTAACTTATAATAAAGTTTTATGTGTTATTAGATTATTTTGCTAAGGTAGTGTTAATATATTATGGACTATAGAAGTTAACTAATCCGATGCACGTTAGTATACTCACTTATACAATGCTATTCCTATTAAATGATTTTTTATTTTATCTAATGTCCACATTATCAATCGTATTATTTTAAAAAAATCTATATTTTCCCCAAAATTATTGGACTCTTTAAATAGCGTGAGATGCCAGTTCCTAGTTGATTCCCTAGAATGTTTAAAAAGGCGAAAGAAGCGTATGCCACGAGGCGCCTTAAAATAGACTTGAGGCTTAAGCCTCAACATAGAAAAGAGAGGATTACGCCTTTTGTGGATGAGGTGCTGCGCCTCAAGGCTATGAGGCGCAGGACTCTTGAACTGGCTAAAAGAAAAGTCGGGATACTTAAAAAGCAAACGAAGTTAGAAAACAAGAACACAAGTCCAAAAAATAAAAACCTGTAAGCCCTAGGTTGTATTTTCTTCTCCGAAACCCTTCATTCTCCCATTCTGGCCCTATTCCGGCCTTCGTTCTTCAACTCCGTCCTGCTGTTCTGCTCCGAAACCCTTTGTTTTTTGTTTTTTTTCCCGTTTTTTTGTACAAACCTGTTTTAGTTTGTAATAACTTTGTAAAAGTTTGTTTTAGTTTATTTTTCTTTTTTTTGTAAATACCTGTTTTAGTTTATAATATATTTGTAAAAAATTGTTTTAGTTTGTAATATGTTTGTAAAAACCTGTTTTTGTTTGTAATAACTTTGTTTTAGTTTGTTTTTTTCTGTTTTTTTTGTAAACACATGTTGTAATAACTTTTCTAATATGACTTTTTTTTAAAAGGTTTCTATTTTTTTTTATTTTTTATTTGTAAAACTTCAATATTATAAGTTTCTACCTCTTTTTTTTAATTCCGATCACGAAAGGTTGTTGTTTTATAACTTATCTTATTTCTTTTTTTTCCGACTTAACTTTATAAGTTTTTTTATTGGTTTTCAACTTAGATTAATATGTTTTCTTTAACTAAATTGACTATATTTTAAAGGTTGCTGTTTTTTTTAATAAACTTAGGTTGATATGTGTAATTTTTTTTTTATTAAAGTTGCTTTTTTTTAATCTTCGATTGAAAATCAATGTTTTTTAAGAAATTTTCTTGTTAATTTGCATTGATTAATTTATTGTCATATTATAAAATAACCATTATGTGAATGAAGCTTAAAAAAATGATTTTGTCAATATGATTTTGCATTGATTAATTTATTGGCATATTGTAAAATAACCAATATGTTAAAATAGATTTTCTCAAATTACTTTTTTTTTTTAAATTTATCTTGGGCCAACAAAAAAATGTCAAACTATGTGAGAAAGTCCTCAAGGATGTTGTTTTTGTAATTTTATTTTATATTTCTTTGTTATTTTATTTTTATGGTTTTATTAGTATTTTGCTATTTTTTTCCTTTTCGGTGAGGCTTACGCCTCGCCTCGCCGCGACTAAACACCTCGCCTCGCCTTTCGCCTTTTTAAACATTGATTCCCTCACCCACCTTTTCTATCTATCATTAGAAGATGGGCGGCCGTCGATCGATGAATTGAGAAAAGAACCGCGGATTCCATTTCAATAGAGAAAGCTATCGATGGTCACATTGGGACGGGAACAGATGGGAAGTATGCCCTCGATTTTCTTCCTTTTCTTGTTTGGATGAGACGACAGTGAGCAATCGATAGAGAGCAAGGGACGCTAGCGCTATGATCCTAGTATTCCTCACTTTAGTAGGTTCAGGAAGCTTTGGCATCGGGACGCATTACGATAGCTAGGTCGGGTGGGATTTTCAATCGGATGTACGATAGCTAGGCCGGTTGGGATTTTCTATCGGGTGATTATTCTAGATCCTTTGCCCCTTACCTCAGTAGGGCCCAGAAGGTGGCAACCGGATTCGGTGGAAACTCTTCCAACAATCAATCGCGAGGGAGCCGAGACGAATTTGAATGAAGTGGAACCGATTTCGAATCAATCGGTCTGCTGCATATCACCCGATACGATTGACTTGAAAAACTGGGCATTCAAGTCATAGACTGTGACCGACGTTTTGAAAAGTCCAACTCATTTCATTATTCTTAAATTTCTTGTCCCCTTAATGTTGCGACTTTATCATGAAAGGCAAACTTCTTACCACCAGATAATGTAATCATGTCGTAAAATTGGTCTTAAACCATAATATCATGTATAATTGATTGTAAAAGGTTATCTATGAATTTATTTAGTTTTTACAAACTTTTTATTTTTTGTACCATATCTTACGATTCGTATCCCGATATGCGATACATAGGGTGTCTGATATGCGATACGTATCCCGATTTGACAACCATGAACACAAACACCGCCACAAAAAATAGTATTTTTTCAGTTTTATAATGTTACCCAAACATGACGACATTCTCATTTTTTTTCCTGATTAAAAAATAGATAAATCAGAGTATGTTTCGCATCGACTAAACAAAAATTATGGGTTCCGCCCCTGCCTGTAGGTAGCCAGTAGCAAGGATACCATTTACTGAACTGTTCGCATATCCAATACATAGTTAATGATAGCTTTGGAAGTTCAGTCAGACATGGTTTTGTAGAGTGGTTTATCATATGCTGGGCGACCTCATGAGCAGAGAATGTATAGTGATTAAGTTTTGCTACGTACGAGGTGAAGTGTTTTGGATCCAATGAGTGCGCTAAAAATGTTGCGGCATCAGATTTGATTTTGAAATGCTAGTTGGAGAAATCAGTTGAATTTTGTTGAATAGGGAAAACTTCATTTTTGTAAGTGGGATTTAGAAATCTGTGAAGTTGTGGTAGGATTTGTGTAAGATGATGTTATTTGTTTGAGTACTTTCCTAATCCTTGATTAGCGCAAGTTTGTCAATGTAAATGTGTTTAATGGTCAAATGGGATTGAGGTTGATGGTTGTAAGAGCATCTAAAACCCATTTTTCCCAAACCAAACTAAATCTAACCCTTTTGCCAAAATAGGTGAAAATCATTTTCAAACCCGTATTGACTTTTGCTCAGCTCGCCAAATCCAATTTTTAAGCACAATGGCTTCACATCTGGGTTTGAAAATGGGTTCACCCATTTTGGTCAGTGGGCCTGATTTTATTTGTCTTTCGGAAGAGCCACTTTGCTTGAATAATTCGGTTTGGCGAGCTGGCAAAAGTCTTACTCGGGTGGCAACCTATGAAGCACAGACTAGTAATACGCACTTCGACACACGACACGCGACACGTGATTCTTCCAAAAACTAGGACACGACACGCTAGGATAAGTATAATACATAATACATATTTAAATATATATATTAATGAAATGAAACATATTTTTCCATAAAAATACCATATTAGAACATTCTTAACATGAAATGAAGAAAATGGCCCATACAAAACAAAATTCGAATACACTTTAACATTAAAAGTCATAAATAAAGCAGCATCACCATCACAAAATTCAAATACACAGTAACATGTCAGAGTGCGCACATAATACGTGTTTCGACACGACACGTGACTCGTGGCTTCTGGGAGAGTGTCCGTGCTTCATAGGTGGCAACTCACCCGTCGCCCAACATTTTCCTTTCTCTATTTTTTAAAAATTTATTTTATATTTTTTACTCTTGGCAGCAAGTGAGATGCCACTCCAACTTTTTCCCTCATTTTATTTTTATTTTTATTTGTGATGCAGCAGGAGTCTTGCCGCCCTAGTGGGAAATGTCTGGGTTTGCCCCATTTTTAAATGGGTTTAACCCATTGTTGCCAATGTAAAATGGCCGATTGCTTGGAGGCGGTCCAAGGAATTTATGAATAACAATATATATAAGAATGCACAACTAACACATCCATTTGGGTGAACGTTGAATGGGACAATTTTCTCCGTGGAAGGAAACCGGAATATCAAAATCGACATGGATTGGATAAACAACTCTATATAGTGACAAAAGTGTGGTTATCCTCAAGTTTAGGCTTTTGCAACATATACTTGGTCTGGACATATATGTTTGATGGCAGTTAACGGTCAATCTTTATTGGTACTTTAGTCATGTGGGGGTGGATAACTGACATAAATATTCCAAGTTATTACATGACAAATGTAAATCTATATTCCAGTTTTTATTGATTTGGTATTTTTATAATGCCATATTAATCTCATCCTTATTTATAATATCTCATTCCATTTTATTCTGCTGTAACTATATATATGGAATGGGTTTGGGTTGTTGTATAAGCTGTTAGGTGGTTCTCTTATTGACCTTCGTGCTTAGAAATCATAATCTTATTTGCCGTTAAAGAATCATTGATTATGGAGCTTCATCTTTTTAAACATTATTTTTTATTTTATTTTTGCTGTCTGACAATATGTCCTCCTTTCGTGCCCATGTAGACATGCACGATAATTTAGGAACCCAGCCCGGTGTTTCAGTACCATAACCTAAATCAGAGACGAATCCTTTTAGAAATGCATTTGGAGCTGGTTCAGGACTTATCAGTAGTGGATTGGGTGCATATGGAGAGAAATTTTTTGGTTCCAGCTCTGAGTATGTGCAAAGCAATGTATGTATCATGCCAAGGAAGTAAAAGTTGATGTGAACCATATGGACATAACTTCATTTTATTTATAATTCTCTTGTATTTTTCTTTTTATTATTTTTGCTATTATTATTATTAGTGAGGGAAAATGGGGGAATTTTAGTGCAATTTGTAAATGAGAGTATTTAGGCCATGTTGTGTCATGGGGGAGGACTATCCTTTAGTGATGTTACCCATGACATCACATGGATGCTAGATATTACCTCCAGGGTTAGGCTAGCTATCTGTAGAACATTCCCCTTCCCCCTTCCTATATATATATATACACACACACACACGCACACACACACATAAATGCTCTCCTACGGGTATCGTACAAAAAAAGTGTGGACCCTTAGTTTCGTCCTCTTTTTATACACCAAATTCTCTAACCTTTTCTCTCTCCTCATTTATTCCTGCATGTAATGAACAAATATGTTCTGAAAGACCACTTTCTATCTCCAATACTATTACCACCGTTTCTTTCTATCAACTTCCCTCCATTTCAACCACCTCTGCCCCTCTGACTTTTTCTATCACCATAGCTTTGTCAGAAAGTGTTTGGTACAAGTTACTTTTCTATACATTTGTATGTTGGTTGAGATATCATGAATAGAGAGAAAAGTTGAAAGGATAGGCATTTTACTGTAAAAAAGGTGAGTCCATATTAAATTGTGAACCAAAAGTTTCCCCAAAAAGATCTTCCATAGTAGTTGTCTCACCTTGAAGAGAATTTTTGGTAAAGTGGGGTCTATTTTCAAAGAAAGTAACATTCATACTCACAAAAGACCTTTTAGAAACGGGATCATAGCATTTATACCCTTTTTGAGTCAACATAGGGTCAAGTTTGGAACGATGTTGTTTATAGATATGAACAAATGCTTAACACCCAAAAACTTATAATGGAAGAGAGTTAATAATTCTAGTTTGGGGAAAACATTTTGAGAAGAATTGCGATGGGGTTTGAAATTTCAAAATCCTAGTATGCATTCTATTTATCAAGTAACAAGCTATGGGGACTGCCTCACCCCAAAGGTACTTAGGAACTCCCATAGTAAAGATAATAGCCCTAGCCACTTTTAATAGGTGTCTATTTTTATGCTCAGCATTCCATTTTGTTATGGTGTGTCAATTCATGAGGATTGATGAACAATGTCGTGTTCTTTCAAGAGAGGGCCAAGAGTGGTATTGAAGTATTCACTCCCATCGTCGGTATCAAATACTTGTATTTGGGGTTGGAATTGAGTTTTAACCATATTATGAAATTCTTTGAAAACTCTCCCGGCCTCAGATTTTTCTCTCACCAAATACATCCAACATATCCTATTATGATCATTTATGAACGTGATAAATGATCTAGTACCTATTAAATTGGTCACCCTTGAACGTCCCCATATATATCACTATGAACAAGAGCAAAAGGCTTAGATTCCTTGTAAGGTTCCAATTGAAAAGAAACACAATGATGTTTAGATAATTGACAACTTTCACATTGAAAAAGCAAATGACTTTTATTCACGAACAAAGAAAGGAACAACTTTTTCATATATTGAAAACTTGGATGACCTACTCTATATTGCCATAACATTATTTGGTTCTCAACAAGAAAAGAAACTTCAATACTACTTGCAATTTGAGCTTGTCTACTTTTAAAGAATCCTCATCAAAATAGTATAGCCCATCAACTTCTCTAGCACTGCCAAACAGCGTCTTCGAATGCATGTCCTGAAATTTACAGCAAGATTGTGAGAATTTTGCAATGCGATTGGAATCCCTAGTTAGTTTACTAATGGACAAAAGATTGCACATAAGATTAGGAACATGAAGAAGAACTGATTTTAGAGTAAACTCTTAGAAAGAAATATGGAACCGTTCCTTGCAACCGGAGACAAAGTACCATCTGCAATCGTAATCTTTAAATTTCAAGAACATGGAGTAGATGATGACAAAAGTTGAAATTGACTAGTCATATGATCCGAAGCACCCGAATAATGATCCAATCCAAGGTGTATGAACAAAAACAAAACTTAGAGATCTGGGAAGAATACCTTTATAGGCTAAAGTACATGAGGGATTTTGAGAGGACTGATTCATCAACTTGTACAAGTGGCCAAGTTGCTCTTTGCTAAATGGCGATGCCTCATTACCACTAGTTTCTGTCAGTGCATTCACTCCTCGGGTTTTATCAGTTGGTTTTAGTCCCTTCCCATTTGATGGTCTACCATGCAGCTTCCAGCAGGTTTCCCTAATATGCTTCGTACTGTTGCAGAAATCACACTATCTCATTTTTTCATCAACCTTCTAGCTTTGACTAATGACTAACCACTGTTGTTCCAACTTCAGTTGACAGACTTTTTAGAAACCATAGTAGGTTTAGTTGTCTTGCCCATCATCACGATTTTTTTACTTTCTTCCGTTTGAACTTCTGAGAAGAACTCTCTTTTAGAAGGAATAGGTTCTTTACCATGTACACATCCACGAACCTCATCCAATTCTTTATTCAAACCTACAAGAAATTCAAATACTCTTTCTTTCTCGTAGCATCTTCTTAAACTGAGCACTATCAATGGCACAACTCCATTCAAGATCATAAAACATGTCCACTTCATGCCATAATCCTTTTAGAATGCTATAGCACCTGCTGACATTTTGGTTTCCTTGCTTGGTCTCTAGAATCTTTGTCTTGACCTCACATACTTGCGCTGAATTACCTAAATCCGAGTAGGTTTAACTTATTGCATCCCAAAATTCCTTTGCAGTTGACAAGAAGAGAAGGATCTGTCCAATCTCAGGTTCCATGGAATTCACCAGCCATGTCATAATCATGGAGTTTTCTGATACCCACAATGGAAAGCCTAGATCATCTTCTGATGGAGCTATTTTTTCTCCCGTCAAATAACATATCTTCCTTTTCCCTCTAATAAAGAGCTTCACAGACTGAGACCACTGCAGGAAATTCTGTTCATTCAGCCGGTATGAGGTGATATGTAGGAAATTATTGTCTCCAGAACTTTGTACTGGAACTACTTTATTAGACTTCATGGGGTCTCCAGAAGAATTCACTTACACCTGACATCTCCTCCTAACAGCCTAAATTATGCAGGGAAAAAAAGGGAAAACGAGAGAGAAGAATAATCTTTTATAAATCTGGTGAAGAAATCAGATTGCAAATAAGTCACTGGTCCTGGGTAAGAACCAAACTCTGATACCATGATTGCAGTTTGAGAGAAGAATAAATAATTCTTATTATTGCATTAGGAAATACAGGAGGGAAGGAATACAGAGTCCTATTCATATACAACTATCTGTGCTGAATCCTAGCTATAAAATAGGAACTAACAAACTGCACAAACTAACTTCCTATAAACTAGGAACAAACTTTTTTAAAAAATTCAAAAAATAAATAAACCTGAATTATCCTAACTATTTCTGAACTAAATTAGAATAAACTAATTTCTATATTTCAAAAATCTTCAACAGTTTTGGGGGTGATGTTTACTCCTGATAAGGTCGAGACAAGTGTTGTAAAGTCACGAGTAAGGTTCAGAGAAACCACTAGATCATGTCTCCAAAATCAGCCCCCGCTTTTCACTGTCAAGCGGCAAAACATCTTAAGCCTCTTGATCTACAGATCCTGACATCCACCACCTCTTGTTTCTGTTCATCCCCCCAAACAATCCCAAGCCTCCCGATTTACAAACCTTGACGTCCACCCATTGTCGCCATCCAGTCGCTAAGTTCGCCAACTCCCGACAACCCAACCCAGTTCGGCAAGCCCCAGGGTCATCTTCCCAAGCTGGCAGTGTAGCTAACACAATCAACATGGACAAAACAAGGAAAAAAAACCTAGATCTAAGCATGGCAATGCTCTCATCCCTCCACCGGCCTCCAATGGGGATCGCCTGAGAGGTACGCGGCCAATGTTTAAAAAGGCATGAGGCGGAGGCGGAGGTGGAGGCGAGGCATAATCCTCGTGACGCCTCAACTTGAAAAAGGAAAATCGACAAAATTTATAATTTTTCAATAAAACCACAAAAATAATGTAACATAACTTAATCAACATAACCAAAGCAATAAATAGTGTATTATCATCACATCATCATCAAATAGGCCTAAAAATAATATGAGCAGAGAATGGTGTGTGTGTATATATACAGAATTATATAAGAAAAGCATTATGTATATTCATTAGAATATACAATTGGCGCTCTAATAATTTTAGATTAATAATTCTATCACTTTATCATTCTAGGAACCAATTTCATTCCTCGATTAATACTTAATAATATTAAAGAAGAGATTAATATATAAATAACTCAAATTCATTTATTAGTGTTAAAATTTTGAAAACATAGAAAAAATTGTTGGAATTACGGCAAAAAGAAGACAAAGCTCCCCCCTCCCTCCCCCCCCCCCCCCCCCCCCAAAAAAAAAAAAAAAAAGATAATACATAAGCGAGAAGGAAACAGTAAAAATATCTTTTTTTTTTCTTCCACGCCTTGCGTCATTCCTTGAGGCGTAAGCCTCATCTTTGGCCATTGAGGCTTAAGCCTTGAGATTTTTCCTCACCTATGCCTCGAGTGATTTTTTAAACATAAGGCGTGGCTGATCGAACTTTAGCGAGCCTTGGAGAACTTATGTTAACCGGTGACATCAAACCAGCGGGCCACATTGATGAACCATCTATGAAACCCATTACGGACCTTCGCCAAACCTCCCCAGTGTCGGTTGGAGTTGACACCCAACAATACCTCCCGATGCTCCCCTTCCTCCCCGCAGCGCGCGCGTGACTATCATCGGTGCTTTGCAAAACCTACCGAAGCTCTATTAGTTCCGTCTAGTGTTGCAGACCTGAAACGTTGTGGATAATTCTGGCCTACTTGTTAAAGGTAATTCTAAAATTACCATTCATCTTTTTTAGCACCATTCTACCCCTATCCCATATTTTTCTTCATTTTGGAAAGCCACCCTTGAGGTTATTAACCCACGAAGCCTTTCTAAAACCAACGAACTTAGTCCGCCCAAATCTTTCCCAAATTACATACCCTTTCAACCATTATTGTTGTAAAAAATAAAAATAAATAAATCCATGAACTGTGCACTTATAACATAAACCCACTTTTATGATAGTTCTTCGACACAAAGGGAAAGTTATTAGCAACACATGGTTCACAATATTTTGTTAGTTTAGGGAAGTTTTGTTTTGTAACACATGTTTTCTATTTTAGCAACAAACTGATGGTTATTATTTTTTTTTTGGGTGGGGGGGCTTGTGGTGGTGGTGTATTTTCTTCTAGTGGTCAGGACTCAAATTGCGTGTAGAATATGTTAGTGTATTGATTTATATTATAATTGTAGGGTTTCCAAGGATATTTTAGAAAGAGAGATTTAACGTGTTCTACAAATATACGCCGCAATGTTGTGTAGAGAATGAGAGTAATGAAATGGATGGCGGGAGAATAATTAGTACTTTCACGAGAGAGATAAAGAAGTAGAATGAGCACAGTTTTTGATGTGGTCGGTGATGCACTTTAATGGAGTAGAAGGGGTAAAGGGTGGTGGTCTTTAGTGGGAATAAGGTTTAGAGAATGTTTTAGTTTTTCGTAAATCAGGTTTCCATCTGTGATCATTGAGGGTTGCGATTTTATTTAGAGGTGTGGGTCATTGATCTCGATTGATGAATAGTAGATTAAAAGTGTCATGCATTAAATGCGAGAAAGTGCATCTAATGAGTCTAATGAGAAACAAGGTTTTAAAAGGAGCGAGGCGTAGTTGAGGCGAGGCGTAAGCCTCAAATTTTTTCCACAAAAGTCACTAAAAATTGATATAAAAATAGTAATTAAACGAGGAACAAATTATGTATCACATCTATCATGAAAACAAATGATGTAAACTTGATTCCCCAACACAATACAAATAATAGCACGATCCTGTTATCATCACAATACATATTATACTGTCAAGACAAAAGAAATCCATAATTAAAACCATAATCACAATCACCAAACCATAACAAAATATATTGTATCACCATACCAAAACCCAAAACAAAACAAACAATGTATCATCACTATATATTAAGTAGTGGATCATCGTATCCAATGGTTGGGAAAATGGATAATATGCTTCATCTCCACCTCCATCCCCATCATTATCGCTTAGAGGATCATCCATGGAATCATCTTCATATCGAATCAATCCATCATCCGCGTCGTCCGAGTTGAGATCCCCCACTCCTCTTCTTCGTCCACCAATTGTAATCCTTTCTCTGTATCTAATAAATAATAAGATTAAAATTTAGTTTTGTTGTTTGTTTGAGATTAGAAAAATAAATAAGACAAGTATAAATATTAATTTAGACCTTTTCCCGTAGTTTTTGAGCTCTTCGACCTTCTTCTATTTTTTTGTTACACTTTTGTACTCGTGCCCCTCTCAGTAGTCAACCCCGATTCATCGCTTTGGCAATGTCAATGACCAACGGATCCTGGTCTTCCCAAAGTGCATTTTTCATCAAGTGCCTATCGTTTAATTTTTTGTTATACATGATGTAGACGAGCGTGTTGAGCTTCGATGTTGCCAAACGATTTCTCCTTTGTGTGTATGTTACGCTCACAAGCAGAGGATGAACAAGTTAAACTTAAAACTTTCACAACAAAACTTGTTAATTCTAGGGTTTCATCTCCGAATCGAATCCACCAATAAACTGAAAGAAAATATTAACATCAATTAATATTTTAAAAAAATTTACTTCAATCACTTGTGTACTTACCGGGACTCCTTTTTTTACACGTAAGTTTTTCTTGTGAATACCCAAACATTCTCTCCCTCATTTGAAACACATCCAATTGCAAATCAACGTTTTCCCTCTCCACTGGATCGGTGATGAGTTTGTCCTTGCAAATGTACAACCCTGACTTAATCTCAAAATGCGTGGAGAAATTATCATCGTATTTGAAGTGGGGATTTATAAAATATGTTGTCGCGTGCAAATGATGATGCAATTAGAAATCTCACTTTTCGTCAATGATACTCCCTAACTCCTTATACCCCCCTTCATCATTATCCAAATTTTTTGCTATCTCCTCCTTGGCTTTATCCATAGGACCATAGATAAATCCCATTCCCGACATCTTTTCAGAATTCGTCATCCTCAATACACTAACAAGAGGCTTTGCGGTCTTAATTGCATAAGCCACACTACCCCAAAAACTGCTATATCACAAAATGATCTTTTTTGCTTCCTTACCTTCTGGCTTGTTTGCTCAACTACGTTCTGCCCAATATTTAGAGGTAAACATGGCCTCCAATCCTTTGTCTCAACCCATACATACTTTGTAATGTTAAATATGCCGTGGCAAATCTAGTTGCAGCGGGACGAACAAGATCCTTGTTGGTGTTTTTCCTCATTAATGCCAACATCCATCCATGATTGTAAATAAAATTGATCACCTAACTATCATGAAAAGTATTGTAACACTTCAAATTATGGCAAATATATTAAGAAATTGATATAAAAAATACTACTGTATTGCCTTTTTTGCTTTAATCAACGCATTCTTGTGCCGAGGAAAATTTCCAAGCTTCTTTAACATTAAATCTATGCAATGTGCGGAGCACGGCGTCCACCAAAGCCGTTTTTTCTTATCCATTAACTTACTTCCTGCTGTCTTATAGTTCGTAGCATTGTCTGTCACAACTTGGATAACAATACCCTCCCCAACTTCCTCCACAACATCATCAAGTAGCTTAAATAATAAATTAGCATCTTTGATGGCATCAGATGCATCCACAGATTTTAAAAAAATAGTACCATATGGATTATTGATAAGAAAATTTATCAAATTTCTCCCTCGAATATCTTTCAACCCGTCAAATAATATGGAAACCCCGGTGTGTGGCCATGTTTTTTTCACCTCACTAACAATTTCATTTGCCGTCTCCTCTTCCATCTTCAAAATTCACGTGCTAAGTTCATGTGATGTAGGAGGCTTGAAACCACGACCAAATTTCCCAATTGCCCGACATATGTTCACAAAAGAAGGACTACTTGCTACATTGAAAGGAATGCCATTTTCAAAAAAGAACCTTCCAACCTCTAAACACGTTTGATTGCGAAGATCTTTTTTGTGTCTCTTGTCTATGTTAGTTGCTTCACTATCATCATCAACATTAACAATAAAACGATCCATTGGTCCTCAAACTCCCCACGTAGAACCACTACCCGTGTTTGACCCTCCAAATGATTCATTATAATAATAGGAGGCATTATTAATCATTTCCTCATCTTCTCTTCTTTTTGTTTGCTTAACATCAACACCCCTCATCAAATAATCTTTCATCTCTGGGTTAACCTCCGGAGGTACCTTAACCTCCGGAGGTACCTTCACACATTTAGCCACATTTTGTTTGGTACCCACAAGATGGTCCGTCATTCGCTTATCCCCACCTTTAATAATTTTCCCGCAAAAGCCACATTCAATATATTTGTAGACCTTTTCCAGCAATTCCACCTCCTTTCTGTATTTTCAAGAGGGATCTTTCCTATTTTACACAGTGACAACTCACTACAATAATACAAATTGTGTTAGCAAAAAAGCCATATATATACATATATACATACACATATATATAGTACAGTGCTCCTGTGCATACCAGTCTGCATTTTATGAGTGCAGACCGGACATGTGTCGCCTGGCGATGAGCCTAGAAATTATAGGCCCCCTCTCTCTCGCTTCTGGGCTCACCGACAGGTGACACGTGTCCGGTCCGCACTCTTAAAATGCGAACTGATATGCACAAGATAAGTTATGTGTGTGTGTGTGTGTATATATATATACACTAGTATATGCCCGTGCCTGAAGGCAGGGCAAAAATTTCCAAAGTACGCAATTGCAAAACGACAAAAATTCCGTTCCCCGACAAAACATAGTACAGTCTAAAGTATTGAATATGTAAACAATTTACATTAATTTTTTACAACCCAAATGTGAAACGACAAAAATTTCGAAAGTACATAACCGTGAAACGACGAAAATTTTCAAAATACGTAATTGTAAAATGACAAATATCGTTCACCAACAAAACAAAGTGTAATTTTAAAAAAATTAGCCATAATCTCCCTTGTTTATTGGACTATCTACCCTGGTTAACAAATAACAAATTGTCCAACACCATTCAAATAATCTAAATTCATCAAACAAACTCACATATAACATGAAATATATAATATTCATCAACTGAATTCACATTGCCTCTAATAAACGAAGTGTCCATTTAAAAAATATTGGACATAGTTTCCTTTATTTATTAGACTATCCACCCTCTTAAGGGACAACAACAAATCCAACAATACTAAATGATCTCAAATTCATCTAACAAATACTTAAACGAAGCAAAGTTCATACCAAAAATAACATATATATCAACTTAGGTTTAAGGGCATTAGACGGTTCTTTTTCTTCTTCGTCATCGTCGCCGAATGAGTATGCCACATCCTTCAAAGCTTTTGAGATTCTCGAGATGACAACTTGTAGAGAATTTTGACCGAGAATAACTGTATATGCAAGCAATATAGAAAAATTATATCAAAATTCTAAAAAATGTGAGAAAAATAGAAAAACCAATATAATATCTAAAGAATAGAAAAGATCATACATTTCATCCACATGAGTTTGTCTATCAAGACCCTGAAACATATGTCGTTCCGGATCTTGGCCTTATGAGTCATCTGTCAACAAATACTGCCCTGCATTTGAACCAAAAGTCAAAAGTAAGTATTTAAAAAAATTAGATGCCTAGGAAAAAAGAATCAAACTGAAAGGATCCCTTAATTCTACACTTTATGAATTTGACCAAGTGATGTGTGTTATATGCATCATGAAAGCTAAAGACATGTGATTGATATGTGTTGTATATTATATGTAAAAAAATGGGAAAATTAAAAGCATATGATTAACATATGATTTTGTTAAAAAGTAAATTGGACTTTTACCAAACGATAGATAAATGTGATTATTTCTTTTGGTAAAAGTCCTACCCGATGTGGATGAAAGAAAAAACAATAAAATCTGGAAGAGTAGAGTTCGTGGAAGCAGCGTTACTGGTATATCGTCTTCACAATAGAAGCCAAACTAAAATTTGAACTGCCCACAATGACCATGAGTAAAGATAAATAATGAATTGTAGCTTAGAGAACCAAGCACATACCTCACCCCTTCATCGCCTCCTCTTATAGCCTCACCCCCTCACCCCTCTCCCCTCATGCATTGTTGCTGGCAGCCTGGTACTACGGTAGTACAACTACCCGACCGCTGCAGCGCTGCTGCTGGTACTACAAAAGTAGCATAATAGCTACTACTTTGACCTGCCACGGTATAATTCATGTCGAGCTGCCAATAAACTGACTCAGCATGGTTTTAAACTTGTGTAGAAATCAACTTACCTAAGAGTTAATTGACTCAACACTATTGAAGTTAGATGGGACTTCGATGTACCTGAGAGTTATTCGACAATGGCATTATTGCCATCAACGTATTTATGATGGTCATCCTTAGTTTTTGAATCACTTTGTGGATCTTCATAATTATCACGACCAAGCCTGTATGTAATTGACATCCTATTGTCTGATAATAACTCCCCACTTCAAAATCATATTGATTTGTGAGGGACCCCTCAAACTCATTCTCCCAATTGAACTCTGCAATGTCCACAACAAAATTATCAATTTCTTCCTCATTCTCGGAGTAAAACCCGCTACCATAGTCCCCTCACCAAAAATGAAAGAAGAAAAGGAACGAATTGCAAAATATCTGGTATGATCGATCGATCGATCATAGATCAGAGATCGATCGATGGGCATCGATCGATTGATCGAACAGGTTCCAAACCACTGTCTCAATTCGTAGGCTTAATATGAAATCGCGGTCGATCGGGGGCCCAATCCCGGTCGATCGACACTTTGTTTTTGGCAGCCCTTGGTCCATGAAAAGGGGGGAAATGCGGTTGCAAACAGAAACGACCATATTTCACCTCACCATACTCCCCTTCAAGATCGGTTATCATAAAATCACACCCAGTAATTCATCGCTTACATTTTCCATAGTATGTTGTCATTATCAAGCCACGACTATACACTGCACCTCCTCATACAAAGAGGAAGCCCCATTGGTCCACTTTTTAATGTCATCGTTGATTAATTCGAAGTTTCACCGGAAGCCCTATTGACTCTAGCTCACAAACAATAATCCTAATCCTAACAAAATTTAAAATTAATACAGATGAGTAAGGAAACTACTAAAATAAAATCCATCCCTAATAAACTCCTAAAATCTCTCCTAAATCGCAGAAACTAAATAAAAATCATCATACACAATATTTAGTCCATGTTGCGATTCCCAAAAGCCCCAAAAGGGGTCCACCACCTGCTACTGTACCCACCTGATTCTGCAGCTCCCACTATCCAAACACCTATCGATGCACCTGAGAGTTATTCTTCATTATTTTAATCACTTTGTGGAGCTTCATAATTATTATGGCCACGATCATCATCTTTAGCATCATCGGGTTCCTCACTTTGCTACTTGGTACTATGAACCGATAAGTACATTCAGATGAAACAAACAAGCATCTTTCGCAAGGAGTGTACTATATCCCTTGTTTATATAGCTGTTGGAAAGTCTGCTTATGACAATGAGAAGCTATCTGATGAATTTGCTGCTAGTGTTTCGAGCGGAGTACCTCCATCTTTCGTGGATGTATTGCAATGTGACTTTTCTACCCAATTCAATGGGAATGTTATCTATATCAAAATGTGACCTCATATGTTCCATCGATAGTCATTTCGAGGTTGAAATCCTGAACAAAATGAAAACCTGTTAGTGTTAGTGAAACGTATACCATGATTTATTTTCAAAACCAAATTGATTCACCGTATATTAGACAAGTCATCCATATACATCATAATCCAATGCAATAAATATAATACCATCACAGTTGACTGCTCAGTTGATCTGCTGCCACATCAACAACCCCCGTATGTATTTTATAGAAAAGTGGGGATGCAATTAGGCTTTATGTAGCTTATGCATTACTCGAATTATACACCTACACATCACCAAACAAATCAACTAAAAAGACAGTGAAATTAGTATAGAGATATCAACTAAAATGGTACATCATTTGGAAAGTATAATATGGAAAAAAAGTAATGTAAGGACAAAATATTAATGCACCAAAAATACTTCCAGATCCGTGACAATCAGTGCCCCACGTAATTTATAGGTATCAATATCATGGAATTTCCATTCATTCAAAACATAATATAAAATCAGTCACAAATCAAAAGGTATACAGATTAAAAAAGCATATATAAATTAAGTGAAAAGTACACTAACAAAACACGGATCAACGTAGAACTCGATGGCAGACAGATCTGAACCACTTTGTACTTGCCTTGATTTTCAAAAGTCTTGGTTCAATCATATTGATATTTCTAAAATGATAAAAGAATCCTAGGAAATTCCCATTCAAGCCTCTCCCATTCAAGTATTTTTCAAAAAACATCAAAGGTTGAAAGCTAAGCTTAAGAGGCGTAACAAATCCATTTTCAAAGACAATTTTTAGAATATGAGTTAATTGCCAAGGAATTTAATTGTGACTAAAATCTGGTACTGATATTATAAATGCGATGCAGCATATAAAGTCAAAGCTAAATCTAGTTTTAAAGACATAGGATACCTTCTAATGTGCGCCACATTAAATGAAGATAGATGTGCAACTGCATTTAGGTAATGTCATCACTGTATAACCAAGATCAAATAAATGAGCATATAATATACTTCCTATTGCATAAATTATTCATTCTGGTAGTGAACTGCTACTACCATTTACTTCTCAATTGATCCACATAAATTAGAGGTTTTAAATTCAATACGATTGTTGCAGTCCACAACCTAATGCCTTGAAGTGTTGATTTGACCAAGTCAAATCTTATCATAAACACACCAGTTATGTATCTGGATGCAACCATGTATAAAGAAACCAACAATTAAAATCAACAAATGATAATGATCCATGACCAAAGAACATAATGGTAAACTAAAATAACATAATTATCAGGTGCTATGTCATTACCGATGCAAACAAAGCAGGAAAAAAAGTATCAGGTTTAAATATATTCGGCTTGAAAAAAAGTGCCACGTGCTATGCCATCACTCCAATCTGTATCAGCAACAAAGAAACAGATGCATTCATACCATATCAGAACACAAATTGCATACCTATTGATAAACTGAGCAGATACAACAAATGTTCAACTGTACTACTTATGGGAAAAGGGGTATTGTTACTCCAACAGTAAACAAAGCAACTGTAATGTTCTTTATTTCCCATGCACAAAAAAAGAAGTACTAACTGAACGTGTTACAACAGAAAACAAATGGAATAGAAAAGATTTTGTATTAGTTCAAATTGAAATCTGCAAAAACACACTTGCCAATAATCAAACCACAAATAGAAAAAAAATCAACTTTTGGAAAGTCACATATCGAGTTCGAACCTCAAAACATGAAGTTTTTAATTTTAGTGTCAATGTTCGCTCAAATATGACTTATTTCTTCATGTTAAAAGAAATGCCTCGTCAAAAGAAATGCCGAATCAATAATTGCCAATATGAAATACCATGGATATCGTTTCTAAGACAACTATGAATAGACATTTAATCAGGCATCTTGCACAAACGTTACAACTATGAAAAGTAACCGTACGTAACCAAATAGTATGTAAAGAACAAATAGGAATTTGTAAACCAAACAAATAAACCCCCAAATCCCATCAATATATGCATATTCACATTTGACAAATTAAAATTTATCAAACACTCAGATGTACGATAGAGGGGCAATTGAGTACATCTGAGCTTATATAAACGTGCATACTTATACATCTGAGTGTTTGATAGAAAAAGCTGAGTGTTTGAGTACATCTGAGCTTATACAAATGTGCATACTTATACA
Organism: Sambucus nigra; assembly: GCA_949130495.1. Taxonomy (NCBI): domain Eukaryota; kingdom Viridiplantae; phylum Streptophyta; class Magnoliopsida; order Dipsacales; family Adoxaceae; genus Sambucus; species Sambucus nigra. The sequence goes on from OX422216.1 coordinate 647,982,161, forward strand.
TCTGAGTGTTTGATAGAAAAACTGAGTGTTTGATATACATCCGAGTGTATGATAAAAGAGCAGTTATCAAACTTGAGTGTTTGATAGAAGAGGAGTTATCAAACGTGTTATCAAACTTGAGTGTTTGATAGAAGAGCAGTTATCAAACGTGCATACTTATACATCTGAGTGTTTGATAGAAAAACCTCTGTTCTTAGATACATATGAGTGCTTGAAAAAAAACACTCAAATATATACATCTTACTATTTAATGAATCAAAAATTTATCAAATACTCAGATGTATGATTGAAAAACACTTGGATCTATCCAGCAAGCAAAAATTCTGTGGGTTAAGGGTAGACATGTCAATGGGTCGTGTCGAGCCGTGTTCGTGTCATTTTTTATCGTGTTCAGGTCTTATTGGGTTCGTGTCTAAACGGGTGACTTTTTTATCGTGTGAAAAAATCATACCCAAACCCGACCCATTATGTTATCGTTCCGTGCCGTGTTCACTCGTTAATACCCATTAAGATAATGATTATTTTTAATTGTTTTCAAGTTGACATATTATCTCATTTTTGAATCCAAATAGACCCATTAATTCATTGACATTACTAAATCTCTTATTTAGTAAAATTCATTATGATTAAATTAACATTATGCTACATAAATTATCTATAAGTTCCAAAAAAAATATCATTTACTTAAATTAATGGGTCATAACGGGTTTTATCGGGTATTAACGGGTGAAGTGGGTCAACCCTAACCCGACCCGTTAACTATCGTGTCTTATCGGGTTGGCACCGATATGACCCGAACCCATTAATGGTCAACCCATTAACTTATAACTTCGTGTCGGTTCGTATCGTGTTATCGTGTCTTGCCTCATTTTTCCAGGTCTAGTTAAGGGGGTTATAGCAGTTCAGTACAGAGGAGTTGAGTACTGCCAATGATTTAGATTTTATACCTGCCAAATGCTCCGATATTGCTCCGATGCACATTTAAGAAAGCGGCGAGGCCTTGGTCCTGCCAAAATTTTTGAAAATGAAATATTATAGCATCTATTTTATGGATATTTTCATTTAATATTGTATAGTTATAGAAGCAAAAAATGCATTCAGTGGCAGAGGTGATGGCATCTCTATCGGGCTGACTTTAAAGGTTTGTCTTCGACATGATTCAGATCTTCATGAAGTCTGTCTAATATAAATGCAAGAAGTTCCTGAACATAGATTTAACCTATGGCTGTTAAGTACATATGATCCGGTATCAACATGAATTAATGGAAGTTGATGAGATAGATCAAACCTGAGAATGAAAGCTTTGATTTAAATTCCCGAGGAGAAATTGTAGTTCGTCCGGGGGCCTAAAACTTCCGAAGTAAGTCACCAAATGAAAGAGCCAACTCCCCTAGGTAATAATAGCCACAAATCAGCAAGTCACCAAAGGCAAGAGCTAACTCTCCCTAGATAATAACTTCAAAATAGGAAGTGAAAACCTTGCCCTATAAACGAAAAAGAGTAGATATTTAACATCAAACATAATTAAGATTTAATAAATGAATAATATAATAACAAAACTTATTATTCGAATGATAGGATAACCATACAATTGTTTGAGCTGTTAGAACATAAAATTGAGGATGCACTGTTTGGGTTAAATAAATATTCAAATGATAGGATAGAACAATCAGACAACTAAACATCAAAAGATATTACTTTCAAATCAGGAACATCATAAGTTCCTAGAGGGATCACTATAGTAATAATAAATGTAAGTATTCAAAAGATAAAAGGCAAGTAAAAAAATTGAAGCACAAAACAGTTATATCAAAGCACTATGTCTTAAACCATCATGGGTCTTTGATAAAGCAACAAATTAGCACAGTAACAAATTAACAATCTATATAAAAACTACAAACGTGCTACGTGCCTTCACAAACCGGGGCTGGAATTATACTTTATAGCCATGCCTAGCCAACAACATAGAGAACCTTTCTTAATGAAAATAACAAATTAAAATTCACTAATTACATAATGGAGATGAAATTTATCAAAAATACTGAAAAACAAGACTACAATTAAGCCCACAAATGCACTTATAACCTCACAATAACAAAACAGATTATTGTTAAAACCAATAAGACTATCCGCATCATCTAAGTATCCCAAACTGAATTAATATGATGTGGTTTAGCAGATCAAACCAATACCCATGAATAAATGGGTATGTACCTTCAATACAAAAGCATTTTAGACACCCATTTAGACAATTTGACAAACAACAAAGAGACAAAGCAAAGCACAAAAGAGAGAGGGAGAGGCCTGCTAGAACCCCAAGCCCAAAAACTTCAAACGAAACACCCTAATATCTCATACTAAAATCGTAGGTCCATACCAAAACAGATATGAAATAAAAAAAACTTAATACAAATACAATAAAATTGTATACCTCATAGATCGAATCGGAAACCCTTTGAAGCTGATAGAATCCGAAACCCTTCGAAGCTAAAAAAAAATTAAAACCAAATTTTCATTAAATAGGGGCTTGTTATAACCCTAACCCCAAAATATTGAAACGAAACACCATTAAATCTCATACAAAAGCCCTAGGTCCAAACCAAAACACATAGATGATGTTACCTGCAAACCCCCAACAAAAATAAATGATACCAGTTATTTAATTAAATCCAATCAAAACCAATCAAAACCTAAAACAACACTTACTTGGTAGCATGGGAACTCACTACAGGAGGGACGAGGGCGTGGGTTTTTTAGAAATGAGCTCGAGGGAGAGATAGAGAATGAGAGATACGGGGGGCACACCATGTGTAACTTGTGATTGTGTTACCAAAATGCCCCCATTTTTGAATTCAAAGATAAGTTTGGTGAGTAAAAAAGAGGGGGAAATCAAATAATTGAGGGCATATTTGTAAAAGAAAAAGAGATGCGATCTCAAGCATTAAAATATGTAAGGAGGTGGCATCGATCTAGACCGTCAAAAATGTATACATTTTCAAAAAACAAGCTCCCTTATTATATATATATATATATAGGGAGAGGTTCAAAAGTGAACCAAAAGAATGAACTTTTTAATGAACCTACTAATACATAAAAAATTGAACCTTAATTTTTTGTGGTAATTGGTCCGCGCCAGCGGGAGGATTGATAAATTATTCATTGTCGCTGGCACGGACCAATTATAACAAGAAATGAAGGATCAAATTTTTAATGTCTTAGTAGGTTCATTAAAAATTTCATTCTTTTGGTTCACTTGTGAACCTCTCCACACACACACACACACACACACATATATATATATATATGTGTGTGTGTGTGTGTGTGTGTGTGTGTGTGTGTGTGTGTGGAGAGGTTCACAAGTGAACCAAAAGAATGAAATTTTTAATGAACCTACTAAGACATTAAAAATTTGATCCTTCATTTCTTGTTATAATTGGTCCGTGCCAGCGGCAATGAATAATTTATCAATCCTCCCGCTGGCGCGGACCAATTACCACAAAAAATTAAGGTTCAATTTTTTATGTATTAGTAGGTTCATTAAAAAGTGTTGCTTTTGTGCGGACCAGTCAACATTTTAAGAGTGCGGACCGGACACGTGTCACCTGGCGGTGAGCCCAGAAAAGAGAGAGCGTGCCTATAATTTCTAGGCTCACCGCCAGACGACGCATGTCCGATCCGCACTCTTAAAATGCGGACTGGTCCGCACAAGAGCAGTACTGCATATATATATATATATATATATATATATATATATATATAATTGTAAGGACACAAATTTCCAATTGAGTCCATGTGTTGTGTTGGCTCAATTCCGGACAAAAACATTTATTCATAGGATAGTATGTAATTGTAATACTCTCAAGCCTATGAAGTGTTTGTTGAAGACGTAGCGGCGAAGCGTATAAAGCTTCATCAAATGTGCCTATTTGCGTGCCTCGTTTCTACGTCATCAACTATGGTTCCATGCTCCAAAGGTATGAATGCAATTATATATATATATAGGAGCTTGGAACTTGTTTATTGGGTGTTAGGTTTAATTAAAACTGTGTTTTATTTTCAGAAAGAATTAATTAGAACTTTAAAATAGGTTTATAAAGTTTTCTGGGTTAAAAACGAATTTTTCAAACTTTCTGGTGGTTCGTTAGATATGTCGTTCGAACGACTTTTTTCGTTCGAACCAGATGTCATTCGAACGAGTTTGCCAACGAGGTTTCAGTATAGGCCTATGAAATGTCGTTCGATATGTCGTTCGAACGAACCTTCTGTTCGAACGAGATATCCAACGAGATTCTAACGAGTTCAATCTGGAACGTCGTTAGAAGTCTCGTTCGAACGAGAATTTCGTTCGAACGAAATGTCATTCGAACGAGATGCCAGGCGGGAACAGTTTTTGGCAGTTTTTCACCCACTTCCCCACTTAGTTTTTAACCAACTTTTTCAGACTTTAATATGTGCGGGAATCACTTTTGATAATCTATCTTTTACATATCATACAAACTCTTAGAGAGTGTTTTGAGAGCAAAAACAAAAAGAGAAAAAGATCAAGTTTTGAGTGTTAATTTTCAAAGAGAAATTCATTTACCACTCTAGTTTTACATCCATATTGTATATCCAAGTTCACCTATATACATATCAATTGCTTGGAGTTTGGCACCGGTTTTCTCTACACCGAATTGAAGAGAAGTTTGCTTTAATCTACCCACTTGGAGAAAGGCTTCATGTACGGGTGACGGTGACCATAAAAATTCCTATCGGTGGATTCCGAGACCGCGGTGGATTTCCAAGGTTATTCGCTAGGAAGAGGTGTCTACAAGAAGAAGCATCGGGGCTTGAGAGGGATCGAGTCGTGTGTTGTAAGTCTTTTGTCTTGTACTTGTAATTCCGTATCTAGTGAATTTGTGGCTAGGGCCGTCCGAGGTTTTTTCCCGTCTTGGGTTTTTCCTCGTACATCGTGGCGTAGTGTGATATTGTTTAATTTTATCTTGCATAAATAATTTAGAATGCAGGCTTAGGATAATTCAAGATAAAATTTGGTTTAAATTATCACACTCAATTTAATTTGGACTTAAATTAAATATTGGGTAAAGTTGTTTAATTCAAGTCATTTGCAATAATAGGTTTGGCCTAACTTTGGAATATTGATAATTATGACTTAGGCAAATTCTAGGGCTTGGTTGATTTAACCGGTTTATGTGAAATTAATAATATTAATATATGTGTGTTTAAAGTTAATTTCACTAGAGTTTAATTTTAAGAAAATTAAAATTTTGGTAATTGTTTATTTAAGTTGAACCATCTCACTTTGTACGCTTCTGCATCTCGTGTTTTACATAAAAGGAAATTATAAATTTATTTTAATTGAGATAATTAAAAACCGGGGATTCAATATCTTTTACAATAATAAAAAAAAAATTTACACACAGCAGAATATATATACACATACACATGTATGTATATAGCCAAAAAAAAACACAACATATATATATATATATATATATAAAGCAGGTGGGTAGAAATGTAAGACAAAAAAACAGAACACATATATGTGTCTACATATATCGATATATATATAGAGCTGAGAAACGAAAAAAAAGGGGATATCAACAAAAACTTAAAAACCCTGAAAGTTACCTGATGGAGAAGAGGATCGGAAGTCGGTTCCCCTGCTAGGGAAGACAATCGGTGGTCTTTCGTTGTGAAAGTGGTTTGGCTGCTAGGGTTTTTGAATTGCAATTGATTTTTTGCAACTTATGACTTTTTGTTTGATAAGAGGATTACATACGACTTTTTTTTTAATCAGCAGCTAAAAAACCCACTCGACTTTTTTTTTCAGCGGCTAAAAAAGAGGCGGACGCCTCACACGCCTCAAGGCGCACGCCTCTCCCATTCAAGGCGTAAGGTCCTCTAGAGGCGTAAGCCTCAGGACTCCTACCCTTCGCCTCGCCTCGAGGTGCCCCTTGTTTCGCCTCTTAAAACCTTGATGATAAATGGTAAACTATCCGAAGAACACTCGAGCGGGGGGGTGATATTTAGATAAGCACTCGAATGAGGAATGGTGTGTGGGCTGATATTAAATTGGTGTCGTTTCAAGATATCACTTTAAATGTAGAGGGATAATGATGGCTTTGTAGGGGTATAATTGGTACATTGATGGTTATATCGACATAGTGGTCATTGGATATCAATAATGGCTTCTCGGTGGGTGAAAGGTGAATTCTGCTCCATCTCTCGTGAAAATGTGGTTGGCTAAATGGGAGCCCAATAAACCCTTGTTCTCTATCCTCCGCAACACATACGCCGGAATTGCGTGTAGAATATGTTTTTGTATTGATTTATATTATAATTGTAGGTCTCCCAAGGATATTTTAGAAAGAGAGATTTAGCGTGTTCTACAAATATACGTCGGAATGTTGTGTAGAGAATGAGAGTAATGAAATGGAGGGCGGGAGAATAATCAGTACTTTCATGAGAGAGATATAGAAGTAGCCTGAGCACGATTTTTGATGTGGTCGATGATGCACTTTGGTGGAGTAGAGAGGGTAAAGGGTGGTGGTCTTTAGTGTGAATAAGGTTTAGAGAATATTTTAGGAGTTAATAGTGGCCAGAGTAAGAATTTTTTTGTAAATCAGGTTTCCATCTGTGATAATTGAGGGTTGCGGTTTTATTTAGAGGTGTGGGTCATTGATCTCGATTGATGAATATTAGATTAACAGTGTCATGCATTAAATGCGAGAAAGTGCATATAATGAGTCTAATGAGAAATGGTAAGCTATCCGAAAAACACTCGAGCGAGGGGTGATGTTTAGATAAGCACTCGAGTGAGGAATGGTGTATGGGCTGATGTTAAATTGGTGTTGTTTCAAGATATCATTTTAATGTAGAGGGATAATGATGGCTTTATAGGGGTGTAATTGGTATATTGATGGTGGTCATTGGATATCGATGATGGCTTCTCTGTGGGTGAAAGGTGAATTCTGCTCCATCTCTCATGAAACTCTGGATGGCTAAATGGGAGCCCAATAAACCCTTGCTCTCTATCCTCCGCAACACATACCCTCGAAGATCTGGAAAGGGGCCTATCGACTGTCTGGTCTTTGGCTTGAAAATTAAGTCCCAGGTCTGGTTCATCCTCGGTTTTGTTGCGGGTTCACTGGCTCAACTGGCAGAACTTTGAGATTTCAGAGTTGGGTGTTGGCGGCCAGCGAAGGTAGGCTGCAGCGAAGGAAAGCTCCGCTCCAACAAAACTATTTTGGCAGGGCAGCACAGGGGTGCACTGAGCGGATAAATAACTGGGTTAAATAAAGGGCATTTGGAGAGTTCTGTGCCACAAGTTTCCCATTTATATAAGATTGCTTTCGGGTCATTTTACCGAAGTTATGGACAAGTTTGGCCGATCATTTTTAGGATTTGAGAGAGAGCCTTCAAGATATATGAGACTCTCTTCCTAAGTCAAGGTTTAGGGTGAGAGGTTAGGTATTTTACCTCACTCATTGGTATTGCGTAAAGATGGAAGAGGGTGATTGTGTTAATGTTTCATGTATCGTGGGTGTGCTCTAGGTATATTTTGTGACGAGTTTCTCACTAAGTTACATGGGGAGTGGTATACAAGGCTTGGGTACATAACACTTGTAAGTATGAGATTGATAGGGTTCTCGGTTTAGAACTTGGGGTTTTGGGGAAAGGTCCAATCTAACTCAAAGCCTATAAAAATAGGACACTCCACATAAATTATTAAATTTAGTCCCTGTTCTAAAAACATCATTAAAAATGACCAATATGCCATTTGACAACTCATAAAAAAAAACCATAAAAATTTTAAAAGTCCATAAATTCAAATCTATAAATCCAAAATTTACAAAATTTATATACTTGAAATCTACTTGTCAACATCTATCCAACAACACCCATATTTGATATTTTTTGACAAAAAAATTGAAACCGATAAATTTACTATTTCACTAAAACCCAGGCGAAAAACCTTCTCCTGCGGCGCTGGCAATGGTGCTGTTGGCGCGGACCAAAAAAATGAAAGAAATAAACGAAGGGAGAGTGAAACGAGGAGAGAGAAACAATCCGACGAGAATTTCAGCGGTCTCCGGTGAGGATTTTGGTGTTCCGACGAGGATTCCGGTGGGCGGGGTGGGGTGGAGGTGGGGTTATGTATTTATTTGTAGAATGAGTTTTAAATGAGTATGACTAAGGGTATAAATATAAATACCTCCTTAACTAAAACAAATGAAATCACCTGTTTTGTGTACTCCTAACTCTAAAGGGACCACACAAATAAATGTTATTGTACCACAGGAACTGAATTTATAAACCTGAAAACCACTATCCTAAAAATTTAAATATAGGAAGGAACATGATCTTGACCTTAGTTCTCTATTAGAACTTTGATTCACTTGGGTATAGGGTGTGCATGCCCCAATGGATCGAATAGACAAAAAGAACTGGACCGGCTGAGGCCCACTTTTTCGGATTTTTTATAAACCGGTTTAAAATCGCTCGAATTTATTAAGGATTGAATTCGATAGGTTCGGTTTCGATTTTCATTTTTTGGTCTCGGATTTGGTCTCGTCCTGACTGGATCGGTTCGATTGTGGAGATTATTTTTTAACATTTTTTTTATTTACATTTTACTAAAACCTCATACATACACGGGTCGCCCCCGCAAAACCTTGCTTACCTTACCCTATCCAAGATAAAAACCTACCTCCCTTCCTCTACTTAATCCATTAGAGTAATGTTAATGTAAGAGAAACATAATGACATTAGTTCATTTACAAGCTTTTAATGATAAGTTGTGCTATTCCACACTTGCAAATCACTTTTTTAAACAAAATGATAAAATCGATAAATGATAAAAAAAAATTTAAAATAAATTTGACGGGCTAGTATTTTTTAATTAAAATTAAACAAAATGATAAGTTGATAACTTTGATGGACTTGTCGTTTTTTAATTAAAAAAATTAACTCCAATATTTTTTTCATTAGAAACATCACAAATATATTTTTTTCTAACTAATTCATGTGTGACCCGAATTTGGATTGACCCGAACTTGTTTGGACTGATTCAATCCAGTTCAGTCACCCGAATTAATTGGTCCAGTCTCGGTATAAAAAAACAACAATCGATTCATTCGGTCTGGTCCAAAAAGTTTCTAAACTTGGACCGGACCGTGGACACCCCTATTAGGTTGAGAGATAATGTAGACGTATATCTTGGTGTGCTTGTTTATAATTACCATTATATCTTCATTATTCGGGGTCATGATTGTTAGTGGTTGCCCCAATAAATTAGTATTGGGGCACGTGGCCCTCACCGCTTGAGTTCTGTCTAACTCAAGCCAATTGTATGGGTGGAGTTGAGAAGTCGCAAAGAACGAAAAATAATGTTTACCTGATACTGCTTTCTGAAGACATGGAGCCCACTTGAAGTAAATGGGACTGTTACGGATCGAGAACTCAGTAGTTGAGACTTTTGGAATTATTTGAGTTCATATTAGAGTTTAAGTACTGCTAGTGGTAGTTTCTGTATCTAGAGGGTCTTTTGTTCTCTGTTCATCATGTTCAAAGTATCAGAAGTTAGAAAAATATTTATACATGTGTCTTCAGTCACAGATTTGAGTTCTATTTAGTCTGTGAGAAATCTGTTCTGGCTGTTTGAGTTCATGTTAGAGTTGCTAGTGCTAGTTTCTGTGTCGATTTAATAATAATTTCACATTTATTGTGCATGTCAAAAATCAAATTAATCGGAGACCCGGAGATGTGTGTTAATGGTTATATGATTACCGAGTGAATCTTTATCAATACATGATCAAAGTGATATTTTGCCTGCATAATATAGACAACAAGTATGTCAGATTAAATGATTGGTTTATTGAATTATGTACTCTTAGTTTACAATGTAAGCTATATATATATATATATATATATATATATGTCCACTTTTCTTATAATGTCTTGTGATAATATATGCCATGCAGGTTTAGTCCAGAAGCTTTAAGTTGGTTGTTCATGAGGGGGCTAATAGGATGGTTTGTGCAAGTCATGCTGCTCAAAATGACATTATTGTCCTTGGGTAGTGGGGAGGCGACACCGTTGTTGGACATAGTTGCATACGCGGGGTCACTTTCACCGGGACATGTTTGGCCGTAAAAGTAAATATGACCGTTTATTATGTATCGATTACTCCTCAATAAAATTACATGTATGTCATTGGCATGTAAATGTATTAGTCTTTAGTGTTATTTTCTCATTTATGATTACACATTTACTAAGGTTGGTTTTGTTTAAGAGGTTCTTATTGGGAAATATGAAGATTACTTTTGGAAGAATGAAGTCTACTTTTGCAAGGAATATCATGAAAAATACTGTTGTAAGAATCATATATTTAGAACTTTAATGATGTTAGAATTCGTTACCAGTTTATGGTTAAAAACTTTATGGTTTATCTTGTACTACATTTGTTTTGGGAATTTTAATGGTTATGAATGAAATATAGTTTTAGATCGATTTAATATCACCGAAATGTAATGTTATTCATTTTGTCACGTGTATTTTGAAATTATGTTTTGAGTAAATTTTGTGGGCATTAATTATGTATTTCCATTGATTGAGAACGAGATATTACTAAGCCCGACAACGGGTCGTGTTCCTGTCGTGTTTTAACGATTTAGTTTAAAATTACACTAACCCGAACACGACGCATTAATTGAACGGTTTTAAAAATTTAAACCAAAACACGAGTCAATAATATTAACGGGTGACATGAACTGAACCGCTAAAATTCTTAGTTGGGTGGATTTGGGTCATGTTATAATTAACCCGTTATGTAAACCATTATCCGTTAAGAAAATTGTTTTCCAATAAGAGTACAAACCCAAACCCGATTCGTTATTATAACGGATCCACCGTGTTGACCCGTTAATGACCCAAACTCGTTAAGACTAAACCCATTAAGTTATAATTTTGTGTCGTGTCGTGTCGTGTTATCGTGTTGTGCCTCATTTTTCTAGGTCTAGATATTACTAGTGTATTTATATTTATTTGTTTAATGAGAAATTAATATTTTTTCAAAATATAATAACATTGTTAACAGACTTTAATCGTTACAAATACAAATAAATGTTATAAATATATGACACTCCCATTTGTAATGTTTTTTATCCGTTATAAATTCTATATTTGTAATGGGTTATAACCGTTACAATTTAGTAAATCCGTTACTAACATATCGGGGCGTGTACCATTGCCAAATTGGTTACAAAATAAATTGTAACAGTTTTAGTATGTTACAAATTGTAAATTTCTAATGGATTTTATCCGTTACAAATTTCATTAGTAAAATAAAGAACACCAATTTTCTAACGGATTTAATACGTTACAAATATTTTTGTAACGATTTTTTGCCCGTTACAATGGACTTGTTTTGGTGTAGTGACAATTAGGATCATAAGCCTATGACCAATCGTCGTCAGCATCACAGGGTATAAATGCAATCCCGCACGCATCCCATTAAATTCTTAACTATTAGATTCTTCATGATCCTATGCACCCAAACATGCACTATGCTAAAAATTGGAAGTGGTCATAGTTGGATGGTCACGGTTCCCATTCGTGACCGTGGGGGCCACGATCCATATTCGTGATTAATAATGTAAATCGAACCCTAATTGGATTATAAGTTGACATGTTTTCTTCTCGTATCATGTGCACATGAAATTAGAGAACAATTAACAGATCTATTGATTTCTGTGGCTGTGTTCACCCCTTTCTTAGATGGTTGTTAATTAGGTGAACACAAATTAATGGAAAATCTTGCGCATTGTTGGACATATAGTAATTGTCGGATTGATTTATTTAAAATGAACTAAAATTGGACTTCTCGTGTATAATTGATTAAATGGAAAACATTAATTAGTTCATGTTGATATTGTGCAGATGAATAATAATGCATATATCTTGTTGGTTAACCCTCGTGGCCATGTTCACCATTTCTGTAAGTGATTGTTGTTTGGGTGAAGGGCTTGGACATCGGTGAACATATAGTAATTTTAGGATTTATTTATTTAAATGAAATAAATTTGTGCTTGTTGTATGTGATTGATTAATTAAGAAATAATAATTAGTTGATGTTGATAATTTGCAGATGAATATTCGTGCATATATCTTTTTGGTGAACTTTTATGGTCGTGTTCATCCCTCCACTTAGGTGAAAGGTCTTGCACATTTGTGGATGCATAGTTTTTTTAGTATTAATTTAATTAAAATGAATGAAAATTGGACTTTTTATATTTGAGTGAGATTTCTTGTGTGCAAGTTGACCCTCATTTCAACTTATATATATAGGTGAATTGAACTCTAAAAACTCTTTAATGAATTTAACACAGTAGAATGAGTGGATGGGAGAGAGTAACAGAGTCTCTGGTAATTGTGAAGGGCCTTCGCGAATTTGTTAAATACGCAGATAGAAATCTTAACAGTGATAAGATTCCCTGCCTTTGCACCCGTTGAATGAATGATAAATTTAAGTACTTGGAAGACCTTGAATTACATTTCCTAAGGTCGGGTATGTCACAAGACTAAAAGATATGAACATTCCATGGGGAAAATAATGTACCATTATAAGGACATGTTTTATAAATGTTCGGGTTAGTATCTAGGCATTTTAGTTTTATCCTAGATCTCAGCATATATGTCATAGACCTCTATAATCGGCTCATCTCAGCACAATCATGCCTTGGCAGCCTTAATTCGAATTCTGTGTTTCACGTGCCCATCATCACCAACATCGTGCGTCATGCTCATTATCTCTTCGTAAGGCTTCTCATATAGGAACAAAAATAAAGTTAAAACTGAAACGATCAGGAGTTGAAGAAAAACAAATCGATCTGAATCTGTCTTATTTTTTGTTAACGGCGAACCGATTTGGTGAAAAGAAAAAATGAACAGATCTATATCCTTTTCGAATCGGTTTGATGACCTCAGAAAAATCCGGTGCATCAGATTTTTTACAGTTCCTATAAAATCCATCTTCGGAGATGTTTTTGTTTAAGACTTTGGAGGGAACAATTTTAAGACCTAATACATCAAGTCTTCATTATTTTTCAAGCCCAAACACATTGAGATTCACAAAAACTCAAAATTATATGTTGAATCACTCTAAAACCAGTCATACCCATTTGTGGAGCATCTTGTGTGGAGAAGATGGTTTTCTATAATGCTGATCTTGGAGCGTCTTAAGGGAGCTCTTACTGACGATAACGAACCGGTGCCTGAGGGTCTTCGTTTGTCAAACTATATTTCTTTATTATGTAAGTGTTTACAAATCATATTGAAATAAATAGATTTTGCCCCTTTGGGAGATTTTTCCTCATTTGGTGTGTGTGATTGATTCGTGCTTGGTTTGCATATTTTTATTGTTTAATCAATCACCATTAGATGCATGGTTTAGGTGAGTACTTTAATCTGGATAATTAAAAATTGGGTTTAATTAAATAAGTTTCTCCGGTTGAACATAAAGCGCACTCTCAAATTGGTATCGGAGCCAATTACATAACTTTATCGTGTAATTTTTTGCAATTTTTTTTTTCTGAAAATCAATTTATTTAAAAAATTAATTTCTTGAAAAGGCGTTTGTTCAAATGGAAAAATCGTTTAATAAAATTTCAATTTTTGACGGGTCTAACTATGCATGCTGAAAACCCATATAAAATCCGCCCTTAAATCCATTGATGAACGTATGTGGATTCTTGTTGAAAATGGGTGGAATCCTCCCACCGTCACTGTTGAAATTGTGACAAGTTCAAAATATGTGGCTCATTGGACCGAGGATGAATTTAAGTGGTTGACGTATAATTCTAAAGGTATTAGTGCCATTTATAGTTCCGTTACTCCTAACGAGTTCCATCGCATAATGACGTGTACCACGTCTAAAGAAGGATGTGATGTTCATTAACTCACCCATGAAGGCACGAATGCTGTTAAAGAATTTAAATTGCAGAACCTAACTACAACATTTGTGATTATATCTACGCTTGAAACTGAGTGTTTTGATGAATTATATGCATGGTTATCTGATATTAGTAACACCAGTTTCAACCTCGGTGAGCACATCCCTAATGCTCGTGTAGTTATGAAAATTTTACGTTCTTTGCCTAAGCGATTCATCCCTAAGGGCACAGTGTTAAACTCTCTAGGAAATTTGAACTCTCTTAAATTAGAATAATTAGTAGGCGATTTTCAAACCTATGAAATATACATGTTTCCTAAAGTTGTTAAAGCAAAAGGCAAAGGGATCGCACTTAAAGCCCAAGCCAAAAAGAATTTTGAGTCAGTCAGGAGGACGGTGGAATCGTCTAAACGAATTGAGGAAAATACGTTAGATTTTGATTTCGACTCTGATTTAGATGATTTAGCCTTGTTTGCGAAATTTTTTAAGAAATTTCTCAAGTTAAAAAATAATGGTCAGTTTAATGATAAAAGGAAATTTGAGAAAAATAAAAATGTCAAGAATTTTGAAAAAGAACATAAAAACACACCCAAGAGAAACGAAGAGAGATTTTATGAGTGTGACGATAAGGGTTATAGAGTTTTTGAGTGTGCTACTAGGCTGAAGAGACTAGCCAAGGAAAAAGGCAATGTTGTTCTTAATCCTACATTGAGTTACGATAGCGAGGTCGAGTCGGTGGATTAAGGATAAGAATCATCACACGAGTGAAAATTCACCGCATTCATGGCTATCCACGTGAGTGATTATGATACACCTCATGACGATGAGGATTCCTCTTCACATGGCGACCTCGACCTAGTGAGAGAGAGAGAGGATTGAGGGAGTGAGAACGAGAGTGACCTAAGTCGAGATCATGCTGATTTATAAGCTGATTATTTTAAAATCAAAAGGCGTAATAAAGATTTAGTTCTTAGGATTACAGCATTAGAGAAAGAGTTAGGAGAGATGAGAGAGAATAAGTCCTCTTTTCGCACTACTTTGAGAAAGAGAGAGTCTGTTGGTGGAGAGAGAGAGAGAGAGAGAGTTTATTTGGAGAGAGAGAAGTGTTTTAAAAAAATCAAAGGGGACTTGAGAAAGAAAGTGGCTAACCTGACGAGATACCTCTGTGCATCGGAAGAGGCTCGAAAGATTCTGGAAGCCCTTCTTGCCCAGCTCACTCACGATTTTGAGAGAGCACGGTAAGTTAAGGTTCAAATTGAGGATCTATCTGGAAAGATGGTGAAGATATTCCTCGCCCCTACTTTAGGATTTTGTGAGAGGTTGGGAATTGGTTTTGATGGTGTGTCCACTTCACAAATTTCACCTGGACTAGTCCCTAAGTTTATGGCGAATTCGTATAGTAATCAACCAAAACCCAAGAAAGTTTTTCGGCGTCCAAGAAAAGCAAATTGAGGCAGTTCTCAGACTATGTACGTTTATACTTATTGCAAGAGGAAAGGACACCTGAGAGTGTATGGCTATATTTTGGGTCGGATAGGACGTACCTATGTGCCATCACACCCCATGAGTAATCTCACTAGACTGAGAGAGGAGGTTGAGTTTTTGGTCGCTACTTCCCAGAGTTTAATGGGAGAATTCTAACGATTATCTGAACCGTCTGTAGATACTACCAACTTTATGACTAGATACACCAGGAACAAGGGCAAACAAAAGTTTACCTCAACTTGGGTACCTAAGAATGATGTAATACCCCGTATTTTTATGGCATTTAATTATGGGATTAATTAAATTAAATTGGGATAAATTAATTTAATATTAATCTGGATTTTAAAATAAATATTTACTAGCGTAACGAGAGTTAGTAATTATTGGTAAGAATAATGTTAAATATTACTAAATGAGTACAGTAATATATGATATTGAATTTATTAAAATTATCGCGAGTGAATACTATGACAATTACAGAAATTAAGTCAGGAAGCGCATGTGTCGTGTCGGGACTAAATTAATGGAATAAAAAGTGAATTGATAATAAGTTACCCGTATGGTCATTTCGAGTGTGCCAATGTGTCCGAAAGGGTCGGTATAGTCAGAAAAGTATACCCGGGGCTTAGTTTGGGTCTCGGGACGTTTTTAGGCCTAATCGGTAACCCGGGGGAGCATTTTGATAATTATCCATTTTAGGCCTTAATTATGGACAAAAATTGGAGTGTTATATCTGATGAGAGTTAGAGTCCTCTAGGGTTATAAACCTTGGAGTTGAAGAGAGGCTAAGGAAGAGAGAAGAGAGAAGGCTTCGAAATAGGAGAGCCACCAACCCTACACCACTTTCATCAATTCTACCACCAACACGCAGATCGGGTGAAGGGAAACGTTCCTATACCACTCAAATTTGTCGGACCAGATCTTGATTTCTAGGCAAGTATCTAACTTTCTGTTCTTTAGTTGATAAAACATCAATGCTAGTGTAGGAATTAATTCTCTTATGTCTTCATGAAAATAAAATGTTGTTTGAGAGATTTTTATTGCAAATTTGGAGTAGAAACCATGTTAAAATGGATATATGTCATATGTAGAATATTATCCATGAAATTGATGCCCAATAGATATAGACATTTGGAAATTAAATGAATTCTTGAGAAAATTGGATGAATTAGGGTTATATGACAAATTTTTGAATTAATCCCCTTTGATGAAGATTCTTGATGAATTTGTGAATGTTTTACGTTATAAATCTTCTATATTGGTTTATATAACGTTCATGATGTTTGGTTGGGAGTTTGGGACATGTTAATGGAGTTTTGAGGATTTATATAAGATGAAACCCGTAGGTTAAAATTACAGAAACTGGGCCAACACCTGCTTGATCGATCGATCGACTGGATCGATCGATTGACTCCTCTAGAAAAATAAAACTTCTTCCCCTTTTTATGTTAATCCAATTATAAATGTGTAAAGACCATTAGAAATAATTTAAATATCATAATGGTACATGAGAAAGACCAGTAGGGTATAAGTAGAGTCCGGGTAAGACGAGTTTATGTGAAATTTAACCGTGGGGTTTCGGGGATATAAATTAAGTGACAAATCATGTGTACGTTAAAGTAGGTTTTGGAAGAATTTAAAAAGACTTAGACTAGTAGGGTAATGAGGGTACACCTATTGATTTTATATTTATCAAGAGGGTACACTTCGAGATTCGAGAAGTACTTGCGGAATTACAGTAATTGAGAGATTGAAAATAATAATTTAATTATACATAGGACTCAAGCGTTATATGCTGCGCATAGCTAGAACATATTATGGGCCCTGGGCCCACCTAGCTGAATTACGTGAATATATGTATGGGTGTATATATATATATATGTGTGTGTAATCATACCCGCGCTACCTGCTGTCACAGAGGTTTTGCGCCGGGACAGTCTTATCTTGATTGGACCTTTATGGGGGATATTGACTTGTACCCTAGAACATAGCATCCTTGGTACAGGCTATCCGAGAGTGATAGTTAGAACTTGAGGGTTGTGTTGACCTCTTAGTAACTTGGAACTATGCTTCGCCTCTAATATGTGTGTTTTGTGTTAATACAGTTCGAGAGTGATTCCGAACTAGTATTTACCTTTTGTACGAGAGATACGGGGACTTGATAATAGAATGCCAGCACCATAGATTTATGTGGGATCCCTTATTAGTATATTTATTGTGAGTGATAACTATATGTACCTGTGATTAATATTATGTGCTTCTAAGTAGATAAAATTGAATAATTAATATTAAATGAATTAAGTGGTTGAGAACTTAAGTCTGTATTGAGATGAATATAACTAGCTTAAAATATTCCTAATAAAAGGGTCATCAGATATAATCTATGGTTATGCAATCACTTGGATTAGGCCTAGTTAATGAATATATGGCTTTACTAGTTGAGTGGGTTAGACTTAACTAGGTTAATTTTGTCATACGTTAGGCGTGCACACTAGTTGAGAGGTGATAATTCTCAAGTGAGTGTCGAGGTACTAACATGTATGTATTATCAACTGGTAAGAATTTAAAATACTTGCTAAACTATTTTAATGTTGTTTTACACTCGAGCTCTGACCCGTTTCCTGCCATCTTTTCTTCCTCTTGTGTGTGTGTGTGTGTGTGTGTATATATATATATATATATATATATATATATATATATATATATATATTACAGGTGCCCATCCACAGGGGGCGTAGTTCATTGGTCAGTGGACGTACTACAACTTGTGTAGGAGATACAAGTCCTTGCACTAGACGATTCCTCCTTTGACTTCTCAACTTTCGATTTAGTCTTTTTAGTTAGGGCATGTGTCTCCCATTTCCAGATTCTGTTTAGACTTGATAGATATTTTGTACTCGTTCATTGTTTTAGTAGTCAGTTTTTACTTAGGATTGTTTCATCTATTATGTTGGCCTTAGATGTGGATACTTATTTGGATGAACTAATTTAGTTGGCTCATTTCACTTGAAAGGTTTGATTTTTCAGCGTTAGTAGTATTCATAAATGGGTTTATGCATATAAGAGTTTAACAATGGAGTTTAATAAATAAAATTAAATGTTTTGACACTTAGCTTAATTATTCATTAGGTGATTAATAAAGAAAATTATTTTATGACAGTGATGCTAAGGATGAACCAACCGGACACTTTGATTTAATTTAATAAAGGATTGATCGCCAGGTATTTAATTAGGTAGGGTGTCACAATTGACAACAAAGCTCTTGTTGCTCATGTTGCTCTGAAAGTTCAGAATACCTCACAGTGGTATTTTGACAGTGGGTGTTCTAGACACATAACTGGTGACATCTCATTTTTTACCTCCCTGGTGGATCGTAAGAAAGGTAAGTCACTTTTGGTGATGGGAGCAGGTCTAGCATTCTAAGACAATGTACTATAGAGATACTAGGGTTTCCTAAACTAGAGAATGTGTTGTACGTCAAAGGTTTGAAGGCAAACCTTCTTAGCATCAGCCAGCTGTGCGATGCTGACTTTGCAAAGATATGCGTGTAAGGTTTATGATCAAGTTGGTAAACTTGTATTACAAGGGGTGAGTAAAGCACCATATATCTTTGACTTATTTAAGTCTATACTATATAGGTGCTCATCTACTTTGTAAATTGTGACAAAATTTGAGTCCCATACCTAGTCGCTAAAGAACCTCAGACTCTACATTTAATTCCTCTATAAGTTCTCAAAGGTATCTCACCAACACCACTCACTAGGATTGAATACATACATCATATCATCCTATATTTGGTTATGTGTGAGTTAATCCCTTAAAATTATTTTTCTAATATTTTTGGGGATTTTTAAATAATTTCTAAGATTTTAAAATATTTTTTTTGAATTATAATAATGGCTTAAAAAACCTTTGGAGCTAGTTTATAATTTGTTTTAAGGCATAAATTCTGGTTGGATAGAAATCGAAAGCGCTTGAGAATATTGTGGGTGCAATTTGTATTTTTAACTCTTTTAAAACACGCATTTTACACTGCATCTCAGCCTTACACGTGTTGCTTATATAATGGTCAGATGTGTGTTTTCTCCCTCTCACATTCTTAAGACTCACCGTGCACCATTGGATCATTCTAATCAATGGTTTGCATGTGTTTTCTCTTAATCCCTGTGTTTGATTTTGAACCAATCAAATCTGTTTTAAATGCGGTTATTTGATAGCCATTATATTAACTTCGAATTAATCCTGATCGTTCATTTTCCCTCGAAGTTCCAGATTCTTCTTCTCTCAGTATATAAGGAGACTTCGTCTATTGTTTTGCAACTTTTTTACTCTGACCTCCTAGAGAAAATAGAGATAAGGGAGAGAAGAGAGATAAAGAGTTAGAGAGAGAGAGAGAGAGAGAGAGAGAGAGAGAGAGAGTTCGAAGAGTTTTTACAAACCCTAACTCAAACTTTAACCAAGTCCAAACCAGAAAATATTTTTCTGAGTGTTTGTAGTTCGTGATTTGTGAAGTTTCTTCCTCTACTATCTTATCTCTTTGCCAACTTAATCACGTTGATTAAGTCTCTATTTCTTTCTATAGAAATCTCAGATTTGATTTCTGTGATATAGATCACTTAGTTATTTATTTGATCTGATTTCTTGTTTCGAGAAATCTAATTTTCGTTGGTTGTTTTCAAAATAAATGTTGTTTTCAAATTCTAAACCAATAATACCCTTTCTGATTTCAACGTACTCAAACTGTCAAACTTAGATCTAGTTTTGGGATCTTGAATGGGGTTTTCGCTTTCATAATTATTTCACGATTTGTGAAATAAGTAAATATTTTCAAATAAAGAAAGTGTATATGATCTTGGCTAGTTTGTATATATAAAGATTCCTTCTTGATGTGTGGTTATTTGAAAGATCCAAAGTCTGACTTGTTTGACTAAGCTGATTTTGGAAACCCTTAGTAATCCCCCGTATTTTTATAGCTTTTAATTATGAGATTAATTAAATGAAATTGCTTTTAATTATGGGATTAATTAAATTAATTTGGGATAATTAATTGGAAATTAATTCAGATTTAAATAACTAGCGAGACGAGAGTTAGTATTTAAATATGATGATAATGTTGAACATTACTGAGTGATTATGGTAATATGTGATTATTGAATTTATTAAAATTGTCGGGAGTTGAAAATACGGCAATTTTGATAATTAAGTTGGGACGCGCGTGTCGGTCGTGTCAGGACCCAATTTAATGAATTTAAAAGTATTTTATATTTATGTCATCTATATGATCATTTTGAGTGTGCCAACGTGTCCGAAAGGTTCGAGATAGTTTGAAAACACTAGCCGGTGGTTTAGTTTGGGTCCTGGGGCATTTTTAGGCCTAACCGGTAACCCGAGAGGATATTTTAGTCATTCCTATTTTTGGTGAATAGTGACCTACGAAATATAGGTTTTATTTATCAGCCAACACTTACTGTTATTAGGCCATTATTTGTTAAACACAAGAGAGAGTAACGTGAGAAGAAAGAAAGGGTTTCAGGAGAACTCCAAGGGTTTCCAAGGCAAAACAATCACCACACACCACCACCATCGCCAGATTTATGACCGGAAAGAGAGGGAGAACCAACTAATAGCATCAACAAATACTAATTATGAAACTGGAGAATTAAACATTGAATATGGGTAGGCTTCATGTAAATAAAATTCTGGGCATATAATAGTTATGAAACCATGATCCATGCTTAGGGAATTGTGAATTTATGTTGAGTTATATAAAGATTTTGAAGGAAATAGAAGAAACAGGGCTTTTATGAAAATTGGGTGTTTTGATCCAAGAAACTGATGATCCATGATGATTTAATGATTCTAATATGTTAAATATTATGCTAATATGTTAATAGGATGATTAGTGAACTTTCTTGGAAGTTTGGGACATTGTAATGGAGGATTGGGGTGTAAAATTAGAAGAACCCGTAGATAACTGCTTGATCGATCGATCGATCCAAGAATGTCGATCGATCGATCCATTTCTTTGATCGATGAAACCCTCTAGAAAAAGTGAAGTATTTTTCCTTTAAATGATTGAATAACTTCCAACCTTTAGAACTCTTCAGTGATGATTTATTGAGCACGTTGGTACTTAGGGAAGACCAGTAGGATGGTATTTGAAGCACGAAAAATTATTAGGTTTCATTGGGGTTAAGTGGTAGACTTATGAATATCCGACTAATGAGGTACGATTGTAAGTTGTGAGAACATGAATATATTTTGCTCCAATTATAAATTGAGGTTAAAGACTAAAAGGGGGAAACTTTAAATATGGAGATAACCTTAGAGACAAGCTGGGGACTTAGTAACCTTTTAGGATAGGGTATGTACTCCGAGCTATACGTCGAGAATTATCGCATTAAAATCTATTGTGGGGAATAAATGGGACTATACTATTATATGTGTGAGACATACGATATGGGGATGGAATATACCTATACTAAAACAATGATTACCTAAGTTGTGTGGATACTTAGTACATGTATGATTATGTGTAAATATTTGCTATCACCAGAGGTTGATTTTCAAAAAAAGACCATCTTATCTTTGTGTGCCTTCAGGGGGATTTAGACTGATACCTTGAGGATATAGGATTGTGAATGACTTATTTGTGAGTTGATAAGTCATCTGACTATGGGAGCATAGGTATGTGCGTGACCTATGGGTATGTGAACTATGTTCTTCTCCAATATGTGTGAATTATTTTGAGACGATTCCTGAGTGATTTGAAATGCGTGATCCTTACGTACGTGATGCACTTGAATTTGATAGCAGAGTATGCGTACACTGCAGCTTAGCCTAGGGTTGCCTTATATGTATATATGTACTGAGAGTGATTTATATATGTACTTGTGACTGGTTCACTATTGCTTAGTAGTTGTGAATAACTAAGATATTTGAATGTGCTAAGAATGTGAGAATTTAATTAATATTTGAGATAAGTAATTTAATGAATGTGGATGTGAGTTCTAAATATAACTTGTTTGTGTAACACGAGTAGACACCTTATATTAGAATGTGATAGCAGGGGTTAGTTCGGACTAGTTAGATAGTGGCATAACTAGGATGGGTTAAGGGTATACATTAAGTGTGCACATTAGTTTAGAGGTGAGAAACTCACGTGAGAGTACGCAACTAACATGTTTATAATATGTGTTATTTAATTGTAATTTAAACACTTGCTATATTTTTAAATTATTTTCAGCTCGGGCTCTGACCCGTTTTCCTCCAAATCTATTTTGTTGTGTGAAAATATTTTTAGGTGCCCAGCCATAGGGACGCTAAGTATAGGATTTCCATTACATTGACGTGATGTAGCTGCTATGGAAGTTACATGATCTCGGTATTAGACGCCTTTACATTATGTACTTGATTCTACTCTGGGTTACTCATCTGGTAGGGCATGTCGCCCATTTCCATTTAGAGATAGTATTCTCAGACTTTTAGTTCTATTTCAGATGTTGGTTTATTTATTCAGACTCCTGTATTGGGATTTTATTTTACTGTGGCATTATTATTGGAGTGTTTACTCCAGACTCAGTTTATTTCTTTACGTTGGTTATGCATAAGAGATTGTTTATGCAATTGATGGTTGGTGATTTAATTATTTGTTAACTCTTAACTTATTTAATAAAATTTGGTATCTCTCTATTTTAAATTTTAGGTGATACTAAGACTGAACCAACTTGATATTTTGTATTAATTGAATAAAGGAATAGCTACCCGGTATTTAATTAGACGTGGTGTTACAGGTGGTATCAGAGCATCAGGTTCTAGTGTCCTTTTGGATATGTGCAGCTTATTATGCTTCCAATGTAGCTTTCTTTGATGTAGAGCCATATGTTTAGGATTGCTGACTTCTTTGGTAAGATTGCATTCTCGTACTATAATGTATATGATAGTGAATCTTATTTGCATTCGGGTGTGTTCGTGTGCCGAACGATGCAGTATGTCTGGCGAGGACAGTTGGGCGAATAACAGGAGGCAAGGCTCAGTTGAGGTTATTAGGTATGTTCAAGAATGATGACCGTAGTTGAGGTCAACCTTATTATGGTACGGAAAGCCATGATAGTAAAGGTGGATTGGGCACAACATATGACATTATAGTACCACTATAGTAGAAAGTGGAGTCTAATTAGACTCACCCAACAAGGTTCAATTGGGAGAGAGTCAGACGAATAATTTAAGAGAACCAGCAGTGGAAATTCTAGAAATGCGGAAATGGCATGTTAGCCAACGAATGTAAAATATGCATCAAAGCATCATGTTCTAATGTCCTTTAGGATATGTGCGGCTTATTATGCTTCCAGCATAGTTTTCTTTGATGTAGAGCCCTATGTTTAGGATTGTTGACTTCTTTTGTAAGATTGCGTTCTCCTACTATAATGTATATGATAGTGAATCTTATTTTCATTCGGGTGTGTTTGTGTGCCGAACGATGCAGTATGTGAGGCGAGGACAGTTGGGCGAACAGCATGAGGCAAGGCTCAGTTGAGTTTATTGGGTATGTTCAAGAATGATGACCGTAGTTGAGGGCACCCCTATTATGGTACGAAAAGCCAGGCCGATAAATGCGGCTTGGGCACATCATATGACATTATAGTACCATGATAGTAAAAAGTGGAGTCTAATTAGACTCACCCAACAAGGTTCGATTGGGAGAGAGTCAGACAAAAAATTTAAGAGAACCAATAGGGGAAATTCTAGAAATGCGGAAATGGCTGATACGACGCAAATATTGCGTATTTCACCCGTTAACCTATGCATTATTAGCCCCCTCGGGTATCTTAATCCCTATATTTATGCTCGTTAACCAGACAACCTCGGATTTCTATGTTAACATGTTTTGCAGGGGTTAATTGAGCTTTTGTAGGTATTTGGATGCTTAGTATGAAGTTCGGATTCATTTCGGTGAAGTTCCGTACGCAATCGCACGTTCAAGGGCATTTTAGTCTTTTCACAGCTTGGGTAACTGGCCCGAAATATCATGGAAGTTGTATCCCTCCTCTCTAGCTTCGCGTGGCCGCGAACGGTGCGCGATTCCTATACATAACGAAGAAGTTACGGCGATTTCAGCGGAGGAAAACCAAGGAAGCAAAAGAGGAGAAGGAGAAGAGGAAGAAAAGATGCAGAGGTTGCTGCTGCATTCTGACCTGTTTGATCGATCGATCGACGCTTATGGTCAATCGATCGACGCTTATGGTCAATCGATCGACCTTTCAGATTTGCCAAAATTTTCCCTTGGTCGATCGATCGACCGACCAAAGGGGTCGATCGATCGATCCCCTGTTTTTCTGCAGATATTTTCTTTTCTTTTCTTTCTTCTTTTCTTTTAATCCAACTTACTATAAAGCCAAATTTTGTTGTAATAAACAAGGGTGAACGATTTTAGCTTAGGTTTAGTTAGGGTTTGGGGATTTGAGAGCTTCTTCTTCCTCCTCTCTCGGTTTGACACCCCAATTGGTTGTAATTGGTACTTTCATCTTCCCTCTCCATTAATATAGTTGTATTTAATTCAATCCTTGCTTTCTAGTGTAATTTCCATGCTTTCATAATTAGTTTATTATGTTTATTTATTTCTTTCCTAGTTTAATTTAGTGTAATTCATTATGTACCCTTAGATAAATAGGGTCGGGATTGCGTTTCCGCCATTTTCGGGCCCCGAGCTCCGAAAATTAGGTTTTGTGTAAAATTACGTTTAATTGAAACCTCATGTATTAAAGTTGTATTGTTATGCGTTTAACTTTATTTGTCATGCAACTTTAGTGTTTATAGCGGCAATCCGAATTTAATCCACGTGTGACCATTTTTCAGTTAAATGTTTTATCTCACAACTTTGGGTTAAATTCCTTCTTGTGTGATGTTTATGCTTAATTGGATATGCTCGATTAAATTGCTTTCGAGCCTTAATTCTAATTAGTAGTTGTTTCGATCCGTTTGGTGGAATGCGATCCCGATCCTCGCTTTACTTTTGTGTAAAGTAACTTATTCTTTTCTTTTGTCACGACAACCACCCTACCACCTTTTCATTTATTTATTTTACACCTTTTTATTCCTGAAGTAATTAAAACAATTAAAGTCTAAAATTTAATCACTCCCTGTGGATTTTCGACACCCGACTTACCGCTGTGCTTGCTTGTCAAGTGTAGTAGTAGCTTAGGTTTTCTTTGTATCGCGGCGGCGAAACACACGACGATTGTGTCCTCATACGAACACACTTTTTTGCAGGATACCAAGAGCTTCTTCTTCCTCCTCTCTTGGTTTGACACCCCAATTGGTTGTAATTGGTACTTTCATCTTCCCTCTCCATTAATATAGCTTGTTTTCCATTATTTCCTTCTTTCTAGATAGTTTCCATGCTTTCATAATTAGTTTATTGTGTTTATTTATTGCTTTCTTATTTTAATCTAGTTTATTTCCATGCACCCTTAGATAAATAGGGTAGGGATTGCATTTCCGCCATTTTCGGGCCCCGAGCTCCGAAAACTAGGTTTCGTGCAAAATCGCGTTTAATCGAAACCGCGTGTATTAAAGTTGGATTGTTATGCGTTTAACTTTATTTGTCATGAAACTTTAGTGTTTATAGCGACAATCCGAATTTAATCCGCGTGTGACCATTTTTCAGTTAAATGTTTTATCTCGCAACTTTGGGTTAAATTCCTTCTTGTGTGATGTTTATGCTTAATTGGATATGCTCGATTAAATTGCTTTCGAGCCTTATTTCTAATTAGTAGTTGTTTCGATCCGTTTGGTGGAATGCGATCTCGATCCTCGCTTTACTTTAATTTAGCATAACTTCTCTTTTCTTTTGTCACCATAACCACCCATCACCTTTTCTTTTATTTATTTTACACTTTTATTCCTGAAGTTCTAAAACAATTAAAATCTAAAATTTAATCACTCCCTGTGGATTTCTTACGACACCCTACTTACCGCTTTACTTGCTTGTCAAGTGTAGTTGTAGTTTAGGTTTTCTTTCTATCGCGGCGACGAAGCACAACAACGATTGTGTCCTCACACAAACACACTTTTTCCGCCCGGTCACAAAATGGCGCCATTGCCGGGGAGTGTGTTTTAGATAGTAATTATTTTATTATTTCGTAGTATTTTTCTTTTGTATTTGTATTCTTTGTTTTAACCTTTTTTGCAGGATAGCATATTTGAGCGCTAAGAAACTTTGATTCGCGGTTGCTCACTTTCTTGCTCAGATTCTCCATCTGCAAACAACGAGGTAATAATGTCCTACTATTATAGTTATTACGGTTATTCTAATGATTCTTACTTTGGGGATAGTTTTCAAGTTTTCCATTTTCAAGATTTTCTTGAAAATGAAAGACTTGAAAAGTTTATCGAAATGAAAATCGTTATTGGGAGCTTGAGTTGGATTCATTATTCGAATCCAATGACGATTTTCATTTCATTACTTTCGAAGACGAGTTTCAACCAAATGAGGAGTTCGAGGCTCTTGAGCCGAGGAAGCCTACTTTGGAAGAAACTTTTCTTCTTTACTCCCAAGGTTTGGAAAGCCTAAATGATGCTGGAATGAGACTTGGGGCACTTTGCGATGAGATGAATTCTTACGCACAAAACAACGAAGAGGTGGAAACTTGTGTTTCACCTCGATTTTTCAAAGAATTTCTCATCGAATGTGAATCTCTCTCCTCCGAAATTCAATCTCCTTCCGACGATGAGTCGGTTGAGATTGAATTTGTTTCATCACCATATACGTTTTCCGTCACTGAACCATTGGAATTACCGGTTGATTCCTATGAGTCGGTAGAAACTTTTAAAATTTCTACACTTTTTGCCGATAAGGACTCTTTACCGGACTTGTTTTCGATGGATGTTATCCCCACGTGTGCACCATCTCCCATTCCATTTGAAAAATCTTTTGGAGATGAGTCAATTTTCCGTGGACCTCAAGTGTATCTTTCCCCCTTATTATCCAAATCCCCCATCGTCCGCCCAAAATTTCAAATTGGCGATGGTTCACTTTTTTCACCACCCACATGCCTTCCGTTGTTAAAACGGAATTCTTATTTTTCGGGAGGCATGTTCGCTTTGGAGGGTCCACCGTTGATCTTTCAAAGTCAAATACCTTTTTGGGTGGACCCTCAACTATTTAGACTTCTAGTGTATAGTTAGTGTGAAGCCTAAATAGTAGGTTGTAAATAGTTAGCTTTTTAATTTTCTTTCTTTCCTATTTTTCTTTCCTTTTAATTTAGTCTAGTGTAATTAGTTAACTTTTTGTTATTTGTTTTTGCTATGCTCGGTACTAACTTGTTTTGTAGATTCCTTTGGATTCGCGCTTATGGAGATCGCTCCAATTTTGGGTAATATCGTTCTTTTCCTCTCTTTGTGTTGTGTTCTTAATGCGCATTGAGGACAATGCAACATTTAAGTTAGGGGTTGTAGGATATTCTATCCATTTCATGTGTAGTCCATGGATTTGGTCACTTGTTAGTTACAAAGTATGCCTTTTTGTGAAAAATTTGAAAAATTTCAAAAATATTTTCTTTCTTTTTTCTCCTTTGTTGGGCATTTTGCCTTGTTTCCAGTGATAAATTTCAATAATTGCCCGATCCAATAGACAACTCAATGATGCATGTTCTCAATTTTAGAAGTTATTAGACTTTATTCTCAATTATTGATATTGTGAATAACTTCATGAATTAAACTTTATCCCATGAGCATATGCACTTTCCTTGTTATATTGATTTGGCTTAAGATTTTTATAACTCGGTAATCTTTTGTTGCATTGTATATACTTACACCGATTAAGCTTTGTACCTTTCGTCGTTTGTGAGTGTTATACACTATTCTTTTCTCATTGAAAACATTGAATTCGTTGGTAATCTCTCTATTCTTTCATTTGACCGTTCATTAATTGAGTTCATTCATGAAATGTGTTACTTGAGAATGATTTTCATATATTGTTTTGACTCGAGAATTGCATAAACTTTGTGAAATGATCATAGGCCATCTTTATTATATCACCCATATTGACCTTGACATCATCCTTATATGTTTACCCTCGTTAACCCCTTTGAGCCTAAATATAGCCCTTCGTTTCATAACCCAAAATCCCATAACCACCTCCAAATTGGAGTTTTAGCCCATACATACACTTTCCATACCTTTGTTTGGAATGTTACTTGGGATTGAATGTTGTTGTTGTATTGCGGTTGCAATTTTAGGCATATGAGAGTTTGATAAGTAAAGAAAAGTGTAGTGAAAAAGAAAAGAAAAAGCAAAAAGCAAAAAGAAAAAAAAAACAAAAGAGAAAAATGACAAAAAGAAGAAAAGAAAAAGAAAGAGAAAGTTGTTTATAGTGTTTGTAGTGTTTCAATAAGCTTTGATTACTCTCCCGATGATATATCTAATGCCTTTTGGAACTTGTTTTCCAATTTTTGTTATTGCCCGCATTATCCCATTATCTCGAGTTTTCATCCCGAACACTTTGAATCCGTACATAAATTCCTTCATTTCGTACCCTAGCCTAACCTACATTACAACCCTATTAAAGTCCTATGTGATCTTAAGTAGATGTAATTCAAATGTTTAAATAGTTTTGATAATCTGTGAAAATGCATTTCGCCTCTTTTAGTGTGCGGTATCCTTTCATTGAGATTGCAAGTTTTTCATTTCCTATATAGCGTTCTTCATTTGTGACATGTGCGCGGCCTAGTTTCCATTTACATTTACTCTTTATGCCCGCATGTCCCGTGTATTACCTCCCTTTTCAAAGTGAATTCACTTGTTGAGCGTAATGCCCGAGAGGATTGAATATATGCATGCCTTTATGTTTATTCGGTTTATTTAAGTTTTTACCAAATCACACTATGCATGTGCTCTCCCCCCTCCCACTTTTAAAGTTTCAATTCTATGAGGTGCATTCAACCTGTTATTAACAACGAACTTTAGCTTGAATTCGTTCAATATGCTAATAACATGTTTGAAATCTTTTTCGTTGTTGTTGAGTTTGTCACATGTTGGGTTGGGCATATTTTGAGGAAACCATATGATGTTTGTGGGTTTCATCCCTGAAAACCATCACGAGATGACACTCGTCCACTAGGGAAACTTAGGGGTTTAACGGCTTATTGCATACGCTAAATGCAATCGAATCGCCCGCGAAAGTGTCCTTATCTTTTTATTGCTTTTATACCATACTTTTGTACTTCTCCTGCTTTTGGTTTGCTTGTAGTTCTTGTTGTTTCCTATTTCATTGCTAGGGACTAGCAATGTGTAAGTTAGGGGGTGTGATACGACGCAAATATTGCGTATTTCACCCGTTAACCTACGCGTTATTATCCCCCTCGGGTATCTTAATCCCTATATTTATGCTCGTTAACCAGATAACCTCGGATTTCTATGTTAACATGTTTTGCAGGGGTTAATTGAGCTTTTGTAGGTATTTGGATGCTTAGTATGAAGTTCGGATTCATTCTTTTCACAGCTTGGGTAACTGGCCCGACATATCACGAAAGTTGTATCCCTCCTCGCTAGCTTCGTGTGGCCGCGAACGGTGCGCGATTCCGATACATAACGAAGAAGTTACGGCGATTTCAGCGGAGGAAAACCAAGGAAGCAAAAGAGGAGAAGGAGAAGAGGAAGAAAAGATGCGGAGGCTGCTGCTGCATTCTACCCTGTTTGATCGATCGATCGATGCTTATGGTCGATCGATCGACCTTTCAGATTTGCCGAAATTTTCCCTTGGTCGATCGATCGACCAAAGGGGTCGATCGATCGATCCCCTGTTTTTCTGCAGATATTTTCTTTTCTTTTCTTTCTTCTTTTCTTTTAATCCAACTTACTATAAAGCCAAATTTTGTTGTAATAAACAGGGGTGAACGATTTTAGCTTAGGTTTAGTTAGGGTTTGGGGATTTGAGAGCTTCTTCTTCCTCCTCTCTTGGTTCGACACCCCAATTGGTTGTAATTGGTACTTTCATCTTCCCTCTCCATTAATATAGTTGTATTTAATTCAATCCTTTCTTTCTAGTGTAATTTCCATGCTTTCATAATTAGTTTATTGTGTTTATTTATTGCTTTCCTAGTTTAATTTAGTGTAATTCATTATGTACCCTTAGATAAATAGGGTCGGGATTGCGTTTCCGCCATTTTCGGGCCCCGAGCTCCGAAAATTAGGTTTTGTGTAAAATTGCGTTTAATTGAAACCGCGTGTATTAAAGTTGGATTGTTATGCGTTTAACTTTATTTGTCATGCAACTTTAGTGTTTATAGCGGCAATCCGAATTTAATCCGCGTGTGACCATTTTTCAGTTAAATGTTTTATCTCGCAACTTTGGGTTAAATTCCTTCTTGTGTGATGTTTATGCTTAATTGGATATGCTCGATTAAATTGCTTTCGAGCCTTAATTCTAATTAGTAGTTGTTTCGATCCGTTTGGTGGAATGCGATCCCGATCCTCGCTTTACTTTTGTGTAGCGTAACTTATTCTTTTCTTTTGTCACGACAACCACCCTATCACCTTTTCATTTATTTATTTTACACCCTTTTATTCCTGAAGTAATTAAAACAATTAAAGTCTAAAATTTAATCACTCCCTGTGGATTTTCGACACCCGACTTACCGCTGTGCTTGATTGTCAAGTGTAGTAGTAGCTTAGGTTTTCTTTGTATCGTGGCGGCGAAACACACGACAATTGTGTCCTCACACGAACACACTTTTTCCGCCCGGTCAATGGCGTGTTATCCAACGAAGGTAAAATATCCAAAGGCTTGGGCATATGTCGGAGTATGGCTAATAGGGATTGAAAATTCACGGTAAATTTTTCTTGGCTCGTAAGAGCAGAGTTACAGAGGTGAGAGGCAACCACCACACTTAGAAGTTGAATGTTTTGTCAGAAGAAGGTGCATAGGTATGGTTTGACCATGATTTCCTCCATCAGATGTTCTGGATAAGATGTGAAACGTTGTTCTAAACTCACACAAGAGGGTCAGACAGAAGTCACTTTGTGAATGGAAATTTAATTAATTAGCGAACCTTACACCGGATGAAGTAGGTGCAATAGAGAAGAGGATATTAAAGGGGAAATTAACTTAAAAGAAGAATTTGTAGCACTTCTGGGGAGTTGGGGAGTTCTTCTTGGACGGTCAGTACAGATGGTAACAATGTCACGTTTTTTTAAAATGGAGGCTTGCGCTTCCTTGGGTGGGGAGCTACAAGAATCGAAGAATTTAAACAGAGTAAGATTGGGGGAAATGGTGTTGGTGAAGCACCACAAGGGGGAGACCCATTTGGGGACCCATTTAAATGATTCGGATAGAAAAGTTTTTACCGATCGATGGTGATTTCAGTAAGAGTTTTCGAAGCTATTAGCGTATTCCTTAGGGCCATCAAAGTTAAGGGAACAGTGGAGGTAGTCATCAGAGTCGAGACTACCAACGTCTGAGAGAAGGATAACCCTAGTGGTCAGTGTGCCCGGAGATAAGTGGAGAATGTGTAGAGGTATTTTGTGGAAAGTGAAACCCGTGTGTTAAATTTTTTTTCCGAAGAAAGTATAGGGATAAGGGTGTGGTGCCTAGCAAGGGCAATAGTTATCGAAATTTTCGGTTTGGTACGGACAGGAGTGTTAAGTCCAGGAACCATTTGAGCAGCCAGGGTGATTGGCAAAGTAGAAGTTTGAGTTATATCCTCAGATGATGATGCATGTTGTATGTGACAGAAACGAGTTACTACATTTTTATTATCTCTATATTCGCATGAGAGACGAGTTTAGTGCGTATATCGGCAATGTTATTATTTATGTGAATATTTTCCTTAGTATAGTGGGGTTAGCTTTAGTGTTATCCTCAGAGGATGAATGGGTGTATCGATAGTGATATATACTTTATTGAAATTACTCGTTTTAGTGTTGTGTTATACGAGTATGATATTATCCTAATTATGGTTTTATAATAATGATTAAACCGATAGTGTGCGGATATTTCAAGTCTATCGGGGTTACTACCTTGGTGTAGAATATTTTGTTCTGGCGAGACCCCATGTGCGAGAGGTCCAGAATCACGTTTATATATTTATATATATGTATATATATATATATATATATATATTATAGAGAGTTCGAAAGGTCTAATGGTCTCGGATATTTGATCCAGGTATGTGTAGGGATTTTATTGATATGATTCGGAGTGAATTTGGTTTACTGTTCAACGGAAAGATTTAGTTGATTATTATAATTAACGCTCAGGATGTGGTAATAGGAAGAGTGCATTGTTATATCACCCTTTAGAGACGTGGAAGTTAATACTCATAGTTGTATGTTTGGGGACGGGATTTTGAGAGCCCCGATTATATTTGCATGATGTTTATGGAATGTGATTACCATCAATGTTAAGTGATAGTGTCTTTCGAAATAAGTTCCTTGTTTACGTGAAATTGCAGAAGGAGATGTAACTTTGTCATCAAGAGACGGGAATATAGGGGTTCATGTTATGGACTGAGGGCCTAACGGATTCCGATGACCGATAATGCCAGGTAGTAGTGTATCATTTTTTTTTTTTGGATTTCACTTTGCGAGACATCTCACGCATGAAACTTAGCGTAAGGTTGGTAGTAGGGAGATGTCTGGCCATTCGTCCATGAGTTGGGTACCTTGGTCGTTATGGAAGTATGTAGTTATAACTGAAAATTAAAGGGTAAATTATGATGTAAGGACAGTAGAGCCAGTTATGAGGTGAGGAAGTAATGAATTCTTCTTTAACGGCAGGTTGCAGGATGGAATGATGTTAAGGAGGATTTAGGATTTCAAATTCGGGGGTAATTGAGATGGTCCAAGTGATATAGCCACGTTGCGAGTACAAGGTCAATAAAGAATTAGGTGTATGTATGAGCGTGTTTGATGTTTAAACCCGTTTGCACGATGTATAAGGTGTATGGACACCTTGGTTTGCTGGTGTCAGAATCGTCGGAATAAGAGACATGGATGAAACTGATATTTGTGGGACTAATATGACAAAAGGGAAGTGGTAGAGTGGATTATGAGTCATGAGAAGGACGACAATATATAGATTCATGTGCAATCAGAGTAGCACGTCTGGACTTGGTTGAAAGGCAGTGGGAAGCTATTTAAAAAGGGGGTATCCCTTGAGAAGACAAATATTTAACTATTTTGGACAAATTGGAGCGGAGTTCTACCCAGTATAATATTGAGAGTGACTTGCGCATAAATAGAATACTAACGTCAATAAGGTATAAAGAGTCCAGATGTGCACATCGTGGTGAAAAGTGCACGGGTCGGAACTTTTGGAATACGCCGAGGGAAGTAGAGGTTTACTAAGTACCATTTAATGGGCGGAGTTATAAGTGGAAATCGGTGTTGAGAGGGACATAATGAGTAGCCCCCACGTGCACCACTTATAGATAGAAATCGATTGGAGTAAGAGTATCAACTAGAAACTTAGTGTCGAGCCGATATTCCAGTAGTGGAAGAGTCAAGTTGGTAAATTTATTTGATGGGTTGCAATCATAAAGATAAGTAACGAGTTCCTTCGAATGTGTGGAACAGGTTGCCAAGAAGCAAAGTAATTATTATATCCTTGGGCGATTTACACTATTAGATAGTGATCGCGTCAGTACGTGGTCCTGCCCAATATTATTCTAAACTAGGATGAGATCCTTGAAACCCACCTTTAATATTGAGGGCATGTTTTCTATTTAGGGGACTATGGGGTGTATTTTGTTTGACAATGGGAGACACACACTGTTTCATTGCCATCAGGTTTGCATACACTATGGGGTTGTTAAATCCCGTGGAAAGCACTGCTGCTTGTGTAGATTCACCATTGAGTAGGGGTTCTGTGATTTCCATTGTATGTAGAGGTGTGGGGGTAGAGATTGGGAGGTTTACTTTAACCACTGATATGTTAGTGTTAGATATGACCGCGTACGATGCGATTATCGGTATGGATTGGCTAGTTGCGTATCGAGCCATGATTAATCGCTTCAGTAAAAGTATTATTTTTTCCATACCCAGGCAGGAGATGTTCCTAGTGGCGATGCCTCGCCCTGAGGGAGGATCGTCCACTCACTTGTACTATATAGAGGAGGAGACCTCTAAGGAAGTGGTAATACCACTCTATTCGATTCCAGTTATTAGAGAGTTCGCTGATGTATTCCAGGATATTTTGAGATTACCTCCTAGTAGAGAGATAGACTTTGTTATCAATTTAATACCGGGAACTCGGCCTATAGCCCGCGCACCTTACCGTATGGATCCAGCGAAGATGAGAGAGCTACGGGATTAGATAAAGAAGCTGTTGGGTCAGGGGTTTATCCGTAGGAGTACTTTGCCATGGGGTGCCCCTGTGCTCTTCATGAAGAAGAGGGATGGATCTTTGAGGTTGTGTGTAGATTACCAGGAGTTGAATAAAGTCACGATACGGAACAAGTATCCGTTGTCCCGAATCGATGACTTATTCGACCAGTTGAGAGGAACAACTTTCTTCTCAAAGATTGACTTGAGATCGAGTTACCATCAGTTGCGTATCAGGGAATATGACATCTCGAAGACCGCTTTCTTGATGAGATATGGTTCCTATGAGTTCCGGGTTATGCCTTTTGGCCTAACCAATGCCTCAGCCGTGTTTATGGACTTGATGAATAGGGTATTCAAAGAGTTCCTAGACCAGTTCATCATCGTCTTCATTGATGACATTCTGGTTTACTCGCAGACAGAGGAGGAACACACCGAGCACTTGAGGCAGGTTTTGCAGACGCTGTGTCAGAACGAGTTATATGCAAAGTATGAGAAGTGTGGGTTTTGGCTAAAGGAGGTTCAGTTTTTGGGGCATATCATTTCAGACAGGGGGAAATTTGTTGATCCAGGGAAGGTATCAGCGACAAGGGAGTGGGGATAGCCCACGACACCGACTGAGATACGTAGTTTCTTGGGTCTAGCAGGATACTACATAAGGTTTATTCGGAGGTTCTCTAAGATAGCGGATCCTTTGGCACATCTGACTCGAAAGGGTGTGCCATTTATTTGGAGCGATGCATGTCAGTTGGCATTCGACGAGTTAAAGGACAAGTTGACATCAACACCAGTGTTAGCATTGCCTAGACCGGGAGTTGAGTATCTAGTCTACACCGATGCGTCCTTACTAGGACTTGGGGGTATACTGCAACAGGAGAGTCAGGCTATAGCTTATGCTTCCCGCAAGCTTAAGCCTCACGAGAAGAATTACCCCACCCACGACTTGGAGTTAGCAACAGTCGTATTTGCTCTTCGAATTTGGAGATATTATCTCCTGGGGGAGAGATTCCATTTATTCATGGACCACAAGTCCCTACAACACCTCTTCACGCAGAAGGAATTAAATATGCGTCAACATAGGTGGATTGAGTTCATAAAGGATTATTTGTTTGATATCCAGTACCACCCAGGGAAGGCTAATGTGGTAGCAGATGCGTTGAGCCGTAGACCAGTAGGCGAGGTGGTCGAAGTGTGGAAAGCAAAGTGGAGGGAATTAGGAAACCAGGATGCAGTGGCCCGATCATTTATGTCTGTGATGATAGTTACGCCCCAAAATCATTATAAGAGTGATACAGGACCAGGTAAAAGACTCTTTCTGTCAAGAGCAGATAGTCAGATTACTAGCAGAGGGAGCCGAGTCATATACCGTTATATCATACGGGGGCTTACGCTTCAATGGGAGACTGGTCGTTCCTGAGGGAGAAGACTTACGACATGAGGTAATGGCAGAGTCACACGGTTCGTGGTACATCCTGGTGGGGATAATATGTACCAGGATATGAGGCGATAATACTGGTGGAGTGGGATGAAGAGGGATATTGTCGTGTTCGTTTCTAAATGTGCCACTTATCATCTGGTAAAGGTG
Source organism: Sambucus nigra (assembly GCA_949130495.1). Taxonomy (NCBI): domain Eukaryota; kingdom Viridiplantae; phylum Streptophyta; class Magnoliopsida; order Dipsacales; family Adoxaceae; genus Sambucus; species Sambucus nigra. The sequence continues at coordinate 648,018,505 of OX422216.1, forward strand.
GACCATCAGAGACTGGCAGGACTTCTACAGCCATTAGAGGTCCCAATGTGGAAATGGGAGAGCATTTCCATGGACTTCATCACGGTTTTACCCACATCACATAGGGGTCACGACTCCATATGGGTAATCGTGGATAGGTTGATAAAAGTTTCTCATTTTTTTCCAGCCCGGACAGACTACACTACGGGACAGTATGCTCAGATTTTCATAGCGGAGATAGTGAGACTCCACGGGGTGCCTCTCAATATCATGTCTGATCGAGACAAGATATTTATTTCGTGATTTTGGGAGAGTTTCCAGGAAGCCATGGGTACGGGGTTGCGGCTGAGTACGACATATCACCCACAGACATATGGTAAAACTGAGCAGATGAATCAGATGTTGGAGGACATGTTGCGTATGTACATCCTAGACTTTGGAGGTGGTTGGGAGCAGTACCTTCCACTGGTGGAGTTTGCCTATAATAACTCCTACCAGTTCACTATTGGTATGGCTCCATTCGAGGCATTGTATGATCGGCCTTGTCGTTCCCCAGCATGTTAGCTAGAGGTGGGGGATAACAAACTTCTTGGGCCGGAGGTGATTCAGGACACCTCGATGAGGATAGAGATGATACGAAGCCGTATTCGGGTAGCTCAGTACCGACAAAAGAGTTATGTCGATGCCAAAAGATTCTTTAGAGAGTTCAAGGTGGGGGATCAGGTGCTACTCAGAGTATCTCCGATAACGGGGATTATTCGCTTCGGGAAGAAAGGGAAATTGTCACCTAGATACGTGGGCCCATTCCCTATCATCGAGCTGATTCGTCCAGTAGCCTATAGACTTGGGTTATCGGAACACTTGCATAGGATTCATGATGTGTTCCATATTTCCTCGCTAAGGAGATATCTTAGGGACGATTTGGATAATACCCACATTGCTTTAGAGGACATCGATCTTCAGCCTGATAGTTCCTACGAGGAGGGGCCAATTGCTATTCTGGACCACAACGAGAGGAAACTGAGGTTGAAGATAGTACCGTTAGTACGTGTTCAGTGGTGGCATCATAATGCCGATGAGTCAACCTTAGAGCGCGAGGATGAGATGCGAGATCGTTATCCAGAGCTATTTTTTCCAGGTATACTTTAGTTCCGAATTTTGGGACGAAATTCTGTTATTAGGGGGGAAGTATGCAATACCCCGTCGTTTTATTGATTTTTATTTAATGGATTAATTAAATTAAATGAGAATTAATTGGATATTAATCCGGATTTAAATACTAGCGAGATGTGAGTTGGTATTTGATTATAATGATAATATTAAATATTACTGAATATATATGGTAATATATGAGTATTGAAAGTATTAAAATTGTCGAGAATCATAAATACGACAATTTGGAAATTTAAGTTGGGACGCGCGTGTGAGTCACGTCAGGAATTAATTTAATTAGATTAAAAAGTAAATTATAATTTAATCATCCGTATGGTCATTTTGAGTGCGTCAACGTGTCCGGAGGGGCCGAGATAGTCAGAAAACACTAGCCAGGGGTTTAGTTTGGGTCCCAGAGCATTTTTAGGCCAAACCGGCAACATGGGAGGGTATTTTGGTCATTTTAAAAATTAAGGAATTAAGACCCACGAATCTGAGTGTTTATTTATTTATTATTGGAAAGTCCATTAGGGCCATTATCAGCCAAAAACAAAGAGTGGGCTACATGAGTTAGAGGGGAAGTTGCAAAAGGTTTCCAAAACCTAGCCACCAACCACCACCACCAAATCTTGACGAAATTGTGATCGGAAATAAGGAAAGAACTAGCCCCTGGACACCATCAATGATTTTGAACATCAAACATAAGACAAGTGATTTGATTTCCTTAGTTTCAACGAATATTTCCTCCATGATTAGTGTAGAAATTAATAATGGCCTTGAAAGATTATGAAAACCCAATGAAATTGATGGAGAACTCTAAACCTTGGTTAGGAATTGCATGTAGATTTGTTCTGGATGAATTAAGTACCCAAAAATAACCTTTGATGAATTAAAAACGGATTAAAGAGGAGAATTATCATTGTTCTTGAAGAAAATAGAAAACTAAGGTTTTTATTGAAGTTTTGATCCATATAAGGCCAATTGTTGATGATTTAAAGGTTTTGGAACATTAAACATAATGTATTTTGGTTGTATCATGATCCTATAACCTTAGATTAGAGTTTCATACCTTGTAATGGAGTTTTGGAACAAATCTGAGACTGAAAAACGAACCAGTCTGTAGCCCATCTGGTGCGATCGATCGATCGACATTCATAGGTCGATCGATCAACCACCTTCGATCGATCGACATTCAAGGTCAATCGATCGACCTTCCCATAATCAGTTATATATCTTCCTTTTTTGAATTTTAACAATTTCGACCCTAGAGAATTATTGGTGGGGACTTTGTGAACACTCTTAGATTTACAGAAGACCAGCAGGCATGTGTGTGAGATCCGGACTATGATTAGAATTCAATTTGGAAATTATGTTAAACCTAATAAGGCTCGACGTGTGAGATACTATTAAAGACTGAACGTAAATGATTAACTTCTATATAGTTTGATAATTTAAAGTTAGTGGCAGAGGTGAGGACCTTAAGAATAGTGGATTTAAATGTGGGGACAATAGGAGACTTGGTAACCTTTTTGGGTTTGGTTTTATGTACTTGAAACTACAACATGAGATGTATCGGCAGTCTATATTATATATTATCCGAAAACATAAAAATGTACAAATTGGAATAACGATATAGGGATGTAGAATATACCTTTATTAATATTATAAGATATCTAAGTTGTGTGAGTGCTTAGTATATGGACTTATATGTGTATAACATACCTACCATACTTGCTATCACGGGAGGTCGGCTTTCGAACTGGGACATCTAATCCTTGTGTGCCTACGAGGGGATTTAGATTGGTACCTTAAGGACATAGGGTTGTGAAAGACTTATTTGTGAGTTAATAAGTCAGCAGACCATGGGAGTGTAGGTATGTGCATGACCCATGGGTATGTGGACTATGTTCGCCTCTATTATGTGTGATTTTGCTTATTGAGACGGTTCCTGAGAGATTCATCCTTATGTACGTGATGTACCGGGATTCGATAGCAGCGTATGTGTGCACCGCAGCTTAGCCTAGGGGTGCCCTAATTGTATATTTATGTTGGGATTAATATACTATTAATTTCCATAGACTTTTTATTAAAGTGTAAATGTGTATTATAGAGACATTGTTAGTAAAGATAAAAATGAGAATTTCATACATTAAATATTATAAGTAATGAATGAGAAATAAAAGGAAGACACACACATATTATATTAGAATAGACCCTTGTATTATAAAGTGAAGTCAGGTTGTGATTTAGACTAGTTTGTTAGCGGCATGACTAGGACGGGTTACGGATACGGTAGGAGTGCACATTAGTTGAGAGGTGAGAAACTCATGTGGGTGCACGTAACTAACATGTATTTAATATTCACTGTTTAATGTTATTAAACACCTGCTATATTTTAAACTGTTTTCACATCGGGCTCTAACCCGTTTGCTTTCAAATCTATTTTTCTAGTAAAAACCTTTTAGGTGTCCAGCCATAGGGACGCCAAGCTTAGGAGTTCCATTCCAGTGACGTACTGTAGCTGCTGTGGAAGTTACAGGACCTTGATGATAGACGCCTCCAAAATCTATATTGATTCCATTTCAGACTTATTCAGTTGTTAGGGTATGTCTCCCCATTTCTTTTAGAGACGGTTTTATCATACTTAGTTTCCTTTCAGTTTTGGAGTTAAATTCATTTATTATTCAGACGTTGTATTTGGTTTTATTCAGTATTTGGGACTATTCTGAGGAGTGCTACTCCAGGCTGATTTACTATTCCATTTATATTCTGTTGTGACTGTGATGTAATTGTGTTATCATTAATTGATAAATATTCGATGGATTTCATGTTAATTTAATTTAATAAAATTTGGCAACTCACTTTTTAAATATTAGGTGCCTAGTAATTGTTTAAAAAAAAAGTTTTCGACAGTGATGCTATGAACTGAACCAACTTAACATTTTGTATTAATTTGAATAAAGGAGTAGCTACCCGGTATTTAATTAGTCGCGGTGTTACAGGTGGTATCAGAACATCAGGTTTTAGTGTCCTTAGGATCTGTACGGCTTGTTATGTTTTTGCGTAGCTTCCTTTGATATAGAGCCCTATATTTTAGGATTGTTGTACTCTTTTGTGTATTTTACGCTCTTCAGCTATTTTGAGATATTAATTGTAGACTTATAAGACTTCTCTCTCATTTTAGATGCCTCCACGATGCGCACAAAAAGTTCCCAGGGGTGCCCAGCCCAAGCCACAACCTGCACCAGTTCAGGGTACTATGAACGCTGCTGAAGTTACCGCCATTGTAGCCCAGGCGGTAAATGTTGCTTTAGCAGTTGTGCAGCAGGCGCCACCTCAGGCACCTATGGTTGACCTAGTTTAGGCTCATCCATTCCCGTCTGCTTGGGAACGGGTTTGAGATGCCTTTCATAATGCACACCCTCTGGAGTTTGCACGTAGCTTCGACATCGTTGTATCCAGTCAGTGGAAGAAGGACATCCAAAGACATTTGAGGACGTACGAGTGTACCGATGTACAGAGGCAGATACTGGCTACTTTTAAGCTGGTAGGAGCAGCATTGCAGTGGTGGGAGTCTATTACCACCGCGGAAGAGAGAGATTTTCTTACCATTCAGGAGTTCTAGATGTGATTTGACCGCAAGTATTTTTCCTCAGCAGTTCATACCGAGATGAGGAGGAAGTTGATGAACCTCAAGATGGAGGGGAAGACAGTGGATGAGTATGAGGCCGAGTTCATAAATCTTCTTAGCATCGTTCCCGATGAGATTCCGACTGAAGAGAATAATATCCAGAAGTTCATGGATGGGTTGACATGGAGGATTCGTCAGCACTTGCTAGGAAATCTCTCGTTGGCCACTTATTCTGATGTGGTTAACACATCATTACTTCACTGCCAGGACCACCGCTTCCACTTGTCAGAGGGTAAGTGAGCAGGAGAGTCTAGCCTTCAGGGCAGGACAGGGGAAATGGTACCAGTGGGGCATAATCAACTCAGGGTCAGCACAGGCAGGGTGATCAGAGTTCCCAGACGGTGGCAAATTGATGATGATGTAAACAGCACCACCAGGTGAGGTGTTGATAAGTTCAAGCTAGCAATGAAAATGGCAGCACAAGAGTAAATATCTAGTAGAGGGATATGAGGAGAAGAGGAGAAACACTAGTATATAGGTGGTTTATCCAATCTGGCCTACCTCCACTGTGAGTGTCACACCCCGAACCCATATCCATTCTAATCATTTATTTTCATAACAATTAAATCATGATCTTTAATCCATTTGAAAAGTTATTCATTTATTAATATTTTCATGCATAATGTACATAATGAACATATTATTGTTCTTGTGCCATAACAAAGTCAACATCAGAGTCATAATTAAAGCTTATGCAATACTGTGATTAACTATGATTAAAGTTTACAATCATCTAATCCACTCACACTAACTCAATATATACCATGTGTGAGTGTAGTGAAATCCTCCTTGTGACAATAACAAAATCCCCATATTTAAACCCAAGTTCTTTCTAACAATGTAACTCTCAAAATCACCGATCATACGATATCCTAGCTGGCAGCATACAACCCTAGAAATGTTAAAATATAAACCATAAGCATTAAGCTTAGTGAGGTACTCCTTCCTTATAATGAATTAACAGTTCTATATCAAATATGTGGATATAAAATCCAAACAATCGTGCCCATTGGCTATGAGAAATCCTGGAACATAAGTTACAATAAATCATTGGATCTTTGTCCAATTCCAATCATGGATCATAAGACCCAAACAAATCCTGGATATTTGAATATTCAAAAAAATCCTGAATATCGAAGTATTCAAACTAATCCTGGATAATTTAATATCCAAACAAATCCTTCTCTTAGAGTTATATTCATAACCATCATATCATTTCATATCTATATGTGAAACAATCAGAAGTACACTCACCATGGAAATTTAACAAGCTTTCCCTTTTCCTTTATCTGGCTCTTGTTCATTTGGTTATTCTTCTCTTCCTATCATTCTTGTAATATTAGTATCATCATAATAATATTAACAATTCAAAGAATAACTTCAACATAACTCAATTCATAAGCATCATATGATCATATTCAAATCATTCATCATAAATGAAGTCCCATCTAGATTCAGGCTATGATATCTAATATATAAAAATTATAGCCCAAACCTACTTTAATTATTCTTTGTAATCCAATCCTTATCATATTAGGTTTCCAACACAAAAGATGACACATCATTCTAAGTTTCGTAGAGCAAGATATGCCCATTTCTTTACTACATAGCAAATCTGCCCTATAGGCTCCTCTATCATTCAGTCATCTTCCAAGAATTTTCATAATTTTTATACATCATAACTTTCTACGATATTTAACCAAATTTAAGAAAACATATTGAATAATACAAGATTAAAATTTCATAATTTTCAGAGTTCATTTTCTATGTCAAGAAAAACATCAAACATGTGGTATGCATATTTACTCTTTTGGGGCAGATTTCATACCCGAACTTCAAACCATCACCCAAGATTCATTTCTTGCTATTTTTACATAATTTTCGGATATGTTATGAATATCTTCCTAACCTTCACAATTGTTTTTCCTAAACCTAAAACTCTCTCAAACTGAGTTTGATGAAGAAAGGAGGATATCTCAAGGGTTTAAGTCGGACAAACCAACATCCACCTCCAACCAATCAATTTAAGACACTTATTGGGTATAAAGGACAAATTACCACTTAAACAAATGGACATATTTTCCCTTGGTTGGTAATTTCGGTATAACTTCTTACTCGGGCCTCCATTTCACACACCGTTTATTGTGTTACAACCATAAGTCACCTGTATACAACTATCTAGTTTTCACCTCAAATCAATTATTATGTTATAAAGGTCAAAACTAGTCTTAAACATGAGCATTCCTACGGAAAACTTCAAAATTTCATATTTGTAACTAATTCGATATTTCATGATTTATGAATGTAGGATTAGTCTAAACATAATGCATTAACCTTATATATACTAATAACATATTATCCATATCACATAAGCTAATCAAGATTTAAATATAATTTATCATAATTATGTTCGTGTTGTCACAATTCTCCCCCTGTTAGGAAATTTCATCCCCAAAATTGACATACCTTGGTTGTCTGAATCAAACAAATATGGATAACGCGTCTTCATGGTAGCCTCGCTCTCCCATGTAGCCTCTTCCATGGAATGCCTTATCCACATAAGTTTCGCAAGTGGGATCACTTTTGATCTCAATATTTGTTCTTTCTTATCGACAATTACAAGTGGTTCTTGAACATAGATCAAATCTTCCTTAAACTCAATAGGTTGTTCCACCAATACATGTGAAGGATCCTCTACATACTTTCTTAACATAGAAACATGGAAAAAATCATGTAATCGAGCTAACTCCTGTGGTAATGCTAACTTGTAGGCAACCATCCTGACTTTCTCAAGAATTTCATAAGGTCCAAAGTAGCATGGACTTAATTTACCTTTCTTTCCAAACCTCATAACTCCTTTCCATGGCGATATCCGAAGAAACACGTAATCCCCCTTCTGAAATTCTAAATCTTTCCGTCGCTTATCTGCATAACTTTTTTATCTGCTTTGTGCCGTTCTCATTCTATCTTGAATAATCTTCACTTTTTCAGTGGTGACTTGAATCAAATCTGGACCCTCTATCTTCCTTTCACCAACTTCACCCCAACATGCGGGTGTACGACACCGTCTACCATTCAACGCTTCATATGGCATCATACCAATAGTAGATTGAAAACTATTGTTATATGCAAATTCTGTCAAATGCAAATATTCATCTCAATTTCCTTTAAAATCAAGCACGCAAGCTCTAAGCATATCTTCTAAAATATTTAGTATCCTTTCAAACTTCCCATCTGTCTGAGGATGAAAACCATACTAAACTTTAAGTTAGTACCCATAGCATACTGCAAGCTATCCTAAAATTTGGATATAAAAGTAGGGTCCCTATCTGAAACAATAGATACCGGTGATCCATACAATCGAATAATCTCATTAACATACAATCTAACATACCTATCAACTGTATACGTAGTCTTGACTGATAGAAAATGAGCGGACTTGGTCAATCTGTCCACTACTACCCAAATCAAATCTGACCCCTTCTGAGATCGAGGAATCCCAACCATAAAATCCATCGTTACATGATCCCATTTCCATTTCAGTATTGGCAATAGCTGATGTAGACTAGTAGGTTTTTGATGCTCCACTTTCACTTGCTTATATATAAGGCACCTAAGAATAAAATCAACTATTTCCCTCTTCATATTATTCCACCAATAATGCTCCTTTAAATCCCTATACATTTTAGTACTACCAGGATGCATAGTATAAATGAAATTATGAGCCTCATCTAAAATTTCCTCTTTCAATCCACCCACATTAGGCACACATAACCGCTGCTTATATAATAAAGTGCCATCATTCATAATACAAAAATCTTCAGACTTACCACATCGGACATCCTGTCGTTTCTTCTCAAGAAAAAGATCTTGACTTTGAAAATCACGAATACGGGTAGCTAACAAAGTCCTCACGCTTACATGAGCAAAGAACATGTCCCCATCTGCTAGCTTCAATTCCATTCCCATCAACCTCAACTCCATGATGTGGACAACTCTAGAACACCGAATACAAGATAACCTTCCTGAAGCCTTTCTACTCAGAGCACCTGCAACTACATTTGCCTTCCCTAGGTGGTAGTGAATTGTATAATCATAATCTTTAATTAACTCCATCCACCGCCTCTGCCTCAAATTCAACTCCTTCTGAGTGAATAAATACTTTAGACTTTGATGGCCAGTAAAAATTTCACATACCTCACCATATAGATAATAATGCCATAATTTCAAAGCAAACACAATAGCAGCAAGTTTCAAATCATTTGTAGGATAATTACGTTCATGTGTACGCAACTACCTAGAAGCATAAGTAATAACTTTACCATGCTGCATAAATACCCAACCCAACCCCTGATGTGAATCACCAGTATAAATAACAAAACCATCTCCACCATGCGAAATAGTAAGAACTTGTGCAATTACTAACCTGTTTTTCAATTCATCAAAACTATTTTCGCAATCAGAATTCCATTCAAACTTAACATCTTTCCGGGTTAGTTTAGTCATTAGCAATACAATCTAAGAAAATCTCTTAATAAACCTTCTATAATACCCAGCTAAACCCAAAAAACCTCTCACCTCAGTCACATTATTGGGCGGCTTCCATTTTCCAATAGCTTCTACCTTTTTAGGATCAACACATATATTATCTCCAGAAATAACATGGCCTAAAAATACAACTTGTGAGATCAAAAATTCACACTTGCTATACTTAGCATACAACTTCTTATCTTTCACCAAATTCAAAATAGTTATGAGATGCTTTTCATGTTCAACCATGTCACGTGAATAAATCAGAATATCATCAATAAAAACTATCTGAAAGAATAAAACCTTGTTGTCATGTACTCATCGCGACCCGAGACGTCAATGACTATCCTCTTATCACGCAATGATTCTCTCAAAGAACACAGCAGTAGAAACCATTACACGCATTTATCTGTTGCAAATATTAAAGATGAAAAAACTTTAAATTTCCCAATATCGAATCTAAAATTGGGCTTATAACTCAGAACCTACTAGGTATGGACTTTAAATAAAAAAATACATTGTAAGCATTATAATCAAGTTAATAATTAATATTGTACAAACTTAAAAATCGTGCAAGAAGAAAGACATTTTTATTATAAAGAAAATCATACAGCACAATATTATTTAACTAAAAAGTAAAGAACTACAAAAGGAAATGATATATTATTAGTGAGCATTGAAAATTACTCACCACCGGGTCAAGTGCATCATCTTCTTTACACATCACCCATGGGAATCATGTATTAAGTTCAATAATCATTTTTTTAACCCAGTTTATGTATGAAGCATAAGAAACTCCAAGTGTAGCTTTTTCTGACCCGTACTCATTCTCAATCTGTACAAACCAAGATAAGATGGCAAAATCCTTGTCATAAATTATTCATATACAAGGTAATGTGCTCGAGTTATTAAGAGTGATAACATGAACAAATTGACCTTATTAAATTTATAGACAATTAGTTTTATGTCCCTAAGACTTGACCAACTTAGTAAAACACCCATGTCTTGAACTTTAGTATTTACCCCCTCTGTGTTTTAAAACATCCGTCTCTTGAACTTTGGGAAAACCCTCATGTCGTCCTTTGTGTTTCTTGTAAACTGTGATTTTGAAGGCCATTTTTTATTCATTTCAAAATAGATAATTATAATTGATGTTGTTCAAATAGTGTTGAGAAAAGTATAAAACATTTATCAAAAGCCTTTTTAGTCCGACTCCATATCTTTGTATAGCATTATATCGTTGTAAAACATTATATCTTTGTATAGAACTAGCCAGGACTCGTAAATAAGTCCTTATTAAGTAGGCCTTGGACTAAATTTAATGCTATACAAATTAGAAATTAAACCAAATTATCATTGAAAAACATTGCTAATGCCGTTTAATACAAGATTAAACTGTTTAAGCAACTCCGAGATGTTTGTTGAAGAAACCCTTTTCTTTTGAAAATAAAAATGATAAACAACAAGGTGTGTTTACAAAACTTATGTACGAGAATAACCAAGACTTTGTAATCAGTTTTTAAAACTAAGATAGTTTCAAAAATTCAACAAACTTATAGAATGAGATGAGGAGATGAAGATAATCAAAACACACAGTTTTTAACGTGGTAAAACCTCTCCCAATAGAGGAAACATCCACGGTGACTTCTAAGTCACAAAAGTAAAAATCCACTAAAAACAAATAGCAGTTACAAACAATACAACATACATGCACAAAAATCAGCCTATTCTAAGTTTAGGAATATACCCCACTTGGTGTCCTTCTAACTTCTCTTAGATCTGATTGTTGATGATGTTCTTCCAGTTTGATAACTTTTCCTTTGCTTTAGCTTTCCTTGCGTCGACTCAATAATCTTTTATCTTAATCCCAACACTTTTTGTGTTATAGTGTGTCAAGTGTTTGTGAAGTGATTCCTATTCACATGCATGAACTCACACACACTTAGTTTTTACAGACAGTCCTAGAAAATTACATATAAAGACTATATGCTGTGATTTTCTTTTCTTTCTTTCTTACAGAACTTAAAACCTTTTTAACCTTTAATTTATCCCAGATTCCACGGATATCTTGCTTTAAAATCGGTCAAGATCTTAATCAATCTCTGTTTTAATAATATTTTTGAGATTGAAAACCTCCAAGTGTGAATCCAACTAGGTCAAGGTTAAGTTTCATAAGAACAGAAACCATAAAATATTTACAGATCTTAAATCAACAAATATTTTCTTAAAACGAGAAAAAAAATATGCAGATCTAGTGAAATATAACATGCAAAGTGTAGATCTACAATTTCTATGAAGAAGAAATACAGATCTTCACAAAAATGTTTAAGTTGGTAGTAAGATCACAGATCAAGAGGTTACAACTTTCAAATGATCAAACCAGTAAAAACACTCTCTCAAACACTCAAGGTTGTGTTTGGGTTTTTGAATATACGAAGGTTTGAATCAGATTTGAAGTGTTTAGGGTTAGGGTTGGGGTTTGGCTAACACAGTTTCCCTTTCTCTCTCTTCTCTCTTTTCTTTTCTCTCTTCTCTCTATTTTTTTTCTCTCAAAAATGACGACTGCCAAAAGTTCCCAAAGGTTGAGAATATGAGGGTTTATATAGGAGTGGAGGAAGGTTCTGGATTGTCGAAGGCAATCAAGGGATGAGATTAGGTCTTCCTAATATTGACTTGATCCAAGGGTGATAAGAAGGCGGTGGATAAAATGAAGGTGATTGGTCCAAAGTAATAGCACAAGGATAGACTTCAAACGCATGCAAAATAGATAAGGTTTGATCTAACGATCACCAATACACCAGGCAACCCTCTCACATAACAAACACAAAATGAGATATCAGGAATGTGACAAGTGTTGGCATTCTATTGGCTTGCAAACGCGCGTCAAAAGTAATTACAGGCAGCACCCTGAAGTCTCTAGCGCATTTACATTCTACCCAATCAAACATTCCACTGAAAAATGAATTTTTCAAAATAACATTTTAACCCCACAAAGTTTATAAACACACTTTTAATTAAGAAAACATTGTTTTAAAAATGTTTAAAAATTCCCAAAAAATTATTAAAATAACTTTTTAAGGGGATTTTAATATACAATCAATTTTAAGCAATATATACACATGTATGCATTTCTAATGTGTGTAGTGTGATTCAATTATACCTTGTTTGGATCATTGAAGAGGATTAGAGAGGAATAATTCTGAGGTTCTTTGGATTCTAGGTTAGACAACAAATTTTGTCACTATTTCCAAATTAGATGAACACTTATACAGTATAGACTTAAGTAAGTCAAAGGTATAAGGTGCTTCAATCTCCCCCTTTGGAAATATGAGACAAAATCTCCTTTGAGTTAACATAAACTCTTAGGGAACCAAAAAAAATAAAACCTAGTCCTATACAAAAGATACTATCTACCCATTTCCTAGAAAGTTAAAAATTACATAGCTCAACTATTTACAAATTTGTACACTAGAAATGGTAGACAATCAGTAGAAGAGGTTCCTGCAAATATGCACACTAAGATCAAGCAGTTTAGATGAAATGTGAACAAAACATTGAACCCGTAAGACTCAAATTTCTCCCTCATTTTGTCTCAAATGGACAAAGGGTAAAAATTACGGTCTTAAGAGTTTAATCAGCACTTACCATACCTATAGAATTTTGCAAATACAGAAATCTATTATAGTCTAGAGGTTTAGTGAACATGTCTGCAACTTGCAGATCGGTAGGTAGGTAATGAATTTCTAACTCCTTAGTCTCAACAAGTTCGCGTATAAAGTGATGTCTTATTTTAATGTGCTTAGTTCGCAAGTGTTGAACCGGGTTTTTAGATATGTTAATAGCGCTTTGATTGTCACAATACAATTGTAACTGATCTTCTTTAATCCCATAGTCGCTTAACATTTGTTTTATCCATAACAATTGAGCACAACAACTTCCTGCTGCTATATATTCGGACTCAGCCATAGATAAAGATGTGCAATTCTATTTTTTGCTACTCCAACCTACTAAATTATTCCCGACATAATAATAGGCACCTGATGTACTTTTACTGTCATCAGTACAACCCGCCCAATCATCATCAGTATACCCTATGATGGTACTATAGGTATCATTAGTGTACCTAAGTCCAAGATTAAGAGTGCCCTTTATGTACTTTATTATACGTTTTACACAAGATAAATGGATCTCTTTAGGGTTATTCTGGTAACGAGCACACAGACATACAACATACATTATATCTGGTCGTGAGGCAGTTAGATAGAGTAGGCTACCAATCATAATACGATAAAGTATGGAATCGACTGACTTCCCATTTTCATCTTTACATAATTTAACAGTAGTACTCATTGGCGTTTTGGCAACTTTAGCATTATCTAAATCAATTTTTTTAACAAGATCTAAGGCATACTTAGTTTGAGAGACAAATAATCCATCAGAATTCTGTTTTACTTGAAATCCTAAGAAAAGCTGTAGCTCCCCCATAAGGGACATGTGAAACTCCTTATGCATAATAGCAGAAAAAGATTTAACTTCAGATTTTAAGTAGACCCAAAGATGATGTCGTCTACATAGACTTGGGTTATAATAATGTTTTTATCAAAATGTTTGACAAAGAGGGTCTGGTCATTTCCTCCTCTCTTAAAACCCTTATCCAACAAAAAGTTGGATAGACGTTCATACCAAGCTCTAGGATCTTGTTTTAAGCCATACAAAGCCTTTTTTAGACGAAAGACATGGTCTGGGTATTTTGGGTCAATGAACCCTTTGGGTTGTTCTACATAGGTTTCTTCGGAAAGAATTCCATTGAGGAAAGCAGACTTGACATCCATTTGATAAAGTGTGAATTTTAAGTGACACGCTATGGCGAAAAGAAGTCGAACAGATTCAAGACGAGTGACAGGGGCAAATGTCTCGCTAAAATATATTCCTTCTAATTATGAGTAACCTTGAGCAACTAGTATATCTTTGTTTCTAAGGATTACCCCATTTTCATCGAATTTGTTCTTAAAGATCCAACGTGTGCCTATAACATTTTTGTTTTGAGGCCGCGGTACAAGATACTAGACATCGTGAATGACAAATTGTAAAAGTTCTTCCTGCAGTGCAGAAATCCAGTGTGTGTCATTCAATGCTTCATTAACATTTTTCGGTTCCACAAGGGAGACGAAACATGCGTAATTAGCATAATTTCTTAACTGGGATCTAGTACGGACAGGATCATTGGGATTACCGACCACGTTGTCAATGGGATGATGTTTAGAGACCCAACCAGGTACTTCTGGACTCTCAATAGGTAATGAGTCATCTATTTCTGGTGAATCATTTTTTAACTCATTTTCAGATTCAACCACAATAGGTGATTCAGATATCTTATTTTCAACAATAGAGTCGCTTACAATTACATTTATCAACTCCATAAGGGTCTTAGTATGCAGATTATATATACGATACGTACGACTGTTTGAGGAGTAACCTAAGAAGATGGCTTTATCACCACGCGTCTCGAATTTAGACAAATGTTCTTTGTCTTTACAGACATAACACTGCCTTCCGAAAGTTCTTAGATATTTCAGATTAGGCTTCTTACCGTACCACAACTCATAAGAGGTTTGTTTAGTGTTTTTCCTAAGGTAAACACGATTAATGATATGACATGCAGTTCTAATAGATTCTACCCAGAAGTACTTAGGTAGAGATTTGGCATGCAACATGACACACGCCATCTCTTGAAGAGTTCGGTTTTTCCTTTCGGCAACACCGTTTTGTTGAGGAGTCTTAGGGGCACTGAATTCGTGTTTGTAACCGTTGTAGTCACAATATTCAAATATTCCTGTGTCTATGAACTCTCCCTCTCTATCGCTACGAATGCGATTGACTTGTGTGTCCTTCTCATTTTCAATTCTTAGTAAAATTTTCAAAAATTTCTGAAACGTGTCAGATTTATGTTTCAAGAAGGCAACCCAAGTGAATCGTGTAAAATCATCAACCATGACAAGGATATAACTGTGTCCACAAAGACTAACAGTTCTAGAGGAACCAATAAGGTCCATATGGATGAGATCTAAAGGTCTAGAGGTGAGGATGTCTTTAACCTTTTTATGCGAAGTCTTAACTATTTTTCCTTCCTGGCAATGACCACAAACAACACTGGAAATAGGTTTAATTTTAGGAATTCCTCTAACTATTTCTTGACTAGACAATCTACCAAGGATATCATAACTTAAGTGACCCATACAATTATGCCAGATTTCATTGTCATCCATTCTGACAATGTTACAGGTTTTAGAACTAGTCTTGACAGTATAGCAGTTGCCAGGTGTTCTAAATCCGGTAATAATGCATTCACCTTTATCATTTAGAATTTTACAATTGTTCTTTGAAAAGGTAACTGTATGGTCAGAGTCACAAAATTGTGATATACTTAGGAGGTTGGCTTTAAGGCCTTTAACTAAAAGTACATTATCCAGAACAGGCATTCCCTCTTCTTTTAGGGTTCCTTTACCTATGATCTAGGATGAAACTCCGTCACCAAAAACTACTTTGCCTCCAGCAAATTTGGTTTTGTTTAAGAGTTTGGTTTCATCTCCTGTCATATGTTTGGAGCATCCTGAATCTAAATACCAACCAGATGAAGTGTGTTCAGCTTTGAAGGCAGTGATAACAATGTTACACTTCATTTGTGGTAAAAGATCATCTTTTCTAACCCAAATAGCTCTAGTTTTAATTTTGCGCAAGTTTGCCCTCATTTGATAAAATTTTCGAGAAGTAGTTTTTTGTCGAAAAATATTTGGAGCAACAAACTGATTATTGTGGATAATCGTAATCATAATATATAAAACTTAATGAATAAATGAAAATAGAAAATTATGCATCACAGTTGGCGTTGTTGTATAAATAAGATTAATTCTAATGCAGTGGTATACATAAAAAAAAAGCCTAAGAAAGAGAAATGAGTTTCTAGTAAGGCTTGGACCTAAGCTCCCACATATATACGACAGTAAAAAACTGTATATAGCACTGCAGAATGCAAAGTAAAAATCAGTTGAAAAATTAAAATCTAAAATAAAATGCATAATTTATGGTTGTTCGTTATGAAAACTTCATAGTTACCCGTGTCGATGGCAGGCTCGTACTTTTATCCCACGTGTTATCATTCCTACATCATGCCACACTTCAATTTAAACTCATAATCCCATACATAAATTAGATTTACATTATGATTAATATGAGATATACAGAAAAACATAATTGTCACATAAATTTAAAGATCTCCCAACAAATATACGAAAAAAAATTTAAATTAAACTTACAGAGCCAAATATAGTAATATTAGTATCCATGAATGTGGGAGCGGGATCCAAATATCGAGTTATTCCCAGATACGAAATGATGGAACTAAAATAGCGAGTTATACGTAAAGACACAAAGCAATGAAAATATTATATTATATGGTAATTTCCATCTCAAAACAAAGCATACACTATACATAAAACTGAATACGGGACATAATTTAAATAGAATCATAATGTTTGAAATAACCCCAAAACATTTAACCATTTCATGAACTTTTCGCACTATGAATTTATTTGAATTACAATGCACAAGACCCCTAATAGAACCCCAAAACATACAAATTAAACACAAGACCATAATCACACCCAACAAACCCTAGTTTGAACTGAAAAAAACGATACCAATTTCAAAATTTTAAGCTAGATCCCCAAATCATACAATTTAAATCCCCTCGGAACAAAGGGTATACACACAACACACAACCAAAACGTAAACACCTTTATGTAAATCACTTGGACAAACAAAAAGGTAAACCAAAACACCAAATTCGAAAATATATCTACAAATCATAAATCTCACCTGAATTTGAGTTGATTTTACAAAGCACAACCACTTCGAAAAGAAATCTACAAACCATAAATCACAACCACCTCAAATAATCGATTTTAAAATAACAAATCATAAGCTTCACCTGAAGTTGAAGAAATTTACAAAGCACAACCGCCTAAAACTTGAGAGAGTTGTCCAGAGAGAGATAGAGAGAGCTAAGTGGAGAAAAGTCAAAGCAGAGAGAGGGATGAACGGTAATGAGAAGGATGAGAGAGCGGGATACCAAAGCTGGTATAGTGATTTTTTTTAGGATGTTTTATGTTTTAGTCAAATGTACTAAATTTTGGCACATTTTAAAACAGTGCTAAATTTTGACACAGTTTTAGAGTGTGCCAAATTGTCATTAAACTGTGCCAGCATTTGGCACAGTTTTAATCTATGCCAGATTTTTTATATAAGGGTATACCAAATTGCTATTTTAGGTGTAGTGAACATTGAGTGCAATTCATTATTCCATTTGCTATTGGCGTCATCAAATCTTTTCTTCTATTAATTGAGCAAAGTTCTATTTGTCACCTCAGCCTTCCCATTGCTTTGAGGATGACCTGGAGCAGAATGCAGCTTCTGGATCTTAGACTGGGTACAATATGCTTCGAACTCTTGATTATCGAATTGTGTACCATGGTCGATGATAAAAGCATATGGTAAACCATATTTGTAAATGATGTTCTTCTAGATAAATCGGTACACCTTCTTATAGGGCATGTCCACCAATGGTTTTTCCTCCACACATTTGGTGAGGTAATCCACAATGACAGCCGAGTATTTAAACCTTCCTCTGGTAGTCAGCAATGGCCCGACTAAATCTATCCCCCATATAGAAAATGACCAAAAGTGGAACAATGGGGGTCAGAGCAGCATGTGGAGTTCTACAATTGTTAGAGAACCTCTGACACTTGTCACACTTCTTCGCAAAGGCAATGAAATCTTCCCTCATAGTCGACCAATAGTATCCTTGGGTGTTAATTCGTTGTAGCAATGATATTCCTACCACATGAGCTCCACATAACCTTTTATGAACTTCCTTTATCAAGACCCGAACCTCTGTTGGGTGAACATAGCTTTGTAAAGTGGTTATTAACCCTCTTTTGTACAAAACACCCTTATCCAATATGTACCTCACTGCTTTATACTTGAGCTTCTTAGCCATTATAGGATCTGTTGGCAGAGTTCCTTCCTCAATATATGCTCTGATAGGATCCATCCAGGAGGGTCCTATATCTACTGCAACAAAACTGATCATCAAATCTTCATCAATGCTCCAATTAGTCAGAATCTCTATTGGGATGGTCCTTCTGAGTTTAATCCTGGTAGCTGATGCTAGCTAATCAAGTGCATCAGCTCGGACATTCTCTATTCTCAGAACTTTGCTCATCCGAACAACTGGAATCTTAGTTATAACCTTCACTTCCTTAGCAAGATACATGGTCATCAATTCTCCTTTGGCTCCATAAAAACTCAATATCTAGTTTACCACCAGTTGTGAATCAGTGTGCACCACCACTTGCTCGGCGCTTAAGGAATGATCTAAATTTAATCCCACTATTAAGGCTTTATACTCTGCCTATTTATTAGAGGCTTGGAACTGGAATCTGAGAGCGTATTCAGTATCAATCCCATCAGGGGTATTAAGTATGATACCTCCTCCGCTAATTGTAGCACATAAGGATCCATCCACATATAGATTCCATACTAGGATGTTGTTATCAAAGCCTTTGTATTTTAATGTCCTATAATGGAATAACTTCTTGCTTTCCTCCTCATATCGCTGGGCCATCACCTGTACTCTTGAAGATTTTGGTTGGTTGGCATTGACTGCAGCTGAGCTATCCCCTCTTTCGAGTCCTGCTCGATCGGTTAGTCAGCAATAACTTTGCCTGAGATCTCCCCTTTCGAGGTCTGCTCGGCCGAAAAGCCTTGTTACTCTGAAACCTCCGGATAAGTAAATTCTGTAATGAAATATTCTACATCTTGGACTTTCAATAAGGATCTCAACTCATATACAATATCATATTATCCCAGCTATACTGCCCAGTACATTAGTCTTCCTGGCTTCTCAGGTTTATGGAGAGATTGCCAAAGAGGCATGTCAGTATACACCATTATGATATGTACATGGAAATAAGGTTTCATACGTCTAGACGCCTCAATAAGTGCTAAGGATAAATTTTTCAAGCGTGGGTGCCTGATTTCCTCTCCTCAAAATGCCTTATTGGTGTAGTAATCTGGCTTCTGGACTCCATTGTCTTCTCGTAATAAAGCAGAGCTCACATTCGACTCAGAAATGACTAAGTATAAATAAAATTTCTCCCCCAAAATTAGTCGGGATAGCAATGGGGGTGATCCTAAAAACTTCTTCAGCCCCTAACAAGCTTTCTCACATTCTTCGTTCACTCAAAGGTATTTTTCAACACCTTTAAGAACAGTATACATCTATCTGTTGCTCGGGACATAAATATGTTCAAAGAAACTACTCGCCTAGTGAGCCTTTGAACTTCTTTCTTGCTGGTCAGCGATTGTATTTAAATCAAAGCTGTTATTTTGTCTGGATTGGACTCAATTCCCCTTTTATTGACTATGAAGCCGAGGAACATCCCTTCTTGCACTCCAAACATGCATTTGGTCGAATTCAGCTTCACCTGATGCTTTTCTAACTAGTCAAAAGTTTGGCTTAGGTCAGCATTGTGATCGGAGTCTTTCTTGCACTTCGTTAGCATATCATCCACATATACCACCATATTTTTGCCTATTTGATCTTCAAAAACCTTGTTCACCAATCTTCGATAGACTACACCTGCATTTTTAAGACCAAAAGACATCACATTATAACAATAAG
This sequence comes from Sambucus nigra, assembly GCA_949130495.1. Classification (NCBI taxonomy): domain Eukaryota; kingdom Viridiplantae; phylum Streptophyta; class Magnoliopsida; order Dipsacales; family Adoxaceae; genus Sambucus; species Sambucus nigra. The sequence goes on from OX422216.1 coordinate 648,038,598, forward strand.
TTCCTCTGGGAGTAATAAAAGATGTACTTTCCCTATCTTCAGACTTCATTTTGATCTGGTTATAACTATAATAGGCATCCATGAAGCTTAACAACTCATGCCCCGACGTAGCATCCACAAGATGATCAATCCTGAGCAAAGGAAAATGATCCTTTGGGCAAGCTTTATTCAGTTTTATAAAATCTATACACATTCTCCACTTGTTATTCTTCTTTCTAACCATAACGACATTGGCCAACCACTCTGGATACTTCACATCTTCAATTAAAGAAGCTTTTTGAAGCTTCTCTACCTTCTCCTGGATATCTTGATTCTTCTCGGGACTGAATACTTTACGTCTCTATTTGATCAGCTTGGCGTCTTTGTTGACATTGAACTCATGACAGAGTGAGTTGGGGTCAATCCCAGGCATATCCTCATGGCTCTAAGTGAACACGTTATTTTTTTCCTTAAGAACATCATTAATTCATATTTAAGAATAGGATCCAGTGCTGAACCTATCAGTGTAGTCCGTTCTGGCTTGTCATTATCAAGGATAATGCTCTCAGCAGCCTCCATAATTTGACCTTTCACCAGCTCTAATTCATCTCTTGGATCTAAGGTTTCTACTTCAGATTCACTATTTCGCCCTGAAGTATCCACTTGGTAAGTAGTGGTCTTCTTCTTCAATTCATCCAAATCTTCTTGTTCGATAAAGGATTAGTAACATTCTCACGTTACCTTTTGATCACCCTTTACAACACCTACACCAAAGTTGGCCAGGAACTTCAAGCACTGATGGATTGTAGAGGGTAAAACTTTGAATTTCTGTAATCTTACTCTGACCATGATCATATTGTAGGCGGATTGAACTTTTTTATCCATGACGAAGAAATACACTTTCTCTGTTTGACTTGCTGGCCAGGTGCCGAGCAATACTTCCAACTTGATTGTCCCTAAGGGATACACTTTTTGACAAGAGAAACCTATTAGGGGCCTGTGATAAGGTTCCAGCTCGCTAAGCTTTAGGTCCAAATTTTGAAAGTATGAGTAGAAAATTATGTCCACCGAGCTCCCGTTGTTAATCAGTACCCGGAGACAATTATATCTTGTATTTTGACCTTGACTACTAGGGGATCGTCATGGGGATAAAGTACTCCAGAGAGGTCATTGTTGGAGAAAATGATCACTAACTTGTCCTTATTTACATTCCTCAGCCGATCTTCCTCGACTAGATTGATCCTTTGGGTATAAGAACAAGCTTGAACCTCGTTGATGTAAGCTTTTCTTTTAGCGGTATAATCTCCTCCTCTAACGTCTCCTCCTGTAATCATCTGATAGTCAAAATAACCAAAACTAAGCATAAATACCTCACATTCTTGTTACCTGGGTTTCTTAGGTAGGTCGAGGTCTTCTTCCTGGTCATCTTCATAAGCTCTCTTTTTATCATCCATAAGCTTGCATGGATTTCTTTGGTAAGAGTGTAGTAAAGCTTCTCGGGGCAATCCACTCATAAGAGCCGTTATAATTATTTTCTCCTCGTAGTCAATTACCTTCAAATTCTCATTGTTGAAGTGCGTGATGTACTCCCTTGTGCTTTCCCTTACTCGCTATCTCACGCTTAGCAAGTGAGCTACTCTCTTTACTGGCTTGTACCCAAAGTAGAAATTATCGATTAATAGCTCGATAAGTTGGTTGAAATCACTAATTTGCCCATGAGGTAAGCTATTGTATCATATTTGGGCAGGACCCGCTATAGTACCTGAAAATGCCCTACACTTCATCTCGCCAGGGATAACATAAATGTCTGCTGCTATTTGGTACTATTTAATATGAAGAATAGGGTCGATTTTACCATCATATTTGGGAGTAACAACAGGGGCTTTGAACTTTGAAGGAGTAGGAAAATCCATAATAGCTTGAACAAAAGGAGACCCTTTCATAAAGCTTCATTGCCAAGGGTTCTTCGCCTTCACCATTTCTCCCAACTTGTCTTCCAATCGCTAAATGGATCCTTTCCATGCATGATTACCCGAATCAAATTTGTGCGAAGCAGCTCAGCTATTTCAACTATTTACCTATGCTAAGCTCTCCTCTTGAGAGGTGTTCTCGGCATAAACAGAATGTCAAGCGCATGATCTTGATTGAGATGAGGCCTCATATTAGTCAGCTGGTCGTCGGGTATTCCTCGACAATGCCCTGGGAGGATTTTATTTCTTTGGGGTCCCGAACGATTAAAGGGCGATGCTCGACTCAGTCTTTTTAAGAAACTTAGCCTTTCAAGAGAAAAAACTATTCATCATAAGGCTTTGAAGTCATGAGGGAAGAACTTGATCCTGAACGATAGGACGTGTCTCTGGAAGTCCTGGAGTGGTTATGCCTGCTGGTTCTTGGAGGTGGCGGTGGTATATTTTTATGAATGGGCAAGGCAGGAGATTCGACTTGTAGCGTTTGGGTTAATTGCCTGATCGTATCTGACATGGCCTCTTATCCTCTAGTAAGACTAGCCAATATTCCAGTCAGATCATTATTTATTAGAGGAACGGATGAAATAGGTGGATTATCATCATTTCTGGTATTGGACTCAGGGATATTAATCATCTTTGTGTTATCATAAGTGAATGAGAATGACAACGTTTGTTAGAAATACGTTCATACAGACGACGCCAATCTGTTGATGTAGAAAATTTAATAGATCTAATTCTTCAATCATAGATAAAAATAAGTAAGTAAAAGAGAGATAAAAGGTGTGTAAAGTGGTTCGACTATTTGGGAAAGCCTACGTCCACAGTGCCTTGTATTATGTCTTGCCTCTTGTTGAGAGTGTGTCGAACCTTGTGAAACTTACCCTTGATAAAAAGGGATTACAATGTATTTATAGCCATGTAGGGAAATAAAGAGATGGAATGCCTTTATAAATTAGGCATTTACATCAGTACATAATGTTCCTAATGTTCTTGGCTATTGGCGCTTCGCTGGTCATGTTAGTTAGCCTCCCTACTGTTGGTCGGCCTTCCATGTATTGGTCGGGCATCCTGGTGTTGGTCGGCACTTTGTATGTTGGTCGACGGAGTTATTACTTGTTGACTAGGATTCTTGCCATGTAGGATGACACGCGTTCATATATGATTGGACTACGTAGGTGGGTAATTTTTGGTATCAACAACACCCTTAGGGTCTATTTCCCTTAATTTATCTCATTATACCACACCTTAGGTCACCACTCTCTCTCCCTCTCTCTCCCTCTCTCTCTTTCTCTCTCTCTCTCTCTCTCTCTATGTAACTATATATACATTTGTACATTTGTATACAAATTTATACATTTATATATACACTTTCGAGCTTTCACCTCTAATTATATCCTAAATCCACAAATGGGGGAACCTTGTGACCTTTCACTTTGAAGACTACGCTATTTTTTTTATAGTTTCTCTCTTGAAATAATTCAAACTTTCCTCATACATTTAAAGTGAGCCTATTAACTCATTTACTTTCATGAGTGCTTTAAATAGAGCTCACACTTCTCACATGGTGTTAACCTTACCAAATAACTTGAGGGGAAGAGCTATAAGGATCTTATCAATTATGATATCCTCTTTGATCATTATTTCCCAAATGAAAAGTCAAATTAACCATGTCATTTTGTTGAACATAAAAGTCATCAAAGGTTTCGTTCTCCTTCGTGGTAAGGGGATAAAAATGAGTGGTTAGGCGTTGAAGCTTTTCATGCTTTATGGTGATGGTGCCTTCATAGGTTATTTCTAAAACTTACCATACTGCCTTTAACATAGTGCACGTTGAAACAAGCTGGAACTCACTAATGGTGAAACAACTAAAGATTGTGTTAATACCTTTAACATTCTAATCACCATCTTTCATGTCGTTCTCATCCCAACTAGATCTTATTTATAGGACTACGACATTATCATCAATTGTAATATGCAGGTTCTAAACCATCAAAGCACTATTCCAGATTCGATCTTCCAACATCATTATATATGAAACCATACGAACCTTCTAATATGAGTATTTTCTACCATCAAAAAGTGGAGGTCGGCGAGACAAAACACCATCTGTCTTACACAAATGATTTACTCTACGGTTTAAGCATAAAAAGTATGAGACCCCCTCTAATACCAATTGAGAGCACAAACCTCAAAGGTAAATATCCAATTAAAAATTAATTAATAATTTATAGACAATTTCCCTTTTAAAACAACAAAGTGTATAAAGCATCCAAAAGGCTCATGTGACAAAATGTTTTATCGAGATTAGAATCTAATAAATTTATTTTATTATCAGAACAAGTTATTTTAATAATGTGAAAAGATAAAAAAAATAAAAAATCACACAACACCGAATGTATGAGGAAAAACCCATTAATGGGAAAAAATTTGGGTCGAAATGAATTATAATCACATAATGCCCTAACTTCCTATCAAATATTTCGAACCATATTCTCATAGAAGATCGCCAACATTTGATATATGCTGCACTAGTACTACCGGTTTTGGTTTCTACCAATATCTTCAAATCTTCCACTAAACAAATCTTCATTAAAAAGAAGAACACTTTTGTTCCAAGGCAGTGGAACCACTGAGTAACCACCAAATACAATTTAAGATGTGTGAGGATATATTGAAAGGTTTGGTTTCTTTAAAAAAATCACAAAGTGTTTTTCAAGGTTTTTGAAAGTAGACTATATTCAAGAATAAAACTATTTTAAAAAATAAGCTTGAATATGAAAGCCAAACTTCTTTTGATTCAAGAATGCATAAAAATAACTTGAAGAACACAATGAGAAGATAAAAAAAAATTGATTTTTAAACCTAAGATATTTTCTCTCTTAAAAATTATCTCCTCACCTTATTTTGGAATCATGAGGGATACACTAAAGTTATAGAAAATCCATAAGTAAAGAAAAGATCATTTTGGCTTCCCAACCACGATTTTTTCTCGGCACAACTACCAAATCAATCTTTTTTACGAGGTATTCCAAAAGATTGAGACAAATGAAGGATATACTTTGTGGTTACGAAGTCCTTATTTGCTGAGGTGAACAACCAATGACTAAGGTCACGGACAAAGCTAGAATTTTCCACTTTTGTAGAATTTTGCAAAGCTTAGAATTATCTTATCCAACGTATGACCAAGTAAATTTTAAATACAAATGATGCATTTCAAACACAAATTTTATATAATAAGAATATATAGAATTATATATTTAGCAAATCACAAAGCCACAAGGTTAAATTGACTCATTTTTCATCTTAAGAAAATATTTAACTGGTGGGTGAATCTAAGTCCTCGATTCAATATACCTCTATCCTAAGTGATTAACTCAGGGAAAAAACATGAATTGTTCAATATGAATTTGATGAATCTTTTCTGAAACCTGTTGGATTAGATTCAAAGTGTGTTTTGTAAAACATAATATGTCAATCCAAGTGACGCGGGGCATATGCGCATATATATACCCATATTGTGTATTTAAAGACATCAAAATTCGGATTATCTAGTTTTCAAGATTAGTAGAGGCATGAGAGATCCTCATAGGTATACAGGGTAAACCTTTGTGAGATACTTTATGTGTGGGCTATGAGGATTTCCTATGATTTATGTGTTGGGTCGAGAGTGATTATGCGATATATTATAATGAAATTGTTATATAGACAATATATATGTGGTGGTTATGTTGTTGGGATAACTAGAGTTAACATTAAATTATTTAGATGTGTAACGTCATAATAAATTGGAATATTACAATAGTTTAATATAATGGGTCGGTATGGATGGCGTAATAATATTGTGTTGAGATATTCACCTAATTAATTCACGTAAGAATGCCTTGGTTTTATTAATGTTATATGGATCCTTTAATCGGGATCACATAGGAAGTTCTTGTTATGATGTTAACCTTCTTACGTTGAAATATTTCAGGTTAGTGTCAATAACATTTTTAGGGTTTAGCTTATAACGACATTAACTCTATTTCCAGTATTTCTATCCAACCATTAGTTTTGTAAGTGTCATAAGTTACATCCAATATATATTTATATTTATGTTTTTTTAGTTTTATGAGAGTTTACGCAAGGTCCATGTTGTTACCACAATTGGATTTATTTAATTCTAATAGATTATTTATTACTATTGTGAAGTTAAGACTTATGTTGGATATCATTTAATATAGTCAAAGGTTTATATTTATTCAGTTATTTATGTTGTCATATGCGATTTCCCATCTCAATTTATTTCTTCATGCTTATAATGGTATTTAATTGTTAGATAACCTTCATGGACTGTACATGGGACTGAACATCATATGTATGGAAAATATGGGTTGTCATAATCAACACAATAGTGATGTCCTGAAAACCTTTCATATAGCCAAAGTCTGAAATCGGTCCATTTACGTTCAACTTCTATGACAGTTGATTTCGTTCCTAAGGGATGAGTATCACCAAAATTATGATTCCAAAAAAAATCCACGGAGATCACACAAATTATATTCCTAAAGCAAGGACATAATAATATGATTTGAAATTGAATGCTATATCACAGATGGATCATGAAATCACATTAACACTTTCTACACGTACTCTCTAAGACTAAACCACGTCTTCTCACACACCTTGTATAAACTACATAGACTTTGATCCCATTGACAAACGAATACGTAGGCTCAATACCAATCCTTCCTCATGAGCACAAGCCCCTGTGATATATCCCTCGATACATCACCCTGCAAGACGCCGCAACCTTGAGATATCCAAATATCTCTATATGAAATCTTATTGTCCACCCCATGGTACACAATATCCTTACTCACATCTTCCTGCATCCACATCACGAGATATTATGATATCTCTAAAGAGACTATTCACTTCCCGAATTACGTCGGCTTTGATCTCATGCTCTTATGAGTACGTAGGCACATTATTGAGTTTTCACTCATGAGCCCAAGCTTCCACGCCGCATACACACGTTCACTTATAAACACACCCCAGGCTACGTTGACTTTGGTCTTGTAACCACACAAGTACGTTAACGCAATACTATAGTTCCACTCATCCACACAAGTCCACACACCGCATCACAACCACTTTTATTGGGGCACACATACAAAGTGGCATTCATCCATCATTCTTTCAGGCCTAATTAAGAATATATATGTCTATGCGTACAATATTAAGGTTTATTAAGGAGCCTCTATCTTCCATTTAAGTAGCAATTAAGTAATATAAGGCAAATGATTATATAAAGAAGATAAAGCTAACAACTGGACTGACTAATACCATACCCATTCGTAACATGGTCCCCCAACCCTCCATTATATATCTCTAGTTTAACACGAGTTGAAAAATCCTTTGGATGAGCCCATTAGGGCTCACCCGAACTAACAATTTTGATCACCCTTGCGCTCACCTTTTCTTCCACACATCCCCAATCACACTACATATGGTAAATAAAGAGCTATGGAGCACTTGAAATCACACAAAAAAGAAAAGTCAGACTCCCATGCACAGTGATTTCAGGAGCTCAATATCGCAATAAGATATATGTTGATTGGACTTTATGCTCAATTTAAATCTTATGGAATGTTTTGAGATTATTTTGAAAGCATTGATTCATATCAAGTATTCTCTTAAGAGTAAAGACCTATTTTATACCATAAACTAAAGCATAAAATATGGCTTAAGCCTCATGAGTGAGTGCGATAAGAGGTTTGGAGCATGTGGCATTGCATGTTCAATCATTATGAATTTAAAATGATGTTACGAGCTTAATTAGACTTGTAGTCATTGTTTGGTCAATACAATCCTAAACTTTTATTTGCCCTTGGTTTCGAAGCTTGATCCTTCGATTTCATTGAGCCTTTTAGGGAGTTGGCGTGAAGAATGAGGGTTTCTAAGCTTCAGTAGAGAGATGACATTTGTGAAATATGATCGGACAAACCAGTTGAAAAGTCACATAACGTGTATACCATGTTACTAAGGGCATAATTATCCATAAAAAGTGAGAGGGGAAGTCAAAATACTGAAAAGGGATTTGGATGACATATATCATCCGTTTATGACTAAATATTCATTTTCTCAGAGTTATTTGAAAATATTAAGGTGCACATAGTTCGAGTTAAGTCGGTTCCACTACAAGCCCTGAACCGAAACCGAAGTTGATCGGTTCCACATTTTTAGAACCATCACAAGAATCGAACCAATTCGAACCAACGGTTATTGGGTTGGTTCAAATCGATTCCCGATTCCAAAAATATATCAATAAATAAATAAAATAATAATTAATTCTCAAATATAATCTAAAAAGACACTCAAAGCAACTTTATAAATGTAATCAAAATCCCAAAAGTCACAATTAATTTGAAACCTTTAAAACAAGTAGAAAGCAACATTTGTCATATATAAATATTGAAGAAAACATGAAAGGATCGAACCAGTTTCAGTTCGACCTATGTTTTTTTTTACAAAAGCAGGAAGAGTAAATTAAACTAAGGAAATCTTACAAGTAATGTTAGAAACTGCAAAGTGTATCACTGCAATATTACACATATCGTGGCAAAAAGATGGAAGTAAAAACCACGGAATCCGAACATACACTGTAGAGATAAATAACTTTGAAACCGAGTGGGCGGCAAGAACATCAGCACAAGCATTAGCTTCCCTGAAACATAAACATAAGGTAACATATTGAAATCTATGGAAGCCGTCACGTATGGCCTGGATCAAATTCATGTGATCAGAATTCTGGGTTTGGTTCATGTAAATCATATTAAAGACAATTTGATAATCGGTTTCAACTTCGATGAAAGTAATACCCTGAGCAAAAGCAAGATCCAAACCAATTTTAATGTCCCAAATCTCCTCTAGAACTAATGATGCAAAGCCTATATGGTGGGTAAAAGCACATACAAACTTTCCTTAAGCATCGCGGATAATCCCACCACCTGCAGCATGACCCGTAAGATTCAATTTGGCTCCATCCATATTGCATTTTCAAAAAGTAAGCGCCGATTTGGACCAAGCAATAGGAAAAGAAAAAGAGGGTGGAGGTATACTGGGCCGAATAAATTGACAAGCCTGGTAGTAGTTACGAAGGCGTTGAGAAAAGGTGGACTTAAAAGATGACAAAGTTGTGGGTATTTATTGAAAGATCGCCTCATTACGCGTGATCCAGAATAACCAAAGAAGAGAAAATGGGCGAAATTGATTGACAACAACTCGAGCCGTAGACTGTATGTTGGAGAGCGGTGTAAAGATGGATGTAGGACTAAGGTCCAGCAAAGGCATCGAGTGTCGGAGTTGGAACAACGCAGGACAACCATAGTATATACGTGTATTACAGTCAGCTAACTCACAAAGAGAGCATATAGGAGTCGTTAATTTATGGTAGTGAAAAAGTAAGTCCGCAATTAGTAAATCCATATGAATGAGAAACCACTAGAAAATTAGATCTTAGGGAGGAATCTACTTTTCCATAAATATTTACAAGGAAACACAGGAATGTGCTGGGCATATAGGTGAATGTGAAGCCAATGATATGCCGATTTAAGAGTAAAAGTACCAGTAGGACTAGGCCACCAAAACGGAACATCTGGTGATTCTTGAAAGGGAACATACAGGGCACGAATTCGGTGAATATCATCCAATGGTAGCCACAGAGCTAGAGCTGGTATATCCCACTGGCCATTAGAAATGAACGTGTGTAGGAGAGAAGCTAGAATGTGAGGAGGAATATGCGGGTAAAGATGATTGAACGAATCCTTTCGGAGCCAAATATGATTTCCAAATGAAATAGAGACGGAACCAAGTCACCATTTGATACCAGTGGCGAAGGAAGGGATTAAAGCATAGACTTTTCTCCAAAACCACGAGTCTGTAGCCTTACTATGAGATTCCAATAAATTAGTGTGACGGAAATATTTATGTTTCATAGTTTGAGTCCAAAGGTTGTGTGGCTCGGTAAAAAGTTTCCAAATTAGTTCAATCATATACGCATTATTTAAAGAGTGTAAGTTGTTTATACCGAAATCACCATATTGTTTGGGAAGGGTAATCGTATCCCAACGGGCGGTGGCTATTTTATGAGAAATATTGGACGCATTCTAGAAAAATGATTTAATTTTCTTGGATAACATAGTAAGAATATGCGGAGGAATCGGATAAGCAGACATGTAATAAGATGGGCGGGAAGTACATACTGCATTAATTAGAGTGGTTCAACCAACATATGACAAGAAACTATTATACCACACATTTAATCGCTGGTCGAGAGTTTTCATGAGCTCAGAGAACATTTAGCATATAACCCGACCTATAATAAGAGGTAATCCAAGATATTTATCCTGCCCATGAGCCCCATGAATTCCCAGTTGGCGCAAAGTAGCTTATTTAACAACACGTGGAGTAGAAGGGACGAAAGTAACTGTAGATTTGTCTTTATTAATGGCCTGACCCGAAAAATAACCAAAAATAGTTAAAATGTGATGGAAGTGAGCCACTGAAGCTGGCGTAGGTTGGAGGAAAAAAATAAAATCATCAGCAAAAGTACGCCCATGAATAGGGGTCCCTTGCTAGATGGTCGGAGAGGAGTTATATATTTTAAAAGACAGCCTGACTCCACACGTCATAGAAAGACGTCTAACGCTAAAATAAATAAGTAAGCATTATTCAAAACACAAACATGTTAGTGTGTTGCCCAAAATGAGTTGGAATCGTGAGTTGGCCTAGAATTATTAGTACCAAATACATCCCTAATTCATTCACTAAATAACGCGGTATAGCGAAAAAGTCTTGTACTCCGCCATTATTACCCTACCATATATTTACAACATATTTATTGCAATGCCACATTATTTGGGGATGATTTCAGGTACATATAGAAATAGTACTCCGTCATTATTTCATACATGTACAACATTTATGCAATGCTACACTAATTAGGACTCGTATCATTATTCATACTTAATATATATCTACAGGATGAGTAGTCTTTATTAGTAAACGTGAATTATGAACGGGTTGTAAACATTGATTACCCAAACATGTCATGATTAAATTGTTTAAATGCTGTTGTAAAAACATAGTAGTTTTTTGGGTAAATTACAAATTTGACCCACTCATTTAATTTTTGAAATATTAACTTGATGTTATTAATTTGTGGATTTTGGACATCCGCGAAGTCCCTGTTAAGAGGCTTAACGTTAATGCTTAGCTAATCTGAGTCTTTACAAATTTACGACGCCAACAACTTCCATCACCAACAACTTCACCAGTTTCACGATCACCACCTTCCACCTTCAACCGGAACCATTACTAACAAAATCTTCCACCCCAAGCTCAAATCCAAAACCAAATTGCAAACAAATCGTAACTAAAATGAATCATTGAAAGAAAACATGCCAAATCGATTTACTCAACCACAACAAAATCAATACGCTTGAAAATTAATTCATTCAGTTGTCGGAGAGGTTTTATGGCCAAAGAGATTGTCGTCGGCAGTGGCGTAGAGCGTAGTGCCATTTTTCATGTTTATGGATTATGTGTGAGGTTTGTGGGGAAGGGGAAGAGTGTGGTTTTGATGAGGAGGTTTGATTTGGGATGGTGATGATAAGGTTTGAGGAGTTTTGGGTTACATATGTTGAGGTGGTGCCACCGGTGGTGGTGGCGATGTCAGTGGAGGATAAGGGTGGGTCGAATGTCCAAAATTGCACGAATTAAATCATCTTAATTAATATTGCAAAAATCGATAGAATATGTTTAAATTTTGAAATGAACCCGAACTTTAAGGTTAAATTTGCAATTAATCCTATTTTGTTTAATAACTTGACCCACAAACACAAATAATGAATGTATTGAGCTAGTACACTAATATCCCAAAACTGAGTTGATTTTATTAATATTAGTGAATTTTTTGGAAGCCTCTTAGATGAGGGGACATTTTGTGTGTATACCAATACTTTTCAAGTGTTTAGTGTGCAGTCATGCGCTGTTATAACTTATATATATAATGGTGGTTGTGTCATAGTATTATATTTCATAATATGACTTCACTTTGTAAGAACACTATTACATTTGACAAACTATGCGATAATATAAATGTATTTCTTATTGCTTTGCAATATAACATTGTCGATCCACCCTGGTTGCTCCAGCGATAAGGGACAAGTTTGGATTGTGTGGGTTAGGCGCACGGTCTCCAGTTCGATTCCCTAAAAGGATACCAGACTTTAATTTGGTGTGTGTGTGTTAGGATGGCTCTAGCACTAGCACACACACCCTGTTTAGCTTCCACAGGGGAGGCCAAAATGCTCGTTCATGTGGAGGTTCAGCGTTATAAAAACAACAACAACAACAACAACAACGTCATATTACAAGGGAGAGACCCTATTCTTAATAATTTTAAAAGGGAGGCACTGCAACCTAAAGGGACTTGAGAGTTAAGACTATCAAGCCTCAACTTTTTTACTTTTCTATCTTGATCCACTATTGTGTATATATATATATATATATATTTGTAGATTCAAATGATATTTTACTTATTTGTTGTTAGTAGTTAAAATTATCAAAGATTTGAGTGCTTATAATAGTTCTTGGTAGATAGCATAGAGAAGAAGATCCTAGTCTTATTTCATAATTTACGGGTTATGCAAGTCAACCCAAACATGACACATTTAATAAATAACTATGTAGATGACTAGTTAAACATGTTGGTTTAGGATTGCCTAATACTTGACACGAACCGTTATAATACTACAAAAACATGAATTGCCATCCTTAGTGAGTCAGTGATCGCAATTGGCATTATATGTGCTTTTGGCTATTTTTATCCCTTCCGCATGTGAATGGAATCATTGCACTTTCTTGTTTCCTTTATACTCCTGCAACTCATGGCAGTAAATTTAATTCTCTTCAACTCATGTGGATGGTTGTTTATTTAGGACATGAATTTATAAGTTTAATGTGTCATAATATTAATCTTTATGTTTCTTGGCAGGAAAAAAAATTAGTGAAATTCCAAAGGAAAGGCGGTATCGATTGCTCTACTTGCTTAAACCTAGGTTAGTCTATCATTTTTTTCCTGGTTTTCTTCACTAATTGTCTCCATGTATATAATTAAGGCATTTTCTCTTTTATAATATAGGTTACATTTTTTTATTAATGTGATTCTCTTATTAATGCGAGTGCATGTGCACTAGGTGAACCGTATATCTTTTCATTTATGTGGTGCTTATGCATGCCATTGTCAAGATCGTTAAACCCATCATATATATTAGGATGCAAGGACATAGTTCAGTTTCGGTTGTAAAGCGAACCAAGTTACTCGATGTCGAACACGAGTCCTTTTGGATAAATGATAGTTCGAGAAAGGCTCGTAAAATAAACGAGCCAACCTTAAACGTATTTTAAAGCTCGTTTATCTTGTTGAGTTCACCTCAAATTCTGATTGATAACTAATATTTATACTAAAATAATATAAACAACCAAGATACTCGAATTCGACTCGTATTAGTTTGTTCAAGCTCGGTTTGTAAGATAAACGAACCAAACTTGAATTTGGAGATGGATCGCTCCCAAATTTAGCATATGAATTTGGAGATGGATTCTTGGATCTCCTTGAATATCCACAAAGCTTCCCAAAGCCAGGTGGGGAAACTCTTTCTATATTATCTAATGCAATATGGTTCATATGGAATTGTACTGTTGTGAGTAGTCTATTATGAGCAGTATAAAATTTTAGAGCAAATCCTGTGCGTAAAGTAGATTTTACACTTAAATTATACACTACATTTTGTACTCCAACGTTTCCTTCTAACTTTATGGGTAAAAATGAAACCGACCACTGGGGGACAAAGTCATGTAAAATGGGTATTATTTACTAAGATTTTTTTAAAAGAATTTAATATTGAATACGAACCTTGTTTGATAGGTCTCGGCGAATGCTTTTTGAACATAAACTTTATAATAATCAAACGTGGAAAATGAAAGATAAAAGAGTTTAAATTTTTGGACGAGAGAGAAAGTTGATGTGGCGGTGAATATTTAAGGTGCATTTTTCATGTTCATTTTACACTTTGCCGAGATGGCAAAGGTTTTCATAGCACTATGGAAGCATGAAAAATATTCACCTTGTGTATATTTTATACAACCATTGTTCCATTGGAGATGACCTAAATACCCTCCCTACATGTGGAGATCTTGTCTTTGGTCCCTTATAGTTACTCTTTAGTTCCTCGAATCTGTTTTTTTTTTCTTTTTTTCTTTTAATATTCCATAATTATTTTTTGTTTATGAATAATATAAAAAATATAGACATTTTGTTTAACAAAACAAACAAAATACAGACACGGTTTTGCTCTTATTGTGAATGTTGTCCATATGTCGGGATTTGCCCACTTTTTGTTTGGTGGTTTTACCGGCCAATGATCTGGCTCTAATTGTTGGCATTCAATAATATTATGACCACAACTTCCACATTTTCTTCTCTAATGCATCATCAAAAGGCAACCGATCCTGCTGAAAAAAAATCGCAATGAGATAACTCGCCGTTGATTCATAAACCATATCTAGTACGATGAGCCCCACTAGCACATAATAAAGTCAGTTAATGCTAGGTCTATTGAGAGTTGACCAGGGCCAAATATACAGAGCACCGACATTGATTGAGCCTCTCTAACACTGTCGAAGTGGATTGACTCCGCTCCAAAGTGATCTGCATTTGCTGAATCTGTCTATATCATCCATTGGAGTGGATTAGAATTGGCCGAACCTATTTAGCATCAATTAGAGTAGAGGGTTCCCATCTTTAGTAAACCACAAACTGGTTCTAGTCGAGTCCATTTTATTCCAAACTACAAATACATAATAAACCCAAATTGAGGTCCAAATTGGTTTCATCTTATGTTTCCCACTACGAGGCAAAGGTGCGGTTGCGGATGCGATACGGATGCAGGTGTGCCGATTCGAAGACTCCACAAGAAATAGGATTTGGGTGTGCTAGGCAAAAACCAGTGATAAAAAAATATATTATTTATTAAGTTTGTATAATTAAGTAATTTTTCACAAACCAATTACGTTAGTTTATTCCCAACACAAAGATGGTGTAAAGATCTGATGGATGCTTTCTAAGGTCACCTTAGTGATCCAAAAATGCTTGGAAATTGATTACTCCACCCAAATAACAAGATACATAGTCAACCGATCGGTATGGCATGTGAATATCTTGGTCCATGACCACTAAACTCCTCAATATGGTAGCGAACAGGTTGGGAGTCATCGGTCAACAAATGAGCTGATGGAACATGGTGGTTTCGGAAGAGGGAATTGTTCGCCATGTTAAATGCGCGGTGAATACAAAACTCGGGCAGAAGGTTGACCTCATATGTATTTGTTCCATGAGCATATATGATAGCTAATGGTCCAAACTGTTTCATCAGTAGCTTGTGAACTTTGACCCATCGCCACTCCTTTCGAAGGTAGATCATGACTAGGTCTCTTGGCCGGCAAACAACCTCCCAGTGGTGAGCGTCCACTTATTCCTTATTGGAGCCATTATACGGGTTAAATGCTCCAGTGCTGTGCATGGAGGCCATACATGTAACGAAGTCGGCGATAATCAAACTGTTCGACCATCGACACAGAGGAGGTTACATTAGGCCAATGGGCATCTGGGGGCTAGCACCCAACACAATCTAGAACGACGATAGACCATTAGAGAAATTAATGACATTGTTGAAAGCACACTTTGTATATGCAAAAACTCTTAGGGTTTTATCCGTAGCTAAGCATCGTAAAGTAATTCCAATGCTAAGGTTGATAATCTTCATCTGTAGACGGAAGAAGGCGTTGGAAAACTGAAGCGAACAACTTAATAATTGCCAAAGTGAATGGCAGAGATGACGCATGATGCAAACATAACTCTCTAGCATAATGCTGCGTGTGAAGCTGTGAAACTCGACGATCCCATAGAAATACATATCTGCGATATGCGACGCATCGGTGCGTTGGATGTTGGGAATAAAATGGGTTATCTTCGAGAATCAATCAACAATCTAAAATGGAATCATGATCTTTGGTAGTCCGAGATAAGCCCACTATGAAAATCAGTGAGATATCTTGCCGTGGCCCGTCAAGAATGGGGAGAGGAGTGTATAGATATTTGGTGTGCTGCCCCTTAGCTGCCTAACAGGCAAGCAGAACAATTAAGAATAAGGGCGTTAGTTTATTTCTCATAGTAGATGAGAAAAACCTTTTCCTCAGAGTGTTCATGGTGCAAGCGATCTCTCTGTGCTCGGCTAGTCCCCCGAAGAGAATCTTTCTGATGATCTTCTCTTGTAAGGAAAGAGTGGGATTATATGGCCAGAGCTGCGAAATAAGAATCCATCACAGGGGAGATGAGACTCATACGCGTGGAGGCTAGCGTTGGGCTACTATTGGCCCAAAGTACTAGCATATAAATACCCGACCTTGTCGAAACCAAATACGAAACCTCGGAGATTGCTAAGGTATGGGATCGGGGACTTTAGGCTTGTGACCTAGTTCTCTTCCTTGGTTGGTACTAAATGTGGAACGTGTAACACTAAACAAATTGGATCACTTCACATAATGGTCACTGACCTTCTTTCTTTTACCTGTTAAAATACAGAGAGCCTTATGATTTAACTTGATGACAAGTTTTCTGTGAGTAAGGTACTCATGTCAGTGCCGAACTACCACTGTGTAGAACTTGAGATCATACGTTTAATAGTTCAAAATTCGGCCAAATTGCTTTTAGTTTAATAAGATACCAAGCGGACATTTTGATTAAAAACTGTACCAATCCTTCTATTGTAATTATCAAAAGACTACTCGAATAACCCCATAATGCTACTGGCTCTGTCAACTTTTGCCCCAGATTGCCCTGATGATGCTAATCCTTCGAACCTCAGAACCCCTTAGGACTACTCCCCCTATGGGGGTCTCCTTTGTGTACCTCCCTTTGCTCGAGCTGGCTTACCTCTCTCCCCAGTCTTTGACCCTCTTCGGAGCCTTGTCTCTTTGAAAGTTGCAGTGGTCTTAGCAATGGAGCAAAGCGATGTCCACTACCTGAGTATACACAGTGAAGGCCGGGTTGCCAATAAACACCTGCCTAGCCCTCCAGGCTTGATAAAGCGATCCATATTTTTAGCCTCCGTGTGAATCTCATCTGGGGAAAAGAAAGATGACGGATAAACTCCCGCCCGTACTCTGTCACTTTACGGTCCTCCTGTAGCAATCTCAGAAACTCTGTTCTCATACTGTAGTGGTGGGAAGTACTTTTCCTCAAACTTGACCCAAAAATTTCTTTTAGTCATTCTCGACCTCTCCTCATCAGTTGTGACCGACTCCCACCACTGAATCGCATATCCTACTAGCTCAAATCTATCTAGCATTTGCTTCTCAACCTTCGAATACTCTACCAGACATAAGTGCCTCTCGATATCTCGCATCCATTCCTGGGAGTTAATAAGCTCTGTAGATCCTGCAGACTTTGGCGAATTGCATTTGCTGTAGGCGCTCCTAGCTTTCTCCCATGTAGAAGTAGTATGCGGGGCAGGTACAACAACAGATGGTGGCTGGTCCTGACGCATGGCGATCATAGTAGCTGATATTGTCTATGCTATGATGGTTGCTAAGTCCATAGGTGCAAGTGCTGACGCCTGTCCATGTAGTTGTGACTGGGTCTGTGATGTCTCTGACTCGGAACCCTCCGTGTGTTCACCATCTGAAAGACGATAACCAAAAGTGTGTCAGTATCATATGAGATAAAAATACAAAGTCTAAATAGTTTAGTTTAACGTATCAAAGAACGCAATGCAGAAAAGTGATGGACGCACTCAAGACCCTAGGACACTAGAATCTAGAATGCTCTGATACTAACTTTGACACCCCGCAAAATCCATAACTAGATTGATCAGGTCCAAATATAAATAATATGAGAGTCAAAACAACTTTTATTATTTTAAGCATGACTGGTATAAAATAAAAAATAAATACTGACAGTAATAAAATGAAGTAAAGCAAATACAACTTTGATATCAATCCCAAAACCATAATTGAATAAAACTACACACTTGAATAAATAATTGCCTGACAATAATGATATCCAACTCGAAATATAAATGAAATGATTCCAACATAAATGAAATCCAAATACAATAATCCGACTCACTGACTACTGAAAGGGAAATACAAGTAGTAAAAGGAAATACGATTAATAGAGATGATCAGGCTTACTCGACACCTACATCTTATGAATGGAAGCTGAAATGCTAAAACTGAAAATGAATGCTAAGAAAGATTAGGGCTGGGGCGATTGCTACTATCTAGGACCTGAAAAACAGTTACACAAATTGGATTACATCTAGCAAGTCTACAATGAGTAAGAATATAAATATATTTGGGCCACAATAATGCTGCACCTCCCTCTTATATTTTAGTTGTTTTTAAGTTAACCCAACCCAAATAACCAAAATATAACAGGTATGTCTAGTCCCAAGCCCAAATGAACCAATGATACATAATTATAAATCTTCTCGATTATTTATGATTGCAAGGTTCCATAAACTAGTATTTCGTATATATATCCTTTGTATAATCTCAGTATAAGAAATAGAATTATATAAGTCGAATAACCAAGTGAGTATACCCAACTCACATGCAAAAACAAATAGGTTATGCTTAAGCTCGCACATAAAAGTATGAAGGCCTATCCTTATTGCCTTCGTGGATCACTCGTGCGTACTAAGAATAGTTATAGGTTGTCCCATGCATATAACCTCAGAGTAACAACGAGAAAATCACTATGCCTTCTCGCATATCGTATAGCCCCCATACCATTACACCAAAATGACTATTTTATAACTAATTGAAAAAATGATTTATAAGTATTTAGAACACTTCTAAAATTTATAACGGTTTTAATCACTTACAAAATTTGTAAGTGTTAATGACTGATACAAAAGTGTTAATATAACACACATTAAGGAGTGTAGTACATGTGATTCACTCGTGTATACCTTCGTTGCCTACAAAGTGTTAAATAAATATTTCACCTATTTTCATCATTCCCGATTTGGTAGAGTTAAAACCCTCGTGTATACCTTCTTCCCGCTTTGGATTCCTGCTCACCATCTTCTTATGATTGTCTCATCGACACACAGACTCCATCTTCATCACCATCTTCGACACACGGACTCCATCTTCGTCGCTGCTCTCTCTCTCTCCCCTCTCAGGTAACTAACTGTAAGGTATGAAAATAAGGTTTGTTTCTATTTTGTAATTGTATCTATAAAGAAACTACAGGTTTTTTAGATTTTAAGGTTAGCCTTTTTAGATTTCGTTTTTATGACATTAGCATTTTGAAATTCCAAATTAGGGTTTTAATTTCAATTTGGGTTTATAACTCTTATACTTGTGATTTAGGTTTGTGTTCTCAAATCCATTCGATCTAGTTTAAATTCATATGTGGTTATATTAATTCATTATATTCTATGCTTCATCATGTGCTTAAGTCTGGCTACTCATTTTTTATTTATCCCCAATTTTTGCAAATAATTAGACATAACACTAATTTCACAAAAAACTATTGATTTTCATAGAAATAACACCAATTTAATAAAAAAAAATGTTGATTTGCATGGAAATAGATGTTGATTTGCATGCAAATAGGTTTTATGTCTAATTATTTGCAAAAACTTAGGTCAAGTCAAATATAGTATTATCAAATAAGGGTTTTGTGAATATAACCCTTACGGTTATCTATGATACGATTCATGATGAAATAAACCACATTGAGTAAATGGTCAAGTATATATAATCAATCGGAAATGATTTAGTCATTTAATTTTAGATTGGTTTCGAAAGTTGAAGGCATTTGGCCTTTTCTTTGCCATTTTCCCCTTTTTCTTCTTATTTTTCGTCCAAGTTGTAGTATTGTGGACTTTCTTATGCATAATAGTCATTAAACACAAAGATGTCTTAAACTCAATAATCAAGGCAATATTATATCTGAGAAAGCTAACTAGATAAAAGGAAATTGATATACTACGCCTTAACACATTAAGGACAAGAATTCTACAAAAGTTCATCACATGTGCGTTAGCCACACATTAAAGCATAATCGGAATATGAATAATGTAACATTCAGTTACGTGTATCCGATTGTCTTTTTAAGTTCTAAGATTAGTTGAAATCAGAACATCTGATTGTTTTTAGGAATGTTTGTGTATTGCGAACATAAGATGGTAATGATTTACTAAGAGTGGTACGAACTCTATTTTCAGGAGTGTTTGTGTATTACGTTTTAAGATTTTGGTTACGTTGAAATCAAAACTCTATTTTTTTCGTTCTAAGATTGGACTATGTTTTGTCTGTCTCTGATTTAGGAAAGAGTGTTGATTTGGGTTAATTATTGAATGTAAGTGGATTTTGGTTTTAGTTTTCTAGTGAAAATGATTTCTGTAAGGCCTATCTTTATTTTTTTGTAAGGCCTATCTTTATTTTTGTGGCTGATTTATCTTAATTAAGATCCATCAATTATGTTCTAACTGATATTAACTCTGTATATGTTAATTTTTTTATTGTGTATGGTTTGGTTTGGTTGTATAAATGCCCATCCAATCGTTGTAGAACAAATATCACCAAAGGAAATATGATTCTTCAACTAGGAGTATCTATGTTTTTGAAGTTTCATGAGGTCTTACTTTACACATTCTCTTATGATTAAATGGTTTATATTAAATAATTGTTGAGCTAGTTGTAATGTGTCCTAAATGAAAGTTGCTAATATAGTTTTCCTGTAATTGATATAATGGTGGGACCTTTGATTCAGGTTAAAATTCAGTAGCTGGCTGAGCATGTCCACAAAGGCCATATTCAACGATCGATTATTCACTTCAGAGGAGAATTTACAAGTAAGGTTGAACATGAGGAACTTTATAGGGTCATTTATTTCAGTTCATGTACTTATATTTCTTTGTATATATATTATTTTTATATGAAAAAACTGCATTTAGCCTCTGTTGTATAAAATTTACCATACCATACATATACTCAAGCAATATTTTACTTTAAGGGTTTTTTATTACTAGAAATTATTATTTTTACTTTAATTTTTAAATTGTTTGTAACAAAATTCTCATCATAGGATATGGTAGTATTGTTTTCCCATGTAGTTATGCCTAATTCTGTTTGATCAAATTTGTTCTAATCCTTGATTGTTGCTTCTTAGATTGCAGATTGGAAGGTCTTGCATGTAAAAGCTCGGGACACCGCAATCTATATAGAAGAAACTGAAAAATTATCAAATACGCTTTGTTTCGGGAAGGTACTCACATCTGTATATATAGTACTATTGAAGTCTTCTTTCGCGTAGTAATATACCTTTATTTTTTTGACCCATCAGTGTAAATTGGTGTTAGCTCTTTCTCGACCGTAATTGATCTATCAAATTAATTATAAGTATTTTTCAATGTCATTGCAAAGAAAAATTTCATGATGCTCATTTGAACTGATTAGGGAGTAAAATGCAGTTAAAAGGGGCCTATTTGGTTATAGAAAAGATAAAGATATTCTTAAATCAACTTATTTTGGGAGTGAAGCGTTTTAATGCACTCATTTAAGATTGTTATCCTCACTTAATGCAGTTGGTTCTTAATCCATTTTGTTCAATTGTATTCTGACATTGTCCAATCATCGATATCCTTTAGGTCTCGATAGATAGTCAAGGAAATGCATGTCAGCAAAATCTCCTGCTGTAGTTGAGGTTGATGTCCTTTATAAATTGAAGTCGGAGGTAAATAAAATACTTTTCTATCTAACTATTGTATTGTTCTACATAAGTCCCCATTTCTTTTGAGGTGAAACATTTTATCAGCGTAAATTTAAGACGGTGAAATATGTTTTCACCCATTCAGAGTTATTAAATAAGTGTATACGCTATAATTATGTAGTTAGGACAAAAATAGTGAGCAGAATATAAGTCTGAATAAGCAAAAATGTTTTCAAACACTTTCTTTTCACCTAGGCATATATATATCACAGTGAACCAACTGTAACCTTAATATTTTGATGTTTCTAAGTGTTGATTTATTTATGCTATGGTTTCTGGTCAGATTTCACAGCTTCAAGTTCAACTACCTGAAGTTGAAATGCTTTTGGCTCTAATTAGGCAAGTTGAATCATGTCGATCTCGGTGCAATGAGATTTTGATAGGTTCTATGAGCCCATAGGTATCTTTAACTTTGTTGCAAGTGGAACTATACCCTGATATCTTTCATCCTGAAGATTGAATGATGTGACAATGATATTTCTATTTATGCAAAAACTTGAAATGCTTCTTCAAGAGTTCGATGAATTTACTGTTAAAATTCCAGAGTTACAAATTTTACGGCAATATCAGTGCGAAGATGTTTCATGGGTTTCCTTCTTGAATGATGTTGTAAAGAATGGTCATAGCTGAGAGGATCAAGAAAATGTTGCTGACGAGTTAACTTACATTAAGAAAGATGGAGCATTGTTGAAAATTCAAGGTCTACTTTGTAGTGTATGCATATTTTTTTTTCTTTTAGATATATTTAATATAGTTTGAGACCCCTATCATTGTTTTTATTATATGTGGCCATAATATCTGGTTCATTTTTTATTTAGTTGATGAGTTGCCTCGTGTTGAGGTTGAGCTAAAGAAGGCTTGTTGCAAAGTAAAATCTACGAGGGTAAACACTATGCATGCCAATGTTTTTACATTCATTCCTGCTCCTTAATTCTTTAAAATATATTCCATTTCGATACAAGATAATTTTTATTTTCTTTTAGATTTATATTTCTTGATTGACCGATCATATGTATTTTACTTTCGAGCTCAGTTCATTTTTCACTACTCTAATTTGATGGTTGTAGTTATAGCATTTCTTTCTAATTTTGTTGTTCTAATTTAATCAATTTATTAAAATTTGTACGGGCACTTCACTGTATTATGTCTTTGGATTTTATCCAAGAAGTAGTGACAGAGGCGACCTTGTATTCTCCCTTTGCCGATGCCTTTTGGAAATAATTTTTTTTATTTACTTTATCGAAATTTTAATGTCATGTTGATGTTTTTCAGACTACATATTGAGAAAGAGAAATTGTTCGCAGATATGTCTGGAGTACTTGCTGTTGCTATACGTTGGGAAGAAAGAGAAAAATCTATTCTTGTGTGTGAGGCTGAGCTGTCTGAATTTAAGGATGTTATAAGGTTTTGTTTTTACTGTGCTTGTACTGCCTTAACTTATAGTATTTCTCATATTCTCATCTTGTATATTTTCCCACCATATACTTCTAATTGGAATATTTCAGGACTTCCGAGGACGTATTTGTCATTCTACCTCATCTTGATGATATCAAGGAAGCGCAATCAGTGGCTAGGTCCTGGCTAAATAAGGCTAAACCATTTTTAGCTTCTAATTCATCTGGGCCACCCGCCTCAAATTCTTTGCTCACAGTTGATGCCCTGGAGGTTCTTTCACATTTCCTCTTTACAGTGTTTTCTTTACCAAATTACACAGCTATTAATTTAACTAGTTTTAGACTATATTAAGGACTCACTACTAAATTGAGTGTTGGATTATTCTGAATTACTTGACAGCCTACTTGTTTTTTTTAATGTTAAGTTTCTGTTATGCAACACATCCAATCACTAAAGACATTAAGTATTACTTTCGATTCAAATATTAATTATTTATTGGTATAACTATATTATTTTAAGGAATATCAATCTACATTTCATTGATTTCATTATATATTTGTGGTAGGGGTTGGAGGCCAACCTATAGAAATCTCTTGCTTGGGTTGAGAAAAAAATTGAGCATTCGTTGCTCAACCAAATTGTCAACGAAAGATACAGAAGTTGAAATTTTTCTTCATCTGTTGTGGGAGTACTCAAGGTAATATTCTTAATCAGATTTCTGAACTTCGATGATTTTATTTATTATATTTTTTGTACATGAAAGTTCCCTCTCAGAATTTCACTTGGACAGATGGTGCGGCAGCCAAAAGAACTTCACCTTTTTGAGGAAAAAAAGTGCATCGTGATATGTGGTCCTAAAAAATAGTGAATTGGTGTCAAAATTTATATAGCTAAACTGAGACACCCTGCCTAATTAAATACCGGGTGATCAGTCCTTTATTAAATTATAATCAAGGTGAACGGTTGGTTCATTCTTAGCATCATTGTCGCAAAAATAACTTTTCCAATTAAACACCCTAAATAATTAAGCTAAGTGTCAAAACCATTTTTAGACATTAATTTCCAAATTTCATTTTAAAAACCAACATTTAAAAACTTTACATAATTCATAGTTGAAGAATCACACAACCACTATACTGGGACATATAATCCAAACAATTAAACATCCAACCAATTAATTAATTCCAACTTTAAAACTTTAAGGAAAACATCCTGACAGCAATAAATCCCAAAGTATAAATACTGGAAATAAATGAATCACAATCTCTGATAAAACAACTGAATAATGGAAAAGGGCGACACATGCCCAACTGAATAAATAGTGTGCTAGAAGTGGAATCAACAAGGAGGTCGTCTAAGCAAGAGGCCTGCAACTCCCACCTAAGCTGTAGCGCATTCCTTCCAAAGGATCCTATGCAAGACGCCCCTGTGGCTGGGTACCTGCAATATATACATATATATACAAGAGAAAAGAGAAAGTAGAAAACGGGTCAGAGCCCGATTGTAAAACAATTTAAAATTAGTTTAGCAAGTATTTAAAATGCTTACCCGCCAATGTAACCAACATATTAGTGCGGCACTCCCTTGAGAAATTCTGACCTCTCTTCTAATGTGCACACCTATCGCACTAATATTCTCAACAATTTAACTTATCTTAAGTTACTCGTAAGATTTCAAGCCGACAATTTCTAATGTTAAGGAGGTTAATTATAGTTAATAGCACAATTCTCACATAAGCCTTATTTGATAATAAAGTTTCTCAATAATATATCGTACTTTTTAAACACTTATTCCCAAGTTGAAATAATTATTCTTTTCTTTCATACCATAGTCACAGTAGGTAGTTTCTAAATTCCAGATTTAAATATTTATATTAAATACTCATATAATGTATATATATCCTAATAGCACCCCACATAAAATCTATGGTGCGGGCATACTCTGCTATCCAGTCCCCGTATCACTCGTAATAAGGGAAATACTAGTTCGGAATCACTCTCGAACTGTAATAACACAAAACACATATAAAATGAGGCGAAGCATAGTTCCAAGTCACTAAGAGGTCAGCACATACCCTCACGTCTCTTAGGACCGTCTGACTATCGATCCGATAGACTGTACCAGGGATTCCTATATTCTAGGGTACTAGTCAATATCCCCCATAAAGGTCCCATCGAGATAAGACTGTCCCAGCGCAATAACCTCAGGGATAACAAGTAGCACGGGCATGATTTTTACATGTATATAATATATTCATAAACACAGTCGTATATGTATACTACTATTCCCATATCAAATTTAGGTACACTCTCACGACCCATAATTATGATATTTATCCTTAGTACTCATTATTTAGTTATCACGTATAGCAGTTTGTCTCTTATTTTAATTTGTGGGATTATTCCAACTTACTAAGTGACACTCGTGGATTCCTAACTTCCCAAGTGTAATTTCAGTAGGTACTCATTTATTTTACAACATAACTTCCTTACGAGTCTCACCTTTTAACACATATTCCCATTGTCCCTTATATGTAAAAAATCCCAGTGAAATATTAATCTCGTCTTACATTAAAGGTTCCATATTATTAATAAGTTCTACTGGTCTTCTTTATATCCCAAAATGTTCTAACATTAATATCCAAGAATGTCTAATCATTTAAGTTGGAACAACTTATAAAAAGGGGAATGTGAGTTATACAGGAGGGGTCGATCGATCGATGGCAGGTGTTCGATCGATCGAATCCTCGATCGATCGATGCTCTAAGGCCGATCGATCGATCAAGCAGGTATGACAAATCTACAGAATTTCCAGTCACGGGTTTTCTCTTCCAACATCATCCAAAACGATATATTTGACTACCAAACTCCCAATAATTTATACTACAAGTATTATGACCTCAAATCAGTGATTTTCTACGTCAAGCATGCGGATTTTCATCATGAATAACAAATTTAAAGGGCAAAATCCATACAAACATCAAGAACACTAATATTTCTTTTGTTTGATTTTTTACCATTCTTTTACCAGATTTCATACTCTTTATTTACTGTAATTTTGTGGTTCAATCTCTACATATGAATTGGGTTTCCAGAATACATCTATTACTCACACAACATGCGAATTCAAATCTCCAAAATAAGTTTTTCTTTCACAAAAACTAGCCCTAATCAATCCTAGGCTAATATTATTGGAGCATTAACTGAAATAGAGCAAGATAGATACTTGCCTGAGAATTTTTTTGGTTCAGATTTGTGGAGATTTTGGCGTGGTTGTGATCCTCGTTGTACGATCTAACGTTTGGCGGCGACGGCGGTGCAAACGGTGGAGTTCTTGGCCTAGAACTCCTTGGAAAACCTCTCCTCTTCCTCTCCAATGGCCGTCTTTGGTTTATGGTGTTTCTAACCCTAGAAAGTGACTCTTACCATATGATATTCCCTTAGAATTTTCGTGGGTTTTCAGGCCCAAAAATGTAAAATGTCCAAAACGCCCTCCCGGGGTGTTAATTAGGCCTAAAAAACGTCCCGAGACCCAAACTAAATCCCGGGGTACATTATTTTGACTATCTCGACCCTTCTGGACACATTGATGCACTCAAAATGACCATACGGGTGACTTATAATTTATTTACTTTTAATAGTCTAAATTTAATCCCGACACGACACAAGCGCGTCCCGATAAATTTCCAAAATTACCAAATTAGATTCTCGTGATAATTTTACTCATCATAAATACACCCCTTACTTTACCCATAAGTAACCTATAACAAAATAATTACTAACTCTCATCGCGCTAGTAAGTATTTAAATGATTTTTCGGATTAATATTAATTTAATATCTCTAATTAAATTTAATAAATCCCCAAAATTTAAAAGTAATAAAAATACGAGCTATTACATAAACTTAATGGTTGTAACTTGTAATCAGTCTGCATTGGCTAGGTTAATATTTTTAAATATGCGTGTAACTACAATATATATTCATGAAATAACATGGAATTCCAACATCTTCTAGAGAGGAGAAGCTTAACATTGGGTGATATTGACGATATTGATCTGATTCAACATCGCCCTGACTATGAGCTCCCACCTTCTGGATTGCATAAATCCCGCCTGTGCAACAACTTCTTCGAGTGCTTTACAAGGTTTTAAGATGGATAAACACGAGCTTGATTCTGCCTACCTATGGTTGCAGTTTTCAAATTTCTCGAACTCAATAAGTAGATACATAAATACCCCCTAATTACATAAATACTCATTTTTTTTGATGAATTACAGGCACACTCTCAGGAAGACTATACTCAAATTCTGTTTTGACTCTATACTAGTGTATAAATGTTGTTCAGGAAACAAAACCTTTAGTTGAAAAACTATAATGAAATGGCTATACAATTCAAACTGCATCCCGACTCACCTCATAAAAGACAAGAACTTGAAGATTAGGCGAACTTTCGAGTAACTCTGGTAACAACCGCCATTCGCCAATATGGCTAGAACCAAGCTTCATTAGGGTCAAATTATAAAATGTCGGTAGTGAGGAAAGAGAATAGTAGACAACCTTTATTCAAACATGGCAAACAAAATATACAAGTAGGAGTTATGTACAAATTCTCAAATTTATAACAATGACAAAGAAGTGCAAAAAATTTACAGCTAAAGAGGATCCTTATTCTTAAATGTAATTCAGGGCTATTTATGTAATTCATAAAAAACAATGAGAGGGAAAGATCCCGTCGCTGGCTTATTCTTAAATGAACCTCAATCGTTTTTTTGTTATTACTATTAGATGGTTAAAACATAAAGCTTATGTAATGTATGTATTCTTGATTTGAGCATAAATTGTGCAAACTTTATTTGTATCATATGTATTTTGTTTAACAAATTGGACTATCAAGTGAATTTGAACGATGAACTAGTAACTACATATAATTACTTTGGATACTTGAATCTTTATCCAAATTCCCTAATGAATTTTGTTGTCTAATGCTCCATTTTAGGTGCTAGTTGATATGTGTAAATGTTTTGTTGATGAGTTTGACAAGATGGGCGAATCAGATTGTGCAACAATACATGAATTGATGGAACAACAAACTCTTAGCATGGCCGAGACTGGGATCAGTAGGGCTAATAAGATGGATGTGAGGTATGCCCATAATTAATTTTTATCCACTTGTGTAGTTTGATAGATTTGATCATTTGTAATAACACTTGAACATCAAACAAATCAAGTCAATATTAATTGATGTGAATATTTTGAATAAACAGATAACGCAACAGGCCATTGTCAATCCAAATATAGCTGTAACCGAATCATTTTTTGTTGTGAGGTTATTGTGGTCGAAGTTTTTTTATATTTGAATTTTATATTTGGAGATATATTTATAGTTTTTAGATGGAAAAAAATGTTTAACGAATTTAATTTGTGGGTGATTGAATAAGGAAATTTCAAAAATTTTATTGTATTCAGATGATTGGGCTGCTTTGGATAAGGCCCTCGTGGTTGAACTTTTTTTTTATTTGTATCGATATTTGTAACGGTTTTAAACACTTTTAAAATTACAAACAGTAACGGTTTTAAACACTTACAATATGTAAAACAGTAACGGTTGTAAACTCTTAAAAAATGGGAAATAGTAACTGTTTTAAACACTTATAAAATATCAAACAGTAACGATTTTAAACACTTATAATGGGTTAATTAGAGCACAAAATATTCACTGATTGAACCGTTACTAATTTCAATTTGTAAGTGTTTTGAAAAGTTACAAAAAAATTATAACTCCTCATTTTATAACCGTTTAAAATCGTTACTATTTGATTCGTAAGTTTTTTAAACACTTACAAATCAGCGAATTTGGTGTACCCAAGGCTATACTAAACGACTCCCTCATTTGCCCCACTCGGGATACGGGTAGGTCAGCAGTAAGATCAAGATAAATGAGACCAAGGTAAGCCCGTCGCAATCACCGGGGTACTAGCATGGTCAGCGTCATACACGCCCTATCAAATCCCTCCTAGTACGTACCCCATGAGCATACACCAACACTCGGTATGTTTGCACTTAAAACAATTAAACAATAATCGAGTTCTATTTAAGGATTACTTTAGCGGTATCTTAAATCTTAAACTAATTATCTCTAATTAATTAAGAATTAAATACCAAGCTAATGCAAAGTCGTTTGAACGAAATCCTTAACCCTTTCTAATGAAACCACAAAGGTCGTTCGAACCAAAATCCACATTCGTTCGAACCAGAAACCAAAGTCGTTCGAACCAAAATGCCTTTTCGTTCAAATGAGACCCCCTATATCGTTCGAACGAATTCACAATGTCGTTTGAACGAGATTGTCGCAGAAGTAATCTTCCCCAAAGTGTAGAAACGTCCATAATCAACCAAAAACCTAACGTCAAAACCTCTAAATATCAATATACCCATTCTCCTTTAAGTATAACATGTTTAACAACATTACTAATCTATATTAATAAGTTTTAGGCAATTATAACTATGATTCACGATTCAATTTCAGATTATAAGTTTTTGAACCTTAAGTTCATAGTTTAAACAAGATTATTCAAATTTGTTCTCAGATTCGATTCAATGATCAATTAAAGATGAGGGTTTTACAAGTTATCGTTACATGATTTCTTGGTTCAATTAAGGGATTCTTTATCAAACTACCCTAGTTCATCAACATGTGATTAAGGCTTTAGCAAGTAATTAATCTAATTACGAAAATTAGGTTTTGATATGATTAAAATAATATTTTATGAATTTAGGTCAGATTCCAATGAACTACTAGTATTACTCTAACACAAACTTAATTATATTCTTAATTAATGTAAACTTGTCTATGACTGATTGTACGAATCGAGTCCCAAATCTTCAATCTCTTTAATCTCAATTCCTCTCTTCACCTCCTTACATGTTATGGTTTGTCTCTAATGTGCTATGAGTGTTTAGGTTCTCCAAATTAAGTAATTAAAGGATCTATCCCCGAAATTGGGTCTAGGCTAAAAAATAGCCTTAACCCAATGAGCCCAAAACATGCTCCAAATGAACTGAAACTTTGTTTAACCATATAGTAATCCAACGGACTAATTCCACAATTTTAATTTCAAAACGGACTTTCTAAATGTCCCCAAAGTCAACCCGAGATAGAACATATATGAATAAATTGATTATCTCACTAAGTTAAATTATTTGCCAGTACGAGTCGATTAAGTTAAAACTTAATTATTAATTAGTCAAGTGTGACTCGACATTATAGGAAACTACTGCACGATCAGTGGAACCGGATACCAAGGGAATAATCCAATCAAGGAAATCTCCGACACCTAGTTCCTGATCATACGAATCACATAACAATATATCTATATAATAAGGAGTAGAATTTTGGTTACTATTTAATAAGATCATAACCTAATTAGGGGCTAGGATTAAACCAACAATGCAAAAATCCAATGGTTGAAATTATAATAACCCTCTTATCATTTTTACCCTTAAAATTTTTGGTTTCCCCCTCTTTTAATACACACTACTTTATTTCCCCCTTTCTTCAAAATTCAAAATAAAGGGTATAAGGGTCTCTTACTAAGAAAGATTTGGATCTCAAAACTCTCCCTCACTTCTTAAGACATCACTCATCTGTCTTCTTCCCCTCAGATCTCAAACTCTACTTACCCTCGGTCTCTCCATCTCTCATCCATCTTCTTCCCCTCTCTCATCCGTCGTCCTCCCAGCTCTCTACATGTAATCTTCTCGATTCTCTTACAGTAACACGCACGCACCTAGGGCTTTGTTCTTAGGGTTTTGTTGATCTTAAAATATGGGGCGATATAGGGATTTGATTTCATTTAAGATCTATTGATAAATTTAGGGCTTTGTTCATTTTCGTTTCGGTTAAGATCTACTTCGTTTTTGTTCATTTTGTTTTAGATCTGATAACATTTATTTTTATGTTTTGGAATCTAATTAGTTTTTGTGTTTTGCTATTTATTTTTTCTTTTGTAGGTGACCAGATTATAGTTGAACACCCTAAACAGGTATACTCCTTTTTTTATTGTGTCTATTTATGTATTTTAGGTTTTGTGTATATGAAGTAATATTTTTAGTTGCTAAAGACATTTCTAAGCATATTATTCATGTTTTATTACATGCAGAGATTTATTTGACATTAAAGTACAGTTATTTAGGTTATATGAGTAATTATTTATGTTATATTGTGGGTAATATGTATTGTTAAAATGTCTCACTCATTGTTTTATATAGTTTCATATAGGGTGTTTTTTGTTTTGATTTTTCGTGTGCTAAAAGAGTAAGGTTTCATTTTTTTTTATGAATTGCATTACTTTTTATGAATTGGGGTTGATTTGGGGTTGATTGGTTGCTGTTTTTATTCAGGGTCAATTTTTATACATGTTTAATTTGTTCGATTCTCTTGAAAATGAGCTTCAAGTTTGATATTCTCAATGGAATTTAGGAATTTTTTGGCACATCTGTTTCATAATTTATTCTTCTCACATGAGTACATCTTTACGTGGGTAATATGTTTGAAGAATTTACTGCTTGAGTGCTTCACATGTATTGCAACTATTATTTGGGGGGTTTCAACAATATTTTGTACAATTAACATGACATTAAAGTCTTCTCTTCTACTTGGGGGTTTCAATTTATTCGTGTATATGTTTATAATTCGTTCAGTTGATTCATGAAACTATTATTTGGGGGTTTGAACTGATTCATGTAATTTTCTTTGACATAGCAGTATGAAAAGGATAGTCATAAAAATACAATCAAAGCTCAATTAGAATCATCAGCAACATCGGTGACACCGACCCTACTATCACAAACAAATCTATCTCGCTCAGTCAATCCCATATCAGGCGACACTAACTGTATGTTATCATTTCATTCTTTTCAATTCTAGATATTTTTCCTTGAAATTTTTTTATGGTTTCAGTGAGATACTATTATTCAAGATGTATGCTTATATTTTGTTTTTATTTGTTTATTTTTTGAAATTTCAGACTGACCACAGTGTTTTTAACATTATTCCATGAACTGTTTTGTTCCTATAGGAATGAACGAGGGTTGGATCTGAGAATTATCATCAATCACCCCCAAAGGTAATTATCTATAAGTCATTTTGTATGTTTGGTTGTCTCTTCATGTAAGTCTGATTATCTCTAAGTTTGATGGATGGTTCTACATTGATTGAGGATATGTCTCAAATTTAGGGGTGAAAATATCTACTTCAACTAAATTTTCAATCCACGTACTTTTAAACTATGATTCATGTAGAAGCATTTGAAATAAAGTTCATATATAAGCATTTGAATGCCATATACTTTTGATCGTTTGTTAGTTTTTACTGTTAGTGTTTTGTTTCTATCTTTACTTTAGCGTGATCACCTGTGGATCGATCAGAAACAAATACATGCCCTCTCTATCCACTCTATTCACCCTCACAACTACTACTACGAGATGAAGAAAAGGCTCTGATGAATAATTTTTGGTTTGAGTTTTGTAAACTTTGATTCTCAAGTCATAAGAGATGAAAAAAAGGCTCTGATGATTCTCAGAGTATAACTAGCATTTGTGTGTCTTATTTTAAGAATCTACTCGCAACAGGCATTATTGAAGATGAAAACGCATTGTTGAAGGTTATTCCCTACAAGATTGATGATGAGGTGAATGATGCTTTGTCAGACTTTCCTACTGTAAAGTGGAAGTATTGGTAGAATTTACTAATTGTTGTTTCTTTTATTTTTTATTTATGTAGCTTCTTATATATTTTTTAGTGTACATGAGTCAAAACTGGTATATCATTTATGAGATTTTTGAGATATAGGTTATAATTCATATATGTTCCACTAAAGTGATGGAGATAGATGCTTTTTGGAGCTGATTCATTTACAACCGAACTGATGCATTGATAGACAAACTAATGGATAAAGGAAAAGGTACCGGGAAGTAGAATCACCCCCTACCTTATTGTGATTCTTTGTTCCTTTTCAATTTATTTTAATTTTTTCACGTATTGCAGCTTACATATTAGTTTGAAGCTTTTTCTTGAGAGTCATGGTTTCTGTTGATATTCTCTACATATAATTACAGTATGATGTGTTAGCTTTTGAAAAATAATTAATATACAAAAAGTGTAAACTCAGCATCGTCGGCTTTGCTATCATTCTGGTATGATGTTCAAGCAAAAATTTTGGTATGATGTTAAAAAAATGGGTAAACTGAGCTATCATTCTGGCCTACTTTGGTTATCTTATTAAACAATGCTTTTAAAATCTCACTACCCAAACTGTTTGTAGTTTGATTTTGTTTCTATTGATATTTAGGTGAATGTATAGGAGGAATTTTGTTTCTACCGATTACCTTTGGATTTGATATGCACATGAGGTCGAGAGCTAGAGGAACTGCCATCTTATATCCTTTTGTTCGTCCCATAAACGTTTCTTTAACGGTTTTATGACCATCTTAGTTTCCAGGTTATCAGCCATTGCTGCCATATTGTTTCTAAGAAAGGATAAATCTTCATTAATATTAAGGTACTCTGGAACATAGTGTTTCTAAGCACTCAGTATACATTTTTTGCTCCTCAATAACTCGAATTGGAGCTTTAAAAAGGTTACAGGACTTTGTTTTTTTTGTTCATTATCAGCATAAATCTTTTCCAAATGTTTCATTTTTACAATTTAGTATAATGTCCTTATTTGTTGATTCCAATTATTGTGAGGTATTAAAAACCAATGAATTATGCACTCATTTCATTTTTGATTGTATTGTTCCACGCTTGGTTATTTTTTAGCGCCCGTCACCCATCAAATCTTGGATGCCGACTCAGATATTTTTAAGTTGTCGAGTTTAATCAGGTATACCAACTGCTCACCGAGATGGATGGTTTTGACAACAACTCTTCTGTAATTGTTCTTGGGGAAACTAATCGCTCAGATGTTTTAGATCTGGCACTTCGCTGGCTTAGGATATTTAGCCGTGTTGTTATGGTGGAAACACCTGATAGGATTGGAAGAGTAGCTATATTGAAATTACATGTTCTAATAAACAGCATCCTTTGGGATAGGGTGCTGATCTTGCTGAATATGCTTTAAACATACTTGCCATTGGCCTCAAATATTGTATGAATTAAGGATTTATGAGTAGGTCTAAAATGTATCAAACTAATCAACTACTGACTTTGGCACATGTTGCTTCTCTTAATCATCTTAATCATTTTTTTTAGAAATAGGAGAATTGATTAGAAATAAATGAGAGAAAAGCCCTCTCTTGGAGGCTCACGACAAGGAAACTTTAATACATGAGATTATTAAATCTACCTAAAGAATTAGGTAGATTTAATAAGAGTCCAATAAAATAGATCCTTTAATAATCCTGGGCATATCTTCCATTTCAATGAAAATGACTTCATTCCTCTCTTGATATCCTCTTTTAGAAAGTATTTTGTCAGGGCTGGATAAAATCAAGAGCCTTTTATATGAGAAGCATCCAATGGCAAAGTTTTCCTGGACAATAACTGAAGATACTGATATAGTTAGTTTTTCTTCTACTCGATCTCTAAAAGAACCAATGGATGCTATGGGAATCCAACCACAATTGTTGCACAGGATAAGATCAGTGCACTTGAGGGAGGTGAATCAACACTATTAATGGCATCTGGCATGTGTGCTAGCACTGCTATGTTGATGGCATTAGTTCCAGCTAGAGGGCACATTGTTACAACTATAGATTGCTACAGGAAGACTCGGATTTTCATTGAAACTGTACTCCCCATGGACTCAAGGTTCTTTACCATGTGAAACAAGTTAGACGCTCACTCATTTATGAAGAGTTGTATTGTATTATTACTTTAGGAAATCTATAAAAAAAAACTAAGAAAACATAAAAGACCATTTGGTTAATTTAACATATATTATAAAATTATCACAGATAGCATTACCCAACATGAAAAAAATCATTGTACGTTATTAAATTACCTGGCATTCAACTGCATGATATGAATATATGAGAATTTGAGGCAGCAGTTTGAAAAGAAGGTTCATAACGAAATATCTCGCAAGATATGACGCCTATGTTTTTATGCACTTTTCCATATTTGTATCATTTGAAACTATTATTATATGTATCTTTGGTAGAATTTTTTTATCCATGTTTCTTTATTGAACTTCAAACTAAACCCACTTAGATTTTAATTGCCCTTTACACCACAAATCTGACATCACCTTTGGGTTTGTGCAGTTCACTACACATAGATGTTATCTAATTGCAAATAAGGATCCAAGCAGGGCAGTTGTGATGCAAGTTTGTATATAAGGATCCAAGCAGGGCAGTTGTGATGCATACTACAATTGTTTGAACTATAACTTATTGTTACATTATTTTTCTCCTCTTTACCAAGTTCAAATGTTAGCTATTGGTTCTTATGCTGTTACTGTTTCTACCCTTATTCAGTGCACTTGATGAAGAAAAAAATGGGTCGCACTGTCTTTTGAGGGCATTGACTTATGGGTTGTACTTGATTAAGGAGTTGGGGTTCTCTAATGTGGTTATTGAGTTGGATATGATGCTTGTATTTAACGTTATGAATGCTTCCTCTGCTTTCCCTTGGTTCTGAAAGTGTAGCTGGAAAGTCGCCATGGAAAGCCGTTGTGGAATGCTAGTATCACAATTTGTAGCACACTCAATTTTTTGTGATGTCTACTGTATGCGTATGGCATGTTATGAAACAAAGCATACGCGTATTGTTAAACAAGTTCATGGTAAATAAAAGTATTACCGTGCCATTGGCAAGGACTTGTTTTTTTGTGATGGATCTATGTTTTTGTATAGTTAAAATGTACTATTTTTATGTATAGTTTAAATGTACATATAGTTTAATCATCTCACTAATTACAATAAACAATGCGTTATTCTTTTACAAATATGTGCATGTTTATATATTGCAGGTTGAACTAAATGACCAGTGGGATGTGCATAACGTTTCCTCGAATTGACCACAAGAAAATAAATACTCCAAGTAGTCGGTTGTGTACGCAGCTTTATGATTTATCATAGTGTATCTAACTTAAGGATGGACAACACAAGGCCAAGGATAATTTATTTCTTTTATTTAATATTTTTGCCTTCTTTCGTTCAATATTTGTTCTTACTTTCCCTTAAATGATTCGTAGGTTTACTTTCTTTTAATTCTTAATATTGTTTATTTATTTATAAATGTCTTGGTTCGATTTCCACGAATTGAGATAAATTTCTGATGTTATTTATATTAGGTCCAAGACGGACTATTAGTATTGTTCTTGGAGTAATTTTTTATTTTTTAAATAGGGTAGATGGTCTTATAAACAAAGAGAACTAAACACAAATTTACTAAATTCTTTACACTTATTTGTGTTGTAAAAAAAACTTTTTACCTTAAATTTTACACGATTCAATTCTGTGGCATTTCGCTAGTATATATATATATCTATATAATAAAGTAAAAAATTTATGTATGTCACAAGTTGAAACTATGACATCACAAGATTAATTTTGTTTTAACTTTCTATTTTGCCCTTAAAATATTTGAATTTCTCCTTTTTTAATACACTCTAATTTATTTATTTCTTTTCTTCAAATTTCAAAACAAGGTTAAAAGAGTAAATTGCAACCATTCTCCAACACCCCTCTCTCATTTCCCCTCCTTTTACAATACACGCATCTACCTCTCTCTCTTAGATTAAAATAATCCTCACTCTCGCAAAATTAAGTTTGAATCTAATGGCTTCACAAGAGGCCACGTTGAACTGCAAATTTGTACAAAAAATCTGTCACTTTTTACTTAAAAAGGGTTCGCGTTGCTCGATGAAGATGGCCAAATTAAATGGGGGAATGCTGTTTGAGACACCCAAAAACCCCTCGAGCCTCTCAAACGTCTCATCCGTCACTCTCTCTTACACACCTATTCCCGTCGCCACTCCATCAAACCCAAAGCCTCTTAAACACTCAGCCAGCCACCCATTAGAACTCAATACCTTTATGAAGGGTATTATATTTGAAGGCCTTTAAAAGGGTATTGAAATAAAGAACTACTCTCCTTAATCCTCACGACGATTGTTACTCACCTCGCGATCCCAACAAGATATTTGGTTAGATTTATGTTTTATGATGGCCACAACTGCTGTTGATCTAACAGAGGAGCTCTTCAATGCCGATTTGTCGTCTATCTTCTCCAAATCTACAAAAGAGCCTGGGACTCCTCAACCCCAACTAGGTTTATACTCATCCATACATACAACGTAAGATAATTTCATAATTCATGATGTAAATATTTTTATTTGTAAGTTTTTTTTATATGGCAGATTGAGTTAGCAAAGATGATGTTGGAGTTGTAAGTAAACTAGGGTTTAAGGTGGAATTAAGAAGCAAAAAGATACAATTATGGTTTGATCTATGCTTATGTACAAAGAGAACGACTTTTTTTTAGGATTTTTACGGTTTAGGTTTGATTTTTTTGGGTTTTACTAAACTGTTTTAACAGTTATGATTGTTGAGTTTAGGTTTTGAATGTCGGTTTTCAATTTGGGACTCTTAACGTTTTGATTCTTTGGTTTTTGTTACTTTAAAACCAATAAGCTCAAGGCCCGAAAATCTGCCCCCAAATCAAAGAACTTGAAAATTGTTTGTTCACGTCACCTGCTTTGTTTAACATCAAAAAAATTGTTTTAGGGTATATACTCTGTTACCATGAATACACTCACTTATTGCAAGTTATATGAAGAATCCGAGGCAAAAGGGTATGTTTCATTTTGTTTCACCATTTGTATTGATTTGGTGCTTAAGACACCAAAAGGGTATGTTTCATTTTGTTTGTATTTGCAATTATGTATCTACAAAATAAATATAGAAAATCAGGTTGTTGGGGAAGGAGTAGGTTGTTGGTTTTGTTTCCAAGTAATTCCTTTTACGTTTTTGTCCCTTTTATAAATTTATTTTTATTTCTATTAATACTGAATGTATTCTATCTTTATGTTTTCATTCATTTTTTTTTAAATTGCCTCTTAAAATTATAGTGAACTGTTTATGGTTAAAATCAAGTACTTAGGTGTACTGTTTATAGTGAACTGTTCATTCAATTTTCAGTTTCTGGCTTCAATTGTCCATTCTCGGGGCAGTCAATGAGACCTCCAGCAAATTAAATCGTTATGAAAACTCCTTAGGTGTACTGTTCTATATTAGATGTACTTTTTGAGATTTAAAAATTGGTTTTATAATGCCTATTACAGTATAAATGGTACAGATGTGTCCATGCTTTCAAAATGAGAGATATGACACTTGGGTTGTCAAGTCTTATTAAAATCATCATGACCTTTATAGCATGTGCAAAAGATTTGGGAAATAATCCACTTTTTTTAAAGTCCTCACATGCAAAGTAGGTTTGTACAATTTAAAAAAATGTTTTAATTGTTTGATAAACAGTTTTTATTTAAACAAATATTTTTTCACTAAAAAATAGCTTTTATTTATTTTTAAATAGTAGAGCATTCTTTTTTGCATAAAAAAGTTTGTAATTATTTTTTGATAATTTTTTTAAAAAACTCAAAAACTGTTTAATAGAAATTGCTTCTAACCTTTAAAATGTTTTTAAGAAATCTATAAATTTTCTAGCCTTCTAACATTTTATACAGAAAAAATGTTTGTTCTTTTTTAAACTTTTGAGAACTATATGCCATTTTTTAAACCTTTTTTATATATTATCTACAGTTTTATATCATGTGTATCAAATTATTGAGAATCAAATTAATTAGCTGATCTTCCAATTCTATATTTGATTGATGTTTCACCACTGAGTTCCATTAATTGTCTGTAATCTACCTGGATAACTCCCTTTTTTGGGTGAGCAATTCCAAAAGCTAAAATCCATAACTATACATATCTGAATTTTTGGTCAAATGCCAAGTAATCGCATACCCAGGGGGCAACATAGTGCCTAACACCCGGGTGGAAATGTGTCCACATAACTTTGTCAGATTCAAGCTTTTGCCAATAATAAATTAGAAACTTTAACATAGAAACTTTTGTTCAAAAGAATGTTGGTTCATAAAATCTGTGAGTCATCGGTGGCCTGGCATGTTCATGGTTGATTTGTCACACTACAACGTTGTTGTTCTTAATAATCTTGGTTATCTCATCAATTTATTATTGTTGTTGGACTATTTAAAATTGTCAAACAAATAAAAAATTGCTTAAAATTTTTAATTTGTTTCAAATTTTGTTTTGTAGAAAAACAATGTGACATAATTATACTAGATTAAAAATTTATTGATTTTTTAAACTAATAGGTAGGTATCATAGGTTATTTCAAAAATTGTTTTTCTGTTACGAATTAAGTGGTATTGTCCTA
This sequence comes from Sambucus nigra, assembly GCA_949130495.1. Classification (NCBI taxonomy): domain Eukaryota; kingdom Viridiplantae; phylum Streptophyta; class Magnoliopsida; order Dipsacales; family Adoxaceae; genus Sambucus; species Sambucus nigra. Next base: position 648,078,238 of record OX422216.1, read on the forward strand.
TCAACTACGTGCACTTTCAAAAATTAACGTTGTGCCTTTTGAATTTTTTTGTTGTTTTGCAATTGTGTAGTTTGAAATTTTTAGCGTGCCTTCAGGCACGGGCATATCCTAGTATATATATATGGGACAATGGTCTTATGAATAGTAACTTATGCATGATAAACATGTATGGCATTTTATGTGTTGCATGCTTGCATACATACACATGCATGTATGCATGCATACATACATACATTATTATTTTATTATTTTTTTATTAAAATATTTTTTTAAATATTTTTGTAAAAAAATATTTTAAAAAAATATTTTTCTTTTTTTAAAAAGTTTAATTTTTTATTTTATTTTTAAATGCGGATATTATGGGTTCGATTTTATCACGGGGGCAAATTTATAGTCGTGCCCTCGGGCACGGGCATCCGTTAGTATATTTATATAATATGGGACGATGGTGTTATGAATAGTAACTCATGCATGATAAACATGCATGGCATTTTATGTGTTGCATGCTTGCATGCATACACATACATGTATGTATGCATACATATATACATTATTATTTTTTTATTTTTTCATTAAAATATTTAAAAAAATATATTGTTTTTCTAATTATATATTTTTTTTGAAATATTTTTTAAAAAAATATATATATTTTCTTATTTTCTTATTTTATTTTTTAAAGTTTTTTAAAAGTTTTTTTTTAAAGGAGGATTATTATGTGCTGAGTTTTATCACAGGGACAAATTTATCGCGGTGCCCTTAGGCATGGGCATCCGCTAGTGTATATATATACTAAATGATGTATCACATGTCACGACAGACAAATAATTAATTAACTACACAATTTAAGTAAATGCACAGAAAAGGGTATTACACTTGCGCAGCTGAAGGTGGAACCGATAGGGGTGCACACCTGATCCCAATTCTTATAGGCTGTCCTTCGCCTTGAAGGCAATCTTCCACTCATTTGGACGTAAACAAATCTGATGGTACTTGTTCCACATATCCAACTTAGAAAATACGTCAGCTCATTGGAAAATAAGAACTTTGTACTTGGCCGTAATCTTATTAATGTGAGAAGGGTGAGAACGGTACAATGCGCCATACTCTCTCTCGGCAACTTTCGGGCACACGTTGGACACCTATCTCTGCAGCTGCTCATGCTCGACAGGTGCTATACGGTAAAGAGTTAGATCGAGCCAAGGGCCCCCGACACAAAATCAATTGCGTGATGAATATCCAGTAGTGTCGTCATCCTATTGGGTGCAAACATCCACAAATGCATTCAGAATAGCCCTCATGGCAGGAGGAATATCCATCCCTGCTCGTGGGCCTCTGAAATCAATGCCGATGCAATCATAACTCACAAGAGTAACTGAAGCAAGGATGGGACGCGGAGGCCACATTGGAAGAAGCTTCGTCATGCTCAAAGGTAGATGTTTGATGGACCGTAATTAATAATGCCCGTGTCAAATTGTCATGATTAATCCAGAAGGTGGTACAATCACATCAATCACAATGCATACATCAAAATTCAAATACGACCCGATCAAAAATGGGACATGTTACTATTTGATAGGGACCAAAGTGGTTCCGCTACCAACCCACCCACCTGATACGACACGTAATCTGCAATCGTTCCACTAGTAGGTTGAGCTTGTCAACCATCTTCATCGAGACAAGATTGTCACTGGAACCTCTATGACTCTATCAATGATCACGGTGCATAATTTTCCTTGGATGGGCAACATATTTGAGGCCCACACACACACACACATACACACATATATATATATATATATATATATGATTTACCAAAATGAAATGTGTCATCATAAGAGGATTTTTCATATGACCATATCTAGCAGTCTAGCAGTGAAGGATATTGTACGTAGACTTCAAAATCATACATATTTGAGACATGCTGTAAGTTTTCCGAACAGTTTTGTTGAATATTTGGTAGTAGTAGGTACTGATTGATATATTAAATAATTTACTCTTGCTTCCTTTTAGAGTTCCACTTTATTTCTTGGGACATTCCAATGTAAATGTCAGTTATTAAGATACCAAATGTCATCAATTAACTTTTGTTCCTGACCTTTAGTTATACAGTAAACTTCTTCCTAGGAAATTAAACTTTAAACTAAAGACTAGTTTTTGTACCAAGTTGGTAATATATTAGCATCAACTGAGGGTCTAATATTATGTTCATTCAGTTTATATTTGTGTGACAGACTCATAGAATTTAATTAATTGAGAGGAAATCCTTAGATGGTTTGGATACATATGTGGACCCGCAAGGAACTTTTTAAGGAAGGGTGATTTAGTTAATATTGACGATAACATTATAAGATGAGATAGACCTAAAAGGGTCCTGGCATTGGTGGTGTACCCTTCTTTCCAACTCTGCATATGCCTCTTTTACATGATAAAATATCTATACTAAAAATGTCCCCTAATATTAAATTTTAGGTAATATCAATGTTATGGGTTGCTCTGATTCGGGGTATGGTTATGTATGGGTACACAATAGTTTTCGCCGATACACTATAAAGTGGTTAAAGATGTAGGTGGTTTGGGTATGTATGAGTACATAGTACATAGCTTTGGCCAATACTCTATAAAGTGGTTGTAGATTGAGGTGGTTTGGTATCTATGATCATAGATGGCTTTTAGACTGTGGTCACTTTAGTTTAGTACTATAGGCACATTTTCAATTATATTAGGATTAATTCATTATAAGTACAAAGTTTTTTCTAATATCCACATTCATTGCTATTGTGACCACAACTTCCATATTTGCTTATGTTGGTTTCGTGTTAAAATCAGCTCTACCCAAAATCCGTCCCATTATGCCTTTTGTGTCGAGTCCTATCGGACTCGCACCCAAACCCAAACCCAGTAAGAGATCATTTGGGCTGTGTTGTGTGACATTGTTACACCTCCACTGCTGAAGAAACACCCTATATGAGAACTTGCCATTGAATTGTAAACCTTCTTCTTCAGTACTACGAGCCCTACTAGAACATAAGATAGTCAGTAATTAGTAATCAGGGCTAGATCTATTAAGAGTTGACTGGTGTGTAACACCCCGCCTAATTAAATACCGGGTGGCCAGTCCCATACCAAATTAAAACAAAATATACAGTTGGCTCATTCTTAGTATCACTGTCGAAAACATTTACAACTCACCCAATACCCAATTAAGCTGGTGTTAAAAACTTTTCCAAATTTAAGTTTCAACAAAACTATTTTCCATTTTAAGAATAACACAACACATTTATTTTACAACACTGATCACTATATAAATAACTCAAAAGAATTTAAATGCAACTGGAATAAACATTCCCAAATAATATAAATCCTTTACAACAATCCCAACAATGTTAAAAGTATTAAAACGACACAAATACAATAGTTTAATTCTGACAGAAAATGATAACTGAAATCCCTTTGGGCGACATGCCCTAACTGAGAGTATTGTGAACTAAAAAGATGATAAGCGTCTAAGCAAACTTCCATAGCTCCATAGCTCGACGAAATCAATTATGGTTGGCGTCCCTGTTGCTGGACACCTGATATAGAGATACAATATAAGAGAAAATATGCAAGGAAACGGGTCAGAGCCCGAATGTGTAGAGTATTTTTAAAATAGCAAGTATTTAACAAGTTCAATAAAGCATTTATTATGTACATGTTAGATCCAACTCTCACTAGCAATTCTCACCTCTCAACTAGAGTGCACACTTAACGTTTCCTATTAACCTCCTAGTTAATGGTTCCTCTTTCCTCGTCTCCATATTATAATTCCATTCCCATATCATAATCCCCGTATGTCCCATACCATACGTCACATTATTATTTACATATTTCCTTTATGATTAATTCCTCATTAACATGAATCATTACTCATTAATATGAGTTAAGCTTTTCAATTATTTAAGAATAAACATTTATTAACTTAATTCCATTATCTTTCTCTATTCACCGTTATCTACAATTATCACCGTAGATAGATTTAACCATAATAAATAATTATGTAACCATTTAATCCATTATATATATATACATATATAATACAGCACCCCGAGTCACAGCTGTGGTGCAATGCATTACTCTGCTATCATGTCCCATCATCGCATATCGCTGAATAGGGAACTACAGGTTCGGTAAGATTCCACGAACCACAAACAACAAACAAATTGGAGGCGAACATAGTTCTCGTATCCATGGGTCACGCACATACCTACGTACCCACAGTCAGCGGACTTATCAACTCCCCGATAAGTCTTTCATAGACCTATGTTCTCGAGCGACAAATCAAAAATCCCATGGATTCATCAGGATATGACTGCCCTCACGCGTAAACCTCCCACCGATAACAAGTAAGATAGGTATGTCATACACATAATCATCAATCAGTCACTTAGGTATTATCATACCTATAATGTAATATCAATAAGGTAATTATCACTACCCTAAGATATTTCCTATACGTAGAATTTTATTTCTTTTAAAATATCATAACTTTACTTCATAAATTAATTATCCTCGCGTCCTATAACATCTCTCCACTACCGACGTCGTTAAGGTTCATGCGCGGAGCGTCTCGCAAAGCGAAATCCAAACAAGGAACCCCTCCAATATACTACTACTTAACTTTGTCAATCGAGGAGGTCCGAAATCTTAAACTACGCGATCGGGATAACCTCATAACCTCGTTCAACCAAATGTATTCTAAGCTCCCATCTCATAAGATTCAAATAGGATTTTCCTCAACCTATATTCAGTAAGAAGTCACTAATATCCTACTGGTCCATAACATCATTCCCCCAAACTACTACGAGTTTATTTCTCCTTTTTTAATAAGGTTAAAATCGATAGTTTCAAATCTCTTATAAACACATATTCTTTCACTTAGGATAAAACCCTCTTGTAAACTTAAGGATACCCAGGTGTTATATTCAATCACCCCTACTGGTCCTAACTTTAATCCTCATACATCTCCATTTAGAATTTATCAAATGAATCTAGCAACCGAAATAACATTCAATATAATTTCCAACATTTAAATCACCCGAATCCAAATCAAATTTAATTCAACTATTATCAAGGGTTTACTGATATTTTCTAGGTCCCATAATCTCCATATAATAATCACCAAAGATCCATAAAAGGTTTGGGATAAGAATCATCATTTAAAAAGAAACAACTTTACCTAAACTGGGGAGGTCAATCGATCGAAGGCATGGGTCGATCGATCGATCCCTCAGGTCCAGGCCTGCATTTTCTGCAACTACGGGTTTACCAACTTTTGATCAATTAAACCTTCATCTAAACATCCCAAATGTCTTATAAACTTTACTTCATGATATAACAACATATATGAACGATTTTCAATACTCTAAACATCCTAGAATCATCAAAGGATTGGATTAAAAAGCATGTTTATCTCCTTATTCCCAGAAATTTATTAACATAACCTCTTCAAGAACATAACAATGGTTTCCATCATTTATTCAACAGATTCATGACTAATTCGTGGATTATTAACATCCTAACACATGAGTTAAATTCCTATATCATTTCAGTTTTCCCGAAATCCATTTAATGATCCATTATTTCTTCCAAACAACAATAATCTTCTCTTTTCATATTATTCTAACATGGACAATATACAAACTGAATTTGCCATTATTAAACACTTGCCTTTCTTGTAGGTCTGATCCTTTGGTGTAGTATATCTCAGTTGGTTGTCCCTTCTCCGGTCAAACTCCGGTGGTGGTTGGTGGTGGTGAACCTTTGTTCTTGTTCTTCTCCTTCCCAAGTGACTTTTCCCTTCCCAAGCACTCTCACACTCTCTCTAGGAAGATGGCTGCTCTTATTTGTGAAGAGGAGATGAATAACTCCCATTCACTTAATCTACCTATACATATACTAGTTCCAAATCCGTAATCACTATTCATCCCCCCTAGAAAAATGACCAAAATTCCCTTTCGGGTTATCTGTTCATTCCCAAATGACCCGAGACTCAAAATAAACATCCAAATAGACTTTTCTGACTATTTCGAACCTTCCGGACGCAACTACGCAGTCGAAATGACTATAAGGTCGAAAGAAAATAAAATTCCTTTTTAATTTAATAAACTAGTCCCGACACATCCCATACCGCGTCTGACTAAAAATATAAATTACCGAATTTATATCATACGGTCATCTCAATGACATCACATTCATATATTACCTAAATATCTTTAAGTAATATTCCGAATCATCCATTTTAATATCCACCATCTGGATAAAAGCCGAATGAATTAATTAATAAAAAAAATCTAATTAATCCATTAATTTAAAAAAAATAACCCGTTTTAATAGTCATTTAAAATTACGGGGTATTACATACTTCCCCCCTTATAACAGAATTTCGTCCCGAAATTCAGGAATATAAGTCATAATGGTAAGGTCAACTCCGAGTATAAATCTCACATCGCAAGAAATCCAAGATGTACCGCCCATACAATACATTAACAAAGTCCCTATCGATGGTTATACGCCAAGCCTCACCATATAGTTTCAACTGAATCAGATTTAGACTTTATCTAAACTTCTATATACCGTCCTCGTATCAGACTTGGGAAAAATGATCCTCTCGTAGTGAACAAATAAATCCTGAAGTCTCAATTACTTACCTTTTTCACAAATATGAAAAATACGACAATTCAATCATCCAGGGCGCCCATACACCCTCTCGTACCGCTCTCAATATTAGAAGTTTTGCAAAGGTTATAAACTCATATACTAAAGACCTAACTTATTTCGACTCCCAACGGTTATTAGTTTCGTGCGTGGGGTGTCTCGCAAGCGAAATCCAAATAAGGAACCACCCCGATACACTACTTCCTAAAGTAGTCGGTCATCGAAACTCCTAAGGTCCTTAGTCAATAATGTAGAAAAAATTTGTTTATAAAAATCTCTGGTTTATTGATTTTAACAAAAATTAGGTTTTTCTTTCGATTTCAAATAGGGTCTACGCATCTACTCTCTTATAGAAGACAAGATGCAGACATATGCTCTCATATACCACAAGTCGATGCACGTCGATAGTCAAATCACACTCGGACATGCTCAAGGTAAGTAATCCCATGATAAAAATCAAACCCATGTGATAACATGTAATATAAAGGTGTCCCACACCCCCCCAGTGAGTCTACGTAAAATAACAGTGCTATAGGCTAAGTTTAGCAACCCTTTTGCCCACACAACATTCATCGTAACTAAATCAATATACGCTTTATAATCCTTAGATAGAAAACATACCCTCATTTGCGGGTGGTGGTTGTTGATTCACTGCCTGATGGACGTTATATACACGCCCGTACTGACCCTGCTGCGCGGGTGCCACTGGAATGGGAGGTAGTGCTAGCACCGGAGCTGGAGCTGGAAGAGCAGCTGGTGGAAATACTGGTACCTGTGGCTCCTGTCGAGCATGTTGTTGCTGAGGGAATTTGTCTTTCTCAGGATAATCTTGACGTTTATGGCCATACTTGCCACACACGAAACATTTTCCCGCAAACTTACCACCACCTTGCCCCTGTTGACCCCGAACCTGCTGGCCATTTCCTCCCTTCCCTTGACCCTGTTGAGCCTGTTTCTGGCCCTGATGGCCCTATTGTCCTTGCCCAACACCTCTATCCTGAAATCACGAATCTCCAGATCGCAAACGCTTAGCATAGTCTCCTGTCTGGGAACCCTGCTCACTCTGACGCTGATGACTCTGCCCTGACTGAGTCCCACTAGAACTGCCCCCAATAGTCTTGCCTTGCTGGCCTGACCCAAACCCCCTCTTGACACCTTGATTATGGAAGCGGTTATCTTGATAGTGGAGCATTGCAGCATTAAGAACATCTGCATACGTACGTAGTGAAAGATTCCCCAATAAATGTTGGCGAATTTTATAGTTCAACCCATCAGTGAACATTAGGACTCTCTTCTCCTCAGTAGGTACTTCAGCTGGTACCAAATTAGTTAATCGTGTAAACTCTTCCTCATATTCCGCCACAATTTTCTCACCCTGCCTCAAATCAAGTAGCTTCCGCCTTATCCCTGTCTGGATAGCGGAAGGAAAATACTTCCCATCAAACCGTATCCAAAAGTCTTGGATAGTCATTGTGTCCCTCTCCTCCATAGTGGTCGTAGCTTCCCACCATTGCAAAGCTTCCCCTACTAGCTTGAATGTGGCTAGTATCTGACGTTGAACCTCAGTGCATTCGATCATTCTCAAGTGCTGTTGGATATCTTTCTTCCATTGGCTAGCAGTCACAACATCTGATCCTCCCTGAAACTCGGGTGGGTGCACTTTCTGAAAGGCATCCCTCGCTCGTTCCCAAGCAGTAGGAAACACTAGCCCTTGCGCGGGTGGCACAACCGGTGCCGGTGCGGGAGCCTGCTGAATAGCAGCTACAGCAACATTGACTGCCTGAGCGACAATTGCAGCGACTTCGGCTGCAGTTATTGTACCCTGAGCTGGGGCGGGCTGAGGTGCACGTCGAGGAGGCATCTGAAACGAGAGAACACTATCAGTATTTGATATCTCAAAATAGCTGAATATCGTAAGCGTAAATAGAAAAGCAATAATCCTACTCATAGGGCTCTACATCAAAGAACGCTAAGCTGAAGACACAATAAGCAGTACAGATCCTAAAGGACACTAGAACCTGATGCTCTGATACCACCTGTAACACCCCGCCTAATTAAATACCGGGTGGCCAGTCCCATACCAAATTAAAACAAAATATACAGTTGGCTCATTCTTAGCATCATTGTCGAAAACATTTACAACTCACCCAATACCCAATTAAGCTGGTGTTAAAAACTTTTCCAAATTTAAGTTTCAACAAAACCATTTTCCATTTTAAGAATAACACAACACATTTATTTTACAACACTGATCACTATATAAATAACTCAAAAGAATTTAAATGCAACTGGAATAAACATTCCCAAATAATATAAATCCTTTACAACAATCCCAACAATGTTAAAAGTATTAAAACGACACAAATACAATAGTTTAACTCCGACAGAAAATGATAACTGAAATCCCTTTGGACGACATGCCCTAACTGAGAGTACTGTGAATCAAAAAGATGATAAGCGTCTAAGCAAACTTCCATAGCTCCATAGCTCGATGAAATCAACTATGGTTGGCGTCCCTGTTGCTGGACACATGATATAGAGATACAATATAAGAGAAAATATGCAAGGAAACGGGTCAGAGCCGGAATGTGTAGAGTATTTTTAAAATAGCAAGTATTTAACAAGTGCAATAAAGCATTTATTACGTACATGTTAGATCCAACTCTCACTAGCAATTCTCACCTCTCAACTAGAGTGCACACTTAACGTTTCCTATTAACCTCCTAGTTAATGGTTCCTCTTTTCTCGTCTCCATATTATAATTCCATTCCCATATCATAAACCCCGTATGTCCCATACCATACGTCACATTATTATTTACATATATCCTTTATGACTAATTCCTCATTAACATGAATCATTACTCATTAATATGAGTTAAGCTTTTCAATTCTTTAAGAATAAACATTTATTAACTTAATTCCATTATCTTTCTCTATTCACCGTTATCTACAATTATCACCGTAGATAGATTTAACCATAATAAATAATTATGTAACCATTTAATCCATTATATATATATACATATATAATACAGCACCCCGAGTCACAGCTGTGGTGCAATGCATTACTCTGCTATCCTGTCCCATCATCGCATGTCACTGAATAGGAAACTACGGGTTCGGTAAGATTCCACGAACCACAAACAACAAACAAATTGGAGGCGAACATAGTTCTCGTATCCATGGGTCATGCACATACCTATGTACCCACAGTCAGCGGACTTATCAACTCCCCGATAAGTCTTTCATAGACCTATGTTCTCGAGCGACAAATCAAAAATCCCATGGATTCATCAGGATATGACTGCCCTCACGCGTAAACCTCCCACCGATAGCAAGTAAACTAGGTATGTCATACACATAATCATCAATCAATCACTTAGGTATTATCATACCTATAATGTAATATCAATAAGGTAATTATCACTACCCTAAGATATTTCCCATACGTAGAATTTTATTTCTTTTAAAATATCATAACTTTACTTCATAAATTAATTATCCTCGCGTCCTATAACATCTCTCCACTACCGACGTCGTTAAGGTTCATGCGCGGAGCGTCTCGCAAAGCGAAATCCAAACAAGGAACCCCTCCAATGCACTACTACTTAACTTTGTCAATCGAGGAGGTCCGAAATCTTAAACTATGCGATCGGGATAACCTCATAACCTCGTTCAACCAAATGTATTCTAAGCTCCCATCTCATAAGATTCAAATAGGATTTTCCTCAACCTATATTCAGTAATAAGTCACTAATATCCTACTGGTCCATAACATCATTCCCCCGAACTACTACGAGTTTATTTCTCCTTTTTTAATAAGGTTAAAATCGATAGTTTCAAATCTCTTATAAACACATATTCTTTCACTTAGGATTAAACCCTCTTGTAAACTTAAGGATACCCAGGTGTTATATTCAATCACCCCTACTGGTCCTAACTTTAATCCTCATACATCTCCATTTAGAATTTAACAAATGAATCAAGGAACCGAAATAACATTCAATATAATTTCCAACATTTAAATCACCCGAATCCAAATCAAATTTAATTCAACTATTATCAAGGGTTTACTGATATTTTCTAGGTCCCATAATCTCCAAATAATAATCACCAAAGATCCATAAAAGGTTTGGGATAAGAATCATCATTTAAAAAGAAACAACTTTACCTAAACTGGGGAGGTCGATCGATCGAAGGCAGGGGTCGATCGATCGATCCCTCAGGTCCAGGCCTGCATTTTCTGCAACTACGGGTTTACCAACTTTTGATCAATTAAACCTTCATATAAACATCCCAAATGTCTTATAAACTTTACTTCATGATATAACAACATATATGAATGATTTACAATACTCTAAACATCCTAGAATCATCAAAGTATGGGATTAAAAAGCATGTTTATCTCCTTATTCCCATAAATTTATTAACATAACCTCTTCAAGAACATAACAATGGTTTCCATCATTTATTCAACAGATTCATGACTAATTCGTGGATTATTAACATCCTAACACATGAGTTAAATTCCTATATCATTTCAGTTTTCCAGAAATCCATTTAATGATTCATTACTTCTTCCAAACAACAATAATCTTCTCTTTTCATATTATTCTAACATGGACAATATACAAACTGAATTTGCCATAATTAAACACTTGCCTTTCTTGTAGGTCTGATCCTTTGATGTAGTATATCTCAGTTGATTGTCCCTTCTCCGGTCAAACTCCGGTGGTGGTTGGTGGTGGTGAACCTTGTTTCTTGTTCTTCTCATTCCCAAGTGACTTTTCCCTTCCTAAGCACTCTCACACTCTCTCTAGGAAGATGGCTGCTCTTATTTGTGAAGAGGAGATGAATAACTCCCATTCACTTAATCTATATATACATATACTAGTTCCAAATCCGTAATCACTATTCATCCCCCTAGAAAAATGACCAAAATGCCCTTCCGGATTATCTATTCATTCCCAAATGACCCGAGACTCAAAATAAACATCCAAATAGACTTTTCTGACTATTTCAAACCTTCCGGACGCAACTACGCAGTCGAAATGACTATAAGGTTGAAAGAAAATAAAATTCCTTTTTAATTTAATAAACTAGTCCCGACACGTCCCATACCGCGTCTGACTAAAAATATAAATTACCGAATTTATATCATACGGTCATCTCAATGACATCACATTCATATATTACCTAAATATCTTTAAGTAATATTCTGAATCATCCATTTTAATATCCACCATCTGGATAAAACCCGAATGAATTAATTAATAAAAAAAATCTAATTAATCCATTAATTTAAAAAAAAATAACCCATTTTAAAAGTCATTTAAAATTACGGGGTATTACATTGTGTTGATTGGGTCCAAATTTAGCACCGATCATCATTGACCGAATGTATCTAGTATCAACCAAAATTGAGGATCTCTGGCCTTAATAAACTACTTCCTCCGTCCCAAACTAAGAGTCCCTATCCATTTTTTGTATATATTAACAATACACTATCAATGGTCAAGGTCAACACTTGTTTCCTATCATGCAATTTGGTACGTTGATTATGTTTATTAAAGGAAAGTGGACTATTCATTTGGAACAACTCAAAAAGGAATAGTGGACTCTTAACTTGGAATGGAGGGAGTATATATTATTAAAACATTCATTGAAATTTATCAAGAAAGATCCATATTTAATATTCAATTATATAAAAAAAATATTGATGAAAAACATTCATCTTACATCTCTCTCTCTCTCTCTCTTTATTTATTTATTTATTTATTTTTACTCATAAAGTTGAAAGAAAATTATTGGAGTACAAATTGAAGTAGTGTATAATTTTAGTGTAAAACCTGCTTTACAGAGAGGATTTACACTACGACTAGGGGTGCCAATTTATCTTTTTCGATTGTGTTTGGGTTTGACACGACACGATATCGTTGGCACGATAAATACCATTTAGACATGTATATACGACACAAAATCGTGTTTTTTAGCTAACATGAACACCACTAACACGATAAATAATTTCCACATTCAATTAAACAAAGTACTACACGAAAACACGAGTCAAAACACGAATGTCAAGACAAGACATGATAACAAGAATAATACCTGTCATAATTTTGATACGAACACGACTTCACAAAATCCCTACACGAGCATGACATATCATGTCAATTTTGAGTCGTTTCGTCTCTGTTTTCGTGCCGTGTACGTTACCTGATTGTTGTTACCTCTTTAACATTTGCAGCAATCCATCCATGGCCCTTTAATGACCAGGTTGTTGTGTACATACGTCATGTGGGACCAGTGGTAGTGGTGGGGCAAGCATGGCAAGAAGGAGAAGCATTGCAACAAATACCTAAAAAGTTATGTGGTGAGATATTGATGGTAAAAGATTATGCTTTAGGTGAAAATCAATGAAGGGGGAAAGATTTTTGTATTTTATGTTGATTATTATCATTTTTGTTAATCTTTCTTTTATGACTGAATTAGTGTTGTTTAGTTTGTGATTTTTAGGGTAAATTACAGTAAACCCCCCAAGCTATAAATGCTTTACAAACCACTCAAAATGTGAAAAAAGGGATAAAACTTATTTTTGTGTATATAATTTTTTTTACACTCTGGGTGGTTTGTATAATGTAAATTACCCTTTTTTATAAGGTTGCCTAGATAGTGGCTTAATGACAAAAAGACGAGAGAAAAATACTCCTAACTCTACACAATTTTTTTTCTTAATTTAGTCTCTGTTTTTTGGTTAATTAATTTTTAATGTAGTCCCTTAATTAATGTTTCATTTAATGTTTAGTCCAACATGTTAAAAAAATGTTTAGTCCCTAGTAGTGACATTATTACATAGAAAGTCACATCAACCGGACTATATAGTTAATGTCACTAATAGGGACTAAACATTATTTTTGAAAATATGTTGGAGGAAAAATTAAATAAAAAATATATTAATGTTCAGTACCTATAGTGATATCATCACACACATACATAGTTAATGTCACTATATGTACGTTAATGTCAACTATCAAGGGCTAAACAGTATTTATGAAAATATGTTAAGGACTAAAAATTATATGAAAATATATTTGGGCTTTTTGTTAAATGGCTCCTATTTTTAAAAAGGTAAACAACTTATTAACCTTTTCATTTTGGGCCTAAAGTGTTGCTAAAATTCTAATACCAAGTGTCACTGAAGTAAGAGAGCAGATCACCCATCTCAGTTTTCACTCTTTTTTTCTCTTTTTAAAGTAATTTGTATAAAAGTATAATTTTTTATTTTTTTTAAAATTTGTAACAATCGCACCATTAATTTTGAAACTTAGTCGTTGGACAATTTTTTGTATTTAATGCAGTATATCTAATGTATTGAGCCGTGACAAAACACAATTATCTTTTTCCTTTCGGTTTTATTAGGTACATAGGCTGAATAACAATTTTTTATTTTACATCAAAATCCATTGTAAATTATACCTCCGCTTTAACAAAATAAGAAAAGAGATTCCTAATTATAGCGTTCATTTGAATATCAAAATAAAATTTGACTTAATCCCCCAAAAGTTGGTATATTCATGCCACAATAAGGTGGTGCTTAATATCAATCCAATTTGAGAAAGTAAGGAAGTAATCCTGCATATTTTAAAGGGGTAGCAGGTAGTGGTCAATGATGCAAGAGAATATTTCACTTGGTCAATGGTGTTAATGTTTTATTTTGACAACTCGATGACCTATATACCCTCAAAATATTCCAATGGGTTGGAACTACCTCGTTTATCACAAAAAGCTCGTCAAATCTTTAAAAGTCCATAACTTCAAGTCCATAGTTCCCAAATTCATAAAATTTATATATTTGAAATTTACACATCAAATCAAACAAGATCCAAATTCGATATATTTTGATGAAGAAATGAAACAAACGATTTATTTGTTTATGTAAAAACTATATTTTTCGGAAATACACCTTCGGCTTCGGCGATTGTGTCATTGGCACGGATCAATAAATGTGAGGAGCGATTGTGCCGATGGCACACGTCAATAAATGTAAGAAAAGGAGAGATAGTGAGAGACAGAGAGAGAGCTCTGGAGGGGAAGGTGGGTTCTGACAAGGTGGGGTGGGGGGGTGGGGGGGTGGGGGTGGAGCTGATAAAGAGAGAATGTGTGATATGTGTGTTTTTAGAGACCGAGAGATTAGTGTATATATAATGAGTATGGGTGAGAGAGAGGCGATGAGAGAGAGGGAGCTCCGGTGGGGAAGGTGCTACTTCGGCGAGGCGGGGTGGGGTGGGGTGGGTGTGGAGCAATGTACATGTAATATCTTACTGAGAATAGTATATGAACATTCAATCCCATTGTATACAATTTTCTCAGTTGAACTCAACTAAGCTAATGCTAAATCATAAATGAACATTGAGATTCTATAATGTGAAAAAAGATAAATAATTACATTTCTCCCATTATAATGAATATGGATATAAACACATACAACTTTCAACTAAGCAGCAACTGGACTAGAGGAAAAGTGAGTAGTGACAACATTATTAATCTCACTCATCATATGTGTGCATATAGCCCTACTACCATATTTCCCAAGCGTTGGTTCAAACAAGGAGCTCACCATATCCTCCAAACCCTCCACACTATATTTCAGAAACTTGGTGGTGCTTTCTTGTGCAGCCAAATGCATGTATTTTTGCATGTGGTTCCTATGAACCGGGTCGATAACTTGCGCTACAAGCCAACATATCTTCCACCTTAACCCTTTATCACACACAGCCCACTTGGATTGCTTGTAGAACAAGTCATCAGAAGCCTCACCAAATTCCCTAATTCTCTTTTTCACAACATCTCTATCAATAAACCTCCCACCCAAAAACAAGACTAGATCCTCCTCGCTTAAAATATGCGTAATCGTCCCCCAACTCTCTTATATGTAAACCGACGCGTAATATTCGACGCGCTCCTCATGTCCTTTTAACCAATAATCTCCCATTAGGTCACCGAGTTTTGTGCCCTTGAGATTCATTAAGTACCAATGATTATTCATCATGAAAAAATGGGACAAGGCGGTGTCCTCGTATGCCTTGCCCCATATCCTCAAGTTGATCTTGAGCGCCTTTACTACGTTTTCAACCTCGTTTAAAAGTACCACTTTTTCGAATCGCTCGTGATTCCAGCTCCAATGAATTTCCAAAACTTCGGCCAATATGGGTTTATAATAATCGTTGAGAAGTTTGTTGGAGCAATTGGTGACGAAGCTTACAAGCCTCGGGACACTACCATTTAAAGGAGGACTAATTTGCCTTTGTAACTGAACTTGAACTGATAATTCCCAAACAATCACACAAACCCCATTCACTACTTTCTTGATAAGATACTTGTTTGAGTTTGAATTTCATCGCAAGCCTTACCACGAAAAAGCCGGTTGAAATTTATTCTCAATTTATTGAGAGCTGCAAAAATGTCAAGCAACTTAAAGAGCTTAACTGCTGCTTTGTTGCAGCTAGTGATTGTATTCCCAAATTTGATAAAATCACCCATAGATCGGACCGAGATCTTCTCAAAGCAATTTACTGCAAAAAGGGAAGAAGTGTACCAGACTTAATTGAATCAACTACTAAATTGGTTTTGCAAAAAAATTTATTCTTAGTTGATTTCTAGTTTAGCGCTATGTTCTTCACCAAACTTCTTACCAAATTGAGTGAAAACAAGTGTACCAGATTCAAACCAAACTTCACTGCCAAAACTAGAATATGATAAATCCACAACAACCCATGGTTATGTTATGTGCGATGAGAATATTGTGACACATAAAAATACAAACTCATTGCCTAGGCTTTGCTTCCACTCATTGACTGAAACCTTCATTCGTAACTAAACTAAAGAATCCAGGCTCAAGTTCCGTTATTTTATGAGTGCACTCACACTATTTCATTTGGGTATACGTCATATAATTCCAAATTCTGAAAATGAGAAAAAAAAAAGCAGAAAGCAACCAAATGTATTTGTTTGAACACAGTGGTTTGGATTTTTTTATAGTAGTAACAAGGTTTTGTCCAAATAATGACTTTTGTAAATTAAGGGATTTGAAAGATTTAGTTTAAAATCTCTTCACTCTATAGTTCTTAAATGATTATAAATTCTCTCTTTCAATGTACCCTGGCATTGTTCTTCAATAATAGCAAAACAGCGAGGTAAAATTTAAAATGGTTAATTACACATAGGTCCCCAGAACTTTGACCCCCTACACTTCACCACCTCAACTTCCACTTTCTACACTTAACCTTCCAAACTTTGAAAATGGCTACAAGTAACCCTTTGCCGTTCAACTCCGTTAGTTTTTGACGGAAAAAGTTATGATTGTGCGTCCTAACATAATCATAGTTTTTGGCGGGAAAAGTGACGGCAATATCGTCCTAACATAATATTTATAAATAAAATCTTAAAATAATAGCAAAAATATTTAAAAAGTAAGAAAATACTAAAAAATATTTTAAATATATAAAAATCATACAATTTTTTTACAAAAATTTGAAAAATGCTGAAAATAATAAAAATATTTAAATCTGGAAAATTCAGAAAATATATTTAAAAATACTAATGATTACAAAAAAATACATTGAAATACAAAAAAAATTTAAAAATATGATAAATCATAAAAAAATATATAGAAATCAGGGAAAAAAAAATTAAAAGTAAGAAATGGCAAAAAATACAAAATATTGTTGAAAATCGTTTAAAATTAGGAAAATTACAAAAACAGTAATTAAAATTCCAAACATTACCAAAAAAAATAAAAAATTTGCAAACAATATTAAAAACATTTAACATAAACAAATTTTGAATAGTAAAAAAATAGATTTCCAATAAAAAAGTATTTTCATTAACTAAAGAAGAGATTTCTAATATATATATAGATGAAGACTCACCTACATCATGATGTATACATCACACCTAATTTTAGGCCCTAAGAAACTTTTTTTTCCAAATTTTTAATTTTTCTCTTGAAATTAACCTTCCATCAATCCATATTCAAAAAGTTAGGTCAAAATATATTTTGTAGCTATTTTTAAAAAATCAACAAAAAACTGCTGCTGCAGACCCTTATAAATAAGGTATTTTGAGCCTTTTTTGTGGATTTTTAAAAATAGCTACAAAATCTATTTTGACTGAATTTTTTGAACATGGGTTTAGTGGAAGGTTAATTTCAAGGGAAAAATATAAAATTTGGAAAAAAAAAAGTTTTTTAGGGCTTACAACTAGGTGTGATGTATGGATAATGTGTGTGTATATATATATATATATATATACATATATAACTATTTTAAGGTGGTGAAGTGTAGGGGGTCGAAGTTTAGGGGGCCTATGTGTAATTAACCCAATTAAAAAATAACACTACAATTATGGAGAATAAAACAATAAATAATTGGGGCATTAGCTAATAAATCCCTTAAACGCCGATTTATATATGATCAGTCCAAGAGATAATCATGTTTGATATCTTAAATCCATAAACTTTTTAGTTAATTTACGATAAGTCCAAACGATACACTAATTAATGTAGATACAATTACACTTATTGATGTAGATACAATTGCAATTGTAACTAAATCTACATTAATAAGTGTAATAAGATTTGCACTAATAAGTGTAATTTTATCTTTGTTCATCATTATAACTGTACCTGCATTAATAATTGTAACACACGTGGACTTATTGAAAAAACTAGTTTTAGTTTGCCCTTATCATTAATTTCTAAAGAGTTTAAGGATTTATCACCACGTTTCCTCAATAATTATGGAAGGTCAATATGTGTGCTATGTGAGACAGTGAAAATAATTAGAGGGAAACTCGAATTAGCACAAATGGATTCTAATAAAGTGTGCGCTATTAGGGCATGCATTGTGCACATTATCAATTTAAAGAAAAAGTAGGTGCTGATTTATCATTAATCCTAGGCCGACTTAGAAATGCGACACAAAATGGTGCGACACACGGATGTGTCGCATCCATATTAGTCTGTGTCTGAGCTCCACTACTGTTGGGCTGGAACATAAGCGAGTACGGGTGCAACATGTCACTGCGTCACACCAAATGTATCGTATTTGTGAGTCGGCATAGAAGGACTCCTCATTTATTTAGATCGTGGTCATCCTTTCTATTTAAGAATACACGTCACCAATACTCAATATAGGGTAGTAATTCTCAAAGAGTAATACTAGGGAGATTTTTTTTGGACGTTTTTTTTAACAGAGTGATGTGTCTGTACACATTGAGTGGTTTGTAGTTTAAAATGGGATCCATTACAAATAACACAAAATATAGATTTGACACATCACATTGTCCAAAAAATGGTCCCTAAAAGTATCTCCATAGTATTACTCAACTCTTAACACTACACCAAGTTAACGGGTTACCCATTAGGCATATAAATGGGTGATAAGAATTCCCTTGCACACTACAACTCCCTTTGATTATCGGGAAAGTTAAGCGAGAAAATGATTCCCAAGAAAAGTGAAGTGACAGAAAATGAAAGTTATTTTCTTGTGTGTGTTTGTTTAACAAGAAATGTTGTAGGAATATTGCTGAAAAAATGTGCATGTGTTATAATTTTACAATAAACAAAAGTATAATATATATTTTTATTTAAACCACCCCAAAATAAATTTAGTAAACATCCTGATACCTTAAACATTATAAAATACAAAATGAAAATTAGGAAAAACATTTAATTCATATAAATATCGATAAATAGTGTATTATTATGAAGAGTTATTAATCATAATGGTAAATACGAGAAAATATTTTTCATGATAATATAACAAAGTTCCCTTTAACTTTCATGAAAAATCTGAATAATTGGTAGGATGTTGTTTTGAAAAGTTTTTCCTGCAGAAAAATTTGGGAATATGGCTGTTATCGTCTAAGATTGGTGTTTGGGTTTTGAAGTCTTAGCTAGTAACTTTCAATAATAAACAATATTAAATAAGAAATTACAATGCCAAAGTGCTAATTTGGGGTGAATAAAGGGGGATACGAGATAAAGAGGAAAATCAAAGTTTAACGTGATTCGGCCCAATGCGGTTCCTACATCCATAGGTGTAGTGTTGATGGTATGCATTTCTAAGGGAAATAGCCATGAAAGTAATGGTTATAAGCTCTCAAGGCTTTCTCCCTAGGATTTAGCCTATAGCCGTCAGGTAGAATAATTTCGGATGCCTCATTCTGTAGGATTAAGTGCTATTAATAGTAGTTAATAGAGAGATAATATAGTCTTACATGTGGAGTGACTTTATAGGTCAAGCAGTTACACCTCTTACATTTCAGGGGACATATAATGATGAGTATGTTACAGCATAATAAAGGCGGGATATTACGTAACTTCCCTACGTGTGCAGGTGGGATAAACGTGATTGCTGGAATTCCATCACGTGATGTAACTGTTGCAACACTGAAGTTAATGGGATTTAGTAAAAACTGTTAACTAATGAGACAATTTGTTACAGTGTTGATCCGAGAATATTTATACTTGAGTCGATCTCCTTGCTTATGCCCGAGCAGATTTTAGGCACACCGACCTCTCTTTATGCCCTTAATGAGGACATGTGTCACCTCCTGAGAGGTCCAGGAGGTCTTCCATATTTAAGGTATAACAAAATCCCCAAAGACTTCATTCATGGATGGAGTTTATAGTGGGTTCTCTCAAGTAGTGAATCTTCAGAGTGGTTGCTACGTGAACCCAATGGACGAAGTGTTAGATTCTTCTCTGCTTTGGTGAATCTGGTAGTCTTAGATTCTTCTCGGTTCACGTCGAGCAATTTGACTGGAATAAATCTTTCATTATAAAGTTTAATTTAACCTGTGTCGATAGCTGGATTTAAGCTTGTAGTACTCATTACGTGCGCATGGGGCAGTTCACACGCGTTTAAACTGATAGCATATGTCCACTTTTCTTGGCATGGCATCATGTGTTACGATTAAAAGTTACGACCATTTTTTGATTGTAAATACCTATTTCAAAATTATTTTCCCTTTTCCCAATCATTCACCTTCTTGAGTGCGTTTTAGAGAGAAAATTTCTTCTTTCCACAGACTCTTCTTCAACCCTTCAAATCTGCCATAGATAATGGTTTTCTAAGCTTCTTACTCTCAATTTCTTCTAGAGTTTGATTCTTCGAAACTCTCTTGGGTTTTCCGGGTACACCCTCCTTTCTAACTTTATAATTTTTGGGTTTTTTTGGGAGGGAATCCTCTTTTCTTGAAATTTCTGCCATCTCAATTTTATTGTGGATGAATTTATTGATTAGTGATTTACTGATTGTATTGGAGGAGTGTCGGTGTTTAGACGACCATTGAGTTGGTTGGCCTAGGACCCCTGATTTGGTTAGGGTTTTGTCTAAAACCGACTTTTACTTTCTGCATCGGAGTATCCCCCAAGCTTAGGCAAACGATATAAACTATATCCGTATTTCCTCTTGATGAACTATCCACCTCACGTTCAACGATTGTTTGAAATTTTAGCTGAGTTAGATCCAACTCGTAATGGTATCACTGATAAGAGGTTACTAAAGTTTGTCCAGGTCATTCGACTAGAAGATGAACCTAGACATCCTATGTACACCCTTACAGTTGCCTCACCCATAAGGTTTAATTCACAACCCCCACTAGTGGAACCTGGGTTTTCCCCTGCTTCAGACACCCTAGTGGTGGATCATCTCTTTAATTATGAGAGGTTAGTAAATACCGTATCTATGTCCATAGTTTATTTCAATCCTTCTCCTCCTTATCCATTCTCTAATGATCAGATGGCCTCCACATCTCCTGTTGTGGTATCCCTGACAATTGGGATTCTCCCACCACTGATGCAATAAATCATAGGTTTGATATCCTGGAGGATGAGCTGGAGGGTTTGAGGGATAGATATAGCATCCCAATAAATGTAGCTATGCGGTTGCCAGACTGTGATGAAAGGGTCTATGATTGGCCTAATGCCAAAGAGATCTATTTCCTTGTTTTCCTATATTGGCACTGTAGGTAGGAGTTCAGGGAACCTATCATAATATCTATTTTGAGGGATTATGGCGTGGCTCCTACTCATCTCCCATAAAACCCTTATAGGTCCATCCTTGGGTGTATAGCATATTGGAAGATTTACATGGGTTTCGACCTGATTGGTGAAATTTTTCAGTGGGTATATAACATAAAAGACAATGCCAAAACCCATGGATACTATTATTTATCTCCTTGGAAGTGCGATTCGAAGATGGCGCAGGTCCTGCAGACGAGAAATCATAGCTGGAAAAACCATCCTGTCTTCATAAAAGACAATTTAGAGTTTTTCTCTGACGAGAGGGATAGATCATGCACTATTCCTCATGATTGGTGCTACCCTACCATGTTGGTACACATCTAATATTTTATAATGTTATACTGGTTTTTATTTATGCCTATTGACCTCATTTCATGTTCATCTTTTTTCAGTCAAGAAGGTTTCAAAACTTCTTCATGCCATGAAGGAGTTGGTTAAAATCAGTTGTACCCCTAATCCCGTAGAGTTTGAAAAGTTGTTCTCTATTAAGAAGTTCATTGACTTCGGGTATTACATCTCTCCATGTGGTGTTCCCCCAAGAGACGTATAAATCGACTTGCCTAGTGATCAAGGAGTCCATGAGGGCTTTGATGAGGACATTACATCAAAAACAGCAATCTGACACAGTTTAAAACTGTACCAGATCAAATCTAGCACGATTTTGAACTGTGTCAGAATCAGGTGTTCCAAAATAGCCATTTTTTTCCAGCACAGTTAAAAGTGTGCCATATTTGGTCAAACAAGAACACTTTTGGCACATTTTAAAACCGTGCCGGAATTTGATATTTCTGGCACACTTTTGGCATTGTTTTGAATTGTGCCAAAATTTTGAATTAAAGAAAAAAAATAATTATAAATACTATTACCCAAAAAAATCAACAACATTTCCACTATTTTTAGTACTTGTTTTAGAATAACAAAAATTCAATAATAATATAAAACCAATATGGCAAAAATAGTACAACAACAATACAAATAGCCTGCAATAACACTAACACACATCCAGACAATAAGCAAGCCCACTAAAAATTAACGGCTCAAATTCCATTAATAGAAAATTCATGTCAATACATATGAAATTCATCTCAATGCATGAGAAAATTCATCTCAATACACGAGGAAACAACACTCCATAAACAATTACTACGGCCGTCTAATTCATAAACCATTACGCAGTCAAACACACATGGGTCTGCAACAATAAATTCACATCAAAGTTAATTTATGTCATTGAATAGATGGAATTCAAGATAGAATACTATGTGATGAATAATATTTATGGAACCATCTTCAATTTAAAAATCTCCCCAATTAGACGGATGTCTCCAAGAGTGCGAAGCTTGATCATTCATTCTTTATCTCTATGTAATAACCCCCATGTTCTCACGTAAAGGCTGGCCAGGCACGATACGCCGAAGATGGGTCTTGTTAATCAATTTATACCATTCTCAGCACTGAAGGAATATTTTTTTTAAATATATCAAAGTCCACAATGAATAAAAACTTGGGCTATATTTAAAAAAATCATTTTTTTTTAAATATAGCAAAGTCCACAAAGTCTATAATGTAAAGTTAAGCACAACTGCTGTAAATAAACACTTGGGCTTATGGCCGTACAAATTCCCGTTTGAAATAAAATGACAAAATGCTGAAGTACAACATATAATAGAATCAATGGAGCGAAATTCACTACGTCCAATACAACTGCAAGTCTGATCCATCGTCAGTCCTGCTATCGCTGTCATTAAGAATACCTGGGGGGGGGGGGGACATTTATAATTTGGGTTAGAGCCCAAGAGTTGCAAGGATTTTTCACCAATAAATATTCAATTTGTTACTAACTCATACTTCATGTCTCTCCATCGACGCTCACATGTGATGAGTACCTCACATCTCATCTAGAAGCCGTCCTACTCGTATCCTCAACTAAAATGCCAATTGTAACTTCCATTATTTAATCGGTCATGTAAGGAATAAGCCATCTAGATACGAGTTAACTAAAAGTGGGTACTTGTGTCTAACACCCCAATCTCCGAATGGATTCATAATGTTGATTACACAATTTATATAAAATCGGTGCAAATTGTCTTGCCATATAATATTCCATAACCCTTGCTTATCTATTCAAATTATTTACTGATTTAATTCAGGCTCCTTATTGTCTACCCCGTTAGATTATAAGTTTCATTCTCTTAGATTATCAAATTATTATTCTCATATATATATATATATATATATATATATATATATATATATATATAGAGAGAGAGAGAGAGAGCGCAAACCATTTTTTTTAAATAGTATTAAAGTTTGACCGAATTTTTTAAAATAGCAGAAACATTATTTTGAACTGATTTTTTTTATATGGATCCCTTGAAATATTTAAATACTACACAAAAAAATCAATTCAAAAATATATTTTTAATATTTTTAAAAAAATGGTTTGCGCCCTTTGTCTTTTTATATGTTTGGGATTTTAGATGTTTGATAATATGTCAATATTAAAAGTACAAATATTGTATATTTCCATTTTTTGCATTTTGACCGTCACCTATTTTTCATTCTAACAGTGTCCTTTTTTAGAGGAATCTACGTGATTCAATACATTATATCGTTGCTTCTTCTCGCTCCCTGGTAAGTTTTCCATCTCTTTGATTGGTTATGCTCTTAATTATTTTTTTTGTCAGAGTGTTTGACACATTGAAGACCAATTTTTTGTTTCCATCTCTTACAGATACCTTATTTGGTTAGGGTTTGTTAAGGTGATGCCAAATGGTTACATGTTATAATTATCATTTTTGGGGATTTTTGGTGGGAAATGCACAGTTATATACTTTCTCTCTTCTCAACAACTATTTTTTTTAATAAAATAGTTTTGTTGTTTTTCAATATGCAGAGCGTTTGTGGATTATAGCGGTACAAATCAGAGTTCATCTTTGTTTACGGCTGACTGTTGAATTGGACTGACGTAGATAAAGAGCTATATTACCGATCAATTTCGTATTTATTCCGATTCTACTATAACTCTGACTTCATAACGATGTTTTTAATATTTTTCAAGTATTCCCATATATTTGTGACAATATTTGTAGCACCTATTTTTTTCTAAAATATTTGTTTGTTACTTAAAAGGGAACGTGAGGCATCAGACTACGTCTAACAAATTTTCAATGCTAACAAGTAGCTATTTACTTTTTATGCCTCATCACATTTCTAGATAATATTTTCAAATGTAACCATTTGCTACAAAACTGATGGAAGAAAAGTGAGGTAAGAAGAACAATAGAGGCTTCCATCAGTTGGACTGGTTTTGTAGCAAATGGTTCTGCCTGGTGTTTGTTGGAGGTGTAGGTCGGGTAGAGGTATAGTAGAAATGGGGGTTGGATCCGGGTTTGGGAGTTGTAAGGATGGTGGATCATGGGTTTTGCTGGAGTTTTTTTCGGGTTATACAATTTATATATTTTGTCAATTATTTATGTTAGCTTATTCACCAAGAGACTTATCGATTGGAGGGTGATATAACGTTAGACATTTATTTTTTGGGGTGATATTTTTTCATTTAAATAATCTCTTTTTTAAAATAAAAAATTTGTGTATATGTATTTGATTTTATTAAAATAAAATTATAGAACTTGATGTAAATAAAAATTTAAAGCGCCCGTCCATAATCAATTCTATCAATCACAGAGGTGAAACCTTATCTGTCATCAACCACGTCCACCTCCTCCCACTCAAATTCTACATTTGTAGGCATTTGATGTTCAAACCCTAACCCTAGCTCCTCACCAAAATCATCATGCAAATACAATCGTTAATATACGATACAAGACGAGGAATTGGGAGTGAATCAGAAGCGTAGAGCTGTTAACAGCAGAACAGGTAAAGAGATGGATGATATTTATGAAGGAAAAATGGAGAGGCATTTTTGGAGAAGGAAAATGAAGAAAGACAGAGAGAAAAGGAATGGATGATGTTAAAAGGCAGGGGAAGAGAGATTATTAATTATTAATTAGAAGAGGAAAAGACAACACAGAAAATGGGGGAAACAAAATATTAGTTTTAAGTTTTATTGTCCACGTGGATATCTTTACTCGAGAGGACTGCGTTTTAAGAAGAGTAGTGCTATACTCCCCGAAAGTTTTATCCCCATTCCAAACCGAAAGCCCCCATCCCACGTGGCACCTCATTTGTTTAATTAATAATGTTTTTATAAAAAAAAAACTGTATTTTTATAAATAAAAAAAGTTGTGCTTTTATAAAAAAAAATTGTGTTTTTGTAAATAAAAAAAAAGATCATGAATATGACTAAATTAAAATAACCCGAATCAGACCCAATTAAATTCGACAAAAAACGATTTTTTTTTTACCAAATACGAACATAACCTAATTAAAACACGACATGCTGCAATATAAATTATTTAGGTAGTAATTTTTTTAGGTAATATTTTATTTTGTAAAAAACAGTTTTAACACATTTTTGGGTGTATTTTTTTTGTTGATAAAATAAGTTTTATGTTCTATCTAATGTTAATTAAATTATGTTAGCTAAGGCACGATACGAGTTTTTTTTTTTTGTTGATAAATTCAGTTTTAATAAAAAAAAAATAACCTGCTAATTTGATGTTTTAGATTCGCGATTGATTAATGCCGCTGGCGCAGACCCACATTTTCGGAAATGTAGGTTCGTGCGAGCGGCACTAATCACTCGTGAATCTGAAACATTAAATTAAAAAGTTTTTTATTTATTAAAATTAAAGTAAATATTTTTTTAAAATAAAAAACCTATGTTTACTATTAAAAAGTTCCTCGCGACAAAAATAAAAAAACTATGTTCCAAAAAGTCACTCACCACATAAAAACATTCAATGTGTGCTGCTGGCGCGGACCTTTAAAAATAAGAGAATATTAGTTAAATTAGTGTTTGAGTACTTTTTGGAACAAAATAAAAACACCCGAAGTGTGCCGCTGGCGCGGCTCTTTAAAAATAAGATAATATTGGTTAAATTAGTGTTTGGGGACTTTTTGAAACAAAATAAAAATACTGAATGTGTGCCGTTGGCGCGGACCTTTAAAAATAAGAGAATATTGGTTAAATTAGTGTTTGATGACTTTTTGGAACAAAATAAAAAAGATAGGACTAAATGCCTATTAAAAAATATTTGGCGGATTTTTTGGTAATTGATCCATTAAATATTAGTTTCATGTAAAATTTATTTAACACCGCATAAATAAAAAAAAGAATAATGATACAGTCCCCGAATGGGACTTACCCGAATCCATCCCCATTAATTCCAGCCATCCATTCCATTAAATGACAAAATAATCAGGACCCTTCATTTATTTTTAAAAAATAATGCATTATATTTCTAAAGTTATGATTTATTTTAAATTAAAACTAAAAGATATTTTTTTAATTTTTAAAAAAATTATTTTAGATTGATAAATAACTAGAGTTATGATTTATTTTAAAATTATATAAATTTTATATTAAATCAATATTTAATGGATCAATTAATAAAAAGTCCTCAAACATTTTTTAATACACATTTAGTATTTATTTTTGTTCCAAAAAGTCCTCAAACACAAATTTTACTAATATTCTCTCATTTTTAAAGGCACGCGCCAGCGGCATACATTGAGTGTTTTTATGTTGTGAAAAACTTTTTGGAACGTAGTTTTTTTATGAGTAGTGCTATACTCCCCGAAAGTTTTATCCCCATTCCAAACCGAAAGCCCCCATCCCACGTGGCACCTCATTTGTTTAATTAATAATGTTTTTATAAAAAAAAAACAGTGTTTTTATAAATAAAAAAAAATTGTGTTTTTATAAATAAAAAAAATTGTGCTTTTATAAAAAAAAAATTGTGTTTTTGTAAATAAAAAAAAAAGAACACGAATATGACTAAATTAAAATAACCCGAATCAGACCCAATTAAATTCGACAAAAAACGATTTTTTTTACCAAATACGAACATAACCTAATTAAAACACGACATGCCGCAATATAAATTATTTAGGCAGTAATTTTTTTAGGTAATATTTTATTTTGTAAAAAACAATTTTAACACATTTTTGGGTGTGTTTTTTTTGTTGATAAAATAAGTTTTATGTTCTATCTAATGTTAATTAAATTATGTTAGCTAAGGCACGATATGAGTTTTTCTTTTTGTTGATAAATTCAGTTTTAATAAAAAAAAATAACCTGCTAATTTGATGTTTTAGATTCTAAATTGATTAGTGCCACTGGCGCAGACCCACATTTAATAAACAATGTTGGTCCGGGAATGTAGGTTCGCGCGAGCGGCACTAATCAGTCGTGAATCTAAAACATTAAATTAAACAGTTTTTTATTTATTAAAATTAAAGTAAATATTTTTTTTAAATAAAAAACATATGTTTACTATTAAAAAGTTCCTCGCGACAAAAATAAAAAAACTATGTTCCAAAAAGTCACTCACCACATAAAAACACTCAATGTGTGCCGCTGGCGCGGACCTTTAAAAATAAGAGAATATTAGTTAAATTAGTGTTTGAGTACTTTTTGGAACAAAATAAAAACACTCAAAGTGTGCCGCTGGCGCAGCCCTTTAAAAATAAGATAATATTGGTTAAATTAGTGTTTGGGGACTTTTTGAAACAAAATAAAAATACTGAATGTGTGCCGCTGGCGCCGCCCTTTAAAAATAAGAGAATATTGGTTAAATTAGTGTTTGATGACTTTTTGGAACAAAATAAAAAAGATTGGACTAAATGTCTATTAAAAAATATTTGACGGATTTTTTGGTTATTGATCCATTAAATATTAGTTTCATGTAAAATTTATTTAACACCGCATAAATAAAAAACTACGTTCCAAAAAGTTTTTCACAACATAAAAACACTCAATGTATGCCGCTGGCGCGTGCCTTTAAAAATGAGAGAATATTAGTAAAATTTGTGTTTGAGGACTTTTTGGAACAAAAAAAAAATACTAAATGTGTATTAAAAAATGTTTGAGGACTTTTTATTAATTGATCCATTAAATATTGATTTAATATAAAATTTATATAATTTTAAAATAAATCATAACTCTAGTTATTTATCAATCTAAAATAATTTTTTTAAAAATTAAAAAAATATCTTTTAGTTTTAATTTAAATTAAATCATAACTTTAGAAATATAATGCATTATTTTATAAAAATATATAAAGGATCCAAATTATTTTGTCATTTAATGGGATGGAATTAATGGGGATGGATTCGGGTAAGTCCCATTCGGGACTGTATTCATTATTCTTTTAAGAATACAAGAAGATAAAAGATTCAGACGTTTTTCCTGCCTAAACAAAAGTGGTCGGTTCCCATTCCTTGTATTACAGCTGCTGGGCCTTCCATTCATATTTATGCCCCTTCCTGTGCCATCTTTCAGCATATTCCACCCCTTGATATGCCATCCTTACCGTATATATATATATATATGAGAATGAGAGAGGCACATATGTTTTTTCATTGGACCCATTTGTTGGAAATAGCAAGGTATGTTATATTCATTTATCATTTCCTTGCTTTCATCTCCTTAACTGACAGACCTCATTCTTATTCCTACACATCTACTATTGTCCAAACTATTACACTTGGGATCAGTGGCGGAGCCAGGATTGTGAGTTAGTGGGTGCGAAACATGTCTGACGTATCCCGGGGGTTCGGGGGCGGGAGCCCCCGAGGCAATTTTTTTTTTAGTTATTTTAACTATATTAGGCATAAATCTAGTACTAAAGTAAATTTAAAAAAAAACATGCATTAATATTCATTTTCAACAAAAAAACCATACATTAAAACCATTATCAAAATATCATATGATAATTATTAGAATGCAACTCTCCTAGACTTCATTTTCTGGAAAAATTGAATGATATCTTCAGTGTCAATATCATCCAAGACATCTCTTTCGATATATGCCACCAAACAATCATTCATCACCTCATCCCCCAATCTGTTACGAAGTGAAGTCTTAACATATTCTGAAATTAATAGAAAAAACAGAATTAATCTAACATAAATAAGTTATACACCAATTTTATACACCAATAACATTAAAAACAGAATTAATCTAACATAAATAAGTTATACACCAATTTTATACACCAATAACATTAAAAACAGAATATGTTATACACCAATAACATTAAGAGTGCTTTAACAATTTCATAATATGCTTTAACAATTTTCCAACAATTTTATACACCAAAAAAAAGAAGGCACAAATTTTATATTATTATTGTTTTTAAATAAGGCACAAAATATTATAAAAAGAATCCAATAAATCACAAAATAATGTAATATCACAATCATCACATAATTAAATATTTAAACAGTGTATCATCACCACGTAATTAAATATTTAGTATATGTCAATTAGAATTGTCTATCAAAAAAATATTGATTGATAATTGTGTACCAACATATTTTTAAAATAACATTTAGTCCTTAGTAGTGAGATTAGCAATAAATAGAACATTTTTTGGGGGACTAAAAATTACTTTTTGAAAATGTATTGGACTAAAAATTAAATGAAACTTTTTTTAAAGAATAAAAATTATTTTTGAAAATATATTGTACCAAACATTAAATGGAAGATTTTCTAGGGACTAAACATTAATTAAACTCCAAAATTATTTACTAAATATATAGATATATAAAGAAACTTCACACAACATTTATCTATCAAAAACTAAAAAACTTGAAAAACAACCTCTAAAACAACCTCTAAAGAAATGAAGAAACAACCTCTAAAGTTAACCCACGATTCAGCACCACATTCTCTAAAGAACACATCATTATTTTATCCATATAATTTATGAGAGAGAGAGGAGATATGATAAAGAAAGTTACCTTGGAAGTTGGAAGTTGGACTCTCCACGCAGGGAAGATAAGGGCCGGCTGGCTGCTGTTGCTGTTTAATTGCTGCTGCTGCTGTAAATTATTAGGGCCGGCTCCTGCTGTTGGTAGATATAAAGTTAAGTTTTCTAAATTACGATTTTTAACCTCAACATTTTAGTTATTACACTTACAAATAGGTATATATATATTTAAAAAAAAAAAAATATCAGAATTTCAGTGAGTGCGCCCGCACCCACTCGTGACACTGTAGCTCCGCCCCTGCTTGGGATCACAAACCAATACACAAGAATTTGCTTTGTTATGACAATGTTATTATCTGTCAAATTTTTGTTCTTCTCTATTTTTTTGTTATCAGCTTTGCTCCCATCTATTTTGAACTTTGTTGATCAATACTTGGATTTATTAGAATTTTTTTCTCTTCATATTGTTTATCCCAAGTGTGGATTTCATAGAACTTTGTTGACAAACCAATACACAAGAAATGGGTCGTGTTGTTTTGCCACGCACTTTTAGAGTTGTTTTTGTGTTAATCTCGTTTTTTTATTACATTTGTGTTTACCCCTTCCAAATTTTCGATAATCAAACTGCTACTATTAACATCTGATCATGTCATCTTTTTTTTCATTCTTGTGAGCCATAAAATACAAAATAAAAATTAAGATCTAATATATATATATATATATATATATATATATATATATATATATATATATATATATATATTTCTTGATGTTTAATTGATAATTCTAAATTTTTTTATTTTTTATTTTTTTAAGAAGAAAAATATTTTATTAATAGATGGAGAAAGAGCCTCTCCAAGGGCACTTACAAGCGCTAGAGCAAGGATCTTGCAAAAAAAAAAAACGACAAGCTAAAGCCAATTTAAAAAACATTTAGGTCCTACGATTTCTTGAACGCGTTCTCTTACGGACGACGTTCCAATTGCCATTTTCCACAGTAGATTTTACAACATTCGAGATAAGATCGGAATCCACCGCAGATACTGAATAAAGTTTGGGGAGATTCACGATTAAATTAATGCCGCGGTCATCGCAAATTTTTACACTAATAGGGTTAACTTGGGATAACTCTTCACTTGTATTTTTTAAAGGAGTCATATCTTCACCACTTTTAAATTCTTCATTAGAAGATGAATTCTTAAATAGATCATTTTGCAATACAACTTTATCTCCTATTAATACGATGGAGTCGCAATGGATTAATTGATGAATCGTTATGAGATAAACCTCCCAATTTATGTAAAGAGTCATTTTTATCGGATAAAAGGTTTTTGGCGTTCCAAATCCAATGGGAATTTGACCCAATTTCCCCCTTCTAATTTAACCCTCTAGTTTTGATTCTATAACCTTTAATCAGGAAATACATTTAGCATGAGTACGTGTGGGGAACCATTTATAATGTACTCGAGATCTCGAGGGAGGAAGGCAATACTAGATGTGGATCTGAATATTGTACCATCTAGTGAGAATCGGGAGCAGGAGGGGACATCAGCTGATGCCAGGTCTCAGGAAGGACAAGTTGGCCAACAAGCAGACTCTGTAATACCTCAAACAATTGATCTGGATGAGTTTGATGATGATGTTATTATATCCTCCCCAAGGGCATTTGCAGAAGCTAAAAACAATTCCAGAAGAACTCATGGAAGAACTGTTTTGGTTGATCTGGATGAGTTTGATGATGATGTTATTATATCCTCCCCAAGGGCATTTACAGAAGCTAAAAACAATTCCAGAAGAACTCATGGAAGAACTGTTTTGATTGATGTAGATTCAGAAGAACAATCAACTAGGTTCATTGCTTACAGTGGCAACAATCGCAGAAACCAAAGAATCTCAGTGAGAGAGAGTGTACCAAGTGTGGCAGCACCGCCGCCGCCGCCACCGCCACCCAAGGAGCCCACCTTCAGTTGTCCAGTTTGCATGGGTCCATTAGTTGAGGAGATGTCAACAAAGTGTGGTCACATCTTCTGTAAGGCGTGCATAAAGGCTGCCGTAGCTGTTCAGCGTAAATGCCCAACATGCAGAAACAAAATCACTATGAAAAATACCATAAGGGTCTACCTTCCGAACTTTGGGGCTGCTGGAACAGACGGATGTTAGGGGGATTCAAAATTTTAAGTGCCTAATGGAGATATAGGGTATTGGTTTGGGTTCTCTTGAACCAATACTTTCAGTCACCTGGGGCTTTAACTTGCTTGCTCGTCTGATAGGTGTTATTTTATTTCCTTGTGATTCATTGTCTACACAAGACAACCTTGTCACCATAGTTAATGATAACTGATAATTAGTGGGTTTTTTTTCTATTTTTTTTCTTTTCAAATTAGACATATATTCATGTTTGGCCAACTATCTACTGTTTAGATTATGAATCCTTTATAAGCACTTCTACAGGGACCGAATTTTTGACTCAATTTCAGCTGACACACCGATGTGTCGGCTTGGTATTGGTTGGTTTTGAGATCCCGCTGGCGCGAACCCCACAAACCAACCAATACCAAGCCGACACGTCAGTGTGTCGGCTGAAATTCAGTCAAAAAATCGGGCACAATAGTATTTTTGATCCTTTACATGGGATGGGAAGTTGTAGCCAGGTTGAGCTCGAGCTATAGGTAACAAACCAATACACAAGAATTTGCTTTGTTAGACAATTTTATTATCTGTCAAATTTTTATCCTTCTCTATTTTTTTGTTATCAGGTTTGCTCCCATCTATTTTGAACTTTGTTGATCATTACTTGGATTTATTAGAATTTTTTTCTCTTCATATTGTTTATCCCAAGTGTGGATTTCATAGAACTTTGTTGACAAACGAATACACAAGAAATGGGTTGTGTTGTTTTGCCACACAGTTTTAGAGTTGTTTTTGTGTTAATCTCATTTTTTTAATTACATTTGTGTTTACATTCCCCTTCCAAATTTTCGATAGTCAAACTGTTACTATTAACATCTGATTATGCTATCTATTTTTTCATTCTTGTGAGCCATAAAATACAAAATAAAAATTAAGATCTATGATATATATATATATAGTTCTTGATGTTTAATTGATAATTCTAAATTTTAAAAGCAAATAAAATGCCAAAACTTAGTTTATTGATTTTTTTATTAGAGTCACAAATATTAAAGACTAAAGCATTCCAATCTTACACAAATATACACTTTTGAGTTTATTGAATACAACCCGTTTTGTCTTAGAGTTCAGCATAACTATAATTTGTTTATGGTTTCTAAAAGTAAAATACCCCCTATAACACATTATAAAAAAACATTTATATCTATTCCTCGTGTTGCATTATATATATTTGGTGAAGAGGGCAACCTGCCAATGTTATGTTTGTAAAAAATTGAGTTTAATTTTGAGGATTTAATTATTATTCTGTTTTGTAGTCCATTAGTACTATACTCTTTCTACCACTTCCTAATAATATTTTAATGCAATTTTATTTTACAAATCTACAAACTATTATAAAACGATCCGAGCTTTAATCCTTAGACAAACAAGAATTAAAATAGAAAATTAAACCCATAATTGTCTCTTAATATTTTAGTATAGTATCTTATTTTCTTATATTATTGGAATTCTTATCATAATTCTCTCTCATTTATCTCAATTTATTGCCTTATTGTAATTTCTCATACTTTTTGATTACTTTTGATATTGGATCACTACATCAACCTCTGTGATACTAGAGAAAAACATAGTTACCGAGATCACTACATCTCCCTCTGTAATGCATTCTGGAGACCCACAATCCTAAATATGTTCCCCACTAAGCATTGACTACTTTAATTCTTATTACTTACGAGACAACTTTTGACTTCAACAATACAACAAATTTGAAGATATATATGACCTTTTTTTATACATCTAACTTATAGTCTCTGTCCCTCCCAAATTAAGAGTCGGTGTATTTATTTTGTACAGATTAATGACACACTCGATCAATGGCCACAATTAACTTTTGTTCACCATCGTGGAACTTGTTTCGTTCATTATGTCCAAAAAGGAAAGGGGGCCCTTAATTTGGAACAATCCAAAAAAGAATAATGGACTCATAATTTGGATTAGTAAATTATTCTTCTTCATAGCGTATTTTTTATAGTAGAGTTCAAGGTGCCAATATTTATAATTCACTTGGTTTTCAGTTTGAATATATATATATATATATATATATATATATATATATATATATATATATATATATATTCTTTAGCCAGACCACCGTTTGGGGGAACGGGTACTCAATTTATGTCTATATTTCACAAGCTCGATTTCTAATCCGTCCCCTTTATTTTGGAATTTTCTTTTATTTTGATTATCAAATTTTTAAATTTAAATAATAAGGAATTTGAATATTAATATTGATAATAGTTTTTTAAAGATCATTTTTTATTATGTAAAAAAATATTTAAAATTGGGATACAAACGTTAAAAGTAATATTTCACTAATGTTAATTCGAGATTAGACATATAGCACAATTAGACCAATTTCAAAAAGAGTCAAAGACAAGTTGTCTATGCGTTACACTTTGCTCTGTGTATATATATGGCGTCCCTTGGTCTCATTTCAAACCATCTCTTCTCAAATTCAAAACTAAGGTTAGCCATTTAAGTTTTTATCTCATTGTTGAATTATGTTGTTATACTTCTAGGTTTGATATATTTTTTGGTTTTCTTTGAGTTTAGGCAAGCCATTCATCAACTGAATTTGTATTTCCAGGTATTGTACATTGTTTTTTTCTTTTGCATGGTTCTTTAAAGTTCAAGTTTTTTTTTAATTTCGTTTTAAGTTTGAGGTTCTTTTGCAATTCAAAAGGTGATAAAATAAATTCTTATTGTATGTTTTTGTATGGTTGTATAAACAAGTGTGGATATCTACTTATAGATTTATGTGTGTGCATGTACATAAATTTGTGTTTGTTATTATGCATACAAATCGATTAATTAAGTATCACTCAGGCACTCCAACATACCTCACTTGATATACCTATGAACATACCCATTTTAAAAAAAAAAGGTAAAAAAATGTATTTTTCAACCAAATTTGACATACATAATCTACATAGTAAGAAGATCATCTAAAAAATAAATCATCAAAATATTGAACCCAAAAATAGGTGAGATGATAGAAAAAATTTGAACGGTAAAAAATACACATATATACCCACTTTTCATTTCATCCACTTTCGGATTGAATTTTTTGATTATTTTTTTTAGATGATCTCCTTACTATGTAGATCATGTATACAAAATTTGGTTGAAAAATATATTTTTTTACTATTTTTTTAAAATGGGTGTGTTCATAGGTATACTAAGTGAGGTATGTTGGAGATCTTGACTGATTAAGTATATATACATGCAGTAAATATTCACATGTTTTGTAATGAGACCTATTGGAATAGAAATGTTTTTTCATTGGACCTTTTGGGAAAAAAAACATGTGACTACGAATAAATTTTATTTTGAAGGGAGAAAAAGTATGGAGTTGATGATATTTTGGATTGCGGGTCTGACCTAATTAAAGTATTTTCTTGAGGGTTTTTCAAAAGTTTGTAGAGGCCCAGCCCCCCCCCCCCCCCCCCCCCCCACCTAAAGATCCGCCCCTGATTGTGGCAAAGATCTAGTTGATGAGGATGGGGATGGTAGGCTTAGTTTGGGGGTGGGTTTGGGCTAAGAAAGTAATTTTTTTAAAAGGTGAAGATATGTTTTAAGGATGGACTAAGGTTTTGGGGTTTGAGTTTTAGATATCTTTTAGTTTGTGGAGGTGAAGATGAATGAACCAAGGTGAGTGAGGAGGAAGAAATATGAATGTGGTGAAGAGTGGTGGTGTTATATTCATTTATCATCATCTCCAAAACAACCGTGTGCCTTTTTTAAGTAACCAAAATTTGGCATACTATCTCTTTGTATTTTTGTCTATGTGATATTCATTTCCTTGCATTCATCTCCTTAACTCACAGACCTCATTCTTATTCCTAGACATCTACTATTGTCCAAACTATTACACTTGGGATCACAAACCAATACACAAGAATTTGCTTTGTTATGACAATTTTATTATCTGTTAATTTTTTTTCTTCTCTATTTTTTTGTTATCAGGTTTACTCCCATCTATTTTGAACTTTGTTGATCATTACTTTGATTTATTAGAATTTTTTTCTCTTCGTATTGTTTATCCCATGTGTGGATTTCATAGAACTTTGTTGACAAACCAATACACAAGAAATGGGTTGTGTTGTTTTGCCACACACTTTTCGAGTTGTTTTTGTGTTAATCTCATTTTTTTTAATTACATTTGTGTTTACATTCCCCTTCCAAATTTCTGATAGTCAAACTGCTACTATTAACATCTGATCATGTTATCTTTTTTTTCATTCTTGTGAGCCATAAAATGCAAAATAAAAATTAAGATCTATGATAAATATATATATATATATATATAGTTCTTGATGTTTAATTGATAATTCTAAATTTTAAAAGCAAAGAAAATGTCAAAACTTAGTTTATTGATTTTTTTATTAGAGTCACAAATATTAAAGACTAAAGCATTCCAATCTTACACAAATATACACTTTTGAGTTTACTGAATACAACCCGTTTTGCCTTGGAGTTCAACATAACTATAATTTGTTTATTGATTCTAAAAGTAAAATACCCGCTTTAACACATTATAGAAAACATTTATATCTATTCCTGGTGTTGCATTATATATATTTGGTGAAGAGGGCAACCTGCCAATGTTATGTTTGTAAAAAATTGAGTTTAATTTTGAGGATTTAATTATTATTCTGTTTTGTAGTCCATTAGTACTATACTCTTTCTACCACTTCCTAATAAATTATTTGAATGCAATTTTATTTTACAAATCTACAAACTATTATAAAACGATCCGAGCTTTAATCCTCAGACAAACAAGAATTAAAATAGAAAATTAAACCCATAATTGTCTCTTAATATTTTAGTATAGTATCTGATTTTCTTACATTACTGGAATTCTTATCTTAATTTTCTCTCATTTATCTCATTTCATTGCCTTATTATAATTTCACATACTTTTTGGTTACTTATGATATTGGATCACTACATCAACCTCTGTGATACTAGAGGAAACCATAGTTACCGAGATCACAACATCTCCCTCTGTAATGCATTCTGGAGTCCCACAATCCTAAATATGTTCCCCATTAAGCATTGACTACTTTAATTCTTATTACTTACAAGACAACTTTTGACTTCAACAATACCACAAATTGGAAGATATATATGACCTTTTTTTTTATACATCTAACTTATAGTCTCTGTCCCTCCCAAATTAAGAGTCTGTGTATTTATTTTGCACAGATTAATGACACACTCGATAAATGCCCACGATTAACTTTCGTTCACCATCGTGGAACTTTTTTCGTTCATTATGTCCAAAAAGGAGGGGGGCCCTTAATTTGGAACAATCCAAAAAAGAATAATGTACTCATAATTTGGATTAGTAAATCAGTGTTCTTCATAGCGCATTTTTTATAGTAGAATTCAACGTACTAATATTTATAATTCATGTTCAAAAATCATTATCCCTTTTCCCTTTTTACACTGTAAAGAAGTTTCACTTGGCTTTAAATCCATTCGGAAGGGGGCCATGGCCACATCAACTTTCAAAGTTTTTAAATTTTGCACTTTATAATTTTTTTAATCTACAATTGAGTCTTTTTTTAAATAAGTTTTATCAATACAATATAGCATTTAGAAACATAATTTAGTATACAATGTAAATTCCAATAGATAATAAAATCATAGCATTCATAATATAGTTATTTTTGTATTGTAAACTTTCATAATAATACATTTATTTATTTAGTTAATTACTCCTCAACCCGAGTTAACTATTTTTCTAACCTCATTAATTGTAAAAAAATTATCTAGGCCCCCCTTAACATATATTTTTGGATTCGTCATTGGGTGTATTTACATTTTTATTTGGCCCAATGAGTTTGTAAGTAGTATTTATATCCTTTAATGGTAGCTTGCACATAATTTAAATGGTAGTACAATACTTTAGGTAATCTCACCACATAGAATTAGATGTTTATAACTATTATCTATAGAATGAACAAAATATCATTCTTTTAGGAATTGATGATCATTGTAAATGAGATTCATATTCTTTTTGAGAAATACTATTTGTGGTAGATTTGGTCTTATTTAAATTAAAATTTGGGGGTTTATTACAACCTATTTTCCTATTTTATTATTCATAATCTTTTTGAGAATTATTATTTGTGTAAGAACATCATATTTTCTTATTTTACTGTCACCACCGAATTTGTTATCACGGAGTCGGAAAGAAGAATATTTTCATTTTATCCTTCTATGTAAATTATAGTTTCTTTGTATATATGTATTTTTATTTTAGAATTGTTTCCTTAAAAAATGTTTAGCAAAACATCTCATCGTACACAAGGATACAAAAGTTTTTGCCCATCTACTGATTCTTATTTGCATGTTGTCAATATAATTACAATTTTCAACTCTATCGTATCATTATTGGTATCTTCCATATAAAAAATAGAAGTTTTTATTATTGTGGTTCACAACGTATTTTGTTTATTTTTCTATTTCTAAAGAGTTTTTTTTTCCCAAAAGAGAAGCTTTATTCAAAACAAAGATATTTTACAAGTAATGTTGCTTGCTACTACCCTGACTGTAGTACTATGACTCTATCACTGAACAAAAAAGGACATAAAAAACTGGGAGCACGCCTTCATATATTAATTATGTTAAAACTTATATTTTCGTTCAAATTGTTACTTCTCTTTATTCGAAGAAAAGTCCCTCGATAATTTTTTAATTAACCTTTAATCCAAAAAAAATTATTTTGTTCCAAAAAATCTCTTACCACATAAAACACTCACAATTTTTTTCCCCTCTTATCCTAGACTTTAAGAAAAAATTATCAAAAAAATAAACAATGGCACTTTTGCAAAATAAAACAATAAGGTGAACTAAATGCGAAATATAATTATCTCCTAAGGACTAAACATTAATTGTGCTTCATTTTCATCAGCTTTGATTTTTATATGTATTTTTACTTCATGTACTAGCTAGATTATCCTTGCGTGTTAACCACTACCAATTTTACATTAGAGATTTGAAAAGAGAGCGAAGAACGTCGACATGTGTGCCGAGGATGGAGTTTGTAAGCCTTTGGGTTTTTTCTTGGGTTTGCCTTTCGCATTCTTTGCCATCCACATCTCCATGATCGGCGTCATGATCTGGATCCCATGGTCGGTCTCTCCCTCTCTCTATCTAGTTATTTGATTACATATGAAGCTAATTGTCAATGAACTTAGTGAAATGTTCTTTATTGTAATCAGTAATTGTGCGGGGACACGGTTTTTTCGTGTCTATATATTGTGACAACATAGAATTACTTTATATAAATGTTTGCGTGTAATATATGTATGTATGTGCAGGGCGTTGACGATTCTTGTATGCCCGCCTTGCATGTGCATTGAGGTGGTAGGAGACTGGGCATTTGAGATAATCAAGGCACCTATTTACGTCATGCGGTGGTTCATCTCATGTGTCCCTTATTAGATTTATTAATTTCATCCATATTATTATTATTATTATTATTATTATTATTATTATTATTATTATTATTATTATTATTATTATTATTATTATTATTATTATTATTATTATTATTATTATCTATATGCATTTTCAACTAGTTTCTTTCCTTAATGCGAGTAATACTCTTACCCTGGTTACAAAAAAGATTATGCTCGTAGTATCTAATAGTATGACAATGGTGTTATTGAATGAGATTTATATGATTGATAAGAAGATTGAAAAATCATCGTAGAAACTTCTTTATTTTTTTTTTCTCATCATACTTTGTTCAGGTTAATTGGGTAAGTGTAAGTGAAGTAAAAAGTGAATAGCAGGTTAATTTTAGTCCTTTCCCTTATATTTTTTCAATAATTTTTTATCAATTAAAACTTTACCACGTATTTTCTTTGAGTATGTAATAATAGTATAACTATTGTTCCTTATGTAACTTGGATGCAACACGGAAGCATACAATATTGTTTAAATGAAAAGGTTGAAAAAAAACTTATTATCTAATGTATATTATGTTTGGATTTGAAAATAAACTTTATACCAATCAATTGTTTGTTACTTTCTTCTAAAAATAAATTTGTATAGATGTAAAATTAAATTATGTATATTTCTGAAACTATATGTCACCAACACTCCGGTGTGTGTGTGTGTGTGTGTTCGATAATAAACAAGAACAAACGACATCCAAAATGCAAATAACCATTTATTTTTCATTGTAGTCGTTTTCAACCTATGGTGTTTCTGGTATACATTTTAAACCTTGTTCATTGTAGGCTTGAAGATAGATATATAGTAGGTTTTTGTACAAAAGGACCTCTAATTTGATATTACTTTTTATAGAAGAGAACACAAATTAACCTCATATAATATCTTCATTTTTAAAAATAAAATGGTCATTGCAAGAGTCAATCAAAGTTGAAATGGTAGGGAGTCGTTAGGAGCAAAATTCGTAAAAAAAATTGCATGTCCTGTCTATAATTTCGAATCACGTATTCTTTTTAGTACTTAACTTTAAAAAGTAGGCTTTACAAATGTGTAGTGTCAATTTCTTTATGGTTGAATAAGTTTTATATTTAAGAAACAATTGTTATTCTGGAATAAAAACAAAATGTATGAACAATAATAAAAAATCTACAAATTATTTTGTATAATGTTTAAATTAAGTATAAATAGGTAATCTGAACCCTGCGAATTCACGTTGTGTTTCGTTCCTATGGAAGCAAAATTGCAGTCATCACAGGAACAGAAAAATTAGAAAAGAAAGGAGAGGAATAATTTGCAGAATTTAAGTGAGAATTCATAGTAGGCCTAAGGACATTTATAAATTTATTCATGACTATTTAAACAACCATATTGTCTGTTTGGTGTGGTTTTTCAACGAATAGACCATCAAGAAATAAAATCATGATTTGACATGGCTTTTGTCCTTATCACCAATACATTTTAACCAAATTCCAAAGCCTGTAAAATAAAATTGGACCTATTTTGCAAATGGGCCAAACTAAATTAATATTTGTATTATGGGTTGGGATTAATCAGAACCAAAAGTTATAAATGAACGAGTTTTGGTCAATAAATCAAATAATCCATGATGTAAGGCTAGGCTCGAGCATGCCCGAGTGGAGTTGGTCGGGTCAGCACACGACAGGTAGCGACATGGACGCGAACCTAAGTTATCTCCACTCCACAAAAGTGGGGTTCCTTTGGTCCAACCAAAGAGTGGCCATCTAAGAGTATAACTCTTCATATTTAATTATTCTTTCTACGTGAGACAAGGTGTTATACAAGGTCTTCTTTATTTTATTAACTCAAGTGGGTATCTTTAGAGACAATTTTCTCATTCAATACATATTTGTTTTTTACATGTGAATATACCACACTGTTCTCCTCAAATAGGAGAACATAATTTTGTGTGGTCCCACTACCTTTGGAATTTTCTACCACTTGAATTTGGCCACGAATTCACCCCTAACATGTTTATTGATAAATAATTTCCAACAACCCCCCAGATGAATGAAATGTGAAGAGTAACTACATCGGGATAAGTAGTCAGAGACTTTGAACTTCCCCTAGTGAAAATCTACTAGGTTTACTTGGTTCGTGAATGGGAATGATGCCTTGAAAAATCAGTCTTTTTTGTAAACCAAGACAATAGAAGTCATATAGTTCCCCCTCAAGCATAATTGGTTCTTATTGTGTTCATTTTGGTCCTGAAAACCTATTTTTATGAGTGTTTTAGAGAATTCAGCCTTCAAAATTCTAACAAAAGTGGCCTTATTTTTATGAAGAGTATCATGCAATACCGTACTTAACATATCCATATATATATATATATATATATATATATCACGATTCTCGTGGAAGATGTGCACTATATCATCATAAAAATTGTAAGCATTAAGACATCTCTTCAGTGCTTACTAAGTCAAACCTATATAGCGGTTGTTCATTTCAACCTGGTGTAACACCCCGCCTGCCCGGGGAGAGCGAACAGAGCGCTACTCATCGATAAAACTAATTCAAATCCACAAATAACAAGGTATAGAGCATCTAATTCCCACAATAAAATAAGAGAAAACACTAATCTCAAATCTCTTCAATTAAAACAATAAGTCTCTCGAATTAAAACAACTATCTGAAATAAATCTCTAATGCTCTATACGTCAAAAAATAAATGAATACAAGTCTTCTCTTCTTGTATTAAAATTCTTCCCAAAATAATCCTCGCTATAAATCATCCCAATCAAATCCAAAGCGCCCAAAATCCGTGCTAACCTGCCACTAAAAGAAAATATGGGGAAGTACACAATACGACAGGAAAGATGCTCAACAAATACTAGCGGCGAATAAAACGTAACAATACGAATACGAATATTCAAATCAAAGCGAATCTCATAAGCAATTATATCAATATAATTTCTCAACAACACATTAACCGGGTCACCAGGCCTCACCACCGTACCGCACCTATGCATTCTATTAGTATATCCGGAAAAAGGAATATTGGCGAGTGCCCAACCTCAATGTCATATTAAAATCTCATGACAACATGCTCAACACCAAATATAATACCACATGAATCGAAATCAGATTCCAACAAATATTTTTCCAGATTTCAAAGAAGAATTTAACAATTCAAATATGAGTCAATAATCACATGAAACCAAAGGGAGAAACACTCGCGAGATTAAGGAGCATATTGTGTAAAACCCCATACCTCAAAATCATCACATAATGCAGCCTCAAAATCTAATCACACCATCACGTTCTTCTCGCGAAAATAATCAAATCAAGTTCTAGCCCAAACTCGAGAAAACACCAAATAAGCTTTATAATCTAAGGTTGAAATCTTGAATAAGCTTGGGGCAATGGTTTGTAGATGAAAGGGAGTAATTTTGGAGATGTCTTCTGGTTGAAAAGTTTAAGAAAAAGTGATTTGAAAAGTCCATCCACGAATTAGTTGATATATAAAGGATTAAGACTTTGATTAAGAAAAGAGTTCTAATGAGATACAAACACTAAAATTTTTATTTCGGATGATCGAACCATTGGAATCGCTTGAAATTTTAGTATGTTGTAGCGAACGGCGAGACAGGACTGCTGACAAAAATTCAGATTGATCAGACGGTCGGATTGC
Organism: Sambucus nigra; assembly: GCA_949130495.1. Lineage (NCBI taxonomy): Eukaryota > Viridiplantae > Streptophyta > Magnoliopsida > Dipsacales > Adoxaceae > Sambucus > Sambucus nigra. The sequence goes on from OX422216.1 coordinate 648,122,179, forward strand.
TAAAAATATTATTTTTACTAGAAAGTTTTATGTTTTGAGGACTCTTAGAGAGTTTTATATTTTGAGGACTCTTCCAAATAATAAAAATTCAATTAAATCTCATTTTAATTCCGATTTCGAAACCGTTTGAAATTCTCGCCCTTAAAAATAATAACCAATATATTTGATTAATAAAAATAACTTTCTCTCAAAATTTATTTTTCCTCTTAATTTCGAAAATACCCCAAAAATTACGCGGGTTGTTACACCTGGATCTTAGGATCTCAACATCTTTCCACCATGGAGACTCTTAGTTAATTAAAGTCTTTAATCCCATTTCCCTCGTGGACCTTTCTACTTACTCTCTGATTAAACCTTTTTTGAGGAGATGACATGGTCAACAGAAATAATTTCAATTGTCTTACGACATCCGATGAATTTACCGAAACTTCCCCTTATACATGGAATTTTGTTCCCTTCTAATTGTTCACTGGCTATCAAAGTGTAAACATATGGATGGAACAAGCTTTATCGAATTTAGAATATCCTCCACGAAGTTAGGATACCATTTGTTTTTTTCCTAGTTTTATCAAAAGTAATGAATTCAGATTCCAAATGTGGATTTAGAATTATACATTTGATTTGAGGATATCCAAGAAACGATTTCAACCCCAAGGGAAAGGGTGTAACCACTTGTGGATTTCGAGTCTTTAGATTTAGATTTCTAGTTGGCGTCACTATACCTTTCAAGTACTTTGAGATATCATTTAATATTCCATTCTAAAAAATTTAGTATGTTTAAAATGTCCTAAAACCCTAACAAGGGCTTTCCATTATTGCGTACTAGGATTGCTCATATAATGACTGAGACTATGAATAGAGTAAGCTATATACATTAAACTTACCATTACACGAGAGTACTCTAATTGAGACGTGCTTTCACTTAAATTAGTTAAAAGGTGAATATTAGCATAAAAAGGTGTTTTCCTTTGATTAATATTATACTTCTTGAATTTATTAAGTATTTTCTCAATGTAGTTTGATTGGGATAATACTAATCCATTATATGTTTTAGAAAATTTAAGTATAATGTTGGTGACACACATATCTTTTATGTCAAACTTACAACTTAGCATTTGTTTGGTCGCTTTAATAATGTTGATATTGCTAGCAATTATTGGCATATCATCAATGTACAATCCATTTAGAGTGTTCTTCACATAAATACAATGTCACACTAATTAATTTTAAAATTATTTGACGTCATAACAATGTCAAATTTCTCATGTTATTGTTTAAGAACATGTTTTAATCCATAAAATGATTTTAATACTCTATAAACTTTATTTTCTTGTCAAAAAGCAATGACTCATTTGGGTTTTTCCATATATATTTCCTCATTCAATTCACAATTAAATAATTGTGTTTTTACATCCATAGATATTAAGTCTATTTAATCTTTCTATTGAAATTAGCATTATAATAGATTCTTCTGACTAGTCAATAGGTGTCAAAATAATCTAGCCATTCTTGTTGATTATAACCCATTGTAACAAGTATCGCTTTATACTTGTCATTGATCTATCCTCATTCATTTTCTGTCACATCCCGAGTTTTTTGGATGACTATGCATTGTACAAGCAATAAATAATAAAAAGATTGCAATACATGTATAAATAAGATAGTAAAGGTTATTACATTACATCGCTTCAATTAAATATAGTGAAAAGGCACTTTATTCATTACATGCATACTAGGTATTGGTACTATTCCCAGCAAAAGAAAATTAAAAAAAATAAAAAGTACGTAATATGACTACATCATCTTATATGTGGTAACATATGAAATCATGACAAGTTTGCCTGAACTGCTACTGAATTTCCATATGTATATAATTGCTAGAGAAACATGAGATAATGCATTCAATTGAGTGGGGTCAGGGAATGTTTCCTTCCTTACTCTCTGGGTCCATCTGAAATTTTCAAAAGAATAAACAAAAATCGCCCAGTAGATAATTCTCATTCTATTCAGTTTGTAAAATAAAATCAGAGTTTAGTAATATGAGAAGTATCGTAAGAATTAAGATTCAATAGTTAAAATCAGATAAGCACAATAAAATATGATGATATTGACATAATTAGAAATATCAGGACTAGAATAACTTAATGGTTATGGATGGTTTCTAAACAGATAACCCATAATTATCCATTTAGAGGCTTTAGGGTAATAGTCATACATACAACAATCAATCCAAATAAATTGGAGATAAAGTCACCATGCTAAGTCAATCACAAACATTTGATATTGTAGCAATGACTACGCCCTCAATCATCTGAGTCCTACAGCCTAAACAATACAATCGTGGGTATAACAATAGATTATTCCCTCATCATAATGTATGTTATAATAGAACAAGTTCAAAACGAATCGTATTAAATGATATCATTCCATAAATATCAACAAATATTTTAAGATCGAATCAATTTTACGTAAATGTTTGAACTACTCAAATGAGTTCATCAATGAGAATCAGATAATCTGGGACCATCACATAGTGATATCAACAAAAGGCGTAATAAAAAGCATTGTGTGAAATTAATATTAAATAAGAATAACCTACTTGTGCTTGGGATTTTCAAAATTAAGTCTGTTTGATTTGATTTAAGGCGGGGGGTTCGAGAAAGTCTAAAAAGTAAAGAGTATCTAAGTAAGGTTGGGCTTTTAAAACATTTAAGGTGCGTACAACTTGAAATTATGTAAAAATAAATTTTGAGGAGTTAATTTATTTTATATATATATATATATATATATATATATATATATATATATATATATATATATCCTAGTTCCTTAGGTTTAATATTATTTTTTGTTCCTAATGGTGTCAAAAATCAGTAGGAAAAGTTTGGAGTGAAAATTTAATAGTTGAAAAACTGCAGGGGTTTATGATAAAAAATAGTTTAAATTTTTAAAATTAAAGTTTGAGTGGTACTGCGAATTTGCTTTCTAGTTGACCAAATAAGGTGTTGTAATATACCATTTTGATCAGAAAATAAAATAAAAATCTTGATTTTTTTTTTGAAATTTCTGATTGAACACGCACTCTCACGCGCATAGTTAAAATTTCCATGTGGTGTATTTGACCTCACTCGTTCTCATGTTGACCGCTTCGTCTTCAACCTTCGCAATTTGACCTTAGGATTACAAACTTGGACCTTCAAATAAATCCAGTACAAAATGCCATTTTAGATTATTCAAAAACATTCTTTCTAATTGTTCACAAGGAATCCAAAAATATAACTTTCTTGGATTGAGGTGAAGTGTAGCCATTTCTCCATACATTGTAAAAATTAAAAAATTTCAGTCCCATATTCGTAGAGTTACAATGTAATTCGAACTATGGCAGTAACATGGTTTTATTTTTGTGTTAATTTGGAGTAAAATGATTTTGGTTTGAGGTTCTAATATATAATATACAAGAAGAATTTTAACTTTGAAATCTAAATGTCGAAATGAAAAAATTTGATTTTGAGACATGTGCTTATACTATAATATGTGGTGAAAATAGGGTTACATATGATGGCATGTGTTACCTTGTTTCTATTGGCTCTAATGGGAGCTTTTATGGCATTCTCATCACCTTAGTTAATGAGGATTGGTTTAGGATATTAGGGTTTAGTCCTTGGGAGGTTTTGGTTAAATTTTTAGTTCATTTTCTATACTTTTTCAAACTCTGGGAGCTTTCATGTAATTTTCAAAACTAAGTAAAGCATTTTAAAGGGATGATTTATAAAATAGAATAGTTTCAAACTCAAGCATGGAAAAAATTTGGGGGTTTATAACTCATTTAGAAAGTTTAAAATCTAAATAAAATCTTTAAGGGCTATTTTGTAATATTTAAAACTTTAGGATAATTTCTTAATTTAATTTTTTCTAAGGTTCATGTAGCTAATATTTAAAGTTTTTTAATTTCAAGAATTTTATACTTGGGTAAGGGTATTTAATATATATATATATATATATATATATATATATATATATATATATATCTTACATTTTCTTTTTGAAGATCCACTTACGACCTAACGATTTGTTTTTATGTGGGAGATTCACTGATTCCCATGTGTGGTTTTTCATAATAGATTCAATTTCACTATTCATAACTTATTTCCAATATGAAGTTTCAGTAAAGGACATTGATTGCTTGAATGTTTGAGGGTCAAATTTTAACAAATATGTTAGAAAATCAAGACTAAACATTGTTGAAGTCATTTGCCTCTTGTTATGTCTAAGTTCAATATGATTTTTTCCTTCTATAGACATCGAGTCTATATTCTTAACTATTACTAGTCATAGCATCATGAGATCTTTTAAGTGAATTTTCATCACGTAACATGTCATATGTGAAAATATTATCAAAAAATTTATAGCCTCTAGATTTAATAATTTTACTAACATGCACGACAAATATCTTAAATCTGTGAACAAGAAATCGTTATGCACTAATGTTATTTTGCATAATCAATGACAACATATTTAATGGTTTTTGGTTATGTCTTAACCCTTTTGGGTTTAAAATCGACCACTTTTCTAAACATCCTCAGACTTAAAAGTATATATAGTTAGTTCTACAACTTTCACAAAACTCATAAGGAATTTTTTGGGTTTTATTATGAGGGATTTTTTAAGAATATAATTTTCTCAAAGAAATCATACCCCCCCCCCCCCCCCCCCCCACATGCACATGGTATGGGGTAGAATTAACATAACATTCATCATTTCTTTCAATGTTTGTTTTTTGCATTTAACAACACCACTTGATTTAGGTGAATAGGGAGCGGTAGTTTGGTGAATAATACCGTGTTCCAAATAAAATTGTTGGAATACTGAATCATATTAATAACCTCTATTAGTTCTTAATGCTTCAATCCTTTTGTTGGGTTCGTTTTCAAACTCACATTTATAGTGTTTCATCTTTTCTATTGCATTATATTTTCTTTTTAGTAAATACACATAACAATATTTAGTTCAATGATCGATAAAGGTAATAAAATAATATTTACCACCACTAGTTTGAACAAATTTCATTTCTGAGAAATCATTGTGAATTAATTCTAGAGGGTTGGTAATTTTTTTAACTAAAGGATAGGGTAGTCATACCACTTTTTATTCCAAAAACCTTTCAAACTTGTGATTATGATGTGATTCACATTTAGGAAATAGATTTGAATTAATCAACATTTTTAATTTATCATAACTAACATGTCCTAATCTTAAATGCCATATGTGAGAAGTGTATTAACAGGTATATTTTAACATTAGGGTTGATCACTTCTGAACATTAAAATGTACAACTTGTAAAAATAATTTAAATATCATTTTCACCATGTTAAGGAAACAAATGGAACAAGTGACAATATTGATATGATATGATAGAACTCAAATAAGTAACTCATAAGAGGCATAATCAACTAATATAGAGCAAGAAATATTTTGTACGACTACACCACCAAGCCCAACTCAAATAAAACGTACATGCCAAAGTCCTACTTGAATATACATGCCAACTGAGTCCATAATACACAACTCAAATGAAAGATATTACATCATGGAGATAACCTATATCAATCCCTGATAATGATGACGACTAAAAAGTAGAGAATGTAAGTTGTGTGCTAGTTGGAGAAAGAGCATACACGTATGAACCAGCCCAACACCTGAAAGGATACCACGGATAAAACCGATCGAAACCAGTAAGTCAAAAAAGTTAAACAACTCAAAAGAAGTTATATATATGAGGGATAATTCGTAATTATCTATCTTACTACAATAACCAATCAAGTGTCATGGAACCTCACATTCCATTTTAGTTAACTAATTAGTTTCAATAATTAATAAATCTCTTAATTAATTACACCATAACCGAGATGTGTCTCTTCTCCAGGACCATCTCAATAACATGCAGTACGCACACATAAAACATCACACATCTAGGCGCTACATGTTATCTGCATGGATGCAAATATTTACTAACCCGTGTGATGCACAAATAAATCGCATCACACAAATAGTCGCCATTTCACATTCGCATGGTCAAAACTATATAGATAAGTAAACTATATGATGCAATATATATACAATCCAATCCACATATCATTATGCCTACGGGGTACCATCTCATGATAGTATGGTTGAGGCAAGGAACATCTGGCGTAATGCCCAAATATGAATGGTACCTTCTTAGCACGTATAAGTAAAAGTGTTCTCTCTACACATACCCATATCAATATTGATTATTTATCTCATTTAATATCCATAATATGATCACTTCATTACCATTTCATATTCTACATTCAGTTTATGACATTATTATTTCCTATTCTGTCCACCCTTCAAGATATTCTAAACTGGTCCTTAATTTAATCGTTATGTTATTTCATTAACTTCTAAAGAGATTACAAGGATTTATCTAGTGTGGGAATACTCATAAATATAAGCGGCATAATAAAGTAAATACATTAATTAAGATCTCTAAAGTTATCAATCCTACCCATCTCTTGACTCCATGCGTGAGAGATCTAAAAAAATGAAATCCAATCAAGGACCCCCTCCTGATACGCTTCTGTATGGATAGGGCAGTCATTGAGAAATTTTAATAAGTTAATGATTTATTAGTGCCACAAACCAATAAGCCAACAATATTTATCTCTAACTCCTTATAATCCATCTACTCAATTAATCTATTTCCAGCAACTTAAGGAAAATAATAAAGGGAATAAATCCATTTTATATGAAGTTAGGTTCAATTTCCAATTTCCAGCGACATAAATCAATAAAATTGATTTTAGTTACATTTTAAGGTTATAAACATAGGACTAATCATTGTTCATTAATTTTCATAAGTAATTAAGATCTAATTATAAATAAACATGCTTAGAAATTCATCAATCATATATTTATTATCAAATGCAATACTCATAATGCTAATGTGAAATCCTTATTTCGCACATTTATTTTTAATAGTAATTAAACTCCAATTAAGTCTTAACTAACCAACATGCATTAAAACTTACCTAAATATAATATTTAGTCTCAAACCCTACTATAAAATTCTGATAGTTCATGGTTCAATTTCACATTTCCTATTTACTTTAATTTAAATTCCAATTTTACAACATATACCATATTCAAATTTCACCAACATAAGGTCATAACATAATAGTTCTCAAACCCTAAGATTTTCTACAACTTTTAAGCCTAAATTTTGGGTTTAGGTGAAATTATGGCATGTATTTATTAAATGAGAGGAGTAATCTAGTAACTTGCCTAAAAATATCTCAAAACTTGATTTAATTGTTTGAGAAGAAGTCCTTGAAATTAAGCCTTGAAAACCCCTTAAATGTCTTTGAAAACTTATTTGAATTTCTAAAAAACCTCCCTTAAATCTTGCCTTGAAACACGGGATATTGAATTAGGGTTTTATTTTTATATTTGGGTTTAAATTTGGTGAGGTGTTAAAATATAATAGGGTTTTATAAAGAGGGCATAGAGTTTGAGGGTTGTTGTGGAGAGAATGGAGTCTTGCGTGCATAAGGGTAAAGAAAAAGGGGTTGAATCCCATTCAATAAGTGTTGTCTGCTATAGAAGCCACCATCCCCCTATATCGGCTTATACCCCCACTATAGCTGCTTGGTAAGACCGTTATAGAGGCTTCACTCCAAAGGTGTGCCGCCAAGGTTTATTTGCTCATGCGTCCTTTTTATCTCTAAACTTCTTACACAAGAAATGTTCCAAAGATCGTTATAACCTTAGTCTTTACCCTAAATACCCCATATGTGCAAACCACTTTATAAACCTACATTAATTACCGTTTAAGCCGCAAACTGTAAAGTAATTAAACGTAAGCCCATAAAACTTTAACAATTTACTATATACAGTTTATAAATCCAGTTAAATTCATTTCAACTTAAAAATCTGGTAAATGACTTTAAATTCATAATTTAAATTATGTAATTAATTTGGATACCCAACTAATTAATTAAAATTCTTATGATTACTTAATTTTTCGTTCCTTTTAAAAGTACGATGTATTACATTCTTCTCCATAACAAAAAGATTTCATCCTCAGAATTCATATGATATGACACACACCTCAAAATAACTATGAATATTGCTTCCCCACTGTATGCTCTCCCTCCTAAATGAACTCATCCTCATTACGGTGACCCCACTAAAAATGAACTAAGGGTATCTCCTTAGACCTCAAAATATGGACCCTTACGTCTAAAATGCACACAGGCTCCTCACTATACATATCACTGGCATCTCGCTGAATATCCCCTAAGTCGATGTACGGATAAGCAAACTCACCCCACAAGAACCGAAGAAGCACGAATACATGAAACACATTATGTACCAGATTTAAATGCTCAAGGGATGCTAGGCGATACACGAGCATCCCTATCATAGCCACAATCATGAACGACCCAATATATCTCGAGGCCAACTTCCCTTTCTTCCCAAAATGAATCACCCCTTTCATTTTTGACACCTTGAGAATCACCTCATCACCCACTTGAATGTGCACATCCTTCTAATCCAAGTCCACATAGCTATTATGCCTACTCTCAATACTTTTTGTCCTCTCCCGATTTATATTAATATTCTCAGTCATATCCTGAACTTACTCAAATACTAACAAACTAATCTCGATCGAGTCCAACCAATATTACACGGGTGATATATAGGGTCACCCATATGGTGCCACACTAATAAAATTCTTAAAACTATTATTGTAGGTTCACTCCACCGACGAAAAATGCACCTTGCAAGTACCCTGAAAATCCAAAATGCAGGCTCACAACATATCCTCTAAAATATTATTCACTCTCTTCGTCTACCCATCGTTCTGAAGATGATAAGACATATTCAATTTCAATATCATCCCTATGACCTCCTAAAATTTTTGCCAAAATTGAGATATAAAAGTTCAATCCTGAGTAGAGATGATTGATAAAGGTATCTCGTGCAAACGAGTGATCTCGGACACATATAACCACATGTATGCTATGTTGTGAAATCTATGTAGATGGGTAAGAATTGTCGAACCTTTGTCAAGTGGTAAACTGTAACCCAAATAGTGTCGTGTTTTTTGGGTGTCAAAGGTAATACTATACTGAAGTCCATCGTGAAGTTTTACCACTTCCAATCAGAATGGATAAGGGATGAAGAGTACACGGTGATCCCTGGTGATCCACCTTCATCATCTGACATGTGTTGCACTAGGACATAAATGTAGCAACCTCCCATTTCATCTCCTTATATCCTGGTACATCTTACCACCGAGATGTACCAAAAATTATGATCTATAGGCCTCCTGCCTGATGACCCTATGTCACTCCTCGTCTCAAGGTACTATAACTTTCCCATTATACCTCAAACAACCACCAGAATTAATAGTGTAAAGAGGTACTCCAGTAGATAAAAGATTTCCCACCTTCTCTTTGAATGCCACGTCATATACTTTTGATCAAAATACCCTCATAATGAAATTGGGAGTCAATGTGAGAATCCCCATAAAATCAAATTAATCATCTAAACAGAATCGACATCAGTCAATTCAAGAGTAGACAAACTAACACTCGATCATCAACTCAAAGCATGTGCCAACACATTGTCCTTCCGCAAGTGATACTGAATTATAAACTAGAAGTCCTTATAGAGATCTAATCACCATCGTTTTGTTATGTTTAAATCCTTCTATGTGAATAGATACTTAAGACTCTTGTGATCGCTGAAAAGCCTTAACTTCTCACCTCAAACATAGTGCGTCCAACCATGTAGTGTGAAAAATATCGCCTCTAACTACAAATCATGTGCTGAATAGTTTACCCCATGAGGCTTCAACTTCCAAGATGCATAGGCAATAGGATGAAACTCCTTCATCAACACCCCCACTTAGTCCCTATAAGGAAGCATCAGTGGAGACTAAATACTCAACTCACTACTTGATCGAACTAAAACTAGAGTCTAAGTCTACTTCTCCTTGATAGTGTAAAAAGTATAATGAACCCTCGTAGTCCACACAAATTGAATACCATTTGAGTAAATCCGTCCATCGATATCACTATCTACAAGAGCTTTAGAATAAACCTCCTATAATATTTGGCGAATCCCAAAAAACTATGATATTTCATAGGTGTCATGGGTTTTCCATAATCCAACATGGCTAACACCTTCTTTGGATCCACTAATAATATCGACTCCGAGACTACATTGCTCACCCCATGTCTCTGTTAGAGTGGATGCTCTGATACCACTTATAAGTGCGTGAACACACCCGACAAGGATGGTCATAATCAAAAAGTCTATTTTTGTATTTTTTTTTCAATGCAAATCCCAACACACACAAATCCAATTTTAGTCTTTGATTAGATTAGGGGATCATGCAAATATGTGTTCTAAATATATAATTTCAAGTATAAAAAAAATATGCAAACACTTAGAGATGAGAAAAAATCCCGTTTTCAGGGCTAAACCTATATTCAGTACTTTAGAAAGTTTTACAAGACAGTCGACTTACAGACTACTTTGATCGACTAAGTATAACTTACAGTCTTCACAAAACTTCTAAAGAAAATGACTCAGCCTAAAGTCGTCCACAGGTAGCGGTCTACCCTCGGTATCCACCGATCAACCTTCTTCCTTCTTCTTCAGTCGTGATCCCTCAAGTCACAAGTTTAGTCCCAAAAAATCCTCCCCACAAGGTGTATGCAAGTTATAGAAACTTTCTAGGGCTTCAAAAGGATTCATGACATAATTGGGGGTGTAAAGTTTGTGAATCAAAAGTGTTTTAATAGAAGAAAAAGATGAAAAACTTTGGCAAATATATTCTGTTCACATTTTTTCCAAAGTCCCATTGAAAAAGGCTTTCAGAACAGGTATTTATAGACATAACAAAAATTTCGAGGTGCGGCTCGTTCGAACGAAAACTGAAGTCATTTGAACGAAAATAGCATCTTGTTTGAACAAAAACCTCAGATCGTTTGAACGAGACTACAACCTCGTTTGAACCAACTTCTAATGAGCTTGTAACGAAGTAAGACCTTTAATGCATAAAATTCTCATTCGAAGTTCGTTTGATGCTCTGATTGAACGACAAGCCAAAGTCATTCTAACGAGTTAAAAACTCATTCGGAAGAGATAAAGAAAGAAAAAATTAATTCTTGAAAAATGCAGCCTCGATTTTTATAAAAACACATCCCAAATATAAATATGAATAATTAAAAACTCCTAAAAGTTGTATACCTTCAGTAGATGTAGAGGAGTCTTGAATCTTGAGATGTTAGAGTTTAGTTCGACATGTTAGTGTGTGACGGCTTGTAACGAGATGCACCAAATATGACAAAGTACAAATAAATACAAACAAAAAACCTAAGCTAAAATATTTGTGCATACAAAACTTCCCCTTTGGCTATTCTGGTACAAAACTAACCAAAACCCAAATTACAATAATTATCCCTTTAAGACAAAAAAAATCCCTAAAACCCTTTCCAAACCCTAGAAATGGAACAGTATAATGAAACTTTGTCTTTAATCACATCTTGTTCTTCTCTCGGATAACTTTGTCTTCATTCGGTGTAATATGTTCTTCCTCTTAGATACCCGATGCGACCACAAATGTGTCTAGTGTGCATGTTATGTAGGCTCAAGTAAGGCTATTGCTCAAGTAGTATCCCGATAAGTCGGGGATCGATCCTCAAGGAAAAAGGACGAACGAATTCATGACGACGTTAGAAAGATGAAGAAATCCTAGCTTTGACTCTAAAAGAAACGAAAATATGATTTGGGGGATGAAATAACTACGAATATATGCAAATTTTGGAGTAACTACTAATGAAACTAAGAACTAACAATATGGAGCTACACTGATTAAATGAAATGCTACTAATAAATTAAGTAACGATCTAACTATGAGATGAGAACAAGTGGTTGGGTTACAATCCCCCACACCCTAGTAGTTCACTTAACAGGATACTAGATTTGGAATTAAGATTTAAAATGAACCCGGTCTTTATTAATCCTAATCATTACATATATGAGGGATCGTAGCCCGCACCATATGAAATCAAAGTCAAGAATAAAGCGGTGTCACATAATCGATACGCATGTCGCACTCTTAAGCATCCCGGTTGCCTAGGGCAAACGTGATCAAAAGTCCTACGAAGGTTGCAACAGTTACGCAACACGATTCATCTAAGATTTTAATTCAAAAGTCTATTTCCCATTATGGTTAATTACATCAGGTGGGGTTCATGCATCCCAACCCTTAAAAAATTAGCTAGACATAATTATCTTAGAGAAAAACATGGTTGTTAAGAAATAGAACATTAAATCTAAAGAAACTGAATGAAAAGAGAATTGCAGATTCAAACTAACAATTAAAATAATGAGAAATTAATAATTTAAAGGAAAGATGTTACTTGAATTGCAGAAATTAGATTCAAATGCTTACAACAAAATCTTCTTATGGAAAACCTAGGGGTTTTGACTACAAAAACCCTATACTCCTAATTAGCTAAAATAAAAAAATCGGAGTCCTATTATTGTGTAACTAATCTGAATAAATAGCTCCGAAATTTACAAGAGTTTGACTCACATAAAACTCTGAGAGAGAACAGAAAAATTTCGTGGAAATCCAATGCGGTCCGAACCCATCGGGAGAGGCTGTCCAGATCGCCCCCTTATTTTAAACAGGGTTCCTTAGCTTAAGGCGGTCCAGATCCTTTTTGGGAAAAAGGTCCGGATCGTACCCCTTTTTTATTCAGAACTTCTTAGCCATGTGGTCCGGATCCTTTCTGGGAAAAAGGTCCGGATCGCCTAGCTTTTTCATACATAACTTTTTAGGAACTGGTCCGACCCTTTTCTGGGCGGTTCGGAACTCCTGCCTTTTTTCATTCAGATCTTTTTCCTATTCCTTCTCAACTTCAAATTTTCGTAACTTTTTCACCGCAGCTCAGATTGATTTTCCGTTTCTTCCAATGTTCTTGAAATTGAATTCTCTTTAATTCTGTAGTTGGCTTCAACTCCGGACGAAGGCTAAAAATTTACAAAATTACCCTTTGACTTTCCTTCTTTGACTTTGTTCATTTCTTTTCCAGTTTCTTTCTTCCTCACTGCTTCAAATACCTCCAAAACCAACGAGAAATACACGAAACTAGATGTACTTTTTAGCAGGAGTTAGTATCAAAGAAATTCAATAATTACACTCATTTTATGTTACTCGAGATAATAAAAGTCTCTAAATTAAAGGGATAAATTCGGAAGAATTTGAGCCTAATCACCCCTCCTAACTTAGAACTTTGCGCGCCCCGAGCAATGTAAAAGGATGTAACTATGGGTCAACTCTATTTTTTTTTATTTGGATAGATTACAACTTTCTCGGGCAAGCAATTGCATTGAGCATATGCAACAAGCCTTTAAACCCCTAGGTCACCCTAGTAGGACGAGTTGTGTCTCGTGAGGGTTTGGGGGGAATATACCCACAAAATTCGACTCAAAGAAAATTCAAAATACTCAAAAATCATATAATTTAAAGTTTTCCAGAAAATAGTCATCATCAATTCATGTTCGAGAGTCTCAAATCATAGTGTGTGTGTGTGAAGCCAAAAATTTAACCGTGAATTTCCATCGGTTGACCATTATGTTACTTATTCGAAAATTCGTTTTGATTCAAATTCTCACTGTGTGCTCTCACAAACGAATCACTCGAAAATGTGGCTAGTTCTCTCAGTGTGCGTGATTTATAAGAGTAAATGTAATGGAACACATGTTCACGCACACAAAATTTAAAAGAAAAAAATTTGTGTGCGAAAAGATCTCTTCATCGGATTACAGTAACAGGAAACAGGAAATACTGCCTCTACTTCACACTTTTAATCTCTTTTATACCATAACTCTCCATGCGGTAACCAATTTTGCAATTTGGACTCAGTTAGGACTTTTTTAGGTTTTAAGGTGTAATGGGTAGTAGGAAATGGTTGGGAACTTTGGAATTAGAGAATTTTCTTGAAATCTCCTGGCTTTTTCGGGCTTTTGCTCGTTTTCTTGTCTTTTTTTTCACATTTTTCTTTTCTTGCCATTTTTGTTGAGCATTTTCTATTTTTCTTGCCCCTTTTTATTTGTACTAATTGGACTACAATTCTGGAGTTTCACTTCTCTCAATTTCGGGCTATTTAGGTTTTTTTTGGGTAGTCAAATGAAAAGGAAAAAATTTATTTGGCTCAAATTGGTTAGCAAAAGGAAGATTTTTCACGACTTTTTCTGGCCAATATTTTTTTTTCTTTTGGTGACAAACGAGGGCCTACTTCATTGTCCAAATTATTAATTGCGTTACCATATGCGTCTCGAGATACATTTTATTTTAGAGATTCAATTAGAGCATTTTTCAAGACAACGTCTCACACGTTTCCCATAACCGATCAAAACAAGGGTATCGAGATCATCAACAACTTTTGTAAATGCTAAATAGAGCTTTGAGTTAACCATTAACTCGTATTGATTTATAAACTCACAAAAAGGATAGGCTCGAATCTCACCGGGTTGGTTAATCTCCACACTTATTCGTTAAGTTGTCCATGTTCGCTCAATTTCCATCTTTGATCAATTTCGGCTTTGTGCATTATGTTTTTACAATTTGAGACTTTAAACCGAATTTTAATGATATTTTTGAAAATTTTAAATTCCAATTGTTATTTATTTTGAAGAAAAATATTTTTGTTTTTTCCAAATTTTTCAAATTTTGTTTTTTTGGGGGAAATTTTGAAAATTTATGAAGTTTTAGAAATACGCACTCGTCACCCCCCTAACTCAAACGTTTGCATTATCCCCAATCAAAAAGACTAAAATCTAAATAAGGAAAAATAAGAAGTGCGATAAATAAAACAAACAAATGGAGAAAACGTGTATCTTTATATATAAGAGCTGTGGTACATTAAGAGAAAAGGAAAACACGAATGTTCATCACAAGCACCCAATAAACAACAACCGACACAAACAAACATAAGCTTCACTAGGATGGTGGATGGGAGGGAAATGGTGGGGAGAAACGAAGTGGAGGGAAGTGAAGGGATTGGGGAAAGAGGGTTGCACCTAGGGAAAGAACGAAGAAAACTAGAGGGAGGTCCAGACTGAGTGCCCAGGGGCGGTCCGGATCGCCTCTGAATTTGTAGCAGAAGTCCCCTAACTTAATTTCTGCTCCTCTCTTTCACTCTAAAGGCTCTCTCACTTGATTTCAACTCCACCGTGACCCTAATTTTTGCTCACCCCTCGTTTCGAACCCCGAGGTGGTCTCAAAATGCGTGATTCCTCCCCGCTGAATGTGCTCCACACCTATTTATTAAACATACTCTACCTATCCTAATCGACAACTAACTAGTACACAAGAATCACCCCATACGCATCGGGGGTGCAATGACCTAACTTTCTGTCCTTAAATTCACCCGACCCCACTCACGGGGTCCGATTCTCTCCTTGTTTCTCCCGTCCTAGGATTATAAACCAATAATCGCAACAAGTTGGGCCCCTTTCCAAGAGTGAAGGAGTCACCTTGATATTCATAAGATGTGTTCCAAATCGGATTCTCAAGGTGTCTAATATACGTGCAACTTACTTGTCCTGATTTAGGGTGGTCCTCTTGGTCGAAACTGGAGGAACTAATCAAACCTTGATTTCTCTTGCCCTTGGTAATGCTAGGGTCGGGCTATAAATTAGAAGAGGCTTGTGGTTCTCCTGCTATCACATTCGAAAACTATGATGGCCTGAGTGGCATGCATCGATCGTGCTCTCACTCAGGTGGAACCCTAGATTTCTCCTCAATTCCCGTCGAGGACTCAAGTGGCATGAGTGAATGGTTACAACGAAGGAATTCATCTATCATTTCTTGCCATTCTCTCTCTTATAAGTCACTAAATGAGTTCAAGTGAGATTGAACTTCAATATTGAGTCTCTCATCCACTCGCCCAAATTATCTTTCAAACTCCTCTAGACTCATATTGCCTAACTCGCACTCTTACTTAACATTCACTTCTTCTCTCTCGCTCTCCTTGAATCTTTTTATCCTGCTTTTGCCTACGTGCTTGCTTTCTCTCTCAATTACGGTCACTACACATACCGCTCCTCCCTTGCTCTTATCGTCAGACTTGTCGCTCTCACTTTGTGCTATGAAACCTACCCCTAACGGCTCTTGCTTGTGAGACTTTTCCTTCCCGTGTGCTTCCTCTATCTTTCAAATGAGGGGTTTTCATTGTCGTTTTTTTGCATGTGAGAACTTTTCGAAACTCTTTCTCTATTTCAGTTTTCTTCACTTTTTTTTTTATTATTTCATTGAGCTATAATTTTTAACCATGGTTTATGTTATTGACAAAAACACCGTAGAAAAATTCAAACTTGATCATCAAATCCCCCGTTGGGTATCAGTAGGGTTAGTTGAGGGTCCTTGTGGCCTTTGTGCCCTTTCTGAAGGCCATTGGTTGCCTTAAATATTTGTTGCTGAGTATCGGGTCACTTTCCCCCCAAATCGCTTATTTTTGGAGTTCTGCTAACACTTCGACACGGTCCTAGCCCAAGTTTCTCCAAATACATAGAGGATCGTTAATGGGGCGAATCATATTAACTATCTATATGGTATCCATCTTGGCATTACTGAAATTGTATATCGTTACCATTGGGTGATGACCACTAAGAATAACTACATGAAGATGAGGGTGGGTAACTGAGACCTAGTTTTGATCCTCCTTGATTATAATAAAGATTATTGGGATAATGGGATGATTATGAAGAATTGGCAAGATTATCCCCTTCGTAAGGGTATGGCATATGAAGGTCCAAGTGGCCCTCAAGGAGGGAAAGGAATAGGTTAGAAATCTTGTTTCTTAGCTTTGTGATCTTCTCTTGGTTGAGGCTATTTTTTTGTTCTTTTCTCTTTTTTTTACAGCAAATAGCAAGAAAAAGATTCGCACGAAAGCGACGTTAACTTTGTTGGTCTTATAATGATTTGGTCTATTTAATTGAGTTGCATCTGTTGAGTACCCAAGGTCATAGACATTCCTGCTCGGGTATATGAGTTATACCACTTATTTTCTTTCTCCAATAAAACGGACACTGTTCATCCCTATTAATTTAAACTACCCAGAAGCTTCTACCTCCCAGGACTCTGAAGGGGAGGGAGGGATCAAACGAATCAGCCGAGGAAGGCACACAATTTTTCTTTAAACCGTTTCACATTCAGGTGGTTCATTATACTATTTCCCACCATTCAATGGATAAAAGTAAAGTTATGAACTTGATCTCTGCAAACAATGGTACCAAGTCCCTACATGCTCATTCGTCGAGTAAATAAAGAGATTTTTCTCTGCCAACGACCAATAAATGTAAAATCAAGGGTTCCATTAACCCCATGGACATCGAGGATTCCCCTACCAAGGACCATGAGCCTCTTTCAAAAAGGTAAAATAAGGATTACCTTCCCCTTCCTCAATTGGACGTTGTGGGGAAAAATATTACCGATAAGGGAAAGGGTGTTGCCCAGTTTATTGTTACTCGCCTCGGCCTGGCTCGAGACTTATTTAATCTAGAATTTTTCTAAAAATAGAGCAACGTCCTATGCCTTATCCCATTTTAGGTTACTGGAGCATGCCAATCATGACCTCTCTCTTGTAAACTGATCGTCTTTACATCTTTCTTCTTTTTTCTCTCCCTTTTACTTGCTTCTTTCTTGGAGGTTTATGGTTGTTTTTAATCAATTATTGGAGAGTAATAATGCATTGAAGAATTCTTTTGCTGATTTAAAGGTGGATTTTTAGGAGTTGGGAAAATATCTAAAGCCTGCTCAAAAGCTTAATGCTTCATAGGGCTTAGAGGACGAGAATACCAACCTTCAGAAGAAGATTAACGATTCTGTTGTGCCGGTGGCTCGTGTTTAATAGGTAACAAAAGATACCAATGATGGTAAGGTTGAAACCGACTTCGCCAAAACACACGCAATTAAAACTAAGTCCAAAGCCGAGGAGGCCTTGGCTAGTGTGGTGAAGATCAAGGATAATGCCTTTACTCATGGTTGGGCCTCCCTCCTATCCTTCCAAAACCATTTTCCTTTCCCACCAAAAATGCTTCTCTCCAACCTATAAATTCACCCCACCCAACCCTCATCCATTCTCACACCAAAAATTCATTTTCCATCTTCTCCACACCAAATATTTCTCTCTACTTATCTCTTTCTCTCATTATGACGCGTCCCCGCCAAACCAATTTCCGCCCAAAAAAATATAATGCCACCACCGTCCTCGATGACGAGGGTAAGGGGTGTTTCGAAGCATCCAAGAGCGCCATTGGGCCGAGCAATATTTCTTTGCTACGCGCCCAATCAACATCGAGAGTTTTGTTACTTGGGAACAACTTCCTGACGACGTCACCGCCCTATTCGACCGCCGGGGGTGGTGCTCTTTTCTTGCTCCTATGAGCAATCATGTGTTTGAAACCGCCATCCACCACTTCTATGCAACATTCGTCCAAAAGTCCTCCACACTACACGAGGCTTACCTTGACGACCTCCAAATTCCTTTCTCGGCTGCCATCATTGCGAGAAAAATGCGTGCCAAAGGGGTTGTCCTCCCCGTGCCTTTCCAATATCCTACAAATGGTGCCCCCCGCACCAAAGAAGACTGCATTACTCGAATGGAACCTAGGGAGGAATGGGTGAGGGATTCTTTTCCCACAGGAAAGCTATCGGATACGGTGCGATTCACGCACCTAATTGCTTGTGGAGCAATCCACCAAACCACCAATGACTCAGTGGTCCGGTTACGCCACGCCAACTTCCTATATCACTTTCTCGACCCCGAGAGCACAATTAATTTGGACCATCTTTTCTACGCTGATATCATCAATGCTGTATATGACGAGTGGGGAAAAACTGCGCTCCCTTACGCTCGCCTCATTACGGAGCTCTTGATCAATGCTAGGGTTGAAGACCAGGGATCATATCCGCCTCCTCCGCCCAATTGGTGCTACTTCCACCACTCGGAGTGAGCCCCAAATGCGCGTTGCTCACCCCGACCGTCCCACACTCGATGAGGATGCGGGGGAGGAAGGATATGATGACCCAATGATGGATGTCGGAGAAGAATAAGAGGAATATGAGGATGATGAGGATGATTCTGATTTCGAACCCCCGGGAGCATCCCGTCTTGACGGGTTCATCACCCAATACAATTAAGATCACGCCGCATATCAAAGGGATCAAGAGGCCTATAGGAGAGATACAAGTGTGATGCACCAGCTTCAAGCACACCTTTATGAGCTCAACTTTGGTGGTCCCCAACCATATTTCTTCTATGATCCTTATGATCCGCATGCACCCGGAACCTCAAATCAGCCTCCCCATCATAGCCCGTGACTGTTTTTGTGTGGTTGTTTGTGTTGTTTTGTGTAGTGTTATATTGTTGTAGGTGGTTCAGAATCATTGTATGCTTCTTAGTCTCTTATGTAAAACATGCTTCTTAGTTGTTATAATACAATAATGCATTTTGTGTTAATTTGTTGTTTTTCTCCTCACTTTTAATTCTCATTGAGTTAGATTTTAGTCCTTGTTGCTTGAGGACAATGAAAAAGTCTAAGTTAGGGGGGTCATAAATGCAATTTTCTAAAACTTCACAAATTTTCTAAAAATGCCCAAAGAATATTCTGAAAAATCCAAAAATATTTTTTTTAAATAAATAAAAATTCAAATTCAATTTTTTTCGAAAATATCATAAAAATTCGGCTTAAAGTCTCAAGTTGTCAAAATACACAATACACAAAGCCGAAATCAACCAATAATGGAAATTGTGCGAAATTTGATGACTTAACGAATAAATGTGGAGATTAACAAACTCGGTGAGATTTGAGCTTGTCATTTTTATGAAATTTATAAATCAATCTAAGTTATTTGTTAACTCAAAGTTCTTTTTAGCGCCTAATAAGTTGTCAAGGATCTCAAGTCTTTCACTTTGATCGGTTTTGAAAAACGTGTATAATATTGCCTTGAAAAACATGCCGAAAAATCTCTAAATTAAATTCATCTTGAAATGCATATGGTAACACAATTAGTATTTTGGACAATGAAGTATTTTATCGTTTGTCACCCAAAAATATTGACCATAAAAAAATTGTGAAAAATCATCCCTTTTGTAACCCATTTTGAGCCAAATAAAAGTCTTCCCTTTTGTTTGACAACCCGAAAAACCCAAAAAGCACGGAATTGGGAAAAATGAAAAAAGTCAGAATTTGAGTCCAAACAAGTGCAACAAAACGGGCCAGAAAAAGAATGGAAATTCACAACAAAAGCAGGAAAAGAAAAGTGTGAATATGAAGAAAATGAGAGAAATCCCTAAAAATCACTAATGGACATCATATCAAAGTTTTCCAATTCCGAAATTCTTAACCTTTTCAAATATCACCCATTACACCTTCAACCCGTAAAAGTCCTAACCGAGTCAAAAATTGCGAAATTGGTTACCGCATGGAGAGCTAAAACACAAAAAGATAATAAAGGAGATAAAATGTATGTATAAGATGCAATGTTCCTGTTTTTCAAACTGTATTCCGTTGATGAGATCCATTCACCATATGTTTCCTTCTTTCAAATTGTGTGCGTGACTTTGCTCCCATTATACTTAGTCTTTATAAATCACGCACACCGAGAGAATAACCACATTCCGAGTGATTCATTTGTGAGAGCATCCCGTGAGCATTTGAATCGAAATGAATTTTCGGAAAGTAACGTAATGATCAATCGGTGGAAGTTAGCGGTTTGATTTTTGGCTTAGCACACAGACACTATGATTTGATATTCTCAAACATGAACTTATAATGACTATTTTCCGAAAAAGATTGAATTATACAATTTTTGCGTATTTTGAAATTTCTTTGAGTCGAATTTTGTGGGTATATTCACTGCAAACCCTCACGAGACAACAATCGTCCTACTAGGGTAACATAGGGGTTTAAAGGCTTGTTGCATACGCTAAATGCAATCTCTCGCCCGCGAAAAAGGTATTCTATCCCAATAATATGTTTATAATAGTTGTAACCTCTTTTCTTTATCTTTTATATTGCTCGGGACGCGCAAAGTTCTAAGTTCGGGGGATTTGATTGGGCATAAATATTGTATATTTATTCCCCTAATTTCGGTACATTTGTGGGCCCGAGTGATGCAATTGATATGGATTTAACTCACATTGTTGCTACTAACCTTCGTAGGCAAGTATTTCGTGTTTCGTGTCTCTCCGATGTGTTTTAACAGGTTAATGATGCAAAAGATACAAAAGAGAAATCAAAACAGTGAAAGAAAGGTTAGGAAGGCAAGTTCAAGGGCATTTTAGTAATTTTACAGATGGATACCGGAGGTGGGGCCAACTGGAAAGTTGAAGATCTCGGAACAAAGAGAATACTGGAAGAAACGGTACCCAAATCCGAGCTACGGTGAAGGAATTATGATCATTCAAAGTTGAAGAAAAATCCAAGAAGAGAAGATAAAAACATGAAGAATTTTCTAAGTGTTGAAATCAAAATTGTCACCCTAAAGCAACAAATATCCGCGAACCCAGCTAGAACCGATTCGGGGGCCGAAACGATTTGCATGTACCCCGAACCAGTTCGGGGTCCCTGATGGCAGAAATTGTTCTTTTATCCTGAGTGGTCCAACAAGATTCTGTGGGTTACAACTCATTCTTGGTGTACTGCAGTCCGAAGTTAGGCTCTTAAAAGGGCAGTTCTGGAGGGTTTTTGAGGGAGTTCAGTTTTCTCATATACATAGGTTCTCATTTAGATAGTTAAGAGAGAATTTCCATATAATTGTAGAAAGTTTTTGTAGAGAGAAAAGAAGTATAAGACTACATAAAATAGCTGGAATTATTTTGTATCAAGACTGATTCATTTCCGGGTTTGTTTCAAGTTCTAATTCAAGTTTCATTCTTCTTATGATTGTTCGCTCTTACTTAATTTAGATAGATTTCTGAGTTTATAACACTTGTTTACATGTTTCAAAATAGTTTCACCATGAATTCTTTCACATGCAACATAATTATTCTTTGCATAGTTAAGTTTAACATGTCCAGCTAGATTTATAAGAGTCGGGATGCATGAATTTGGCTTAATATGTTAGTTGTATGTGTATGAAATTAATTATCTGAATTTAATGATGTATTATGTTTGTATTGCGTAGTAACACCACCATTGTAGACCTTTGGACCTCGTTTGCTTCTGAGTAACCGGGATGCTTTAGGACGCAATGCGAATGTAACTATCGCGCGTTACCGCTTTACTCATCTTCTGATTTCGTATGATTCGGGATTGAACCTCATATACGTAATGCTTGAAAGTTATAAAGTATGGGATTAATCAATTATTCAAATTTATGATTAGTTTCATATGTAAAATACACTAAGGTTGAGGGACTGCATTCCCGACTTGTTTTTCTTCACTATAGAATCCTAGTTTCAATTTAATCATCATCAGTAATTTAATTCATTAATCAATTGTTTCAAAATTGAAAATAGTTGTAGTTATCCCACCAATCATATCATCTTTACCTTTTCTTTAAAGTCAGATTTAGGATTCACTCGTCTGTCTACGGTACCCTATTTCCATGTGGATTCGATACCCATACTCGCCGCTATACTCTGCAAAAGTGTAGTTAAAGTTTAGGTCTTTGTATTGACGCTTGAAACCAATAACAACGATTAGCGTATTACACGTACGCTCGGTTTTAAACACCAGGCAGTGGTGATGATGGATTTTGGTTCTTCTCTTCCAATCCTCTCTCCCCAATAGATTGTGTTGTAAGAACGGGGTGAAAGGCTTCAAAATTCTCCTCAAAAGCTCCAAAATTCTTCTCCTCTTATTCTCTAATGTTATCTCTATGTTTTCAACGTTGTTAACCCTAAACCCTTATGTATAATATCTAATATAGGGTTGTAAATTTCATAGGTCTTTAAACCTCCTTATGTAAAATGACCAAAATGCCCTCAATAGGTGCCGGTTTGGCCAAAAATTGACCTGGGACCTAAACAATACGCCCGGGTACACTATTCTGACTATTCGACCCTTTCGAAATCATTCGTGACATCTAAATTATCATTCAAGTCACTTACAATATATTTCCTATCTCAACCTCAATTTAGTCTACACGCGACTCTCGGTTGAGATATAAACAAATACGCCCATATCACTCGTTATGGCGTAATTCAATTATCATTAATTATTTACTATTCACACTTAGTAAATTTCATTTCATAATATTAATCAGTATCTATCTCTCGATTAATATATAACCTCACATTTATTATTTAATCACATTAAATTACGACACATGTGTAATTTAACTAAAACGTATTTTCCCAATTAATTTTTGAATTAATTAAATTTCTAATGCGCAAAAATATGGGATATTACATATATATTAACTAAAATTGGAAAGTATAATTACAAGTGGACAAAATGTAGAAATATTCAACAACGACCTAAACCAACATAGGATGGCTAGTAAGATAATCCGCTATGTGTTCTCTTCGTCCATCATCTGGGTTCGGTGCGAACGCCTCCTCATCATCTTTAAGATAATACTTTAGGAGTTGGGCAAGAATAGCATTGGTGGGGATCCATTTGTCATCTTTCGATAAGGGGTTGTGATGGTAAACAGGCAATCAACCTTATACTTCTACCCTAGGTCTGATTCATTAGGATTCTTGACTTCCCTGAGGGTTGTCAACCACCCACGCTTAAATGCCACATCCTCAGCCTCCTTTAGCCTTACTGGGGCATCAGTCTAGCCCAAATCATAACCAGTCTCCCATGCCTCTCGAGGTCCCATTATGAGCAAATGTCTCAGCCTCGTGACATCTCTTTGAAGTCCGGTTGCATTTATATACACCCATTGAACATTATTTTTCATCTCAATGATCTCCTTCCTCAGAGCACCGTTCTCGGCTTGAAGCACTTCACCCACTTGGGTCACATCATTGTTGTCCATGATCTTAGCCCTCAAACCGTTCATATCCTCTAGAAGTGAAGAATCGATCTCCTTCAAGACGTGAAGATCATCCTTAAGCTTGGAGACCAGCTCGAAATGACTCTTGTACTTCTCAGTCGTCAACCTCGGGGACATGTAAATTCTGAAAAATGCTTTGCAAGCTTGGTGGAAAATGTTAGGTCCTAAAATCATCACCTACTTTGAGATAGGGGGAATACAATCCTCATTGAGATACAAATAGCACAATAGATAATATTACAATTAAATATCAATATGTTTTAAAAGGGCGGAACGCATCAATATAAGCAAAAAGTTATAGGGAACAAAAGATAGAAAAGGAAAAGTCCTAAGCTAAAGGCCCTAGTCTTCCCCTTCTCTATAGCGCTCCTTTCTTGGTTGGAAGTTTCCCCTACCTCAACAAACTCGTTCTCAGTTTGGTCGGCAGGCTGACCAAAGTTTGGATCTTCTTCTACAAGAGAGTTGGGTCCATGAGAGTGAAGTTTGAAGAGCTCAAAGTCAGAGGGAACTCCCGCAGCCACGAGTGCTTGGTCCCATCCTTTTTTGAAGGATATCTTCTTTGCATAGCCTATGTAGAGTTTGACATCATCATAGGCCTCATTCTATCCTTTGATGTAACTACCGTCCTTCTCACCAGGGACCTCTTTCTCTAACTTATAAACCTTCCTAGCTAGGTTTAAGTTTTATGAGGCTAGCTTCTCCTTCTTAGTGACCACTAAGTTCTTGGTCGCCTGGAGATCGAGATAGGCGTTTGCTGAGCTCTCCGTTTTATGCCCCCAAGCAGTGAGGGCATTAGCCAAGTTTTTTTCAAACTTCTTCAGGGCATCCTTTAGCTCCTTATTATTTTTGGATTGGCCGGCATGACTATCCTAGAGAGTAGTAAAATCATCCAAGAACTGCATAAAATTGGAGGAGCTAAGTTAGTATAGAGAAGACAAATAAGGAATAGAAGAGATAAGAGAATAAAGGGAAAAAAATTACTAAAGCGTACCTGAGCGGACTTAAGTGAAAGCTAGGCTAAACCCATCCATGAGGAGCGTTCATAGTCTGCCATGAGTACAACCCCCTTCAGTAGGTCAAGGGAAAGGATAGGGGTGTTGGCCATACTGGACCCCTCAGCATCAGAAGTAAAGAAGGGCATAGTAAGGGCCTTTAAGGCTAGCCTCTTTTTAGCCTCCTATTTCTTCTTCTGTTTTTTCTTTCTTTTTCTCTCTCTCTTTCTTTCCTCTTCTTCTCCTTTATTATCCTTATCTTTTTCCTTTCCCTTAGCTCCTGGTATAGAGCCACTAACCCTTGGGGAATCAATCTCCGACCTCTTTAAAGATTTTATTCTATCAGACAGCACCACCCTATCCTTGCCATCAACATTTAACACTCTCCTCTTTACATGGGGTGACATCCTTTGCTCTTTTTCTTCCTCTTTTTCTTCCTTTCCTTCCTCTCCCTCTAACATAATTGGTTTATAGGGACCAACTTCAGGAATGTTCAAGTCAAGGACTTTGTCAACTGTCCGAGCGATAAAATTACTGGTGGTGTTCTTGTATTTGAGAAAGAAGGTTGCAGAACATGGATGCTAACTGTCTGAAAGTCTCTATTGATATCTCTAAGCTTTCAGGAGATTAGGAACACTCACCTCGCTCAAATCAAGTTCTTAATTTTTATCGCGAGTAGCATAACAGAGGAAGAAAATATAAGCCACAAGATAGGAAACAGAAGCAGCGAGCAAGCAAACCAAATAAGAAGAAATAGTAAGTAAATGAAAGAAAAAAGAAATTGACCTATATGATCTTCCCCAAAATCCAAAATCTAAGGGGCTCGGTATCTCTCGCCCTCAGTAAGGGGAGGATGTTTTCAATTTCTGGCAATAAACACATGACCCCAATAATCATTGTGAGAATCTGGGAGGTTTACAACTAGAACCCTATCATCTTTTCTTATCTTCAAATATACGATATCGTCATTGTTGCGCGACCATACGTAACAATAGCAGATCCCAGCAAGTCCTAGATTGGTTCCATGCAACGTGTTTATTCTATAAACCCCATTTAAAATCTTCTAAACATTAGGGACACACTGAGTAGGGATGACATCAAAATATTTGAAGAATCTTAAAAAAATATGGTTTAGGGGAAATTGTCAACCCTCCTTAGGTGATTAATAAGGTGTGAATCCAGTGACCCTTGCAATGTCACGAACATCTTTAGGGAGAGAGGCACGATTGATTTCAACCCAGTCAGGAATATTATAAGTTTTCCTAAAATCTTTTATTGACTTATTATCAAACAACGCCATTGATAATAAAAAAGAGAAAAGCCCTAGTAACAGACAACGAGCAATCGCAGAAGTGTAAATAAAGAGGAGATAAGGGAAACTTATAAGAATCAATAGAATCTTTGAGAATACAAGAAGTTGAAGAAGTAGACACTGGAAGCTCAGTAGACGAAGGAACGTTTGAAAGATAGCAGTTGAAGGTAATGTATCTCTGTTTGAAGTTCGAGTTAATGATAGAACACGATAACCAACAAGCATTTTGGTGCTTCATATGTCTGCTCGGACCAACGTATCCTTACTTCTTTAATAAAATAACAAGCTTGCCATGGTGTTTGACCTCGGATGAGCATGCCCTCTTGAATTCGGCAGAATTGCAAAATCTCCACTTCGATTTTAAAACAAAGTTTTAGGCGATGGTCCTTGAACTTAATTAAAATTTGTGGGCCCAAATATTCAGTCCAAAAATTTTAGGGGCAATTATGGGGATCTATTTATGGTAGCTACCCCTTGGTCTCCATCAGCTTTGAACCTCTTGGGAAGGATCAAATCCATATTTATTGGCACTTGCAGAGGTAGAGAGTCAAACTTGATGAATTGTTGTTGTTCAACCTCTTTAACAGGTGGTGTGGCATCAATTTCCATCATTCATCCTTTCTCTTTTTTATTCGAAGAGCTTTCCTCACATGAAATTTATTCATTCATGCTCATAGTCTTTTCCAAAGCCTTTAGTCATTCTGTTAACATGTTTAAAGAGGCATAACTCCTCATTAGTTCCCTGTGAAACCTTGCATTTATCTCTGAAGATGAAGAAGCAAAGCCTTATGATTCATTATTTTGAACCAATTCGGAACCTTTTTCCAAGACATACACTTTCTTTGGATCCTTATGTGCTGAGTTTGAGAGATTACACTTCAAGCTCTCTTCTTTTTGATTTTGGTTGTTGCACTACATGCCACATTACAGGGGGCATTTTTTAGGTTTAAGAAACTTTGGTTTCATTAGCATATTATTAAATTAGTGAAAAACCTTTAGGACTTGAGCCACAAGCGAGCCAAGTACACCTTTAACCATTAGAAGAAATTTTGGAACATTTATTGGCCCTAAATTACCCATGTGTTTGTGAAATTTGGCCTCTGTAAATTTAGGCCTGATGTACTGATTATTCCTTAGTATCTTAGCACTCCTTTGTGGTTAAAAACTACTAAAGAATGGTCTTACTTTCTACAAGGTTTGCTTTGAACCTCTTGATCTTGGAATATTGGGGCCTTGGATGGATTTATATGAATACAGTTGGTGTCCTTCTCCGCTGATCTTTTTTCTTTGAAGTCAACTGTTAGCACATCTCAGCATAATACTCTCCATATCTGATGTATAGGTGATTCATCGCCTTTTGATCAAGATCTTCAATGGTTTCAAGCTTTAAAGCCTTAGATTTATCCGTAGTTTTCACTTTGAACTCCACATGCACTTGATCAACTCCAGGTCGTACATTATCTACCCTAATTGTTCTTTCCTCTTTTGTAAGGAATTTGATCTTCCCCCACCTGATCAACTCTTGCACCATGTCACGAAACACAGAGCATACATTAGTTGAGTGAGAAAATAATAAATTCCACTTACAATACATTTTCCTTTAGTTTCATGTGGATTTTTAGCATCATCAGATGGTTTTAACATTCTGGCCTTTAAGAGAAAATGAAAGTCTAATTAGACTTAGTAATGTCGAAAGACTATTTTTTTTAATCATTCCTTTTGACTTTTGTGCAAAGGATTCTACTACAATATCCTTTCAAACTAATGGTTCACATATTATAGTTTCAGTTCCAATAATTTCAGTAGCATTAATTTCAAAATAGGATCTTTATAATATGTTTTGAAGGAAAAAGTATTTCTCTTATGAATCTGGATACTTTGGCAATTAAATCTACCAAATCTATAAATTTTGTGGCATTAAAATTCTTTCAAAGTCTTAACACAAAACCATTTTGAGCCAATTTTACAAATTCAAACTCCTAAAAAGAATATTATACACTTATTCCTAAACTTTTTAAATCTATTTATGAATCTAGTAGCCTTTTCATCAGGCTTTTAGGTTAGTCTAGCCAAATCATCCATGAAAACCTCTGATTTAGTTTGGAATAATTTAGCATGAAACATATCCTCCATCTGTTTCCAGGATTAAATAGAGTCTGGTGCCAAATTTATGAGCCATGCAAAGGATAGATTTGTAAGGGAACTGGAAAACAAACGTAGTCTTAAGTAATCTTTTATTCCAATATCATCACGTTGACTAGGAAACCTAGCAATGTGTTCCACTCTGTACTAACTCCCATTCATTGAGAAGAGAGTAAAGGTTGGAAATTTGAAGGCCTTAGGAAGTTTAATCCCATCTACACATTTTGGATAGGGCTTGATGTAAGTTGGGGTCTGCACCCTTAGGATAATGATCCACATATTTCATATATCATGTCTATAATGTCTTTCCTTCTTACCCCCCCCCCCCCCGAGCAGTTGTTTATTTTGGAGGGCAGTTGCCTATTTCTTGGTAAACTATGCTTCCAAAAATTCCACCACCTTGGGTGTAACCAACTCGTTTGGTAAACTAAGTAACTGCCCTTCCTACCTCTGGGAGAGATATTCTACATATTGGGTTATTGTTACCCATTTCTTTGTAGGTATTGAATGGTCCTACTGTTTCCATTGGGTTGCTTACACATAAACCATTAGTGTTAACATATCCTCCTATCCTGAGGTTATTTCTAACATTGGTTTCACCATTATTTGGCCGATAATAGATAGGGTGGTAGGGATTTAGTTGAGTAGTTATAATTGCTCCAAATTATGGTGTATAGGTCTAATTACTAGTTGCCATCCCATTAGGAAAGGAAAATCTACTAGTCACCGTGGTGATCATATTGTTGAGATTTTTTACCATATTCCCAAAATGATCAAAAACTGGATTTAGTTGGTTATCAATTGGTCTTAAATGTTTATGTGCCTACTAGTTGCTGGTGTACTTCAAATATTGTTGGCTATGGGAGCTATTGGAATATTCAACTCTTAACTACGAGTCATTGGTCCAAACACTTGAGTTGTTTCAACCAATAGTTGTTATGAAATGGTAATGGGCTCACTACTTGATCCAATTTCACCAAAAATTTTAGTTTTATCTTAGCTTCGACGTAACCTAGCTGTTGATGTAAAAAATTAGATCGCTCTAATTATTCAATCACAGATAAATAAAATGAGACAAAGATTTTTAAAGTGGTTCAGCCTTATAAGAATGGCATACATCCACTGTTATGTTATTGCTGAGTGTTTTGGGAATTCTCGATTACAAGATCTATCAAGAAATTCCGGGTCCTTTTGAATGAGGGTGATACAATGTATTTATAGCCTTGAGGCTATCATCTGAAAGGATGATACATTCAATGATATACATATGAAAGGGTCATTCATTTAATGCTCTTCTAAAGTGTGCGTCAAGGATAAGCATTCAATGAATAGTTGAACTGTTAATTATATGGCAATTAATGCTTGGGTCGAGATGCAACTCGAACCTCCTTAGTTGCTCGTCGTTCAGGAGTTCCTCAGAATGTTGGAGTTCCTCGGAGAACTGAAATTCCTCGGAGTACTGTAGTTCCTCGGAATGATCATGACTTGGTCGGGGAAATGAATTTCCTCGTTGCTATTATGCCACATAGATTGACACATGTCTTCTTTTTATTCGTCCACATTAGCATACTAATTTTGGTATCAACAGAAGCCCCCAATGTTTTATATTTAGAACTTTGAGGAGTATGGAACATTCTTTCTCGGTATATGGCGATATTAAATGACCTTCCTGGGTTTTAGGAGCATTTTCTTTGTATTTGAACTTCGTTCCAAATTCGCATAATCTGCCTTTTTGCCTTTTCATAAGCGCTTCGATCTTCGTGCACTTTTTGTCCTTTTAGCCGCCGGTAGTGCAATAGTATCTTTTATGTATTCATTTCTTTCTCCGTTTCCCAAGACAAAGTATTTAAACTTCTTAGGTAATCATACCGTCTTCTACCTTTTCCAATCTTCTGCTTTCGAGTTTTCCATAGCTTTTCTTTCTCTTGTGCGTTCATCCTTGTTTTCGTTCGTTGTCAACAGATCTATCTTCTTTCCCTGTAAGCTCTTCTTCCTCCCTCTTTTATTCATCATGGTTTACATTATTGAATCTCTTGAGAAGTTCCGTTCTGATTTTTCCATCCCATCTTGGGTAATTTTGGAGGAACTTTCTGAACCTCAAAATTACTTTCGTTTGGCTGAGGGACATTGGTTCCCCAGTCTTTTTATTGCTGAATGTGGGTTTTCCTTTCCACCAAACCCGTTATGTTTAGAGTTCTGTCAGTACTTCGATGTTGTTCCTGCAAAAATAGCCCCCAATACATGGAGAATAGTTAATGGGGTGTATAGGTTAAATCAAAATCATGGAACTCATATAGGAATTCCTGAGATTATGTACTGCTATAGATGGGCTATTCTGGACGATGTTTATTATTTAAAAACTAGATTTTTAAATAGGGCTCTAGTAGTCAACCTCCCTGATGCTAACATGGATTATTTTGAAAATGGGGTAATTATAAAAAATTGGCAACATGCCCCTTTGCCCGGAGATGAAGTATATGAAGGTCCCAAATGCCCCCCATATGGCAATGGGATAGGTTATTTATGTTTTATTTTATTTATGAAATTGTGATTTCATCATGTTTGAAAAAATGCGTGATTGACATTTCAATATGTTTTTGTTTGGAGTTGACAGCAAGAGAAAAACTCCCAAAGAGTCAGAAGTTAATATAAAGAAATTGAAACATATCTGGAGTTTGCATCAGAGGATTGCAGACGAGCACATCAGGTCTGCTTCATACTTATTGCAGTACAGGAGCTATATATCGTCCTTTACTGCTCGTCCTGTGGTCAACATCAGTGAACCTTTGCCAGCTTCAGAAGAATCTTCACCAGAACCTCATATTCCTTTGAGTCAGAAGATGGGAAAGAGAAGAGTTCCTGCTATCTTCGAGGAGACCTCCTCTGCTGGAGATGGAAAGAAAAACAAGGTTGATGTCCCAAAGGGGACAAAGAAAGTGGATGTTTCTCCTTCTGTTGCTGCTTAGAAGGTTGTCGAGAAGCCCCCAGTGGCTCATGTGCAGAAAGATGCACCTGTGGAAATAACCACCATTCCTCCAACCAAAAGTTCCTCGTTGGTTGAAGCTGTTGAGAAGACATCGAGGAGATTGAAGAAATCCTCCTCGGTTAGTTTTTCTGAATCCATTCCCCAACTCCCAGCTGGTGGAGATGGTGTTGCAAAGTCCTTGACCATTCCCGAGGTGCAAGGTAACGAAGACAACCTTACTCGGGATATGGTTACTTCTTTGGCTGCTCGTCATCTTGCTTCAGTAAGTATCTCTACTCTGAGCTTTTTCATATTTTCCTTTGTTATTTCCCATATTTGTTTCTGATGTAGTTTCCCTTCTGTGATTACAGTTGACGAGCTGTTTCAATATAATCCTTAAAAAGAATGAAGCGATCAAAGCTTCTTGCTCCTCGTCCACCGTGGAGGGAGCACTGGAAAAGGCTACCAAATCTCTGAGTGAATCCCATCAGAAGTATGACGAGGATAAAGTTGATTGGGAGAAAAAGTTGGCTGCGTCTGATGCAGAGAAGATACAGCTGGGAAATAAGGTGGTGGACTTGGAGAAAGAGAATAAAAACTATGCCGAGAAGCTTACAGGCTTTGGGGATCTTGAGAATAAATTGAAATCAGCTGAGGAAGAGCTGACCCTTCTGTGAGAAGTAAATCACCAGAAGGAGGAGGTGGAAACCAAGTTGAAGGCCACCGAGAATCTTATGTCCAAGAAGCTATCCTCAGAAAAAATGAAGAGCAGAACAGCTGTGAAGAAGTCCTTTCGAATTGGTTGGGACAAAGGATGGGACAGGGGGTAGAAGCAATGATGACCCAGGTGAAGTATGGAAGTTTGAAGTACTTCCATGATGGTTGGGTTGCGGCATTGCAGGAATTGAAGGTGAGCGAGGACTCCGAGCTATTTCAACAACATCTCCCTAGTCCTCCTCCAGTTATTGACGATGAGGATGAAGACGAGGCTACATCTGAAGAATCTTCAATGTCAGTGGGTGATCAAGTCCTTGCTCCACAACCCAACTAGACAGCCACCGAGGAGATTTTGTCCTTGCCTGCTCCTCCAGAACACGTCCCAGCTTCTAGCAATCAAATCATTGTTCCCACCGAGCAACCAAGCTCCTCGTCCCAGCCTCCCGAGAAAGTCTTGGGAGACAAGGAAAATGTGTGAAGTTGTTCGGTACTCTCTTTCTATTTTTCTTTTACTTGTACTATGTATTCTGAACGATGTACTCTTTTTGATGATGTAATAAAATCACCTCTTTTTGTTCCTCTATATTGTTGATGCTCTGTCTGCTTTTTATTAACTCTTGCCTTCTCTTCTTTACTAGTTTATGAGTAGAATGGAATTACTATCTGCCCATGATACAAAGTTGATGCAGCAATGCCAGGAGTATTATAAAGCTAGTCACACAGTTCTAAGTGCATCTGAAGTTGCTGATATTCTTGGTCATGATGCTTCTGGGCAGGCAATTGAGGCTTATCAATACTTAAGGATTTACTTGACCGAGCTGTGGCCAACAATGTGGCCTACTACGAATTGATCGAGGAGCTTCATTATACCCTAGAAGATCTTCAGAATCAGCACAATGAATCAACTGCCCTTTTGCACGAGGGGTATGAAAATAGGTATCAACAACTTTCTTCCGAGACAGGCCACAAAAAGATCATTGCTGGGTACGATGTCAGGGAGAGAACCCTTAAGGGTGAACTTGAAGGGTGTTGATAGATTGTCGAGCTGCCGGAACAAGAAAACAACAATTTACAGAAGGAGCTAGCTCAGTATAAGTCTGCAGCCTCCTCTTCAACAGCTATAATCCCAGTGACTGATGAGGGATTTTCCTTCCTAGAGGTTGAAAATGCCAAATTAAGGCAAGAGTTGGACACCTTGAAAAGGTCTGGTGCCTCTACTGTTGCTAGGGGGCGAGGAAGAGGTTCTCGTGGGCGAGGACGAGTTGTTCAAAATGTTGTCTAGGAACAAAGTTCTCCATCTGCTCGGAGTCGATCAAGAGTTCTCAGCCGTAATGTCGAAGAAGCTCGTACTCAATCGACGCTGGAAACTCAAGCGTTCCAATTGAATGCAAAAGATCGGGCTTAGTCTGAACTGTCCAAGAAAAACCTATCTTTGGAAGATCAACTTACTGCGACAAAGTCTGCTTTACATACCAAGGACCTTTTCGCCAAAAACCTTCATGAACAATTGGATATATTAACTTTCCAATTCCATAAACAGCCCAGGGAATTTTGGATGGCTGGATACAACGAGGCTCTAGTTCATTTAGATGCTCGTATCCAGACTGCCAATAATGAGGGCTATAAACAAGGCTGGCTGAATGCCTTATGTGTATTAAAGCTCGAGAAGGGACATTATTTGTGGGATTACTACGAGCCTGGAGTGCTTGACTTGCCTGTTCCACCTTTCAAGTTGGACATGGAATGGATACCAGCTCACGCCATTCCTCGGAGCTTAATTTCAAATTATCTTGGTGACTATAGCTTACATTCCCAGTTTGAAGTGTCTCGTCCTGAGCATCTTCTAGATCGTCCCTCTGTAATGAACCTTAGAATGCTCCGAGATTTTAACTTTATTAATTCTCCTCTTTGCCTGGAAGATCCTCCTGCCGGCGAGGAGCCTGTCTCAAAAGCAGAGGTAAAGAAACCAATAGAGTACGGATCTCAATGTACATATATGTAACCTGTAATTCATTTTTAATTTTAATGAAAGACTTTCATTTTCTGTTTGTAAATCTGTATTGCTATTATCTTGGGCTTGTTAAACACTTTATATTTGTGCTTGCATGACAATATTGTATGGTTCATCGACCAAATTAATAATAATAAAAAAAAACCACAAGTATCAGAAATGTTGCTCGATAACTTAATAATAAAGTAATGAGTATAAAAATGTTTAAATTTTTTCCAACCAACCAAGGTTGTTAAATTGTGCTTGTCGACCAATTATGATTAGTGGGTTTTTATCTCCGACCAACCATACTTGGTAACTTTTGTCTTTAAAATGTGTTCGACCAACCAAGGTCGATAAATTATCCTTGTCGACCAACTACAAATAGTGGGTTTTTATCCCCGACCAATTATACTTGGTTCATTTTGGAATATTTTGTTCTTCAAAGAACTTATTGTATTTTTCTGCAATAATCTTGCCTCCCGACCAACATAAATTGGCATTTGAGAGCATATTTGTTTCTTAATCAACCGAGAATGGCGTTTTAATAATGTTGTTCTTGCCCTTTTACCAACCAAAGTTGGTCGTGGGTTTGAACTATTAGGTTCTTTCGAACTATCTTATCCACAAGCTCTTTTACCAACCGAAGTTGATCACGCAAGTGTACGCCTCCTAACCAAAGGAGTATAATTTGTTCTCGCTATTTTACCAACCGAAGTTGATCACGCTCGAACTATCAGGTTCTTTCGAACTATCTTGTCCACAAGATCTTTTACCAATCGAAGTTGATCACGCAAGTGTACGCCTCCTAACCAAAGGAGTATAATTTGTTCTCGCTATTTTACCAACCGAAGTTGGCCACGCTCGAACTATTAGGTTCTTTCGAACTATCTTGTCCACAAGCTCTTTTACCAACCGAAGTTGATCACGCAAGTGTACACCTCCTAATCAAAGGAGTATAATTTGTTCTCGCTATTTTACCAACCGAAGTTGGTCACGCTCGAACTATCAGGTTCTTTCGAACTATCTTGTCCACAACCTCTTTTACCAACCGAAGTTGATCACGCAAGTGTACGCCTCCTAACCAAAGGAGTATAATTTGTTCTCGCTATTTTACCAATCGAAGTTGATCACGCTCGAACTATCAATGTAGTGTATCACACTAGTATTCCCCGAAAAACTTGAAATAAAAGAAGGAAGATGGTGAAACATCATCGTTTTATTCATAATGAAGGAACTGCTTTACATTTTACATTACTGATAATACTTGCGTAGGTGTTCAGCATTCCATGCATTCTTAAATTCCTCTCCTTCTAGAGTTGCTATTCTGTAAGTTCCTGGTCGAACAACTTCTGTAACTCGGTAAGGTCCATGCCAGTTTGCTTCCAGCTTATTATGCTTCTGAATGACCTTCTTTAGCACATAATCCCCTTCTTTTAAGTCGCATTTCTTCACCCTTTTGTTGTAGAACAGAGCTGTGCGTTGTTGGCAAGCAGCATTCTTAATGGCTACCTCTTCTCTAACCTCCTCAAGCATATCCAAATCCAGTCTTCTCATTAAGTCGCTGACTAGGGAATTGAAATTCAGCACTCTGTGTGTTGGAAGACCCAACTCGGCAGGTATTACTGCCTCACTTCCAAATGCTAGCATATATGGGGATTCTCCCGTTGCTGCTCGGGGAGTTGTTCGGTAAGCCCACAATACTGACTGTAACTCATTAATCTAATTAGCTTTAGCTTCATTTAGCCTCTTCTTCAAACCATTTAGTAGTGTTCTGTTTGTCACCTCAGTCTGCCCATTGCTTTGAGGATGACCTGGTGCTGAATGGGTTTTCAAGATGTTTGATTGTTGACAATAGGCAGCAAAATCCTCGTTGTCGAATTGTGTTCCATGGTCTATGATGAAGGCATGAGGGAGACCATATCGGCAGATGATATTCTTCCAGATAAACTGGTATACTTTCTCGTATGTCATATCAATAAGCGGCTCAACTTCTACCCACTTAGTAAAATAATCCACTGCAACAACGAGGTACTTGAATCTTCCTCGGGTCGTGGGCAATGGTCCAACCAAATCAATTCCCCACATGGAAAATGGCCAAGGAGAAGTTATGGGTTTCAAGAATTCTTGTGGAGTTCGTCGAATGGAGGAAAAGCGTTGACACTTATCACATTTCTTGGCATAGGCTATATAATCAGCCCTCATCGTCGGCCAATAATACCCCTGCGTCATCACCCTTTGCAAAAGTGTCCGACCTGCTACATGAGCTCCACAAGACCCTTCATGTATTTCTTCAATTAATTCTTTCACCTCGGAGGGATGTACACATCTCTGTAAACCTGCCATAATTCCTCGTCTATATAAAACACCATTAGTTAGTACATACCGAGCAGCTTTATACTTCAATTTCTTGGCAGCGAGTTTGTCCTCCGGTAATTCTCCATCCTCAATATATGCCCTGATGGGATCCATCCAAGATGGTCCTAAATCAAGGGTAATAACATTCATCGTCAGGTCGTCATCTATGCTCCGACTTTCCAGTACTTCAATTGGTATCGTTCTTCGCAGCTCGGTACGAGTAGATGATGCTAGTCGGGCCAGTGCGTCTGCTTGTGCATTTTCTATTCTGGGTATTCTGATCAACTGAATGGCATCAAATTCTACCAACAACTCCATCACCTTTACATGATACTTGACCATTAATTCTCCTTTAACTGTATATATTCCCATCATCTGATTCACAATTAATTGAGAATCACTGAATACTATCACTTGTTGTGCTTCCATAATCTTTTCTAAATTAAGACCTGCTATCATGGCCTCATACTCAGCTTTATTATTGGAGGCTTTGAATTGGAATCGCAGGGCATATTCCATGTTCGTCTCGTCTGGGGTTTTCAAAACAATACCTGCTCCACAACCTGCTGTGCAAGATGATCCATCTACATACAATTTCCATGTAGATAACTCGTCTTCAAATTTCTTATCCGACATAATTCCTCGATGAAATATCTGTTGTTTTATTTCATCTTCCCCTTGTAATTTTCGCTCCTCGTCGACCATCTCTTCTCGCCCTTTTACCAACCGGAGTTGATCTGGGTTAGAGTTTGATGATCTTTCTACATCCACAAGCCCTTTTACCAACCGGAGTTGGTCTGGACTTATGTCTGTTGATCCTGTAACATCCACAGGTTGTTCAGCGAGCATCTTTTGTTCCTCGGGGGTATCAGGATAAGTAAACTCTGCTATAAAATCTGCAACAGCTTGCCCTTTTAATGACGATCTGGGTTCATACACAATATCATATTCACCAAGCTCTATTGCCCAGTACATTAGTCTCTCCGATTTATCTGGCTTATGAAGGGCTTGTCTTAGTGGCATGTAGGTATACACGATGATGGTATGGGCCTGGAAATATGGCCTCATTCTTCTACTTGCTTCAATTAACGCCAATGCCAATTTTTTTAGCTTTGGGTACCTGATCTCTGCACCTCGGAAAGCCTTACTTGTGTAATAAATTGGCTTTTGGATTCCATTCTCCAATCTGATCAATGCCGAGCTGACTGCGTTCTCTGATACTGCCAGGTATAAGTACAGCTTTTCTCCCATTACTGGCCTGGACAACAGTGGAGGTGCTCCCAAGTATTTCTTCAACTCTTGAAAGGATTTTTCACATTCCTCATACCACTCGAAGGTTTTTCGAAGTGTTTTGAAGAATGGTAGGCATCTATCAGTTGCTTGGGATACAAATCTGTTTAGCGCTGCAACTCGTCCTGTAAGACTCTATACTTCTTTCTTCGTCGTTGGAGATCGTAGCCCTAAAAGAGCTTTGATCTTTTTAGGATTTGCTTCAATGCCTCGTTGGTTGACGATGTATCCAAGGAACATTCCTTCTCGTACTCCAAATGTGCACTTCGTCGGGTTGAGCTTCATTTGGTATTTATCTAGTTGATCAAAGGTCTGACTCAAATCAACTAGACGATCAACAACTTTCTTGCTCTTTGTTAGCATTATATCGACATAGACTTCCATATTGCAACTGATTTGTTCGGCAAAAACCTTGTTCATCAGCCGCTGGTATGTCGCTCCTGCATTTTTCAAACCAAAAGGCATAACATTATAACAATAACTACCCCTAGGGGTAATAAAAGAAGTACTTTCCCTGTCTTCAGGCTTCATTTTGATCTGGTTATATCCAGAATAAGCATCCATGAAGCTGAGCAGCTCGTGTCTCGAGGTAGCATCCACTAGTTGATCAATTATGGGCAATGGAAAGTGATCCTTTGGGCATGCCTTGTTGAGATCGGTGAAATCAACACACATTCTCCATTTATTATTTTTCTTCTTCACCATCACTACATTTGCCAACCAGTCTGGATATTTCACATCTTCAATGAATTGGGCTTTCTGGAGCTTCTCGACCTCCTCTTGTATAGCTTGATTCTTCTCGGGACTGAATACTCTTCTTCTTTGCTTTACAGGTTTGATTTCCTTATTCACATTGAGCTCGTGACATAAGAAGTTTGGATCTATTCCTGGCATGTCTTCATGACTCCATGCAAAAGTTTTCTTCCTATTTTTCAAGAAAGTTATTAACTCCTGTTTTATTGAAGGATCCAACGTCGAACCTATCTGGGTTACTTGTTCAGGGTGCTCTTCGTCCAAAATAACATTTTCTGTAGATTCCACCACCTGTCCTTTTACAAGTTGGGATTCATCCCTGGGATCAAGTGTTTCAATTTCTATACCTTCTTCCACCTGGTAGGTAGCAGTCTTTTTTCTTGACTCATCAAGCTCCTCTTGCTCGGCAGATGAATAATAGCATTCCCGATCTACTTTTTGATCACTTTTCACAACTCCTACTCCGAAGTTTGTTGGGAATTTTAAGCATTGATGTACTGTAGATGGAACTGCTTCGAACTTCTTCAAACCAACTCTTCCCATGATGATGTTGTAAGCTGACTGTACGTTCTTATCTATCACAAAGAAGCGTATTCTCTCTGTTCGACAAGTAGGCCAAGTTCCTATAAATATATCCAACTTGATCGTCCCAAGTGGAAAAACTTTCTCGCCAGCAAAACCCAGAAGGGGTCTGTGATAAGGTTCCAATTGAGATAATTTCAAATTTAAACTATCAAAGCAAGAGTAATACATGATGTCTGCCGAACTGCCATTATCTACTAGAACCCTTGAAATCACTACCTCTTTCATCCTCATTTTGATCACCAAAGGGTCGTCGTGAGGATAAAGAACACCTGTCAGGTCGTTTTTCGAAAAGCCAATGACAAGCTTATCTTTGTTTACCTTCCTCGGGCGATCTTCCTCCGCCAAATTTATTCGCTGAATGTATGAGCAAGCTTGGGCCTCTTCGAGGTAAGCCTTTCTTTTGGCAGTAAGGTCTCCTCCTCCTGCATCTCCTCCTGTAATGACATTACAATCAAATGACCCAAAACGTATAGAAAATACCTCTTGTTCTGGCTGCCTTGGTTTCTTGGGAAGGTCGGGGTTATCATCTGGATCATCTTCATGGTTTCTCTTCTTTTTCTCCTCTGATCGACGAGGAGATCTAGACCTATCTCTAGTTCGGTCGTTATTTTTTCTTTCACCTCCCCGATCAACATATTTTGCTAGCTTTCCTCTTCAGATGAGTGTTTCAATCTCATTCTGAAGAGCTATGCAATTTTTGGTCATGTGACCATGATCTTTATGAAACTTGCAATATTTATCCCTACTCCTCGAATCAGGGTCTGACCTCAGTTTCTTTGGCCATTTTACCTCCTCGTTGTTCTTGATTTCTTCCAAGACATGATTAATACCCATTTTCAAAGGAGTATAATTGTCGTATTTCTTCAGGACTTCCCATGACGTCTTATTATTCTTAGAATGCTTGTCACCACCATTGCCCTTATGCTCTTTCTTCTTAGATTTATCGACTTCCACCTTAGTTTCTTTATCCATATTCTCCTTCGCAGCCATAGCCTCCTCAGCATTCATGATTTTGGCTGCTTTTGCCATCAATTCTGACATAGTTTTAGGTGGATCCTTGGCTAAAGTGTAATACAATTTATTAGGCAACAACCCACTGATCAAGGCAGTGATTGTTGTCTTTTCTTCATAATCTATGGCTTCTAGCTTCTCGTTATTGAAACGAGTTATGTAATCTCTAGTACTCTCACCAGATTTTTGTCTAACACTTAACAAGTGTGCTACTCGTTTTACTGGATTTGCTCCAAAATAGAAATTACCAATAAACAACTCAGCCAACTGAAAGAAAGTTGAAGTCTTACCCCGAGGAAGATTGTTATACCATATCTGTGCAGATCCAGTAAGAGTTCCTGAGAATGCTCTGCATCCCATCTCGTCGGGGACAACATAGATGTCGGCAGCAGCTTGATATTGCTCTATGTGAAGAACAGGATCTGTCTTTCCATCATATTTGGGAGTTACCACGGGTGCTTTAAATTTTGACGGTGTAGGAAAATCCACAATGGTCTTTACGAAAGGTGTCCCTTGAACAAAAGTTCGCTGTAGGGGGTTCCTCGCCTTAACCATTTCTCCCAATCTATCCTCCAACCATTGAATGGAGCCTTTCCACGCGTCATTTTTCTCCTCGGGCCTATTTGTTCGAGCAATTGATTGTTATGAATTAGCCTCCTGAGATCTCTCTTGACGAGCAACTGGTCGTGATTGTGCTGATCCTTCTCTCAAATCTGATGGTTGTCGAGAACTTCTCGACATGGCTTTAGGTGGATTTTTATTCCTCCTAGGGCCTAATCGACTGAAGGGAGACACCCTGCTCAGTCTTTCCATGGCACTAGTTCTCTCTGGAGAGAGAGTAATACGTTGCTCAGTATCTGTTGCCCTTGTCGATGAAGTTTGCCCAGGTTGATAAGAGAAATCATCAGATTCCTCATTACGATACGTCTCTGTACGCCTGGATCGTGAAGAAGGTAAATAGGTTTGCCTCTGACCACTTCGTTATCCTGAAGGTGCTGGTGCAACTCCATGAAGAGTTTGTATGAGTTGCCGCATCGTTTCTTGCATGGCGGTTTGTCCTTGAGCCAGATTCGTCATGATTCCAGCCAGATCTGGGGGTGCAGAAGGATTTGGAAGATTTCCAGTATTTCCAGCATTTCGATTACTGGATTTCGGATTATTTGCCATTCATAATGAACGAAATTTTGTGAAAAACGATAACAACAGTCGTTCCCACAGACGGTGCCAATCTGTTGATGTAAAAAATTAGATCGCTCTAATTATTCAATCACAGATAAATAAAATGAGACAAAGATTTTTAAAGTGGTTTAGCCTTATAAGAATGGCCTACGTCCACTGTTATGTTATTGCTGAGTGTTTTGGGAATTCTCGATTACAAGATCTATCAAGAAATTTCGGGTCCTTTTGAATGAGGGTGATACAATGTATTTATAGCCTTGAGGCTATCATCTGAAAGGGTGATACATTCAATGATATACATATGAAAGGGTCATTCATTTAATGCTCTTCTAACGTGTGCGTCAAGGATAAGCATTCAATGAATAGTTGAACTGTTGATTATATGGCAATTAATGCTGGGGTCGAGATGCAGCTCGAACCGCCTTAGTTGCTCGTCGTTCAGGAGTTCCTCGGAACGTTAGAGTTCCTCGGAAAACTGAAATTCCTTGGAGTACTGTAGTTCCTCGGAATGATCATGACTTGGTCGGGGAAATGAATTTCCTCGTTGCTATTATGCCACATAGATTGACACATGTCTTTTTTTTATTCGTCCACATCAGCATACTAATTTTGGTATCAACACTAGCCATCTGTAGCCTTCACACGGCACTGGTGATATACCCCAAGTGTAACCTCGGCCTAGAGACACCAACCTCGATCGAGATGATGGCCGAGACATTGATCGACCCTAGATGAGCCATGGGCCCACGATATCATCCCTCAGCCAGACCAGGGTCGACCCAGGCCGACACTACCACCTACATTTCCAATGGACACTACTCGCATCGCAGGTATCAACAGCATTCTCATATACCTGGGTATGGCAACCTCGGTCGAGTGTAGGACAAGGTGACAAGGAGCCTTGGTAACCTTCAACATGGAACCAGTCCAACTTCGGATTGGGCCGAGGTCACAAGAAGCCTTAGTAATCGTCAGCATGACATTAGTCCAACCTCGGCTTGGGCCGACCCAAGCATAATGTCCCGGCTGAGGTTAGGCCGAGACTCCTTATGACACATCTCGGATTAAACGAACATCAAGCCTTTACAGCTCGGCCTCTTTCAGGCCGAGGTCATCCACCAATATGGCGACCGAGCATCTGTTGACATTTGGATAAGGACACCTGGGCACAAATCAGTTGTAATAAGATTATTCTCCACACATGGGGAGGATATTTCATCATCATTTCTTACATATGACAGTGACAGATGGCACTCCCACATTGGTGAGGTTACCACACACATGCTCATTGCATGCATGGGGGGTACATTACACCCCCTAGATACTATATATAGGGATCATCCCCTACCTTGCAAAAGGATCCCAGATATTAAACCCTAGCTGAAGCTTTGTCTAGATACACAGTAGAGAGAGAAAGCTTGAGAGGTTGTATCCATGGCCATTAGTGCCTTCATTCAGTGATATTACTCACACACACTCACAGTGGACGTAGGCCAAATTGGCTGAACCACTTATATTCCGGTGTTGATTCCACTTATCCTCATCTCATTCTCTTCTCTTTATATAACTATGCTGCCATTGTTATTTTTATATTGAGCTTGAAAACACCTTACCTGGTGGTGCTGATTCCGGCATCATCATTTTGGCACCGTCTATGGGAATTGAGAAGCTATCTCATCCTCTTTTTCTGCTTTACCTCACCGGAGACTTTGGTGGTTAACCAGGAACCACCCCTTGCGTGGAGCTGTTTCACCATTGAAAGAGGTCCTTTAAGGTATTAAGCTCACTTGCTACTCAAGCTCCATAGTGTTAACATATGGCACCAGACTTACCACCACCTCTTTCGCCGCCCGGGGGTGGAGGGGCTAGTTCCAGTCAGGCTCCTCCCCATTCCGAAATAGCGGAGGTAGCTGCACCCTTGAAATCTTTAGCTGCAACACAACAAGCCATGAAGGAGAAATTTGCCCATCTCAGTCAAACCATGATGATGAGGCCACCTGGAGTCTCACCGGACATGATCACTCCGGCGGCAGTTCAGCCCCAACCTGACGCCAGGGGACCACCCCAGGCACCGATGAAGGACCAGTCTGTACCCCAGCGGAGGAGGGACGTTGCTGACCCTAGGCACTTGCACCTGGGGAGGCAGGGAAACCCTTGCCCAGAGGACAGGTATGATGACCTAGGAGATGAAGAGGTCCCAAAAGAGTGCTGGGAGCCGTATGAGGTGTCAGATAACACCATACGACCTCTTAGGCAGAGTCAAGGATGTGTCGGCCGAAGAGGTGAAGAGGCCCAGCAAAGAGGATCGGCCTTTGATAGGTTGAGCAGAGGGTCGGCCTTTGAGAGACTTGGCCCAGTGAATGACCTAAGACAGAGGCTATCGAGGTCAAGAAGCGCAGCAGGCTCCCAAAGAGGGAATAGGCAGGCTCATCCAGACCAAGGCCGACCCTGTGAGAGAAGAGCCAAGGAGCAGGAAGAGGTCAACAGGGGATAACCTCGGCCAAGTTGATGACAAAAGACCCTGGAATGATCCAATCCAACGCCTTGAGGAGAAGATAGGGGACCTCATAAAGAGCAGGGACCCATTACAAAGGGGTTACTCAGAAGGTTCCCCATTTGTGGCTAGGATAGTGGGGTTCCCAGCCCCAGCTAAGTTCAAACCTCCTACAGTGACTCCCAAATATGATGGCAGCACTAACCCTGTGCACCATATCGAGATGTACCAAGATATCTACTAGATACCCGATGAGATGAAGTGTAGGGCCTTCTCAGGAACCTTGACAGGGGCAACGCACAGCTGGTTCACCTCTCTTACGAAGAACTCGATTGAGAACTTCAAAGGCTTGGCTGAGCAGTTCATCCACAACTTATGCTTTGGGGTAAGACCTCAAAAGGAGACTACCCACCTGTTGTATGTCAAACAGGCCAAGGGTGAAAGCCTAAGAGACTACATAGCAAGATTCAACAAGGAGAAGATGGAGGTGGAGGATTATGAAGAGAGCACAACCATGACCGCCCTTATAGGAGGCCTCCAGAAGGGGAAGCTACTGTGGAAACTGGCGGAAGACCCTCCTAGGTCTATGGCAGAGCTGCTGGCAACCGCAGGAAAAATGATGAATGCGGAAGAGGCAATGGCAGCCAAGTATGAGGAGGAGAACCGCGGTAGCACTGGGAGGTCCCAGGGTAAGAAAGAGGGGAAGAATAGTTCAGGAGATGACAAGTTCACTCATTACACTCCTCTGACTGTGAGCTGTGAGCACATCCTTAATGAGATTAAGACTGACCGTACTCTGAGGTGGCCAGAGAAGCTGAAGGCCCCGCCACATAAGAGGAACAAAAACCTCTGGT
Organism: Sambucus nigra; assembly: GCA_949130495.1. Lineage (NCBI taxonomy): Eukaryota > Viridiplantae > Streptophyta > Magnoliopsida > Dipsacales > Adoxaceae > Sambucus > Sambucus nigra. The sequence continues at coordinate 648,166,885 of OX422216.1, forward strand.
GTGAGTTCCACCAGGATCATGGCCACGTCACAGATAGATGCTTCACTTTAAAAGATGAGATTGAGAAGATGTTGAAGTCCGGAAAGCTAAGGAAGTATGTGGATGGCAAAGCTCCAAAGGGTGGAAGAGAAGACCCTAAGAAAAGAAGAAATGACAGATGCCGTGGCGATATCCCGGCCAGAAGGGATGACGATTCAGAGGGAGATGATGAACACGACCCAGATCTTCCTCCAAAGGATGACAACACCCCTGTGAAGAGGGTCGGAATGATCTCCTTTGGTGTTAGCACCATCTTTGGGGGATTTACAGGAGGTGGCTCTGAGGTAGCTGATAGGAAGGCTCATGTAGAAGAGGCCAGGTCAGTGGCCAAGCCTGAGGTTGTGAATCTAATGTCTTCTGACGCAGTGCAGAAGGGGAAGAAGGTAGACATGGACACTCTCGTAGTGGGGTTCTCCAAACTCGACTTCAAGGGCATCTTAGCCCCCCATGATGACCCTTTGGTCATAACAACAAGGGTGCATGGGTGCGAGGTAGGGAGGATCCTCATAGATGGGGGAAGCTCAGCAGACGTGATGTTTTGGCCTTGTTTCAAGAGCCTGGGTCTTAGCAGGGCAAGGCCGGTGCCCTACCATCACCCATTGATAGGCTTCAGTGGTGAAAAGGTGCACCCCTTAGGCGTGTATGAAATGGATGTACGGATGGGGGATGAGTGGCCTAAGAGGCTGACCAAGAAGATAAACTTTTTTATTATGGACGAAAATGTTTTCTCGGTCTACAACCTCATCGTAGGAAGGGTGGCCCTCAAAGAGTTTGAAGCCGTGCCGTCGACGGTCCATCAGATGCTAAAATTCCCGACTCCTTATGGAGTAGGGGAAGTGCAAGGGGACCAGACCATGGCGCGGGAGTGTTACTTCAACTAGGCCGAAGAGAGAGAAGCCCATAAGAGAGCAACCACCACTTACAGCATTGATACTCTTGACCCAAGAGACGAAAGAAAATTGAATAAGGGCGAGGCTGGGAAAGAGGTAGAATCCATCGTCCTCAATGAGGACGAGCCGAAAAAAACCATCCAGGTCGGCAAGGCCCTAGAGCAAGGAATCAAAGAAGAGATGGTAAGCTTCCTCAGGAGGAGGCAGAGTGTCTTCGCATGGAGTCACGCAGACATGCCTAGTATCGACCCTGAGGTCATGATACACAAGCTCAACGTGGACAAAGATGCCAGGACAATAAAGCAGAGACGAAGAGTCTACTCCATAGAGAAGTATGACGTCACCCGGGAAGAGGTGAAAACGTTGGAAGAGGCCGAGTTCATAAGAGATATTACCTATCCGCAGTGGCTTTCAAATGCAGTCATCGTGCCTAAGGCCAATGGGAAGTGGCGAATGTGTGTAGATTTCACTGACTTGAACAGGTCTTGCCCGAAAGACAACTATCCCTTACCTAGGATAGACCATATGGTGGACGCAACGGTAGGGCACGAGCTCATGAACTTCATGGACGCTTATTCAGGTTATAATCAAATCTTTATGGATGCTGAAGACTCTGAGAAGACAGCCTTCATTACTGACAAAGGGACGTATTGCTACAAGGTGATGCCCTTCGGTCTGAAAAATGCGGGGGCAACGTATCAACGTCTTGTCAATAAGATGTTCGAGGAGCAAATAGGGAAGACCATGGAGGTATATATGGACGATATGCTAACGAAGAACTTGAAAGCATGTACTCACGTAGCGGATCTTGAGAAGACCTTTGATGTCATGGACTCGTACAGAATGAAGCTCAACCCAGCGAAGTGTGTCTTCAGGGTAGGAGCTGTGAAGTTCCTGGGGTTCATCATTAATCAGAGGGGGATTGAAGAAAACCCTAAGAAAATCAAGGAATTACTCGACATGAAGACTCCTAGGAGTATCAAGGATCTCCAGAGACTCACGGGAAGAGTGGCTGCCCTTAACAGGTTTGTTTCTAGGGCAACGGACAAGTGTCTTCCATTCATTAAAGTTCTGAGAAAGGCCTTCCAGTGGGATGAAGAGTGTGAAAAAGCCTTTGACCAACTCAAGTCCTACTTGTGATCTCCCTTGTTGCTATCTCGGACCATCACGGGGGAAAGGTTATTTGTGTATCTGGCAGTCTCTGAATCAGCCATCAGCGCAGCCATCATACGGGAAGAGGATGGAATCCAGAGGCCTGTGTACTTCAACAGTAAGGCACTTCAAGGGTCTGAACAAAACTATCCTCGAATGGAGAAGTTAGCTTATGCCCTTATCCATGCCTCAAGGAAAATAAAGCCTTACTTTCAAGCTCACTCGATGGTAGTCCTTACTGACTCCCCACTAAGGCAGGTTCTGTACAAACCTGAGAAGTCCGGGAGACTGATGACTTGGGCCATCGATCTAGGAGAGTATGATCTTACCTACCAGCCCAGGACAGCCATCAAGGTGCAGGCCCTCATGGACTTTGTCACAGAGTTCACCTGGGAAGAGGCCGAGACAGAGAAAGGCTTAGATGACAGCGAAGAGACGAACCGTAGTGTCTTCCGAGATTCAAAAGAGAATGCACCAAACGTCTTTTGAGGCCGAGAAGAGGTCATCCCAGGAAAAACACGGAGTAGAGTAGAAGAGAACGAAGAGGATCGATACCTCTTCGAGAAAGGGGTTATGAGAGAAGGGGTATTCTCATCGGATGCAGACATCTCGAGCCTCTTCGTTGATGGCTCTTCTTGTGAGAGTGGAAGCGGTGCGGGGCTAATACTCTCGGCTCCAAATGGCGCCAACATTGAATACGCCTTGAGATTCAACTTCCAGGGTTCAAACAACGAGTCCGATTATGAGGCCATAATAGAAGGTCTCTTATTAGCAATAACTCTTCGAGTAAAGCGACTCCTACTCCATAACGACTCAAGGTTGGTTGTTAATCAAGTGTTGGGGGTATACGAGGCCAAAGATGAAAGGATGGCCAAGTACTTAAAGAAGGTAAGAAGGTTGTTAAAGTATTTTGAAGAGGCAAAACTAAAGAGATTGCCTCGGTTGAGTAACAATTACGCTGATGCATTGGCAAGGCTGGTCTCGGCAATGAAGACAGATTTGGGAAGGACCATTCCAATCGAGGTCTTAGGAAAAGCAAGCATCGAGGAGGACGAGGTATGTATCCCTTGTCACAATGTGAACCTAGGAGACTCATGGATCGACCCACTCGCCAGATACCTAAGAGAGGGAGAGCTGCCTGAGTCCAATATAGAAAGGAGAAAGTTGAGATACAGGGTTGCCAAGTTCTCAATGGTAGGAGATGTCTTATACAAGAAGGGGTTTCTATTACCTCTCCTCAGGTGTGTGCATCCCATGGAAGTACCCTGGGTCTTAGAGGAGGTTCATGAGGGTTCTTGCTCTAACCACATAGGGGGAAGACCCTTAGCCAAGAGGATCATCACTCAGGGATACTGGTGGCCTACCTTGTCTAAGGACGCTGCAGACTATGTGAAGACGTGCGAAAAATGTCAGAGGTTCGCCACTATCCCTCATCAACCCCATCAGCCTATGACGTCAACCTATTCTCCATGGCCATTTGCGGTGTGGGGAATTGACTTAGTAGGACCTTTGCCAAGAGATGTCAATAACTATAGATTCTTGATAGTTGCCATTGACTACTTTTCAAAGTGGGTAAAGACAGAACCGATGATAACAATTACAGAGCAGAAGACCTTACAGTTCATCTGGAAGAACATTATATGTAGATATGGCCTCCCAAACACGCTCATCTCAGATAATGGGACCCAGTTCAAGAACTCCTCCTTAGAAAAGTATTGCCTAAGAGTGGGGATTAAGAAATTCTTCTCATCTCCCGGTCGACCTCAGGCAAACGGCCAGACCGAGGTCACAAATAGAACCATCCTGGACGGAATCAAGAAGAGGTTAGAGGATGCGAAGGGGAGATGGACAGAAGAGGTATATGCTGTGTTATGGGCCTACAGAACCACGGCAAGGACACCCACAGGAGAAACCCCATTCATGCTGGCACATGGCTCAGAGGCCGTCATACCAACGGAAATAGGACTACCAACTCATCGAATTCAGACCTACGATCCTGATAGCAATGGGGAAAGGAGGAGGCTAGACCTGGATCTTATCGAAGAAAGAAGAGAAGACGCAGAGGTCAGGAAAGCAACCTACCAGCAGAGGGCAACGAGATTCTATAACTAGAGGGTGAAGTCAAGACCCATCGCAGTGGGAGACCTAGTGCTAAAGAAGACCCTACAGAAGGCAAATAAGCTACACCCAAACTGGCATGGCCCCTACAAAGTAACGGAAGAGGTTGTGCCTGGCACTTACAGGCTAGAAAACCTAGAAGGAGAACCTTTCACTAACCCGTGGAATGCTGACCACCTAAAGAGATATTTCATACGATGTTTCATAGAATTTTATGTAAATGTACCATCTTATTGAGAAGAGGTTATTAATAAAAATTAGTTTCCACGATAGTTCTTGCTTCATTCTTAGATCAGAGATATATTATGGAGATAACATCTTAGGTGATGACCTCAGGCCTTCATAACATCACTCGGTGGTGACGAGGTCTGAGCTCAGACACCTTCCTAGATGACCTCAGACCCTTAACATCATTAATTTGGTGAAATTTATTATGAGGCTAACATCATAGGTGATGACCTCAGACCCTCATAACATCACTCGGTGGTGACGAGGTCTGAGCTCAGACACCTTCCTAGATGACCTCAGACCCTTAACATCATTAATTTGGTGAAATTTATTATGAGGCTAACATCATAGGTGATGACCTCAAACCCTCATAACATCACTCGGTGGTGACGAGGTCTGAGCCCAGACACCTTCCTAGATGACCTTAGACCTTTAACATCATTAATTTGGTGAAATTTATTATGAGGCTAACATCATAGGTGATGACCTCAGACCCTCATAACATCACTCGGTGGTGACGAGGTCTGAGCTCAGACACCTTCCTAGATGACCTCAGACCCTTAACATCATTAATTTGGTGAGATTTATTATGAGGCTACCATCATAGGTGATGACCTCAGACCCTCATAACATCACTCGGTGGTGATGAGGTCTGAGCTCAGACACCTTCCTAGATGACCTCAGACCTTTAACATCATTAATTTGGTGAAGTTGGTTATGAGAACAGCATATTAAGTAATGACTTCAGAGCCTAATAGCAATTCAGTGGTGAGGTCAGAATTTTTGACTGAATATAAACAAGAACACTACAACAAAATAAGAGAAGAGATTGGCATTCAGTAAAAGGAAGAGATCATATAGCATTAAGAGGCATTGTAACAAAATATTCCTTAATACAAAGCTACAAGTTACAAGCTACAAGTTACAAGCTATGAGTTACAAGCTAAAAAGTTTAAAGGTTTGGGGGTGGAACATCAACAGTCTCGGCTGGGTTGACTTGATCGGCATTAGTCACCTCGACCACGTCATCAGCATGGTCTGCCCCTCTGAGCTCGGTACCTCCCAGAGTTGCAGTCTCGGCTAGAGCAGCAGCCTTGTCCTCCACCTCTTGAAGCGCCTGAGCAAATTGAGGGTCGGCAAAGCCGAGATCCATAAAGTCAGAGGCCTTTAGAGTGACGAACTCCTTCTCTTGGACTTTAGCCCATTTGGTAGTAGCCTTGACACCTCTTTCGAGGTATTCAAAACCAAAACCCATGAACTCGTCCGAGCCCTTGTAGTCAGAAATTATTTTGGGTGTGGCATCTTCAAGGGAAGCTTTGACGGTCGAGCTGACTTTCTGCTGCAAGACGTCATCTTTGGCCTTCAGGGCCTTGGCATGGTCCTTGACGAGCACAGAGATATCTTTTTCCAACCCCTTGGCCTTATTTTCAGAGTTCTGCAGCTCGGACTTCAGACGGTCGACCTCAGCATTCAAGGCACTCTCAACCTTCTCGGCCTCTTGCCCCTTCTGGATGAGGGACAATTTCCTCATAGCCCAGTTTGATAGTTGATACATGGCAGTCACTCCCTGCACATTTGATGAAGAGGTTAAGCGGGAGAAAAGTCAGATATTGCACTTGTAAAATTTTGACGAAGGAACAATTCATACCTGGACGGCTCTGTGAAGGCCGAACTCAACCAGCAGGGAGGTGTCCATGGCTCTGTAGAAACGCTTGTCTGCCTCGGTCATTACAGAGGTGAGTGCATCCATGGCCTGCCTGCTATGGCCGACCACACTATCAGTTCACTTTAGCTGGTCAAGACGTGCCGTCAGGATGTCGACCGAAGAAATTGGAATTGCAGCGTCTGAGGCCTTCTTTTGGCTCAAGGTCGGCCTCTGATCCTCAGAGGCAGGGGCCTCTAGGGGCCTCTTCTTCGAAGCCTGAGATTTGGATGTTGAGGGAGCTGGGGGAGGAGCGTTCAGACCAGTATTTTTTGAAAGACTCGCCAATCTCGGAGCTGCCATCTCGTACAGTTCGTCTAGGATATCTTATGGTCGCTGTGCAAAAGTTAGAAGATCAGGGTTAGAAATCAGATATGAATGAGTTCAGAGGTTGGACTTAAAATAAAAATTCTTACCAAAGTCAACAAGGGGACTTCCACCCAGGTTCGTCCCCGAGAGATACTGGGGGGTCAGCAAGTGTTCGAACTTGACAAACAGACCATGTGCCCCTTGGTCTTGCAGGGCCTTCACCTTCTGCATATTTTGAAGACTTAGACCAGGATCGGCCCTGGCAGACATGGTGACCTTGCCCCATTTGAGGGGTATCCTCGGCTCAAGTGTGGAAGAGGGGACACATGGGCCAAATTCCCATGGTCATGAGGCAAAAAAATAACGGGTCTTCCAGTTATGGTTTGAGGTCTGAGTCACCTAGAGTATCTTCTTCTCAGGCCTCCAAGCCACGAAATGATAGTAGCTCGGATGGTTTTTGGCCGAGGTTGGGACATAACAACCAACAAAGACCTGAACTGGGAGGTCAGAGTGGTGGACTTCCCTCCATAGAATAATGGCCCCTATGATGACTCCCCAGGCGTTGGGAGATAGATGTGAGGGGGCCAAGTTGATGTAAGAGAGAATGGATTTGATGATGGGATGAATGGGTAGGCGAAACCCTAACTTAAACATCTGCTCGTACAAGCAGGTTTTTCCATCTCGACCGTGATAGGCCCTCTCTTCCCTCAGAGGTCTCCTTAACTTGATGGAAGGACTGATGGAGTACAAATATCTGAAGCATAAAAGATCCACTTCAGTTACCGTGCTCTTGAACTCGGCTGCCTCAGAGACGTCGACTTCACTTTCGGCATCTTCATCATCATCAAGCTCAACGTCGACCGGAGCAGATGTAGATGGGTTATTAGCGAATCTTTGAGCGAACTCTGCCTCTGTGGCAGCCGACAGAGGGATGGCGTCAAGAATGGGTGGCACAACCACACTCGGCTCAACAACTTCAACCTCTGAATAAGAGGCTGAGGTGCTTGAGCCATCATGGGATGAAGCTCGGATGGATACCTCAGCCTGATCAGGGACCTAACTAGGCCGAGGTGTAAAATCCATGGCTTCCTGAAAAAAGTCCACAGACATGGGATCTGAGGTGGAAGACTCAGACTCAGAGATCGGTAATGGGTTGGCAGAGACCTCTGTCTGATAGAAGTTCTTAGGGGGATCAGGATACACCACCTTGAGAGGTGGGGGGAAGATAGGTCTAATAGGAAACTCTTGTGACCTACGAGCTTCCTCCTGAGCTCTCTCTATTTGCCTAATATATTCTAGGGTCTTCTCTCTAAGAGAGGGGAAATCCTCAAGAAGCTGGTATAAAGGACTGAGCATCAGAGGACGACCCTAAACTTTGGAATAACTCCTAAAACTACAAACACGATTGACTTGTAAAATAAAGGAGTTTAAAGATCAAACTTGGAAGTTTAAACCAAACCCAGTTCGCCTGAGACAATGGTGCTCGCCGAAAAACTTAAAAAGTCGCCGGAAAATGCAAACCAAATACCAGAAACAAAGGAGATGGAAAGGAAGAAGTACCTGAAAATGAATCGATGAATGAAATGAAAAAAACTCGCAAGATAATCGACAAAGGCTTAGGCAGAAGAGCGTTGAGTAGAGAAGCTTTGGAGAGAGAGAAATCGCAAGAACAGTTCGTGCGTAGGAATGAAATGGAGAAGAAGGAAGAAAAAGAAGGGTTTAAACCCTTAAATACTTGGTCACGTTTCCCAAGGCCCATCATTGCCTTGGGAAACCCAAAGGATGGATGATAGTACACGCCAACCAAGTAAGTACGTTCTAGCGTGGACAGGTGTCATGCAGGTATTAACTTGGGACGGACAGGCCTCGGAGGTGTATTAATCCCCTAGCCACTTGCTCTCGCATATGACTAAGGGCTGGGGGGTGATTGATATACCCCAAGTGTAACCTCGACCTAAATACACCAACCTCGGCCGAGATGATGGCCGAGACATTGATCGACCCTCGATGAGCCATGGGCCCACGATATCATCCCTCGGCCAGACCAGGGTCGGCCCAGGCCGACACTACCACCTACATTTCCAATGGACACTAATCGCATCGCAGACATCAACAGCATTCTCATATACCTGGGTATGGCAACCTCGTCCGAGTGTAGGCCGAGGTGACAAGGAGCCTTGGTAACCTTCAACATGGAACCAGTCCAACCTCGAATTGGGCTGAGGTCACAAGAAGCCTTAGTAATCGTCAGCATGGCATTAGTCCAACATCAGCTTGGGCCGACCCCAGCATAATGTCTCGGCTGAGGTTAGGCCGAGACTCCCTATGACACATCTCGGATTGAACGAACATCAATCCTTTACAGCTCGGCCTCTTTCAGGCCGAGGTCATCCACCAATATGGCGACCGAGCATCTGTTGACATTTGGATAAGGACACCTGGGCACAAATCAGTTGTAACAAGATTACTCTCCACATGTGGGGAGGATATTTCATCATCATTTCTTACATGTGACAGTGACAGATGGCACTCGCACATTGGTGAGGTTACCACACACATGCTCATTGCATGCATGGGGGGTATATTACACCCCCTAGATACTATATATAGGGATCATCCCCTACCTTACAAAAGGATCCTAGATATTAAACCCTAGCTGAAGCTTTGTCTAGATACACCGTAGAGAGAGAAAGCTTGAGAGGTTGTATCCATGGCCATTAGTGCCTTTATTCAGTGATATTACTCACACACACTCACAGTGGACGTAGGCCAAATTGGCTGAACCACTTATATTCTGGTGTTGATTCCACTTATCCTCATCTCATTCTCTTCTCTTTATATAACTGTGCTGCCATTGTTATTTTTATATTGAGCTTGGAAACACCTTACCTGGTGGTGCTGATTCCGGCATCATCAACTGGTGTCCCACCGAGTATGCCAGAAATATGTTTGGGTTATTTTCACTGGGTTAATAGTTAATTAGGATTGCAAGCATACCAGGAAAGATTTGTGGTCTTGCCATATGAAATTTTTAGCCTACTGATAATTTATCAGGCAATTATATTGTGTTTGATTCCTCAATTAAGAGGACTTGTGTTTCCCTCGAGGAAGACTTTGAAGTGAGTACTAAGTTTTAGTAATAACTAGGACAAAAATAGTAAATTGCATGAATTTAAATAAAACTAAATCTTTGTAAACAAATAAAAAGAAAATTTGATGAAACTACAGACTTGCAAGAAAGTAAATTATGAGTAAAGTAATTGTTTATAATAAAGTAAGCAACAACAAACTTAAATGCAGGGACCAGAATTATGGTAACACATAACCTTCACGTGTTTGACACTAGACTCCAAGCTTCTTGCGCATCAAGTTAATGAAGTGTCCAAGTCATGGAAAACTCATGTGTACTTATCAGTTTGAATAGTTCAAATTGATAAGGGATAGGTTCAAAATTCTAGGGATAGTTTTTAACAGAGATTAGGATTCTCCTAAGATTCTCTATCAATGAAAAACTCGCCCCTCATTGATAGGGGTATGTGATATTGTATAGTCGAGCAGTACTAGAACTCTGTCGACTTGAGTTAATGAAAAAGAAAACCCCAAACCCATGGACGTAGGCATGTTTCCAAACCATTTATATCTCGTGTTGTGTGTTTTTTATTTTTCTCCTTGAAAATATCTCTTAATTTAGCTTGTGCGCGTTCGATACAAACACTAAAAATTACCACCTACAATTGGCGTCGTCTGTGGGAAATGATCTGAGTTCTTTGACACTAGCTAAATTCTTAGGATGTCTCACTCACCCAAACAAGATCGTATGAATTTAAATGACTAGGGGGTTCATCAAAAACACAGTTATGGATACCCAGGGGTTATCCCCTTGACCATGGAGATCACAGTGATCCGATGGGTCACCAACTAACCCCTCCCTCTTATAGGGTTAAATATGAGATTGGTGAGTATTACCAATCCTCAAATGCTCGTTATAAAGCTCTGGAGGTTAAAAAAATGAACATCGATGAGATTGAATGATCCAACCAGATCTTAAGTCTCATTGACAACAATGAGAAGCACCTTCGAGATTAAAGGACTTCCAACAGGAGCAGAACTTAGCACTCCAGTGGTTCTTGTAGAAGCTACAGAAGGAGTCCCATAAGGAGAAGTGCAAGCGTGGTTGCCGCTCACGAACTCCTAGCCCTAAGGCAAGAAGATATTGCAATCGAGGAAGGGTTACTCAGTAACAGATAGAATTTCTCCTCGTCGAAGGTCTGCTAAAGGGAGACCAGATCCCTAAGGTCGACAAGGAGACATAGAGCTTTATGACTTTATTGAAAGGAAGGAAGAGTGACACCCAACCCATCAAGGGGTTCGTACTACCATGAATCTCACCAGAAGTGCACTCATCTGCCAAATGAAATCACCTTTTATCCGATCTATAGAAGAGTTTAAGCCTTACAAGAAGTTTTCTCCCTAAAGATTCAAGATCTATCATGGGAAGACTAATCCCATCAATTAAGTTAGTCAATATCATCAAGATATGACACTGTGGAACACTAACGAGGATTAATGTGCTGAATATTCTCCTTCAGTCTTGAAGACACTACCCAAAAGTAGTTCAAAAAGTTATCACATCGATTGATAACCTCCTACAAGAAACTGATCGAGTCCTTAATAGACATATTCATTACAAGTAAACCCTTCCGAAGCGTATGGATTTATTTTTTAAGGTGAATAAAAAGTCCCGAGAAACACTTTGCAAGTACTCCATAAGGTACTGGGAGGTGTACAACAAGTTAGAGGAGTGCACCGAGAAAATAACAATGGAATCCTTCAAAATTAATCTGTCGAGAAGTTCCATATTATACCAATCCCTCACATATTGAGAGGCCATCATGATCGATGACCTCAGGGCAATGATTTAAAAATATGCTAAGGTTAAAGATATTGTGACCAAAGTTGGTCAGGACGGGGAGTGATAAAAGGATCTTAAGAACGGGGTTAAGGAGGGGAGAACAACAAAGTAAGGAGATAGCAAAATGGGAAGGTAAAAGGGGATGAGAATAAGTATCCCGAAAAATCATTCATGGTATTTTACACGATATACTTTGAACCAATTTATAAGAGATCAAAGGTTGGAAATATTTCAAATGGACCGAGAAGATGTTCAATGACTCGAAGAAGAGGAACCAAGCACTGAAATATGCATACCATAAAGATTACGGTCATAAAACCAAAAACTACAAGACACTCAAGCCCAACCTCGAGGAACTAGTTCAGGCTTGGCACTTAAATAACTTCTTAAAGAAGAAAAAAGGCACAACACAACCTATACATAACCAGACACTAGGCATCATCCTGAATGATGATATGGGGCGCGAACTTGCGATAATCTATGGGGGTGGCCAAGATCGAATAATGTCTTGGATGAATGTTTGGGTCATGAATTCCCATTGATTCATGGTGCCTCAAACCCAAACCAAATCAAGGGGAACGCCCTTAGTATAGAGGTTAAGAATATCACAACATTCATGGAAGCCTTTCAAATCAACCGGCCAAATCCATTGTAGGCAAAAATTGACGACCTGAATATATTGATTATGTGAAGCACATCATTTTCACTGACTATGATTTGGTCGGAGTAAGGAATCCTCATTATGACCACTACACCAAAACAGGTAATTTGTAATGGGCAAAAACAGTTACAAAAAATATTTGTAATGGATTAAATCCGTTAGAAAATTGGCGTTATTTATTTTACTAACAAAATTTGTAACCGATAAAATCCATTACAATAATAATATTTATATCGGACGAAAATCGTTACAATTTATTTTGTAACGGATTCAACATTGGTACATATACTATATATCAGTAATAGATTTATTAAATTATAACAGTATTTATCCGTTACAATTATAGAATTTGTAACGGATGCAAACCGTTACAAAATACATTGTATAGGATTGAGAGTGTCATATATTTACAACGGATGTTTTGTTTTCTAACGGTTAAAGTCCATTAACAATTTTTGTATATTTTTAAAAATATATCAATTTCTCATGAAATAAATAGATATAAATACACTAGTTAAAACTAATGCTCAACAAATGGCACTCCACTGCACTTAACCAATACCCACAAATTTCTCTCAAAAAATATATACACGTGACAAAATGTATGAAACTATATTTCGATGACAAAAAATATTCCAGTGACATTAAACTGATCTAAAACTATATTTTATTCATAACCATTAAAATTCCAAAAACAAAATGTTGTACAAGATAAACCATCTAGTTTATAACCATAATAGTACTCAAAATGAAGTCTAACAACTGTAAAGTTCTAAACATAATAGTCTCCCCAAAGTAGTCTCGTGATATTTCTTGCAAAAGTAGAATTCATTCTCCCAGAAGTAATCTTCATATTTCCCAATAAGAACCTGTTGAACAAACTCAATCTTAGTATTGGAAAAAATGCTTGATTAAATCATATTTTTCCTTCTCAAACCAATGGTTGCTCAAGCTAAAAAAATACCTTCTTCAAAGTTTAAGCAATGGTGATAGAGTAGGTACAAAGAAGCTTCACAAACTATTAAGACAAACAAATCAAATGGAGAGAGAATGTACCTAAGCACCAAGTGAAAGAGTGAGAGCTAAAAACACAAAATGAAGAACGATGATTATTATGATATAAACCGAAGACCATAAAATAGTTGAAATTAAACTTCATACTATAAAATAGGCTTTAGGAGATGAGGATGTTTAGCAGTAGGAATGTGAAATGGATGTTTAGCAGTGAAGAATGAATTAACATGTGTTTATGGTCGATTAAGCCAAAGTTAAAGTTAGATTTTAGACCAAATGTATGTATCACCTTCCTTATAGATTCAATTGCAATTAGTGTGATAGGTCAAAACGCCATTAGTACAAGTGTATATCCAGAAAGAGCAGACCATATGTATTTGTACCCTTTATAAAAAGGTGTATCCAAGGAGCTCACACTACCCTTTTCCTTGCCATTTCTATGGTCAAAGCAGAGAACTGATGCCAGAAGCAAAGATGGAATAGCCTGGCAAAACGAATAGAAACATAAATGTTTAGTAGTTTTTGTTATAGTTTTATTGCTAAAGCAGAACTCAGATAAAATGTGAGAACAAAACAAATATTGCTGCCTAGCATACCCAAATCAATCATTCTAATTATATGTTTTATTAACTTTGTTAATCATGTTTGATTGTCATGCTTAACAAACAATGAAGAAAAATTTGCAAGATATCAAAATTAAACATAATGAATTCTATAAGTTGTTGTTCATGAATTTTAAAGCAATAATAAAGTGTATCCGATAAATTCAACAAACCTACCACTGCGACTAAATCTATAGTGAAAATTGAAGCCAAATTTCCACTAGACTAATATGAATCCAACTTAAAAGGCTTAAGAAGCTCCTTAAGCACATCACAACCACAGTTGATTCATCTTCATTCCCTCCCAATGCAGACAGAGTCCCTTGGCCGGCCTAGAAGAATGGTTTGTCAAAATCCTAACCCAAGAACTCGAAAAATTCAATGATTTTTATGTTGACAAAGAGGAAGAGTTCGTCATCCGATTCTAGGAGTTGATGGAAAGAATTGAACAAATGAAGGGGAAGAGTTTCAAGAATGGAGTGTTAACGACGGAGAGTAAATTTAATGATGAGATGATGGACATCCGTAAAGACTTTGTCACCATTCATGGGGAGATAGTGCTTCTTAAAATTTACACCTCCTTAAATTTTGCAGGCCTCACCAAAATATTGAAGAAATATGATAAAAGAATGGGCGGATTGTTGCATCTACCGTTCACACAACTTGCCCTTCACCAACCGCTTTTTATAATAGAACCTCTCACCAGGCTAGCTCACGAGTGCGAGTAAAATCTTGAGCTCCTCTTTCCGTTGGAGGCTGAAGCTGTTGAATCTATTATTTCCCCTGTACGAGAACATGTACACCCAACACCTGCTGAAATGGAAAATATACCCTTAGACGCATTCTCATCATTTGGAGAGGAAAAAACTGATGATTTATACAGGATGACCCTCGCCGCAATTAAACCTATACAAGGACTTAAAAGGGCAAGTTCCACCTACAACCCCTGTCATTTGCATCAATATTTGGGAGCCAAAATAATGACAGCACTGGTGCTGTAATAGTAGAAAACTCGGGTTCTGACTCTTCAAATTCTAATCCGATGCAGAACAAGAAGTCAAACAAAGATGATGGTATATAAGATAAATAAGAGAGTCAGTGTTTCTGGATGCAATATTTCTGCTTTGGAAATATTCTCGTAATGAGCTAAATATGATGAATTTTAAGCTTCCGTGTGGCAGTCCGTATGATAATGTGTAATAAGATGGCGACAAGACATAAAAGTTACACCTGTTTGACACTAACTCAACAGTGTCCGAATTTGCAGATTCTACAAATGTTTGGAGGATTGACAAAGTGACAATAATTTAATTTATTATCTAGTATTTGCGTCCTTTTTTTCCGGACTTAGATAAGTGAGAAATGTTTACTTATAATGCTAACTGCTAAGAGACGTTTGGTACTCCAAAAAAAATATGAATCTAACTTACCAGTAAACTAATTTGAATCTAAGGCAACCCTTAATCCTAGATCGAAATTTTAACTTTAACATTAAATCAAATTTTAGCTTTAACTTTAAATAAAAAAAAAGTGAAACCCAATATGGATGTGTAAACATGAAAGAACAAGAAAGAGGGAGAAACCATTAGGTTACCATTTCTGTTGCTAAACAAAAGGTCTCCACAGAGAAGCGACAGTGTACGGTTCCCTTCATAAGTCTTTGGGATTGGGTATGTTCAGTCCCCGAGTGATACGAGAACATAACGTGATAATGAATACTAAGTAGATGCCAAATTACTTCTACTGGTATATTAACTAACTTCATTTAAATTAACTAAACATCCAAAGGTTACCTTGACAACTTTAGCCAATAGCCTCCCATATATATATATTACTTTCATGGATACTGGAAAGTCATCAACAAAATTAGGGGTGAAAAACAAATCAGGCTGTTTGTTTCTTCATCATATGGTTCTTACAAAAATAGGAACCACTTTGAACTAGAATAGAATCATTCCATGTACTACAAGAAAAATGGTCATTTATGTCAGTAAAAAACTGACATAAATGACCATTTATGTCAGTTTTAGAATTTTTTAAAACTGACATATAAAGTCCTGACATAAATGTTCGTAAAAATGACATAAATAAGAGCACATTTATCTCAATTTTTAAAAACACACATAAAAACTATGGTCTTCAACATGTTTTAATCACATTTTAATAAAAAATTGACATAAATAACATCATATTTATCTCAGTTTTAGAAATTTTATGAGAGTTTTTTCGAAACTAAAATGCTGATATAAAAATTAAAAAAGAAATCAGTACTCCATCAATAGACAACTATTATTTGAGGTTAAATCAACCCTTGTAAATAGATAATAATTAAGGTCATAAATATTGTAATTTGGAACAAAGTAAATGCAATCAGTATGACACGTATGGAAAAATCTACATCATTTGCAACTACAGGTATCATCTCATCGAAGCCATATTTTTCGTGGTATTATCTCTGAACAACATCGCTGAAGAAGACAGGCGTTGTAGATGAGATACGATGTGTGCTTTGTCAAATTCAGCATAACGAAATTGAAATCCAAGCTAATCACACTTTTCCTTCGAAAATTCAAAAAGATTTGGGAAAACAAACTCCTTCACAATCTTCAAAATCTCCTTATCCGATTTTTGGAAAACAAACATGATAGCGACCAATGAGGGGGTCTCGATAATTTGGATTCTACAACTGCTAAATTCGAGAAAATAAACATGTCAATAATATCTCCTGGGAAAAAATTGGAATTGACTATAACTCATTGCACCCCCAGTTACATCAAAACGCCCATATGTGTATAGTCAATCAGTATATAAGAAGATTTTTTTAGGGAATGGGTGAAAAATGCCGAAGTAGACTTTGATATAAAATGAACTCTCACGGGAATACATGAGCCATAACTAGAGTAATTATTGCAAGCATTTTGATAAGGATGTGAACGGAAGGTCCGGTTGTGTCTTTGAATGGGTCTCCAATAGTATCGTCCGTAATAGCTGCTTTGTGACACTCCCTTTTCCACCAAGAACCCGTCTCTATGTACTTGGCATTATCCCACACACCACCTGTGGTATTCAAGGATAGAGCCATTAGAATACCAAAACCGTTGAGAACATCAACAAGGAAGCCACCACTTTAGGACCAAGTAGAGGAAGCCCTGTATAATATCCCAATATCCGGAACACGAGACCAAAAGCTATAGGTGACACAATAGCTAAAAGTCAATGTTTCATTCTATTTAGTGCTTTCATTCTATTTAGTGCTTAAAGGAAGGAACATATAAATATTAAGTAATTTTGAGTCCAATTATTATATGCATCAATTCCTAACTACCTGTCCTTATTCTGGGCTTCCTATTATAGATATATGTATATGTATATATAGTAGTACAGGCTATAGAAGGATTGGGGAGAATAAATTTTTTCCAAACTCAAGATTCTTTATAAATATAATTGCTTTGCAATTATTCATTCACTTTTGCGATAGAATTACATATTTGATATAATTACCTTTGTGTTGAACTATGAGGGGAAGCTCTATAGTGACTGATAAATTGTAATGTACATGTTAAACTGGAATATTCATTGCTTAATAAGATTGTGACGTTATTTTAACCTCTCTAAAATATATCAATTTCGCATATAAAGTCATGTTTTGAATATTAACATCTCGTTGACCTATGGAGATCGTTGATGCCGCACGTTCTTAAATTTGCATAATTATTTATATGCCTACTAAGGAATAAATAATTGAAAGTTGCTACAAATGAAGGAAACATACCTCAATGGATTGAGCAGGAATCGTTAGATATATTAGGCTGTAAATTGTCTCAGGAATGTACATGTAAGCAAACCGATCTCAAGTGGCTGATGATCCAAAGCAGCAGTGAAAAAATCGATACTTGCACTAATAACTGATAGAGGGATAATCATAATAAAATCTACAAATAAATAAGACTCAACATTCGTGAGACTATTTGCATTGATCTTGATTACACATTCATCAACCATCCCATACTTTGACATTTTAAATTTGCTAAGCTTGGGAGCATCAATATTTATAACCTTCATCGTCTGCATATGGATACGTCTTAGACACAACAACTCAAGGACAGGGATACTAAAATTGAGTTAAGTTGAAGCAGGGAAATCACCATTCAAAATATTAACCCCGATGGCAAACTAAAATAGCTATTTAGTCCATGTAAGAACTGAATAGAATCAAAGATGCAAGTGCAGCAGATCTGATGACAAACCCTTTGGTGGTGGCTTTCGTGGTGTTCCCGACCGCAACAATAACATCAGTAATCTCCCAGACACTCTCAGGCTGCTGACTCATCTCAACAATTCCACCAGCATTATCAGCTATTAGATCAAACATGTCCATAGTGAGAACATAGGCTGCAGTACTAAGCATTCCCATAGTGGCAACAACTGTCCCAAACAACCCATCAGTTGGATTTCCATCTTCATCAACAAGTCCTAAAGTTTGACCTAGCCAGAAAGATGAAACAATGGATACACTTATGATAAGGACGGGGAGAGCTATAGATTCCAGTCCCAAACTGATGTCGTGCATTTAGACAGCCTACAATCAGAACTGAGGAATAGACTTCAAAATGACCTATGCATGATCTCTGTAAAGAAAATAAATAAAGAGTAATTATGATTATCACCCCCACTCTGTAACAACTTTTCTCTTACACCCCCACTTTTTTCTTAAAATTTGATATGCTAATAACGCATTGCTAAAGCTCACAAACTGACACTTTCTGGTATCTTAAATTTTAAAAAAAATGGATGTATGCACAAACATTGGAACAAAAGTAGTAGTGAAAGTCAAAATCCCCATTCAAATATAAAGGAATGGTCAACATACAACCAAAGATGTGCTTTTTTCTCATGAAAACAACATACACGTGAAAATTTATACTTGGAATATAATGTTAAAGGGAAGAATATTACTGGAATGGACCCATAAGAAGGCCAAAACTTCTAATCACCCTATCAATTCTGAACATGTC
The DNA here is from genome assembly GCA_949130495.1 of Sambucus nigra. Classification (NCBI taxonomy): domain Eukaryota; kingdom Viridiplantae; phylum Streptophyta; class Magnoliopsida; order Dipsacales; family Adoxaceae; genus Sambucus; species Sambucus nigra. The sequence continues at coordinate 648,185,527 of OX422216.1, forward strand.
CACTCCTAGATTTATTAAGATCTGTGCACCCTGGGTGTATGGAAAGAAGGTTCGATTGACGGAAAATCCAATGCGGTTTCCAACTATAAATGGGACTTTCTTCATGGCTTTCCCAACTGTCACAAGATCACTACAATAGTATTGCGAAATAATTGTACATTCACGGTCGCATTGCAATTTTCAATAGATCAAAAGCTCAATGCAAGTGGCGCAATTACATGTGGATTATTCTTCATATCCCATTCTTGATGGTAAGCACACGACGATTCAACATGAATTTGCCAAACCATGACCTTTGAGTAGTCCACGAGTAGGCATTCCATTTGGCTTCCATCCTCTTCAACTTGTTGAATAAATGCGCTCATCTGTAATTAATAAGAACGTGCTTAATTAATGTGTAAAATTACAGAACTCTTTCCCTTCCTTTTGTTAATCAATTCATTGTTTTTGTGTGTGTATGGGGATGGGGCAACAGAGATGATATGGTATTTGCAATTCCCATTTCAGCATGATAATTGCCTTAAATATTATTTATTATCTTGGTGAAGATAAAAAAAAATGATCTAATTCGACCTCAATATTATTAAAATAATCGTATAAGTATTATGCCTTGTACATTTATTTAAAGATATTTTTCAGTGTTTTAACCATTTTACCCTAAAACAAAAATGGACTTATAATGATCTTTTAATAACATCACTGGCAAGAACTATGAAGGACTTAACACTAACATGAAATCCGTCTTTGATGGTATCGATCTGCTTAATGGGCTCAAAAGTAAGAGGGTGACATCTCTTTTGAACCCAAAGTAAAGTATGTAGCCAAACCCTGACATTTTGACATGCAATCTACGTAATCTTCTTGCCACGTCATCAGTGTGCCATCCAATAACTCGAGTCCCATTACAAATTGGACCCTCCAGCATCGTTTGGCTTTAGCTCTGCATTAGCTTGGTCACTATCCAGGTTCCAAAATGATCGCCGAACTAAAAGTTGGAAGTCGAATAAAAGCTCACTTGATTGAAAAATGGTTAGACATTTTTAAGTGTGTAAAGAGATCCATTCAAAGTATAGTTTCATTGCAATGAAATCAAGTACACAGAGCCAAAAACAAATGATCCATAACACACATTCCTTAAAGGAAAAGCTTCTGAATAATCTTCAATAACTTATATTACCAATACTTGGACTAAGGAATGGAGAGTTAAGCCAAACACTAAAAAACAACACAAAGAATAAAATAGGATTTATGTTATATATATGAGATAAGGGAGAATAATAAGGGGAAACACTTATAACAAAAAGATAAATTACAATGCTATGGTACCAGACTTCACCCATTTATTTATTAATCATCTCGGTATTAACATAGTCTTGTATTGACTTATCCTACCAAAACTTTGCATAACGGCCATAATATGTTTTTTATATTAAATTTGTTGTGAACGACCTAACTTCCATAGGGCAACCATATATTATTACAAATTTATCTATGTAGAAAATTCAACAATTTTTGTCGATAAATGAGTTGTACTACCTTTTAAAAAAACTTTCCTCAAAATAAAGTATTGTTTCATCTCACCCGACAACAATACGGTACTGATAACGAATCAAAAATTGGGCTGCCTAGTCTATGACTGGAACCATGTCTTTGAACCATTGACAAAATGACAACCTAGTGAGTATGTGGTGGAGATGCCTTGTCCACGGGCTTAAATGGTTGATGTCAACTCTTCAATTCTCAATTCTAAGGTGAATATAGCATTTGATCAGAGTTTCCTTTGTTTCGTTACCATATGGACATTTACTCTCTTATGTTTATACAACACAGTTCACTTTCAGTTAGAAAACCATATGGAAAAAAGTATGTTAGCTTACCATGCCCAACTTCACGCCTATTCAGGCCTACTCTTTTACCAACTTCATTAATACAAAATGGTGGAAAACTGTAGTGAAGCATGAAGCGCTTGGTTGGGGGACCAACAAGGGACCCCATACGTTGAGCTTCTCCAAGTGCTCCAAGAGTAACCGTAAAAAGAACCTGTATAACATCAAGGATATGATCAAGTTAGTGAATCTTAAAAACATTCCTAGATATATGATATGTGTCCAAAAGAAGGTCAAACATAATGGTTCCATCAGATGTAACACATTTGTCCAGGTCAGGTTCAGAATCATGATCGACCTGGGGTAGAGTTGGTCACTGTCTTATTCTCAAATCCAATTGTCATAAAGTCTGTTGCAACATTATTCAAATGCTTAGTAATTACTTTTTAATTTTCCACCATTCTACCTACTGAGGTATTACTCGAGGGCTTCTGGGTAGTAGAATTCAGGGAAAAATTAGGGATGCAAGGGTTCGTTTTAAACTCAACAGCTATGCATAAATCCACAGTTGCATTATCAATTTTCTGAACAATTTGGAGGGTTTTCTTTGGCATTTTTCCTTCCTGTGGTAGTTTAATATTTTAATTTTGTTTCTGAGCATGGATTACTGCATTTATTCTGATGTGGAAACAATATTCTTAGTCAAATAGTCTAGCTGCTACTGCAACGTGGATGGGCTAGGAAAATCTCTGAACTCAATTATTCATTTCTTAATGTTCTCACAAGAATCATTTTGCTGACCTTAACTGTTCTCTATATATCAGCCCCTGCTATATATATATATATATATAATAAAGTGTACTAATGAACAATTGAAATGAACTCATTTTATCCATATAGCAGCCCCTGTTTTGATTCAACGTGCCAATTGAAATGAAGTCATTTTATCTACTGACACTAATTTTTAGGTAAATCATACCTAGGGGGTTGTTAAGGTATTACTCGATTCAATGTTTCCCTATTTCTAAGCACTTACCCATTTTAGCGACCCTTTTGAAGTGATTTATCATTTTAAGTGTGTATACATGGTATTTGGAAGTGTAATTTTAAATTTATATGTTGTAAATCTACCATACATATGTTGTATTAAGGTATCTCACACTTCAATGTGTTGCCACTTGACGATGTTAACGTACAATATATCTTTAAGTTGATTTCAATTTTAAAGTGGTGTAAACCTCCTCAACTTAAATTTTGAGGTTTATCTCATTAATATTTTTGAAACTTAGTTTGCTCTTGAAGGTTCGAAGGTTTAGTAAATATATGACTTTTGGAGCCTATTTTATTCGATTAGATGAATAATTTTGATTGTGGTGTTGGAAATAATGTTGGGTAGTTCATTTAATTCCATATGCATGAGCATAAACTATAAAAAGGAAAGTAATATCAAAGTGAAAACATAATAATAACAGAGGACAAACTTATGAGAGGAATTTACCTCTAAAAACACAAATCAAAGTCCATATTGAAGTCACACCTTAGCTCACGTCTGGCGCCAATGCACTTATTTCCTGTTCTGTTGTTAAGTAAATCTGAAAATACAAATCAAAGTTTATCTATAGAGATTGCGATACAAAATCACAACAGGATACTTGAGTAGAAAAATCATAACAACCATACAATCTCTAACGTTCTGGATAAAAAAAAAGGACAAACTACTTAGTGTGCCTTTAACCTATTGTGACCTTTGGTTTGATTGAGAAAAATGGAATCGGGAGAAAATGATCGGATTTATAGTGATGAAAGTCGACGAGAGAGAGTCTTAACCATGCAAAGAGAAATAAACACAAATATTTATTTTAGGTGAGTAAACACATGTCATTCATATGATTTGTGAATTGGGTATGACCTTATAGGTGAGTTCAAATTAAGGTAATCGACAAAGTTTACAAAACTAAAAATAAATGAAAATACAATGTAACACCATTTAAAAGATGAATTCATACTAGTAATGAGCATGAACCATATACCAAGATGAAGGATTGACTACAATCATGTTATCCTGTTGAATAATGTATAAAAAAAATAATAAGCGCCAATGGTCTAGCAAAGAATCAAGAAAAGCGAATAAGTCATAAGAGGTGAAAAAGTATAATAGAATAGAAATCCAGTAAACAAGTAAAAAAGGCTGACTATAAAAAAAATAACTTGACGTAAACTTTAGCTCATGAAAATCATTATAGTGCAAGAAAATCTGATTTCACAGTGAAAGCCTCTTTATCTTTGATTTTCTTGTCTATTCAGTTAATTATAACCATCATTGGAACTCTATGGTATTTTAGTATAAAAAGGATTAGGCATCCATGCTAATCAGACCTTATAAACATAATTATAATTTCAGACATAATTTAGAGGTTGTCCTTAATTTCCATGGTGTGTTACATCATCTTTTAATCAATAGAACTTATTGAGGTAGGTTGAGACCACATACTTTATTTCCCTAGCTCTTTCACATGGTCTTCCTTTATATTTTGGCTTGTTTTATCTTGTAAAATATTACTACACTTATTCAACAGGGTCATCTTTTGGTGCAGTAGTAATTGCTTAGACTTGTTAAACAAAGAGAAATTTGTAGCCTTATTTTATGAGACACAACGTTGCGCAAATCTGAACATCTTCAAAAGTATGAGCCAAGTGCAATATGGATGCTTATATAGGTATGCAAAATGGAAAAGAACAAATTAGAACAGAACATATTCCAAAGTGAATTAGAGATGTTTTTAGCCTCGTTTCATGTGGTCTTGAAATTTGGTTCATAGGTGAACTTAAATATGTTTACCAATTCAACTTCCAAAGACTGATCACGCGTGAAATAGAAGGATCCAGTCATACAACTACTTATGTAAATTTTTTTGACAAGTATCCACCCAAAAATTCCATCTTCACCATTTGTTTTTCTTAGGACTGAAAAAAGAGGAGAAGAAATTCCTTTATGATCATCTAGAACACAGAATAAGGTCTAATCTGACCAAAGTTCAATAACAGATTGGTTACGGTTTAGGGAAAGACAACCTTTTCTCCAACTTCAAGCGATCCTATTTCGTTGTCCCAAAGTACTGAGTTTGCCCCATTTACCTTCACCATTTAAGAATTGTTTCGGTAGGAAGAGCTATAGGATAAGTGGTTCCATTTGCAAAAACTTCTTATCCTTTGTTAATAGGAGAAGCTAAGTACACCTCATCAACTGTACAGAGACAACTAACATTGCAAGAGACAAGTAACATTGCAATTGCTGCAAACCTTAAGAAATGACCAGGCATACATTTAATAAATGATAAAAGGGAGTGAAATAATACAGTTTCATCTGCTTCAATAATGAAACACTCCCTCTTTCCCATTTTAAGAGTACATATGTGCATTTTATGGGGAAAAATCCTTTTCAAATTTATCCTCCTAAGAATTATGAATACCACTGAATGCATGCAATTAGATCATTGATCTCTCATGGGTACTGTCAGGATTCCTAACTTTGAAATCTCGCCTAACTTTATTCTATCTCCACCCCAAATTAATAGTTATTTTAAAAAGTAAAACATTTTACGGAGATATTGTACCTTCCATATTATCCTCCTAAGAATTACAAATACCTTTAGAAAGAAACACATTCGCTTGAATCAGTTCTCTCATAGGTATTGGCGGGATGGTAACTTATAATTTCACCTAGTTTTATATATTATTTTTAGAAATCAGACTACTAAAAGGGCCTACCAGTTTTTTGTTAGGCTTAATTGCAAACTGCTGTCGACCTGCACTCTATTTTCAGCCCAAGATTTTGGAGATTTTTATTCTTTCTCCTCCTTGAGTTTAAAGCTTAGGGGATTTCTAAATTAGGGTGTTATAGAGGATTATGATCTAAAGGATTTGAGGAGTTGTGAATTGACTTTGGGTCATTTAAGAGGTTGACTCAGGATATGGAATTATCGAAAGTTTAGGAAGAGAGAGAGACTACTTTGGGATTTAGTACCGTGAGTGTGCAAATACTTGAATTTTATTACGAGTGAAAACATTTGGGGTTATTGGTCATCGTTATGTGAGATTGACAATTATGTCCATATATATATATATATATATGAGGAACGATGTAGATTATATATTCGATGTGATTACAGTATATATATTATATGATACGAATATGTATATATCTCTGTATGTGTGTGTGTGTATGGTATATATATATATATTTAAGTGAAGCATACCCCCTCTATGCTATCATGGGAAGTTACACGATGTGGGTAAGGCCCCTGGCTTTAAGAGCAGGGAGCGTATAGTCCCCAGGTCATAGCGTCTATTTTTATATTGTGTGATTTTTATTAGGGGTGAGACGTGGTGGGTATGTTTCATCTCACTTTCGGGGAGGAACTATGATCGCTTCCCATACGTTGTGATTTGGCTTTTACCAAGGCAGTGTGAGATTCCGACCGTCGGTACCTAGGATGGTATGTGAGTGATTCCCTGGTAGACGATAGCATTGAGACTGTATCCTCGAGTTATAGCTCATTGGGATGGTTATTATACTTGTGTGTATAGTATTTTACTTGTGTATGAGAGCAAGATAATATATATCTCTAACTAGAGTAAAGATATAAATAAATAAGAATTTATTCTCATTCCGGGAGATTTTATTCAGACTTAAATTGTGATATGTATAATAAAATGAGTATGTTATGTATATGTATTTATATGGGTGTGTATATATATATTGTGTATTGAGGGTCTAAAGGATCTCGACGATCGACACTGCCAAGTAGTAGTGTATTGGGGGGGGGTTCCTTGTTTGGATTTCGCTTCGCGATACACCCCACGCATGAACGTGGCACAGTGTTGAGACTATGGAGAAGTTTAGCCCTTAGTACTCGGGTTAATTAGGATTTTTTAGGGGTTTGGTAAAACGAATTAGTTAGGCAGGGTGGCTTAACTAGGTTATATAGGAGATATGTGTTAGGTGTGCACGATTAGAAGAGAGGCGAGGGGTATCTCATGAGAGTGCGATACCAATTTAAATATGAGGTAAAACATATTTTAAAAATATTGCATTTATGAACTTACAAAATATTTTCACAACTCGGGCTCTGACCCGTTTATCGATTTTCCTCTCTTTTGCTATACATATATACATAGGTGTCCAGACACAGGGACGCCTGGATGATGATTCCTTCGAATCAGACGTGTGCTACGACATCTGTGGATGCATGCGAGTTTACTGCAGACGCTTCTATCCTTATCATCTATATAAGAGGTATTGTAGAACACTCGGGCCAAAAGCCCAATTGTATTTATTTATTTATTATTTCACTGTCTTTTAGTGCGGCACTCGATTTGGTTGTATTATATTCAACTGAGTGTTCGGTTATTTTTATTTCATCTCAATTTCATTTATATATAAATTGTGTGGATGTTTTAATTGAATAATTTATTTAAAAAGATTAGTTAAATAAAATTTTGATGCCAGCCTAATAGGTTATTTGAAATTAATTTGGTTTTCGACAGGAATGCTAAGAATGAACCATATGAGACTCCTGTTTTAATTTTGTACAGGAGTAATCACCCGGTATTTTATTAGGCGGGGTGTCACAGATGGTATCAGAGCATTAGGTTCTAGTGTCTTTAGGAATCTGTGCGGACGTACTACTTTCAAGCGTTGCTCTCGATTTGATATAGAGCCTTCAGATTAGGATAGTTGATTACTCTTGTGAGTTTCCGTTCTCATGCTATTACAAAAGACTATAGTATATCTGTTGCGTGCTCATTCGAGACTCGGGTATTGATCGATGAAGGAGACCACAGGAAGGCCGTGGTGAGGGAAGCAGGAGGCGGGGAATAATTGGATCTATATGTTGAAATTGGAGACAAGGCCGATTATCAAGGATGGTTGAAATAACTATTAAAGTATAGTAGTTATGAGTATCCAAGTGCCTCTATAGTAAAGAGTGGTGCTAAAGTTGAAGTACCCAGTGAAGTAAATTGGGAAAAAGGTCTTTGACAAAGACCATATGTTGAAGTTAAGTCATGCGTAGTGAGTGTAGTATTACTCAGTGGAAGTAAAGGGCTCAGAATCTTTGGCTTAGAGCTGGGTATGGAAATACCCATATGTGAAAATTTGAGAAAAAAATTTCACTCGTGGGAGCTATGTTGAAATGGTGAGAACGATGGTCACCATATACGGGGTAGCATGGTGTTTTGCTCATAGAGGGATCTTATGGACGGATATAACCATTGGTTCCTTTGGTTTATTAGGAATGAAGAGAATGTATTTTGAATTATTCACATAAGGATCGGTCAGAGGCCGACAGTGAATAAAGAGTGATATGGAGAAGTGAACCTTGTACTGAAATAAGGTAGGTACAATGAAGAGAGAGTCCTTCAGAAGAATTATAGGCTTACTAAAAAAGTATTGTTAACACTTATGGAGAATTTTTGTTCGTGGAACCCCATTGGTGGACATCCACTCGGGGAATTCATTGAAACAGTCCTGTTGAGGCCAGTAGTGGAGTTCCCTTTTGGCGAAGAAGTCAAGGGGACTATGAAGGTAATTTTCATAATCGAGACTATGGAGTCTGAGATACTAATAATCTCAATATGGTCAGGGTGACCGGAGATGGGGAAAGTTGCAATGCGAAATATAAAACCTCATAGTCAGTCCTTGCCCAGTAGGACTTAAAGGACAAAAGTATGGTGCTCAGGTGGAGCATTGATTAAAGTAGTTTTTGGTTCAGTTAGGACGAGTGTACCTTGTCTGGGAACCATTTGGAGTATCTAGGGTAATTGGCAAGAATGTTGTTACGAGTTTTTCCTTGGAGGAAGAAGGTATATTTTTACGTGACTAGATAGATCTATGGTACTTCATTAACGATAGATTTGTGTGTGTAATTCGAGCTCGGTGGCGGCATCGATAACATTATATAGTGTATGTTTATATGTTTTTTCGTGTTAGCGGGGTTCTATTTTGAATTTATATCTTGTTTGTACTACTCGTTTTATATGTGTTATACGAGTATAATACTATTGTAGGAATAATGTTATTGTATTATCGAAGCGATAGTAGGCTAAGGATGATAAGACTATCGTATTCATGGTTCCAAAGTGGAACGGGTTGTTGTTGCGATATCTCACCCGGATATAAGTTGAGTTCGCCTTTATTATTATGGGTAGATGGAACTTCGGTGAGCAGAGGTTTCATTATCATGCTTTGAGTGCGTGGTGACCTTATAAATATGAATTAAGGTATGCTGAATTTATTACTAAGCTGTGGGTTTAATCTCATTGTTGTTTGGACTAAGGACTTAGTGTTAGTACACGCGCTATGCGGTATGGCTCCTAAAAGGGCATAGGAGTTCAGACCACATCTTTGGACGATATGTGGGATGTGATTATCCAAGTAGCATATGTGAAACTAGTGGACCTCCACGACCAATAAAGTTAAGTAGTAGCGTATAGGAGGGTTTCCTTGTTTGTATTTTTCTTACGAGACGCTCCACGCACGAACCTTTAACGACGTCGAGAGTGAAGAGATGTTATAGAATGCAAGGATGTTGGTTTTGACGATAAGTCACCTGGTGTAGAGAAAACACTATGGACTGAGAGCCGTTTGATGACTGTATGCTTATATAGGCATAAGCACTATGGAGAAACATTGAATTAGTTCTCTCACCGCAAGTATGTGGGTGAGGTAAGGTAAAGGAAATTGATTTGAGGCTTATAGCCAGGCCTTGATGAAAAGGCACATTTTGGAGGTAAAATGTTTTAAGGTATGATTTTTATAATCTATTTGGAGAGAGTAGGAACCTCGATTAGTTAGGCTTTCCATTTCGCTAAGATGGAAGAATAAAGTAATAGAGGTACGTTAGTAGGTTAGCAAGGTAGGACTTAGGACATCCCTCTAGTGTGCCTTAGACCCTTATATCTTGATGACCGATGATGCGAGGAAATAGTGTAATGGGAGGGTTCCTTATCTGGATTTCGCTTTGTGAGACGTCCCACGCATGAAACCGAGCAAATGTCGGAAGTTGAGAGAGGTCTTGGGCACTAGGGATATAGTTAGCACAGTTCTCATTTTACGTGGGTAGGAAAACGTGTTGGTCTTAGGATCATTAGGATGTAAGTTTAGTATAATTAGTAGCGGCGAGGTAAGGAGTTAGTTATGAGTTAACCACAAGTTATAGGATGGATGGGATCTTGAGAAAGTGGTTGAGGAAACACATGTGTGAGCGCCACGCTGAGAAAGTGACGCCTATCTCTAGAGAAAGTATTATGTGTATGATGTTTAAAATGGTTGTGAGGCAATTATAAGTGAGATTGAAGTTTGTGAATGGAACGTAGTAAGAGTTACGTGATAATCCAAGTGTATAGGTGCAACTAGAGGTAAAACGTCTAAAACTAAGCGATGAGACTGATGGGAATAGTCAAGCATTAGTGTAGTTTCCTTTTGAAGGAAATTCGAAATCCCTAGGTGAATAAATGGACTTTTAGAGTAAAGAAGTAAGCATAGGCCCATTTCCTTTAGATGCGATTATAGAAGCACTACATACGACGCGACGTTAGAGTCAACCTTACGACCGAGGTAGCAGTGTAGCATATGTAGATATAGATAATCTAGTAGTATAGTATAAACCTTGTTAGAGGTGTGGACTGAAGGAATGTATGGTTGAGAACCATTTGGGTTAGTACCATTCCACTTTGAGGCATTAGAATGTGGAGTGATTCGCGATCCTAGGTTAGTGATAGTAGTATTGATGGAATCCGAATTTCGAGGGCAAAATTATGTTATAAGGGGGGAGAATGTAATACCCCGCACTTTTATGGGTAATTAAATTTAATAATTAAGTGCAATTTGGGAATTTAAGAAATTATAATGAATAGTAACTTTTGAGGTTTTCAAGGATTAAATGATTTTCGATATATGTTATATTTACTTTTGGGATTAAGTGAATGAGTCGGAGTATTTTATTATTTGTCGCAGCTGGGTAAAGCGACAAAGGATAATATTTTAATTGCAAAACCACATTAAGTTGTGTTGTGTTAAATTAGTGACTTGCGGTTAAGTGACTCGGATGGATATTTAGATTGCGCGGTTGGTCTCGGAATGACCGAGATAGTCAAAATAGAGTATCCAGGCGTAATAATTGGGTTTCGAGAATTTTGGACCCGTAGGGACTCGTAATTGAGTAAACGAGTCATTTCTGGGTTAATAAGGGACAAGCCCTCATTTTCTCCCTTATAAGGCATGGGAGAAGAAAGAAAAAAGAAAGAAAGAAGAAAGAAATAAAGAAAGAAAGAAAGAAAGAAATAGAGAAAGAAAGGAAGAGGAGAAAAGAAGAGAGAAATGGGAGATTTCGGCCAAACTCCATTGGATTCGACTCGAGGTCGTCGAATTTCATCCTCCAAGCAAGTGTGTGCTTGCTTTATTTCATTTAGTGTATATATCTCATATTATAGTTGGTAAACTATATGATTTTGGGTTAGAATCCTTAAAATAAATTTGGGAAAATTTGAGTATGAGTTTACATATTGATGTAATGTAAACTCTTAATGATTTCTAGTGTTGAATCCATGTAAATGGAGAGAAGAAATGGGGGAGATGTCAAAACTAGGGCTTTAAGGGTTTTTGGGTATAAATCTAACAAAATTAGTTTAATCCCCCAATTAATTGATGTGTTAGTTGTAAAACATAGATTAGATGTTTATGGAGTTGTTGGTTGAGATTAGAAACAACAAAAATGGAGGTTTGGGATTTTTGGAGAAGAAGGTGAATAGTGACCAATGTCACTTCCGAATCGATTCAGCTAGGAATCGAATCGATTATATGTTTCGATACGGCCGCGTGGATGCTAACCGCGTATTTTTCTGATATTTTTTGGATTTATAATGATTTTTCAACGAAAGGCTGTCCGAGATCGAAATTGTTAGTCAGAAATCTAACATGACCTTGGGAGAAAAATAAAATTTATTGATGTGTCAGTTAGAATTCATCGTGTAGATGTTTGTGATGATATTGGTGTAGATTAGAAACCATGAAAATGCAATTTGGGTTGTTGGATGGAAAATTTGGAGAACTGATTTTCAAGGATCTAGTATGACCGGTCGATCATGCCCCTATGGCCGGTCGACCGCATTAATGAAGAAGGGCCTAATGGCTTGTTTGTTAGGCTTAATTGCAAATCATGGTCAACTGGGGGTCCTGAGCCGATCGACCGGCACTTTGTTTTCAACCCAAGATTTTTGAGATTTTTATTCCTTCTCCTCCTTGGGTTTAAAGCTTAGGGGCTTTCTAAATTAGGATATTATAGAGGATTATGATCTAAAGGATTTGAGGAGTTGTGAATTGAATTTGGGTCATTTAAGAGGTTGACTCGGGATATGGAATTATCAAAAGTTTAGGAAGAGAGAGATAGAGACTACTTTGGGATTTAGTACCGTAAGTGTGCAAATACTTGAATGTTATTACGAGTGAAAACATTGGGGTTATTAGCTATCGTTATATATATATGTATGTGTGTGTGTGTGTGTGTGTGTGTGTGTGTGTGTGTGTGTATGGTATATATATATTTAAGTGAAGTATACCCCCTATATGCTATCATGGAAAGCTGCGCGACGTGGGTAAGGCCCCTAGATTGAGGAGTAGGGAGCGTATAGTACCCATGTCATAGCGTCCATTTTTATATTGTATGATTTTTATTAGGGGTGAGACGTGGTACGTATGTTTCGTCTCACTTTCGGGGAGGAACTATGACCGCTTCCCATACATTGTGATTTGGCTTTTACCAAGGTGGTGTGAGATTCCGACCGTTGGTACTCGGGATGGTATGTGAGTGATTCTCTGGTAGATGATAGCATTAAGACTGCATCCTCGAGTTATAGCTCGTTGGGATGGTTATTATACTTGTATGTATAGTATTTTACTTGTGTATGAGAACGAGATAATATATATCTCTAACTAGAGTAAAAAGATAAATGAATAAGAATTTATTCTCATTCTGGGAGATTTTATCCGGACTTAAATTGTGATATGTATAATAAAATTAGTATGTTATGTATATGTATTTATATGGGTGTATATATATATATATGTTGTGTATTGAGGGTATAAAGGATCTCGACGATCGACACTGCCAAGTAGTAGTGTATTGGGGGGTTCCTTGTTTGGATTTCGCTCCGTGATACACCCCATGCACGAACGTGGCACAGTGTTGAGACTGGGGAGAAGTTTTACCCTTAGTACTCGGGTTAATTACGATTTTTTAGGGTTTTGGTAAAACGAATTAGTTAGGCAGGGTGGCTTAACAAGATTATATAGGAGATATACGTTAGGTGTGCACGATTAGAAGAGAGGCGAGGGGTATCTCATGAGAGTAAGATACCAATTTAAATATGAGATAAAACATATTTTAAAAATATTACATTTATGCACTTGCAAAATATTTTCACAACCCGGGATCTGACCCGTTTATCCATTTTCCTCTCTTTTGCTATACATATATATACATAGGTGTCCAGACACTGGGACGCCTGGATGATGATTCCTTCGAGTCAGACGTGTGCTGCGGAAGCTGTGGATGCATGCAAGTTTACTGTAGACGCTTCTATCCTTGTCATCTAAATAGGAGGTATTGTAGAACACTCGAGCCAAAAGCCCAATTGTATTTATTTATTCTTTCACCACCTTTTAGTACGGCATTCGATTTGGTTGTATTATGTTAAATCGAGTGTTCGATTATTTTTATTTCATCCCAGTTTCATTTATATATAAATTGTATGGATGTTTTAATTGAATAAATTGTTTAAAAAGATTAGTTAAATAAAATTTTGACGTCGGCCTAATAAGTTATTAGTAATTAATTTGGTTTTCGACAGGGATGCTAAGAATGAACCATATGAGACTCGTCTTTTAATTTGGTGTAGGAGTGATCGCCCGTTATTTTATTAGGCGGGGTATCACAAACAACTCCTGAAAGATCTTCGATTAGTTATTCAAAGCTTTGTAATAAATGACAATGGTGAGTGAGTGAGTATGAGCTCTGATTTGCAATAACTTCTCCCTGTTATCTTCTCTCTCTTGCCAATGAATCTCTAGAAAAGAACCCCTCTCTTAGAGGTGTATGTGGCCAATAAATAGTCCCCAGACCATTCCCAATATGCCTTAGTCCCTTATAGTTGTACCGCGTCCCTCCATATTTTACATCATAAACATTAAAAACCTGATGGATTAGTTAGCTCTATGTCATAAACCATAAATGCCAAGACATGCCTTTTGCCTAACTATTGTGCATCAGTGGACTGTTACCACAGAGGTGGCTCACCAAATCGTCTGATAACCCCAATACCACAGTGGTTTACTCAAGTATGGATTGGATAGTGTTTAGCTGGCTGGTGACATCACCTAAAGTAGATGTAACATTAGGTAGAGGGTTGTTTTGTTCTAAAATCAACATACGATGGAACCCAAGGCTTCTCCACACAATCTTACACGGTGAAAGGTCTCTCAGTATTTTACCAGGTTTATCTAAGATGGTCAAGACAAGCCCTAACGCTGCTTTACTTCTCAATCCTCCAAACCAAGTCCCTCTGAAGTTCCCACGATGAGGTCACTCGATAGAGAATGAAAGCTCTCCTAGGCCCTGTCAGGCCTAGTCGCTTGCGAGTACCGTTTGACCTCACACTAAATAGCACTACACTCGTTACATCATTACAATATGTGTTAAATCACAATATAATTAAACAAAATAAAGAAAATAAAGGATGATCTCTCTCGCCCAGTCTCTTTGCTGGAAGACGTCCCTGGGCTGCCTCACTACATTTATGTTGCTATAATCTCTTATATCTGTTATATGAGCAGGGGAGGCTTATCTATAATTCAGAGGTTATCTTCAAGACCCATACACAACTGGATTAATTACTAGATTAACTGTGAGACCGGTATAACTCATAAAATGAACTTCCAACTCCAGTAGGCGAAACTTCCATTGCATGAGGAGTAGCTATCGCATACATATCTCTGATCCTTGACGCTCCATAGGACTTACCCTATTGACCAACTGTTGAGGTCGGGAGATTTCATAATCTCTATCAAGGACATAGTCGTCGATGTACTTCCGTATAACAAATGTGTTTCATTATGTTTTCCAGCATTGCTAAATTATGTTTCCCATGCCTAACGCTTTATCATTGTGTGCAGATTTCCCCCAGTTTGAATACGCCATCCTCACTTGTGGTTCCCTATGTTATGCAAGCCACCGTTGGGTCATCTGCTCGTCCAGGGGTATTTTTAGCCCCTACAAGTGTGATTTCTCCGTAGGAGATCCAATAGTTCCTTCAAATTCTACCTCAATCTTGGCCCTGACTCCTTTCTCTAGTTTAGGTGCCTCATCAAATGTCAAGGTTCCTCTAGCTGAGGTGGTGTTATTTTAATATGGTTCAACCTCTTGTTAAAAAAATCTCAAATTCCACCTACAACGGTGACTTAACAATGAAAACACACTTGTTAAGGTTTTTCTTAAAACTCCACCTATAACGGTGACTTAACAATAAAAACACACTTGTTAATGTTTTTCATCAAACTCCATCAGTAACGATGACTTAACAATAAAAACCACTTGTTAATATTTTTTGTCAAACTCCACCAGTAATGGTGACTTAACAATGAAAACCACTTGTTAGGATTTTTTGTCAAACTCCACCAGTAACAATCACTTAACAATGAAAATCACTTGTTAAGATTTTTCCAGCGGTAATGGTGACTTAATAATGAAAACTATTTGTTAAAATTTTTGTTAGAACTCATATCTTTTTATCTTTTTTAGGTTGTAAGAGAGACCGTTCCTGTTGAAGATCAAACCCAACAAATCCCTTCTCCTGTCGCTTCGCCCCATCGGGAACCAGCTTTCCCGAATGAGTCAAGCCACAATAACCAAGGTTTAATGACAAATATTCAGACTGATAGTGAATCCGATCGCGAAGTGCCACTTCCTGATTATGGCCCCTCATGCCTTTTGCTTGCAGCTCCTTTGATAATCCCCTCAATTTGTTGGTTGCCATCGAACTATTATCGAGCAATTGGCCACCCATCACCCAGAGACTTTTACCAAAAACTACCCTAGTTCCAACCCTGTCCAGATGGGATATAAGATTTAGGTTATGACGACTATAGTGGCTGAGGTCGTTAATACTCCTACTCCAGCTTTATCAAGGCCTGTTATAAATCAACATTTGGGCAACTTGAGGGATCTAGGTAGGGATGGCTTCCAGTTTTCTTAGCTTATTGAATACTTGAAGGTTCTGAAGTCCACCCAACTGACTAACTAGAGGGAACTGTTCCAGAAGAAGGTGGAGGCACAACGAGCTGAGGAGGCCAAATTGCTGGAGTTACTACCTTTGATGGAGGTTGGTGATCTTAGCTCAAGGTTGCTGAAAAGGATTTGCTTAAGGCGATGCAGGTACGTGAGGTCCTGGTTATTCAACGGGATCAATCCCATATTAAACTTGAGGGTTCCATCACTGCACAACAAACATTCCTTGCAGTTACTTCGATTGTACCTGGGAATTTCTTTTCTTCCCCATATCTATAGTTCCCCTTGGGCTAACACCCCGCTTGTATTTTCTTCATATGTAATCGTTGGGCGTTAACCCTTAATTGTTTTTTTGTAATCATTATAAGTCGTATTAATGAAAAAGATATAGTCTTTTGTCACCATATGTTGTTTCATTGCAATATCTTTGTTTATCGCAAAGTTCAAACTTTTATAATTTACGAACGAAGTCATTATTTTCATCTCATTACAAAAGAAATAACTCATACAATAAATTGCACCATAACGAAAACAAACAATTTCTAACTGAGGTTACTAGACTATACATGATAAACTTTCAACCATTTGTTGCTAATCTTAAAAGATTTATCCTCTTCCATTTAGAAATTAGATAGTAACTTAAATCGTGGGCCTCCTTTATAATGAAAGATCCCTCCCAGTTCGCAGCGAATTTAGGCAATGGGAGCCCCCGAATGTGCTTCACCGCTGCCTTTAAGACTAAATCCCCTTCCATAAATTTCCTGGGCCTCACGAAGTTGTCATATGATCTTGAGAGGTGCTTCGTGTACATTTAGAAATATTGCATCGCATTATCTATGTTCTCATCTAGTGCTTCCAACTAGACATAACTACTCTTAGGGAGAATTTTGCTTTGTAAGGCGTATCGGGGAGAGGGGACTTCCAGTTCTACTAGCAGAATTGCTTCGACCCCAAACACAAGTTAGAATGGAGTATACCCTGTAGGCTTCCTCTTGGTCGTTCGATAGGCTCACAAGACTTTTATGAGATTATCTCCCACAATCCTGGGAAGTCTTCCATTATTTTGGCTAAAATATTAACTAAGGTCTTATTAGTTGCTTCGTCCTGACTGTCTCCCTTAGGATATGCCACCATTGAGGTATTATATATGATGGAGTATCTGTTTGTAAGCATCGTTACTTCTTTATTGACAAACGGGGTCCTATTATCATAGAGAATAACATTTGGAATCCAAAAACTGTAAATAATGTACTCCCTGATAAAGTTAGCCACCACACCTGCAGTTACTCTCTTGAGTTGTATCGCCTCAGCCCACTTTGTAAAATATTATGTCGCCATGAGTATCCTGATCTTCCCCCTCAAAGATGAGTGTATCACCCCTACTAGGTCAAATGCCCAAGTGTGGAATGGGTAAGGAGTGGACAAAGAATGTAAGTCCACCGAAAGGGCATGGATCATGTCTCTATGCAACTAGCACGCCTTGCATTTTCACACAAACTCAACAAAATCCTTCTCCATAATTAGACAATAATAACCCAAGGTCATTAGTTGGTCATATAACTTTGCTCCTCCAATGTGAGCCAGATCGTGAGCTTATTTCAAAACTTCCGTTGCCTCTTCCTTTATGATACATCTCAACGATCTGTTGAAGTACCCTCTTAGATAGAGCTAACCCTCCTGGACGTAAAATCGCGGAGCCCTTCGCTTGAGTCCCATTGCATCTATCTTATTCGAAGGAATAACTTCGTCTTTGATAAAGTTGATATAGGTCTACCTCCAGTCTTCTTATGTTTTAATGAAGTGGCATTCAGCTGCCTGAAAGAAAAGTTAGCATTTATCACACCTTCGTTGCAACTCCCCTGCATCCCGCTTCATTGTTGGCCAGAAGTATCTGTCCCTCTGAATTCTTATGTATAGAGGGATATCCGTTATTTTGTAGTGTTCGTCATATGTCTTCTTTAATATTTGTTCTACTTCTTCTGGATCGACACATCTTGATAGCCATCCGCCCACGTTCCTAAAGTAGAGGTTTCCATGATTGGCAAAGTATTGTGCTAGTTCCTTCAGTTCCATCTTACCTTCCCTAGATTCCAACTACCTCCTAATCTCTCCCCTCCAATCCAAATCACCTTCCATGGGTAGGATTGATTACACAATTGATGGGGTTGTTCTCTGTTGGATCACCATAGTAGTTGTATCAATTTTTATGGCTAATTTTTGAGCAATTATGTCATAGGCATCAACATATCTATTCATCATTCTGGGATGCCTTCTTATCTTGACTTGATGGAACCGATTGATCAGGCGTTGGATGATCGTTCTATAATTCGCTAGACCGAGGTGCTTCAATGCATATTCCCCGTTAACTTGTTGGACCACCAAGTTTGAATCGCCTTTGATGCATAATGAATGGATCCCCCTTCGAAGGAACTCTAACAACCCTAGTACCAATGCTTCATATTCTACATCGTTATTGGAGCAAGGAAATACAATTTATAGGAAAGGAAAAATTCCTCATTCTTTATAGAGAAGATAACCCCTGCCCTACCTTTCTTTTCCACCAAAGAACCATAGAATTGCATCGCCCATCCTTCAAGGTTGGCATACAAAAAATTCACCTACAAGTCATTTCCTGGAATGCTTTCTCGGGGTGGCTCAAATACCCCAGATGGGAAAATTGCTAATAAATTCGCATACACTTGACTCTTAATCGTGCGAGGGACCACACATTTTAAGTCACTCTAAAAGAATAAGGAAACACTCAGCTGCTCTTCCAATCAAAATAGTTCTTGCCAATAAAAACTTAATTGGGTCACATCATGTCACGATGTGAATTATGAAAGATAGCATGTAATGTCTGAGTTTTTGTGCTACAAAAACCAAGGATAAACAATGTCTTTCTAAACTATTGTACCTTACCTCTGGTCCATGTATGATCCTACTCGTGTAGTAAACTGGACTTTCTTACCCATCTGCATCCTGCGTCAAGAGAGCTCCGATAGACCTGGTGGTAGATGTGAGGTAGAGTTGCAACGGTATCCCTGCTCTTGGAGAAATGATCGTTTGTGGAGAAGTGAGCAACTTCTTTAACTTGGTTAAAGACTCCTAGTGAGCTTCCTCCCATTTGAATTTCGTGCCCTTTCGCAGCAGCTCCATCAATTGGTGAGTTATTTCGACGAGTCCCGGTACAAATCTCCTAAGGTATGAGACTTTACCGAGGAAACTCTTGAGCTCCTTCATCGTTCTTGGAGATGGAATTTCTAGGATTGTTCGTTTCTTGTCCTGGTCCATCTGTACTCCCTGTCGATCCACCACGAAACTCAGGAACTTCCCACTTGTGACCCTAAAAGCTCACTTTAACGGGTTCATCTTCAGTTTGTATTTTCCAGAGTGAATGAACACCCTCCTCAAGTCATCTAGACGGGAGTCTTAATTCTTTGACTTGATGACCAAATCATCCACATAAAATTCCAAAAACTTATGAAAGAAGTCATGGAAAATGGCCATCATAGTCTTTTGATACGTTACCCCAGCATTCTTTAACCCGAAGGGATCACTTTATGGATGAAGTTGTCCAATGGGGTCTTGAACGTTGTATTCTCTGTATCTATAGGACCCATCTTGATGTAGTTGTATCCCACATACCTATCTATAAATCTATACATATAATGACCCGCCGTTGTATAAATCAATGTATTAATGAAAGGCACATGGAACTCATCTTTTGGGCAAGCTCTGTTTAAATCTCTGAAGTCCACACAGATCCTTATCTTGTTCTTATCATTTTTTCTTACTGGGATGATGTTTGACAACCAAAGTGGATGTTTTATCGGTTCGATGAACCCTATCATTAGAAATCATTTAACATCATCTTTTATCTTCAAATCTATCTCTATTTTTTAAGTTCTTATGGCTTACTTCATCGGTATGGCTAAAGGAATAAAGTTGAGCTTATGGAAACTCACTTCTTCATCTAGGCCCTCCATCTCAGTGTATTTCCATGCAAAAATGTCCCTATATTCCCGAACCAGCTCAACCAAAACCCTCCTTTTCTCCTTTCTCAGATCCTTCGAAATAAAGATGAGTCGTGGGACTTCTCCTTCATCGGCTAAGTCCAGCTGCTTTAGTTCTTGCACTTGTGGCCTCGATCGATATGTTATATACTCTGGATCTTCTCTCACTTTTTCTATAAACTCTTGTATGTCAGAGTTATCAATGACAATGGATTGCCCCTGTTGGTCTATCAAGAAATATTCATACACTGGGTTAGCCTCTCTATCGACTTCTAGATCAGCTCCTTTGACTTCCTGCTCACACCCTCGGAATAGGTAAATCACTCTTCCATCCTCTGTGATTTTCTTCTTACATTACCTGCTTGCCATAACAACTGCCTTCCTCTTCTTTTCCTTCGAAGCTTCTAACAGTCTGCTTCCCAAAAACTACTCAGCACACTCTGTCGTTGAGCCTCATGCTACATCGAATCCATCCTAGGACCCATTATATCCCTAAACTACTTTGAGAGGTTCTATTTCTTGGGATCAGTAAGGTGAGATTCCTCTACCATTTCCTTGCCTTTCCCCTTCACCGTTGACGCGACTAAGAATGTGTCTCAAAAGTGCGCACTCTTTAGGCTCAAGTGCAAGCCTGTCGTGTTAGTAATAAACCCGGTAAGTCGGGATCATATCCACAGGGAAATAGGACAATGGAATTGTAATGACATTGGACGTATGAATGAATCCTAAATCTGACTCTAAAGAAAAAGGAAAAGATTAGTGGTTTTGGATATTGACTACAACTAAATGCAATTTTGAAAATAAGTGACTAATGAACTAAAGTATGAATGAAATGTAACTATTCTAAATTATCTTAATTACTGAAAGTGATTAAAACTAATTGCAAATTTAAATGATTAATTAAACCCATAATTTAGTACTCCCAAGCATTACGTATATGAGGTTCAAGCCCGCACCATACTTAATCAGAGGACGAGTAAATCGGTATTGCAATAGTTACACTCGAATTGTACTCTAAAGCATCCCGGTTACCCTGAAGCAAACGAGATCCAAAGATCTACAATTGTCGCGTTCCTACGCAATACGGTCATAATCAAATCATTAAATTTAGAGGATTAATTTTATACACATGCAACTATCACATCGGGTTGGCTTCATGCATCCCGACCCTTAAAAGTTTAGCCTACCATGATGAAAGTAATCAAAACAATTTTGGAATTGCAAGAAGTCATGATTAAACTAAGGAAAAATTAAAGAATGACATAAGCGGGAAATTAGACAGAGGAAATTAATGACTAATCTTACCAAAGCACTGAAATCAACAACTAAAAGTACTTGTAATCACAGAAATCTGAACAATCTTCAATCTTGGAATTAAAATTATAATCTATCTTCAAACTAGGGTTTTATTCAAAAGAATGGAAAATTAGATAGATTGTCCGTTGTTAAAATGATAATAACTCGGGTTTAAATACCCTACAAAACTCCAAGAGTTTTAGCTGAACTAGGACTCTCCATTAGAGGAGGAGTAAAAAATAAAAATTCGTCAGTCGAACCGGTCCGTTCCTCCTTCGGTTTGGTCTGGCTTGAATCCGGATCGGTTCATTTATTTCTTGGCCGGATCGATTCATTTATTTTCCTTCAGCCTTGATCCGTCTTCGGTCCAGGGTTCTCTATAAATTGGCATTTTGGATCGGTCCGAATTTCCTTTGACTTTTTCTTCAGACTTTGACTGCTCATAACTTTCACACCGGGACTCCGATTAAGGTGCCGTTTCTTCCTACGTACACGTGAACTTGATATTTTCAACTTTTCATTAGATGCCCCATCCTAATTTTGGGTAAAAATTATGACTTTGCCCTTTTGACTTTTCTTTCTTTTCTTTCTCGATTCTTTCGATTTCTTTCTTTCTTTATTGACATTGAATACCTGTAAAATCAGTAAAAAATACCAAAAACTCGGTGTACTCATTATAATAAGTTAGTAGTAAGATTATGAGATAAAATCAAATCAATTACTTTATTCGAGGTGCTAAAAGTAACTAAATTAAAGGGATAAATTGGGAAGAATTTATGACTAATCAAATCCCCCTAACTTAGAACTTTGCGCATCCCGAATAATGTAAAAGAATCCTAGCAAGGCTCAACTCTTGAAAATTATTTTATTGGGATAGAATACCTTTTTTGTGGGCAAGCGATTGCATTCAGTGTATGCAACAAGCCTTTAAACCCCTAGGTTACCCTAGTAGGACAAGTTGTGTCTCATGAGGGTTTGCAGCGAATATACCCATAAAATTCGACTCAAAGAAATTTCAAAATACGCAAAAATTGTATAATTAAAATTTTTTCAGAAAATAATCATCATCAAGTCATGCTCAAGAGTCTCAAATCATAGTGCGTGGGTGCGAAGCTGGAAATTTTACCGTGAATTTCCACCGATTGATCATTACGTTACTTATCCGAAAATTCGTTTTGATTTCAAATTCTCACGGGATACTCTCACAAAAAAATATCTCGAATTATGGCTATTATCTCGGTATGTGTGACATAAAGAGTAAATATATTGGACGCAACGTCACGCATACAAGTAGAAAGACAAAAAATTTATAGTGATAGGATCTCGTCAACGAAATACGGTTTTAAAAATGGTAACATTGCTTCTTATTCACGCATTTAATCTCTTTTATTATCTTTTGGTGTCGTAGCTCTCCACGCGGTAACCAATCTCGCAAGTTGGACTCGGTTGGACTTTTTCGGGAATTAAGGTATATTGAGTAAAATGAAAATGGTAGGGAATTTCGGAATCGGAAAATTTTGCTTATGATGTCCGTTTGTGATTTTTCTGGGCTATTGCTCATTTTTTTTCTTCTTTTTCTCTATTTTTTTCTGTTTCACTTTTTTTTTTCTTTTCTTGCTATTTTTGTTGAGCATATCTATTTTTTCTTGCCCCTTTTTATGCACTTTCCGGACTTTATTGAATATTCCATTTTTGCAATTTTAGGCTAAAAAATTGGGGTTTTCAGGTTATCAAACGAAAGGATAATTCTTTTTTCGTCTCAATTTGGGTTACAAAATGGATGATTTTTTTTTCACAACTTTTTCTGGCCAATATTTTTGGGTGACAAACGATGGTCTACTTCATTGTCCAACATACTAATTGCATTACCATATGCGTTTCGAGATGAATTAAGTTTAGAGATCAATTTTGGCATGTTTTTAAAAGCAATATCACACACATTTTTTCATAACCGATCAAAATGAAAGGATTGAGATCCTCGACAACTTTTTAGACACTGAAAAGAACTTTGAGTTAACAATTAACTCGAATTGATTTATAAATTTCACAAAGATGAAAGGCTCGAATCTCACCGGGCTTGTTAATCTCCACATTTATTCGTTAAGTCGCCTACGTTCGCTCAATTTCCATCTTTGGTCAATTTCGGCTTTGTGCATTGTGTTTTTCAATTTGAGACTTAAAACTGACTCTTAATGATATTTTTGAAAATTTTGAATCCCAATTTTAATTTATTTAGAAGAAAAATATTTTTGGATTTTTCAAAATTTTATGATTTTTTTGAGATTTTTGGGCATTTTTGAAAATTTGTGAAATTTTAGAAATACGCACTTGTGACCCCCCCCCCCCTAACTTAGACTTTTGCACTGTCCTCAAGCAAAAAGAACTAAAATCTAACTCAAAGAGAATGAAAAGTGCGGAAAAATAAAACAAACAAATATTTAAAATGCATAAAGACACTAAATGACCCTAACAAATGACGCAATAATTTAATAAAAATCACCCCATACGCGTCGGGGGTGCGACGACCTCTCATCTCTCCACAAACTCACCCGACCCCACTTACAGGGTTCGGTGCTCTCCTCGTCTCTCCCGTCTTCATATCATAAACCAATAATTGGATCAAGTTGGGACCTCACCCATAGATAAAGGGAAAAACCGAGAGATGCATCATGACTACTTGGAAAGGGATCCCTGTGATGCTTACTCAAAGCGTGGCCAGCGAGGATCGACTCAGAGGGAACACCTAAGTTTCTTTCAATTTTTGGAACGCATGGTTCAGGCTCTAGGTCAGATGAAACACAACTTTTCTCCTCAATCGCCTTCGGGACCTCTAGTGGTTTGGGTGGATGGTCACAAAGAAGGAATTCATTGATTTTATCTTTCCATTCGCTTTCTTCTAGGTGACTACATGAATCCAATAGATTTTGGACTTTGTCGTTAAGACTCTCATCCACCGGGCTGAATTCTTTTTCAAATTCTTCCATGCTCATGTCCCCTAGCTCTCTCTCTCTCGAGTAGATCTCTAACTCCACCATTTTTCTCTCTTCTAACCCATTTCGCTCTCTCTCAATCGCGATCACTACACACATCTCCCCCTCTTTTCTCTCATCATCACAACTACCGCTATTGCTCGATGACATAAGGCACACCCCTAACGGCTCTCTCTTGTGGAACCCCGCATTCTCGTGGTTCGATACTAAACAGGACCCTAGGGCATCTCCATAATAATTTTCCTCTAAGTACTCCTCTACGATCTCATCTGTGAAGCTCACAGCGTGAAGATCATCTTCTTCCCCCGTATATTGGCTATATGGAAGATGTTAGTCTCTAAGGTCATGTTCCCAAAAGTGAGTTGCATCCTCCCATTCCGAGTGTTGATAATAGTGTTAGTCGTAGCTAAGAATGGGAGACCAAGAATGATGGGAACATGATTGCTCGAGGAGAAGGAAGGCTCCGAGTCCTAAATGACAAAGTCTATCGGGAAGTAGAAAGTGTCAACTTGGATGATCATGTCCTCAACTATACCTATTGGGATCTTCACGGTTCAATCCGCTAACTAGAGAGTGATCTTTGTGGGCTTGAGGTCACCCACATCAAGTTGCCTATAGATGGCGTAAGTGAGGATATTGACACTTGCTCCCAAATCAAGTAAGGCTTTTTCAATTATATTTTCTTCAATGATGCAGGAAATGGTGGGTGCACTGGGATCTTTGAATTTGGGTGGGAGATCATTAAGTAGGATGGAGCTCACATTCTGTGCTAGAAAGACATTTTTCTTTACCTTCATCCTCCTCTTTACCGTCAACAAGTCTTTGATGACTTTTGCATAAGCTGGAATTTGCTTAATAGCATCAAGGAAAGGTAAATTTAGTTTCACTTGCTTTAGTACGCCTAGCACTTAATCACGGGGGTTTCCTTTGTGGGAAGGAATCAACTTTTGAGGAAACGGTGATGCGGTGGGTGGTTTCACTACTACCTCGGGCTCACTAGTGTCCTCTTTATCACTCTCCTTCAAGGGGACATCTTCGGCCTCTTTCGTGCCGGGAGAAATCTCCTTGTCTTTGGTTGCGTCGTGTGGGGGAGGTGATAAATCAATGACTCTCCCACTACGAAGAGTGGTCACATCTTGGCATTGCTCCTGATGTTCTGTCGAGGTGGAGCTAACACTAGTTTGACCTTGGGGCGGTCTTTGGCCCTGGGTAGGAAACTTGCCTTTCTCTTGGATACTCAACGATGATTGCAACTGTGAAATGTTCGCATTCATGTCGTTGATCATGTGCTCATGCCTAGCATTAGTTGCAGTCTGGGTATTGATTAAGTGGTTGATCGTATCCTCTAGATTTCTCCGTGGTGGAGTGATATATGCTCCTTGAGTTGGTGGTGCTTGCACGTGTCCTTGCATGTGTGGGGCTTGTTGAAAGTGCGGTGGTGGAGGAGGGGCAACATGTGAATTACGATTCATCACAGCATGTTGTTGCCCATAACTAAAACCAGGGTGGTTTTTCCATGAAGGATTGTAAGAATTCTCGTGCAGTGCGCCGAAATTACCCTTGAATCCTCCAATACCACTTACTTGTTCTTGAAGCATCACTTTGTAGGCGGGTATAGTCGGGCATTCCTCAGTTGAATGAACCACCTCACAAATCACACACACCTTCTCGATGGGGTTTGAAATGGATCCAGTTGGTCCTCTTTCATATACCTCACGTAGGTCTCACAATCCTTTCTCAATCATATCGAGTCGACTGTCTGTCATAAAATTCTTTTCTACATAAAATAGGCCGGACGCCGATGGAGTGGTGGTCACTTGACGATTTCTATTTTGAGTATTAGGGTTAGATGTATCCCAAGATTGGATAGTCTTGGCAACATACCTCAGGTGAAGCTCAGCATCGTGGGCGTCTAAGTCGACAAACGGACCACTACCCATGGTTTCAACGAGTTGCTTGGAATTAATGTTCAGCCCATTATGGATAAAGGAAATGATTTGCATTTTATCAAAACCGTGATAGGGACACGAAGTAATTAACTCATTGAAACGCTCATAGCATCGATCGAATGACTCATTTTCTAATTGTTGGAAAGTTTGAATTTGAGCCTTGATGGAAATCGTTCGATGTGGAGGAAAGAACTTCTTGAGAAATTTGGATTGTAGCTCGTTCCATGATGAAATAGAATTTGGAGGTAAAGATCATAGCCATGTGTTAGCCTTATTCTTTAGCGAGAATGGGAAGAGTTTAAGGCGAAGCACATCTTTTGTGCAAGTTTGATCACACGCCTCCTCAAATTCCATGATGTGGGCGTATGGCTTTTCTGAATCCATTCCATGGTAAGTGGGAAGTATCTGGATCATCCCATTCCTAAAGAGAAATTGCCCAGCATTGTACTGGAGTAAAATGTATCCCGGAGTGACAGTGCGCTCGGGATATAAGACGTCTCTCAAAGGGCGATACGGGGCCTCTCCCTTGTCGCCGATTGCACTACCGTGTTGTGACATGTCTATCTTTCTCAAAGATTCGGTATCCTCACTTGGTATGCTCGGAGCGTGCTCTGAAGTGTGTCCTAAGAAGGAAAACGGGGTGTTGTTTGAGATTGAGTGTGACGGTGTGGGAGGTGGCACCCAGAACTGTGGAGTGTTAGGAGTGTGAGGGCTATTAAGATCGTACTCAACTATTGTATTTTCGTGAATATGGGTTGGAGTGAGTTCAGAATTTTGCATTAACGGGCTTATGAGAGATGATGATGAATATTTTTTTCCTTTTTCAAATTTTTATATGTTTTTGGATTTTTGGAAATTTTTTATCAAAGTTTTATATTGACTCGATCTAATCCTAAGTATACCTACTACCCCGGCAACGGCGCCAAAAACTAGACGCCGCTAAGAATGTGTCTCAGAAGTGTGTACTCTCTAAACTTGATTGCAAGCCTGTCGCGTTAGTAATAAACTCGGTAAGTCGGGATCGTATCCATAGGGAAATAGGACAATGGAATTGTAACGACATTGGACTGATGAATGAATCCTAACTCTGACTCTAAAGAAAAAGGAAAAGATGAGTGGTTTTGAAGATTGTCTACAACTAAATGAAATTTTGAAAATAAGTAACTAATGAACTAAAGTATGAATCAAATGTAACTATTCTAAATTATCTAAATTACTGAAAGTGATTGAACTGAGATTTGAACTATATGATGAAAGAAACAGAACATGAATACAATCCCTCAACCCTAGTGTATTGATGGTATAAAACTAATCATAAATTTAAATGATTAATTAAACCCATAATTTAGTACTCCCAAGCATTACGTATATGAGGTTCAAGCCCTCACCATACTTAATCAGAGGACGAGTAAATCGGTATTGCAATAGTTACATTCGAATTGTATTTTGAAGCATTCCTATTACCTTGAAGCAAATGAGATCCAAAGATCTACAATTGTCGCATTCCTACGCAATACGGTCGTAATCAAATCATTAAATTTAGAGGATTAATTTGATACACATGCAATTATCACATCGGGTTGGGTTCATGCATCCCGACCCTTAAAAGTCTAGCCTACCATGATGAAAGTAATGAAAACAATTTTGGAATTGCAGGAAGTCACGATTAAACTATGAAAAAATTGAAGAATGATGTAAGCGGGAAATTAGACAGAGGAAATTAATCACTAATCTTACCAAATCACTGAAATCATAAACTAAAAGTACTTGTAATCACAGAAATCTGAACAATCTTCTATATTGGAATTAAAATTATAATCTATCTTCAAACTAGGGTTTTATTCAAAAGAATGGAAAATTAGATAGATTCACCGTTGTTAAAATGATAATAACACGTGTTTAAATACCCTACAAAACTCCAAGAGTTTTATCTGAACTAGGACTCTCCATTAGAGGAGGAGTAAAAAATAAAAATTCGACAGTCGGACCGGTCTGGTCCTCCTTCGGTTCGGGCTGGCTTGAATTTGGATCGGTTCATTTATTTCTTAGCCGGATTGATCTGGTACGGATTGGTTCATTTATTTTCCTTTAGCTTCGATCCGTCTTCGGTCCGAGGTTCTCTGGAAATTGGCATTTCTGATCGGTCCGATCCGGATCGGTTCGAATTTCCTTTAAGTTTTTTTCAGACTTTGACTGCTCATAACTTTCACACCGGGACTCCGATTGAGGAGCCGTTTCTTCCTACGTACTCGCGAACTTGATATTTTCAACTTTTCTTTAGATGCCTCATCCGAATTCAAGGTAAAAATTACAACTTTGCCCTTTTGAATTTTCTTTCTTTTCTTTCTCGATTCTTTCGGTTTCTTTCTTTCTTTATTGACATTGAATACCTGTAAAATCAGGACGAAATACTAGAAACTCGGTGTAATCATTAGAATAAGTCAGTAGTAAGATTATGAGATAAAATCACATCGATTACGTTGCTCGAGGTGCTAAAAGTAACTAAATTAAAGGGATAAATTAGGAAGAATTTATGCCTAATCAACTGTTTTGGCTATTCACGCATCCGATTCGTTCTCTGATGGAGGGAACCCTCTCTCCTTCCATCCTTCTTATTAACATCCTAGAATTTTCCTCCAGCTCCATGTAGAAAGCTAAATCAACCAAATGAGTCTCCTTCACATTTGCCTTCGCACATTGGTGATATGTCTAAGGAATTAAACCATGGTTGTGCATCCCCACCCTCCCTATCAGAAGGTGGTATGAAGTAGCACTCTCAATCATGTGGAATTTGATGTGTGAAGTAAGGTTCCCCATCATAATCCCCACATTCACATATCCAATCGATTTGGACGATTTATTATCATAACTAGAAATTACCAAAGGCATTGGTATCAATCTTTCCTCCAGAATATTGGCTATCTGGTATGAATTGATAGGCATGATGTTTATTGATGCTCCCCCGTCCATCAAGGCCCTTGCAAAACTCACACCATTAATACTAGTCATTACGTACAGGGGCTTGTTATGTGGGAATCTCAGAGCCCTATCAGCATCGCTAAAGGTTACTTCAGATAAAAACTTCCTCACCAACCTGGCTATGGGCCCCTTCCACCTCAGCGATGGAACTGCGTTCTACCGTACAATGTATAGAATCGATTGCATTATCTCTAATCAAATCTCCTTTGGCATCCCCACTTAGTAGAAGAACCATGAGAACTTGGGTGACTTCAAAATGGCCTGGTACTCTAACCCTTGGTCTATCTCTTCTCCTTCTAAGTTATACATATCTTCCACATCCTTTACATTAGCTTCATTATAAGCTCTCACCACGTTGTCCATCCCCCTGGTACAGTCCTCCAATGCATCCTCAAAATTTTCTCGTTGGATATCCAGTCGTCTTGCTTCCCACTCAGCCGCCTTATCATAAGCAACTACAAAGTTTGCCCCCTCTGCTGGAAAGGGATTGCCATTAAAATTCTCCTATGGGATCTGTAAAGTCCCCGTCTTCATATGCTTGATGATTATTTTCCTTAGCGTGAAGCAGGTTTCCGTTGGGTGACCCACCTTTTGATTGATCTAGCAGTATTTGGGATCAGCCCTTGTTGCGGTATCTGATTCCACGGTGAGGATGCCCTTGGTTTCATACATCGTTCCCCCTTAGACCATAGCATTGTAACAACTGATAGCCTCTTCTATAGTGCAAGGTGGTGGTGGTGGGCCCTCTCTATCCCTAATAAACTTCCTTTTGTTGTCCTTCTTTGGCTGCTTGGCTCCTTTTCCTCCATCAGCATACCCAACCCATGGGGGTTGGCCCTGTGTTGCGATGGGCTGTATCAGCTGCCTAAACATCACAGGAACCACGACGTGATTTGGCCGAACAACTAGTGATATATTCCTTGACGCTGTTAGAAAAGATGTAAAAGTTTCTTTGCACTTTTCGTTGATGAGATGGCAGTTGTGCTCTTAGAGCAAACCTTCAGCACAAAGCTACAGTAGTTTGGACTCCTTGTCCTATTCTCTTACATCGAAGGATGTCTCCCTTAACCTTCGAACGTATGCTACCACATCCTCCCCCGGCCCCTACTTCTCCCTACCTAGATGGGTCAACGTGAACTCATCTTCTGCCACGAACATCACGTGCATTTCCTCCCACATTGAGACACTTTTAGGAGCCAATTAGGAGTACCAGGTGTAAGCGTTATCAGTTAGAGATTCGAAAAACTCCCTCAACCTAAGCTTCTTCTTGTTATTGTAGTGAGCCCCCAGATGTTCGATGAAGCATTTGATATGTTCCTTCGAGCTCCCTCTATTTTCCTGTATATTTGTTAAAGATGAGAGGAATATAGTCCTTTGGGTAAAGCTCATCGTTGTATTCCTAAGGATAAGGAGTACAAAAATAGTCATACACCAGTGCTACCTCGATGGATGATTGTAAAGAAGCTTCTATTAGTTTCAACATCTTTTTCTGCATTTCTTTACTCATTTTTGTAACACCCCGCCTAATTAAATACCGGGTGATCAGTCCTTTATTAAATTAAAATCAAAGTGAACGGTGTGGTTCATTCTTAGCATCACCGTCGATAACAATTTTCCATTTTAATCACCCTATAAATAATTAAGCTAAGTGTCAAAACATTTTAAAATAATATTTCATGTATTAGATTCCATAATAAAACCCTTTAAATCATAACAAATTATGACTAAGGCGAGAGATAAATAAAACAATCCATTTAAATGAAATGCGAACTAGAAATCTAAACCCAAATAAATATCCACAACTTTAATCCACATGATAGAAGAATAAATCCCAAATGAGCATTGATTACTGGGAACATAGCATTTTTCACTAAAAACTTATCACCAATGGCTGAGATCCCAGAATCCAGTAATAGGAACAATACCGGGGTCCCTCCCAACCCCTCTGTTCCTCCAACTATCGATAAACTTACTGGCATAATGGCCAACTTATCCCAAGGGCACACGGCTATGCAAGAAACCACGCAATAACTTATTCAGACTGTTCGTAATGGATCACCTACCCAGTCAGGTCAACGGAGCATTCAGAGAAACACACATCTGTTATCTTCAATAACCATATGTACACTATTCCCGAACGTTTCGTGACCCAGGCGCACTGATTCTCATCATACTAAGAGGCCCAATGATTCATCGTATCATCCTGGACGGACTTCATCTATAAGAGCTATAAATTCTCGATAAAATGTTACCTTAACTTCTGAGAGAACAAGCGCTTTGGAAAGGTTAAGCAGAGTCTCTCCCTTTGACCGTTTGGGTCCTAGGAGGAATAGAAATCCTCCTACGATTGCATCGAGGAATTCTCAATGACCAACCGATCTACGGGAAGTTTTTGCTCAATCACACCCCGCAACTTGTAGTGAAAGATCCCAAGAGGAAAATTTAGCGCGCTCTGTTTCTCGGGAAAATAGGCATGAGGCTGGGAACGATGCGTGGAAGGGTTCTATTCAGTGATTGGAAGACCGGCTAGGGGAAATGGCTAAGGCCAAGAACCCTCTCTAAATAACCTTTGTCCAAGGATCACCCTTTGTACAAGCAATAGTGGATTTCCCCACACTATCAAAATTTAAAGCTCCTGTAGTGACGCCTAAATATGATGGAAAAACTTATCCCGTCCTCCACATAGAGTAGTACCTAGTTGTTGCTGATATCTATACGGTTCCTGATGAGATGAGATGCAGGGCATTCTCAGGAACTATCACTGGGTTAGCCCAGATATGGTACAATAACCTTCCCTGAGGAAAGATTGCCACCTTCCATCAGCTGACAGAGCTCTTTATAGGAAACTTTTGCTTTGGTGCGAAGCCAGTTAAGATATTAGCACACCTACTGAGCGTAAGGAAGAAAATGAGAGAAAGCACCATGGATTACATTACTCATTTTAATAACGAGAAACTGGAGGTGATCGACTACGAAGAGAAGATAACAATTACAATACTGATGCGCGGTTTGTTGCCTGACAAGTTATATTATACCTTATCCAAGGATCCCCCCAATCTATGGCATAATTAATGGAAAAATCAGCTAAGATCATGAACGCCGAAGAGGCCGTGGCTGCGAAGAAGAATGCTGACACTAAAACAGTGACCAAGGCTGAAGGTGTAGTGGAGAAGAAGGATCAAAAGCATAACAGGAATGGCAAGTGACAAAAAGGCAAGGAGATGCTCGAGCAATTGAAGATATATGGGAATTACACTCCTTTAAAGGTGGACATAAACCATATCCTGGAGGAGATCAAGAACAGCGAGGAGCTAACCTGGCCAGAGAAAATGAGGACAAACCCTGATAAGAGGGATAAATCCAAATACTGCGAATTCCATAGAGATCATGGCCATACGACCGAGCGTTGCATAGCTCTCTAGAATGAAATCGAAGCACTTATTAGGCGTGGAAAATTGAATAAATTCGTTGATCGCCAGAATGGTGGGAAGGCTAACGAGAGAGGAAGACAAAAGTCTAAATCTCCGCGCCAAACAAGAGATGAAAAAAAGAGGGACCATGAAGATAATTCAGATGATGACCCCGACCTCCCTAAAAAATCGAGGAAACCTGAACGTGAGGTATTCTCAATCCATTTTGGATAATTTGAATTTAATATGATTACAGGTGGCGATACAGGAGGAAGAGATCATACTGTTGAACGAAAAGATTACCTCAAAAAGGCTCAAGCTTGTTTTTACATACAACGCATAAATTTGGCCGAAGACAATCACCCGAGGAAAGTGAACAAGGATAAACTAGTTATCGATTTTTCCAAAAATGATCTTGCAGGTGTACTGTATCCTCACGACGACCCCTTGGTGGTCAAGATGAGAATGAAGGA